>OZ022456.1:1670374-3136624 GCA_963989345.1 Clangula hyemalis | reverse complement strand
GTGTACTGCCACTTACGGCTCCGCTTTTTCACCTGGAAAAAGCGACCTCATGATGTAGACTGAGGAGCCCTCACAACTTAACTTGCTATCACAAAGTGACGCCCAGAAAAGGTGTATTTAAAAGCTAGGCTCATTATAGAATCACAACAAACCCCTCATGAGTGGTGCAGTAGACAGTGAGGTAGAGGGCGAGCCCTGGAAAGACAGAAGCAAAGTAGCAGTGAGTTCTGGGTACCTTTGTGCACACGAAACAGAAAAACACAGGCAGTAAAGTAATAGTGTTCCGTTACTAACGCCAGCAATAGGTAATTGCAACAATTATCTATTAGATCATAGGTAATAATTAACAGATAATTGCGCAACTCCGGAAATCAATAAATAACTGATTCCCCTCAGCGAATGTCTTCTACATTTTTATATTAAAAAGACTCCAGAGTTGTAATGGGAGGACTATAAGGATGTAGCGAGGCTGTGTAGGGACAAAATTAGGAAGGCCAAAGCTCACCTGGAGCTCAATCTGGCTACTGCCGTTAAAGATAACAAAAAATGTTTTTATAAATACATCAACACAAAAAGGAGGACTAAGGAGATTCTCCATCCTTTACTGGATGCGGGGGGAAACTTAGTTACAAGAGATGAGGAAAAGGCGGAGGTGCTCAATGCCTTCTTTGCCTCAGTCTTTAGCGGCAATACCGGTTGTTCTCTGGATACCCAGTACCCTGAGCTGGTGGAAGGGGATGGGGAGCAGGATGTGGCCCTCACTATCCACAAAGAACTGGTTGGTGACCTGCTACGGCACTTGGATGTGCACAAAGCGATGGGGCCGGATGGAATCCACCCAAGGGTACTGAGAGAACTGGCAGAGGAGCTGGCCAAGCCCCTATCCATCATTTATCAGCAGTCCTGGCTATCGGGGGAGGTCCCAGCTGACTGGCGGCTAGCAAATGTGACGCCCATCTACAAGAAGGGCCGGAGGGCAGACCCGGGAAACTACAGGCCTGTCAGTTTGACCTCAGTGCCAGGGAAGCTCATGGAGCAGATCCTCTTGAGAGTCATCATGCGGCACTTGCAGGGCAAGCAGGAGATCAGGCCCAGTCAGCATGGGTTTATGGAAGGCAGATCCTGCTTGACGAACCTGATCTCCTTCTATGACAAAGTGACGCGCTGGGTGGACGAGGGAAAGGCTGTGGATGTGGTCTACCTTGACTTCAGCAAGGCATTTGACACTGTCTCCCACAGCATTCTCCTCAAGAAACTGGCTGCTCTTGGCTTGGACTGGCGCACACTTCGTTGGGTTAGAAACTGGCTGAATAGCCGGGCCCAAAGAGTCGTGGTAAATGGAGTCAAGTCCAGTTGGAGGCCAGTCACTAGTGGTGTCCCCCAGGGCTCGGTGCTGGGGCCGGTCCTCTTTAATATCTTCATCAATGATCTGGACGAGGGCATTGAGTGCACCCTCAGTAAGTTTGCAGATGACACCAAGTTAGGTGCGTGTGTCGATCTGCTCGAGGGTAGGAAAGCTCTGCAGGAGGATCTGGATAGGCTGCACCGATGGGCTGAGGTCAACTGCATGAGGTTCAACAAGGCCAAGTGCCGGGTCCTGCACCTGGGGCGCAACAACCCCAAGCAGAGCTACAGGCTGGGAGATGAGTGGTTGGAGAGCTGCCAGGCAGAGAAGGACCTGGGAGTGATGGTGGACAGTCGGCTGAATATGAGCCAGCAGTGTGCTCAGGTGGCCAAGAAGGCCAACGGCATCCTGGCTTGTATGAGAAACAGTGTGACCAGCAGGGCTAGGGAGGTGATCGTCCCCCTGTACTCGGCTGTGGTGAGGCCGCACCTCGAGTACTGTGTTCAGTTTTGGGCCCCTCGCTACAAGAAGGACATCGAGGTGCTTGAGCGGGTCCAGAGAAGGGCGACGAAGCTGGTGAGGGGCCTGGAGAACAAGTCCTACGAGGAGCGGCTGAAGGAGCTGGGCTTGTTCGGCCTGGAGAAGAGGAGGCTCAGGGGCGACCTTATTGCTCTTTACAGATACCTTAAAGGAGGCTGTAGTGAGGTGGGGTTTGGCCTGTTCTCCCACGTGCCTGGTGGCAGAACGAGGGGGAATGGGCTTAAGTTGCGCCAGGGGAGTTTTAGGTTAGATGTTAGGAAGAACTTCTTTACTGAAAGGGTTGTTAGACACTGGAACAGGCTGCCCAGGGAGGTGGTGGAGTCACCATCCCTGGAAGTCTTTAAAAGACGTTTAAATGTAGAGCTTAGGGATATGGCTTAGTGGGGACTGTTAGCGTTAGGTCAGAGGTTGGACTCGGTGATCTTGAGGTCTCTTCCAACCTAGAAATTCTGTGATTCTGTGATTCTGTGGATTAAAATCCTACGGAAGTGAAAGAAATGGCATCAGCCACTAGTTCTGCAGAAGCTAAAAGTAATACTGATAGAGTTTAGATGGAAATTTTCACTTTGTGTGTTTAGTTTGGGGATTCTTTTTAAATCATTCATACCAGCGATTTAGTTCTTAAGGCTGTTTCTTTGAGATTAAGTGACAGGACTTCTGCTACTCTTTTCTTCTTGGAATGCTTCTTGATATTCTTACGTCAATCAGAACTTCTGTCTCTGTCGCAGATGTGAACAATGACCGTAGTTAAGAAGCCCAAATCTTCAAAGTCTAAAAAGCCCTCTTCAAGGCGGTCTGGCAAATCCAAGAAACCAAGTACTAAAATACTGATGTCATGCACCGCAAACTGGGGCCGGATACCGCCTGCAGAAGATTCAAGCCAAGTCTCTGTGGCCCAAGGACGTGGAGGTGCTATTTATTGTAGATCATCTGAAAAATCTAAGGCTTTTGCCCCAAGAGATCTAAGTAAGTGTGCACTTTATCCTGCCTCCATTTTCTTCACAGCAAAAGTAGAAAATGCAGTTCTTACTTGTTGCACTGATAGAGAATGGGACTACTGTGAACAAAGACTTCAAAAGCGAATCCCCTAAGGCAACTGAAGTGACTGATGTTACAGAAATCAATTTTGATATATTTACAGTCAACAGAGAAATATGGGGAGCTTTTTGTAATGCACAGATTCATCCATGTCTTTTCCGTTTTGCAAAGAAAAGTGTTTGATTGTTGCTATTCACAGCTTCCCTTTTTCACAGGCTTTTTGAAGGATAACATTGCTCAGGAAAAGATCTGGTATCTGTAGGGGTACCGTCATTCCTAGTTACCAGTTTTTACGTTTTTACCGTATAATTTCAAGTCTAAGTTTGTGGTTTAAGTTATAATAAGGAAAAAAACAGTAGTTGAGTTAATCAGGTTAAAGATTATAGATGGAGAGGAACTTGGCATTAGGTACTACAAACAGAATGGCAGTTAGCCTTGCCTTAGAAAAATTAAAATGGTTGACTAAAGTTGTTTTTTTTTTTTTCCCCAAAACATTGTGTTGACCAGCCAATTTGAATTTGGCGGTATTAAAGGTGTCTGCAATAAGTTTTTCTGGTTTGGATTGTAGCTAGCTCCTCTAGGTGCTCCTGCAGAATAGTATTTTTTTAAATACCTTTCTTAGAAACAAACAAACAAAATCTCTTTTTCAATTTAACTTTCTTGCAGCCGTTAATGATGGAATTGCTCCACCACAGAGCATTCTTTTTCCACCTGAGAAGATTTGTATGGATTGGCAAGAAACACAAAGTGTTGGAGTTGGCCTGTACAATCTTGGCAACACATGTTTTCTTAATGCTACTCTACAGTGTTTGACCTACACACCCCCACTTGCCAATTACATGCTTTCTCTTGAGCACGGCCAGTCATGTGAGTACTTTCTAACAGTATTTTGAATGTGTTGGATAGCTCTGAAGGTGAAAGAACAGCAGTGATTCTGTGAGACAAACTTATTTGCCTGATTTTACCTGTAGAAGCAGGCTTTGAGCACTGTATTAGCAGTGGGCTCCGAATAGCATATGGAGTGCAATTAATGCACCATGTTTGTTTAATTAATTAATTAATTTATTTATTTATTTATTAAAGGATCATTTATTGCTTCATGGGAATAATGAAGTGCATTGGACAGTAATGCATTTAGTAGTAATGTTAGAGAGTAATACATTTTGCAGCCTGTGGAGTTCACATTCCTGTCAGCCTTTACAAATGTGACTTTGCAGTAGTCTTTTAGATTTCTCATCACAAAATGCATTTGAATACAGGCTTAGTGGATATTTTTATGCTGTAAAGTTGTGTGAAAGGAAATGTTACAAGACTGTTGGGACATTGGCATCTTGGGAGAATAGAATGTAGCAAGGAGAGTGGATATTGTATGTATAGTTTAAATTTTACTTGGCTGTTTGTTTGTAGTTATGGATATTTCGCTGGACTGGGATGCTTTCTTCTTTCACTCTTCAGGTCGTGAACAAGATTTTTGCATGATGTGCACGATGGAGACTCACATTAACCAGGCCCTGCGTTGCACTGTTGATGCCATCGAGCCTACTCATGTTATCAGTAATCTCAGTCGTAAGTGGCTTCAGATGTGTTTCTTTTCGATAGCTTGTAATCTTCAAATAATTATTTGATGTGTATAAGTGGTTTTAACACTATAAAGAAGAGAGATTTTAGAAATACAAGAATGATTTCATTTTTAAATGAGGTAAATACTATCATCTTCTTATTTAGGAATAGGACAACACTTCCGTTTTGGCAGTCAAGAAGACGCACACGAGTTCTTGCGCTATACTCTTGATGCTATGCAGGAAGCGTGCTTGAACGGAAGCACCGAGTAAGCATAAACAAGTTCACTTTCATACATTCTCTAGCACCTTCTAGTCCTTTATTGACTATCAAAAATGATCTCTAGCACCTTTTAGTGCCTTATTTACTATCAGCAACGAAAGTCTACATCATCCTTGGTTTTCATAAAACTCTTTGAAGAGTTAACTCTGCACCTTAAATCTTCTGAGGTCTGAGTATAATTTATTTCCAGATTGGACAGATCTTCTCAAGCGACCACCATCATTCATCAAATATTTGGAGGATTTCTAAGATCGAGAGGTACTTTAAAAAATATTCCTGTCCTTAGAACTGATCTGTGTCTTTTGTTGGTAGTAAAGCAGTTTGTAGCTTGTCTAAAGTAGTATCTGTCAACCACTTGAATTTGGACAGTTGGTCTCCTTCACATAATGTTAGGCATTTATATTTTGCTTCCAGTGAAGTGCTTGAATTGCAAAGCAGTTTCGGATACGTATGAGGCATTTCTTGATATCACTTTGGATATAAAGGTAAGATGTTTTCTAAATATAATTCATGATGTTTAAGTACATGCGTAACTTTCTAAATTAAACTTGTTTAACTTGAAAAACCAAACCACATATAAAGTTAAAACGTAAGAGCTTGGTGGTGCTAAGGAAGTGGATTGGACTTTGTCCTTCTGTGGAACCCATGTAAATAGTCTCCACATTTGCATTGGGTTTAAGGGGAAAGAATTCTCCTTCTGCAAAAATTATAATGCTGTCATACTTCTTTGTTGTTCTACCTCAATATACATCTAATTGTTAGACTGATGAATTTGTCCCCAGTATTGATGACCAAGCACACTATAGATGCTGTCTAGGTTACTGGCAAAGTATTTGTTTCGAAGTCAAATGGCTTCCAGGTGAGGTCAATGCTGATGTACTGGGTCTGGCTGGAATGTTAACTTTCCCGGCAGCAGCCCATACAGTGCTGTACTCTGCACTTGTAGCTGGAACAGCAGTGTTATCACACCAGTGTTGTGTCTACTGCTGAGCAGCAGTGGCACAGCATCGGGCCTCTCTCTAACCCTCCTAGGGGGTGGGCAAAAAGTGAGAAGAGAAACATCACTAGGGCAGCTGACCTTAACCAACCAAAGGGATATTCCCTACCATGTGATGTCACACAGCAATAAAAGGTGGAAACAGGAAGAAGAGGGGAGGGGTGGGCTCTCGTTGTGAAAACGTCGGTCCTCCTCCCGAACACCGGCTACGTGCATTGAGGCCCTGCTTCAAGGACGTGGTCAATCATCGCTCATTTGTGGGAAGTCAAGAGTAATTTCTTTCCTCTGCACTTCCACATAGCCTTCATTTATTTTGTTTGTTTTCCTCCCTTCTTTTTATTTTCCCTTTCCCCCTCCCTTTTCCCCTTTCCCTTTTATTTCCCTTTAGTTAAATTGTTTAGCTCATAATAATCTCTATTTAATTATTATTATTATTTCCCTTTAATTAAATTATCCTTATCTCAACCCGTGAGTTGTTCTTTGCTTTACTTCTCCCCCTCCTCATCTAAAAAGAGGGGGAGTGAGAGAGCGGTTGTGGGGTTTAGCTGCCCAGCACAGTAAAACCACCACAGCTGAGCATGCTCTTTCTGCCTCCTTCTTCACAGTGCTCATAGTAGATCGCCTGAGTATGTTAGTAAGATTCCCTTATAAACTACTGGTCCGTCTCCGGAATTTTGAATTTACGGTGACTTTACGCTCTTCTTTCTCGCTGCTCTAGGCGGTTTCATCTGTTACCAGAGCTCTGGAACTCTTTGTGAAACCTGAAGAGCTGGATGGAGAGAATTGCTATAAATGTAGCGAGTAAGATTTTGACTAATTAGGTCTTAACCCTAGATGTCAGTTTTATATGTTGCATGACTCTGTTGGACTACCTCTAAACTTTGGATCTACTTACGAGTTTTGTGGAATTTTATAAAACACTTGGATTTTTGTTTCTTTGGAGGGGGAAGTCTTGTTCATAGGCATTCCCTATGGGTTTGCAATTCTCTGGCTTGTATTTTGCCATCAGAATTCCAAAAGAGATACTTTTGTTCTTTCTATTTATTAGCTCTCGACAGTACTTCTCTTGATGTAAACTGCCCAGTTTCTGTTGTTCTCTGGGCTAGTGGCTAATTTTCACTGCTTACACTGTAGGTCCTACCTTGGAGTGGTCAATGTATCAAACGTAACTATTTTGTTTCAAAGGATGGCAGATGGTTTCAGTGTCTTTCCAGACAAGCTCAGTACACGAAGACTTCCTACTGTTAAATGTCTCCCTCCTGTAGAATGACCATGTGCTTCTGTTGTAGTTTTGATGTTGATAGACGACCTATGTTGGAGATTATTTGCAATTTCTAGTCCTGGGGACCAAGGCTCTCTCGTTCCACTTTCAGTATTTGTATTTCCCTTGAAAGCTGAAAGAATGTATCCAGCATTGGAGTTCAAATAGCCCCTTTTGTAGACCAAGAAATGGTAGCTTGCCATCCAACCTGGTAATACCCTTTTGTGAGAGATTCCTGTTGCCGCTATGCTCTGAGTTGTTGGGAAAATTGACCTTCTTCTCTGTATTAACAAACCTGACACGCAGTGCATGGGTTTATGAAAAGAAAAAAGACCAACCTATTATGCAAGTAAATATCATTCAAATAGCATAGGCATGCGTGAGACATTAAAACGAGTTTGTTTTGGGGGCGAAAAAAGAAGATGCCTTCAAACGCTTATCTCTGCTTGGTTTTAAGGTGTAAAAAGATGGTTCCTGCATCCAAGAGATTTACCATACACCGTTCTTCCAAGGTTCTCACAATATCACTGAAAAGATTTGCAGATTTCACAGGTGGAAAGATCAACAAGGTATATTTACCACTGTAATGCAACTATATCATCGTGTAATGGGACATCCCCCAAAGCTGAAAGTTGTTAATATTTTCAGACGATAATTGTAGACTAACGACTATGGCTTATTCTTTCTCTTAATATCAACAAAGTTCCCGCTTGACAAGAAGCATATGCTTTCCTCTGAGAAGGCTGATTCTTCAGGAAACAGTTCTCTGCAACTTCTAGTCTTAAACATTGTTTATGGGAAGACTTATTTGTAGTGAATCAAGAAATATATTCTAGAAATATATTCTAGAAATAAATTCTAGTCTGTGTTTTTTGGAAGTGTTTTTCTCTGGCTAGTCCACAAAGTACTCTGGGATCATTTTTCTATCTTCTTGGTCTCTCTTTAGGAGGTGAAATATCCGGAGTATTTGGACCTGAGAGCCTACATGTCGCAGTCAATGGGAGAACCACTGCTCTATGCTTTATATGCCGTGCTGGTACATCACGGTGCCAGCTGTCACTCAGGACACTATATATGCTATGTAAAGGTAGAAGTCAACAGCATTTCTTACAGGGTAAAGGTTGTGCTGGCAAACCAATTAAAGCGTGACTAGCAGCTACTGTTTCTAGGGAAAAAGATTTCATTATATTTTTATTTGACACGTGTGTATTGTGTTCCTATCCGTGATTTCATTTGGAAAACGTGCAATTCACCTAAAGAAATCGTTGTCTTTCTTTGCAGGCTGGTGATGGACTTTGGTATCAGATGAATGATGCTAAAGTAGTCCGTACTGACATTAAAAGAGTTCTTGGTCAGCAAGCTTACCTACTTTTTTATATCAGGTAATAACAAATCTTAAAACGTGTTCAGAAGAGATTTACTTTCCTGTTATTGATATTTTTCTGTTTTGCAAGTGTTTTTCTTGCTATCCCGGGAAAAGATTATGATTTGTCTAATTCAGTTCTGTCTAACCTGAAATTCTCTGTGTCATTGATTATCTTTTGTTGCTTGGCCTTGAACTGCAGCACTTGTGTGAATTGCTATCTCTGTGTTATCTGTAGCTGGCTAATTTAGAGAAGGAGAGAAATGAAGGTCATCTGTGGTGTAAGAATGAATTATTGCTCTGAAAGTGATAGTCTTAGTAGGAAGACTGTTCTCTCCTTTTCAGTTTGTCGTCTTGGCGAAGCCTTCTGTAGAGAAGGCTTCCATATGGTATGAACTGTTCCTATAAAATTATAGGATGGGATTTAATCCAAGAGTAGGCTGAAAGAAAAACTAAACTACGATCACTGCTCTTTTCTGAAGGCGCTATGATTTGACACTTGGAGAACGTGCGTTTTACTTGCCAGCACCATCTTATCCCTGTTCATTCCCCCCTGGTCAGCAGGGGGCTAATAGTAAGCAGGCTGCATTTATGGGACCACGACTTCCTCCTCATATGATTAAGGTAATTCAGGGAAGCGGGAGGGCAGATAACGGCACCAAAGTGCTAGTGGGTTTGGGGTTTGGTGTGGGGTTTTTCGTTTCGTTTTCGGCATCTTAGTCTTGTTTTCCTTCCCACGCTGCAGCTTTCTTCACAGCCCTCATGCTACAGCCAGAGTCATTCAAACAGTGGTTACTGCTAAATTGTGCAGCCATGCGACTCCATTACTTTATACCTCCAAGACAGCTTTCTAAAGCACAGAGAGCTACGCTCTTTGACCACTTAAGCAGAGTGTACTAATCCTCGACTCATTTAAAAGAGGACTTGTTTTTCCTATCCTCGTCACTTTAGCTAAGACAGGGAAAACTAATTGTCTTATTCCTGAGCCCCAGAACAATTACTTCAGGCTTTTCAGGGTATGTTTAAAGGGGAAAATAAATATATTTGGGAATAGCATTAGGTAATGTTAAGTTGTTTGGCTGGTTTTCAAAGACGATGTTAATTTGATACCAATCTGCAGTAAACCCAAAGCAGGAATTGAATACGCTTATTGGACTTGCATTTATCTTTAAAGGGCAGTGTGTTTTTCTTTTTAGGTGTTAAGACCATTTGTAGAAATGGTCAGTAGGAGAGTTTTGTGTTTCAAGATGTTAAATGCAGTGTTTGCGTTAATCCATCTTGCAATTTCTTCTTTTTAAATACAGGATTCAAGCCGTTTAAATGGAAATGGATCCATAAAAGAGGATGCAAAGACCACTGGTGTCACCCTAAAAAGGCCATCTTCAGCACCACCGATGGCCTGTGTTCAAAACCAGGCAATTACCAGGCCTTCAATTACTGATACGTCAAGAAAACAGATCCCCATCAGTATTCACAGTAAATTGCCTGCTCGTCAGACTGTGTCACAGTCTGACTGTCTTAGCAGTGCTGTGGAGGATGAAGACCTCTACCAGGCTGTTCCTTCATCCACAATTACAAATTCGGTAATGCAAATGAAGCAAATGCAAACAAACAAACAAGTTTCTGATGAAATTTTTATGGAGCCAACAGTGAATGGAAATCCTAAACTCAGCTCTGATAACACAGTCCCTGACGGTGCAGAATCTTCAGGAAGATCTGAGGAGGAGTCAAAGGGCTTATTTAAAAGGAATTGCAATGCAATGTCCTCTAATGGAATTTTGGTTGGAAAGGTAGTCCGTACATTGCAGCATTCCAATTCTTCCTGTCAGAATGCTGACGAAGGAAGATCCCAGCATGAGCTGCCCAAAACCGATTCACTAAATGGTGTGCTATTAGGTTAGTTAATGAATCTAAAGAAAACGGACTGAAACTTGATGATTCCACTTGCCGAGTTGAACCTGTTAAACCTTCTGAGATGTTCTTTTCTAAAACAAATGGATTGCTTGAAACACAGATTTTCTCCATTGAGAATTTCTCACCTATGATGTATTCGGGAGTGTTTATTGTGTTCCTAATTCCGGTGAAATACTGAGAAAACACAGCACCACTGTGATCGTAAGACTTTGTGGTATTATCCCATTAGAATTTGCAGACCTGAGCTTACATTAGAAGTTGTCAACTTAAGCTCAGCTGAGATAAAAATTCCTAAGTTTCATAAAGTAGATTTTGGGAGGTGAGTTGGGGTTATCTTTGAAGTGTAGATAATGCATACAACTCAAAGCGGTCTTGCTTAGCATTTAATGGAGAAATTCTGACAAGACTAGTCCTCAGTCCTACTACAAATAGTATTTTTTCTGCCTGCTGACTTGTGCGTTTTAATTGCAGATGCCTGGAGCTCTGCCTTCAGTCAGTCGAGAAGTCATCACGGAGTCCCTCACAGCCAGCCAGCTGAACAGCTTGTCAGAGGAAAAGAGGTAAAATGAGCACAGTCTGATTAAGACAAGACTTTATGGAAGTTCATTGCGGTTTTACCTGTCTACTAATAGTATTTAATGGAAGGATTTAAATCAGTAGAATTCCATACTGTATGTCCAGTGTTACGAACAGAACTAATGATCAGCACTGAGCATATCACTCTGATGCAGGTTGGTGCCTCAAGGAGAACTTGTGTTCCTTCATAGAATGTTTTTCCATTTTTCTCCATTGTCTGGAGAAACATTGGCTGTTCCCCGCTCGCCCCGATGCCTTTTTTCTCAGAGCAGCAGGTGGAGGGAGACAGATGTGTCTGCTTTTTTAGTGCAATGGCTTCAGAAGCAAGAGGGGAAAAAACACTTTCTCTGGGAGCTGAAGAAGGTGTCATAATCACAGGAGAGGTTTCTAAATGGCATATCTTTGAGAGTGTTGCTGTAGTGCGGAGGTTTTTGTTTGTTTGTTTGACTTTGGAAGGTTTTACTCTTAATATTGCCGTCCTTCAGCAGAAGTGAGAAATGGGTGTTTATTTTGTGCAGTGTCGCGGACCCTCCGAAATGTACTGGGAATGACGAATACCTCGCACAGTACCAATGTGATGACGGTGGAGACAAGGAGAAACCAAGAAGATCAAAAGAACGTGACCTCATTTCAAAAGACAACGTTTTGTACGGCAAAGAGTCTTCTGAGCCTGGTGAGAAATTGCGGCAAACTTCCTCTCTCAAGTCTGACACTGGATGTAGCTCTAAAATCCTTTCCTCCTCAGCTGTTGCAGATAGACGCCAAGATACAAAGGACGAGACTAAAAAAACTCACAAAGAGCATTACCGAAGAAAGAGGGAACATGCTCCTACTGAAGAGAAGGAGAGTCAAAAAGCAGGTCCTTCCAGCAAGAGGAGGCGTTCTCAGAGCGTGGAACTTGTTGAGCAAAAGCGTCACAAGCAGGAGTACTGGGAGGGAAGCAGGTACAGATCGTTCCCTCGTGAAAGAAACAGCCCTGAGAATGGCAGAAGAGCAGTCAAATATTCAAAGTACAGATCTGGCAGCGGAGGAAGATCAGAACAAGGTAGCAATAGATATTACCGATCCAAAGGGGAAAGAAGTTGGAGCAGAGAAAGATACCATCGAGATGAAGCACGGAGATGGGAAAGACGTAGCTATTACAATGATTACTATTCACCTCATGCGACAGGAGACAGTGGAGAGAGAAAGTTCTCTCACAGCGATGCAGCCTTTGACAAGTTGACTGCAACTTACTACAGCAGGTCACATAAGCGTTATCATTACAAAAGCGGATGGCCTCAGAGTTCCCTCTTGAGAGAGGAAGATGTACGTCGCTTTAGCACACCCCGAGCAGACTTGCATCGTTGGTCGGTACCTCAGCAACATTCCAGAAGACATTCTCATGAAAGACATGTGCTTCCACCTGTGTCAGCTCATTTGGAGAGCTGTCGCCAGAAAAATGAAACAGAAGGAAACAGAAAAAGAAAATATACCCGTGCAGAAGGTAGTGAAAGTGAAATAGAAAGGAAAGACAGAAAGATAGAAAAGGAACTTTTAGGTGGTGAAAAAAAAGCAAAAATATCACAAGTTCTAGAAGAAAAAGAAGTCTAAGGATAGACATGGAGAGAAGGATTCCAAGTAAGCAAGGATTCCAGTATACTCTGCATTTTTTATTCTAATTCTTTTCTGTGTGCTTCTCATGTCTTCCTTTTTTTTTTTTTTTCTTCTTTTTTTATTCTTCTTTTTTTTTTTTTCTCCTTTTTTTTTTTTTCTGGTAATTTCTAAGTTATTTAGATAGCATCAGCTGGCTGGGGATCATGTTGTTAGGTTGATCAGTGAAGATAGGAAAGCTATTGCTGAATTGTGTCAGAGCACTAACTTTGGACCACATAGTTCGAATCACATCTGTACACCATTCCGGATTAGGTTAAAAGTTTTTTTCTGCTTGCACGTATTCCAGAGCTAGCCATTGTTAATGATCTGTGTACAAACCAGGACCTATGGTCCTTCAATCTGAGGGCTTGTTTGCTGCATCTAAAGTAAGTTGCGTGTGCACAAAGCACCACAAAATAGCTGACATGCTGCAAATCATCACCTGTGGTAAAATAAATAAAGTTTCATATAGGCAACAAGTGCCACATCTTTTTTTCTCTTTTTAACTTGCATGTTTCTTTCAGACTTCACGATTTGTTTTTCTGAGGGCTCCACTTTGACAATGACAATCGCAAGCGTAAGAAAAAGAAGAAAAAGGAGAAACACCAGGAAAGTGAAAGGCTCCTTGGAAAACTTAGATCCTTGTTTCCAGAAGATAACCCGGGAGAAGAAGGAAGAATCCCATCCTCCAGATGGCTCTTCATGTGAGCAATGCAGAAGTGAGGGCAGTAAACAACCTGACAAGGAAGGGAAGCCTTCCAGTGCAGGCGAAAGCAAGAAATACAGCTCCATCGCATCCAACGAGTATATTAACGGTAAGCAGCCGCAGCGTGTTTGAGGAATTCCTTCTTTATTAATCATGAGATTATTTAAAACAGTCTTTAAGTGCTTGATGACTTAACAGTATCCTGGATAATAAAAAAAAAAGTTGATGGACTTTTTTTTCCCAGTTTTGAATGACCACTAGGAAAGAAGGCCTGAAATAAAGAGGTTAAAGGCAAATAGTTTTCATTTGGTTTGATGATTAAGTGGCAAACAAGAGGAAGAGTTGCAAGATAGCTTATTAAATTCAGTCCAGCCAAGTAGGAAAAGTAAATGTGGACAGCTGTATCTTGGCAAAGAAGGTAGTAGGGAGCAAGGAGGTTTAGCAGTCAGGATGGAAGGTGATGCCATGAGGCTTACAGGCTAGTAATGTGCTAGTGAAACCCAGCCTTCCTAAACAAACGTGCCTGGATAATTCCTGTGAATAACATACTATGTTCAGCTATTTCCTACCATAGAAACGGTGCTGGCTGCTTCTTCAGAGTAACATAAGTTAGTGATGCTACTGAAATAGTTTTGGTTCCGATGTAGATCTGATTTCTCGTAAGCACGCTGAATTCAGAGCTGTTGATCCTCCAGAGGAGGCTTTGCAATTGAACACCTGGAGAATAGGTAAATTTCCCGCTGTTGTTCTCCTCTCCTCTTGTTTTGTTTTGGTTTTGTTTGGTTTGTTTTTTTCCTAGTAGCATAGGCTTAAGACTCTGAAGAAACGGGCTGCTTTTTTTCATTTCCAACACTGGCTGTTCCTCCTGAGCCCCGCCTTTTATTTTTTCAGTCATCGGATATGTGAATGTCAATTGTTGGGAGAGAGGTAGAAAACTCTGTTTCAAGTGGTGTTTTTTCAGCTCTGTGGGGAGAAGAAATAGAGTGGTTTTGAATATTCTGGCTCTTCTTCAGAGCAGCATGTGGAGGGAGACAGATGCGTTTGCTTTTTGAGTGCAATGGCTTCAGAAGCAAGAGGGGAAAAAAAACTTTCTCTGGGAGCTGAAGAAGGTGTCGTAATCACAGGAGAGGTTTCTAAATGGCATATCTTTGAGAGTGTTGCTGTAGTGCGGAGGTTTTTGTTTGTTTGTTTGCCTTTGGAAGGTTTTACTCTTAATATTGCCGTCCTTCAGCAGAAGTGAGAAATGGGTGTTTATTTTGTGCAGTGTCGCGGACCCTCCGAAATGTACTGGGAATGACGAATACCTCGCACAGTACCAATGTGATGACGGTGGAGACAAGGAGAAACCAAGACGATGAAAAGAACGTGACCTCATTTCAAAAGACAACGTTTTGTACGGCAAAGAGTCTTCTGAGCCTGGTGAGAAATTGCGGCAAACTTCCTCTCTCAAGTCTGACACTGGATGTAGCTCTAAAAACCTTTCCTCCTCAGCTATTACAGAGAGATGCCAAGATACAAAGGACGAGACTAAAAAAACTCACAAAAAGCTTTACCAAAGCAAGAGGGAACATGCTTTGGGAACTGAAGAGAAGGAGAGTCAAAAAGCAGGTCCTTCCAGCAAGAGAAGGATAAACTTGCATACAAAGAATGCAAACTGGAGCTCCTGATTGGCTTCATGCTGAACTCTGTGCTGTTCTTGTCCTAATCTTGGTCTCTCCATAGATAATACGGTTTAAATCCAAATAGAATCACGCGATGAGGAAGATCTCACTGCAACAAATTCAACATCTAAAATCAAAGTTTACATTTTCCGTGATTTTCTTTCTGAGCAGAAGTGTGTAGTACTCCTTTTATATTAATGTAGAGATTATTCAAAACAGTCTTTAAGTGCTTGATGACTTACCAGTCTGCAGATTTATTATCAAATCCAAAAGAAACGACTTGGTAGACTCTTTTTTTCCCAGTTTTGAATGACCACTAGGAAAGAAGGCCTGAAATAAAGAGGTTAAAGGCAAATAGTTTTCATTTGGTTTGATGATTAAGTGGCAAACAAGAGGAAGAGTTGCAAGATAGCTTATTAAATTCAGTCCAGCCAAGTAGGAAAAGTAAATGTGGACAGCTGTATCTTGGCAAAGAAGGTAGTAGGGAGCAAGGAGGTTTAGCAGTCAGGATGGAAGGTGATGCCATGAGGCTTACAGGCTAGTAATGTGCTAGTGAAACCCAGCCTTCCTAAACAAACCTGCCTGGATAATTCCTGTGAATAACATACTATGTTCAGCTATTTCCTACCATAGAAATGGTGCTGACTGCTTCTTCAGAGTAACATAAGTTAGTGATACTACTGAAATAGTTTTGGTTCCGATGTAGATCTGATTTCTCGTAAGCACGCTGAATTCACAGCTGTTGATCCTCCAGAGGAGGCTTTGCAATTGAACACCTGGAGAATAGGTAAATTTCCCGCTGTTGTTCTCCTCTCCTCTTGTTTTGTTTTGGTTTGTTTTGGTTTGTTTTTTTCCTAGTAGCATAGGCTTAAGACTCTGAAGAAACGGGCTGCTTTTTTTCATTTCCAACACTGGCTGTTCCTCCTGAGCCCCGCCTTTTATTTTTTCAGTCATAGGATATGTGAATGTCAATTGTTGGGAGAGAGGTAGAAAACTCTGTTTCAAGTGGTGTTTTTTCAGCTCTGTGGGGAGAAGAAATAGAGTGGTTTTGAATATTCTGGCTCTTCTTCAGAGCAGCATGTGGAGGGAGACAGATGCGTTTGCTTTTTGAGTGCAATGGCTTCAGAAGCAAGAGGGGAAAAAACACTTTCTCTGGGAGCTGAAGAAGGTGTCGTAATCACAGGAGAGGTTTCTAAATGGCATATCTTTGAGAGTGTTGCTGTAGTGCGGAGGTTTTTGTTTGTTTGTTTGACTTTGGAAGGTTTTACTCTTAATATTGCCGTCCTTCAGCAGAAGTGAGAAATGGGTGTTTATTTTGTGCAGTGTCGCGGACCCTCCGAAATGTACTGGGAATGACGAATACCTCGCACAGTACCAATGTGATGACGGTGGAGACAAGGAGAAACCAAGACGATGAAAAGAACGTGACCTCATTTCAAAAGACAACGTTTTGTACGGCAAAGAGTCTTCTGAGCCTGGTGAGAAATTGCGGCAAACTTCCTCTCTCAAGTCTGACACTGGATGTAGCTCTAAAAACCTTTCCTCCTCAGCTATTACAGAGAGATGCCAAGATACAAAGGACGAGACTAAAAAAACTCACAAAAAGCTTTACCAAAGCAAGAGGGAACATGCTTTGGGAACTGAAGAGAAGGAGAGTCAAAAAGCAGGTCCTTCCAGCAAGAGAAGGATAAACTTGCATACAAAGAATGCAAACTGGAGCTCCTGATTGGCTTCATGCTGAACTCTGTGCTGTTCTTGTCCTAATCTTGGTCTCTCCATAGATAATACGGTTTAAATCCAAATAGAATCACGCGATGAGGAAGATCTCACTGCAACAAATTCAACATCTAAAATCAAAGTTTACATTTTCCGTGATTTTCTTTCTGAGCAGAAGTGTGTAGTACTCCTTTTATATTAATGTAGAGATTATTCAAAACAGTCTTTAAGTGCTTGATGACTTACCAGTCTGCAGATTTATTATCAAATCCAAAAGAAACGACTTGGTAGACTCTTTTTTTCCCAGTTTTGAATGACCACTAGGAAAGAAGGCCTGAAATAAAGAGGTTAAAGGCAAATAGTTTTCATTTGGTTTGATGATTAAGTGGCAAACAAGAGGAAGAGTTGCAAGATAGCTTATTAAATTCAGTCCAGCCAAGTAGGAAAAGTAAATGTGGACAGCTGTATCTTGGCAAAGAAGGTAGTAGGGAGCAAGGAGGTTTAGCAGTCAGGATGGAAGGTGATGCCATGAGGCTTACAGGCTAGTAATGTGCTAGTGAAACCCAGCCTTCCTAAACAAACGTGCCTGGATAATTCCTGTGAATAACATACTATGTTCAGCTATTTCCTACCATAGAAACGGTGCTGGCTGCTTCTTCAGAGTAACATAAGTTAGTGATGCTACTGAAATAGTTTTGGTTCCGATGTAGATCTGATTTCTCGTAAGCACGCTGAATTCACAGCTGTTGATCCTCCAGAGGAGGCTTTGCAATTGAACACCTGGAGAATAGGTAAATTTCCCGCTGTTGTTCTCCTCTCCTCTTGTTTTGTTTTGGTTTGTTTTGGTTTGTTTTTTTCCTAGTAGCATAGGCTTAAGACTCTGAAGAAACGGGCTGCTTTTTTTCATTTCCAACACTGGCTGTTCCTCCTGAGCCCCGCCTTTTATTTTTTCAGTCATAGGATATGTGAATGTCAATTGTTGGGAGAGAGGTAGAAAACTCTGTTTCAAGTGGTGTTTTTTCAGCTACGTGGGGAGAAGAAATAGAGTGGTTTTGAATATTCTGGCTCTTCTTCAGAGCAGCATGTGGAGGGAGACAGATGCGTTTGCTTTTTGAGTGCAGTGGCTTCAGAAGCAAGAGGGGAAAAAACACTTTGTCTGGGAGCTGAAGAAGGTGTCGTAATCACAGGAGAGGTTTCTAAATGGCATATCTTTGAGAGTGTTGCTGTAGTGCGGAGGTTTTTGTTTGTTTGTTTGACTTTGGAAGGTTTTACTCTTAATATTGCCGTCCTTCAGCAGAAGTGAGAAATGGGTGTTTATTTTGTGCAGTGTTGCGGACCCTCCGAAATGTACTGGGAATGATGAATACCTCGCACAGTACCAATGTGATGACGGTGGAGACAAGGAGAAACCAAGACGATGAAAAGAACGTGACCTCATTTCAAAAGACAACGTTTTGTACGGCAAAGAGTCTTCTGAGCCTGGTGAGAAATTGCGGCAAACTTCCTCTCTCAAGTCTGACACTGGATGTAGCTCTAAAAACCTTTCCTCCTCAGCTATTACAGAGAGATGCCAAGATACAAAGGACGAGACTAAAAAAACTCACAAAAAGCTTTACCAAAGCAAGAGGGAACATGCTTTGGGAACTGAAGAGAAGGAGAGTCAAAAAGCAGGTCCTTCCAGCAAGAGAAGGATAAACTTGCATACAAAGAATGCAAACTGGAGCTCCTGATTGGCTTCATGCTGAACTCTGTGCTGTTCTTGTCCTAATCTTGGTCTCTCCATAGATAATACGGTTTAAATCCAAATAGAATCACGCGATGAGGAAGATCTCACTGCAACAAATTCAACATCTAAAATCAAAGTTTACATTTTCCGTGATTTTCTTTCTGAGCAGAAGTGTGTAGTACTCCTTTTATATTAATGTAGAGATTATTCAAAACAGTCTTTAAGTGCTTGATGACTTACCAGTCTGCAGATTTATTATCAAATCCAAAAGAAACGACTTGGTAGACTCTTTTTTTCCCAGTTTTGAATGACCACTAGGAAAGAAGGCCTGAAATAAAGAGGTTAAAGGCAAATAGTTTTCATTTGGTTTGATGATTAAGTGGCAAACAAGAGGAAGAGTTGCAAGATAGCTTATTAAATTCAGTCCAGCCAAGTAGGAAAAGTAAATGTGGACAGCTGTATCTTGGCAAAGAAGGTAGTAGGGAGCAAGGAGGTTTAGCAGTCAGGATGGAAGGTGATGCCATGAGGCTTACAGGCTAGTAATGTGCTAGTGAAACCCAGCCTTCCTAAACAAACGTGCCTGGATAATTCCTGTGAATAACATACTATGTTCAGCTATTTCCTACCATAGAAACGGTGCTGGCTGCTTCTTCAGAGTAACATAAGTTAGTGATGCTACTGAAATAGTTTTGGTTCCGATGTAGATCTGATTTCTCGTAAGCACGCTGAATTCACAGCTGTTGATCCTCCAGAGGAGGCTTTGCAATTGAACACCTGGAGAATAGGTAAATTTCCCGCTGTTGTTCTCCTCTCCTCTTGTTTTGTTTTGGTTTTGTTTGGTTTGTTTTTTTCCTAGTAGCATAGGCTTAAGACTCTGAAGAAACGGGCTGCTTTTTTTCATTTCCAACACTGGCTGTTCCTCCTGAGCCCCGCCTTTTATTTTTTCAGTCATAGGATATGTGAATGTCAATTGTTGGGAGAGAGGTAGAAAACTCTGTTTCAAGTGGTGTTTTTTCAGCTACGTGGGGAGAAGAAATAGAGTGGTTTTGAATATTCTGGCTCTTCTTCAGAGCAGCATGTGGAGGGAGACAGATGCGTTTGCTTTTTGAGTGCAGTGGCTTCAGAAGCAAGAGGGGAAAAAACACTTTGTCTGGGAGCTGAAGAAGGTGTCGTAATCACAGGAGAGGTTTCTAAATGGCATATCTTTGAGAGTGTTGCTGTAGTGCGGAGGTTTTTGTTTGTTTGTTTGACTTTGGAAGGTTTTACTCTTAATATTGCCGTCCTTCAGCAGAAGTGAGAAATGGGTGTTTATTTTGTGCAGTGTTGCGGACCCTCCGAAATGTACTGGGAATGACGGATACCTCGCACAGTACCAATGTGATGACGGTGGAGACAAGGAGAAACCAAGACGATGAAAAGAACGTGACCTCATTTCAAAAGACAACGTTTTGTACGGCAAAGAGTCTTCTGAGCCTGGTGAGAAATTGCGGCAAACTTCCTCTCTCAAGTCTGACACTGGATGTAGCTCTAAAAACCTTTCCTCCTCAGCTATTACAGAGAGATGCCAAGATACAAAGGAACGAGACTAAAAAAGCTCACAAAGAGCTTTACCAAAGCAAGAGGGAACATGCTCCTACTGAAGAGAAGGAGAGTCAAAAAGCAGGTCCTTCCAGCAAGAGAAGGATAAACTTGCATACAAAGAATGCAGACTGGAGCTTCTGATTGGCTTCATGCTGAACTCTGTGCTGTTCTTGTCCTAATCTTGGTCTCTCCATAGATAATAGGGTTTAAATCCAAATAGAATCACGCGATGAGGAAGATCTCACTGCAACAAATTCAACATCTAAAATCAGAGTTTACATTTTCCGTGATTTTCTTTCTGAGCAGAAGTGTGTAGTACTCCTTTTATATTAATGTAGAGATTATTCAAAACAGTCTTTAAGTGCTTGATGACTTACCAGTCTGCAGATTTATTATCAAATCCAAAAGAAACGACTTGGTAGACTCTTTTTTTCCCAGTTTTGAATGACCACTAGGAAAGAAGGCCTGAAATAAAGAGGTTAAAGGCAAATAGTTTTCATTTGGTTTGATGATTAAGTGGCAAACAAGAGGAAGAGTTGCAAGATAGCTTATTAAATTCAGTCCAGCCAAGTAGGAAAAGTAAATGTGGACAGCTGTATCTTGGCAAAGAAGGTAGTAGGGAGCAAGGAGGTTTAGCAGTCAGGATGGAAGGTGATGCCATGAGGCTTACAGGCTAGTAACGTGCTAGTGAAACCCAGCCTTCCTAAACAAACGTGCCTGGATAATTCCTGTGAATAACATACTATGTTCAGCTATTTCCTACCATAGAAACGGTGCTGACTGCTTCTTCAGAGTAACATAAGTTAGTGATACTACTGAAATAGTTTTGGTTCGGATGCAGATCTGATTTCTCGTAAGCACGCTGAATTCACAGCTGTTGATCCTCCAGAGGAGGCTTTGCAATTGAACACCTGGAGAATAGGTAA
This sequence comes from Clangula hyemalis, assembly GCA_963989345.1. Next base: position 3,115,797 of record OZ022456.1, on the reverse strand, counting down.
ATTTCCCGCTGTTGTTCTCCTCTCCTCTTGTTTTGTTTTGGTTTGTTTTGGTTTGTTTTGTTTTGTTTTTTTCCTAGTAGCATAGGCTTAAGACTATGAAGAAACGGGCTGCTTTTTTTCATTTCCAACACTGGCTGTTCCTCCTGAGCCCCGCCTTTTATTTTTTCAGTCATAGGATATGTGAATGTCAATTGTTGGGAGAGAGGTAGAAAACTCTGTTTCAAGTGGTGTTTTTTCAGCTCTGTGGGGAGAAGAAATAGAGTGGTTTTGAATATTCTGGCTCTTCTTCAGAGCAGCATGTGGAGGGAGACAGATGCGTTTGCTTTTTGAGTGCAGTGGCTTCAGAAGCAAGAGGGGAAAAAACACTTTCTCTGGGAGCTGAAGAAGGTGTCGTAATCACAGGAGAGGTTTCTAAATGGCATATCTTTGAGAGTGTTGCTGTAGTGCGGAGGTTTTTGTTTGTTTGTTTGACTTTGGAAGGTTTTACTCTTAATATTGCCGTCCTTCAGCAGAAGTGAGAAATGGGTGTTTATTTTGTGCAGTGTCGCGGACCCTCCGAAATGTACTGGGAATGATGAATACCTCGCACAGTACCAATGTGATGACGGTGGAGACAAGGAGAAAGCAAGACGATGAAAAGAACGTGACCTCATTTCAAAAGACAACGTTTTGTACGGCAAAGAGTCTTCTGAGCCTGGTGAGAAATTGCGGCAAACTTCCTCTCTCAAGTCTGACACTGGATGTAGCTCTAAAAACCTTTCCTCCTCAGCTATTACAGAGAGATGCCAAGATACAAAGGACGAGACTAAAAAAGCTCACAAAGAGCTTTACCAAAGCAAGAGGGAACATGCTCCTCCTGAAGAGAAGGAGAGTCAAAAAGCAGGTCCTTCCAGCAAGAGAAGGATAAACTTGCATACAAAGAATGCAGACTGGAGCTCCTGATTGGCTTCATGCTGAACTCTGTGCTGTTCTTGTCCTAATCTTGGTCTCTCCATAGATAATATGCTTTAAATCCAAATAGAATCACACGATGAGGAAGATCTCACTGCAACAAATTCAACATCTAAAATCAAAGTTTACATTTTCCGTGATTTTCTTTCTGAGCAGAAGTGTGTAGTACTCCTTTTATATTAATGTAGAGATTATTCAAAACAGTCTTTAAGTGCTTGATGACTTACCAGTCTGCAGATTTATTATCAAATCCAAAAGAAACGACTTGGTAGACTATTTTTTTCCCAGTTTTGAATGATCACTAGGAAAGAAGGCCTGAAATAAAGAGGTTAAAGGCAAATAGTTTTCATTTGGTTTGATGATTAAGTGGCAAACAAGAGGAAGAGTTGCAAGATAGCTTATTAAATTCAGTCCAGCCAAGTAGGAAAAGTAAATGTGGACAGCTGTATCTTGGCAAAGAAGGTAGTAGGGAGCAAGGAGGTTTAGCAGTCAGGATGGAAGGTGATGCCTTGAGGCTTACAGGCTAGTAATGTGCTAGTGAAACCCAGCCTTCCTAAACAAACCTGCCTGGATAATTCCTGTGAATAACATACTATGTTCAGCTATTTCCTACCATAGAAACGGTGCTGACTGCTTCTTCAGAGTAACATAAGTTAGTGATACTACTGAAGTAGTTTTGGTTCGGATGCAGATCTGATTTCTCGTAAGCACGCTGAATTCACAGCTGTTGATCCTCCAGAGGAGGCTTTGCAATTGAACACCTGGAGAATAGGTAAATTTCCCGCTGTTGTTCTCCTCTCCTCTTGTTTTGTTTTGGTTTGGTTTGGTTTGTTTTTTTCCTAGTAGCATAGGCTTAAGACTCTGAAGAAACGGGCTGCTTTTTTTCATTTCCAACACTGGCTGTTCCTCCTGAGCCCCGCCTTTTATTTTTTCAGTCATAGGATATGTGAATGTCAATTGCTGGGAGAGAGGTAGAAAACTCTGTTTCAAGTGGTGTTTTTTCAGCTATGTGGGGAGAAGAAATAGAGTGGTTTTGAATATTCTGGCTCTTCTTCAGAGCAGCATGTGGAGGGAGACAGATGCGTTTGCTTTTTGAGTGCAATGGCTTCAGAAGCAAGAGGGGAAAAAACACTTTCTCTGGGAGCTGAAGAAGGTGTCGTAATCACAGGAGAGGTTTCTAAATGGCATATCTTTGAGAGTGTTGCTGTAGTGCGGAGGTTTTTGTTTTTTTGTTTGCCTTTGGAAGGTTTTACTCTTAATATTGCCGTCCTTCAGCAGAAGTGAGAAATGGGTGTTTATTTTGTGCAGTGTCGCGGACCCTCCGAAATGTACTGGGAATGACGAATACCTCGCACAGTACCAATGTGATGACGGTGGAGACAAGGAGAAACCAAGACGATGAAAAGAACGTGACCTCATTTCAAAAGACAACGTTTTGTACGGCAAAGAGTCTTCTGAGCCTGGTGAGAAATTGCGGCAAACTTCCTCTCTCAAGTCTGACACGGGATGTAGCTCTAAAAACCTTTCCTCCTCAGCTATTACAGAGAGATGCCAAGATACAAAGGACGAGACTAAAAAAACTCACAAAGAGCTTTACCAAAGCAAGAGGGAACATGCTCCTACTGAAGAGAAGGAGAGTCAAAAAGCAGGTCCTTCCAGCAAGAGAAGGATAAACTTGCATACAAAGAATGCAGACTGGAGCTCCTGATTGGCTTCATGCTGAACTCTGTGCTGTTCTTGTCCTAATCTTGGTCTCTCCATAGATAATAGGGTTTAAATCCAAATAGAATCACGCGATGAGGAAGATCTCACTGCAACAAATTCAACATCTAAAATCAGAGTTTACATTTTCCGTGATTTTCTTTCTGAGCAGAAGTGTGTAGTACTCCTTTTATATTAATGTAGAGATTATTCAAAACAGTCTTTAAGTGCTTGATGACTTAACAGTCTGCAGATTTATTATCAAATCCAAAAGAAACGACTTGGTAGACTATTTTTTTCCCAGTTTTGAATGATCACTAGGAAAGAAGGCCTGAAATAAAGAGGTTAAAGGCAAATAGTTTTCATTTGGTTTGATGATTAAGTGGCAAACAAGAGGAAGAGTTGCAAGATAGCTTATTAAATTCAGTCCAGCCAAGTAGGAAAAGTAAATGTGGACAGCTGTATCTTGGCAAAGAAGGTAGTAGGGAGCAAGGAGGTTTAGCAGTCAGGATGGAAGGTGATGCCATGAGGCTTACAGGCTAGTAATGTGCTAGTGAAACCCAGCCTTCCTAAACAAACGTGCCTGGATAATTCCTGTGAATAACATACTATGTTCAGCTATTTCCTACCATAGAAACGGTGCTGACTGCTTCTTCAGAGTAACATAAGTTAGTGATACTACTGAAGTAGTTTTGGTTTGGATGCAGATCTGATTTCTCGTAAGCACGCTGAATTCACAGCTGTTGATCCTCCAGAGGAGGCTTTGCAATTGAACACCTGGAGAATCGGTAAATTTCCCGCTGTTGTTCTCCTCTCCTCTTGTTTTGTTTTGTTTTGTTTTGGTTTGGTTTGGTTTGTTTTTTTCCTAGTAGCATAGGCTTAAGACTCTGAAGAAACGGGCTGCTTTTTTTCATTTCCAACACTGGCTGTTCCTCCTGAGCCCCGCCTTTTATTTTTTCAGTCATAGGATATGTGAATGTCAATTGTTGGGAGAGAGGTAGAAAACTCTGTTTCAAGTGGTGTTTTTTCAGCTACGTGGGGAGAAGAAATAGAGTGGTTTTGAATATTCTGGCTCTTCTTCAGAGCAGCATGTGGAGGGAGACAGATGCGTTTGCTTTTTGAGTGCAGTGGCTTCAGAAGCAAGAGGGGAAAAAACACTTTCTCTGGGAGCTGAAGAAGGTGTCGTAATCACAGGAGAGGTTTCTAAATGGCATATCTTTGAGAGTGTTGCTGTAGTGCGGAGGTTTTTGTTTGTTTGTTTGACTTTGGAAGGTTTTACTCTTAATATTGCCGTCCTTCAGCAGAAGTGAGAAATGGGTGTTTATTTTGTGCAGTGTCGCGGACCCTCCGAAATGTACTGGGAATGACGAATACCTCGCACAGTACCAATGTGATGACGGTGGAGACAAGGAGAAACCAAGACGATGAAAAGAACGTGACCTCATTTCAAAAGACAACGTTTTGTACGGCAAAGAGTCTTCTGAGCCTGGTGAGAAATTGCGGCAAACTTCCTCTCTCAAGTCTGACACTGGATGTAGCTCTAAAAACCTTTCCTCCTCAGCTATTACAGAGAGATGCCAAGATACAAAGGACGAGACTAAAAAAGCTCACAAAGAGCTTTACCAAAGCAAGAGGGAACATGCTCCTACTGAAGAGAAGGAGAGTCAAAAAGCAGGTCCTTCCAGCAAGAGAAGGATAAACTTGCATACAAAGAATGCAAACTGGAGCTCCTGATTGGCTTCATGCTGAACTCTGTGCTGTTCTTGTCCTAATCTTGGTCTCTCCATAGATAATACGGTTTCAATCCAAATAGAATCACGCGATGAGGAAGATCTCACTGCAACAAATTCAACATCTAAAATCAAAGTTTACATTTTCCGTGATTTTCTTTCTGAGCAGAAGTGTGTAGTACTCCTTTTATATTAATGTAGAGATTATTCAAAACAGTCTTTAAGTGCTTGATGACTTAACAGTCTGCAGATTTATTATCAAATCCAAAAGAAACGACTTGGTAGACTATTTTTTTCCCAGTTTTGAATGACCACTAGGAAAGAAGGCCTGAAATAAAGAGGTTAAAGGCAAATAGTTTTCATTTGGTTTGATGATTAAGTGGCAAACAAGAGGAAGAGTTGCAAGATAGCTTGTTAAATTCAGTCCAGCCAAGTAGGAAAAGTAAATGTGGACAGCTGTATCTTGGCAAAGAAGATAGTAGGGAGCAAGGAGGTTTAGCAGTCAGGATGGAAGGTGATGCCATGAGGCTTACAGGCTAGTAATGTGCTAGTGAAACCCAGCCTTCCTAAACAAACCTGCCTGGATAATTCCTGTGAATAACATACTATGTTCAGCTATTTCCTACCATAGAAACGGTGCTGACTGCTTCTTCAGAGTAACATAAGTTAGTGATACTACTGAAATAGTTTTGGTTCGGATGCAGATCTGATTTCTCGTAAGCACGCTGAATTCACAGCTGTTGATCCTCCAGAGGAGGCTTTGCAATTGAACACCTGGAGAATCGGTAAATTTCCCGCTGTTGTTCTCCTCTCCTCTTGTTTTGTTTTGTTTTGTTTTGGTTTGTTTTTCTCCTAGTAGCATAGGCTTAAGACTATGAAGAAACGGGCTGCTTTTTTTCATTTCCAACACTGGCTGTTCCTCCTGAGCCCCGCCTTTTATTTTTTCAGTCATAGGATATGTGAATGTCAATTGTTGGGAGAGAGGTAGAAAACTCTGTTTCAAGTGGTGTTTTTTCAGCTACGTGGGGAGAAGAAATAGAGTGGTTTTGAATATTCTGGCTCTTCTTCAGAGCAGCATGTGGAGGGAGACAGATGCGTTTGCTTTTTGAGTGCAGTGGCTTCAGAAGCAAGAGGGGAAAAAACACTTTCTCTGGGAGCTGAAGAAGGTGTCGTAATCACAGGAGAGGTTTCTAAATGGCATATCTTTGAGAGTGTTGCTGTAGTGCGGAGGTTTTTGTTTGTTTGTTTGACTTTGGAAGGTTTTACTCTTAATATTGCTGTCCTTCAGCAGAAGTGAGAAATGGGTGTTTATTTTGTGCAGTGTCGCGGACCCTCCGAAATGTACTGGGAATGACGAATACCTCGCACAGTACCAATGTGATGACGGTGGAGACAAGGAGAAACCAAGACGATGAAAAGAACGTGACCTCATTTCAAAAGACAACGTTTTGTACGGCAAAGAGTCTTCTGAGCCTGGTGAGAAATTGCGGCAAACTTCCTCTCTCAAGTCTGACACTGGATGTAGCTCTAAAAACCTTTCCTCCTCAGCTATTACAGAGAGATGCCAAGATACAAAGGACGAGACTAAAAAAGCTCACAAAGAGCTTTACCAAAGCAAGAGGGAACATGCTCCTACTGAAGAGAAGGAGAGTCAAAAAGCAGGTCCTTCCAGCAAGAGAAGGATAAACTTGCATACAAAGAATGCAAACTGGAGCTCCTGATTGGCTTCATGCTGAACTCTGTGCTGTTCTTGTCCTAATCTTGGTCTCTCCATAGATAATACGGTTTAAATCCAAATAGAATCACGCGATGAGGAAGATCTCACTGCAACAAATTCAACATCTAAAATCAAAGTTTACATTTTCCGTGATTTTCTTTCTGAGCAGAAGTGTGTAGTACTCCTTTTATATTAATGTAGAGATTATTCAAAACAGTCTTTAAGTGCTTGATGACTTAACAGTCTGCAGATTTATTATCAAATCCAAAAGAAACGACTTGGTAGACTATTTTTTTCCCAGTTTTGAATGACCACTAGGAAAGAAGGCCTGAAATAAAGAGGTTAAAGGCAAATAGTTTTCATTTGGTTTGATGATTAAGTGGCAAACAAGAGGAAGAGTTGCAAGATAGCTTGTTAAATTCAGTCCAGCCAAGTAGGAAAAGTAAATGTGGACAGCTGTATCTTGGCAAAGAAGGTAGTAGGGAGCAAGGAGGTTTAGCAGTCAGGATGGAAGGTGATGCCATGAGGCTTACAGGCTAGTAATGTGCTAGTGAAACCCAGCCTTCCTAAACAAACGTGCCTGGATAATTCCTGTGAATAACATACTATGTTCAGCTATTTCCTACCATAGAAACGGTGCTGACTGCTTCTTCAGAGTAACATAAGTTAGTGATACTACTGAAATAGTTTTGGTTCGGATGCAGATCTGATTTCTCGTAAGCACGCTGAATTCACAGCTGTTGATCCTCCAGAGGAGGCTTTGCAATTGAACACCTGGAGAATCGGTAAATTTCCCGCTGTTGTTCTCCTCTCCTCTTGTTTTGTTTTGGTTTGTTTTGGTTTGTTTTTTTCCTAGTAGCATAGGCTTAAGACTATGAAGAAACGGGCTGCTTTTTTTCATTTCCAACACTGGCTGTTCCTCCTGAGCCCTGCCTTTTATTTTTTCAGTCATAGGATATGTGAATGTCAATTGTTGGGAGAGAGGTAGAAAACTCTGTTTCAAGTGGTGTTTTTTCAGCTACGTGGGGAGAAGAAATAGAGTGGTTTTGAATATTCTGGCTCTTCTTCAGAGCAGCATGTGGAGGGAGACAGATGCGTTTGCTTTTTGAGTGCAGTGGCTTCAGAAGCAAGAGGGGAAAAAACACTTTCTCTGGGAGCTGAAGAAGGTGTCGTAATCACAGGAGAGGTTTCTAAATGGCATATCTTTGAGAGTGTTGCTGTAGTGCGGAGGTTTTTGTTTGTTTGTTTGACTTTGGAAGGTTTTACTCTTAATATTGCCGTCCTTCAGCAGAAGTGAGAAATGGGTGTTTATTTTGTGCAGTGTCGCGGACCCTCCGAAATGTACTGGGAATGACGAATACCTCGCACAGTACCAATGTGATGACGGTGGAGACAAGGAGAAACCAAGACGATGAAAAGAACGTGACCTCATTTCAAAAGACAACGTTTTGTACGGCAAAGAGTCTTCTGAGCCTGGTGAGAAATTGCGGCAAACTTCCTCTCTCAAGTCTGACACGGGATGTAGCTCTAAAAACCTTTCCTCCTCAGCTATTACAGAGAGATGCCAAGATACAAAGGACGAGACTAAAAAAGCTCACAAAGAGCTTTACCAAAGCAAGAGGGAACATGCTCCTACTGAAGAGAAGGAGAGTCAAAAAGCAGGTCCTTCCAGCAAGAGAAGGATAAACTTGCATACAAAGAATGCAAACTGGAGCTCCTGATTGGCTTCATGCTGAACTCTGTGCTGTTCTTGTCCTAATCTTGGTCTCTCCATAGATAATAGGGTTTAAATCCAAATAGAATCACGCGATGAGGAAGATCTCACTGCAACAAATTCAACATCTAAAATCAAAGTTTACATTTTCCGTGATTTTCTTTCTGAGCAGAAGTGTGTAGTACTCCTTTTATATTAATGTAGAGATTATTCAAAACAGTCTTTAAGTGCTTGATGACTTAACAGTCTGCAGATTTATTATCAAATCCAAAAGAAACGACTTGGTAGACTATTTTTTTCCCAGTTTTGAATGATCACTAGGAAAGAAGGCCTGAAATAAAGAGGTTAAAGGCAAATAGTTTTCATTTGGTTTGATGATTAAGTGGCAAACAAGAGGAAGAGTTGCAAGATAGCTTGTTAAATTCAGTCCAGCCAAGTAGGAAAAGTAAATGTGGACAGCTGTATCTTGGCAAAGAAGATAGTAGGGAGCAAGGAGGTTTAGCAGTCAGGATGGAAGGTGATGCCATGAGGCTTACAGGCTAGTAATGTGCTAGTGAAACCCAGCCTTCCTAAACAAACCTGCCTGGATAATTCCTGTGAATAACATACTATGTTCAGCTATTTCCTACCATAGAAACGGTGCTGACTGCTTCTTCAGAGTAACATAAGTTAGTGATACTACTGAAATAGTTTTGGTTCGGATGCAGATCTGATTTCTCGTAAGCACGCTGAATTCACAGCTGTTGATCCTCCAGAGGAGGCTTTGCAATTGAACACCTGGAGAATAGGTAAATTTCCCGCTGTTGTTCTCCTCTCCTCTTGTTTTGTTTTGGTTTGGTTTGGTTTGTTTTTTTCCTAGTAGCATAGGCTTAAGACTATGAAGAAACGGGCTGCTTTTTTTCATTTCCAACACTGGCTGTTCCTCCTGAGCCCCGCCTTTTATTTTTTCAGTCCTAGGATATGTGAATGTCAATTGTTGGGAGAGAGGTAGAAAACTCTGTTTCAAGTGGTGTTTTTTCAGCTACGTGGGGAGAAGAAATAGAGTGGTTTTGAATATTCTGGCTCTTCTTCAGAGCAGCATGTGGAGGGAGACAGATGCGTTTGCTTTTTGAGTGCAGTGGCTTCAGAAGCAAGAGGGGAAAAAACACTTTCTCTGGGAGCTGAAGAAGGTGTCGTAATCACAGGAGAGGTTTCTAAATGGCATATCTTTGAGAGTGTTGCTGTAGTGCGGAGGTTTTTGTTTGTTTGTTTGACTTTGGAAGGTTTTACTCTTAATATTGCCGTCCTTCAGCAGAAGTGAGAAATGGGTGTTTATTTTGTGCAGTGTCGCGGACCCTCCGAAATGTACTGGGAATGACGAATACCTCGCACAGTACCAATGTGATGACGGTGGAGACAAGGAGAAACCAAGACGATGAAAAGAACGTGACCTCATTTCAAAAGACAACGTTTTGTACGGCAAAGAGTCTTCTGAGCCTGGTGAGAAATTGCGGCAAACTTCCTCTCTCAAGTCTGACACTGGATGTAGCTCTAAAAACCTTTCCTCCTCAGCTATTACAGAGAGATGCCAAGATACAAAGGACGAGACTAAAAAAGCTCACAAAGAGCTTTACCAAAGCAAGAGGGAACATGCTCCTACTGAAGAGAAGGAGAGTCAAAAAGCAGGTCCTTCCAGCAAGAGAAGGATAAACTTGCATACAAAGAATGCAAACTGGAGCTCCTGATTGGCTTCATGCTGAACTCTGTGCTGTTCTTGTCCTAATCTTGGTCTCTCCATAGATAATATGCTTTAAATCCAAATAGAATCACGCGATGAGGAAGATCTCACTGCAACAAATTCAACATCTAAAATCAAAGTTTACATTTTCCGTGATTTTCTTTCTGAGCAGAAGTGTGTAGTACTCCTTTTATATTAATGTAGAGATTATTCAAAACAGTCTTTAAGTGCTTGATGACTTAACAGTCTGCAGATTTATTATCAAATCCAAAAGAAACGACTTGGTAGACTATTTTTTTCCCAGTTTTGAATGACCACTAGGAAAGAAGGCCTGAAATAAAGAGGTTAAAGGCAAATAGTTTTCATTTGGTTTGATGATTAAGTGGCAAACAAGAGGAAGAGTTGCAAGATAGCTTGTTAAATTCAGTCCAGCCAAGTAGGAAAAGTAAATGTGGACAGCTGTATCTTGGCAAAGAAGGTAGTAGGGAGCAAGGAGGTTTAGCAGTCAGGATGGAAGGTGATGCCATGAGGCTTACAGGCTAGTAATGTGCTAGTGAAACCCAGCCTTCCTAAACAAACGTGCCTGGATAATTCCTGTGAATAACATACTATGTTCAGCTATTTCCTACCATAGAAACGGTGCTGACTGCTTCTTCAGAGTAACATAAGTTAGTGATACTACTGAAATAGTTTTGGTTCGGATGCAGATCTGATTTCTCGTAAGCACGCTGAATTCACAGCTGTTGATCCTCCAGAGGAGGCTTTGCAATTGAACACCTGGAGAATCGGTAAATTTCCCGCTGTTGTTCTCCTCTCCTCTTGTTTTGTTTTGGTTTGTTTTGTTTTGTTTTTCTCCTAGTAGCATAGGCTTAAGACTATGAAGAAACGGGCTGCTTTTTTTCATTTCCAACACTGGCTGTTCCTCCTGAGCCCCGCCTTTTATTTTTTCAGTCATAGGATATGTGAATGTCACTTGTTGGGAGAGAGGTAGAAAACTCTGTTTCAAGTGGTGTTTTTTCAGCTACGTGGGGAGAAGAAATAGAGTGGTTTTGAATATTCTGGCTCTTCTTCAGAGCAGCATGTGGAGGGAGACAGATGCGTTTGCTTTTTGAGTGCAGTGGCTTCAGAAGCAAGAGGGGAAAAAACACTTTCTCTGGGAGCTGAAGAAGGTGTCGTAATCACAGGAGAGGTTTCTAAATGGCATATCTTTGAGAGTGTTGCTGTAGTGCGGAGGTTTTTGTTTGTTTGTTTGCCTTTGGAAGGTTTTACTCTTAATATTGCCGTCCTTCAGCAGAAGTGAGAAATGGGTGTTTATTTTGTGCAGTGTCGCGGACCCTCCGAAATGTACTGGGAATGACGAATACCTCGCACAGTACCAATGTGATGACGGTGGAGACAAGGAGAAACCAAGACGATGAAAAGAACGTGACCTCATTTCAAAAGACAACGTTTTGTACGGCAAAGAGTCTTCTGAGCCTGGTGAGAAATTGCGGCAAACTTCCTCTCTCAAGTCTGACACTGGATGTAGCTCTAAAAACCTTTCCTCCTCAGCTATTACAGAGAGATGCCAAGATACAAAGGACGAGACTAAAAAAACTCACAAAGAGCTTTACCAAAGCAAGAGGGAACATGCTCCTACTGAAGAGAAGGAGAGTCAAAAAGCAGGTCCTTCCAGCAAGAGAAGGATAAACTTGCATACAAAGAATGCAAACTGGAGCTCCTGATTGGCTTCATGCTGAACTCTGTGCTGTTCTTGTCCTAATCTTGGTCTCTCCATAGACAATATGGAGAGAAACTTACAAGTTTCTTCAAGCTAAGAGGGAGTGCAATTGTTGCCCAGCATGTTTGTGTTTTGAGACAGGGAGCACCAGAAGTTGTCATCTTAAAATATGACATGGAGTGGAGTCTGGTTGTTCACACATTCTTGCCAACATTCATGCAATCTGTCCCATTATCAAGAACAAAATTAGGGACTGGACGGAGGTCTTTCAAATACCAGTGTTGCAAAAACAGACTCTTTACGATACTAATGTCAAAAGAATCCTGATTGTACTAAACTGGAAGTATCTCTTCTAGCTGAAAAATCAGGAACAGCACAGAAGAAAATGCCTCTGCTCTACTCCTTGCTCTTCGGGCTTCAGTGAATTCTCTGGCCAGCAGATGGCAAACTCGTTCTTTCTAAACCAGTCCAAAGTATAGGAAGAAAGTAAACGTCTTGCATGCATTACGCAAGTGCGGGGCATGGGGATCCCTGGGCTATATACGTGAAAGAGATGTTCGTTGATAAATACAGCAGTACCCCACTTGGATACGCTGCTTGCAACGTAATCAGGATAGGAGGGCTGTGCAAAGCAATTCTGGTAAATTGAGGAATTCAAGTATTTCGTCAAGCCTAAAGATACTAATTAGTTTCCTTTTGGGGAAGGTCAGTCTTTCAAAGGAAAGAAAAAATGTCTCTTAAGCAGGATTTTCTGAATGGTGGAATCTAATCTGAAAAAAGGCCACTTCCGCACATGAATTATTTGCTAGTTTATTATTTTTAATTTTCTACTGTATGGAACCTCTCGAAGAAGCTAGGGACAGACTAGGAACAACGGAGGACTTGTAAGAGTGCCTTTTCAACCGGAATCACGTTACTTTGCATAAATGAACAAGGATAGCTAGTGATAATTTGTGATTTAAGGAAATTCCAGATAGGTGAGAGAAAGAGCAGCATTAAAGCAGTTAAATTCCTGCATTCCTAAGTGCTCTCTCTAGCAAGTTTCTGAACGCTTCTGTTCTGTGGCTAGGATTTGGTCAGCTGTGATCACTAGTAAAACAAGGATGCCGTCCAGTCAAACCTTCAAATGACTGTAACTTACCTAAGGTCAACCATTTGCTATCAAAGCAGGTAGCTTTGTCCTAATATTCTGTACAGCTCACCAATTTTAGCATAGAACTGAAATGCAGTCCATTTAATGGGAGGGCTTTGGAAGCCGCCTTCTCCAGTCAGTTCAGCTCTGTAGTCAGAGAGCAGATCAAGCTGTGTACAGGGTTGTGACTTCTCTCTTTGGAAAGAAAACCAGTGAGCCAGACAGTTCCATGTAGGGTATCACAGCAGGGAATGACATTTCTTCCCTTTGTCTTTCAGATGCAGAGCTTACTGCTGGAAGCCTTCAATACTCAGACTAAACCTACCATCAAATCCGACAAGCTTTTTACCATCGAAACGCAACAACTTCTTACCGTCAAACCCAACAACGTCTTACGACTTCTTACCATCAAAAACCCAGCAACTTCTTACCATTTCTTACCATCAATCCCAACGTCTTCTTACCGTCAAAACCAACCTTTTACAGTCAAAACCGACTGCCTTTTACCTTCACAACCGACGATGCAACCTCATCAGGTTATAAATGAAGTCTCAACTCCCTCTGAATTTAGTAACATAAAAGAATATTTATAAAAGGCAAGTAAACAGCGCTGGGTGCGCGGGGAGTCTATGCTCTACCACCACACACACCCAACCGTCCAACTTTCCAAATATATAGAGGACATTGCTGTTACATATTTACAAGAAACCCGAGTACGCCTATACATATGGATATCCTATCCCCGCTTCATATTCGAATTCTCTTTGTGGTGGTCGTTGTGGGTGAAAGGCTCACGGTTTCCCCATCCCCATTAGCAACCTTTTGTTCCAGACTGCAGGAGCGGCTTCGACTGTCTCCCTCTTCTTCTGCACGTGCTCTGCCCACCACAAGGTTCCCAAAAGCAACAAAATGTGATTGCTTTTCCCGCGTTTCGTTAACCCTTGAAACCACACTAATAATATTATTATCATAGAACATTAAACAATAAATGTTAACAGTTCTAACCAGCAACCCCCCCAGCAACTTCCGTGCCTTGTGCCTTAACAGAGGGGAAAACAAGCAACCCCAGACGGCAGGGCGTTGCCTCAATCCCTCTTCTTTATTTCCTCTAACCTCTTTACATTGCTGATGACCTCATCGTTAAGAGTGATGTTATCACCAACCACGAGGCCTTCCGACCCCCATTGCCACATTCCCAAATCTCCCCCTTCTTTATTAATATCAGCCATTTTTCTGACACAAATTACCACTCCATATATAACAATCCCTCCTCTTCTTTTGAATGTCATTAATTCGTGTCTTGGCTTTGAATTTGGCCAAGGCCAATTGAACCATAAAAGAATGCTTTCACAATATTCTCTGTAAGATTTATAAACAAGTTTTTAGCAACGGTTGGAATCCCATATTTAGTTCGTGTTTCAATTTCATGATTCCGCAGGGTGTGTAATAATTGTACTTTTCCCAATTAACCCTCTTTCATTATTAGCTCTTACCTCTATCCGCCATTGATAGGGGACCTCTTTCGGCTCATAACTGGTTATCTTACTGCTTTTATTACATCGAGCATACTCTGGTTTCCATAGCGTAGGTTTAACAGGCATAGTAGTGTTTGTTCCTGAATTCTTCCCCTCCGGGGGTTAACAATACATTCACTACAATTCTGAGACCAATAGCATGTAATTAGGAGAGCTCCGGTAAAGGCCATGTTACCCGGCGGTTATTACCCTAAGGGGTTGCAGCCTTTGGTAAACCTTCTTGAGCCGCAGTACTGGTCCCTTCTCCGGTCTTGCCCTCTCCCTGATGCTTCTTAGGAAATGGTCCAGACTTACACACGCGATGGTTCTTCTATTTGCGTTCAACTTTTCCACGAGTTAGTGGGGGCTCGATTCAAAGCAGATAACCAATCATCTAGGTAAATTTTCCCACCTATTATTTTAAATTTTTCAGGTAATTCAAGATGGTGTGGGTATCTCTACTGGAGGTGGCACTCCCCCTATGGGATTTTGGGGTCCCAAATCCTTCTATTAGGGCCTTTATATGAGTTTCCAATGATTGCTAGTATTCTAATCAGTACAAGATTTAATATACCTACAATTAGCATCCAAAGGGTAGCTACGCCCTGATATGCTTCAAGTTCTTTTAAGCTTAACTTTCAGATCTCCAGGAGTAGACTCAACCTTCCAGGTTCCTGTTACGGGTCCCTTTACTCGTGATGCATATGTCCACCCCTTTTCCACCGTTCTTATAGCCGTCTCTTTCGTCGTTCAGTAAAGTCCACCTGTATTCTCTCAAATGGTCGATATGCAATTCGTCTTCCTCCAGCAGGTGCTTGCCTAATCACCTTCTTATTCACCTTTTGACATGTTAAGCATCCTTGGACGGTTTGTTTGGCTATCTCATATATTCCTACACACCCATAAAATTTGAGAAATTGATCACTCAATGCTTTTGTTCCCCAGTGGGTTTGTAGGTGTAGCCGTAAAAGTAGATGCCTAGTTTGTTCCTTTGGCAGTATTTCTCTTCCATCAGGCAGAATCCATTTTCCTTCTTTCAGTTCTGCTCCTATGGTCTTTATAATTTTTATTTCTGCTTCTGTATACTTTTTCTCTTGTGTCCCTATTCCGTTACCCGTTTCTTGTAGGGTTAGGACTACATCATGCTTCCTAAGAGCTGCTTCCCTTGCTTCTCTATCGGCTAGGTTATTCCCTCTTATGTGGAAGCCAGTTCCCTTTTGATGTCCTCTGACATGTACCACAGCAATCTCCCTAGGTCCTCTCAATGCCTGCAATATTTGAGTAACTAAAGTTTGGTGAATCAGCCCTTTTCCCTGGGTGCCTATGAGTCCCCTTTCTTCCCAAATTTTCCCAAATGGGTGGACTATTCCATGAGCATATTTAGAGTCTGTATAAATAGTGCCACTTTTTCCTTTCAATAGTTCTAGGGCTCGTAATAATGCATAAAGTTCACACGCTTGAGCGGACCAGGCAGCGCTGAGTGGTCCTGATTCTATTAGGACCATATCCCCATTTACGATGGCATACCCTGATCTTCTTTTTCCATCTACTACTTTGGATGATCCATCAATAAATAATTTTTCCCCTGTTTCTAATTCTGTCTCCTCGAGATCGGGTCAGATTCTGGTTTGCAATTCAATCACTTCCACGCAGTTATGTTGTAGTTCTGTTAGGGGTTCCCCCTATAGAAATTGTGCAGGGCTCTGTGCAGCAGTTACTTTTCGTTCTAAATCAGGGGACTCGATCAGGATGGTCTGATACTTCAGCATCCTACTATCAGTTAACCATTTTTCAGCCTTCTGCTGGAGTACTCCCCTAACATTATGTGGAGTATATATCTTCAGAGGTGCCCTAAAAGTGACTTTTCTAGCTTCCTCAATCAGTAAGGCAGTAGCCACAATTGCCTGTAAGCACGCTGGCCACCCCCTACTCACAGGGTCTAATAGTTTGGAACAATATCCCACAGGTTTCTTGATTCCTGCCCATTCTTGAGTTAGCTGTAATTGCAACTAACATATGCAGTTTGGTTGGAAACATTTACAAATAAATAAAAGGGTCTTTCTAAATCTGGGAGGCTCAGCACTGGAGCTTCTATTAACGTTTTCTTGATCAACCTCAACTTTTCCTCATCTTCCTCGTTCCACTTAATTTTTTCTCCAGTCAAATTTTCATATAAAAACTTTGCCTTTTCACTAAACCCTTCAATCCGGGGTCTACAATATCCCAAGAGGCCGAGCAGTTGCCTCACTTCCTTCTTCGTTTTGGGTGATGATAGGGCTAAAATCCCAGATACCCTGTCAGCATTCAGGTTTTTCTTTCCTTGGCTAAGCCCATGTCCTAAGTACCTTACTTCCTCTTCCACGAATTGTAATTTAGATTTTGAGACCTTCAACCCTTTTTTCCCTAAGAAATTAAGTAATTCGATAGTGGTTCTCCGTGTCTCTTTTTCAGTCTCCCCAGCTATTAATAGGTCATCCACATATTGCAACAATTTCACTTCCCCCTTTACCTCAAAAAGTTGTAACAATTTTTCTAAGGTTTGGCCAAATAAATTTGGGGATTCAGTAAATCCCTGAGGAAGTACAGTCCATCTAAGCTGTTGTCGCCTTCCTGTTTTGGGGTCTTCCCATTCAAAGGCGAAGTAATTCCGAGACCCTTCACTTAATGGGCAGGCCCAGAAAGCATCCTTCAAATCTATTACACTATACCATTTATGCTGAGGTGTTAGGTGGTTTAATAAAGTATATGGGTTAGCCGCCACTGGAAATTTGGTTATGGTTCGCTGATTCACAGCCCTAAGATCCTGAACCAACCTGTATCATCCATCAGCCTTTTTTACTGGCAAAATGGGGGTACTATGTGGGGACATCCATGGTTCCAGCATCCCCTTTTGGAGCAACCTGTCTATAACTGATGTTATAAATGGCTAAGTCCCAAAATAGGTTTATAATCAAAGTTTACAATTGATTAAAGGAATAGAGGTAAGCAAACAGTGCTGGGTGTGCCGGGAGTCTCCGCTCCACCTAGACGCACACCCGTTACATCAAGATGATGATTTTTTTTTGCTCCTAGACTAATACATATTCATTACTACTTCTAAAAAAAACAGGGTTATTATAATTAGTTCCAGAATCTGAACCCCCCTACTGGAGCATGCGTATCAGTCTCTGGTGGTCCTTCTGGGGGTCTCTGGGGGTCTCTCATGCTGAAGGCTCATAGTCTTCCTCTCAGGCTTTTTTTCTTGTCCTTCTTCTTTGTACTTCTTGGCTGCATGTCAAAAGCTTGCACAGCGTTCCCTGCAAGCTTTGTCTTTTAGCCGTCCTTCAGCTTTTCCCTTCTCCTTCATCTCCTGGCCAGATATCAGGGGCTTGCACAGTGTCCCATGCAAAAGTCATAATAGTTAGCAGTTGTTCTGAAACCCGCAGATATCAGAGACTTCAAGGAAAAAACTTACGAATACATTTTCCTTCAAGCTCGCTATTGACAAGAACTGTTAAAACATTCCTCACAATCCCTCATCTTCTTTTTAATATCCTCCATTTGTGTCTCTTTTTCAACTTTTGTCATTAATAACTGGATTTCATCAGTCCATTCTCGGAGGGTCCAATTCTTAAGCATCATAATTGACATATCCCCTTCCTTTTTTAATGAAGACATTACAAATGTACTATTCATTATCCAGCGTATCAATAATGTAAAGCGAGGTATCATACAAGGTATGAATAATAACATCATTGCACCACATAAAAATAAAAATAACATCCTTTTAAGCCATGGTCCACCAGGCAGCCATGAAAATAAATCCCAATCCATACCCTTCCAAGTTTGTGCTGGGACGTGGGCTAATTCCTAATTTCTTTTGTTATCTGTTTAACCACTTTCCCAGTATCGTCAATTTGTAAGCAACAGTTAGAATCATTTAGTTTCCCCCACACACCCCCCTCTTCTGCTAGTAAATAGTCTAAAACCATTCTATGTTGAAAGATAGCATTCCTCATCTGGGTGGACTGATCAGCTAAAAGATCCAAAGCCGTCGCTGTTGGATTGGTTATTATTTCGAGGACAGCTTGCAACCTAATTATTCAATTCAAATTATAAATAGGTTCTCGGGCTCCAGATATTATCTCATTCGGGTTCCAGGTAGCTGGTCCGTAATACTGTATGATTCTTTCAGGGGGCCATTCATTTTCTCTCCATTGTTGAGCACTACCTCCGGCTAAGGAAGCATCAATAGATCGTTTTTCTCTATTCAGATCATCATATAATTTTATTCCTAAATGATTTCCTTGTATTTGTGACAATAAAAAGAACAAGGGTCTTATGTACCCCACATAGCATATTCCTGACCAGTCCTTTGGTAGCCTTTTGTAGGCCTGTTTGCCACACACCCAATAACGTCCCTTTAGAGCCCACGTCCCATTTGGAAAAGGACCGTCCCATTCTCTTTTATTCCTTGGGGCATGAAAATACAAAGGGTTTTCGTTACCAAGTGGTCCTGTTACAATGTTTGCCCCATTGGTACTCGTATATATACACCTCCAAGCTCCCGCGCTAGATTCCCACTCACAATTACAACTAAGTTCTCCTTCACGACTTGTCATATCACGAGCTGACCAGAAATGGTTAAAGAACACTTGTGTCCCATTCTCATCTTGCCACCTCCAGCGGTAGACTCTTACCACATGCTGCTCCCTAGTGGTGTTATCACGCTGACAACTCAGGATTTGAACGTCGAATTGTCCCTTTGATTGTGCTCTTGCCATGGCTTCACATCCAGGGCCAAAAAATTTCTTATATGAGCATTTCAGCCAAGTCCCGTTTTTCAGCTGGACATGTGTAGCGTTCCATTTTCCTTTACTTGATGTACAGTTTATAGCTCCACATTCAGGATCAGTACAATCATATCCGGGAGATAGAGTCCATTTACAAAAGCTTTTTCCCACCTTTACTGTTCCTGTTCTGTTTAAACAGTATATGCCCTGCTCTGACGAGTGCAATAGCCACGGGCCTTCTTCCTCTTTCCAGAATTGTGTACCATTATGAACTTCACTCAAATTACTAACCCACCACTTAGGTTCAACCGGGCCAGCTACCCAGGGCCAACTTTCAGTTCCCCGTGGTCCCCCACAAACCCAGCAATTGCTAAGGTTAAAAGCCTTGGCCACTTCTTCCCCCAGAATGAAAAAGTTATTCCCATGGCTTAATTGCCCCTGTAAAAATAGTACCAGGAAGTATAACATCCTTCTGCGTCGTCCAGGGGTTATCGTGGGGGTGTGAGAAATGCCTCCAATCAAGGGGTTGGGCCCACTTCCAGGATCTATTTGAGCTTGGGTTACTGTTCAGCCTTTGAGGGTGATCCAGCTCCTGGAAAACTAATTACAATAGGTTAAAAAAAAAAATAATCGTATTTATTATATACATATATTTTTGTTTGCTTGTTTGTTTCTTTTTCCTGGGACAACCTGGCTTTAGTGCGGGAGAAGTCCGGTCGAGGCCCTCTCACTTGGCAGTCAATACCCGTAGGGGTTGCCTCCCTCGGTAGACTCTACACACCGCAGTGGAGGGTCCTGCCCCGGTCTTGCCTTCTCCCTTTCTTCCCTTCAGGCTTGTCCCCTTCTTCAGACATTCTTAATTTATGCAGAGCCTTATTGCCAGAACATTAGTTCTTTTTTAGCTTTAATTTCAGTTCCCCAGGAGCAGACTCAACCCTCCAAGTTTTGGTATTGATTGGTCCTTTTACTCTGGATGCATGGGTCCAACCCCTTTCTGCTGTTCTCACAGCTGTTTCAGTGGTAAGTGAAACAAGGTACGGTCCCTCCCACCGGGCGTGTAATGATTCTTCCCTCCAAGTTTTTATTAAGACCTTGTCCCCTGGTTGTATTTGATGAATAGCAAATCCTAAAGGTGGTGTCTGAGCCATTATTCCAATTTCTCTTAGCTCTTGCAATCTTTTCCCAAGAGTAACTACATATTTCTGGATACTACGATCCTCAACTACATTGTTTCCCAGAGGCATTCCCTGTGAATAAGGCATACCATATAACATTTCATATGGTGATAATCCAGTCTCACTGTGTGGTTTAGTTCTTATGTTTAGAAGTGCCAATGGTGAGCATTTTGTCCAGGGCATTTGTGTCTCAATCATTAATTTAGCCAATTGTTGTTTCATTGTTTGATTCATTCCCTCTACTTTCCCTGAGCTTTGTGGGTGCCACGGAGTATGATATTCCCACTGAATACCTAATGATTGACACAATAATCTTATTATTTTAGAAGTAAAGTGTGTGCCCTGATCAGAATCAATGTACTGGATTATCCCATATGTAGGTATCAGGTGTTCTAATAAAATTTTTGCCACCATTTGTGCCGTAGCTCGTGCTACGGGATAAGCTTCTACCCATTGTGTTAAATGATCTACTATTACCAATAAATACTTTATCCTCCCTACCTTGGGCAATTCAGTGAAAACAACTTGTACTTTCTCGAAAGGCCTATAAGCTGTTTTTCTTCCTCCCGCGGCTGCTTGTCGAAACACTTTCTTATTGATCTTCTGACAAGTTAAACAACCTTGTGTGATTTGCTTTGCTATTTCAAAAACCCCTATGCAACCCAATTGTTTAAGGAAGTGATTACTTAAAGCTTTTGTACCCCAATGTGTTTGTGTATGCAAACGTTCCAATCTTTGCCTTGCATAAGCTTTTGGTAATATCTCTCGCCCGTCTGGCAATGTCCGTTTTCCTTGTTCTGATCTAGCACCTATTTTCTCCAGTTTTGTCTGTTCTTCAGGAGTAAACCTTTTTCCTTCTCCCTCTCGTCTTTCTTCCTCCTGTACTATATTAATTCTAGCAGCCTGAGTTCTCAAGGCTGCTTCCTGAGCTTCTTTATCTGCTAGATTATTCCCTCTGGTGTGGTCATCTAATCCTTTTTGGTGTCCTTTTACATGTACCACTGCTATTTCTTTTGGTTCTCCTAATGCCCTTAAAATTTTTATTATTAATTCTTGATGTATAAGATTCCTCCCTTGAGTATTAATGAAACCTCTTTCTTCACAAATTTTTCCGAAGGTATGAACCACCCCATATGCGTATTTAGAATCTGTATATATAGTTCCACTTTTCCCCTTTAGTAGTTCCATGGCCCTATATAGGGCATACAGCTCACAAGCCTGAGCTGACCATGATGGACTCAAGGGTCCTAATTCCACAGGTTCCAGGTGCTTATTAATTATTGCATATCCTGATTTTCTTTTTCCCTCCACTACTCAGGAGGAGCCATCTATGAACAGTGCTTCTCCCTTCTCTAATTCAGTATCTCTTAAATCGGGTCTTACTTTAGTCTGGGTCTCAATTACCTCTAAACAGTTATGTTGTAATTCCTCTGATGGTTTTCCGAACAAAAATTGTGCTGGACTCTGAGCAAAGGTTACCCTTAGTTCTAAGTCAGAGGAGTCAATTAGTATAGCTTCATACTTTAGGATCCGGCTGTCTGTTAACCATTTCTCCGCTTTCTGTTGTAAGACACTTCTGACATTGTGTGGCGTATACACTTTTAAGGGAGCATTACAAGTGATCTTTCTAACTTCCTCTATTAATAATGCCGTAGCGACCAAGGCTTGGAGACAAGCACGCCACCCTCTACTTACTGGATCAAGTAACTTAGAACAATACCCCACGGGTTTCTTAATTCCTGCCCAGTCTTGAGTAAGAACTCCATATGCCGTCTGGTTTGATGCGTTCACAAAGAGATAAAAAGGTTTTTCCAGATCCGGAAGCCTCAATACAGGTGCTAGTATTAATGCCTCCTTTATTTCTTCAAATTTTTGATCATCTTCTGCAGACCACTTAAGTTGGTTCTTAATTAATTTCTCACATAAGAATTTAACTTTTTCACTGTAGCTTTCAAGCCATGGTCTACAATATCCTAATAATCCCAATAGTTGCCAGATTTCCTTTTTAGTTTGTGGGGGTCTTAAGGATAGGATCCCAGATACCCTGTCAGGATCTAACTGCTTTTTTCCCTTACTTAACCAATGTCCTAAGTATTTTACTTCCTGTTCCACAAATTGTAATTTAGATCGAGACACCTTTAATCCCTTTTCTCCCAGGAAACTGAACAATTTAATAGGAGCTTCTCGGGTTCCCTCTTCAGTTTCTCCTGCTACTAATAGTTCATCCACATATTGCAATAATTTTACCTCCCGGGGTAATGCAAAATCTTGTAAAACTTTTTCTAAAGTTTGTCCAAATAGATTTGGTGACTCTGTAAAGCCCTGTGGTAGCACGGTCCACCTTAATTGTTGTTTCCGTCCCGTTTCAGGGTCCTCCCACTCGAAAGCAAAATAATCTCTGGATTTTTCATCCAGAGGGCAGGCCCAAAAGGCATCTTTCAGATCTATTATGCTATACCAAGTATGTTTGGGAGAGATATGACTTAGTAAAGTATAAGGATTTGCCACCACAAGGAATTTAGTGATTGTTCGCTGATTTACAGCTCTCAGGTCCTGTACCATTCTGTATGACCCATCCGATTTCTTTACAGGGAGGACGGGTGTATTATGAGGTGACGTACATGGTTCTAGAGTTCCTTTTTCCAGAAGTCTATGGGTTTTAATCCTTTTCGACCCTCCATTGGTATAGGGTATTGTTTAATTCTAATTGGACGATGTGGATCCATTATTTGAACATTTATGGGGTCCATTTCTTTTTTCCAATTTCCCCTTCCTTATACCACACTGAAGGGTTAATGAATTCTTCATCTTTTTGTGTCAAAGTGTATAATTTAATCTGCAATTTATCCCCTTGGCTTTGAATGCTTAAGTTTGATTTAAAAATCAAATCCCTTCCTAGTAAATTGTACTCCGCTTCAGCGAGCAAAAGTAAATCATTAAGACAGATTGTTTAATCTGTTTCTGTTTGTACATCTTTCAAAACAGGCACCTTAAAGGGCTCTCCTTTTGCCCCTATTACAGACATGTAACTCTTCCCTTCTTCTATTCCTTTTGGAAGTTTTTGAATAGTGGATTTTTCAGCCCCCGTGTCTACTAAAAATAAGACTTCCCTTTTATGGGTACCAATTAATAGTTTTATCAAGGGCTCTGTTGATGTTCAAGTCCCCAGAAGATATAGCCCCTGACACCCCTATTCTTCTTGGAGTATTTTCTCATCTTGTTCCCGCTTACAACATTTCCTCTGAACATGTCCCTTCTTGTTGCAATAGTAACAGACGGGAATTGTCGATTTCCCTCCACAAGGCTGGCCCCTAGGGGTTTTTTCTATTATTTTTTTTTCTCCTCTCCCCGGACAAAGTCTTTTTCTGACTTTCTCTTACTGCTGCTACAAAGATCTTGGCTTTTGCTTTTTGTTTTTCCTCATCTCTCCTAACATATACTTTCTGTGCTTCCCTAAGTAATTCTTCTAACCCTCTCTCTTGCCAATCTTCGAGCTTTTCTAATTTTCTTCTTATGTCGCCCCAGGATTTAGCTACGAATTGTGTTCTAAGGAGTGCGGTTCCAACTGCTGTATTCGGATCAATTCCCGAATACATTTGTAGGCTTTTCTTTAATCTCTCCAACCATTCTGTTGGAGATCCATCTTTTCCTTGTTGTTCATTAAATGCTTTATCGATGTTTTGTCCTCGGGGAACTGCTTCCCTTATTCCCTGTATGATGAATGTT
Organism: Clangula hyemalis; assembly: GCA_963989345.1. Next base: position 3,092,228 of record OZ022456.1, on the reverse strand, counting down.
CTCAAATGCCTCATATTTTCTCTTCCCTGGGGTTGTTGATGATCTCAGTGGGGATCCACATTTGGCCATTTTTGGTCTCCTGGGGGTCCTGCTTGATTTTGTCTTTCCCAAATCCTCATTCCGGCTTGCCTAATCATTCCCCTTTCCTCAGCAGTAAATAAGATTCTTAAAACGGACTGTATTTCTTCCCAGGTATAAGTATTAGGGCCTAGGAATTGGTCCAGTTTTTCAGCTACTCCGAGGGGGTCATTTCATAGGATCCCCATTTCTTTCTTAAAATTCCTTACATCTGTGGTATTTAAGGGGACTGCCATGAACCCGATGCCTCACTGATTGCCTCCGAGAGGTACCTCTTTTAATGGATATAGAGAAGCTTTCTCAGATACGGCAGTCCTACTTCTTGTACGTGCAGCCGGAGGCAGGTCTAATTCCGGTGCTGTTAGTGGTGGAGGCAGGGACAACAGTGGTACTGCTGGAGATATTACGGCCACCGGAGGGGGAGCCGCCGGGAGTGTATTGTTAGGATATAGAGGTGGTAAATTATCCAATGGCTCCCATTCATCATTTTTTTCTTTCTCCTGTTTTTCTTCTTCTTCAAAATTCTCATTTGTTTTTAGTGTAAATATTGAGGCTGGACGTGAAGTCCTAATCCATAATTTTGCATAATCACTTTCTTCCCGGCAAAAAGGTGTTTTTGAATTAACATGTATATTTAAGGCCTGGCAGATCCAGTCTTCAGAAGATCCAAAAGCAGGCCGGAAGACATGTGGTCTTAAAGGCTCCTTTGGCCATTCTATCATACAATACTGAACCATTTTTAATTTACTTTTTCCCTTTCTGGGGCCCCTATCGTTCCAATTTCCAATCATTACTCCTAATGGACTTTCTGGTGGTATATCTGGTATTTCGCTCCCTTCCTTCTGGTCCTTGGTCTTTGACTTTGTCTGACCCATCTAGGAATTTTACTATGGCAAATCCCACAGCCCGTGGTTACCTTAGTAAGAGTGTCTTGCAGGGGGGTTAGGACCTATCACCTACCCACGGATCCTGTAGGAATCACTTCGGTCCTTCACCGGCCAAGTCCCTCGCGGGAGATTGGAACCGCGGTTAGAAGACCTCCACACTCACTTCGGAACTACCTTCCGTCTCAGTCACACTCTTACACACACACAGGCAACCGAATCCCACGCAACTGAACGGTATACGCCTTAAACACTTACGACTCCGTCGTCTTCGTCCGGATCTTCGCGCACAGAATTACGGGCAAAAACAATGCTGCAGCCAGCACGGGAGCTCATAAAAATCAAAATCTTTGCTTACCTTTCTTCAGGTTCAAGATGGCATTGGTTGCAGACAGGAGCCACCAAATGGTGGGGCGCCTCTCCTAGATTAAAATCCAGGAACCAAAACCATCCCGGACGAGCCCCCAAGTTGTTATAAATGGCTAAGTCCCAAAATAGGTTTATAATCAAAGTTTACAATTGATTAAAGGAATAGAGGTAAGCAAACAGTGCTGGGTGTGCCGGGAGTCTCCGCTCCACCTAGACGCACACCCGTTACATCAAGATGATGATTTTTTTTTGCTCCTAGACTAATACATATTCATTACTACTTCTAAAAAAAAACAGGGTTATTATAATTAGTTCCAGAATCTGAACCCTCCTACTGGAGCATGCGTATCAGTCTCTGGTGGTCCTTCTGGGGGTCTCTGGGGGTCTCCCATGCTGAAGGCTCATAGTCTTCCTCTCAGGCTTTTTTTCTTGTCCTTCTTCTTTGTACTTCTTGGCTGCATGTCAAAAGCTTGCACAGCGTTCCCTGCAAGCTTTGTCTTTTAGCCGTCCTTCAGCTTTTCCCTTCTCCTTCATCTCCTGGCCAGATATCAGGGGCTTGCACAGTGTCCCATGCAAAAGTCATAATAGTTAGCAGTTGTTCTGAAACCCGCAGATATCAGAGACTTCAAGGAAAAAACTTACGAATACATTTTCCTTCAAGCTCGCTATTGACAAGAATTGTTAAAACATTCCTCACAATCCCTCATCTTCTTTTTAATATCCTCCATTTGTGTCTCTTTTTCAACTTTTGTCATTAATAACTGGATTTCATCAGTCCATTCTCGGAGGGTCCAATTCTTAAGCATCATAATTGACATATCCCCTTCCTTTTTTAATGAAGACATTACAAATGTACTATTCATTATCCAGCGTATCAATAATGTAAAGCGAGGTATCATACAAGGTATGAATAATAACATCATTGCACCACATAAAAATAAAAATAACATCCTTTTAAGCCATGGTCCACCAGGCAGCCATGAAAATAAATCCCAATCCATACCCTTCCAAGTTTGTGCTGGGACGTGGGCTAATTCCTAATTTCTTTTGTTATCTGTTTAACCACTGTCCCAGTATCGTCAATTTGTAAGCAACAGTTAGAATCATTTAGTTTCCCCCACACACCCCCCTCTTCTGCTAGTAAATAGTCTAAAACCATTCTATGTTGAAAGATAGCATTCCTCATCTGGGTGGACTGATCAGCTAAAAGATCCAAAGCCGTCGCTGTTGGATTGGTTATTATTTCGAGGACAGCTTGCAACCTAATTATTCAATTCAAATTATAAATAGGTTCTCGGGCTCCAGATATTATCTCATTCGGGTTCCAGGTAGCTGGTCCGTAATACTGTATGATTCTTTCAGGGGGCCATTCATTTTCTCTCCATTGTTGAGCACTACCTCCGGCTAAGGAAGCATCAATAGATCGTTTTTCTCTATTCAGATCATCATATAATTTTATTCCTAAATGATTTCCTTGTATTTGTGACAATAAAAAGAACAAGGGTCTTATGTACCCCACATAGCATATTCCTGACCAGTCCTTTGGTAGCCTTTTGTAGGCCTGTTTGCCACACACCCAATAACGTCCCTTTAGAGCCCGCGTCCCATTTGGAAAAGGACCGTCCCATTCTCTTTTATTCCTTGGGGCGTGAAAATACAAAGGGTTTTCATTACCAAGTGGTCCTGTTACAATGTTTGCCCCATTGGTACTCGTATATATACACCTCCAAGCTCCCGCGCTAGATTCCCACTCACAATTACAACTAAGTTCTCCTTCACGACTTGTCATATCACGAGCTGACCAGAAATGGTTAAAGAACACTTGTGTCCCATTCTCATCTTGCCACCTCCAGCGGTAGACTCTTACCACATGCTGCTCCCTAGTGGTGTTATCACGCTGACAACTCAGGATTTGAACGTCGAATTGTCCCTTTGATTGTGCTCTTGCCATGGCTTCACATCCAGGTCCAAAAAATTTCTTATATGAGCATTTCAGCCAAGTCCCGTTTTTCAGCTGGACATGTGTAGCGTTCCATTTTCCTTTACTTGATGTACAGTTTATAGCTCCACATTCAGGATCAGTACAATCATATCCGGGAGATAGAGTCCATTTACAAAAGCTTTTTCCCACCTTTACTGTTCCTGTTCTGTTTAAACAGTATATGCCCTGCTCTGACGAGTGCAATAGCCACGGGCCTTCTTCCTCTTTCCAGAATTGTGTACCATTATGAACTTCACTCAAATTACTAACCCACCACTTAGGTTCAACCGGGCCAGCTACCCAGGGCCAACTTTCAGTTCCCCGTGGTCCCCCACAAACCCAGCAATTGCTAAGGTTAAAAGCCTTGGCCACTTCTTCCCCCAGAATGAAAAAGTTATTCCCATGGCTTAATTGCCCCTGTAAAAATAGTACCAGGAAGTATAACATCCTTCTGCGTCGTCCAGGGGTTATCGTGGGGGTGTGAGAAATGCCTCCAATCAAGGGGTTGGGCCCACTTCCAGGATCTATTTGAGCTTGGGTTACTGTTCAGCCTTTGAGGGTGATCCAGCTCCTGGAAAACTAATTACAATAGGTTAAAAAAAAAAATAATCGTATTTATTATATACATATATTTTTGTTTGCTTGTTTGTTTCTTTTTCCTGGGACAACCTGGCTTTAGTGCGGGAGAAGTCCGGTCGAGGCCCTCTCACTTGGCAGTCAATACCCGTAGGGGTTGCCTCCCTCGGTAGACTCTACACACCGCAGTGGAGGGTCCTGCCCCGGTCTTGCCTTCTCCCTTTCTTCCCTTCAGGCTTGTCCCCTTCTTCAGACATTCTTAATTTATGCAGAGCCTTATTGCCAGAACATTAGTTCTTTTTTAGCTTTAATTTCAGTTCCCCAGGAGCAGACTCAACCCTCCAAGTTTTGGTATTGATTGGTCCTTTTACTCTGGATGCATGGGTCCAACCCCTTTCTGCTGTTCTCACAGCTGTTTCAGTGGTAAGTGAAACAAGGTACGGTCCCTCCCACCGGGCGTGTAATGATTCTTCCCTCCAAGTTTTTATTAAGACCTTGTCCCCTGGTTGTATTTGATGAATAGCAAATCCTAAAGGTGGTGTCTGAGCCATTATTCCAATTTCTCTTAGCTCTTGCAATCTTTTCCCAAGAGTAACTACATATTTCTGGATACTACGATCCTCAACTACATTGTTTCCCAGAGGCATTCCCTGTGAATAAGGCATACCATATAACATTTCATATGGTGATAATCCAGTCTCACTGTGTGGTTTAGTTCTTATGTTTAGAAGTGCCAATGGTGAGCATTTTGTCCAGGGCATTTGTGTCTCAATCATTAATTTAGCCAATTGTTGTTTCATTGTTTGATTCATTCCCTCTACTTTCCCTGAGCTTTGTGGGTGCCACGGAGTATGATATTCCCACTGAATACCTAAGGATTGACACAATAATCTTATTATTTTAGAAGTAAAGTGTGTGCCCTGATCAGAATCAATGTACTGGATTATCCCATATGTAGGTATCAGGTGTTCTAATAAAATTTTTGCCACCATTTGTGCCGTAGCTCGTGCTACGGGATAAGCTTCTACCCATTGTGTTAAATGATCTACTATTACCAATAAATACTTTATCCTCCCTACCTTGGGCAATTCAGTGAAATCAACTTGTACTTTCTCGAAAGGCCTATAAGCTGTTTTTCTTCCTCCCGCGGCTGCTTGTCGAAACACTTTCTTATTGATCTTCTGACAAGTTAAACAACCTTGTGTGATTTGCTTTGCTATTTCAAAAACCCCTATGCAACCCAATTGTTTAAGGAAGTGATTACTTAAAGCTTTTGTACCCCAATGTGTTTGTGTATGCAAACGTTCCAATCTTTGCCTTGCATAAGCTTTTGGTAATATCTCTCGCCCGTCTGGCAATGTCCGTTTTCCTTGTTCTGATCTAGCACCTATTTTCTCCAGTTTTGTCTGTTCTTCAGGAGTAAACCTTTTTCCTTCTCCCTCTCGTCTTTCTTCCTCCTGTACTATATTAATTCTAGCAGCCTGAGTTCTCAAGGCTGCTTCCTGAGCTTCTTTATCTGCTAGATTATTCCCTCTGGTGTGGTCATCTAATCCTTTTTGGTGTCCTTTTACATGTACCACTGCTATTTCTTTTGGTTCTCCTAATGCCCTTAAAATTTTTATTATTAATTCTTGATGTATAAGATTCCTCCCTTGAGTATTAATGAAACCTCTTTCTTCACAAATTTTTCCGAAGGTATGAACCACCCCATATGCGTATTTAGAATCTGTATATATAGTTCCACTTTTCCCCTTTAGTAGTTCCATGGCCCTATATAGGGCATACAGCTCACAAGCCTGAGCTGACCATGATGGACTCAAGGGTCCTAATTCCACAGGTTCCAGGTACTTATTAATTATTGCATATCCTGATTTTCTTTTTCCCTCCACTACTCAGGAGGAGCCATCTATGAACAGTGCTTCTCCCTTCTCTAATTCAGTATCTCTTAAATCGGGTCTTACTTTAGTCTGGGTCTCAATTACCTCTAAACAGTTATGTTGTAATTCCTCTGATGGTTTTCCGAACAAAAATTGTGCTGGACTCTGAGCAAAGGTTACCCTTAGTTCTAAGTCAGGGGAGTCAATTAGTATAGCTTCATACTTTAGGATCCGGCTGTCTGTTAACCATTTCTCCGCTTTCTGTTGTAAGACACTTCTGACATTGTGTGGCGTATACACTTTTAAGGGAGCATTACAAGTGATCTTTCTAACTTCCTCTATTAATAATGCCGTAGCGACCAAGGCTTGGAGACAAGCAGGCCACCCTCTACTTACTGGATCAAGTAACTTAGAACAATACCCCACGGGTTTCTTAATTCCTGCCCAGTCTTGAGTAAGAACTCCATATGCCGTCTGGTTTGATGCGTTCACAAAGAGATAAAAAGGTTTTTCCAGATCCGGAAGCCTCAATACAGGTGCTAGTATTAATGCCTCCTTTATTTCTTCAAATTTTTGATCATCTTCTGCAGACCACTTAAGTTGGTTCTTAATTTCTCACATAAGAATTTAACTTTTTCACTGTAGCTTTCAAGCCATGGTCTACAATATCCTAATAATCCCAATAGTTGCCAGATTTCCTTTTTAGTTTGGGGGGGTCTTAAGGATAGGATCCCAGATACCCTGTCAGGATCTAACTGCTTTTTTCCCTTACTTAACCAATGTCCTAAGTATTTTACTTCCTGTTCCACAAATTGTAATTTTGATCGAGACACCTTTAATCCCTTTTCTCCCAGGAAACTGAACAATTTAATAGGAGCTTCTCGGGTTCCCTCTTCAGTTTCTCCTGCTACTAATAGTTCATCCACATATTGCAATAATTTTACCTCCCGGGGTAATGCAAAATCTTGTAAAACTTTTTCTAAAGTTTGTCCAAATAGATTTGGTGACTCTGTAAACCCCTGTGGTAGCACGGTCCACCTTAATTGTTGTTTCCGTCCCGTTTCAGGGTCCTCCCACTCGAAAGCAAAATAATCTCTGGATTTTTCATCCAGAGGGCAGGCCCAAAAGGCATCTTTCAGATCTATTATGCTATACCAAGTATGTTTGGGAGAGATATGACTTAGTAAAGTATAAGGATTTGCCACCACAAGGAATTTAGTGATTGTTCGCTGATTTACAGCTCTCAGGTCCTGTACCATTCTGTATGACCCATCCGATTTCTTTACAGGGAGGACGGGTGTATTATGAGGTGACATACATGGTTCTAGAGTTCCTTTTTCCAGAAGTCTATGGGTTTTAATCCTTTTTGACCCTCCATTGGTATAGGGTATTGTTTAATTCTAATTGGACGATGTGGATCCATTATTTGAACATTTAAGGGGTCCATTTCTTTTTTCCAATTTCCCCTTCCTTATACCACACTGAAGGGTTAATGAATTCTTCATCTTTTTGTGTCAAAGTGTATAATTTAATCTGCAATTTATCCCCTTGGCTTTGAATGCTTAAGTTTGATTTAAAAATCAAATCCCTTCCTAGTAAATTGTACTCCGCTTCAGCGAGCAAAAGTAAATCATTAAGACAGATTGTTTAATCTGTTTCTGTTTGTACATCTTTCAAAACAGGCACCTTAAAGGGCTCTCCTTTTGCCCCTATTACAGACATGTAACTCTTCCCTTCTTCTATTCCTTTTGGAAGTTTTTGAATAGTGGATTTTTCAGCCCCCGTGTCTACTAAAAATAAGACTTCCCTTTTATGGGTACCAATTAATAGTTTTATCAAGGGCTCTGTTGATGTTGAAGTCCCCAGAAGATATAGCCCCTGACACCCCTATTCTTCTTGGAGTATTTTCTCATCTTGTTCCCGCTTACAACATTTCCTCTGAACATGTCCCTTCTTGTTGCAATAGTAACAGACGGGAATTGTCGATTTCCCTCCACAAGGCTGGCCCCTAGGGGTTTTTTCTATTATTTTTTTTTCTCCTCTCCCCGGACAAAGTCTTTTTCTGACTTTCTCTTACTGCTGCTACAAAGATCTTGGCTTTTGCTTTTTGTTTTTCCTCATCTCTCCTAACATATACTTTCTGTGCTTCCCTAAGTAATTCTTCTAACCCTCTCTCTTGCCAATCTTCGAGCTTTTCTAATTTTCTTCTTATGTCGCCCCAGGATTTAGCTACGAATTGTGTTCTAAGGAGTGCGGTTCCAACTGCTGTATTCGGATCAATTCCCGAATACATTTGTAGGCTTTTCTTTAATCTCTCCAACCATTCTGTTGGAGATTCATCTTTTCCTTGTTGTTCATTAAATGCTTTATCGATGTTTTGTCCTCGGGGAACTGCTTCCCTTATTCCCTGTATGATGAATGTTCTCAAATGCCTCATATTTTCTCTTCCCTGGGGTTGTTGATGATCCCAGTGGGGATCCACATTTGGCCATTTTTGGTCTCCTGGGGGTCCTGCTTGATTTTGTCTTTCCCAAATCCTCATTCCGGCTTGCCTAATCATTCCCCTTTCCTCAGCAGTAAATAAGATTCTTAAAACGGACTGTATTTCTTCCCAGGTATAAGTATTAGGGCCTAGGAATTGGTCCAGTTTTTCAGCTACTCCGAGGGGGTCATTTCATAGGATCCCCATTTCTTTCTTAAAATTCCTTACATCTGTGGTATTTAAGGGGACTGCCATGAACCCGATGCCTCACTGATTGCCTCCGAGAGGTACCTCTTTTAATGGATATAGAGAAGCTTTCTCAGATACGGCAGTCCTACTTCTTGTACGTGCAGCCGGAGGCAGGTCTAATTCCGGTGCTGTTAGTGGTGGAGGCAGGGACAACAGTGGTACTGCTGGAGATATTACGGCCACCGGAGGGGGAGCCGCCGGGAGTGTATTGTTAGGATATAGAGGTGGTAAATTATCCAATGGCTCCCATTCATCATTTTTTTCTTTCTCCTGTTTTTCTTCTTCTTCAAAATTCTCATTTGTTTTTAGTGTAAATATTGAGGCTGGACGTGAAGTCCTAATCCATAATTTTGCATAATCACTTTCTTCCCGGCAAAAAGGTGTTTTTGAATTAACATGTATATTTAAGGCCTGGCAGATCCAGTCTTCAGAAGATCCAAAAGCAGGCCGGAAGACATGTGGTCTTAAAGGCTCCTTTGGCCATTCTATCATACAATACTGAACCATTTTTAATTTACTTTTTCCCTTTCTGGGGCCCCTATCGTTCCAATTTCCAATCATTACTCCTAATGGACTTTCTGGTGGTATATCTGGTATTTCGCTCCCTTCCTTCTGGTCCTTGGTCTTTGACTTTGTCTGACCCATCTAGGAATTTTACTATGGCAAATCCCACAGCCCGTGGTTACCTTAGTAAGAGTGTCTTGCAGGGGGGTTAGGACCTATCACCTACCCACGGATCCTGTAGGAATCACTTCGGTCCTTCACCGGCCAAGTCCCTCGCGGGAGATTGGAACCGCGGTTAGAAGACCTCCACACTCACTTCGGAACTACCTTCCGTCTCAGTCACACTCTTACACACACACAGGCAACCGAATCCCACGCAACTGAACGGTATACGCCTTAAACACTTACGACTCCGTCGTCTTCGTCCGGATCTTCGCGCACAGAATTACGGGCAAAAACAATGCTGCAGCCAGCACGGGAGCTCATAAAAATCAAAATCTTTGCTTACCTTTCTTCAGGTTCAAGATGGCATTGGTTGCAGACAGGAGCCACCAAATGGTGGGGCGCCTCTCCTAGATTAAAATCCAGGAACCAAAACCATCCCGGACGAGCCCCCAAGTTGTTATAAATGGCTAAGTCCCAAAATAGGTTTATAATCAAAGTTTACAATTGATTAAAGGAATAGAGGTAAGCAAACAGTGCTGGGTGTGCCGGGAGTCTCCGCTCCACCTAGACGCACACCCATTACATCAAGATGATGATTTTTTTTTTGCTCCTAGACTAATACATATTCATTACTACTTCTAAAAAAAACAGGGTTATTATAATTAGTTCCAGAATCTGAACCCTCCTACTGGAGCATGCGTATCAGTCTCTGGTGGTCCTTCTGGGGGTCTCTGGGGGTCTCCCATGCTGAAGGCTCATAGTCTTCCTCTCAGGCTTTTTTTCTTGTCCTTCTTCTTTGTACTTCTTGGCTGCATGTCAAAAGCTTGCACAGCGTTCCCTGCAAGCTTTGTCTTTTAGCCGTCCTTCAGCTTTTCCCTTCTCCTTCATCTCCTGGCCAGATATCAGGGGCTTGCACAGTGTCCCATGCAAAAGTCATAATAGTTAGCAGTTGTTCTGAAACCCGCAGATATCAGAGACTTCAAGGAAAAAACTTACGAATACATTTTCCTTCAAGCTCTCTATTGACAAGAATTGTTAAAACATTCCTCACACTGGTTTGAGTCCTCTTTTCCCCTCCAATGGGATAGGATATTGCCTAATCCTTATTGGCTGTTGTGGATCCACTATTTCTACTACCAAGGGTTCCATATCTAATTTTCCTGAATCTCCCTCTTGATACCATACCTGTGGGTCTATTTCTCCCTCATCTTCTTGGGTTAGGGTATGTAGCTGAATTTTTAATTCTCCCCCCGGCTCTTGATTTCCAACCCTAATCTTATTATTCAGTCCCTTCCTAATAGATTGTGCTCATCCTCAGGCACCAGCAATAGGTCATTGAGACATAGTTTCTTTTCTGATTCTATTTCTATATTTTCCAATATAGGAACCTTAAAGCGCTCACCTTTTGCTCCTACTACCGCGGTATTCATCTTTCCTTCCTTAACCCCTTCTGGTAATTTTCTCATAGTTGATTTCTCCGCTCCAGTATCTACCAAAAAATATACCTCTTCCCTCTGGGGACCTATTAATAATTTTATCAAGCGCTCATTCGATGTTCGGGTCCCCAAAAGATATAGCCCCTGACACCCCTAGTCTTCCTTAAACATTTCTTCATCCTGTTTCTTTTTTCTACAGTTCCTCTGAAGACGCCCCTTTTTGCCACAATAGTAACAGATAGGGATTCTATCTTGTTGTCCTTTCCATTTATCCATGGGTTCTCTTTCACCCTCTTTTTTTCCTGATCCTTTCCTGCTTTCCTGTCCACTTGGTTTTTGACTTTCCCTTATTGCTGCCATAAAAACATTTGCTTTTGCCTTCTGTTTTTCCCCATCTCTCCTCACATAGACCTTTTGTGCTTCCCTCAATAATTCTTCTAATCCTTTTTCATGCCAATCATCAGGTTTCGCCAATTTCTTTCGGATGTCTTCCCAGGATTTTGCTACCAACTGGGTTCTCAACAGTGCCCCTCCTGCAGGGGAATCAGGATCTATACCTGAGTACATCTGAAGGCTTTTTCTCAGCCTGTCGAACCCTTCAGTTGGAGATTCGTCTCTGCACTGACACTCGTTAAAAGCTTTATTTATATTTTGTCCCCTTGGAACCGATTCCTTTATCCCTTGTATCATTATGGTCCTAAGATCCCTCGTATTTTGCCTCCCTGAGCAGCCTGATGATCCCAGGTAGGGTTGGTATTTGGCCATTTCACATCCCCTGGAGGACCTCCCTGATTTTGTCTTTCTCACAGTCTCATTCGTGCTTGCCTGATCATTCCTCTTTCTTCTATAGTGAAGAGGATTCCTAATATGGACTGCATTTCTTCCCAGGTATACGTGTTTGGACCTAGGAACTGGTCCAATCTTTCGGCAACTCCTAAAGGGTCATCCCATTTCCTTCTTAAAATTTCTTACATCTGACGTGTTCAAAGGAACCACTACAAACCCTATTCCCCCCTGGTTCCCCCCAAGGGGTACCTCCCTCAAAGGTGATTCAAAGATTGAAGCCGAAATTCCTTTAAGTGGTATATTCTTTATTGCAGCGCTGGATGCACGGGGGATCTCTCCACCTATCGTGCATACCCAAAGCGGAGAGCAGTCTTGAATTTATACAATCAATCTATTAATACTCTACAAGCGCCTCCACATATTCATCACCTATCCCCACCTTCCCTCGTTTCTCATGCTAATTAGCTTTTTGGCACCTTGCGCCTGTGTATAGCCTCCCAAGAATTGCAGGCAGGGGTCTTTGGGACGTGGGCAGTGGTCTTTGGGAGGAAGACCCCGAGTCTTCCTCACAGTGTACTTTTCCCCATTGGTCAGGATTCTGCTGAGTTGGCACGTTTCTTAATTGCAAGAGCTGGCTTTTGCTGATTCTTCTGTTTGTTGTACCTTTATCATGAATTCCAATGTTCTGTTTTGAGGTTTATAGTCCTTACATCTGTTTCTCTGTCTGTCTGTCGCTTCCTTATCTGGGAATTGTCCTTGCCTCCCCAATGTCTACTGTCCTTGCCTCCCCAATGTCTCCTTAATCAATCCCCCCTTTTCTTTTCCCATGCAAATTCTTTTGCATCAGATACTTTTATTATTCGCAGTAACACAACAAAGCAGGCATCTAAACAACATGCACACAAATATTCCTAACACCACTAGCGCGATTAGAGCAATGAAAACTTGTTTCAACCGTTGGAAATTGGGCAACCAGGAGGTTAACTTATTCCATATTTCACTAAAATTCCATGAAAGATCATCTTTACTGATTTCATGTATGATCTTTGTTTGCTTCCCTATTTCTTCCAGGTCAGCAGAGATCCTTCCGCTCTGATCTACATACATACAACAACTTGTGTTTATTACTGTACAGACTCCCCCTTGAGCGGCCAATAACAAGTCTAGGGCCATCCGATTTTGTAATGCTACCTGTGATAAACTAGATATCTCTTCTTGTTGAGCCTTTATAGCATCTCCAGAGTTTTGTTTTCTAACTTCTCTATAATTGCAGAAATATTAACCCTTGCCTTTTCCAATTCACTCACTCCTAACCATGGGATAAACCATCGAACAAAACTATGAAAAGCGGTGGGTCTCTCTATCAACGGATTGGTAATTTTTCGTCTGATTCTCCTGATATGATTACTCAAGTAACTCGAGGCACTACATCATGTATCATCATATTGGGGACTGCTGCTCCAAGAGTGCAAGTTCCCTTCCAATTCTCGGGCAAGACCTTACGGGCTGTATCATTGCATAGCCAATACCACCCTTTTCCTTCTGGAACTGGCCAGCTGGTTGAATTTGCCCAACTGCTAGTCGTAGTAATATCAATTGTTCGACTACAAGATGTCTGATTTCCCACATAAGTAGTATTCGTATTTATACAATCCTGTTTTCCCATACTCTTAGGCGGGTTACACCTTTGTACACATACATAGTAGGATTCCAACGGCACGAAGCTACTCACTTCTAGTTCCAAAACTTCTTCATATTTTCGACCCCAAGATGTGTTTTCCCACAAATTAGTCCAAGGTAAATTTGCAGGCAAGAGAATCCCGATTAACGATACACTCTTATTCCCATGCTCTAGCAGATGGGTGCATACCCAACATCTCGTCTTATTAATTACTTGAGATATTGTTTGTATCAGGGACAGGTGTAAGTTCTCATCCCAAGCTGCCCACCCCAAATCCGAGAACATCACCCCCGCAATCATTAGGATCTGGAAAACCGCAATTTTGCTGGTCCAATTGGGGTGGCGGTCCATATCCTCGCCGGGGCCTTCTTCACCCTTGAATAGTGGATCCAAGCTGCTTGCTCCTTAATCTTAATGGCAGTGTGTGTAGTCAGTAATACCTGGTATGGTCCCCTCCACTTCCCTTCCATTTTTCCTCTAGGGGTTGTCCTGAAAAAGTCTTTATATATATATATAATCCCCGAGCTTAACGGGGTGGATTGGTTGATCCAACCCTCTAGCCCTGGTCCCTAAAACAAATTTATGTACTTTATTTAATTGTTTCTGAAGTTCAGTTATATAAGCATATAAATATTCTGATCCTAACTGCGTTAGGTCCTCTCCACTAAATAGAAATTGATACGGCCGTGATCCATATAAGATTTCAAAGGGACTCATATTCCCTTTTATTCTAGGTTTAACTCTGATTCTAAGTAATGCTAAAGGGAGGGATTGAGGCCATGACAAATTAGCCGATTTTAGCTATTTGTTGTTTAATTAAATGGTTCATTTTTTTTTACCTGTCCACTTGCCTGCGGTCTATAAGGAGTATGCAGTTGCCAATCTATCTTTAGAATCTTACTTATCTGTTGTACCACTTGCACACAAAAATGTGAACCTCTATCAGAAGACATTGCTACTGGAATCCCAGAGCGTGGTATTACTTCATTTAACAAGACTTTAACCACTTCTCTTCCTTTGTTTGCTTGACAGGGAAAGGCTTCAGGCCATCCTGAAAACGTGTCAGTCAGAACCAGTAAATCACGATACCCCCCCTTTTCTAGGGAGTTCTGAAAAATCAATTTGCCACTGTTGCCCCGGATAATTTCCTTTACCGATTATTCCAAATTTTATTCTAGTCTTGGTATTGGGGTTATTGTGTAAGCAAATGCTACATTGTTGAGTTACTTGTTTTTTCACTGTATATAAATTTCGTCCCACTAATGTCTGACTCAGGCTCTTATGCAATATGTCAGCCCCCAGTGTGTTTTATTGTGTTCTGTAAGAACTATGGGCCATGTCAAATTAGAGGGTATTATTACGCGGTTATCTTTTAAATATACCCATCCATCTGGTTTCCTTTTACCTTTCAAATCTTCAATTAATTTTAAGTCTTCTTTTGTATAATTTGGCTTTTGGTTCATGTATATGAACCAAAAGCCAAAAAAAAAAAAAAAGCCAAAAGCTGTGATATAGTTTGGATTTTACCGTCTGGTGTCAAAGACAATACCTTCACTTCAGTTATTTCAGCTGCCCGCTTAGCCTCCTGACCTGCCAATCGATTTCCAATTTCAAAATCGGCGTTCCCCTTTTGGTGTCCCCAACAATGCATGATAGCTACCTTTTCTGGTTGTTTTATAGCCCCTAACAATTTTAAAATTTCTTCAGCATGTTTTATCTGTTTTCCCTGAGCGGTCAGCAATCCACGTTCTTTCCAAATTGCTCCATGAGCATGTACCACGCCGAATGCATATTTAGAATCTGTCCAAATATTTATTTTCCTTCCTGCTGCTAGTTCCAGCGCTCGCGTAAGAGCAATTGTCTCTGCTTTCTGGGTGGACGTCCCAGGGGGTAATGGTTTGGACTCGATTACCTGTTGAGTGGTTGTAACGGCGTACCCTGCCTTACGTTGTCCTTGTTTCACAAAGCTGCTTCCATCAGTATACCAAGATTCGTCAGCATCTTCTAAAGGTTCTTCCTTAAGATCGGGTCGACTAGAATACACAGTCTCCATTGTTTCTATACAATCATGGGTTATGGGTTCATCCAGAGTTCCGCTAAGGAAAGAAGCTGGATTTACGATGTTAGTGAGCACAATTTCCACGTCATCTTGTTCTACTAATATTGCTTGATATTTTAAAATCTCTGAGGTGAAAGCCAATGGTTTCCTTTTTGTTCCAAAACCGCTGAGGCCGTATGGGAGACTAACACTGTCATTTTCTGTCCCATTGTAAACTTCCGAGCTTCTTGTATATTGATAACAACAGCTGCAACAGCCCGAAGGCATCCGGGCCATCCTTTACTTACTTCATCTAATTGTTTAGAGAAGTAAGCTACTGCTCGTTTATAGGGACACAATCTTTGTGCTAGTGCTCCCAAAGCTATCCCTTGTCTCTCATGAGAGAACAACCAAAAGGGTTTCGAGAGATCCGGTAATCCCAAAGCCGGAGCTTGCATCAATTCTCGTTTAAGTTGTTTAAAGGCTTTTCGTGCTTCTCCAGTCCAGACTAACTTTGACTGGTTAATCTTTATCAATTCATATAGAGGCTTTACCATTAGTCCATAATTATAAATCCAAAGGCGACACCAACCTGTCACTCCTAAAAAGGTTCGTAGCTCCTTTACCATTTGAGGTTCTGGAGTCCGGCAAATGACTTCCTTACGTTCAGTTCCTAGTTCTCGTTGTCCTCCCGAAATTTCAAATCCCAAATAGGTCACGCTTTGTTGAGCCAGCTGGACTTTCTGTCGAGAGACTCGATATCCATTTAAACCCAGAAAATTAGGGAGACTTATAGTCCATTGAATACAACTCCCTTTAGTCTCGGTAGCTATTAAGAGATCATCTACATATTTTAACAAAGCACCTTCAGTGTCCAAGTTTCGAGTTCCCTTGCTAATTGGTTTCCAAAAATAGTGGGGCTATTCTTGAATCCTTGAGGTAGTACTGTCCACGTAAGCTGCGTCTTTTTGCCTGAATCGGGGTTTTCCCGGGATTCAAAGGCAAATAGGTTTTGGATTTCTGTGGCTAAGGCTAGGCAGAAGAAGGCGTATTTTAAATCCAGTACGGTAAACCAGACTTGACTATTCTTTAATTTAGTCAGCAAAGTATAAGGGTTTGCCACTACTGGATGTATATCCTCGGTGATTTTATGGCCCTCAAATCCTGAACTAGCCTATAGCTTTTTCCATCTGCCTTTTTAATTGGCAATATGGGTGTATTGTATTCTGATTTGCATTCAATCAATAATCCATACTGTAGAAATTTATCAATTATCCCTTTAATTCCTTTCCTATCTCCTATCCTCACAGGATATTACTTAACCTTAACGGGTTCCTCTCCTGGCTTTAATTTAATAATTATTAAGGTCACATTTTTAGCTCTTCCAGGGACTTCGGTGGCCCAAACTCCTGGATATACTTGATCTGTGATCTCTAAAGGTATTTCACTTTTCGGGTCAGTTTGTATTAGCGCCAAGCTTAACACATTTATTAGTTGTTCTTCTCCTATTCTTAATTCCATTTTCCCTTTTTCAAAGACAATTTCTGCTCCTAATTGCTCTAATAAATCTCTACCTAAGGGTGCCCGTGGGGAGTTAGGCATGTATAAAAATCTGTGTATGCCCCATTGTTTCCCTAACTTGTACTTCAAAGATTCACAAAAATAAGCCTTTTCGGTTGCACCTTTTACCCTAACATAATCATTCCGTAAAGACATTAATGCTTGATTTAGAACTGAATACGTTGCCCCATATCAATAAGAAATCTCACTTCCGTTCCTCCCCTAGCTTCATTATAACCAGTGGAGGATCCGCTAGGGTAGATTCCCCAGGTTCCCGTTATTCCTGTTGAAATCAGGGGCCGATGATTACCCTAGAAAAAGGCTAGTCAATTTGTCCTCCGAAGCCAGGTCCAAATCGTTTCTTTTGTTTGTTTGTTTGTTGTTTTTTTCCCATTACATTTCAGAGTTGGTCCAAAAATTCCATGGGGGTTTCTTTTAGACCTTGTTGGAAGCATATTCTCAATTCCCAATTCATCCAGATTTTTAGTATTTATTTAACCGTTCATAATTTTCGGGATGATTAGGGTCTTAGTGGGGGGTCAGTCAGTGGAATGTAATTGTCCACAGTTCCCTGAGCGGCCCCATCGGCAATCTGAGCTCGCACATGAACTCAGGTTGTTTTAAGAGTTAACTGCTTTTCTGTTTCCGTGACAACTCTCTGGGACCCATCATGACCCCTTTGCCCCAAAGGGCTAACACCCGTGATTTTGAGATCTCAGCCTCGGGCTGAGGCAGAACTATTAACATTCCTACATCCTCTTTCCCTGCTCATTCAACTTCAAACACCTTTAACACTTTCAACAACCCTTTTAACACTTCCTTTATCTTTCTCCAGCCTGTACTTTTCTAATGCCAACATCAAAGGCTCAGTCAGGGGCCAGCTTAGTTCCCTACCTTTTCCCACCAAGATGCATTCTCATTTTCCCACCAACATTCCATCCTATTTTCCTTCTCAAAAACAACATTAACTGTAGCAAAATATTATAGTTTAAAGCTCCATTTAGGGGCCACTTTTCTCCACATTCCAGCTTATAAAGTGGCCACCATTTATTACAATATTTTATCAATGTTTTCTTGTTCACACTTCCACCAGCATATCCTCCAGTATCCTTCCAATGACTCAAAACACATCCTAAAGTGCTTTTCTTTAAAATCCCACCAGTTTGCCTTCCTCCCATTTTCCCAGTTCACACTTTCAGAATACCCTTATCACTTACAAAATGCAGCACGCAGGTATCTTTCAATAGCGATGTCACGAAACTACTACTATTACCAGGAATATTGCCAAAATCACAATAACAATAATCAGAGTCAAATTCCGCATGCAATAAGTCAGAAAACCAAAACATGTAACACTATAACGGTATCTTTCTTATAACTACGCCACGAACCTACTATTATCACCAAGAATATAGCCAAAATCACAGTAACAATAACCAGAGTTAAATACCACATTCCATGAGTCAGAAAACCGAAATAGGCAACACAATTCCAGATGGACCTTAAAGCGAGCTCTTCCCTCAAGGTCCCCCAACATATACTTATGGTGCTAACCACAAAGTATATACCAAATACTGCCTTGCAGAAGATCACCTTCCGACCTACAGACAGTTCCTGATGACCGGTTTACCAAACAAACAAACCAGAATAAAGAATATACTCACTTACAATGATGGGGTCCTTGTCTGCCTCCGCAGTGATCCGGTGAGTCGAGGAGTCCCTCCGGGAAATCCCAGGGGTACCCTAGGGAGTCCTGTCCACAGCGGGTCCTGCGGTCCGGCAGAGAGGTTGTCCCATCTGGGGTGCCAGATTGATTCAAAGATTGAAGCCGAAATTTCCTTAAGTGGTATATTCTTTATTGCAGCGCTGGATGCACGGGGGATCTCTCCACCTATCGTGCATGTTCAAAGTGACAAACTATCTCATTTATACAGCAAAACAATGAATATTCTATTAACGCCTATACATATTCATTACCTAAACCCACCTACTCTCGCTTTGTATGCTAATTAGCTTATCAGTCCTTGCGCTTGCGCAAAGCCTTCCAAGAATTGTGGGCCGGGGTCTTCGGGACGTGGGCAGTGGTCTTTGGGAGGAAGACCGTAGGTCTTCCCCGTGATGCACTTTTCACCTTTTGCTGAAAAGAATGCCAGGTTGGCTGACTCAGTTGTTTCCCAAGCTGCAGAAATGCCGAGTTGGCTCAAGTTATCTCAAGTTTCAGCCTAACTGAGGGTCGACAGATAACGGGATGTTTCAATTAACAAGATGCTTCAACATAACAGAAGGTCGACAGATAACAAGATGGCATCTATTTTGTTCTTGCTAATTTTTAACCACAAGATTTATTCTATCCTAAAGTGAGTTTATACAATATCAGCCTGACGCTGGAAACTAATTTACCTCACATTTTAATTCTAGTCAAGATTGGAAGAATGTTCTGGTTTTCAACGCTGTGGAATAGCGATCAGAACATGCAGTTCTGAATGTGTCTCTCAGACTATTTGTATAAAATTCCATATGTTTTTATTACTTTTTTTAAGACAGCGCCACTTGTCTTAAGTCTCGGTTGTCTGTTTTGCCCCTCTAGAG
The DNA here is from genome assembly GCA_963989345.1 of Clangula hyemalis. The sequence goes on along the minus strand of OZ022456.1, from coordinate 3,072,973 downwards.
TTTCTAGTTACAAACAAATTCATACTGTGATTTTTATTTTTATTATTAAACGCTGTCAAACTGTGATGCACTTATTGCTTACTGGTCCTGCATCAGGAGATGAGTGGGGAACCTGTTTGAAATACAGTTCGTCTGAGTAATCTTGTCTGGCTTATACAAACTGTGTTGTTCAGAGATGTCTAATGTTTGATCTTTGTTTTTTAAAGAGAAAAATCACTTGCCGCACTGTAAATATATAGCATGTAAAATGTACATAGTATATAAATACAGCAAAGTTAAAATGGATTTTGACTTGAGTTTTACTTGAGTTATTTAACATGCAATGCCATGTGACTTGACAGCTTTCAGAGTGTTGGATAATCAAGAAATCAGCTCTTCCTTTAAGTGGCAGGTGAGAAGATGCTGTTGGTGTGACCCAGAGAAGACAAGTAACTTGGGACTGCAACTGCCTAGACAAGAATGCAGAAGTCTTTCTGCTTTGAAGTTCAAAGCTTCCAAAAGCAGGCAACAGGTTGGAAGCTCAGCAGTAGGTTTCCACGCTGTGTGACACTAAAAAAGGAGCAAGGTTAATGTTCTACTAAATACTTCCAGTAACATTTTGGTACATGGAAAACACCATAAAGCCAAACCAGAAGTGCACCCTGCATAATGTTCCTATGGCAACAGTTATGTTAAGTTACCTAAAGTAACATTGACTTGCGGAAAACGGACTCCACAATCAGTAAGATTGTAAAGTAGGTATGTTTCGTCAGCGCTGGGCAGCACGGGGGGTAGTCCCACCAAAGTCGTGCGCACCTGACGCGGCAACTTGCCTTGGTTTTATGCAGTAAAGAGTTACATATGCATGAAGTTTCACAATACGCCTATACATATTCATAACCTGTCCCCGCTCCGTATTAAAATTAGTTCCAAGGAGTCATTTCCATAAACTGCTTGCACAGTGTATTTTGGTGGTGGTCGTCGGGGGTCGTGGGGATGAAGACTGATGACTCTTCCTCGTCACCGCTAGTTGACCTCTTGTCTTTACGCAGACTCAGTTGCTCCTTGGCTTTTGTCCATCCGCAGGACCAGTTTCTACCAGTTTCTTAAGATGGGCTCACACTCTTATTGGGAGACTGGCCTTGGTAAAGGGGCCCAAGGCTTCTTGCTTCAATTAATTTGCACTGTCCTAGTTTCCTGCCGTCAGCGCTCTAACTCTACTTGCCCCTAACTCCCTCTCTCAGTTCCCCCTTTTCTAAAAGTTAGTAAATTCTTTTCTAAAACGTTAGTGAGTTACTGTATTCTCCTAACTCCCTCTCGCAACATGACAAAGAAAACACCCACCTATCCTGTATCTGGCTTTTTTTTCCTCTTTTGGCTCCAAGATTCGGCGTCTTGTGTTTTGTCTGACCAATAACTCTGGGCTTAAATGTATGAAAGGAGTTTAAATGCTGACTGCTGTACTTTTTTAGTGCTTTGTCTATCAAGTGCTCTGGCAAGAACTACTGCTGGAACTAGCCGCCATACAGGACTTGAGTGCAGTGAGGGACAGCTTCAGCTTAGCCCTCTGAAGAAGATGGGGCAACAGCAGCGGTGTTGGCTGCTTCTGCTGGGGGGAGGTCTCATTCGTCTCCTTGAGGAGAGGAGATCACTTTTTCTGCCACTTACATTTGACTGAAACACAAGGAAATACTTTGTCAGGTCCTTTTGCTAAGTTAGGGTGCTTCTCAAGGGAAATGGAGATCTCCAGCTCTTACTGGAATTAACATTCGTAGCTGTAGCATACTTTATTGAACGTATTTTGCAGCAAAAGGTTTTTTTTCTGTAACCTGATCATTTAAACTATTGTGCCTAAAAGATCTGATTCTCCTAAGCACCCAGAATTCACAGCTATTGATCCTCCAGAGGAGGCTTTGCAGCTTAACACCTGCAGAACATGTAAACTTCCTGCTATTGTTCTACAGGTTTTTGTTTGTTAATTTGGTTTGTTTTCTTTCACTTTTCTTCACTACTAGTACAGGGTTAAGAATTATAAAGAAATGGGCTGCTTTTTTCTCATTTTCAGTATTGGCTGTTCCTCCCCAGCCCCCCTTTTTTTTTCAGTCATAGCATATGTGAATATAAATTCTTGGGAAAGAGGTAGAAGAATGTTTCAACTGTTGTTTTTTCAGCTATGGGAGGGAAAGTAAATACAGTGGTTTTGGGTATTTTGGCTATTACTCAGAACGGTATGTGAAGGGAGACAGATTTTTTTTTTTTTTTTTTACTGCAATGGCTTCAGAAGCAAGAGGGGAAAAAACACTTTGGGAGCTGAAGAAGGTGTAATAATAACAAGAGAGGTTTCTAAATGGAGTATCTTTTAGAGTTTTCCTGTAGTACCAAGTGGGGATTTTTTTGTTGTTTTTTTTTTTTTTTTTTGTTTTGTTTTGTTTTACTTAAAAAGGTTTTCCTCTTAATATTCACCTCCTTCAGCAAAAGTGAGAAATGGGTTTTTATTCTGTGCAGTGTCCTGGGACCTCAGAAATCTGCTCGGAATTATGCTCTTATCGAAGCCGTAGTGATGTTCTATTGGTCTATGAGGAATCCAGGAAAGTTCCTTCTGAATTTAGCTGTGAGGCTGAGAATCTTTTTACTCAATCAGATTCTGAAACCATTTCTACCAAAGAAAAAGTTGGAGGCGTTATCACATAAGCTGATAATGCACATCCTAGCATCAATGGTCAGCACAAGATTAGGGAAAGACGCTTTGATACTGAAGTTTAATTCCTTGGACAGTACCGATCAAAGATCAGACAGTACTGTGCAGACAAAGACAAACCAGGAACCTGAACTACTTTCAGAAGAAAGTATTTTTTACATCAGTTTTGTGGGAACAAAAACATCGTTTTTGCCCAGGGTTACATTGTTCAGACGGAAGGAACTTGGTCTCGAGATATGCTTGCAGTGATAAGAAAGCTTTACAGAGAACCTTGAGAGTCCTTAGTGCAATTAGGCGAAAATCACGGGGTCAAGGCAGGGAAGTGAAGAAACATTACCCCTTCAAAGAGCACAAAAAGTCAAAAGAAATTGGAAAAGTAACAGGCTGGCAACTGAAAGCCATGTATTGCCTGTGAAGCATCGGATAGGTTGTGAACCTGGATTACCCAGTCAATGGGGAAACAGGAGGCTCCCGCTCGTCGGGAAATAAAGGATAGAAACTGTACGACGTGACTAGTAGGTGCGCTCCTGCTTGTGGGACGCCCGCCATTGCAACCGCGAATAAAAATGCTACTTCACTGACTGAGATCCTCGCCTGAGCCTATGTTACTGCCTACAGAGCGTTTCTCGCACTCTGACACTGCAGTTCTAAAAACCTGTCATCCATTTTACAGAAAAAGCGATGTTACGGGGCGGAGGGGAGGCGGAAGCCCTGCCCGCCTCGATCCCCGGCTCCGCTGCACAACGCGCCCCCCCCCCGAGCCGATCGCCTCGGTGACTGGCCGCAAAATGGCGGCGACGCCCGACGTAAACGGCCCGCCGCTGCCGCTGCCGGCTCCCCCCACAGCTCGGCAGCCTCCCTCGCGAGGGCTGCCGGCGCCTGCCGGCTCCCTCGGCTGCCTCGGGTGGCCTCGGGTGGCCTCGGTGCCGGGAAACAAGCCCTGCCCGCCTCGATCCCCCGCTCCGCTGCACAACGTGTCCGCCCCAGAGCCGACCGTCTCGGCGAGTCACTCCGGTCATGCTTAGCTATTACACATAAATGCCAGGGTACAAAGGCCATATCTGAAAACTACGTACCTGTTACTGACTTCATGACTCGTCTCTTTCAAAGCTGGATAAAGTTGTGGAAAGCCAGTCCTCTAGACCAAATGAAGAACTTGGTGATAGAAAACTGGGAAGACGACACCATGCACATGAAAAAAAAGATTTAAAAAAAAAAAAAAGATGAATGACACTAAAAAACCTGACAAAGAGCATTACCAAAGAAAGAGGGAACATTGTGATGCAGAAGAGAAGAAGACTCAAAACAGGAGCAAAAAGCAGGTCCTTCCAGCAAGAGGAGGTGCTCTCAGAGCATGGAAGTCGTTGAGCAAAAGCTCACAAGCAGGAGTACTGGGAGGGAAGCAGGTACAGATCGTTCCCTCGTGAAAGAAACAGCCCTGAGAATGGCAGAAGAGCAGTCAAATATTCAAAGTACAGATCTGGCAGCGGAGGAAGATCAGAACAAGGTAGCAATAGACATTACCGATCCAAAGAGGAAAGAAGTTGGAGCAGAGAAAGATACCATCGAGATGAAGCACGGAGATGGGAAAGATGTAGCTATTACAATGATTACTATTCACCTCATGCAACAGGAGACAGTAGAGAGAGAAAGTTCTCTCACGGCGATGCAGCCTTTGACAAATCGACTGCAACTTACTACAGCAGGTCACATAAGCGTTATCATTACAAAAGCGGATGGCATTCTCTTGAAAGACATGCGCTTCCACCTGTGTCAGCTCATTTGGAGAACTGTCGCCAGAAAAATGAAACAGAAGGAAACAGAAAAAGACAATATACCTGTGCAGAAGGTAGTGAAAGTGAAATGGAAAGGAAAGGCAAAAAGAAATCATGTCCCCAGAAACCACTGAAAAGAGGTAGGCCACATCCCTTTGCCTTCCACACTTCAGGTATTTTTAAACATTGCAAAGATCCCCTCTCAGTCTTCCTTTCTCAAGGCTGAACAGAAGAGATAAAGCTCATAAAATAGCTGACATGCTGCAAATCATCACCTGAGGTAAAATAAATAAAGTTTCATATAGGCAACAAGTGCCACATCTTTTTTTCTCTTTTTAACTTGCATGTTTCTTTCGGACTTCACGATTTGTGTTTCTGAGGGTTCCACTTTGACAATCCCAATCGCAAGCGTAAGAAAAAAAAGACAAAGGAGAAGAAAAAGGAGAAACACCAGGAAAGTGAAGGGCTCCTTGGAATACTTAGATCCTCGTTTCCAGAAGATAACCCAGGAAAAAAAGAAAGAATCCCATCCTCCAGATGGCTCTTCATGTGAGCAATGCAGAAGCGAGGGCAGTAAACAACCTGACAAGGAAGGGAAGCCTTCCAGTGCAGGTGACAGCAAGAAACACAGCTCCATCGCATCCAACGAGTATATTAAAGGTAAGTGGCTGCAGCGTGTTTACGGGATTCATTTTATATTAATGTAGTGATTATTTAAAACAGTCTTTAAATGCTTGATGACTTAACAGTCTGCAGATTTATTATCAAATCAAAAAAAAAACAAAAAACTTCCTAGACTCTTTTTTTTTCATTTTTGAAGGACCGCTAGGAAAGAACGCCCAACGTGAAGAGGCTAAAGGCAAATAATTTGCACTTGATTTGATGATTAAGTGGCAAACAAGAGGAAGAGTTGCAAGATAGCTTATTAAATTCAGTCCAGCCAAGTAGGAAAAGTAACTGTGGACAGCTGTATCTTGGCAAAGAAGATAGTAGGGAGCAAGGAGGTTTAGCAGTCAGGATGGAAGGTGATGCCATGAGGCTTACAGGCTAGTAATGTGCTGTTGAAACCCAGCCTTCCTAAACAAACGTGCCTGGATAATTCCTGTGAATAACATACTATGTTCAGCTATTTCCTACCATAGAAACGGTGCTGACTGCTTCTTCAGAGTAACATAAGTTAGTGATACTACTGAAATAGTTTTGGTTCCGATGTAGATCTGATTTCTCGTAAGCACGCTGAATTCACAGCTGTTGATCCTCCAGAGGAGGCTTTGCAATTGAACACCTGGAGAATAGGTAAATTTCCCGCTGTTGTTCTCCTCTCCTCTTGTTTTGTTTTGTTTTGTTTTGTTTTTTTTTTCCTAGTAGTATAGGCTTAAGACTATGAAGAAACGGGCTGCTTTTTTTCATTTCCAACACTGGCTGTTCCTCCTGAGCCCCGCCTTTTATTTTTTCAGTCATAGGATATGTGAATGTCACTTGTTGGGAGAGAGGTAGAAAACTCTGTTTCAAGTGGTGTTTTTTCAGCTCTGTGGGGAGAAGAAATAGAGTGGTTTTGAATATTCTGGCTCTTCTTCAGAGCAGCATGTGGAGGGAGACAGATGCGTTTGCTTTTTGAGTGCAATGGCTTCAGAAGCAAGAGGGGAAAAAACACTTTGTCTGGGAGCTGAAGAAGGTGTCGTAATCACAGGAGAGGTTTCTAAATGGCATATCTTTGAGAGTGTTGCTGTAGTGCGGAGGTTTTTGTTTGTTTGTTTGCCTTTGGAAGGTTTTACTCTTAATATTGCCGTCCTTCAGCAGAAGTGAGAAATGGGTGTTTATTTTGTGCAGTGTCGCGGACCCTCCGAAATGTACTGGGAATGACGAATACCTCGCACAGTACCAATGTGATGACGGTGGAGACAAGGAGAAACCAAGACGATGAAAAGAACGTGACCTCATTTCAAAAGACAACGCTTTGTACGGCAAAGAGTCTTCTGAGCCTGGTGAGAAATTGCGGCAAACTTCCTCTCTCAAGTCTGACACGGGATGTAGCTCTAAAAACCTTTCCTCCTCAGCTATTACAGAGAGATGCTGTGGTGGCTTCACTCAGGTGGGCAGCCAAGCTCCACCACAACTGCTCTCTCACTCCCCCTCTCCTCAGTGAGGAAGGGGGAGAAAATACAACACAGAGAACTCGAGGTTTGAGATGAGAAAGGTTTAATTAAAGGGAAAGGGAATGGGGAGGAAAAAAAGAAACAGAAGAAACAATCAGTCCGCGCGGAAGCACAGAGAGAGGAAAAAAAAATTATTCTCTACTTCCCATCAGTGAGCGGTGTTCGGCCACGTCCTGGGAAGCAGGGCCTCAAAACGCGTAGTGGTTGTTCCGGAGGAACAGCCCCCTCCCCCACGAGAGCCCCCCCTTTTATTGCTGAGTGTGACATCAGGTGTTATGGAATATCCCTTTGGTTGGTTTAGGTCAGCTGCCCCAGCTATGTCCCCTCCCCATCACTTGCCCACCCCCAGCCTGCTGGCTCTTGGGGGCTTGGAAGGAGTCCTGATGCTGTGCCAGCACTACGCAGCAATAGACACAACACTGGAGTGATATCAGTGCTGTTCCAGCTACGAGTGCAGAGCACAGCACTGTGTGGGCTGCTGCAGGGAAAAGGTGACTCCAGCTCAGACAGACCCAACACAAACAACAAGATACAAAGGACGAGACTAAAAACACTGACAAAGAGCTTTACCAAAGCAAGAGGGAACATGCTCCTACTGAAGAGAAGGAGAGTCAAAAAGCAGGTCCTTCCAGCAAGAGAAGGATAAACTTGCATACAAAGAATACAAACTGGAGCTCCTGATTGGCTTCATGCTGAACTCTGTGCTGTTCTTGTCCTAATCTTGGTCTCTCCATAGACAATATGGAGAGAAACTTACAAGTTTCTTCAAGCTAAGAGGGAGTGCAATTGTTGCCCAGCATGTTTGTGTTTTGAGACAGGGAGCACCAGAAGTTGTCATCTTAAAATATGACATGGAGTGGAGTCTGGTTGTTCACACATTCTTGCCAACATTCATGCAATCTGTCCCATTATCAAGAACAACATTAGGGACTGAACGGAGGTCTTTCAAATACCAGTGTTGCAAAAACAGACTCTTTACAATACTAATGTCCAAAGAATCCTGATTGTACTAAACTGGAAGTATCTCTTCTAGCTGAAAAATCAGGAACAGCACAGAAGAAAATGCCTCTGCTCTACTGCTTGCTCTTCGGGCTTCAGTGAATTCTCTGGCCAGCAGATGGCAAACTCGTTCTTCCTAAAAAAGTCCAAAGTATAGGAAGAAAGTAAACGTCTTGCATGCATTACGCAAGTGCGGGGCATGGGGATCCCTGGGCTATATACGTGAAAGAGATGTTCGTTGATAAATACAGCAGTACCCCACTTGGATACGCTGCTTGCAACGTAATCAGGATAGGAGGGCTGTGCAAAGCAATTCTGGTAAATTGAGGAATTCAAGTATTTCGTCAAGCCTAAAGATACTAATTAGTTTCCTTTTGGGGAAGGTCAGTCTTTCAAAGGAAAGAAAAAATGTCTCTTAAGCAGGATTTTCTGAATGGTGGAATCTAATCTGAAAAAAGGCCACTTCCGCACATGAATTATTTGCTAGTTTATTATTTTTAATTTTCTACTGTATGGAACCTCTCAAAGAAGCTAGGGACAGACTAGGAACAACGGAGGACTTGTAAGAGTGCCTTTTCAACCGGAATCACGTTACTTTGCATAAATGAACAAGGATAGCTAGTGATAATTTGTGATTTAAGGAAATTCCAGATAGGTGAGGGAAAGAGCAGCATTAAAGCAGTTAAATTCCTGCATTCCTAAGTGCTCTCTCTAGCAAGTTTCTGAACGCTTCTGTTCTGTGGCTAGGATTTGGTCAGCTTTGATCACTAGTAAAACAAGGATGCCGTCCAGTCAAACCTTCAAATGACTGTAACTTACCTAAGGTCAACCATTTGCTATCAAAGCAGGTAGCTTTGTCCTAATATTCTGTACAGCTCACCAATTTTAGCACAGAACTGAAATGCAGTCCGTTTAATGGGAGGGCTTTGGAAGCCGCCTTCTCCAGTCAGTTCAGCCCTGTAGTCAGAGAGCAGATCAAGCCGTGTGCAGGGTTGTGACTTCTCTCTTTGGAAAGAAAACCAGTGAGCCAGACAGTTCCATGTAGAGTATCACAGCAGGGAATGACATTTCTTCCCTTTGTCTTTCAGATGCAGGGCTTACTGCTGGAAGCCTTCAATACTCAGACTAAACCTACCATCAAATCCGACAAGCTTTTTACCATCCAAACCAACCATTTTTCCATCAAACCTAACAACCTGAGTTTTGAAATGAAACTGGAAGCCACAAGTCTTTATTCGATCTATTTTGCAGTGAAAGGGTTTTCTCTGTAACCTGATCATTTAAACTGTTGTGCCGAAAAGAGGCGCACTTGCAAGAGCACTTATAGTCAATGCTATAAAATTGAATCATCCTCTAGAAAGAAAAAAAAATGGAGCAATTATCTTGCATGTCTTCTTGATAAAGGTGGAGCTACACAATAGTATATAGTTTCACACTTTATTTTTGAGAATGTCCAGGCTTAAGTAACAGCTCTTGAGGAGAAACGAAAAGATTAATATGCAGTGTATTTACACAGAACATTACATTTTTAACAATGATCGATACAGAGTATTTGTCATGCAAATCACCTGTGTACACCAAGTTATATCAATATATATCCGTACAGTATTTGCATTTTATATTTAAACTCTAACTCGAAACATTTTCCAAGAAAATAGAGAAATGAAACTGGTAAGCCACAAGTCTTAATTTGCAGCATTTGGTGTACAACAGATCTAGCTTTTCCAGCAAGCATATCTATGTAGGTATGTAACAAATCTTCAAAAATAGGCATTGTTTTTATATATGAAGCATTATAAACGCTGCTTGGTTTATAAAGGTTGGGTTTTGTACCAGTTGAAAACTGCTCAAAATGTTAAGTGATGTAGAGCTTACTTTGTCAGAATATCTTAAAATTTAAGTCAGTCCAGGGGAGCTTAACTATTATATACAGTTCTCTCTCTAGATTGCACTGGCAACGTGGCAGCAATTTAATGCTAGAAATAATATATTTCCTGCTACAATCTCCTCATTTACACATTACTCTAAATAATTATTTCTGCAGGATATAAGAACTTCAAATACAGCAAACGAACTCTCAAGGCATTTCCTTCATGTTTTCAGGGAGACACCGTTACCTGGCTAGATAAACAGATTTTCTTGAAGGTGCTATTTCAGCATATAAGAATTGATTTAAAAAACAACAACAACAACAAAAGTGCTTCATGGCTTACTAGTTTTGTAATCTCACATTTCTCCAGGAATACTTGATTTGCTGCATTTCACCATTACAGTCGTCAGCACCGCTGATTCTGGTTTATCACTATTTGCATTGCAAATCTCCTTGTCCAAAGCTTAAACTGATGTATGCACTGCTTGAAAACAAAACCTGAAGTTGCAGAGCAGAAGACTCAAGTCATTATGTTAGCAGCTGTGTAACCGTACTGCTTTCCAGACATAGTAGATGTCCAGCTTATTTCGTTTCTATGAAGAGTTTAAACAGCTCCCGTTAAGCAAAGATGTCCCCACACTGATACTTACTATTAAGCAAGGATTCCACCTCCTTTGGCTGAGGTTTGCTCCCTTACTGACATTCGAACATTCATCCAAGTAGCCTGCAATTCCACACTCTCGGGGGAAAGTCCATAGGATAGAAAAGGTTCCTCCAGTCTCTTCCTCTCAGCCTTTTTTTGAAGCATGCAATAAAGCAAAACATTCCCAGGCTGCCCTTCCATGCAAAACAAGGCAAATTAGTAAGACAGGAACCATGAAACTGATTGTCCTTTAAAGTTAAAATGAGATTTGAAATAGATCGAGTTAGCAAGTGTTGTAAGTCTGTAGCTAAGTCTGGTTTTGCCAGTGCAGCACAGTTCCCCATCATGTAGCCAGAGCTGCTTCTGTAGCTCCAAGAAGCAAAACCACTTTGACAAAATACTGTGTCATCAAAGCATTTGTTGGCTCAGTAGGCACGGCTCAGGTTCAACAAGTCTGTGAAAAAATGAGTACTAACAGAAGCAGCAGGGTCCAAAGAAACACTTTATGTCCCCACTGTGAAATGAGGGGCTTTACCTTGAGTGTTATGCACACTGTCAATAGAAAAGCACTGTAACAGAATCTGCCACGGCAGTTTGCATGTTACTGAAAGACCATCAGAGTGGGACTGCAGAAAGATCTTTGTGAAGTTACAAAAACCTGTGGGGGTGGGAGTTTAGTTGCGTTAGATAACACAATCTTCGATAAAGATTTTGGTCTTAACGTAAAAGTAAGGATGTCTACTGATTTCTTCAACTCCAACAACTGAAGCCCAAGTCTGAAAAATCGCCTTTAAGAATGCAAAGAAAATATTTAACTCTTCTGTATGTTCATACTTTGCTATCAAGCAAAGGAATGAATGCTGATGCCTTAGCTATGTAGGGCTGTAGCTTACAGAGAGACTACAGCTTCCTGTTTTTTTCCCTTTAAAAAACGTTAAATGCACGTGAAATTATGTGGGGGAGTTTTCACATGCAAAGCCTAATGCAATGCATGCAAGCCCTGTCATCTTCTTCCTCTAGTAGTGTCGCGTTAAGGGGTGTAGCCGATTGACCGTCACGGGTCCCGTCGGATTCAGGGTGCTGAACTATCACAGTCACGGATTCACCAACAACACAGCACGGCCTCGCTCTAGTCGCGTTCAAGGAGAACTCTCACAGCTAGGAAGAATGCAATTAAGTGCAATTTATTACGGCGACAGGTACACAGGTTCTTTGGATTGCCAGTGATAAATTCACTGTCTGCAAAAGCAAGCTAGCATGCATGAAATGCACAGGTACACAGCCTAGGTATTAAGATATTAAAAAGCATAAAAACTCTAGAGATTTCTAAGATTCCACAGAGACGCCTGGTATAAGCAAGCGTTCAGATCTTACCCCACGGCGTCCCAATGGAGTGGGGGTGGGGGGGTGAGAGGCTCAGCCTGTCGAGTGATGTCAGAAGGAATCCTTCCTGATAGTATCTTCCCTAACATCCCCTTTCTCTTAAACCAATTTATATTATTTTCTATCTTTAAGGTGGAGCTTGAGTGGCTCTAGTCATGCATATCTTGGTTGTGCTTGGTAGAAATTATCTCACTTGCGTTTAAAGGTACAGGCTCTGAGAAATTCCGAGGGCGTGCTCAGTGAGGGGTGGTCGCACCTTGGAGGCGGGTAGCTTTTGGGATGGAGGTGTGCTTATGATGCCTAGTCGCTTAAGGCAATTACTGCACAAGTAGTAACTTAGCGTTGATTTAACTACAGCATATCTAAAACATAAGAAGGATGTTACTATGGAAGAAGCCGATGAAACCAGTCCTTAAATCTTACTGCTTATTGTGCGTGAGCAGACTGGCGTGAGTTTTAGCTATACTGGCAAATATCAAACCACACCTGTGTCGTCCCAAAGCTGGGAAAAAAAACAAGGAAATGTTGAAGAAAATAGGGAGGCCTGTAGCTTGTGCAGTCTTTTAGCTGAGAAAATAAAGAAGGAGAGAGACAGGTAGCCTTGAGCTCGCAGAAGCAAGGAAGAGAAGGGATAAAAGGGAAAAAACAGGAAGGAGAACACCAGCTCCAGACTGACCGATAGTAACCTTTTTCTCATTAAGGGTCATTAACACATTAAAAATCACACCTGTCAAAATGCTAATCTATGCTAATGTGGGATTCGGTGTGTGTCCCCCCCCCCCCCCCCGTCCTGTCCCCCCTCCCCTCCGGGGTATTCCTCTGTAATGCACAAGCTCAGTAGAGATAAGTTAGGTGAGCTGTAATAACCAATCAAAAGGAGCCAAAGAGAGAGTTTTCACAAGTTTCCTGTGTATAAATGACGGCGATTCGAGTCAGAGGTGTGCTTGCTTTGCGAAAGATGGCCAAGTACCTGACTCTGCAGAGTTCTATAAGTAATTATGTAATTAAAAGACCTTCGTGTGCATTCCGACTCTGGGTGCTTATTGGCGCGGTGCACTGGGCAAGAACCTGTGGACAACATCTGTACTCAGTGTCATGCCTACAGAGAACCCTTTACTGTTGGGACCTGCATATTTTTCTGTGCATTCAACACAAACCCTTTGGCACAACTAGTTAACCACGTAGCTGCCAGTCCACCACTCAGTTGCACTTGTGAAGAGGAAAAGCTATTTCCATCTACCGTAGGAGCACATCCTCTAAATGCAAGCTTCACTCAGCTGGTCATTTACTGCAGGACAAGATTTGAAAACTGTTGTTGAGTTGTGGGTTTCCTGCTTACAGGAAAAATTAAGTGCTAGATCGCCCTCTACTCCGCTTTGTCTGCTGCATTTAATGGAGATTAAACTAATTTCGTTTGCTCCTCCGTTGATGGACAATGAGCTGAAGGAACAGGTACAGCACATTAGCCTGGAATTCCTTCCCTCCCAACCAAAGTAAACTGGAGCTGTAACTAACACAAGCAGAAGCAAGGCTTCCGTGTTTTCAGCTGAATAAAGTTCCAACAAAATCATCCTCTGGGATTTGGAGCTTACTTCACATTACATGCCAACAACTCCTTTCCCTCTACTGTAAAGCGGATCCCTGCTGTTAGTTGCTCTAGAAGAAAAGGAATCATCGGTTTGGTTAACAAATACCCGCTTCTGAAAACGAGAAGTGCTGTGTTCTCTCTTCCCTTTGAATGACTCCACACCTCATCAGCTAATGGATTGCTGACCTAGAATCAGAGAACATCCCAAGGTGGAAAGGACTCCCAATAATCACCGAGTCCAACTCCTGGCTCCACACAGGACCACCCCAAACTCAGACCCGATGTCTGCGAGCATTGTTCAACACTTGTTGCCCTCCGTCAGGCTCGGTGCCATGAGCAGTGCCCTGGGCAGCTGTCGCAGTGCCCGGCCACCCCCTCAGCGCAGCACCTGAGGCGCACGGGGCTCGGCGGGGCGGCCCGGGAGGGGAGGACGGCGGGGCGAAGCGGCGGCTCCCTCAGAGCCGTCTCCCCGCCGCCTCGGCCGCATGTCGGGGCTTTTTCGTGTCGGGGCTTTTTCGTGTCGCGCCCTCGGGCTCTCGCCGCGGGCGAGATGCTGCTCCCCAGCGCGGACCCCTTGCGCGCGGGGCCTGCCCGCGGCGGCGGCGGGAGGGAAAGCCCAAGCCCAAAGCCCTCCCGGCAGGGAGAGCTCGGGGTGAGGGCCGAGCCGGCACCGACACCGACAGTAAACACACGCCGGAGGAAACGCTCTGCTTTTAGCCGTGAGCAGCGCGGCCAGGTTCAAAAGGCGTCAGGCTGGAGCTCCGAGTTCGGCGGCGTTCCGAGGCCGTTGTGGCAGTTGTGGAGACGGCCCCGGCTGAGGTGGCTGCTGCTGTCGCTGCTGTCCCCTCTGTCCCCGCTGTTGCCGCTGTTGCCGCTGTTGCCGCTGTTCGCGGACCTTGGAGACCCCCGGCGGCTCCCTGTGACAGGCCCTGTGGCCCCGGGGAGCTGCCCGCCGCCTCGTCGGCCAGCCCGGCAGCAATCCTGCCGGCACAGAAGAGCTCACTGCGTTTCAGGGTAAAGTGACGATTACTTTCTATTTCCTGGCCGGGGTGCTGCTTTCTTCTTTAAGGAAGCTTCAAGGTTAAAGGTTAAACTCAGTTATGTCAGGGTTCAACTCCGTTTCGTGCAGGGGCTCTTGTACGAAAGCTTAAGCTGGGATTGACTCTCTGCTAAGCGGAGGCCAAACGTGTACCTACTGAGAAGCAGGTCCTAAGTGATAAGGTTTTCTAAAGAGACTGCTAAAGACATCTGAACAGTGCTGCTGCAGAACTCTGAATGGGGGGATAGCAACTGTCTTAACTGATCTGGAATCTTGAGTTTACTTTTCGGTGGACAAGAGGTGTGTCTCTCAAGGCAAACAAAGAGAGGAGTAACACCCGATACTCATGTCAACATAAATTTATGCTCAGAGCGTAGGTGTAGGAACAGCATCGGTATGTATATGGACCATCGGGAGAGGAAGCTATATCGGTATTTACAGTTTTTCTACTACCTTGTCAGAGAGACGGTATCTCCAAATTAGAAATGGACGTATTTTGAAAAAGTGGTGGTGGATCGGATTTCTTCTTTCTAGTGTTAATATTTGCTCTTGAATCGTACTTTAATACCTGGTAACGCTTTTCTTTTCTTTTCTTTTCTTTTCTTTTCTTTTCTTTTCTTTTCTTTTCTTTTCTTTTCTTTTCTTTTCTTTTCTTTTCTTTTCTTTTCTTTTCTTTTCTTTTCTTTTCTTTTCTTTTCTTTTCTTTTCTTTTCTTTTCTTTTCTTTTCTTTTCTTTTCTTTTTTCTTTTCTTTTTTTTCTTTTCTTTTCTTCTCTTCTCTTCTCTTCTCTTCTCTTCTCTTCTCTTCTCTTCTCTTCTCTTCTCTTCTCTTCTCTTCTCTTCTCTTCTCTTCTCTTCTCTTCTCTTCTCTTCTCTTCTCTTCTCTTCTCTTCTCTTCTCTTCTCTTTTCTTCTCTTCTCTTCTCTTCTCTTCTCTTCTCTTCTCTTTTCCTTTCTTTTCCTTTCTTTTCTTTTTTCTTCTTTTCTTTTCTTTTCTTTTCCTTTCTTTTCCTTTCTTTTCCTTTCTTTTCTTTTCTCTTCTTTTCTTTTCTTTTCTTTTCTTTTCTTTTCTTTTCTTTTCTTTTCTTTTCTTTTCTTTTCTTTTCTTTTCTTTTCTTTTCTCTTCTTTTCTTTTCTCTTCTTTTCTTTTCTCTTCTTTTCTTTTCTCTTCTTTTCTTTTCTTTTCTTTTCTTTTCTTTTCTTTTCTTTTCTTTTCTTTTCTTTTCTTTTCTTTTCTTTTCTTTTCTTTTCTTTTCTTTTCTTTTCTTTTCTTTTCTTTTCTTTTCTTTTCTTTTCTTTCCTTTCCTTTCCTTTCCTTTCCTTTCCTTTCCTTTCCTTTCCTTTCCTTTCCTTTCCTTTCCTTTCCTTTCCTTTCCTTTCCTTTCCTTTCCTTTCCTTTCCTTTCCTTTCCTTTCCTTTCCTTTCCTTTCCTTTCCTTTCCTTTCCTTTCCTTTCCTTTCCTTTCCTTTCCTTTCCTTTCCTTTCCTTTCCTTTCCTTTCCTTTCCTTTCCTTTCCTTTCCTTTCCTTTCCTTTCCTTCTTTTTTTCTTTTCTTTTTCCCCAGTATTGTTTTTCTGTTCTCCTTCTCACTGCAGTCTTGATTTTGTTTCTTGTCCCTTAAGTATGTTTTCAATGTGTTGCTGAAACGTTTTCCCTTTCAGTCCAAAATAGGAGCTGTCACTGGTGAAGATCGGAGCTTATCTGAAAATCCCTGAGCCCAGGAGCTGTCACCTTAGTCTTCCAATCGGACAAGGACGACTTCATTTCTCATGTAAATGCATTTTTCAGGTTTGCGTCTTGTTTTTTCAGGAATGGAAAGTGTGTATAGAATGGATTTAAAATCAATCTTAAATGTAAAATGTCAAGGGAAAAAAGTTCTAATTACAACCTCTGCACACAATTTGCCAGCTGTGGGACTAGGAGTTTTCTTATTTACTGTGTTTTGTTTAACGTGTCTGAAGTTTAATGGATAGCAATCAAGGTGTGCTAGAAATCTGAAAGCACTTTCTGCTTTGTTCTCTCAGTCGTTTTGGTATAACAAACTAGCTTATGTTTTAAACCCTCCATTAGGTTAGTGGTTTCCCTAAAGGTAACAAGTCCCTGTGTGCTACAGTAAGACAGTACCAAAACATGAAGTATAGAAGTTCATCCTGTCATTATTCAGCTTCTGCCTATGGACACACAATTACGCTTATTTAAAGCGGTATCACCTGGAAACCTAATCAGCATTTTAAAAAGGACTTTGTAGCAGTTATTGGCTTTTGTCCTGGAGGGCTGAGGTTTGTTTTGTTTTGTTTTACGTGCAGCATTTCCGTTTCTAGCTTACATCCCCCTGTTGTTTTGCATGAGGAAAACGTGCAACTTTACAAAGTAGAACGGAAAGAGCTGCTTTTTAGTCTAACTTTTCCGTTTTTCGTAGGAGTTTTAAATGTGGTAGGAGTAAAACACCAAAAGTACTGCTGCCAAAGTTATATTCAAACTCGTATTTCTTGGAGAAGCAGAAGAAGCCCAGGGAGAAACAAATTTGCAAACATGCTCTTCATGCTCTCCTTTCCCAAGATTTCTCTGAGATATAGCCCATCCTCTGTGGGTTTTGAGGCATATGGTTCCCAGGAGTGAAAAGGAGGGCCAAACATCTCTCCTCTTGGATCTCAACATGCCAGGGCTTTAGTGTACTGCCACTTACGGCTCCGCTTTTTCACCTGGAAAAAGCGACCTCATGATGTAGACTGAGGAGCCCTCACAACTTAACTTGCTATCACAAAGTGACGCCCAGAAAAGGTGTATTTAAAAGCTAGGCTCATTATAGAATCACAACAAACCCCTCATGAGTGGTGCAGTAGACAGTGAGGTAGAGGGCGAGCCCTGGAAAGACAGAAGCAAAGTAGCAGTGAGTTCTGGGTACCCTTGTGCACACGAAACAGAAAAACGCAGGCAGTAAAGTAATAGTGTTCCGTTACTAACGCCAGCAATAGGTAATTGCAACAATTATCTATTAGATCATAGGTAATAATTAACAGATAATTGCGCAACTCCGGAAATCAATAAATAAGTGATTCCCCTCAGCGAATGTCTTCTACATTTTTATATTAAAAAGACTCCAGAGTTGTAATGGGAGGACTATAAGGATGTAGCGAGGCTGTGTAGGGACAAAATTAGGAAGGCCAAAGCTCACCTGGAGCTCAATCTGGCTACTGCCATTAAAGATAACAAAAAATGTTTTTATAAATACATCAACACAAAAAGGAGGACTAAGGAGATTCTCCATCCTTTACTGGATGCGGGGGGAAACTTAGTTACAAGAGATGAGGAAAAGGCGGAGGTGCTCAATGCCTTCTTTGCCTCAGTCTTTAGCAGCAATACCGGTTGTTCTCTGGATACCCAGTACCCTGAGCTGGTGGAAGGGGATGGGGAGCAAGATGTGGCCCTCACTATCCACAGAGAACTGGTTGGTGAACTGCTACGGCACTTGGAGGTGCACAAAGTGATGGGGCTGGATGGAATCCACCCAAGGGTACTGAGAGAACTGGCAGAGGAGCTGGCCAAGCCCCTATCCATCATTTATCAGCAGTCCTGGCTATCGGGGGAGGTCCCAGCTGACTGGCGGCTAGCAAATGTGATGCCCATCTACAAGAAGGGCCGGAGGGCAGACCCGGGAAACTACAGGCCTGTCAGTTTGACCTCAGTAGCAGGGAAGCTCATGGAGCAGATCCTCTTGAGAGTCATCATGCGGCACTTGCAGGGCAAGCAGGAGATCAGGCCCAGTCAGCATGGGTTTATGGAAGGCAGATCCTGCTTGACGAACCTGATCTCCTTCTATGACAAAGTGACGCGCTGGGTGGACGAGGGAAAGGCTGTGGATGTGGTCTACCTTGACTTCAGCAAGGCATTTGACACCGTCTCCCACAGCATTCTCCTCAAGAAACTGGCTGCTCTTGACTTGGACTGGCGCACACTTCGTTGGGTTAGAAACTGGCTGAATAGCCGGGCCCAAAGAGTCGTGGTAAATGGAGTCAAGTCCAGTTGGAGGCCAGTCACTAGTGGCGTCCCCCAGGGCTCGGTGCTGGGGCCGGTCCTCTTTAATATCTTCATCAATGATCTGGACGAGGGCATTGAGTGCACCCTCAGTAAGTTTGCAGATGACACCAAGTTAGGTGCGTGTGTCGATCTGCTCGAGGGTAGGAAAGCTCTGCAGGAGGATCTGGATAGGCTGCACCGATGGGCTGAGGTCAACTGCATGAGGTTCAACAAGGCCAAGTGCCGGGTCCTGCACCTGGGGCGCAACAACCCCAAGCAGAGCTACAGGCTGGGAGATGAGTGGTTGGAGAGCTGCCAGGCAGAGAAGGACCTGGGAGTGATGGTGGACAGTCGGCTGAATATGAGCCAGCAGTGTGCTCGGGTGGCCAAGAAGGCCAACGGCATCCTGGCTTGTATGAGAAACAGTGTGACCAGCAGGGCTAGGGAGGTGATCGTCCCCCTGTACTCGGCTCTGGTGAGGCCGCACCTCGAGTACTGTGTTCAGTTTTGGGCCCCTCGCTACAAGAAGGACATCGAGGTGCTTGAGCGGGTCCAGAGAAGGGCGACGAAGCTGGTGAGGGGCCTGGAGAACAAGTCCTACGAGGAGCGGCTGAAGGAGCTGGGCTTGTTCAGCCTGGAGAAGAGGAGGCTCAGGGGCGACCTTATTGCTCTTTACAGATACCTTAAAGGAGGCTGTAGTGAGGTGGGGGTTGGCCTGTTCTCCCACGTGCCTGGTGGCAGAACGAGGGGGAATGGGCTTAAGTTGCGCCAGGGGAGTTTTAGGTTCGATGTTAGGAAGAACTTCTTTACTGAAAGGGTTGTTAGGTACTGGAACAGGCTGCCCAGGGAGGTGGTGGAGTCACCATCCCTGGAAGTCTTTAAAAGACGTTTAAATGTAGAGCTTAGGGATATGGTTTAGTGGGGACTGTTAGCGTTAGGTCAGAGGTTGGACTCGGTGATCTTGAGGTCTCTTCCAACCTAGAAATTCTGTGATTCTGTGATTCTGTGGATTAAAATCCTACGGAAGTGAAAGAAATGGCATCAGCCACTAGTTCTGCAGAAGCTAAAAGTAATACTGATAGAGTTTAGATGGAAATTTTCACTTTGTGTGTTTAGTTTGGGGATTCTTTTTAAATCATTCATACCAGCGATTTAGTTCTTAAGGCTGTTTCTTTGAGATTAAGTGACAGGACTTCTGCTACTCTTTTCTTCTTGGAATGCTTCTTGATATTCTTACGTCAACCAGAACTTCTGTCTCTGTCGCAGATGTGAACAATGACCGTAGTTAAGAAGCCCAAATCTTCAAAGTCTAAAAAGCCCTCTTCAAGGCGGTCTGGCAAATCCAAGAAACCAAGTACTAAAATACTGATGTCATGCACCGCAAACTGGGGCCGGATACCGCCTGCAGAAGATTCAAGCCAAGTCTCTGTGGCCCAAGGACGTGGAGGTGCTATTTATTGTAGATCATCTGAAAAATCTAAGGCTTTTGCCCCAAGAGATCTAAGTAAGTGTGCACTTTATCCTGCCTCCATTTTCTTCAAAGCAAAAGTAGAAAATGCAGTTCTTACTTGTTGCACTGATAGAGAATGGGACTACTGTGAACAAAGACTTCAAAAGCGAATCCCCTAAGGCAACTGAAGTGACTGATGTTACAGAAATCAATTTTGATATATTTACAGTCAACAGAGAAATATGGGGAGCTTTTTGTAATGCACAGATTCATCCATGTCTTTTCCGTTTTGCAAAGAAAAGTGTTTGATTGTTGCTATTCACAGCTTCCATTTTTCACAGGCTTTTTGAAGGATAACATTGCTCAGGAAAAGATCTGGTATCTGTAGGGGTACCGTCATTCCTAGTTACCAGTTTTTATGTTTTTACCGTATAATTTCAAGTCTAAGTTTGTGGTTTAAGTTATAATAAGGAAAAAAACAGTAGTTGAGTTAATCAGGTTAAAGATTATAGATGGAGAGGAACTTGGCATTAGGTACTACAAACAGAATGGCAGTTAGCCTTGCCTTAGAAAAATTAAAATGGTTGACTAAAGTTGTTTTTTTTTTTTTCCCCAAAACATTGTGTTGACCAGCCAATTTGAATTTGGCGGTATTAAAGGT
Source organism: Clangula hyemalis (assembly GCA_963989345.1). Next base: position 3,052,718 of record OZ022456.1, on the reverse strand, counting down.
GTCTGCAATAAGTTTTTCTGGTTTGGATTGTAGCTAGCTCCTCTAGGTGCTCCTGCAGAATAGTATTTTTTTAAATACCTTTCTTAGAAACAAACAAACAAAATCTCTTTTTCAATTTAACTTTCTTGCAGCCGTTAATGATGGAATTGCTCCACCACAGAGCATTCTTTTTCCACCTGAGAAGATTTGTATGGATTGGCAAGAAACACAAAGTGTTGGAGTTGGCCTGTACAATCTTGGCAACACATGTTTTCTTAATGCTACTCTACAGTGTTTGACCTACACACCCCCACTTGCCAATTACATGCTTTCTCTTGAGCACGGCCAGTCATGTGAGTACTTTCTAACAGTATTTTGAATGTGTTGGATAGCTCTGAAGGTGAAAGAACAGCAGTGATTCTGTGAGACAAACTTATTTGCCTGATTTTACCTGTAGAAGCAGGCTTTGAGCACTGTATTAGCAGTGGGCTCCGAATAGCATACGGAGTGCAATTAATGCACCATGTTTGTTTAATTAATTAATTAATTAATTTATTTATTTATTAAAGGATCATTTATTGCTTCATGGGAATAATGAAGTGCATTGGACAGTAATGCATTTAGTAGTAATGTTAGAGAGTAATACATTTTGCAGCCTGTGGAGTTCACATTCCTGTCAGCCTTTACAAATGTGACTTTGCAGTAGTCTTTTAGATTTCTCATCACAAAATGCATTTGAATACAGGCTTAGTGGATATTTTTATGCTGTAAAGTTGTGTGAAAGGAAATGTTACAAGACTGTTGGGACATTGGCATCTTGGGAGAATAGAATGTAGCAAGGAGAGTGGATATTGTATGTATAGTTTAAATTTTACTTGGATGTTTGTTTGTAGTTATGGATATTTCGCTGGACTGGGATGCTTTCTTCTTTCACTCTTCAGGTCGTGAACAAGATTTTTGCATGATGTGCACGATGGAGACTCACATTAGCCAGGCCCTGCGTTGCACTGTTGATGCCATCGAGCCTACTCATGTTATCAGTAATCTCAGTCGTAAGTGGCTTCAGATGTGTTTCTTTTCGATAGCTTGTAATCTTCAAATAATTATTTGATGTGTATAAGTGGTTTTAACACTATAAAGAAGAGAGATTTTAGAAATACAAGAATGATTTCATTTTTAAATGAGGTAAATACTATCATCTTCTTATTTAGGAATAGGACAACATTTCCGTTTTGGCAGTCAAGAAGACGCACACGAGTTCTTGCGCTATACTCTTGATGCTATGCAGGAAGCGTGCTTGAACGGAAGCACCGAGTAAGCATAAACAAGTTCACTTTCATACATTCTCTAGCACCTTCTAGTCCTTTATTGACTATCAAAAATGATCTCTAGCACCTTTTATAGTGCCTTATTTACTATCAGCAACGAAAGTCTACATCATCCTTGGTTTTCATAAAACTCTTTGAAGAGTTAACTCTGCACCTTAAATCTTCTGAGGTCTGAGTATAATTTATTTCCAGATTGGACAGATCTTCTCAAGCGACCACCATCATTCATCAAATATTTGGAGGATTTCTAAGATCGAGAGGTACTTTAAAAAATATTCCTGTCCTTAGAACTGATCTGTGTCTTTTGTCGGTAGTAAAGCAGTTTGTAGTTTGTCTAAAGTAGTATCTGTCAACCACTTGAATTTGGACAGTTGGTCTCCTTCACATAATGTTAGGCATTTATATTTTGCTTCCAGTGAAGTGCTTGAATTGCAAAGCAGTTTCGGATACGTATGAGGCATTTCTTGATATCACTTTGGATATAAAGGTAAGATGTTTTCTAAATATAATTCATGATGTTTAAGTACATGCGTAACTTTCTAAATTAAACTTGTTTAACTTGAAAAACCAAACCACATATAAAGTTAAAACGTAAGAGCTTGGTGGTGCTAAGGAAGTGGATTGGACTTTGTCCTTCTGTGGAACCCATGTAAATAGTCTCCACATTTGCATTGGGTTTAAGGGGAAAGAATTCTCCTTCTGCAAAAATTATAATGCTGTCATACTTCTTTGTTGTTCTACCTCAATATACATCTAATTGTTAGACTGATGAATTTGTCCCCAGTATTGATGACCAAGCACACTATAGATGCTGTCTAGGTTACTGGCAAAGTATTTGTTTCGAAGTCAAATGGCTTCCAGGTGAGGTCAATGCTGATGTACTGGGTCTGGCTGGAATGTTAACTTTCCCGGCAGCAGCCCATACAGTGCTGTACTCTGCACTTGTAGCTGGAACAGCAGTGTTATCACACCAGTGTTGTGTCTACTGCTGAGCAGCAGTGGCACAGCATCGGGCCTCTCTCTAACCCTCCTAGGGGGTGGGCAAAAAGTGAGAAGAGAAACATCACTAGGGCAGCTGACCTAAACCAACCAAAGGGATATTCCCTACCATGTGATGTCACACAGCAATAAAAGGTGGAAACAGGAAGAAGAGGGGAGGGGTGGGCTCTCGTTGTGAAAACGTCGGTCCTCCTCCCGAACACCGGCTACGTGCATTGAGGCCCTGCTTCAAGGACGTGGTCAATCATCGCTCATTTGTGGGAAGTCAAGAGTAATTTCTTTCCTCTGCACTTCCACATAGCCTTCATTTATTTTGTTTGTTTTCCTCCCTTCTTTTTATTTTCCCTTTCCCCCTCCCTTTTCCCCTTTCCCTTTTATTTCCCTTTAGTTAAATTGTTTAGTTCATAATAATCTTTAATTATTATTATTATTTCCCTTTAATTAAATTATCCTTATCTCAACCCGTGAGTTGTTCTTTGCTTTACTTCTCCCCCTCCTCATCTAAAAAGAGGGGGAGTGAGAGAGCGGTTGTGGGGTTTAGCTGCCCAGCACAGTAAAACCACCACAGCTGAGCATGCTCTTTCTGCCTCCTTCTTCACAGTGCTCATAGTAGATCGCCTGAGTATGTTAGTGAGATTCCCTTATAAACTACTGGTACGTCTCTGGAATTTTGAATTTACGGTGACTTTACGCTCTTCTTTCTCGCTGCTCTAGGTGGTTTCATCTGTTACCAGAGCTCTGGAACTCTTTGTGAAACCTGAAGAGCTGGATGGAGAGAATTGCTATAAATGTAGCGAGTAAGATTTTGACTAATTAGGTCTTAATCCTAGATGTCAGTTTTATATGTTGCATGACTCTGTTGGACTACCTCTAAACTTTGGATCTACTTACGAGTTTTGTGGAATTTTATAAAACACTTGGATTTTTGTTTCTTTGGAGGGGGAAGTCTTGTTCATAGGCATTCCCTATGGGTTTGCAATTCTCTGGCTTGTATTTTGCCATCAGAATTCAAAAAGAGATACTTTTGTTCTTTCTATTTATTAGCTCTCGACAGTACTTTTCTTGATGTAAACTGCCCAGTTTCCGTTGTTCTCTGGGCTAGTGGCTAATTTTCACTGCTTACACTGTAGGTCCTGCCTTGGAGCGGGCAATGTATCAGACGTAACTATTTTGTTTCAAAGGATGGCAGATGGTTTCAGTGTCTTTCCAGACAAGCTCAGTACACGAAGACTTCTTACTGTTAAATGTCTCCCTCCTGTAGAATGACCATGTGCTTCTGTTGTAGTTTTGATGTTGATAGACGACCTATGTTGGAGATTATTTGCAATTTCTAGTCCTGGGGACCAAGGCTCTCTCGTTCCACTTTCAGTATTTGTATTTCCCTTGAAAGCTGAAAGAATGTATCCAGCATTGGAGTTCAAATAGCCCCTTTTGTAGACCAAGAAATGGTACCTTGCCATCCAACCTGGTAATACCCTTTTGTGAGAGATTCCTGTTCCCGCTATGCTCTGAGTTGTTGGGAAAATTGACCTTCTTCTCTGTATTAACAAACCTGACACGCAGTGCATGGGTTTATGAAAAGAAAAAAGACCAACCTATTATGCAAGTAAATATCATTCAAATAGCATAGGCATGCGTGAGACATTAAAACGAGTTTGTTTTGGGGGCGAAAAAAGAAGGTGCCTTCAAACACTTATCTCTGCTTGGTTTTAAGGTGTAAAAAGATGGTTCCTGCATCCAAGAGATTTACCATACACCGTTCTTCCAAGGTTCTCACAATATCACTGAAAAGATTTGCAGATTTCACAGGTGGAAAGATCAACAAGGTATATTTACCACTGTAATGCAACTATATCATCGTGTAATGGGACATCCCCCAAAGCTGAAAGTTGTTAATATTTTCAGACGATAATTGTAGACTAACGACTATGGCTTATTCTTTCTCTTAATATCAACAAAGTTCCCGCTTGACAAGAAGCATATGCTTTCCTCTGAGAAGGCTGATTCTTCAGGAAACAGTTCTCTGCAACTTCTAGTCTTAAACATTGTTTATGGGAAGACTTATTTGTAGTGAATCAAGAAATATATTCTAGAAATATATTCTAGAAATAAATTCTAGTCTGTGTTTTTTGGAAGTGTTTTTCTCTGGCTAGTCCACAAAGTACTCTGGGATCATTTTTCTATCTTCTTGGTCTCTCTTTAGGAGGTGAAATATCCGGAGTATTTGGACCTGAGAGCCTACATGTCACAGTCAATGGGAGAACCACTGCTCTATGCTTTATACGCGGTGCTGGTACATCACGGTGTCAGCTGTCACTCAGGACACTATATATGCTATGTAAAGGTAGAAGTCAACAGCATTTCTTACAGGGTAAAGGTTGTGCTGGCAAACCAATTAAAGCGTGACTAGCAGCTACTGTTTCTAGGGAAAAAGATTTCATTATATTTTTATTTGACACGTGTGTATTGTGTTCCTATCCGTGATTTCATTTGGAAAACGTGCAATTCACCTAAAGAAATCGTTGTCTTTCTTTGCAGGCTGGTGATGGACTTTGGTATCAGATGAATGATGCTAAAGTAGTCCGTACTGACATTAAAAGAGTTCTTGGTCAGCAAGCTTACCTACTTTTTTATATCAGGTAATAACAAATCTTAAAACGTGTTCAGAAGAGATTTACTTTCCTGTTATTGATATTTTTCTGTTTTGCAAGTGTTTTTCTTGCTATCCCGGGAAAAGATTATGATTTGTCTAATTCAGTTCTGTCTAACGTGAAATTCTCTGTGTCATTGATTATCTTTTGTTGCTTGGCCTTGAACTGCAGCACTTGTGTAAATTGCTATCTCTGTGTTATCTGTAGCTGGCTAATTTAGAGAAGGAGAGAAATGAAGGTCATCTGTGGTGTAAGAATGAATTATTGCTCTGAAAGTGATAGTCTTAGTAGGAAGACTGTTCTCTCCTTTTCAGTTTGTCGTCTTGGCAAAGCCTTCTGTAGAGAAGGCTTCCATATGGTATGAACTGTTCCTATAAAATTATAGGATGGGATTTAATCCAAGAGTAGGCTGAAAGAAAAACTAAACTACGATCACTGCTCTTTTCTGAAGGCGCTATGATTTGACACTTGGAGAACGTGCGTTTTACTTGCCAGCACCATCTTATCCCTGTTCGTTCCCCCCTGGTCAGCAGGGGGCTAATAGTAAGCAGGCTGCATTTATGGGACCACGACTTCCTCCTCATATGATTAAGGTAATTCAGGGAAGCGGGAGGGCAGATAACGGCACCAAAGTGCTAGTGGGTTTGGGGTTTGGTGTGGGGTTTTTTGTTTGGTTTTCGGCATCTTAGTTTTGTTTTCCTTCCCACGCTGCAGCTTTCTTCACAGCCCTCATGCTACAGCCAGAGTCATTCAAACAGTGGTTACTGCTAAATTGTGCAGCCATGCGACTCCATTACTTTATACCTCCAAGACAGCTTTCTAAAGCACAGAGAGCTACGCTCTTTGACCACTTAAGCAGAGTGTACTAATCCTCGACTCATTTAAAAGAGGACTTGTTTTTCCTATCATCGTCACTTTAGCTAAGACAGGGAAAACTAATTGTCTTATTCCTGAGCCCCAGAACAATTACTTCAGGCTTTTCAGGGTATGTTTAAAGGGGAAAATAAATATATTTGGGAATAGCATTAGGTCATGTTAAGTTGTTTGGCTGGTTTTCAAAGACGATGTTAATTTGATACCAATCTGCAGTAAACCCAAAGCAGGAATTGAATACGCTTATTGGACTTGCATTTATCTTTAAAGGGCAGTGTGTTTTTCTTTTTAGGTGTTAAGACCATTTGTAGAAATGGTCAGTAGGAGAGTTTTGTGTTTCAAAATGTTAAATGCCATGTTTGCGTTAATCCATCTTGCAATTTCTTCTTTTTAAATACAGAATTCAAGCCGTTTAAATGGAAATGGATCCGTAAAAGAGGACGCAAAGACCACTGGTGTCACCCTAAAAAGGCCATCTTCAGCACCACCGATGGCCTGTGTTCAAAACCAGGCAATTACCAGGCCTTCAATTACTGATACGTCAAGAAAACAGATCACCATCAGTATTCACAGTAAATTGCCTGCTCGTCAGACTGTGTCACAGCCTGACTGTCTTAGCAGTGCTGTGGAGGATGAAGACCTCTACCAGGCTGTTCCTTCATCCACAATTCCAAATTCGGTAATGCAAATGAAGCAAATGCAAACAAACAAACAAGTTTCTGATGAAATTTTTGTGGAGCCAACAGTGAATGGAAATCCTAAACTCAGCTCTGATAACACAGTCCCTGACGGTGCAGAATCTTCAGGAAAATCTGAGGAGGAGTCAAAGGGCTTATTTAAAAGGAATTGCAATGCAATGTCCTCTAATGGAATTTTGGTTGGAAAGGTAGTCCGTACATTGCAGCATTCCAATTCTTCCTGTCAGAATGCTGACGAAGGAAGATCCCAGCATGAGCTGCCCAAAACCGATTCACTAAATGGTGTGCTATTAGGTTAGTTAATGAATCTAAAGAAAACGGACTGAAACTTGATGATTCCACTTGCCGAGTTGAACCTATTAAACCTTCTGAGATGTTCTTTTCTAAAACAAATGGATTGCTTGAAACACAGATTTTCTCCATTGAGAATTTCTCACCTATGATGTATTCGGGAGTGTTTATTGTGTTCCTAATTCAGGTGAAATACTGAGAAAACACAGCACCAATGTGATCGTAAGACTTTGTGGTATTATCCCATTAGAATCTGCAGACCTGAGCTTACATTAGAAGTTGTCAACTTAAGCTCAGCTGAGATAAAAATTCCTAAGTTTCATAAAGTAGATTTTGGGAGGTGAGTTGGGGTTATCTTTGAAGTGTAGATAATGCATACAACTCAAAGCGGTCTTGCTTAGCATTTAATGGAGAAATACTGACAAGACTAGTCCTCAGTCCTACTACAAATAGTATTTTTTCTGCCTGCTGACTTGTGCGTTTTAATTGCAGATGCCTGGAGCTCTGCCTTCAGTCAATCGAGAAGTCATCACGGAGTCCCTCACAGCCAGCCAGCTGAACAGCTTGTCAGAGGAAAAGAGGTAAAATGAGCACAGTCTGATTAAGACAAGACTTTATGGAAGTTCATTGCGGTTTTACCTGTCTACTAATAGTATTTAATGGAAGGATTTAAATCAGTAGAATTCCATACTGTATGTCCAGTGTTACGAACAGAACTAATGATCAGCACTGAGCATATCACTCTGATGCAGGTTGGTGCCTCAAGGAGAACTTGTGTTCCTTCATAGAATGTTTTTCCATTTTTCTCCATTGTCTGGAGAAACATTGGCTGTTCCCCGCTCGCCCCCATGCCTTTTTTCTCAGAGCAGCAGGTGGAGGGAGACAGATGTGTCTGCTTTTTGAGTGCAATGGCTTCAGAAGCAAGAGGGGAAAAAACACTTTCTCTGGGAGCTGACGAAGGTGTCCTAATCACAGGAGAAGTTTCTAAATGGCATATCTTTGAGAGTGTTGCTGTAGTGCGGAGGTTTTTGTTTGTTTGTTTGACTTTGGAAGGTTTTACTCTTAATATTGCCGTCCTTCAGCAGAAGTGAGAAATGGGTGTTTATTTTGTGCAGTGTCGCGGACCCTCCGAAATGTACTGGGAATGACGAATACCTCGAGCAGTACCAATGTGATGATGGTGGAGACAAGGAGAAACCAAGAAGATCAAAAGAACGTGACCTCATTTCAAAAGACAACGTTTTGTACGGCAAAGAGTCTTCTGAGCCTGGTGAGAAATTGCGGCAAACTTCCTCTCTCAAGTCTGACACTGGATGTAGCTCTAAAAACCTTTCCTCCTCAGCTGTTGCAGATAGACGCCAAGATACAAACGACGAGACTAAAAAAACTCACAAAGAGCATTACCGAAGAAAGAGGGAACATGCTCCTACTGAAGAGAAGGAGAGTCAAAAAGCAGGTCCTTCCAGCAAGAGAAGGATAAACTTGCATACAAAGAATGCAAACTGGAGCTCCTGATTGGCTTCATGCTGAACTCTGTGCTGTTCTTGTCCTAATCTTGGTCTCTCCATAGATAATAGGGTTTAAATCCAAATAGAATCACGCGATGAGGAAGATCTCACTGCAACAAATTCAACATCTAAAATCAAAGTTTACATTTTCCGTGATTTTCTTTCTGAGCAGAAGTGTGTAGTACTCCTTTTATATTAATGTAGAGATTATTCAAAACAGTCTTTAAGTGCTTGATGACTTAACAGTCTGCAGATTTATTATCAAATCCAAAAGAAACGACTTGGTAGACTCTTTTTTTCCCAGTTTTGAATGACCACTAGGAAAGAAGGCCTGAAATAAAGAGGTTAAAGGCAAATAGTTTTCATTTGGTTTGATGATTAAGTGGCAAACAAGAGGAAGAGTTGCAAGATAGCTTATTAAATTCAGTCCAGCCAAGTAGGAAAAGTAACTGTGGACAGCTGTATCTTGGCAAAGAAGGTAGTAGGGAGCCAGGAGGTTTAGCAGTCAGGATGGAAGGTGATGCCATGAGGCTTACAGGCTAGTAATGTGGTAGTGAAACCCAGCCTTCCTAAACAAACGTGCCTGGATAATTCCTGTGAATAACATACTATGTTCAGCTATTTCCTACCATAGAAACGGTGCTGACTGCTTCTTCAGAGTAACATAAGTTAGTGATGCTACTGAAATAGTTTTGGTTCCGATGTAGATCTGATTTCTCGTAAGCACGCTGAATTCACAGCTGTTGATCCTCCAGAGGAGGCTTTGCAATTGAACACCTGGAGAATAGGTCAATTTCCCACTGTTGTTCTCCTCTCCTCTTGTTTTGTTTTGGTTTGGTTTGGTTTGTTTTTTTCCTAGTAGCATAGGCTTAAGACTCTGAAGAAACGGGCTGCTTTTTTTCATTTCCAACACTGGCTGTTCCTCCTGAGCCCCGCCTTTTATTTTTTCAGTCATAGGATATGTGAATGTCACTTGTTGGGAGAGAGGTAGAAAACTCTGTTTCAAGTGGTGTTTTTTCAGCTCTGTGGGGAGAAGAAATAGAGTGGTTTTGAATATTCTGGCTCTTCTTCAGAGCAGCATGTGGAGGGAGACAGATGCGTTTGCTTTTTGAGTGCAGTGGCTTCAGAAGCAAGAGGGGAAAAAACACTTTGTCTGGGAGCTGAAGAAGGTGTCGTAATCACAGGAGAGGTTTCTAAATGGCATATCTTTGAGAGTGTTGCTGTAGTGCGGAGGTTTTTGTTTGTTTGTTTGACTTTGGAAGGTTTTACTCTTAATATTGCCGTCCTTCAGCAGAAGTGAGAAATGGGTGTTTATTTTGTGCAGTGTCGCGGACCCTCCGAAATGTACGGGGAATGACGAATACCTCGCACAGTACCAATGTGATGACGGTGGAGACAAGGAGAAACCAAGACGATGAAAAGAACGTGACCTCATTTCAAAAGACAACGTTTTGTACGGCAAAGAGTCTTCTGAGCCTGGTGAGAAATTGCGGCAAACTTCCTCTCTCAAGTCTGACACTGGATGTAGCTCTAAAAACCTTTCCTCCTCAGCTATTACAGAGAGATGCCAAGATACAAAGGACGAGACTAAAAAAGCTCACAAAGAGCTTTACCAAAGCAAGAGGGAACATGCTCCTCCTGAAGAGAAGGAGGGTCAAAAAGCAGGTCCTTCCAGCAAGAGAAGGATAAACTTGCATACAAAGAATGCAAACTGGAGCTCCTGATTGGCTTCATGCTGAACTCTGTGCTGTTCTTGTCCTAATCTTGGTCTCTCCATAGATAATACGGTTTCAATCCAAATAGAATCACGCGATGAGGAAGATCTCACTGCAACAAATTCAACATCTAAAATCAAAGTTTACATTTTCCGTGATTTTCTTTCTGAGCAGAAGTGTGTAGTACTCCTTTTATATTAATGTAGAGATTATTCAAAACAGTCTTTAAGTGCTTGATGACTTACCAGTCTGCAGATTTATTATCAAATCCAAAAGAAACGACTTGGTAGACTCTTTTTTTCCCAGTTTTGAATGACCACTAGGAAAGAAGGCCTGAAATAAAGAGGTTAAAGGCAAATAGTTTTCATTTGGTTTGATGATTAAGTGGCAAACAAGAGGAAGAGTTGCAAGATAGCTTATTAAATTCAGTCCAGCCAAGTAGGAAAAGTAACTGTGGACAGCTGTATCTTGGCAAAGAAGGTAGTAGGGAGCAAGGAGGTTTAGCAGTCAGGATGGAAGGTGATGCCATGAGGCTTACAGGCTAGTAATGTGCTAGTGAAACCCAGCCTTCCTAAACAAACCTGCCTGGATAATTCCTGTGAATAACATACTATGTTCAGCTATTTCCTACCATAGAAACGGTGCTGACTGCTTCTTCAGAGTAACATAAGTTAGTGATGCTACTGAAATAGTTTTGGTTCCGATGTAGATCTGATTTCTCGTAAGCACGCTGAATTCACAGCTGTTGATCCTCCAGAGGAGGCTTTGCAATTGAACACCTGGAGAATAGGTAAATTTCCCGCTGTTGTTCTCCTCTCCTCTTGTTTTGTTTTGTTTTGGTTTGGTTTGTTTTTTTCCTAGTAGCATAGGCTTAAGACTCTGAAGAAACGGGCTGCTTTTTTTCATTTCCAACACTGGCTGTTCCTCCTGAGCCCCGCCTTTTATTTTTTCAGTCATAGGATATGTGAATGTCACTTGTTGGGAGAGAGGTAGAAAACTCTGTTTCAAGTGGTGTTTTTTCAGCTATGTGGGGAGAAGAAATAGAGTGTTTTTTTTTACACACCCAGACCGACCGCCCGTTACAGAATGCAGCAGTTCAGGTCACCGGATGTAAGGAGTGTCTGAGCCTGTTGCTGCCATCGGGGGGAGGCAGAGACGCTGCGTGCGTGAGGTGCGAGCAGGTGGATGACCTGATCCGCATGGTGGCGGAGCTCAAGGAGGAGGTGGAGAGGCTGAGGGTTATCAGGGAGTGTGAGCGGGAGATAGACTTGTGGAGTAACTCCCTGCAGGGCCTCAAGGAGAGGTACCGGGGTGAGACACCCCAAGTGGGGTTGGACCCCCTGCCCTGCTGCTCTCGGGCAGAGGGAGGGGACCTGGGAGCTGAGGAGGAGTGGAAACAGGTCCCTGCTCGACATCGCAGGCGATGTCCTCCCCTTCCGGCCCCACCTTCCCAGGTGCCCTTACGCAACAGGTTTGAGGCCCTGGAAACTGAGAGACCAGTAGCTGAGGAAGAGGTACCAAGTGTTCCCAGGAGGATGCCTAGGGTGAGGAAGTCGACTCCACGCCTCAGGACTGCCTCCATCAAGAAAGACAGAAGGGTTATTGTTGTTGGAGACTCTAGTCTTAGGGGAACAGAGGGCCCTATTTGTCGGCCGGACCCTACCCGTAGGGAAGTCTGCTGCCTCCCTGGGGCCAGGGTCAGGGACGTTGCCAGGAAGCTTCCCAACCTGGTACACCCCTCTGATTATTATCCTCTTTTGATAGTCCAGGCGGGCAGTGACAACATTGAAGAGAGAAGCTTGAAGGCTATCAAAAGAGACTTTAGGGAGCTGGGACGGTTAGTGGATGGAGCGGGAGTGCACGTGGTGTTTTCGTCCATCCCTACGGTGGCAGGGAGGGGTACAGACAGGACACGGAAAGCCCACCTGTTAAACACGTGGCTCCGGGGCTGGTGCCAACGCAGAAATCTTGGGTTTTTCGACCATGGGGCACTTTACTCAGCACCTGGCCTGATGGCCGCTGACGGGTCCCTATCTTTTAGGGGAAAAAGGATCCTGGGCCAGGAGCTGGCAGGGCTCATTGAGAGGGCTTTAAACTAGGTAAGAAGGGGGATGGGGCTGAAGCAAGGATCGTTGGGGCTGTGCCAGGGGGAACAATGGCAAGGCCGGAGGATAGGGCAATGGCCCAGCTGAAGTGCATGTACACCAATGCACGCAGCATGGGTAACAAACAGGAGGAGCTGGAAGCCATCGTGCAGCAGGCAGGCTACGACTTGGTTGCCATCACGGAGACGTGGTGGGACCACAGTCATGACTGGAGTGCTGCAATGCCTGGCTATAAGCTCTTCAGAAGGGACAGGCAGCACAGAAGGGGAGGTGGTGTGGCTCTCTATATTAGAGAGTCTTTCGATGTTCTAGAACTCGAGGCTAGGAATGACAAGGTCGAGTCCCTTTGGGTTAGGATCGGCAAGGACAACAAGGCTAGTGTCCTGGTTGGGGTCTGCTATAGACCGCCGAACCAGGATGAGGAGACGGATGAGGAGTTCTACAGGCAGCTGACAGAAGTTGCAAAATCTTCAGCGCTTGTACTCGTGGGGGACTTCAACTTCCCTGATATATCCTGGAAGCACAACATAGCCCAGAGAAAGCAGTCTAGGAGGTTTCTGGAGAGCGTGGAAGATAGCTTCCTGACGCAGCTGGTTAGTGAGCCTACCAGGGGTGGTGCCCCGCTAGACCTTCTCTTCACAAACAGAGAAGGACTGGTGGAGGATGTGGTTGTCGGGAGCTGTCTTGGGCAGAGTGACCACGAAATGGTGGAGTTCACTATTCTTGGCGAGGCCAGGAAGGGGACCAGTAAAACGGCTGTATTGGACTTTCGGAGGGCTGACTTTGGGCTGCTCAGGACACTAGTTAGTAGAGTTCCTTGGGAGGTGGTTCTGAAGGGCAGAGGAGTCCAGGAAGGCTGGGCGCTCTTTAAGAGGGAAATCTTAATGGCGCAGGAGCGGTCTGTCCCCATGTGCCCAAAGATGAGCCAGCGGGGAAGAAGACCAGCCTGGCTGAACAGAGGATTGTGGCTTGAGCTTAGGAGAAAAAAGCGGGTTTATAATCTTTGGAAAAGTGGGCAGGCCACTAGGGAGGACTATAAGGATGTAGCGAGGCTGTGTAGGGACAAAATTAGGAAGGCTAAAGCTCATCTGGAGCTCAATCTGGCTACTGCCGTTAAAGATAACAAAAAACGTTTTTATAAATACATTAACACAAAAAGGAGGACTAAGGAGAATCTCCATCCTTTACTGGATGCGGGGGGAAACTTAGTTACAAGAGATGAGGAAAAGGCGGAGGTGCTCAATGCCTTCTTTGCCTCAGTCTTTAGCGGCAGTACCGGTTGTTCTCTGGATACCCAGTACCCTGAGCTGGTGGAAGGGGATGGGGAGCAGGATGGGGCCCTCACTATCAACGAAGAACTGGTTGGTGACCTGCTACGGCACTTGGAGGTGCACAAATCGATGGGGCCGGATGGGATCCACCCAAGGGTACTGAGAGAACTGGCAGAGGAGCTGGCCAAGCCCCTGTCCATCATTTATCAGAAGTCCTGGCTATCGGGGGAGGTCCCAGCTGACTGGCGACTAGCAAATGTGACACCCATCTACAAGAAGGGCCGGAGGGCAGACCCGGGAAACTACAGGCCTGTCAGTTTGACCTCAGTACCGGGGAAGCTCATGGAGCAGATCCTCTTGAGAGTCATCATGCAGCACTTGCAGGGCAAGCAGGCGATCAGGCCCAGCCAGCATGGGTTTATGGAAGGCAGATCCTGCTTGACGAACCTGATCTCCTTCTATGACAAAGTGACGCGCTGGGTGGATGAGGGAAAGGCTGTGGATGTGGTCTACCTTGACTTCAGCAAGGCATTTGACACCGTCTCCCACAGCATTCTCCTCAAGAAACTGTCTGCTCTTGACTTGGACTGGCGCACGCTTCGTTGGGTTAGAAACTGGCTGGATAGCCGGGCCCAAAGAGTCGTGGTAAATGGAGTCAAGTCCAGTTGGAGGCCAGTCACTAGTGGTGTCCCCCAGGGCTCGGTGCTGGGGCCGGTCCTCTTTAATATCTTCATCAATGATCTGGACGAGGGCATTGAGTGCACCCTCAGTAAGTTTGCAGATGACACCAAGTTAGGTACGTGTGTCGATCTGCTCGAGGGTAGGAAAGCTCTGCAGGAGGATCTGGATAGGCTGCACCGATGGGCTGAGGTCAACTGTATGAAGTTCAATAAGGCCAAGTGCCGGGTCCTGCACCTGGGGCGCAACAACCCCAAGCAGAGCTACAGGCTGGGAGATGAGTGGTTGGAGAGCTGCCAGGCAGAAAAGGACCTGGGAGTGATGGTGGACAGTCGGCTGGATATGAGCCAGCAGTGTGCTCAGGTGGCCAAGAAGGCCAACGGCATCCTGGCTTGTATCAGAAACAGTGTGGCCAGCAGGGCTAGGGAGGTGATCGTCCCCCTGTACTCGGCTCTGGTGAGGCCGCACCTCGAGTACTGTGTTCAGTTTTGGGCCCCTCGCTACAAGAAGGACATCGAGGTGCTTGAGCGAGTCCAGAGGAGGGCGACGAAGCTGGTGAGGGGCCTGGAGAACAAGTCCTACGAGGAGCGGCTGAGGGAGCTGGGCTTGTTCAGCCTGGAGAAGAGGAGGCTCAGGGGCGACCTTATCGCTCTTTACAGGTACCTTAAAGGTGGCTGTAGTGAGGTGGGGGTTGGCCTGTTCTCCCACGTGCCCGGTGACAGAACGAGGGGGAATGGGCTAAAGTTGCGCCAGGGGAGTTTTAGGTTAGATGTTAGGAAAAACTTCTTTACTGAAAGGGTTGTTAGGTACTGGAACAGGCTGCCCAGGGAGGTGGTGGAGTCACCATCCCTGGAAGTCTTTAAAAGACGTTTAGATGTAGAGCATAGGGATATGGTTTAGTGGGGACTGTTAGCGTTAGGTCAAAGGTTGGACTCGGTGATCTTGAGGTCTCTTCCAACCTAGAAATTCTGTGTGATTCTGTGAATATTCTGGCTCTTCTTCAGAGCAGCATGTGGAGGGAGACAGATGCGTTTGCTTTTTGAGTGCAATGGCTTCAGAAGCAAGAGGGGAAAAAACACTTTGTCTGGGAGCTGAAGAAGGTGTCGTAATCACAGGAGAGGTTTCTAAATGGCATATCTTTGAGAGTGTTGCTGTAGTGCGGAGGTTTTTGTTTGTTTGTTTGCCTTTGGAAGGTTTTACTCTTAATATTGCCGTCCTTCAGCAGAAGTGAGAAATGGGTGTTTATTTTGTGCAGTGTCGCGGACCCTCCGAAATGTACTGGGAATGACGAATACCTCGCACAGTACCAATGTGATGACGGTGGAGACAAGGAGAAACCAAGACGATGAAAAGAACGTGACCTCATTTCAAAAGACAACGTTTTGTACGGCAAAGAGTCTTCTGAGCCTGGTGAGAAATTGCGGCAAACTTCCTCTCTCAAGTCTGACACTGGATGTAGCTCTAAAAACCTTTCCTCCTCAGCTATTACAGAGAGATGCCAAGATACAAAGGACGAGACTAAAAAAGCTCACAAAGAGCTTTACCAAAGCAAGAGGGAACATGCTCCTCCTGAAGAGAAGGAGAGTCAAAAAGCAGGTCCTTCCAGCAAGAGAAGGATAAACTTGCATACAAAGAATGCAAACTGGAGCTCCTGATTGGCTTCATGCTGAACTCTGTGCTGTTCTTGTCCTAATCTTGGTCTCTCCATAGATAATACGGTTTCAATCCAAATAGAATCACGCGATGAGGAAGATCTCACTGCAACAAATTCAACATCTAAAATCAAAGTTTACATTTTCCGTGATTTTCTTTCTGAGCAGAAGTGTGTAGTACTCCTTTTATATTAATGTAGAGATTATTCAAAACAGTCTTTAAGTGCTTGATGACTTACCAGTCTGCAGATTTATTATCAAATCCAAAAGAAACGACTTGGTAGACTCTTTTTTTCCCAGTTTTGAATGACCACTAGGAAAGAAGGCCTGAAATAAAGAGGTTAAAGGCAAATAGTTTTCATTTGGTTTGATGATTAAGTGGCAAACAAGAGGAAGAGTTGCAAGATAGCTTATTAAATTCAGTCCAGCCAAGTAGGAAAAGTAACTGTGGACAGCTGTATCTTGGCAAAGAAGGTAGTAGGGAGCAAGGAGGTTTAGCAGTCAGGATGGAAGGTGATGCCATGAGGCTTACAGGCTAGTAATGTGCTAGTGAAACCCAGCCTTCCTAAACAAACGTGCCTGGATAATTCCTGTGAATAACATACTATGTTCAGCTATTTCCTACCATAGAAACGGTGCTGACTGCTTCTTCAGAGTAACATAAGTTAGTGATGCTACTGAAATAGTTTTGGTTCCGATGTAGATCTGATTTCTCGTAAGCACGCTGAATTCACAGCTGTTGATCCTCCAGAGGAGGCTTTGCAATTGAACACCTGGAGAATAGGTAAATTTCCCGCTGTTGTTCTCCTCTCCTCTTGTTTTGTTTTGTTTTGGTTTGGTTTGTTTTTTTCCTAGTAGCATAGGCTTAAGACTCTGAAGAAACGGGCTGCTTTTTTTCATTTCCAACACTGGCTGTTCCTCCTGAGCCCCGCCTTTTATTTTTTCAGTCATAGGATATGTGAATGTCACTTGTTGGGAGAGAGGTAGAAAACTCTGTTTCAAGTGGTGTTTTTTCAGCTCTGTGGGGAGAAGAAATAGAGTGGTTTTGAATATTCTGGCTCTTCTTCAGAGCAGCATGTGGAGGGAGACAGATGCGTTTGCTTTTTGAGTGCAATGGCTTCAGAAGCAAGAGGGGAAAAAACACTTTCTCTGGGAGCTGAAGAAGGTGTCGTAATCACAGGAGAGGTTTCTAAATGGCATATCTTTGAGAGTGTTGCTGTAGTGCGGAGGTTTTTGTTTGTTTGTTTGCCTTTGGAAGGTTTTACTCTTAATATTGCCGTCCTTCAGCAGAAGTGAGAAATAGGTGTTTATTTTGTGCAGTGTCGCGGACCCTCCGAAATGTACTGGGAATGACGAATACCTCGCACAGTACCAATGTGATGACGGTGGAGACAAGGAGAAACCAAGACGATGAAAAGAACGTGACCTCATTTCAAAAGACAACGTTTTGTACGGCAAAGAGTCTTCTGAGCCTGGTGAGAAATTGCGGCAAACTTCCTCTCTCAAGTCTGACACGGGATGTAGCTCTAAAAACCTTTCCTCCTCAGCTATTACAGAGAGATGCCAAGATACAAAGGACGAGACTAAAAAAACTCACAAAGAGCTTTACCAAAGCAAGGGGGAACATGCTCCTACTGAAGAGAAGGAGAGTCAAAAAGCAGGTCCTTCCAGCAAGAGAAGGATAAACTTGCATACAAAGAATGCAAACTGGAGCTCCTGATTGGCTTCATGCTGAACTCTGTGCTGTTCTTGTCCTAATCTTGGTCTCTCCATAGATAATACGGTTTCAATCCAAATAGAATCACGCGATGAGGAAGATCTCACTGCAACAAATTCAACATCTAAAATCAAAGTTTACATTTTCCGTGATTTTCTTTCTGAGCAGAAGTGTGTAGTACTCCTTTTATATTAATGTAGAGATTATTCAAAACAGTCTTTAAGTGCTTGATGACTTAACAGTCTGCAGATTTATTATCAAATCAAAAAGAAACGACTTGGTAGACTCTTTTTTTCCCAGTTTTGAATGACCACGAGGAAAGAAGGCCTGAAATAAAGAGGTTAAAGGCAAATAGTTTTCATTTGGTTTGATGATTAAGTGGCAAACAAGAGGAAGAGTTGCAAGATAGCTTATTAAATTCAGTCCAGCCAAGTAGGAAAAGTAACTGTGGACAGCTGTATCTTGGCAAAGAAGGTAGTAGGGAGCAAGGAGGTTTAGCAGTCAGGATGGAAGGTGATGCCATGAGGCTTACAGGCTAGTAATGTGCTAGTGAAACCCAGCCTTCCTAAACAAACGTGCCTGGATAATTCCTGTGAATAACATACTATGTTCAGCTATTTCCTACCATAGAAACGGTGCTGACTGCTTCTTCAGAGTAACATAAGTTAGTGATGCTACTGAAATAGTTTTGGTTCCGATGTAGATCTGATTTCTCGTAAGCACGCTGAATTCACAGCTGTTGATCCTCCAGAGGAGGCTTTGCAATTGAACACCTGGAGAATAGGTAAATTTCCCGCTGTTGTTCTCCTCTCCTCTTGTTTTGTTTTGTTTTGGTTTGGTTTGTTTTTTTCCTAGTAGCATAGGCTTAAGACTCTGAAGAAACGGGCTGCTTTTTTTCATTTCCAACACTGGCTGTTCCTCCTGAGCCCCGCCTTTTATTTTTTCAGTCATAGGATATGTGAATGTCACTTGTTGGGAGAGAGGTAGAAAACTCTGTTTCAAGTGGTGTTTTTTCAGCTCTGTGGGGAGAAGAAATAGAGTGGTTTTGAATATTCTGGCTCTTCTTCAGAGCAGCATGTGGAGGGAGACAGATGCGTTTGCTTTTTGAGTGCAATGGCTTCAGAAGCAAGAGGGGAAAAAACACTTTGTCTGGGAGCTGAAGAAGGTGTCGTAATCACAGGAGAGGTTTCTAAATGGCATATCTTTGAGAGTGTTGCTGTAGTGCGGAGGTTTTTGTTTGTTTGTTTGCCTTTGGAAGGTTTTACTCTTAATATTGCCGTCCTTCAGCAGAAGTGAGAAATGGGTGTTTATTTTGTGCAGTGTCGCGGACCCTCCGAAATGTACTGGGAATGACGAATACCTCGCACAGTACCAATGTGATGACGGTGGAGACAAGGAGAAACCAAGACGGTGAAAAGAACGTGACCTCATTTCAAAAGACAACGTTTTGTACGGCAAAGAGTCTTCTGAGCCTGGTGAGAAATTGCGGCAAACTTCCTCTCTCAAGTCTGACACGGGATGTAGCTCTAAAAACCTTTCCTCCTCAGCTATTACAGAGAGATGCCAAGATACAAAGGACGAGACTAAAAAAACTCACAAAGAGCTTTACCAAAGCAAGGGGGAACATGCTCCTACTGAAGAGAAGGAGAGTCAAAAAGCAGGTCCTTCCAGCAAGAGAAGGATAAACTTGCATACAAAGAATGCAAACTGGAGCTCCTGATTGGCTTCATGCTGAACTCTGTGCTGTTCTTGTCCTAATCTTGGTCTCTCCATAGATAATACGGTTTCAATCCAAATAGAATCACGCGATGAGGAAGATCTCACTGCAACAAATTCAACATCTAAAATCAAAGTTGACATTTTCCGTGATTTTCTTTCTGAGCAGAAGTGTGTAGTACTCCTTTTATATTAATGTAGAGATTATTCAAAACAGTCTTTAAGTGCTTGATGACTTAACAGTCTGCAGATTTATTATCAAATCAAAAAGAAACGACTTGGTAGACTCTTTTTTTCCCAGTTTTGAATGACCACGAGGAAAGAAGGCCTGAAATAAAGAGGTTAAAGGCAAATAGTTTTCATTTGGTTTGATGATTAAGTGGCAAACAAGAGGAAGAGTTGCAAGATAGCTTATTAAATTCAGTCCAGCCAAGTAGGAAAAGTAACTGTGGACAGCTGTATCTTGGCAAAGAAGGTAGTAGGGAGCAAGGAGGTTTAGCAGTCAGGATGGAAGGTGATGCCATGAGGCTTACAGGCTAGTAATGTGCTAGTGAAACCCAGCCTTCCGAAACAAACGTGCCTGGATAATTCCTGTGAATAACATACTATGTTCAGCTATTTCCTACCATAGAAACGGTGCTGACTGCTTCTTCAGAGTAACATAAGTTAGTGATGCTACTGAAATAGTTTTGGTTCCGATGTAGATCTGATTTCTCGTAAGCACGCTGAATTCACAGCTGTTGATCCTCCAGAGGAGGCTTTGCAATTGAACACCTGGAGAATAGGTAAATTTCCCGCTGTTGTTCTCCTCTTGTTTTGTTTTGGTTTGTTTTGTTTTTTTCCTAGTAGCATAGGCTTAAGACTATGAAGAAACGGGCTGCTTTTTTTCATTTCCAACACTGGCTGTTCCTCCTGAGCCCCGCCTTTTATTTTTTCAGTCCTAGGATATGTGAATGTCACTTGTTGGGAGAGAGGTAGAAAACTCTGTTTCAAGTGGTGTTTTTTCAGCTCTGTGGGGAGAAGAAATAGAGTGGTTTTGAATATTCTGGCTCTTCTTCAGAGCAGCATGTGGAGGGAGACAGATGCGTTTGCTTTTTGAGTGCAATGGCTTCAGAAGCAAGAGGGGAAAAAACACTTTGTCTGGGAGCTGAAGAAGGTGTCGTAATCACAGGAGAGGTTTCTAAATGGCATATCTTTGAGAGTGTTGCTGTAGTGCGGAGGTTTTTGTTTGTTTGTTTGCCTTTGGAAGGTTTTACTCTTAATATTGCCGTCCTTCAGCAGAAGTGAGAAATGGGTGTTTATTTTGTGCAGTGTCGCGGACCCTCCGAAATGTACTGGGAATGACGAATACCTCGCACAGTACCAATGTGATGACGGTGGAGACAAGGAGAAACCAAGACGATGAAAAGAACGTGACCTCATTTCAAAAGACAACGTTTTGTACGGCAAAGAGTCTTCTGAGCCTGGTGAGAAATTGCGGCAAACTTCCTCTCTCAAGTCTGACACGGGATGTAGCTCTAAAAACCTTTCCTCCTCAGCTATTACAGAGAGATGCCAAGATACAAAGGACGAGACTAAAAAAACTCACAAAGAGCTTTACCAAAGCAAGGGGGAACATGCTCCTACTGAAGAGAAGGAGAGTCAAAAAGCAGGTCCTTCCAGCAAGAGAAGGATAAACTTGCATACAAAGAATGCAAACTGGAGCTCCTGATTGGCTTCATGCTGAACTCTGTGCTGTTCTTGTCCTAATCTTGGTCTCTCCATAGATAATACGGTTTCAATCCAAATAGAATCACGCGATGAGGAAGATCTCACTGCAACAAATTCAACATCTAAAATCAAAGTTTACATTTTCCGTGATTTTCTTTCTGAGCAGAAGTGTGTAGTACTCCTTTTATATTAATGTAGAGATTATTCAAAACAGTCTTTAAGTGCTTGATGACTTAACAGTCTGCAGATTTATTATCAAATCAAAAAGAAACGACTTGGTAGACTCTTTTTTTCCCAGTTTTGAATGACCACGAGGAAAGAAGGCCTGAAATAAAGAGGTTAAAGGCAAATAGTTTTCATTTGGTTTGATGATTAAGTGGCAAACAAGAGGAAGAGTTGCAAGATAGCTTATTAAATTCAGTCCAGCCAAGTAGGAAAAGTAACTGTGGACAGCTGTATCTTGGCAAAGAAGGTAGTAGGGAGCAAGGAGGTTTAGCAGTCAGGATGGAAGGTGATGCCATGAGGCTTACAGGCTAGTAATGTGCTAGTGAAACCCAGCCTTCTGAAACAAACCTGCCTGGATAATTCCTGTGAATAACATACTATGTTCAGCTATTTCCTACCATAGAAACGGTGCTGACTGCTTCTTCAGAGTAACATAAGTTAGTGATGCTACTGAAATAGTTTTGGTTCCGATGTAGATCTGATTTCTCGTAAGCACGCTGAATTCACAGCTGTTGATCCTCCAGAGGAGGCTTTGCAATTGAACACCTGGAGAATAGGTAAATTTCCCGCTGTTGTTCTCCTCTCCTCTTGTTTTGTTTTGTTTTGGTTTGTTTTGTTTTTTTCCTAGTAGCATAGGCTTAAGACTATGAAGAAACGGGCTGCTTTTTTTCATTTCCAACACTGGCTGTTCCTCCTGAGCCCCGCCTTTTATTTTTTCAGTCCTAGGATATGTGAATGTCACTTGTTGGGAGAGAGGTAGAAAACTCTGTTTCAAGTGGTGTTTTTTCAGCTCTGTGGGGAGAAGAAATAGAGTGGTTTTGAATATTCTGGCTCTTCTTCAGAGCAGCATGTGGAGGGAGACAGATGCGTTTGCTTTTTGAGTGCAATGGCTTCAGAAGCAAGAGGGGAAAAAACACTTTGTCTGGGAGCTGAAGAAGGTGTCGTAATCACAGGAGAGGTTTCTAAATGGCATATCTTTGAGAGTGTTGCTGTAGTGCGGAGGTTTTTGTTTGTTTGTTTGCCTTTGGAAGGTTTTACTCTTAATATTGCCGTCCTTCAGCAGAAGTGAGAAATGGGTGTTTATTTTGTGCAGTGTCGCGGACCCTCCGAAATGTACTGGGAATGACGAATACCTCGCACAGTACCAATGTGATGACGGTGGAGACAAGGAGAAACCAAGACGATGAAAAGAACGTGACCTCATTTCAAAAGACAACGTTTTGTACGGCAAAGAGTCTTCTGAGCCTGGTGAGAAATTGCGGCAAACTTCCTCTCTCAAGTCTGACACTGGATGTAGCTCTAAAAACCTTTCCTCCTCAGCTATTACAGAGAGATGCCAAGATACAAAGGACGAGACTAAAAAAGCTCACAAAGAGCTTTACCAAAGCAAGAGGGAACATGCTCCTCCTGAAGAGAAGGAGAGTCAAAAAGCAGGTCCTTCCAGCAAGAGAAGGATAAACTTGCATACAAAGAATGCAAACTGGAGCTCCTGATTGGCTTCATGCTGAACTCTGTGCTGTTCTTGTCCTAATCTTGGTCTCTCCATAGATAATACGGTTTCAATCCAAATAGAATCACGCGATGAGGAAGATCTCACTGCAACAAATTCAACATCTAAAATCAAAGTTTACATTTTCCGTGATTTTCTTTCTGAGCAGAAGTGTGTAGTACTCCTTTTATATTAATGTAGAGATTATTCAAAACAGTCTTTAAGTGCTTGATGACTTAACAGTCTGCAGATTTATTATCAAATCAAAAAGAAACGACTTGGTAGACTCTTTTTTTCCCAGTTTTGAATGACCACGAGGAAAGAAGGCCTGAAATAAAGAGGTTAAAGGCAAATAGTTTTCATTTGGTTTGATGATTAAGTGGCAAACAAGAGGAAGAGTTGCAAGATAGCTTATTAAATTCAGTCCAGCCAAGTAGGAAAAGTAACTGTGGACAGCTGTATCTTGGCAAAGAAGGTAGTAGGGAGCAAGGAGGTTTAGCAGTCAGGATGGAAGGTGATGCCATGAGGCTTACAGGCTAGTAATGTGCTAGTGAAACCCAGCCTTCTGAAACAAACGTGCCTGGATAATTCCTGTGAATAACATACTATGTTCAGCTATTTCCTACCATAGAAACGGTGCTGACTGCTTCTTCAGAGTAACATAAGTTAGTGATGCTACTGAAATAGTTTTGGTTCCGATGTAGATCTGATTTCTCGTAAGCACGCTGAATTCACAGCTGTTGATCCTCCAGAGGAGGCTTTGCAATTGAACACCTGGAGAATAGGTAAATTTCCCGCTGTTGTTCTCCTCTCCTCTTGTTTTGTTTTGTTTTGGTTTGGTTTGTTTTTTTCCTAGTAGCATAGGCTTAAGACTATGAAGAAACGGGCTGCTTTTTTTCATTTCCAACACTGGCTGTTCCTCCTGAGCCCCGCCTTTTATTTTTTCAGTCCTAGGATATGTGAATGTCACTTGTTGGGAGAGAGGTAGAAAACTCTGTTTCAAGTGGTGTTTTTTCAGCTCTGTGGGGAGAAGAAATAGAGTGGTTTTGAATATTCTGGCTCTTCTTCAGAGCAGCATGTGGAGGGAGACAGATGCGTTTGCTTTTTGAGTGCAATGGCTTCAGAAGCAAGAGGGGAAAAAACACTTTGTCTGGGAGCTGAAGAAGGTGTCGTAATCACAGGAGAGGTTTCTAAATGGCATATCTTTGAGAGTGTTGCTGTAGTGCGGAGGTTTTTGTTTGTTTGTTTGCCTTTGGAAGGTTTTACTCTTAATATTGCCGTCCTTCAGCAGAAGTGAGAAATGGGTGTTTATTTTGTGCAGTGTCGCGGACCCTCCGAAATGTACTGGGAATGACGAATACCTCGCACAGTACCAATGTGATGACGGTGGAGACAAGGAGAAACCAAGACGATGAAAAGAACGTGACCTCATTTCAAAAGACAACGTTTTGTACGGCAAAGAGTCTTCTGAGCCTGGTGAGAAATTGCGGCAAACTTCCTCTCTCAAGTCTGACACTGGATGTAGCTCTAAAAACCTTTCCTCCTCAGCTATTACAGAGAGATGCCAAGATACAAAGGACGAGACTAAAAAAGCTCACAAAGAGCTTTACCAAAGCAAGAGGGAACATGCTCCTCCTGAAGAGAAGGAGAGTCAAAAAGCAGGTCCTTCCAGCAAGAGAAGGATAAACTTGCATACAAAGAATGCAAACTGGAGCTCCTGATTGGCTTCATGCTGAACTCTGTGCTGTTCTTGTCCTAATCTTGGTCTCTCCATAGATAATACGGTTTCAATCCAAATAGAATCACGCGATGAGGAAGATCTCACTGCAACAAATTCAACATCTAAAATCAAAGTTTACATTTTCCGTGATTTTCTTTCTGAGCAGAAGTGTGTAGTACTCCTTTTATATTAATGTAGAGATTATTCAAAACAGTCTTTAAGTGCTTGATGACTTAACAGTCTGCAGATTTATTATCAAATCAAAAAGAAACGACTTGGTAGACTCTTTTTTTCCCAGTTTTGAATGACCACGAGGAAAGAAGGCCTGAAATAAAGAGGTTAAAGGCAAATAGTTTTCATTTGGTTTGATGATTAAGTGGCAAACAAGAGGAAGAGTTGCAAGATAGCTTATTAAATTCAGTCCAGCCAAGTAGGAAAAGTAACTGTGGACAGCTGTATCTTGGCAAAGAAGATAGTAGGGAGCAAGGAGGTTTAGCAGTCAGGATGGAAGGTGATGCCATGAGGCTTACAGGCTAGTAATGTGCTAGTGAAACCCAGCCTTCCGAAACAAACCTGCCTGGATAATTCCTGTGAATAACATACTATGTTCAGCTATTTCCTACCATAGAAACGGTGCTGACTGCTTCTTCAGAGTAACATAAGTTAGTGATGCTACTGAAATAGTTTTGGTTCCGATGTAGATCTGATTTCTCGTAAGCACGCTGAATTCACAGCTGTTGATCCTCCAGAGGAGGCTTTGCAATTGAACACCTGGAGAATAGGTAAATTTCCCGCTGTTGTTCTCCTCTTGTTTTGTTTTGGTTTGGTTTGTTTTTTTCCTAGTAGCATAGGCTTAAGACTATGAAGAAACGGGCTGCTTTTTTTCATTTCCAACACTGGCTGTTCCTCCTGAGCCCCGCCTTTTATTTTTTCAGTCATAGGATATGTGAATGTCACTTGTTGGGAGAGAGGTAGAAAACTCTGTTTCAAGTGGTGTTTTTTCAGCTCTGTGGGGAGAAGAAATAGAGTGGTTTTGAATATTCTGGCTCTTCTTCAGAGCAGCATGTGGAGGGAGACAGATGCGTTTGCTTTTTGAGTGCAGTGGCTTCAGAAGCAAGAGGGGAAAAAACACTTTGTCTGGGAGCTGAAGAAGGTGTCGTAATCACAGGAGAGGTTTCTAAATGGCATATCTTTGAGAGTGTTGCTGTAGTGCGGAGGTTTTTGTTTGTTTGTTTGCCTTTGGAAGGTTTTACTCTTAATATTGCCGTCCTTCAGCAGAAGTGAGAAATAGGTGTTTATTTTGTGCAGTGTCGCGGACCCTCCGAAATGTACTGGGAATGACGAATACCTCGCACAGTACCAATGTGATGACGGTGGAGACAAGGAGAAACCAAGACGATGAAAAGAACGTGACCTCATTTCAAAAGACAACGTTTTGTACGGCAAAGAGTCTTCTGAGCCTGGTGAGAAATTGCGGCAAACTTCCTCTCTCAAGTCTGACACGGGATGTAGCTCTAAAAACCTTTCCTCCTCAGCTATTACAGAGAGATGCCAAGATACAAAGGACGAGACTAAAAAAACTCACAAAGAGCTTTACCAAAGCAAGGGGGAACATGCTCCTACTGAAGAGAAGGAGAGTCAAAAAGCAGGTCCTTCCAGCAAGAGAAGGATAAACTTGCATACAAAGAATGCAAACTGGAGCTCCTGATTGGCTTCATGCTGAACTCTGTGCTGTTCTTGTCCTAATCTTGGTCTCTCCATAGATAATACGGTTTCAATCCAAATAGAATCACGCGATGAGGAAGATCTCACTGCAACAAATTCAACATCTAAAATCAAAGTTTACATTTTCCGTGATTTTCTTTCTGAGCAGAAGTGTGTAGTACTCCTTTTATATTAATGTAGAGATTATTCAAAACAGTCTTTAAGTGCTTGATGACTTAACAGTCTGCAGATTTATTATCAAATCCAAAAGAAACGACTTGGTAGACTCTTTTTTTCCCAGTTTTGAATGACCACGAGGAAAGAAGGCCTGAAATAAAGAGGTTAAAGGCAAATAGTTTTCATTTGGTTTGATGATTAAGTGGCAAACAAGAGGAAGAGTTGCAAGATAGCTTATTAAATTCAGTCCAGCCAAGTAGGAAAAGTAACTGTGGACAGCTGTATCTTGGCAAAGAAGGTAGTAGGGAGCAAGGAGGTTTAGCAGTCAGGATGGAAGGTGATGCCATGAGGCTTACAGGCTAGTAATGTGCTAGTGAAACCCAGCCTTCTGAAACAAACCTGCCTGGATAATTCCTGTGAATAACATACTATGTTCAGCTATTTCCTACCATAGAAACGGTGCTGACTGCTTCTTCAGAGTAACATAAGTTAGTGATGCTACTGAAATAGTTTTGGTTCCGATGTAGATCTGATTTCTCGTAAGCACGCTGAATTCACAGCTGTTGATCCTCCAGAGGAGGCTTTGCAATTGAACACCTGGAGAATAGGTAAATTTCCCGCTGTTGTTCTCCTCTCCTCTTGTTTTGTTTTGGTTTGGTTTGGTTTGTTTTTTTCCTAGTAGCATAGGCTTAAGACTATGAAGAAACGGGCTGCTTTTTTTCATTTCCAACACTGGCTGTTCCTCCTGAGCCCCGCCTTTTATTTTTTCAGTCCTAGGATATGTGAATGTCACTTGTTGGGAGAGAGGTAGAAAACTCTGTTTCAAGTGGTGTTTTTTCAGCTATGTGGGGAGAAGAAATAGAGTGGTTTTGAATATTCTGGCTCTTCTTCAGAGCAGCATGTGGAGGGAGACAGATGCGTTTGCTTTTTGAGTGCAATGGCTTCAGAAGCAAGAGGGGAAAAAACACTTTGTCTGGGAGCTGAAGAAGGTGTCGTAATCACAGGAGAGGTTTCTAAATGGCATATCTTTGAGAGTGTTGCTGTAGTGCGGAGGTTTTTGTTTGTTTGTTTGCCTTTGGAAGGTTTTACTCTTAATATTGCCGTCCTTCAGCAGAAGTGAGAAATGGGTGTTTATTTTGTGCAGTGTCGCGGACCCTCCGAAATGTACTGGGAATGACGAATACCTCGCACAGTACCAATGTGATGACGGTGGAGACAAGGAGAAACCAAGACGATGAAAAGAACGTGACCTCATTTCAAAAGACAGCGTTTTGTACGGCAAAGAGTCTTCTGAGCCTGGTGAGAAATTGCGGCAAAGTTCCTCTCTCAAGTCTGACACTGGATGTAGCTCTAAAAACCTTTCCTCCTCAGCTATTACAGAGAGATGCCAAGATACAAAGGACGAGACTAAAAAAGCTCACAAAGAGCTTTACCAAAGCAAGAGGGAACATGCTCCTCCTGAAGAGAAGGAGAGTCAAAAAGCAGGTCCTTCCAGCAAGAGAAGGATAAACTTGCATACAAAGAATGCAAACTGGAGCTCCTGATTGGCTTCATGCTGAACTCTGTGCTGTTCTTGTCCTAATCTTGGTCTCTCCATAGATAATACGGTTTCAATCCAAATAGAATCACGCGATGAGGAAGATCTCACTGCAACAAATTCAACATCTAAAATCAAAGTTTACATTTTCCGTGATTTTCTTTCTGAGCAGAAGTGTGTAGTACTCCTTTTATATTAATGTAGAGATTATTCAAAACAGTCTTTAAGTGCTTGATGACTTAACAGTCTGCAGATTTATTATCAAATCAAAAAGAAACGACTTGGTAGACTCTTTTTTTCCCAGTTTTGAATGACCACGAGGAAAGAAGGCCTGAAATAAAGAGGTTAAAGGCAAATAGTTTTCATTTGGTTTGATGATTAAGTGGCAAACAAGAGGAAGAGTTGCAAGATAGCTTATTAAATTCAGTCCAGCCAAGTAGGAAAAGTAAATGTGGACAGCTGTATCTTGGCAAAGAAGATAGTAGGGAGCAAGGAGGTTTAGCAGTCAGGATGGAAGGTGATGCCATGAGGCTTACAGGCTAGTAATGTGCTAGTGAAACCCAGCCTTCCGAAACAAACCTGCCTGGATAATTCCTGTGAATAACATACTATGTTCAGCTATTTCCTACCATAGAAACGGTGCTGACTGCTTCTTCAGAGTAACATAAGTTAGTGATGCTACTGAAATAGTTTTGGTTCCGATGTAGATCTGATTTCTCGTAAGCACGCTGAATTCACAGCTGTTGATCCTCCAGAGGAGGCTTTGCAATTGAACACCTGGAGAATAGGTAAATTTCCCGCTGTTGTTCTCCTCTTGTTTTGTTTTGGTTTGGTTTGTTTTTTTCCTAGTAGCATAGGCTTAAGACTCTGAAGAAACGGGCTGCTTTTTTTCATTTCCAACACTGGCTGTTCCTCCTGAGCCCCGCCTTTTATTTTTTCAGTCATAGGATATGTGAATGTCACTTGTTGGGAGAGAGGTAGAAAACTCTGTTTCAAGTGGTGTTTTTTCAGCTCTGTGGGGAGAAGAAATAGAGTGGTTTTGAATATTCTGGCTCTTCTTCAGAGCAGCATGTGGAGGGAGACAGATGCGTTTGCTTTTTGAGTGCAGTGGCTTCAGAAGCAAGAGGGGAAAAAACACTTTGTCTGGGAGCTGAAGAAGGTGTCGTAATCACAGGAGAGGTTTCTAAATGGCATATCTTTGAGAGTGTTGCTGTAGTGCGGAGGTTTTTGTTTGTTTGTTTGCCTTTGGAAGGTTTTACTCTTAATATTGCCGTCCTTCAGCAGAAGTGAGAAATAGGTGTTTATTTTGTGCAGTGTCGCGGACCCTCCGAAATGTACTGGGAATGACGAATACCTCGCACAGTACCAATGTGATGACGGTGGAGACAAGGAGAAACCAAGACGATGAAAAGAACGTGACCTCATTTCAAAAGACAACGTTTTGTACGGCAAAGAGTCTTCTGAGCCTGGTGAGAAATTGCGGCAAACTTCCTCTCTCAAGTCTGACACGGGATGTAGCTCTAAAAACCTTTCCTCCTCAGCTATTACAGAGAGATGCCAAGATACAAAGGACGAGACTAAAAAAACTCACAAAGAGCTTTACCAAAGCAAGGGGGAACATGCTCCTACTGAAGAGAAGGAGAGTCAAAAAGCAGGTCCTTCCAGCAAGAGAAGGATAAACTTGCATACAAAGAATGCAAACTGGAGCTCCTGATTGGCTTCATGCTGAACTCTGTGCTGTTCTTGTCCTAATCTTGGTCTCTCCATAGATAATACGGTTTCAATCCAAATAGAATCACGCGATGAGGAAGATCTCACTGC
This sequence comes from Clangula hyemalis, assembly GCA_963989345.1. The sequence continues at coordinate 3,023,154 of OZ022456.1, read as the reverse complement.
AACAAATTCAACATCTAAAATCAAAGTTTACATTTTCCGTGATTTTCTTTCTGAGCAGAAGTGTGTAGTACTCCTTTTATATTAATGTAGAGATTATTCAAAACAGTCTTTAAGTGCTTGATGACTTAACAGTCTGCAGATTTATTATCAAATCCAAAAGAAACGACTTGGTAGACTCTTTTTTTCCCAGTTTTGAATGACCACGAGGAAAGAAGGCCTGAAATAAAGAGGTTAAAGGCAAATAGTTTTCATTTGGTTTGATGATTAAGTGGCAAACAAGAGGAAGAGTTGCAAGATAGCTTATTAAATTCAGTCCAGCCAAGTAGGAAAAGTAACTGTGGACAGCTGTATCTTGGCAAAGAAGGTAGTAGGGAGCAAGGAGGTTTAGCAGTCAGGATGGAAGGTGATGCCATGAGGCTTACAGGCTAGTAATGTGCTAGTGAAACCCAGCCTTCTGAAACAAACCTGCCTGGATAATTCCTGTGAATAACATACTATGTTCAGCTATTTCCTACCATAGAAACGGTGCTGACTGCTTCTTCAGAGTAACATAAGTTAGTGATGCTACTGAAATAGTTTTGGTTCCGATGTAGATCTGATTTCTCGTAAGCACGCTGAATTCACAGCTGTTGATCCTCCAGAGGAGGCTTTGCAATTGAACACCTGGAGAATAGGTAAATTTCCCGCTGTTGTTCTCCTCTCCTCTTGTTTTGTTTTGGTTTGGTTTGGTTTGTTTTTTTCCTAGTAGCATAGGCTTAAGACTATGAAGAAACGGGCTGCTTTTTTTCATTTCCAACACTGGCTGTTCCTCCTGAGCCCCGCCTTTTATTTTTTCAGTCCTAGGATATGTGAATGTCACTTGTTGGGAGAGAGGTAGAAAACTCTGTTTCAAGTGGTGTTTTTTCAGCTATGTGGGGAGAAGAAATAGAGTGGTTTTGAATATTCTGGCTCTTCTTCAGAGCAGCATGTGGAGGGAGACAGATGCGTTTGCTTTTTGAGTGCAATGGCTTCAGAAGCAAGAGGGGAAAAAACACTTTGTCTGGGAGCTGAAGAAGGTGTCGTAATCACAGGAGAGGTTTCTAAATGGCATATCTTTGAGAGTGTTGCTGTAGTGCGGAGGTTTTTGTTTGTTTGTTTGCCTTTGGAAGGTTTTACTCTTAATATTGCCGTCCTTCAGCAGAAGTGAGAAATGGGTGTTTATTTTGTGCAGTGTCGCGGACCCTCCGAAATGTACTGGGAATGACGAATACCTCGCACAGTACCAATGTGATGACGGTGGAGACAAGGAGAAACCAAGACGATGAAAAGAACGTGACCTCATTTCAAAAGACAGCGTTTTGTACGGCAAAGAGTCTTCTGAGCCTGGTGAGAAATTGCGGCAAAGTTCCTCTCTCAAGTCTGACACTGGATGTAGCTCTAAAAACCTTTCCTCCTCAGCTATTACAGAGAGATGCCAAGATACAAAGGACGAGACTAAAAAAGCTCACAAAGAGCTTTACCAAAGCAAGAGGGAACATGCTCCTCCTGAAGAGAAGGAGAGTCAAAAAGCAGGTCCTTCCAGCAAGAGAAGGATAAACTTGCATACAAAGAATGCAAACTGGAGCTCCTGATTGGCTTCATGCTGAACTCTGTGCTGTTCTTGTCCTAATCTTGGTCTCTCCATAGATAATACGGTTTCAATCCAAATAGAATCACGCGATGAGGAAGATCTCACTGCAACAAATTCAACATCTAAAATCAAAGTTTACATTTTCCGTGATTTTCTTTCTGAGCAGAAGTGTGTAGTACTCCTTTTATATTAATGTAGAGATTATTCAAAACAGTCTTTAAGTGCTTGATGACTTAACAGTCTGCAGATTTATTATCAAATCAAAAAGAAACGACTTGGTAGACTCTTTTTTTCCCAGTTTTGAATGACCACGAGGAAAGAAGGCCTGAAATAAAGAGGTTAAAGGCAAATAGTTTTCATTTGGTTTGATGATTAAGTGGCAAACAAGAGGAAGAGTTGCAAGATAGCTTATTAAATTCAGTCCAGCCAAGTAGGAAAAGTAAATGTGGACAGCTGTATCTTGGCAAAGAAGATAGTAGGGAGCAAGGAGGTTTAGCAGTCAGGATGGAAGGTGATGCCATGAGGCTTACAGGCTAGTAATGTGCTAGTGAAACCCAGCCTTCCGAAACAAACCTGCCTGGATAATTCCTGTGAATAACATACTATGTTCAGCTATTTCCTACCATAGAAACGGTGCTGACTGCTTCTTCAGAGTAACATAAGTTAGTGATGCTACTGAAATAGTTTTGGTTCCGATGTAGATCTGATTTCTCGTAAGCACGCTGAATTCACAGCTGTTGATCCTCCAGAGGAGGCTTTGCAATTGAACACCTGGAGAATAGGTAAATTTCCCGCTGTTGTTCTCCTCTTGTTTTGTTTTGGTTTGGTTTGTTTTTTTCCTAGTAGCATAGGCTTAAGACTCTGAAGAAACGGGCTGCTTTTTTTCATTTCCAACACTGGCTGTTCCTCCTGAGCCCCGCCTTTTATTTTTTCAGTCCTAGGATATGTGAATGTCACTTGTTGGGAGAGAGGTAGAAAACTCTGTTTCAAGTGGTGTTTTTTCAGCTCTGTGGGGAGAAGAAATAGAGTGGTTTTGAATATTCTGGCTCTTCTTCAGAGCAGCATGTGGAGGGAGACAGATGCGTTTGCTTTTTGAGTGCAGTGGCTTCAGAAGCAAGAGGGGAAAAAACACTTTGTCTGGGAGCTGAAGAAGGTGTCGTAATCACAGGAGAGGTTTCTAAATGGCATATCTTTGAGAGTGTTGCTGTAGTGCGGAGGTTTTTGTTTGTTTGTTTGCCTTTGGAAGGTTTTACTCTTAATATTGCCGTCCTTCAGCAGAAGTGAGAAATGGGTGTTTATTTTGTGCAGTGTCGCGGACCCTCCGAAATGTACTGGGAATGACGAATACCTCGCACAGTACCAATGTGATGACGGTGGAGACAAGGAGAAACCAAGACGATGAAAAGAACGTGACCTCATTTCAAAAGACAACGTTTTGTACGGCAAAGAGTCTTCTGAGCCTGGTGAGAAATTGCGGCAAACTTCCTCTCTCAAGTCTGACACGGGATGTAGCTCTAAAAACCTTTCCTCCTCAGCTATTACAGAGAGATGCCAAGATACAAAGGACGAGACTAAAAAAACTCACAAAGAGCTTTACCAAAGCAAGGGGGAACATGCTCCTACTGAAGAGAAGGAGAGTCAAAAAGCAGGTCCTTCCAGCAAGAGAAGGATAAACTTGCATACAAAGAATGCAAACTGGAGCTCCTGATTGGCTTCATGCTGAACTCTGTGCTGTTCTTGTCCTAATCTTGGTCTCTCCATAGATAATACGGTTTCAATCCAAATAGAATCACGCGATGAGGAAGATCTCACTGCAACAAATTCAACATCTAAAATCAAAGTTTACATTTTCCGTGATTTTCTTTCTGAGCAGAAGTGTGTAGTACTCCTTTTATATTAATGTAGAGATTATTCAAAACAGTCTTTAAGTGCTTGATGACTTACCAGTCTGCAGATTTATTATCAAATCCAAAAGAAACGACTTGGTAGACTCTTTTTTTCCCAGTTTTGAATGACCACTAGGAAAGAAGGCCTGAAATAAAGAGGTTAAAGGCAAATAGTTTTCATTTGGTTTGATGATTAAGTGGCAAACAAGAGGAAGAGTTGCAAGATAGCTTATTAAATTCAGTCCAGCCAAGTAGGAAAAGTAAATGTGGACAGCTGTATCTTGGCAAAGAAGGTAGTAGGGAGCAAGGAGGTTTAGCAGTCAGGATGGAAGGTGATGCCATGAGGCTTACAGGCTAGTAATGTGCTGTTGAAACCCAGCCTTCCGAAACAAACCTGCCTGGATAATTCCTGTGAATAACATACTATGTTCAGCTATTTCCTACCATAGAAACGGTGCTGACTGCTTCTTCAGAGTAACATAAGTTAGTGATACTACTGAAATAGTTTTGGTTCGGATGCAGATCTGATTTCTCGTAAGCACGCTGAATTCACAGCTGTTGATCCTCCAGAGGAGGCTTTGCAATTGAACACCTGGAGAATAGGTAAATTTCCCGCTGTTGTTCTCCTCTCCTCTTGTTTTGTTTTGTTTTGGTTTGGTTTGTTTTTTTCCTAGTAGCATAGGCTTAAGACTCTGAAGAAACGGGCTGCTTTTTTTCATTTCCAACACTGGCTGTTCCTCCTGAGCCCCGCCTTTTATTTTTTCAGTCATAGGATATGTGAATGTCACTTGTTGGGAGAGAGGTAGAAAACTCTGTTTCAAGTGGTGTTTTTTCAGCTATGTGGGGAGAAGAAATAGAGTGGTTTTGAATATTCTGGCTCTTCTTCAGAGCAGCATGTGGAGGGAGACAGATGCGTTTGCTTTTTGAGTGCAATGGCTTCAGAAGCAAGAGGGGAAAAAACACTTTGTCTGGGAGCTGAAGAAGGTGTCGTAATCACAGGAGAGGTTTCTAAATGGCATATCTTTGAGAGTGTTGCTGTAGTGCGGAGGTTTTTGTTTGTTTGTTTGCCTTTGGAAGGTTTTACTCTTAATATTGCCGTCCTTCAGCAGAAGTGAGAAATGGGTGTTTATTTTGTGCAGTGTCGCGGACCCTCCGAAATGTACTGGGAATGACGAATACCTCGCACAGTACCAATGTGATGACGGTGGAGACAAGGAGAAACCAAGACGATGAAAAGAACGTGACCTCATTTCAAAAGACAGCGTTTTGTACGGCAAAGAGTCTTCTGAGCCTGGTGAGAAATTGCGGCAAACTTCCTCTCTCAAGTCTGACACTGGATGTAGCTCTAAAAACCTTTCCTCCTCAGCTATTACAGAGAGATGCCAAGATACAAAGGACGAGACTAAAAAAACTCACAAAGAGCTTTACCAAAGCAAGAGGGAACATGCTCCTACTGAAGAGAAGGAGAGTCAAAAAGCAGGTCCTTCCAGCAAGAGAAGGATAAACTTGCATACAAAGAATGCAAACTGGAGCTCCTGATTGGCTTCATGCTGAACTCTGTGCTGTTCTTGTCCTAATCTTGGTCTCTCCATAGATAATACGGTTTCAATCCAAATAGAATCACGCGATGAGGAAGATCTCACTGCAACAAATTCAACATCTAAAATCAAAGTTTACATTTTCCGTGATTTTCTTTCTGAGCAGAAGTGTGTAGTACTCCTTTTATATTAATGTAGAGATTATTCAAAACAGTCTTTAAGTGCTTGATGACTTAACAGTCTGCAGATTTATTATCAAATCCAAAAGAAACGACTTGGTAGACTCTTTTTTTTCCCAGTTTTGAATGACCACGAGGAAAGAAGGCCTGAAATAAAGAGGTTAAAGGCAAATAGTTTTCATTTGGTTTGATGATTAAGTGGCAAACAAGAGGAAGAGTTGCAAGATAGCTTATTAAATTCAGTCCAGCCAAGTAGGAAAAGTAAATGTGGACAGCTGTATCTTGGCAAAGAAGGTAGTAGGGAGCAAGGAGGTTTAGCAGTCAGGATGGAAGGTGATGCCATGAGGCTTACAGGCTAGTAATGTGCTGTTGAAACCCAGCCTTCCGAAACAAACCTGCCTGGATAATTCCTGTGAATAACATACTATGTTCAGCTATTTCCTACCATAGAAACGGTGCTGACTGCTTCTTCAGAGTAACATAAGTTAGTGATACTACTGAAATAGTTTTGGTTCGGATGCAGATCTGATTTCTCGTAAGCACGCTGAATTCACAGCTGTTGATCCTCCAGAGGAGGCTTTGCAATTGGACACCTGGAGAATAGGTAAATTTCCCGCTGTTGTTCTCCTCTCCTCTTGTTTTGGTTTGTTTTGGTTTGGTTTGTTTTTTTCCTAGTAGCATAGGCTTTAGACTATGAAGAAACGGACTGCTTTTTTTCATTTCCAACACTGGCTGTTCCTCCTGAGCCCCGCCTTTTATTTTTTCAGTCATAGGATATGTGAATGTCACTTGTTGGGAGAGAGGTAGAAAACTCTGTTTCAAGTGGTGTTTTTTCAGCTATGTGGGGAGAAGAAATAGAGTGGTTTTGAATATTCTGGCTCTTCTTCAGAGCAGCATGTGGAGGGAGACAGATGCGTTTGCTTTTTGAGTGCAATGGCTTCAGAAGCAAGAGGGGAAAAAACACTTTGTCTGGGAGCTGAAGAAGGTGTCGTAATCACAGGAGAGGTTTCTAAATGGCATATCTTTGAGAGTGTTGCTGTAGTGCGGAGGTTTTTGTTTGTTTGTTTGCCTTTGGAAGGTTTTACTCTTAATATTGCCGTCCTTCAGCAGAAGTGAGAAATGGGTGTTTATTTTGTGCAGTGTCGCGGACCCTCCGAAATGTACTGGGAATGACGAATACCTCGCACAGTACCAATGTGATGACGGTGGAGACAAGGAGAAACCAAGACGATGAAAAGAACGTGACCTCATTTCAAAAGACAACGTTTTGTACGGCAAAGAGTCTTCTGAGCCTGGTGAGAAATTGCGGCAAACTTCCTCTCTCAAGTCTGACACTGGATGTAGCTCTAAAAACCTTTCCTCCTCAGCTATTACAGAGAGATGCCAAGATACAAAGGACGAGACTAAAAAAACTCACAAAGAGCTTTACCAAAGCAAGAGGGAACATGCTCCTACTGAAGAGAAGGAGAGTCAAAAAGCAGGTCCTTCCAGCAAGAGAAGGATAAACTTGCATACAAAGAATGCAAACTGGAGCTCCTGATTGGCTTCATGCTGAACTCTGTGCTGTTCTTGTCCTAATCTTGGTCTCTCCATAGATAATACGGTTTCAATCCAAATAGAATCACGCGATGAGGAAGATCTCACTGCAACAAATTCAACATCTAAAATCAAAGTTTACATTTTCCGTGATTTTCTTTCTGAGCAGAAGTGTGTAGTACTCCTTTTATATTAATGTAGAGATTATTCAAAACAGTCTTTAAGTGCTTGATGACTTAACAGTCTGCAGATTTATTATCAAATCCAAAAGAAACGACTTGGTAGACTCTTTTTTTCCCAGTTTTGAATGACCACGAGGAAAGAAGGCCTGAAATAAAGAGGTTAAAGGCAAATAGTTTTCATTTGGTTTGATGATTAAGTGGCAAACAAGAGGAAGAGTTGCAAGATAGCTTATTAAATTCAGTCCAGCCAAGTAGGAAAAGTAAATGTGGACAGCTGTATCTTGGCAAAGAAGGTAGTAGGGAGCAAGGAGGTTTAGCAGTCAGGATGGAAGGTGATGCCATGAGGCTTACAGGCTAGTAATGTGCTAGTGAAACCCAGCCTTCCTAAACAAACGTGCCTGGATAATTCCTGTGAATAACATACTATGTTCAGCTATTTCCTACCATAGAAACGGTGCTGACTGCTTCTTCAGAGTAACATAAGTTAGTGATGCTACTGAAATAGTTTTGGTTCCGATGTAGATCTGATTTCTCGTAAGCACGCTGAATTCACAGCTGTTGATCCTCCAGAGGAGGCTTTGCAATTGAACACCTGGAGAATCGGTAAATTTCCCGCTGTTGTTCTCCTCTCCTCTTGTTTTGTTTTGTTTTGGTTTGGTTTGTTTTTTTCCTAGTAGCATAGGCTTAAGACTCTGAAGAAACGGGCTGCTTTTTTTCATTTCCAACACTGGCTGTTCCTCCTGAGCCCCGCCTTTTATTTTTTCAGTCATAGGATATGTGAATGTCACTTGTTGGGAGAGAGGTAGAAAACTCTGTTTCAAGTGGTGTTTTTTCAGCTCTGTGGGGAGAAGAAATAGAGTGGTTTTGAATATTCTGGCTCTTCTTCAGAGCAGCATGTGGAGGGAGACAGATGCGTTTGCTTTTTGAGTGCAATGGCTTCAGAAGCAAGAGGGGAAAAAACACTTTGTCTGGGAGCTGAAGAAGGTGTCGTAATCACAGGAGAGGTTTCTAAATGGCATATCTTTGAGAGTGTTGCTGTAGTGCGGAGGTTTTTGTTTGTTTGTTTGCCTTTGGAAGGTTTTACTCTTAATATTGCCGTCCTTCAGCAGAAGTGAGAAATGGGTGTTTATTTTGTGCAGTGTCGCGGACCCTCCGAAATGTACTGGGAATGACGAATACCTCGCACAGTACCAATGTGATGACGGTGGAGACAAGGAGAAACCAAGACGATGAAAAGAACGTGACCTCATTTCAAAAGACAACGTTTTGTACGGCAAAGAGTCTTCTGAGCCTGGTGAGAAATTGCGGCAAACTTCCTCTCTCAAGTCTGACACGGGATGTAGCTCTAAAAACCTTTCCTCCTCAGCTATTACAGAGAGATGCCAAGATACAAAGGACGAGACTAAAAAAGCTCACAAAGAGCTTTACCAAAGCAAGAGGGAACATGCTCCTACTGAAGAGAAGGAGAGTCAAAAAGCAGGTCCTTCCAGCAAGAGAAGGATAAACTTGCATACAAAGAATGCAAACTGGAGCTCCTGATTGGCTTCATGCTGAACTCTGTGCTGTTCTTGTCCTAATCTTGGTCTCTCCATAGATAATATGGTTTAAATCCAAATAGAATCACGCGATGAGGAAGATCTCACTGCAACAAATTCAACATCTAAAATCAAAGTTGACATTTTCCGTGATTTTCTTTCTGAGCAGAAGTGTGTAGTACTCCTTTTATATTAATGTAGAGATTATTCAAAACAGTCTTTAAGTGCTTGATGACTTAACAGTCTGCAGATTTATTATCAAATCCAAAAGAAACGACTTGGTAGACTCTTTTTTTCCCAGTTTTGAATGACCACGAGGAAAGAAGGCCTGAAATAAAGAGGTTAAAGGCAAATAGTTTTCATTTGGTTTGATGATTAAGTGGCAAACAAGAGGAAGAGTTGCAAGATAGCTTATTAAATTCAGTCCAGCCAAGTAGGAAAAGTAAATGTGGACAGCTGTATCTTGGCAAAGAAGGTAGTAGGGAGCAAGGAGGTTTAGCAGTCAGGATGGAAGGTGATGCCATGAGGCTTACAGGCTAGTAATGTGCTAGTGAAACCCAGCCTTCCTAAACAAACGTGCCTGGATAATTCCTGTGAATAACATACTATGTTCAGCTATTTCCTACCATAGAAACGGTGCTGGCTCCTTCTTCAGAGTAACATAAGTTAGTGATGCTACTGAAATAGTTTTGGTTCCGATGTAGATCTGATTTCTCGTAAGCACGCTGAATTCACAGCTGTTGATCCTCCAGAGGAGGCTTTGCAATTGAACACCTGGAGAATAGGTAAATTTCCTGCTGTTGTTCTCCTCTCCTCTTGTTTTGTTTTGTTTTGGTTTGGTTTGTTTTTTTCCTAGTAGCATAGGCTTAAGACTATGAAGAAACGGGCTGCTTTTTTTCATTTCCAACACTGGCTGTTCCTCCTGAGCCCCGCCTTTTATTTTTTCAGTCCTAGGATATGTGAATGTCACTTGTTGGGAGAGAGGTAGAAAACTCTGTTTCAAGTGGTGTTTTTTCAGCTATGTGGGGAGAAGAAATAGAGTGGTTTTGAATATTCTGGCTCTTCTTCAGAGCAGCATGTGGAGGGAGACAGATGCGTTTGCTTTTTGAGTGCAATGGCTTCAGAAGCAAGAGGGGAAAAAGCACTTTGTCTGGGAGCTGAAGAAGGTGTCGTAATCACAGGAGAGGTTTCTAAATGGCATATCTTTGAGAGTGTTGCTGTAGTGCGGAGGTTTTTGTTTGTTTGTTTGCCTTTGGAAGGTTTTACTCTTAATATTGCCGTCCTTCAGCAGAAGTGAGAAATGGGTGTTTATTTTGTGCAGTGTCGCGGACCCTCCGAAATGTACTGGGAATGACGAATACCTCGCACAGTACCAATGTGATGACGGTGGAGACAAGGAGAAACCAAGACGATGAAAAGAACGTGACCTCATTTCAAAAGACAACGTTTTGTACGGCAAAGAGTCTTCTGAGCCTGGTGAGAAATTGCGGCAAACTTCCTCTCTCAAGTCTGACACGGGATGTAGCTCTAAAAACCTTTCCTCCTCAGCTATTACAGAGAGATGCCAAGATACAAAGGACGAGACTAAAAAAGCTCACAAAGAGCTTTACCAAAGCAAGAGGGAACATGCTCCTCCTGAAGAGAAGGAGAGTCAAAAAGCAGGTCCTTCCAGCAAGAGAAGGATAAACTTGCATACAAAGAATGCAAACTGGAGCTCCTGATTGGCTTCATGCTGAACTCTGTGCTGTTCTTGTCCTAATCTTGGTCTCTCCATAGATAATATGGTTTAAATCCAAATAGAATCACGCGATGAGGAAGATCTCACTGCAACAAATTCAACATCTAAAATCAAAGTTGACATTTTCCGTGATTTTCTTTCTGAGCAGAAGTGTGTAGTACTCCTTTTATATTAATGTAGAGATTATTCAAAACAGTCTTTAAGTGCTTGATGACTTAACAGTCTGCAGATTTATTATCAAATCCAAAAGAAACGACTTGGTAGACTCTTTTTTTCCCAGTTTTGAATGACCACTAGGAAAGAAGGCCTGAAATAAAGAGGTTAAAGGCAAATAGTTTTCATTTGGTTTGATGATTAAGTGGCAAACAAGAGGAAGAGTTGCAAGATAGCTTATTAAATTCAGTCCAGCCAAGTAGGAAAAGTAAATGTGGACAGCTGTATCTTGGCAAAGAAGGTAGTAGGGAGCAAGGAGGTTTAGCAGTCAGGATGGAAGGTGATGCCATGAGGCTTACAGGCTAGTAATGTGCTAGTGAAACCCAGCCTTCCTAAACAAACGTGCCTGGATAATTCCTGTGAATAACATACTATGTTCAGCTATTTCCTACCATAGAAACGGTGCTGACTGCTTCTTCAGAGTAACATAAGTTAGTGATGCTACTGAAATAGTTTTGGTTCCGATGTAGATCTGATTTCTCGTAAGCACGCTGAATTCACAGCTGTTGATCCTCCAGAGGAGGCTTTGCAATTGAACACCTGGAGAATAGGTAAATTTCCCGCTGTTGTTCTCCTCTCCTCTTGTTTTGTTTTGTTTTGGTTTGGTTTGTTTTTTTCCTAGTAGCATAGGCTTAAGACTATGAAGAAACGGGCTGCTTTTTTTCATTTCCAACACTGGCTGTTCCTCCTGAGCCCCGCCTTTTATTTTTTCAGTCATAGGATATGTGAATGTCACTTGTTGGGAGAGAGGTAGAAAACTCTGTTTCAAGTGGTGTTTTTTCAGCTCTGTGGGGAGAAGAAATAGAGTGGTTTTGAATATTCTGGCTCTTCTTCAGAGCAGCATGTGGAGGGAGACAGATGCGTTTGCTTTTTGAGTGCAATGGCTTCAGAAGCAAGAGGGGAAAAAACACTTTGTCTGGGAGCTGAAGAAGGTGTCGTAATCACAGGAGAGGTTTCTAAATGGCATATCTTTGAGAGTGTTGCTGTAGTGCGGAGGTTTTTGTTTGTTTGTTTGCCTTTGGAAGGTTTTACTCTTAATATTGCCGTCCTTCAGCAGAAGTGAGAAATGGGTGTTTATTTTGTGCAGTGTCGCGGACCCTCCGAAATGTACTGGGAATGACGAATACCTCGCACAGTACCAATGTGATGACGGTGGAGACAAGGAGAAACCAAGACGATGAAAAGAACGTGACCTCATTTCAAAAGACAACGTTTTGTACGGCAAAGAGTCTTCTGAGCCTGGTGAGAAATTGCGGCAAACTTCCTCTCTCAAGTCTGACACGGGATGTAGCTCTAAAAACCTTTCCTCCTCAGCTATTACAGAGAGATGCCAAGATACAAAGGACGAGACTAAAAAAGCTCACAAAGAGCTTTACCAAAGCAAGAGGGAACATGCTCCTCCTGAAGAGAAGGAGAGTCAAAAAGCAGGTCCTTCCAGCAAGAGAAGGATAAACTTGCATACAAAGAATGCAAACTGGAGCTCCTGATTGGCTTCATGCTGAACTCTGTGCTGTTCTTGTCCTAATCTTGGTCTCTCCATAGATAATAGGGTTTAAATCCAAATAGAATCACGCGATGAGGAAGATCTCACTGCAACAAATTCAACATCTAAAATCAAAGTTGACATTTTCCGTGATTTTCTTTCTGAGCAGAAGTGTGTAGTACTCCTTTTATATTAATGTAGAGATTATTCAAAACAGTCTTTAAGTGCTTGATGACTTAACAGTCTGCAGATTTATTATCAAATCCAAAAGAAACGACTTGGTAGACTCTTTTTTTCCCAGTTTTGAATGACCACGAGGAAAGAAGGCCTGAAATAAAGAGGTTAAAGGCAAATAGTTTTCATTTGGTTTGATGATTAAGTGGCAAACAAGAGGAAGAGTTGCAAGATAGCTTATTAAATTCAGTCCAGCCAAGTAGGAAAAGTAACTGTGGACAGCTGTATCTTGGCAAAGAAGGTAGTAGGGAGCAAGGAGGTTTAGCAGTCAGGATGGAAGGTGATGCCATGAGGCTTACAGGCTAGTAATGTGCTAGTGAAACCCAGCCTTCCGAAACAAACGTGCCTGGATAATTCCTGTGAATAACATACTATGTTCAGCTATTTCCTACCATAGAAACGGTGCTGACTGCTTCTTCAGAGTAACATAAGTTAGTGATGCTACTGAAATAGTTTTGGTTCCGATGTAGATCTGATTTCTCGTAAGCACGCTGAATTCACAGCTGTTGATCCTCCAGAGGAGGCTTTGCAATTGAACACCTGGAGAATAGGTAAATTTCCCGCTGTTGTTCTCCTCTCCTCTTGTTTTGTTTTGTTTTGTTTTGGTTTGGTTTTTTCCTAGTAGCATAGGCTTAAGACTGTGAAGAAACGGGCTGCTTTTTTTCATTTCCAACACTGGCTGTTCCTCCTGAGCCCCGCCTTTTATTTTTTCAGTCATAGGATATGTGAATGTCACTTGTTGGGAGAGAGGTAGAAAACTCTGTTTCAAGTGGTGTTTTTTCAGCTCTGTGGGGAGAAGAAATAGAGTGGTTTTGAATATTCTGGCTCTTCTTCAGAGCAGCATGTGGAGGGAGACAGATGCGTTTGCTTTTTGAGTGCAATGGCTTCAGAAGCAAGAGGGGAAAAAGCACTTTCTCTGGGAGCTGAAGAAGGTGTCGTAATCACAGGAGAGGTTTCTAAATGGCATATCTTTGAGAGTGTTGCTGTAGTGCGGAGGTTTTTGTTTGTTTGTTTGCCTTTGGAAGGTTTTACTCTTAATATTGCCGTCCTTCAGCAGAAGTGAGAAATGGGTGTTTATTTTGTGCAGTGTCGCGGACCCTCCGAAATGTACTGGGAATGACGAATACCTCGCACAGTACCAATGTGATGACGGTGGAGACAAGGAGAAACCAAGACGATGAAAAGAACGTGACCTCATTTCAAAAGACAACGTTTTGTACGGCAAAGAGTCTTCTGAGCCTGGTGAGAAATTGCGGCAAACTTCCTCTCTCAAGTCTGACACGGGATGTAGCTCTAAAAACCTTTCCTCCTCAGCTATTACAGAGAGATGCCAAGATACAAAGGACGAGACTAAAAAAACTCACAAAGAGCTTTACCAAAGCAAGAGGGAACATGCTCCTCCTGAAGAGAAGGAGAGTCAAAAAGCAGGTCCTTCCAGCAAGAGAAGGATAAACTTGCATACAAAGAATGCAAACTGGAGCTCCTGATTGGCTTCATGCTGAACTCTGTGCTGTTCTTGTCCTAATCTTGGTCTCTCCATAGATAATAGGGTTTAAATCCAAATAGAATCACGCGATGAGGAAGATCTCACTGCAACAAATTCAACATCTAAAATCAAAGTTGACATTTTCCGTGATTTTCTTTCTGAGCAGAAGTGTGTAGTACTCCTTTTATATTAATGTAGAGATTATTCAAAACAGTCTTTAAGTGCTTGATGACTTAACAGTCTGCAGATTTATTATCAAATCCAAAAGAAACGACTTGGTAGACTCTTTTTTTCCCAGTTTTGAATGACCACTAGGAAAGAAGGCCTGAAATAAAGAGGTTAAAGGCAAATAGTTTTCATTTGGTTTGATGATTAAGTGGCAAACAAGAGGAAGAGTTGCAAGATAGCTTATTAAATTCAGTCCAGCCAAGTAGGAAAAGTAAATGTGGACAGCTGTATCTTGGCAAAGAAGGTAGTAGGGAGCAAGGAGGTTTAGCAGTCAGGATGGAAGGTGATGCCATGAGGCTTACAGGCTAGTAATGTGCTAGTGAAACCCAGCCTTCCTAAACAAACGTGCCTGGATAATTCCTGTGAATAACATACTATGTTCAGCTATTTCCTACCATAGAAACGGTGCTGACTGCTTCTTCAGAGTAACATAAGTTAGTGATGCTACTGAAATAGTTTTGGTTCCGATGTAGATCTGATTTCTCGTAAGCACGCTGAATTCACAGCTGTTGATCCTCCAGAGGAGGCTTTGCAATTGAACACCTGGAGAATAGGTAAATTTCCTGCTGTTGTTCTCCTCTCCTCTTGTTTTGTTTTGTTTTGGTTTGGTTTGTTTTTTTCCTAGTAGCATAGGCTTAAGACTATGAAGAAACGGGCTGCTTTTTTTCATTTCCAACACTGGCTGTTCCTCCTGAGCCCCGCCTTTTATTTTTTCAGTCATAGGATATGTGAATGTCACTTGTTGGGAGAGAGGTAGAAAACTCTGTTTCAAGTGGTGTTTTTTCAGCTCTGTGGGGAGAAGAAATAGAGTGGTTTTGAATATTCTGGCTCTTCTTCAGAGCAGCATGTGGAGGGAGACAGATGCGTTTGCTTTTTGAGTGCAATGGCTTCAGAAGCAAGAGGGGAAAAAACACTTTGTCTGGGAGCTGAAGAAGGTGTCGTAATCACAGGAGAGGTTTCTAAATGGCATATCTTTGAGAGTGTTGCTGTAGTGCGGAGGTTTTTGTTTGTTTGTTTGCCTTTGGAAGGTTTTACTCTTAATATTGCCGTCCTTCAGCAGAAGTGAGAAATGGGTGTTTATTTTGTGCAGTGTCGCGGACCCTCCGAAATGTACTGGGAATGACGAATACCTCGCACAGTACCAATGTGATGACGGTGGAGACAAGGAGAAACCAAGACGATGAAAAGAACGTGACCTCATTTCAAAAGACAACGTTTTGTACGGCAAAGAGTCTTCTGAGCCTGGTGAGAAATTGCGGCAAACTTCCTCTCTCAAGTCTGACACGGGATGTAGCTCTAAAAACCTTTCCTCCTCAGCTATTACAGAGAGATGCCAAGATACAAAGGACGAGACTAAAAAAACTCACAAAGAGCTTTACCAAAGCAAGAGGGAACATGCTCCTCCTGAAGAGAAGGAGAGTCAAAAAGCAGGTCCTTCCAGCAAGAGAAGGATAAACTTGCATACAAAGAATGCAAACTGGAGCTCCTGATTGGCTTCATGCTGAACTCTGTGCTGTTCTTGTCCTAATCTTGGTCTCTCCATAGATAATAGGGTTTAAATCCAAATAGAATCACGCGATGAGGAAGATCTCACTGCAACAAATTCAACATCTAAAATCAAAGTTGACATTTTCCGTGATTTTCTTTCTGAGCAGAAGTGTGTAGTACTCCTTTTATATTAATGTAGAGATTATTCAAAACAGTCTTTAAGTGCTTGATGACTTAACAGTCTGCAGATTTATTATCAAATCCAAAAGAAACGACTTGGTAGACTCTTTTTTTCCCAGTTTTGAATGACCACTAGGAAAGAAGGCCTGAAATAAAGAGGTTAAAGGCAAATAGTTTTCATTTGGTTTGATGATTAAGTGGCAAACAAGAGGAAGAGTTGCAAGATAGCTTATTAAATTCAGTCCAGCCAAGTAGGAAAAGTAAATGTGGACAGCTGTATCTTGGCAAAGAAGGTAGTAGGGAGCAAGGAGGTTTAGCAGTCAGGATGGAAGGTGATGCCATGAGGCTTACAGGCTAGTAATGTGCTAGTGAAACCCAGCCTTCCTAAACAAACGTGCCTGGATAATTCCTGTGAATAACATACTATGTTCAGCTATTTCCTACCATAGAAACGGTGCTGACTGCTTCTTCAGAGTAACATAAGTTAGTGATGCTACTGAAATAGTTTTGGTTCCGATGTAGATCTGATTTCTCGTAAGCACGCTGAATTCACAGCTGTTGATCCTCCAGAGGAGGCTTTGCAATTGAACACCTGGAGAATAGGTAAATTTCCTGCTGTTGTTCTCCTCTCCTCTTGTTTTGTTTTGTTTTGGTTTGGTTTGTTTTTTTCCTAGTAGCATAGGCTTAAGACTATGAAGAAACGGGCTGCTTTTTTTCATTTCCAACACTGGCTGTTCCTCCTGAGCCCCGCCTTTTATTTTTTCAGTCATAGGATATGTGAATGTCACTTGTTGGGAGAGAGGTAGAAAACTCTGTTTCAAGTGGTGTTTTTTCAGCTCTGTGGGGAGAAGAAATAGAGTGGTTTTGAATATTCTGGCTCTTCTTCAGAGCAGCATGTGGAGGGAGACAGATGCGTTTGCTTTTTGAGTGCAATGGCTTCAGAAGCAAGAGGGGAAAAAACACTTTGTCTGGGAGCTGAAGAAGGTGTCGTAATCACAGGAGAGGTTTCTAAATGGCATATCTTTGAGAGTGTTGCTGTAGTGCGGAGGTTTTTGTTTGTTTGTTTGCCTTTGGAAGGTTTTACTCTTAATATTGCCGTCCTTCAGCAGAAGTGAGAAATGGGTGTTTATTTTGTGCAGTGTCGCGGACCCTCCGAAATGTACTGGGAATGACGAATACCTCGCACAGTACCAATGTGATGACGGTGGAGACAAGGAGAAACCAAGACGATGAAAAGAACGTGACCTCATTTCAAAAGACAACGTTTTGTACGGCAAAGAGTCTTCTGAGCCTGGTGAGAAATTGCGGCAAACTTCCTCTCTCAAGTCTGACACGGGATGTAGCTCTAAAAACCTTTCCTCCTCAGCTATTACAGAGAGATGCCAAGATACAAAGGACGAGACTAAAAAAACTCACAAAGAGCTTTACCAAAGCAAGAGGGAACATGCTCCTCCTGAAGAGAAGGAGAGTCAAAAAGCAGGTCCTTCCAGCAAGAGAAGGATAAACTTGCATACAAAGAATGCAAACTGGAGCTCCTGATTGGCTTCATGCTGAACTCTGTGCTGTTCTTGTCCTAATCTTGGTCTCTCCATAGATAATAGGGTTTAAATCCAAATAGAATCACGCGATGAGGAAGATCTCACTGCAACAAATTCAACATCTAAAATCAAAGTTGACATTTTCCGTGATTTTCTTTCTGAGCAGAAGTGTGTAGTACTCCTTTTATATTAATGTAGAGATTATTCAAAACAGTCTTTAAGTGCTTGATGACTTAACAGTCTGCAGATTTATTATCAAATCCAAAAGAAACGACTTGGTAGACTCTTTTTTTCCCAGTTTTGAATGACCACTAGGAAAGAAGGCCTGAAATAAAGAGGTTAAAGGCAAATAGTTTTCATTTGGTTTGATGATTAAGTGGCAAACAAGAGGAAGAGTTGCAAGATAGCTTATTAAATTCAGTCCAGCCAAGTAGGAAAAGTAACTGTGGACAGCTGTATCTTGGCAAAGAAGGTAGTAGGGAGCAAGGAGGTTTAGCAGTCAGGATGGAAGGTGATGCCATGAGGCTTACAGGCTAGTAATGTGCTAGTGAAACCCAGCCTTCCTAAACAAACCTGCCTGGATAATTCCTGTGAATAACATACTATGTTCAGCTATTTCCTACCATAGAAACGGTGCTGACTGCTTCTTCAGAGTAACATAAGTTAGTGATGCTACTGAAATAGTTTTGGTTCCGATGTAGATCTGATTTCTCGTAAGCACGCTGAATTCACAGCTGTTGATCCTCCAGAGGAGGCTTTGCAATTGAACACCTGGAGAATAGGTAAATTTCCCGCTGTTGTTCTCCTCTCCTCTTGTTTTGTTTTGTTTTGGTTTGGTTTGGTTTTTTCCTAGTAGCATAGGCTTAAGACTCTGAAGAAACGGGCTGCTTTTTTTCATTTCCAACACTGGCTGTTCCTCCTGAGCCCCGCCTTTTATTTTTTCAGTCCTAGGATATGTGAATGTCACTTGTTGGGAGAGAGGTAGAAAACTCTGTTTCAAGTGGTGTTTTTTCAGCTCTGTGGGGAGAAGAAATAGAGTGGTTTTGAATATTCTGGCTCTTCTTCAGAGCAGCATGTGGAGGGAGACAGATGCGTTTGCTTTTTGAGTGCAATGGCTTCAGAAGCAAGAGGGGAAAAAGCACTTTGTCTGGGAGCTGAAGAAGGTGTCGTAATCACAGGAGAGGTTTCTAAATGGCATATCTTTGAGAGTGTTGCTGTAGTGCGGAGGTTTTTGTTTGTTTGTTTGCCTTTGGAAGGTTTTACTCTTAATATTGCCGTCCTTCAGCAGAAGTGAGAAATGGGTGTTTATTTTGTGCAGTGTCGCGGACCCTCCGAAATGTACTGGGAATGACGAATACCTCGCACAGTACCAATGTGATGACGGTGGAGACAAGGAGAAACCAAGACGATGAAAAGAACGTGACCTCATTTCAAAAGACAACGTTTTGTACGGCAAAGAGTCTTCTGAGCCTGGTGAGAAATTGCGGCAAACTTCCTCTCTCAAGTCTGACACGGGATGTAGCTCTAAAAACCTTTCCTCCTCAGCTATTACAGAGAGATGCCAAGATACAAAGGACGAGACTAAAAAAACTCACAAAGAGCTTTACCAAAGCAAGAGGGAACATGCTCCTACTGAAGAGAAGGAGAGTCAAAAAGCAGGTCCTTCCAGCAAGAGAAGGATAAACTTGCATACAAAGAATGCAAACTGGAGCTCCTGATTGGCTTCATGCTGAACTCTGTGCTGTTCTTGTCCTAATCTTGGTCTCTCCATAGATAATAGGGTTTAAATCCAAATAGAATCACGCGATGAGGAAGATCTCACTGCAACAAATTCAACATCTAAAATCAAAGTTGACATTTTCCGTGATTTTCTTTCTGAGCAGAAGTGTGTAGTACTCCTTTTATATTAATGTAGAGATTATTCAAAACAGTCTTTAAGTGCTTGATGACTTAACAGTCTGCAGATTTATTATCAAATCCAAAAGAAACGACTTGGTAGACTCTTTTTTTCCCAGTTTTGAATGACCACGAGGAAAGAAGGCCTGAAATAAAGAGGTTAAAGGCAAATAGTTTTCATTTGGTTTGATGATTAAGTGGCAAACAAGAGGAAGAGTTGCAAGATAGCTTATTAAATTCAGTCCAGCCAAGTAGGAAAAGTAACTGTGGACAGCTGTATCTTGGCAAAGAAGGTAGTAGGGAGCAAGGAGGTTTAGCAGTCAGGATGGAAGGTGATGCCATGAGGCTTACAGGCTAGTAATGTGCTAGTGAAACCCAGCCTTCCTAAACAAACGTGCCTGGATAATTCCTGTGAATAACATACTATGTTCAGCTATTTCCTACCATAGAAACGGTGCTGACTGCTTCTTCAGAGTAACATAAGTTAGTGATGCTACTGAAATAGTTTTGGTTCCGATGTAGATCTGATTTCTCGTAAGCACGCTGAATTCACAGCTGTTGATCCTCCAGAGGAGGCTTTGCAATTGAACACCTGGAGAATAGGTAAATTTCCCGCTGTTGTTCTCCTCTCCTCTTGTTTTGTTTTGTTTTGGTTTGGTTTGGTTTTTTCCTAGTAGCATAGGCTTAAGACTCTGAAGAAACGGGCTGCTTTTTTTCATTTCCAACACTGGCTGTTCCTCCTGAGCCCCGCCTTTTATTTTTTCAGTCATAGGATATGTGAATGTCACTTGTTGGGAGAGAGGTAGAAAACTCTGTTTCAAGTGGTGTTTTTTCAGCTCTGTGGGGAGAAGAAATAGAGTGGTTTTGAATAGTCTGGCTCTTCTTCAGAGCAGCATGTGGAGGGAGACAGATGCGTTTGCTTTTTGAGTGCAATGGCTTCAGAAGCAAGAGGGGAAAAAACACTTTGTCTGGGAGCTGAAGAAGGTGTCGTAATCACAGGAGAGGTTTCTAAATGGCATATCTTTGAGAGTGTTGCTGTAGTGCGGAGGTTTTTGTTTGTTTGTTTGCCTTTGGAAGGTTTTACTCTTAATATTGCCGTCCTTCAGCAGAAGTGAGAAATGGGTGTTTATTTTGTGCAGTGTCGCGGACCCTCCGAAATGTACTGGGAATGACGAATACCTCGCACAGTACCAATGTGATGACGGTGGAGACAAGGAGAAACCAAGACGATGAAAAGAACGTGACCTCATTTCAAAAGACAACGTTTTGTACGGCAAAGAGTCTTCTGAGCCTGGTGAGAAATTGCGGCAAACTTCCTCTCTCAAGTCTGACACGGGATGTAGCTCTAAAAACCTTTCCTCCTCAGCTATTACAGAGAGATGCCAAGATACAAAGGACGAGACTAAAAAAACTCACAAAGAGCTTTACCAAAGCAAGAGGGAACATGCTCCTCCTGAAGAGAAGGAGAGTCAAAAAGCAGGTCCTTCCAGCAAGAGAAGGATAAACTTGCATACAAAGAATGCAAACTGGAGCTCCTGATTGGCTTCATGCTGAACTCTGTGCTGTTCTTGTCCTAATCTTGGTCTCTCCATAGGTAATAGGGTTTAAATCCAAATAGAATCACGCGATGAGGAAGATCTCACTGCAACAAATTCAACATCTAAAATCAAAGTTTACATTTTCCGTGATTTTCTTTCTGAGCAGAAGTGTGTAGTACTCCTTTTATATTAATGTAGAGATTATTCAAAACAGTCTTTAAGTGCTTGATGACTTAACAGAACAGTCTGCAGATTTATTATCAAATCCAAAAGAAACGACTTGGTAGACTCTTTTTTTCCCAGTTTTGAATGACCACTAGGAAAGAAGGCCTGAAATAAAGAGGTTAAAGGCAAATAGTTTTCATTTGGTTTGATGATTAAGTGGCAAACAAGAGGAAGAGTTGCAAGATAGCTTATTAAATTCAGTCCAGCCAAGTAGGAAAAGTAACTGTGGACAGCTGTATCTTGGCAAAGAAGGTAGTAGGGAGCAAGGAGGTTTAGCAGTCAGGATGGAAGGTGATGCCATGAGGCTTACAGGCTAGTAATGTGCTAGTGAAACCCAGCCTTCCTAAACAAACCTGCCTGGATAATTCCTGTGAATAACATACTATGTTCAGCTATTTCCTACCATAGAAACGGTGCTGACTGCTTCTTCAGAGTAACATAAGTTAGTGATGCTACTGAAATAGTTTTGGTTCCGATGTAGATCTGATTTCTCGTAAGCACGCTGAATTCACAGCTGTTGATCCTCCAGAGGAGGCTTTGCAATTGAACACCTGGAGAATAGGTAAATTTCCCGCTGTTGTTCTCCTCTCCTCTTGTTTTGTTTTGTTTTGGTTTGGTTTGTTTTTTTCCTAGTAGCATAGGCTTAAGACTATGAAGAAACGGGCTGCTTTTTTTCATTTCCAACACTGGCTGTTCCTCCTGAGCCCCGCCTTTTATTTTTTCAGTCCTAGGATATGTGAATGTCACTTGTTGGGAGAGAGGTAGAAAACTCTGTTTCAAGTGGTGTTTTTTCAGCTCTGTGGGGAGAAGAAATAGAGTGGTTTTGAATATTCTGGCTCTTCTTCAGAGCAGCATGTGGAGGGAGACAGATGCGTTTGCTTTTTGAGTGCAATGGCTTCAGAAGCAAGAGGGGAAAAAACACTTTGTCTGGGAGCTGAAGAAGGTGTCGTAATCACAGGAGAGGTTTCTAAATGGCATATCTTTGAGAGTGTTGCTGTAGTGCGGAGGTTTTTGTTTGTTTGTTTGCCTTTGGAAGGTTTTACTCTTAATATTGCCGTCCTTCAGCAGAAGTGAGAAATGGGTGTTTATTTTGTGCAGTGTCGCGGACCCTCCGAAATGTACTGGGAATGACGAATACCTCGCACAGTACCAATGTGATGACGGTGGAGACAAGGAGAAACCAAGACGATGAAAAGAACGTGACCTCATTTCAAAAGACAACGTTTTGTACGGCAAAGAGTCTTCTGAGCCTGGTGAGAAATTGCGGCAAACTTCCTCTCTCAAGTCTGACACGGGATGTAGCTCTAAAAACCTTTCCTCCTCAGCTATTACAGAGAGATGCCAAGATACAAAGGACGAGACTAAAAAAACTCACAAAGAGCTTTACCAAAGCAAGAGGGAACATGCTCCTACTGAAGAGAAGGAGAGTCAAAAAGCAGGTCCTTCCAGCAAGAGAAGGATAAACTTGCATACAAAGAATGCAAACTGGAGCTCCTGATTGGCTTCATGCTGAACTCTGTGCTGTTCTTGTCCTAATCTTGGTCTCTCCATAGGTAATAGGGTTTAAATCCAAATAGAATCACGCGATGAGGAAGATCTCACTGCAACAAATTCAACATCTAAAATCAAAGTTTACATTTTCCGTGATTTTCTTTCTGAGCAGAAGTGTGTAGTACTCCTTTTATATTAATGTAGAGATTATTCAAAACAGTCTTTAAGTGCTTGATGACTTAACAGAACAGTCTGCAGATTTATTATCAAATCCAAAAGAAACGACTTGGTAGACTCTTTTTTTCCCAGTTTTGAATGACCACTAGGAAAGAAGGCCTGAAATAAAGAGGTTAAAGGCAAATAGTTTTCATTTGGTTTGATGATTAAGTGGCAAACAAGAGGAAGAGTTGCAAGATAGCTTATTAAATTCAGTCCAGCCAAGTAGGAAAAGTAACTGTGGACAGCTGTATCTTGGCAAAGAAGGTAGTAGGGAGCAAGGAGGTTTAGCAGTCAGGATGGAAGGTGATGCCATGAGGCTTACAGGCTAGTAATGTGCTAGTGAAACCCAGCCTTCCTAAACAAACCTGCCTGGATAATTCCTGTGAATAACATACTGTGTTCAGCTATTTCCTACCATAGAAACGGTGCTGACTGCTTCTTCAGAGTAACATAAGTTAGTGATACTACTGAAATAGTTTTGGTTCCGATGTAGATCTGATTTCTCGTAAGCACGCTGAATTCACAGCTGTTGATCCTCCAGAGGAGGCTTTGCAATTGGACACCTGGAGAATAGGTAAATTTCCCGCTGTTGTTCTCCTCTCCTCTTGTTTTGGTTTGTTTTGGTTTGGTTTGTTTTTTTCCTAGTAGCATAGGCTTTAGACTATGAAGAAACGGGCTGCTTTTTTTCATTTCCAACACTGGCTGTTCCTCCTGAGCCCCGCCTTTTATTTTTTCAGTCATAGGATATGTGAATGTCACTTGTTGGGAGAGAGGTAGAAAACTCTGTTTCAAGTGGTGTTTTTTCAGCTCTGTGGGGAGAAGAAATAGAGTGGTTTTGAATATTCTGGCTCTTCTTCAGAGCAGCATGTGGAGGGAGACAGATGCGTTTGCTTTTTGAGTGCAATGGCTTCAGAAGCAAGAGGGGAAAAAACACTTTGTCTGGGAGCTGAAGAAGGTGTCGTAATCACAGGAGAGGTTTCTAAATGGCATATCTTTGAGAGTGTTGCTGTAGTGCGGAGGTTTTTGTTTGTTTGTTTGCCTTTGGAAGGTTTTACTCTTAATATTGCCGTCCTTCAGCAGAAGTGAGAAATGGGTGTTTATTTTGTGCAGTGTCGCGGACCCTCCGAAATGTACTGGGAATGACGAATACCTCGCACAGTACCAATGTGATGACAGTGGAGACAAGGAGAAAGCAAGACGATGAAAAGAACGTGACCTCATTTCAAAAGACAACGTTTTGTACGGCAAAGAGTCTTCTGAGCCTGGTGAGAAATTGCGGCAAACTTCCTCTCTCAAGTCTGACACGGGATGTAGCTCTAAAAACCTTTCCTCCTCAGCTATTACAGAGAGATGCCAAGATACAAAGGACGAGACTAAAAAAACTCACAAAGAGCTTTACCAAAGCAAGAGGGAACATGCTCCTACTGAAGAGAAGGAGAGTCAAAAAGCAGGTCCTTCCAGCAAGAGAAGGATAAACTTGCATACAAAGAATGCAAACTGGAGCTCCTGATTGGCTTCATGCTGAACTCTGTGCTGTTCTTGTCCTAATCTTGGTCTCTCCATAGGTAATAGGGTTTAAATCCAAATAGAATCACGCGATGAGGAAGATCTCACTGCAACAAATTCAACATCTAAAATCAAAGTTTACATTTTCCGTGATTTTCTTTCTGAGCAGAAGTGTGTAGTACTCCTTTTATATTAATGTAGAGATTATTCAAAACAGTCTTTAAGTGCTTGATGACTTAACAGTCTGCAGATTTATTATCAAATCCAAAAGAAACGACTTGGTAGACTCTTTTTTTCCCAGTTTTGAATGACCACTAGGAAAGAAGGCCTGAAATAAAGAGGTTAAAGGCAAATAGTTTTCATTTGGTTTGATGATTAAGTGGCAAACAAGAGGAAGAGTTGCAAGATAGCTTATTAAATTCAGTCCAGCCAAGTAGGAAAAGTAAATGTGGACAGCTGTATCTTGGCAAAGAAGGTAGTAGGGAGCAAGGAGGTTTAGCAGTCAGGATGGAAGGTGATGCCATGAGGCTTACAGGCTAGTAATGTGCTAGTGAAACCCAGCCTTCCTAAACAAACCTGCCTGGATAATTCCTGTGAATAACATACTGTGTTCAGCTATTTCCTACCATAGAAACGGTGCTGACTGCTTCTTCAGAGTAACATAAGTTAGTGATACTACTGAAATAGTTTTGGTTCCGATGTAGATCTGATTTCTCGTAAGCACGCTGAATTCACAGCTGTTGATCCTCCAGAGGAGGCTTTGCAATTGGACACCTGGAGAATAGGTAAATTTCCCGCTGTTGTTCTCCTCTCCTCTTGTTTTGGTTTGTTTTGGTTTGGTTTGTTTTTTTCCTAGTAGCATAGGCTTTAGACTATGAAGAAACGGGCTGCTTTTTTTCATTTCCAACACTGGCTGTTCCTCCTGAGCCCCGCCTTTTATTTTTTCAGTCATAGGATATGTGAATGTCACTTGTTGGGAGAGAGGTAGAAAACTCTGTTTCAAGTGGTGTTTTTTCAGCTCTGTGGGGAGAAGAAATAGAGTGGTTTTGAATAGTCTGGCTCTTCTTCAGAGCAGCATGTGGAGGGAGACAGATGCGTTTGCTTTTTGAGTGCAATGGCTTCAGAAGCAAGAGGGGAAAAAACACTTTGTCTGGGAGCTGAAGAAGGTGTCGTAATCACAGGAGAGGTTTCTAAATGGCATATCTTTGAGAGTGTTGCTGTAGTGCGGAGGTTTTTGTTTGTTTGTTTGCCTTTGGAAGGTTTTACTCTTAATATTGCCGTCCTTCAGCAGAAGTGAGAAATGGGTGTTTATTTTGTGCAGTGTCGCGGACCCTCCGAAATGTACTGGGAATGACGAATACCTCGCACAGTACCAATGTGATGACAGTGGAGACAAGGAGAAAGCAAGACGATGAAAAGAACGTGACCTCATTTCAAAAGACAACGTTTTGTACGGCAAAGAGTCTTCTGAGCCTGGTGAGAAATTGCGGCAAACTTCCTCTCTCAAGTCTGACACGGGATGTAGCTCTAAAAACCTTTCCTCCTCAGCTATTACAGAGAGATGCCAAGATACAAAGGACGAGACTAAAAAAACTCACAAAGAGCTTTACCAAAGCAAGAGGGAACATGCTCCTCCTGAAGAGAAGGAGAGTCAAAAAGCAGGTCCTTCCAGCAAGAGAAGGATAAACTTGCATACAAAGAATGCAAACTGGAGCTCCTGATTGGCTTCATGCTGAACTCTGTGCTGTTCTTGTCCTAATCTTGGTCTCTCCATAGATAATAGGGTTTAAATCCAAATAGAATCACGCGATGAGGAAGATCTCACTGCAACAAATTCAACATCTAAAATCAAAGTTTACATTTTCCGTGATTTTCTTTCTGAGCAGAAGTGTGTAGTACTCCTTTTATATTAATGTAGAGATTATTCAAAACAGTCTTTAAGTGCTTGATGACTTAACAGTCTGCAGATTTATTATCAAATCCAAAAGAAACGACTTGGTAGACTCTTTTTTTCCCAGTTTTGAATGACCACTAGGAAAGAAGGCCTGAAATAAAGAGGTTAAAGGCAAATAGTTTTCATTTGGTTTGATGATTAAGTGGCAAACAAGAGGAAGAGTTGCAAGATAGCTTATTAAATTCAGTCCAGCCAAGTAGGAAAAGTAACTGTGGACAGCTGTATCTTGGCAAAGAAGGTAGTAGGGAGCAAGGAGGTTTAGCAGTCAGGATGGAAGGTGATGCCATGAGGCTTACAGGCTAGTAATGTGCTAGTGAAACCCAGCCTTCCTAAACAAACGTGCCTGGATAATTCCTGTGAATAACATACTATGTTCAGCTATTTCCTACCATAGAAACGGTGCTGACTGCTTCTTCAGAGTAACATAAGTTAGTGATGCTACTGAAATAGTTTTGGTTCCGATGTAGATCTGATTTCTCGTAAGCACGCTGAATTCACAGCTGTTGATCCTCCAGAGGAGGCTTTGCAATTGAACACCTGGAGAATAGGTAAATTTCCCGCTGTTGTTCTCCTCTCCTCTTGTTTTGGTTTGTTTTGGTTTGGTTTGTTTTTTTCCTAGTAGCATAGGCTTAAGACTATGAAGAAACGGGCTGCTTTTTTTCATTTCCAACACTGGCTGTTCCTCCTGAGCCCCGCCTTTTATTTTTTCAGTCATAGGATATGTGAATGTCACTTGTTGGGAGAGAGGTAGAAAACTCTGTTTCAAGTGGTGTTTTTTCAGCTCTGTGGGGAGAAGAAATAGAGTGGTTTTGAATAGTCTGGCTCTTCTTCAGAGCAGCATGTGGAGGGAGACAGATGCGTTTGCTTTTTGAGTGCAATGGCTTCAGAAGCAAGAGGGGAAAAAACACTTTGTCTGGGAGCTGAAGAAGGTGTTGTAATCACAGGAGAGGTTTCTAAATGGCATATCTTTGAGAGTGTTGCTGTAGTGCGGAGGTTTTTGTTTGTTTGTTTGCCTTTGGAAGGTTTTACTCTTAATATTGCCGTCCTTCAGCAGAAGTGAGAAATGGGTGTTTATTTTGTGCAGTGTCGCGGACCCTCCGAAATGTACTGGGAATGACGAATACCTCGCACAGTACCAATGTGATGACGGTGGAGACAAGGAGAAAGCAAGACGATGAAAAGAACGTGACCTCATTTCAAAAGACAACGTTTTGTACGGCAAAGAGTCTTCTGAGCCTGGTGAGAAATTGCGGCAAACTTCCTCTCTCAAGTCTGACACGGGATGTAGCTCTAAAAACCTTTCCTCCTCAGCTATTACAGAGAGATGCCAAGATACAAAGGACGAGACTAAAAAAACTCACAAAGAGCTTTACCAAAGCAAGAGGGAACATGCTCCTCCTGAAGAGAAGGAGAGTCAAAAAGCAGGTCCTTCCAGCAAGAGAAGGATAAACTTGCATACAAAGAATGCAAACTGGAGCTCCTGATTGGCTTCATGCTGAACTCTGTGCTGTTCTTGTCCTAATCTTGGTCTCTCCATAGGTAATAGGGTTTAAATCCAAATAGAATCACGCGATGAGGAAGATCTCACTGCAACAAATTCAACATCTAAAATCAAAGTTTACATTTTCCGTGATTTTCTTTCTGAGCAGAAGTGTGTAGTACTCCTTTTATATTAATGTAGAGATTATTCAAAACAGTCTTTAAGTGCTTGATGACTTAACAGAACAGTCTGCAGATTTATTATCAAATCCAAAAGAAACGACTTGGTAGACTCTTTTTTTCCCAGTTTTGAATGACCACTAGGAAAGAAGGCCTGAAATAAAGAGGTTAAAGGCAAATAGTTTTCATTTGGTTTGATGATTAAGTGGCAAACAAGAGGAAGAGTTGCAAGATAGCTTATTAAATTCAGTCCAGCCAAGTAGGAAAAGTAACTGTGGACAGCTGTATCTTGGCAAAGAAGATAGTAGGGAGCAAGGAGGTTTAGCAGTCAGGATGGAAGGTGATGCCATGAGGCTTACAGGCTAGTAATGTGCTAGTGAAACCCAGCCTTCCGAAACAAACCTGCCTGGATAATTCCTGTGAATAACATACTATGTTCAGCTATTTCCTACCATAGAAACGGTGCTGACTGCTTCTTCAGAGTAACATAAGTTAGTGATGCTACTGAAATAGTTTTGGTTCCGATGTAGATCTGATTTCTCGTAAGCACGCTGAATTCACAGCTGTTGATCCTCCAGAGGAGGCTTTGCAATTGAACACCTGGAGAATAGGTAAATTTCCCGCTGTTGTTCTCCTCTCCTCTTGTTTTGTTTTGTTTTGGTTTGGTTTGTTTTTTTCCTAGTAGCATAGGCTTAAGACTATGAAGAAACGGGCTGCTTTTTTTCATTTCCAACACTGGCTGTTCCTCCTGAGCCCCGCCTTTTATTTTTTCAGTCCTAGGATATGTGAATGTCACTTGTTGGGAGAGAGGTAGAAAACTCTGTTTCAAGTGGTGTTTTTTCAGCTCTGTGGGGAGAAGAAATAGAGTGGTTTTGAATAGTCTGGCTCTTCTTCAGAGCAGCATGTGGAGGGAGACAGATGCGTTTGCTTTTTGAGTGCAATGGCTTCAGAAGCAAGAGGGGAAAAAGCACTTTGTCTGGGAGCTGAAGAAGGTGTTGTAATCACAGGAGAGGTTTCTAAATGGCATATCTTTGAGAGTGTTGCTGTAGTGCGGAGGTTTTTGTTTGTTTGTTTGCCTTTGGAAGGTTTTACTCTTAATATTGCCGTCCTTCAGCAGAAGTGAGAAATGGGTGTTTATTTTGTGCAGTGTCGCGGACCCTCCGAAATGTACTGGGAATGACGAATACCTCGCACAGTACCAATGTGATGACGGTGGAGACAAGGAGAAAGCAAGACGATGAAAAGAACGTGACCTCATTTCAAAAGACAACGTTTTGTACGGCAAAGAGTCTTCTGAGCCTGGTGAGAAATTGCGGCAAACTTCCTCTCTCAAGTCTGACACGGGATGTAGCTCTAAAAACCTTTCCTCCTCAGCTATTACAGAGAGATGCCAAGATACAAAGGACGAGACTAAAAAAACTCACAAAGAGCTTTACCAAAGCAAGAGGGAACATGCTCCTCCTGAAGAGAAGGAGAGTCAAAAAGCAGGTCCTTCCAGCAAGAGAAGGATAAACTTGCATACAAAGAATGCAAACTGGAGCTCCTGATTGGCTTCATGCTGAACTCTGTGCTGTTC
This sequence comes from Clangula hyemalis, assembly GCA_963989345.1. The sequence continues at coordinate 2,994,037 of OZ022456.1, read as the reverse complement.
TTGTCCTAATCTTGGTCTCTCCATAGGTAATAGGGTTTAAATCCAAATAGAATCACGCGATGAGGAAGATCTCACTGCAACAAATTCAACATCTAAAATCAAAGTTTACATTTTCCGTGATTTTCTTTCTGAGCAGAAGTGTGTAGTACTCCTTTTATATTAATGTAGAGATTATTCAAAACAGTCTTTAAGTGCTTGATGACTTAACAGAACAGTCTGCAGATTTATTATCAAATCCAAAAGAAACGACTTGGTAGACTCTTTTTTTCCCAGTTTTGAATGACCACTAGGAAAGAAGGCCTGAAATAAAGAGGTTAAAGGCAAATAGTTTTCATTTGGTTTGATGATTAAGTGGCAAACAAGAGGAAGAGTTGCAAGATAGCTTATTAAATTCAGTCCAGCCAAGTAGGAAAAGTAACTGTGGACAGCTGTATCTTGGCAAAGAAGGTAGTAGGGAGCAAGGAGGTTTAGCAGTCAGGATGGAAGGTGATGCCATGAGGCTTACAGGCTAGTAATGTGCTAGTGAAACCCAGCCTTCCTAAACAAACGTGCCTGGATAATTCCTGTGAATAACATACTATGTTCAGCTATTTCCTACCATAGAAACGGTGCTGACTGCTTCTTCAGAGTAACATAAGTTAGTGATGCTACTGAAATAGTTTTGGTTCCGATGTAGATCTGATTTCTCGTAAGCACGCTGAATTCACAGCTGTTGATCCTCCAGAGGAGGCTTTGCAATTGAACACCTGGAGAATAGGTAAATTTCCCGCTGTTGTTCTCCTCTCCTCTTGTTTTGGTTTGTTTTGGTTTGGTTTGTTTTTTTCCTAGTAGCATAGGCTTTAGACTATGAAGAAACGGGCTGCTTTTTTTCATTTCCAACACTGGCTGTTCCTCCTGAGCCCCGCCTTTTATTTTTTCAGTCCTAGGATATGTGAATGTCACTTGTTGGGAGAGAGGTAGAAAACTCTGTTTCAAGTGGTGTTTTTTCAGCTCTGTGGGGAGAAGAAATAGAGTGGTTTTGAATATTCTGGCTCTTCTTCAGAGCAGCATGTGGAGGGAGACAGATGCGTTTGCTTTTTGAGTGCAATGGCTTCAGAAGCAAGAGGGGAAAAAGCACTTTGTCTGGGAGCTGAAGAAGGTGTTGTAATCACAGGAGAGGTTTCTAAATGGCATATCTTTGAGAGTGTTGCTGTAGTGCGGAGGTTTTTGTTTGTTTGTTTGCCTTTGGAAGGTTTTACTCTTAATATTGCCGTCCTTCAGCAGAAGTGAGAAATGGGTGTTTATTTTGTGCAGTGTCGCGGACCCTCCGAAATGTACTGGGAATGACGAATACCTCGCACAGTACCAATGTGATGACGGTGGAGACAAGGAGAAAGCAAGACGATGAAAAGAACGTGACCTCATTTCAAAAGACAACGTTTTGTACGGCAAAGAGTCTTCTGAGCCTGGTGAGAAATTGCGGCAAACTTCCTCTCTCAAGTCTGACACTGGATGTAGCTCTAAAAACCTTTCCTCCTCAGCTATTACAGAGAGATGCCAAGATACAAAGGACGAGACTAAAAAAGCTCACAAAGAGCTTTACCAAAGCAAGAGGGAACATGCTCCTCCTGAAGAGAAGGAGAGTCAAAAAGCAGGTCCTTCCAGCAAGAGAAGGATAAACTTGCATACAAAGAATGCAAACTGGAGCTCCTGATTGGCTTCATGCTGAACTCTGTGCTGTTCTTGTCCTAATCTTGGTCTCTCCATAGATAATATGCTTTAAATCCAAATAGAATCACGCGATGAGGAAGATCTCACTGCAACAAATTCAACATCTAAAATCAAAGTTTACATTTTCCGTGATTTTCTTTCTGAGCAGAAGTGTGTAGTACTCCTTTTATATTAATGTAGAGATTATTCAAAACAGTCTTTAAGTGCTTGATGACTTAACAGTCTGCAGATTTATTATCAAATCCAAAAGAAACGACTTGGTAGACTCTTTTTTTCCCAGTTTTGAATGACCACTAGGAAAGAAGGCCTGAAATAAAGAGGTTAAAGGCAAATAGTTTTCATTTGGTTTGATGATTAAGTGGCAAACAAGAGGAAGAGTTGCAAGATAGCTTATTAAATTCAGTCCAGCCAAGTAGGAAAAGTAAATGTGGACAGCTGTATCTTGGCAAAGAAGGTAGTAGGGAGCAAGGAGGTTTAGCAGTCAGGATGGAAGGTGATGCCATGAGGCTTACAGGCTAGTAATGTGCTGTTGAAACCCAGCCTTCCTAAACAAACCTGCCTGGATAATTCCTGTGAATAACATACTGTGTTCAGCTATTTCCTACCATAGAAACGGTGCTGGCTCCTTCTTCAGAGTAACATAAGTTAGTGATACTACTGAAATAGTTTTGGTTCCGATGTAGATCTGATTTCTCGTAAGCACGCTGAATTCACAGCTGTTGATCCTCCAGAGGAGGCTTTGCAATTGAACACCTGGAGAATAGGTAAATTTCCCGCTGTTGTTCTCCTCTCCTCTTGTTTTGTTTTGTTTTGGTTTGGTTTGTTTTTTTCCTAGTAGCATAGGCTTAAGACTCTGAAGAAACGGGCTGCTTTTTTTCATTTCCAACACTGGCTGTTCCTCCTGAGCCCCGCCTTTTATTTTTTCAGTCATAGGATATGTGAATGTCACTTGTTGGGAGAGAGGTAGAAAACTCTGTTTCAAGTGGTGTTTTTTCAGCTCTGTGGGGAGAAGAAATAGAGTGGTTTTGAATATTCTGGCTCTTCTTCAGAGCAGCATGTGGAGGGAGACAGATGCGTTTGCTTTTTGAGTGCAGTGGCTTCAGAAGCAAGAGGGGAAAAAACACTTTGTCTGGGAGCTGAAGAAGGTGTCATAATCACAGGAGAGGTTTCTAAATGGCATATCTTTGAGAGTGTTGCTGTAGTGCGGAGGTTTTTGTTTGTTTGTTTGCCTTTGGAAGGTTTTACTCTTAATATTGCCGTCCTTCAGCAGAAGTGAGAAATGGGTGTTTATTTTGTGCAGTGTCGCGGACCCTCCGAAATGTACTGGGAATGACGAATACCTTGCACAGTACCAATGTGATGACGGTGGAGACAAGGAGAAAGCAAGACGATGAAAAGAACGTGACCTCATTTCAAAAGACAACGTTTTGTACGGCAAAGAGTCTTCTGAGCCTGGTGAGAAATTGCGGCAAACTTCCTCTCTCAAGTCTGACACTGGATGTAGCTCTAAAAACCTTTCCTCCTCAGCTATTACAGAGAGATGCCAAGATACAAAGGACGAGACTAAAAAAGCTCACAAAGAGCTTTACCAAAGCAAGAGGGAACATGCTCCTCCTGAAGAGAAGGAGAGTCAAAAAGCAGGTCCTTCCAGCAAGAGAAGGATAAACTTGCATACAAAGAATGCAAACTGGAGCTCCTGATTGGCTTCATGCTGAACTCTGTGCTGTTCTTGTCCTAATCTTGGTCTCTCCATAGATAATATGCTTTAAATCCAAATAGAATCACGCGATGAGGAAGATCTCACTGCAACAAATTCAACATCTAAAATCAAAGTTTACATTTTCCGTGATTTTCTTTCTGAGCAGAAGTGTGTAGTACTCCTTTTATATTAATGTAGAGATTATTCAAAACAGTCTTTAAGTGCTTGATGACTTAACAGTCTGCAGATTTATTATCAAATCCAAAAGAAACGACTTGGTAGACTCTTTTTTTCCCAGTTTTGAATGACCACTAGGAAAGAAGGCCTGAAATAAAGAGGTTAAAGGCAAATAGTTTTCATTTGGTTTGATGATTAAGTGGCAAACAAGAGGAAGAGTTGCAAGATAGCTTATTAAATTCAGTCCAGCCAAGTAGGAAAAGTAAATGTGGACAGCTGTATCTTGGCAAAGAAGGTAGTAGGGAGCAAGGAGGTTTAGCAGTCAGGATGGAAGGTGATGCCATGAGGCTTACAGGCTAGTAATGTGCTAGTGAAACCCAGCCTTCCTAAACAAACCTGCCTGGATAATTCCTGTGAATAACATACTGTGTTCAGCTATTTCCTACCATAGAAACGGTGCTGGCTCCTTCTTCAGAGTAACATAAGTTAGTGATACTACTGAAATAGTTTTGGTTCCGATGTAGATCTGATTTCTCGTAAGCACGCTGAATTCACAGCTGTTGATCCTCCAGAGGAGGCTTTGCAATTGAACACCTGGAGAATAGGTAAATTTCCCGCTGTTGTTCTCCTCTCCTCTTGTTTTGTTTTGTTTTGGTTTGGTTTGTTTTTTTCCTAGTAGCATAGGCTTAAGACTATGAAGAAACGGGCTGCTTTTTTTCATTTCCAACACTGGCTGTTCCTCCTGAGCCCCGCCTTTTATTTTTTCAGTCCTAGGATATGTGAATGTCACTTGTTGGGAGAGAGGTAGAAAACTCTGTTTCAAGTGGTGTTTTTTCAGCTCTGTGGGGAGAAGAAATAGAGTGGTTTTGAATATTCTGGCTCTTCTTCAGAGCAGCATGTGGAGGGAGACAGATGCGTTTGCTTTTTGAGTGCAGTGGCTTCAGAAGCAAGAGGGGAAAAAACACTTTGTCTGGGAGCTGAAGAAGGTGTCATAATCACAGGAGAGGTTTCTAAATGGCATATCTTTGAGAGTGTTGCTGTAGTGCGGAGGTTTTTGTTTGTTTGTTTGCCTTTGGAAGGTTTTACTCTTAATATTGCCGTCCTTCAGCAGAAGTGAGAAATGGGTGTTTATTTTGTGCAGTGTCGCGGACCCTCCGAAATGTACTGGGAATGACGAATACCTTGCACAGTACCAATGTGATGACGGTGGAGACAAGGAGAAAGCAAGACGATGAAAAGAACGTGACCTCATTTCAAAAGACAACGTTTTGTACGGCAAAGAGTCTTCTGAGCCTGGTGAGAAATTGCGGCAAACTTCCTCTCTCAAGTCTGACACTGGATGTAGCTCTAAAAACCTTTCCTCCTCAGCTATTACAGAGAGATGCCAAGATACAAAGGACGAGACTAAAAAAGCTCACAAAGAGCTTTACCAAAGCAAGAGGGAACATGCTCCTCCTGAAGAGAAGGAGAGTCAAAAAGCAGGTCCTTCCAGCAAGAGAAGGATAAACTTGCATACAAAGAATGCAAACTGGAGCTCCTGATTGGCTTCATGCTGAACTCTGTGCTGTTCTTGTCCTAATCTTGGTCTCTCCATAGACAATATGGAGAGAAACTTACAAGTTTCTTCAAGCTAAGAGGGAGTGCAATTGTTGCCCAGCATGTTTGTGTTTTGAGACAGGGAGCACCAGAAGTTGTCATCTTAAAATATGACATGGAGTGGAGTCTGGTTGTTCACACATTCTTGCCAACATTCATGCAATCTGTCCCATTATCAAGAACAAAATTAGGGACTGAACGGAGGTCTTTCAAATGCCAGTGTTGCAAAAACAGACTCTTTACGATACTAATGTCAAAAGAATCCTGATTGTACTAAACTGGAAGTATCTCTTCTAGCTGAAAAATCAGGAACAGCACAGAAGAAAATGCCTCTGCTCTACTGCTTGCTCTTCGGGCTTCAGTGATTTCTCTGGCCAGCAGATGGCAAACTCGTTCTTTCTAAAAAAGTCCAAAGTATAGGAAGAAAGTAAACGTCTTGCATGCATTACGCAAGTGCGGGGCATGGGGATCCCTGGGCTATATATGTGAAAGAGATGTTCGTTGATAAATACAGCAGTACCCCACTTGGATATGCTGCTTGCAACGTAATCAGGATAGGAGGGCTGTGCAAAGCAATTCTGGTAAATTGAGGAATTCAAGTATTTCGTCAAGCCTAAAGATACTAATTAGTTTCCTTTTGGGGAAGGTCAGTCTTTCAAAGGAAAGAAAAAATGTCTCTTAAGCAGGATTTTCTGAATGGTGGAATCTAATCTGAAAAAAAGGCCACTTCCGCACATGAATTATTTGCTAGTTTATTATTTTTAATTTTCTACTGTATGGAACCTCTCGAAGAAGCTAGGGACAGACTAGGAACAACGGAGGACTTGTAAGAGTGCCTTTTCAACCGGAATCACGTTACTTTGCATAAATGAACAAGGATAGCTAGTGATAATTTGTGATTTAAGGAAATTCCAGATAGGTGAGAGAAAGAGCAGCATTAAAGCAGTTAAATTCCTGCATTCCTAAGTGCTCTCTCTAGCAAGTTTCTGAACGCTTCTGTTCTGTGGCTAGGATTTGGTCAGCTTTGATCACTAGTAAAACAAGGATGCCGTCCAGTCAAACCTTCAAATGACTGTAACTTACCTAAGGTCAACCATTTGCTATCAAAGCAGGTAGCTTTGTCCTAATATTCTGTACAGCTCACCAATTTTAGCATAGAACTGAAATGCAGTCCGTTTAATGGGAGGGCTTTGGAAGCCGCCTTCTCCAGTCAGTTCAGCCCTGTAGTCAGAGAGCAGATCAAGCTGTGTACAGGGTTGTGACTTCTCTCTTTGGAAAGAAAACCAGTGAGCCAGACAGTTCCATGTAGGGTATCACAGCAGGGAATGACATTTCTTCCCTTTGTCTTTCAGATGCAGAGCTTACTGCTGGAAGCCTTCAATACTCAGACTAAACCTACCATCAAATCCGACAAGCTTTTTACCATCGAAACGCAACAACTTCTTACCGTCAAACCCAACAACGTCTTACGACTTCTTACCATCAAAAACCCAGCAACTTCTTACAATTTCTTACCATCAATCCCAACGTCTTCTTACCGTCAAAACCAACCTTTTACAGTCAAAACCGACTGCCTTTTACCTTCACAACCGACGATGCAACCTCATCAGGTTATAAATGAAGTCTCAACTCCCTCTGAATTTAGTAACATAAAAGAATATTTATAAAAGGCAAGTAAACAGCGCTGGGTGCGCGGGGAGTCTATGCTCTACCACCACACACACCCAACCGTCCAACTTTCCAAATATATAGAGGACATTGCTGTTACATATTTACAAGAAACCCGAGTACGCCTATACATATGGATATCCTATCCCCGCTTCATATTCGAATTCTCTTTGTGGTGGTCGTTGTGGGTGAAAGGCTCACGGTTTCCCCATCACCATTAGCAACCTTTTGTTCCAGACTGCAGGAGCGGCTTCGACTGTCTCCCTCTTCTTCTGCACGTGCTCTGCCCACCACAAGGTTCCCAAAAGCAACAAAATGTGATTGCTTTTCCCGCGTTTCGTTAACCCTTGAAACCACACTAATAATATTATTATCATAGAACATTAAACAATAAATGTTAACAGTTCTAACCAGCAACCCCCCCAGCAACTTCCGTGCCTTGTGCCTTAACAGAGGGGAAAACAAGCAACCCCAGACGGCAGGGCGTTGCCTCAATCCCTCTTCTTTATTTCCTCTAACCTCTTTACATTCCTGATGACCTCATCGTTAAGAGTGATGTTATCACCCACCACGAGGCCTTCCGACCCCCATTGCCACATTCCCAAATCTCCCCCTTCTTTATTAATATCAGCCAGTTTTCTGACACAAATTACCACTCCATATATAACAATCCCTCCTCTTCTTTTGAATGTCATTAATTCGTGTCTTGGCTTTGAATTTTGCCAAGGCCAATTGAACCATAAAAGAATGCTTTCACAATATTCTCTGTAAGATTTATAAACAAGTTTTTAGCAACGGTTGGAATCCCATATTTAGTTCGTGTTTCAATTTCATGATTCCGCAGGGTGTGTAATAATTGTACTTTTCCCAATTAACCCTCTTTCATTATTAGCTCTTACCTCTATCCGCCATTGATAGGGGACCTCTTTCGGCTCATAACTGGTTATCTTACTGCTTTCATTACATCGAGCATACTCTGGTTTCCATAGCATAGGTTTAACAGGCATAGTAGTGTTTGTTCCTGAATTCTTCCCCTCCGGGGGTTAACAATACATTCACTACAATTCTGAGACCAATAGCATGTAATTAGGAGAGCTCCGGTAAAGGCCATGTTACCCGGCGGTTATTACTCTAAGGGGCTGCAGCCTTTGGTAAACCTTCTTGAGCCGCAGTACTGGTCCCTTCTCCGGTCTTGCCCTCTCCCTGATGCTTCTTAGGAAATGGTCCAGACTTACACACGCGATGGTTCTTCTATTTGCGCTCAACTTTTCCACGAGTTAGTGGGGGCTCGATTCAAAGCAGATAACCAATCATCTAGGTAAATTTTCCCACCTATTATTTTAAATTTTTCAGGTAATTCAAGATGGTGTGGGTATCTCTACTGGAGGTGGCACTCCCCCTATGGGATTTTGGGGTCCCAAATCCTTCTATTAGGGCCTTTATATGAGTTTCCAATGATTGCTAATATTCTAATCAGTACAAGATTTAATATACATACAATTAGCATCCAAAGGGTAGCTACGCCCTGATATGCTTCAAGTTCTTTTAAGCTTAACTTTCAGATCTCCAGGAGTAGACTCAACCTTCCAGGTTCCTGTTACGGGTCCCTTTACTCGTGATGCATATGTCCACCCCTTTTCCACCGTTCTTATAGCCGTCTCTTTCGTAGTTCAGTAAAGTCCACCTGTATTCTCTCAAATGGTCGATATGCAATTCGTCTTCCTCCAGCAGGTGCTTGCCTAATCACCTTCTTATTCACCTTTTGACATGTTAAGCATCCTTGGATGGTTTGTTTGGCTATCTCATATATTCCTACACACCCATAAAATTTTAGAAATTGATCACTCAATGCTTTTGTTCCCCTGTGGGTTTGTAGGTGTAGCCGTAAAAGTAGATGCCTAGTTTGTTCCTTTGGCAGTATTTCTCTTCCATCAGGCAGAATCCATTTTCCTTCTTTCAGTTCTGCTCCTATGGTCTTTATAATTTTTATTTCTGCTTCTGTATACTTTTTCTCTTGTGTCCCTATTCCGTTACCCGTTTCTTGTAGGGTTAGGACTACATCATGCTTCCTAAGAGCTGCTTCCCTTGCTTCTCTATCCGCTAGGTTATTCCCTCTTATGTGGAAGCCAGTTCCCTTTTGATGTCCTCTGACATGTACCACAGCAATCTCCCTAGGTCCTCTCAATGCCTGCAATATTTGAGTAACTAAAGTTTGGTGAATCAGCCCTTTTCCCTGGGTGCCTATGAGTCCCCTTTCTTCCCAAATTTTCCCAAATGGGTGCACTATTCCATGAGCATATTTAGAGTCTGTATAAATAGTGCCACTTTTTCCTTTCAATAGTTCTAGGGCTCGTAATAATGCATAAAGTTCACACGCTTGAGCGGACCAGGCAGCGCTGAGTGGTCCTGATTCTATTAGGACCATATCCCCATTTACGATGGCATACCCTGATCTTCTTTTTCCATCTACTACTTTGGATGATCCATCAATAAATAATTTTTCCCCTGTTTCTAATTCTGTCTCCTCGAGATCGGGTCAGATTTTGGTTTGCAATTCAATCACTTCCACGCAGTTATGTTGTAGTTCTGTTAGGGGTTCCCCCTATAGAAATTGTGCAGGGCTCTGTGCAGCAGTTACTTTTCGTTCTAAATCAGGGGACTCGATCAGGATGGCCTGATACTTCAGCATCCTACTATCAGTTAACCATTTTTCAGCCTTCTGCTGGAGTACTCCCCTAACATTATGTGGAGTATATATCTTCAGAGGTGCCCTAAAAGTGACTTTTCTAGCTTCCTCAATCAGTAAGGCAGTAGCCACAATTGCCTGTAAGCACACTGGCCACCCCCTACTCACAGGGTCTAATAGTTTGGAACAATATCCCACAGGTTTCTTGATTCCTGCCCATTCTTGAGTTAGCTGTAATTGCAACTAACATATGCAGTTTGGTTAGATAAATAAATAAAAGGGTCTTTCTAAATCTGGGAGGCTCAGCACTGGAGCTTCTATTAACGTTTTCTTGATCAACCTCAACTTTTCCTCATCTTCCTCGTTCCACTTAATTTTTTCTCCAGTCAAATTTTCATATAAAAACTTTGCCTTTTCACTAAACCCTTCAATCCGGGGTCTACAATATCCCAAGAGGCCGAGCAGTTGCCTCACTTCCTTCTTCGTTTTGGGTGATGATAGGGCTAAAATCCCAGATACCCTGTCAGCATTCAGTTTTTTCTTTCCTTGGCTAAGCCCATGTCCTAAGTACCTTACTTCCTCTTCCACGAATTGTAATTTAGATTTTGAGACCTTCAACCCTTTTTTCCCTAAGAAATCAAGTAATTCGATAGTGGTTCTCCGTGTCTCTTTTTCAGTCTCCCCAGCTATTAATAGGTCATCCACATATTGCAACAATTTCACTTCCCCCTTTACCTCAAAAAGTTGTAACAATTTTTCTAAGGTTTGGCCAAATAAATTTGGGGATTCAGTAAATCCCTGAGGAAGTACAGTCCATCTAAGCTGTTGTCGCCTTCCTGTTTCGGGGTCTTCCCATTCAAAGGCGAAGTAATTCCGAGACCCTTCACTTAATGGGCAGGCCCAGAAAGCATCCTTCAAATCTATTACACTATACCATTTATGCTGAGGTGTTAGGTGGTTTAATAAAGTATATGGGTTAGCCGCCACTGGAAATTTGGTTATGGTTCGCTGATTCACAGCCCTAAGATCCTGAACCAACCTGTATGATCCATCAGCCTTTTTTACTGGCAAAATGGGGGTATTATGTGGGGACATCCATGGTTCCAGCATCCCCTTTTGGAGCAACCTGTCTATAACTGGTGTTATAAATGGCTAAGTCCCAAAATAGGTTTATAATCAAAGTTTACAATTGATTAAAGGAATAGAGGTAAGCAAACAGTGCTGGGTGTGCCAGGAGTCTCCGCTCCACCTAGACGCACACCCGTTACATCAAGATGATGATTTTTTTTTGCTCCTAGACTAATACATATTCATTACTACTTCTAAAAAAAACAGGGTTATTATAATTAGTTCCAGAATCTGAACCCCCCTACTGGAGCACGCGTATCAGTCTCTGGTGGTCCTTCTGGGGGTCTCTCATGCTGAAGGCTCATAGTCTTCCTCTCAGGCTTTTTTTCTTGTCCTTCTTCTTTGTACTTCTTGGCTGCATGTCAAAAGCTTGCACAGCGTTCCCTGCAAGCTTTGTCTTTTAGCCGTCCTTCAGCTTTTCCCTTCTCCTTCATCTCCTGGCCAGATATCAGGGGCTTGCACAGTGTCCCATGCAAAAGTCATAATAGTTAGCAGTTGTTCTGAAACCCCCAGATATCAGAGACTTCAAGGAAAAAACTTACGAATACATTTTCCTTCAAGCTCGCTATTGACAAGAATTGTTAAAACATTCCTCACAATCCCTCATCTTCTTTTTAATATCCTCCATTTGTGTCTCTTTTTCAACTTTTGTCATTAATAACTGGATTTCATCAGTCCATTCTCGGAGGGTCCAATTCTTAAGCATCATAATTGACATATCCCCTTCCTTTTTTAATGAAGACATTACAAATGTACTATTCATTATCCAGCGTATCAATAATGTAAAGCGAGGTATCATACAAGGTATGAATAATAACATCATTGCACCACATAAAAATAAAAATAACATCCTTTTAAGCCATGGTCCACCAGGCAGCCATGAAAATAAATCCCAATCCATACCCTTCCAAGTTTGTGCTGGGACGTGGGCTAATTCCTAATTTCTTTTGTTATCTGTTTAACCACTTTCCCAGTATCGTCAATTTGTAAGCAACAGTTAGAATCATTTAGTTTCCCACACACACCCCCCTCTTCTGCTAGTAAATAGTCTAAAACCATTCTATGTTGAAAGATAGCATTCCTCATCTGGGTGGACTGATCAGCTAAAAGATCCAAAGCCGTCGCTGTTGGATTGGTTATTATTTCGAGGACAGCTTGCAACCTAATTATTCGATTCAAATTATAAATAGGTTCTCGGGCTCCAGATATTATCTCATTCGGGTTCCAGGTAGCTGGTCCGTAATACTGTATGATTCTTTCAGGGGGCCATTCATTTTCTCTCCATTGTTGAGCACTACCTCCGGCTAAGGAAGCATCAATAGATCGTTTTTCTCTATTCAGATCATCATATAATTTTATTCCTAAATGATTTCCTTGTATTTGTGACAATAAAAAGAACAAGGGTCTTATGTACCCCACATAGCATATTCCTGACCAGTCCTTTGGTAGCCTTTTGTAGGCCTGTTTGCCACACACCCAATAACGTCCCTTTAGAGCCCACGTCCCATTTGGAAAAGGACCGTCCCATTCTCTTTTATTCCTTGGGGCGTGAAAATACAAAGGGTTTTCGTTACCAAGTGGTCCTGTTACAATGTTTGCCCCATTGGTACTCGTATATATACACCTCCAAGCTCCCGCGCTAGATTCCCACTCACAATTACAACTAAGTTCTCCTTCATGACTTGTCATATCACGAGCTGACCAGAAATGGTTAAAGAACACTTGTGTCCCATTCTCATCTTGCCACCTCCAGCGGTAGACTCTTACCACATGCTGCTCCCTAGTGGTGTTATCACGCTGACAACTCAGGATTTGAACGTCGAATTGTCCCTTTGATTGTGCTCTTGCCATGGCTTCACATCCAGGTCCAAAAAATTTCTTATATGAGCATTTCAGCCAAGTCCCGTTTTTCAGCTGGACATGTGTAGCGTTCCATTTTCCTTTACTTGATGCACAGTTTATAGCTCCACATTCAGGATCAGTACAATCATATCCGGGAGATAGAGTCCATTTACAAAAGCTTTTTCCCACCTTTACTGTTCCTGTTCTGTTTAAACAGTATATGCCCTGCTCTGACGAGTGCAATAGCCACGGGCCTTCTTCCTCTTTCCAGAATTGTGTACCATTATGAACTTCACTCAAATTACTAACCCACCACTTAGGTTCAACCGGGCCAGCTACCCAGGGCCAACTTTCAGTTCCCCGTGGTCCCCCACAAACCCAGCAATTGCTAAGGTTAAAAGCCTTGGCCACTTCTTCCCCCAGAATGAAAAAGTTATTCCCATGGCTTAATTGCCCCTGTAAAAATAGTACCAGGAAGTATAACATCCTTCTGCGTCGTCCAGGGGTTATCGTGGGGGTGTGAGAAATGCCTCCAATCAAGGGGTTGGGCCCACTTCCAGGATCTATTTGAGCTTGGGTTACTGTTCAGCCTTTGAGGGTGATCCAGCTCCTGGAAAACTAATTACAATAGGTTAAAAAAAAAATAATCGTATTTATTATATACATATATTTTTGTTTGCTTGTTTGTTTCTTTTTCCTGGGACAACCTGGCTTTGGTGCGGGAGAAGTCCGGTCGAGGCCCTCTCACTTGGCAGTCAATACCCGTAGGGGTTGCCTCCCTCGGTAGACTCTACACACCGCAGTGGAGGGTCCTGCCCCGGTCTTGCCTTCTCCCTTTCTTCCCTTCAGGCTTGTCCCCTTCTTCAGACATTCTTAATTTATGCAGAGCCTTATTGCCAGAACATTAGTTCTTTTTTAGCTTTAATTTCAGTTCCCCAGGAGCAGACTCAACCCTCCAAGTTTTGGTATTGATTGGTCCTTTTACTCTGGATGCATGGGTCCAACCCCTTTCTGCTGTTCTCACAGCTGTTTCAGTGGTAAGTGAAACAAGGTACGGTCCCTCCCACCGGGCGTGTAATGATTCTTCCCTCCAAGTTTTTATTAAGACCTTGTCCCCTGGTTGTATTTGATGAAGAGCAAATCCTAAAGGTGGTGTCTGAGCCATTATTCCAATTTCTCTTAGCTCTTGCAATCTTTTCCCAAGAGTAACTACATATTTCTGGATACTACGATCCTCAACTACATTGTTTCCCAGAGGCATTCCCTGTGAATAAGGCATACCATATAACATTTCATATGGTGATAATCCAGTCTCACTGTGTGGTTTAGTTCTTATGTTTAGAAGTGCCAATGGTGAGCATTTTGTCCAGGGCATTTGTGTCTCAATCATTAATTTAGCCAATTGTTGTTTCATTGTTTGATTCATTCCCTCTACTTTCCCTGAGCTTTGTGGGTGCCACGGAGTATGATATTCCCACTGAATACCTAAGGATTGACACAATAATCTTATTATTTTAGAAGTAAAGTGTGTGCCCTGATCAGAATCAATGTACTGGATTATCCCATATGTAGGTATCAGGTGTTCTAATAAAATTTTTGCCACCATTTGTGCCGTAGCTCGTGCTACGGGATAAGCTTCTACCCATTGTGTTAAATGATCTACTATTACCAATAAATACTTTATCCTCCCTACCTTGGGCAATTCAGTGAAATCAACTTGTACTTTCTCGAAAGGCCTATAAGCTGTTTTTCTTCCTCCCGCGGCTGCTTGTCGAAACACTTTCTTATTGATCTTCTGACAAGTTAAACAACCTTGTGTGATTTGCTTTGCTATTTCAAAAACCCCTATGCAACCCAATTGTTTAAGGAAGTGATTACTTAAAGCTTTTGTACCCCAATGTGTTTGTGTATGCAAACGTTCCAATCTTTGCCTTGCATAAGCTTTTGGTAATATCTCTCGCCCGTCTGGCAATGTCCGTTTTCCTTGTTCTGATCTAGCACCTATTTTCTCCAGTTTTGTCTGTTCTTCAGGAGTAAACCTTTTTCCTTCTCCCTCTCGTCTTTCTTCCTCCTGTACTATATTAATTCTAGCAGCCTGAGTTCTCAAGGCTGCTTCCTGAGCTTCTTTATCTGCTAGATTATTCCCTCTGGTGTGGTCATCTAATCCTTTTTGGTGTCCTTTTACATGTACCACTGCTATTTCTTTTGGTTCTCCTAATGCCCTTAAAATTTTTATTATGAATTCTTGATGTATAAGATTCCTCCCTTGAGTATTAATGAAACCTCTTTCTTCACAAATTTTTCCGAAGGTATGAACCACCCCATATGCATATTTAGAACCTGTATATATAGTTCCACTTTTCCCCTTTAGTAGTTCCATGGCCCTATATAGGGCATACAGCTCACAAGCCTGAGCTGACCATGATGGACTCAAGGGTCCTAATTCCACAGGTTCCAGGTGCTTATTAGTTATTGCATATCCTGATTTTCTTTTTCCCTCCACTACTCAGGAGGAGCCATCTATGAACAGTGCTTCTCCCTTCTCTAATTCAGTATCTCTTAAATCGGGTCTTACTTTAGTCTGGGTCTCAATTACCTCTAAACAGTTATGTTGTAATTCCTCTGATGGTTTTCCGAACAAAAATTGTGCTGGACTCTGAGCAAAGGTTACCCTTAGTTCTAAGTCAGGGGAGTCAATTAGTATAGCTTCATACTTTAGGATCCGGCTGTCTGTTAACCATTTCTCCGCTTTCTGTTGTAAGACACTTCTGACATTGTGCGGAGTATACACTTTTAAGGGAGCATTACAAGTGATCTTTCTAACTTCCTCTATTAATAATGCCGTAGCGACCAAGGCTTGGAGACAAGCAGGCCACCCTCTACTTACTGGATCAAGTAACTTAGAACAATACCCCACGGGTTTCTTAATTCCTGCCCAGTCTTGAGTAAGAACTCCATATGCCGTCTGGTTTGATGCGTTCACAAAGAGATAAAAAGGTTTTTCCAGATCCGGAAGGCTCAATACAGGTGCTTGTATTAACGCCTCCTTTATTTCTTCAAATTTTTGATCATCTTCTGCAGACCACTTAAGTTGGTTCTTAATTAATTTCTCACATAAGAATTTAACTTTTTCACTGTAGCTTTCAAGCCATGGTCTACAATATCCTAATAATCCCAATAGTTGCCAGATTTCCTTTTTAGTTTGTGGGGGTCTTAAGGATAGGATCCCAGATACCCTGTCAGGATCTAACTGCTTTTTTCCCTTACTTAACCAATGTCCTAAGTATTTTACTTCCTGTTCCACAAATTGTAATTTTGATCGAGACACCTTTAATCCCTTTTCTCCCAGGAAACTGAACAATTTAATAGGAGCTTCTCGGGTTCCCTCTTCAGTTTCTCCTGCTACTAATAGTTCATCCACATATTGCAATAATTTTACCTCCCGGGGTAATGCAAAATCTTGTAAAACTTTTTCTAAAGTTTGTCCAAATAGATTTGGTGACTCTGTAAAGCCCTGTGGTAGCACGGTCCACCTTAATTGTTGTTTCCGTCCCGTTTCAGGGTCCTCCCACTCGAAAGCAAAATAATCTCTGGATTTTTCATCCAGAGGGCAGGCCCAAAAGGCATCTTTCAGATCTATTATGCTATACCAAGTATGTTTGGGAGAGATATGACTTAGTAAAGTATAAGGATTTGCCACCACAAGGAATTTAGTGATTGTTCGCTGATTTACAGCTCTCAGGTCCTGTACCATTCTGTATGACCCATCCGATTTCTTTACAGGGAGGACGGGTGTATTATGAGGTGACATACATGGTTCTAGAGTTCCTTTTTCCAGCAGTCTATGGGTTTTAATCCTTTTCGACCCTCCATTGGTATAGGGTATTGTTTAATTCTAATTGGACGATGTGGATCCATTATTTGAACATTTATGGGGTCCATTTCTTTTTTCCAATTTCCCCTTCCTTATACCACACTGAAGGGTTAATGAATTCTTCATCTTTTTGTGTCAAAGTGTATAATTTAATCTGCAATTTATCCCCTTGGCTTTGAATGCTTAAGTTTGATTTAAAAATCAAATCCCTTCCTAGTAAATTATACTCCGCTTCAGCGAGCAAAAGTAAATCATTAAGACAGATTGTTTAATCTGTTTCTGTTTCTACATCTTTCAAAACAGGCACCTTAAAGGGCTCTCCTTTTGCCCCTGTTACAGACATGTAACTCTTCCCTTCTTCTATTCCTTTTGGAAGTTTTTGAATAGTGGATTTTTCAGCCCCCGTGTCTACTAAAAATAAGACTTCCCTTTTATGGGTACCAATTAATAGTTTTATCAAGGGCTCTGTTGATGTTGAAGTCCCCAGAAGATATAGCCCCTGACACCCCTATTCTTCTTGGAGTATTTTCTCATCTTGTTCCCGCTTACAACATTTCCTCTGAACATGTCCCTTCTTGTTGCAATAGTAACAGACGGGAATTGTCGATTTCCCTCCACAAGGCTGACCCCTAGGGGTTTTTTCTATTATTTTTTTTTCTCCTCTCCCCGGACAAAGTCTTTTTCTGACTTTCTCTTACTGCTGCTACAAAGATCTTGGCTTTTGCTTTTTGTTTTTCCTCATCTCTCCTAGCATATACTTTCTGTGCTTCCCTAAGTAATTCTTCTAACCCTCTCTCTTGCCAATCTTCGAGCTTTTCTAATTTTCTTCTTATGTCGCCCCAGGATTTAGCTACGAATTGTGTTCTAAGGAGTGCGGTTCCAACTGCTGTATTCGGATCAATTCCCGAATACATTTGTAGGCTTTTCTTTAATCTCTCCAACCATTCTGTTGGAGATTCATCTTTTCCTTGTTGTTCATTAAATGCTTTATCGATGTTTTGTCCTCGGGGAACTGCTTCCCTTATTCCCTGTATGATGAATGTTCTCAAATGCCTCATATTTTCTCTTCCCTGGGGTTGTTGATGATCCCAGTGGGGATCCACATTTGGCCATTTTTGGTCTCCTGGGGGTCCTGCTTGATTTTGTCTTTCCCAAATCCTCATTCCGGCTTGCCTAATCATTCCCCTTTCCTCAGCAGTAAATAAGATTCTTAAAACGGACTGTATTTCTTCCCAGGTATAAGTATTAGGGCCTAGGAATTGGTCCAGTTTTTCAGCTACTCCGAGGGGGTCATTTCATAGGATCCCCATTTCTTTCTTAAAATTCCTTACATCTGTGGTATTTAAGGGGACTGCCATGAACCCGATGCCTCACTGATTGCCTCCGAGAGGTACCTCTTTTAATGGATATAGAGAAGCTTTCTCAGATACGGCAGTCCTACTTCTTGTACATGCAGCCGGAGGCAGGTCTAATTCCGGTGCTGTTAGTGGTGGAGGCAGGGACAACAGTGGTACTGCTGGAGATATTACGGCCACCGGAGGGGGAGCCGCCGGGAGTGTATTGTTAGGATATAGAGGTGGTAAATTATCCAATGGCTCCCATTCATCATTTTTTTCTTTCTCCTGTTTTTCTTCTTCTTCAAAATTCTCATTTGTTTTTAGTGTAAATATTGAGGCTGGACGTGAAGTCCTAATCCATAATTTTGCATAATCACTTTCTTCCCGGCAAAAAGGTGTTTTTGAATTAACATGTATATTTAAGGCCTGGCAGATCCAGTCTTCAGAAGATCCAAAAGCAGGCCGGAAGACATGTGGTCTTAAAGGCTCCTTTGGCCATTCTATCATACAATACTGAACCATTTTAATTTACTTTTTCCCTTTCTGGGGCCCCTATCGTTCCAATTTCCAATCATTACTCCTAATGGACTTTCTGGTGGTATATCTGGTATTTCGCTCCCTTCCTTCTGGTCCTTGGTCTTTGACTTTGTCTGACCCATCTAGGAATTTTACTATGGCAAATCCCACAGCCCGTGGTTACCTTAGTAAGAGTGTCTTGCAGGGGGGTTAGGACCTATCACCTACCCACGGATCCTGTAGGAATCACTTCGGTCCTTCACCGGCCAAGTCCCTCGCGGGAGATTGGAACCGCGGTTAGAAGACCTCCACACTCGCTTCGGAACTACCTTCCGTCTCAGTCACACTCTTACACACACACAGGCAACCGAATCCCACGCAACTGAACGGTATACGCCTTAAACACTTACGACTCCGTCGTCTTCGTCCGGATCTTCGCGCACAGAATTACGGGCAAAAACAATGCTGCAGCCAGCACGGGAGCTCATAAAAATCAAAATCTTTGCTTACCTTTATTCAGGTTCAAGATGGCATTGGTTGCAGACAGGAGCCACCAAATGGTGGGGCGCCTCTCCTAGATTAAAATCCAGGAACCAAAACCATCCCGGACGAGCCCCCAAGTTGTTATAAATGGCTAAGTCCCAAAATAGGTTTATAATCAAAGTTTACAATTGATTAAAGGAATAGAGGTAAGCAAACAGTGCTGGGTGTGCCGGGAGTCTCCGCTCCACCTAGACGCACACCCGTTACATCAAGATGATGATTTTTTTTTGCTCCTAGACTAACACATATTCATTACTACTTCTAAAAAAAAACAGGGTTATTATAATTAGTTCCAGAATCTGAACCCTCCTACTGGAGCATGCGTATCAGTCTCTGGTGGTCCTTCTGGGGGTCTCTGGGGGTCTCCCATGCTGAAGGCTCATAGTCTTCCTCTCAGGCTTTTTTTCTTGTCCTTCTTCTTTGTACTTCTTGGCTGCATGTCAAAAGCTTGCACAGCGTTCCCTGCAAGCTTTGTCTTTTAGCCGTCCTTCAGCTTTTCCCTTCTCCTTCATCTCCTGGCCAGATATCAGGGGCTTGCACAGTGTCCCATGCAAAAGTCATAATAGTTAGCAGTTGTTCTGAAACCCGCAGATATCAGAGACTTCAAGGAAAAAACTTACGAATACATTTTCCTTCAAGCTCACTATTGACAAGAATTGTTAAAACATTCCTCACAATCCCTTATCTTCTTTTTAATATCCTCCATTTGTGTCTCTTTTTCAACTTTTGTCATTAATAACTGGATTTCATCAGTCCATTCTCGGAGGGTCCAATTCTTAAGCATCATAACTGACATATCCCCTTCCTTTTTTAATGAAGACATTACAAATGTACTATTCATTATCCAGCGTATCAATAATGTAAAGCGAGGTATCATACAAGGTATGAATAATAACATCATTGCACCACATAAAAATAAAAATAACATCCTTTTAAGCCATGGTCCACCAGGCAGCCATGAAAATAAATCCCAATCCATACCCTTCCAAGTTTGTGCTGGGACGTGGGCTAATTCCTAATTTCTTTTGTTATCTGTTTAACCACTTTCCCAGTATCGTCAATTTGTAAGCAACAGTTAGAATCATTTAGTTTCCCACACACACCCCCCTCTTCTGCTAGTAAATAGTCTAAAACCATTCTATGTTGAAAGATAGCATTCCTCATCTGGGTGGACTGATCAGCTAAAAGATCCAAAGCCGTCGCTGTTGGATTGGTTATTATTTCGAGGACAGCTTGCAACCTAATTATTCGATTCAAATTATAAATAGGTTCTCGGGCTCCAGATATTATCTCATTCGGGTTCCAGGTAGCTGGTCCGTAATACTGTATGATTCTTTCAGGGGGCCATTCATTTTCTCTCCATTGTTGAGCACTACCTCCGGCTAAGGAAGCATCAATAGATCGTTTTTCTCTATTCAGATCATCATATAATTTTATTCCTAAATGATTTCCTTGTATTTGTGACAATAAAAAGAACAAGGGTCTTATGTACCCCACATAGCATATTCCTGACCAGTCCTTTGGTAGCCTTTTGTAGGCCTGTTTGCCACACACCCAATAACGTCCCTTTAGAGCCCGCGTCCCATTTGGAAAAGGACCGTCCCATTCTCTTTTATTCCTTGGGGCGTGAAAATACAAAGGGTTTTCGTTACCAAGTGGTCCTGTTACAATGTTTGCCCCATTGGTACTCGTATATATACACCTCCAAGCTCCCGCGCTAGATTCCCACTCACAATTACAACTAAGTTCTCCTTCACGACTTGTCATATCACGAGCTGCCCAGAAATGGTTAAAGAACACTTGTGTCCCATTCTCATCTTGCCACCTCCAGCGGTAGACTCTTACCACATGCTGCTCCCTAGTGGTGTTATCACGCTGACAACTCAGGATTTGAACGTCGAATTGTCCCTTTGATTGTGCTCTTGCCATGGCTTCACATCCAGGGCCAAAAAATTTCTTATATGAGCATTTCAGCCAAGTCCCGTTTTTCAGCTGGACATGTGTAGCGTTCCATTTTCCTTTACTTGATGCACAGTTTATAGCTCCACATTCAGGATCAGTACAATCATATCCGGGAGATAGAGTCCATTTACAAAAGCTTTTTCCCACCTTTACTGTTCCTGTTCTGTTTAAACAGTATATGCCCTGCTCTGACGAGTGCAATAGCCACGGGCCTTCTTCCTCTTTCCAGAATTGTGTACCATTATGAACTTCACTCAAATTACTAACCCACCACTTAGGTTCAACCGGGCCAGCTACCCAGGGCCAACTTTCAGTTCCCCGTGGTCCCCCACAAACCCAGCAATTGCTAAGGTTAAAAGCCTTGGCCACTTCTTCCCCCAGAATGAAAAAGTTATTCCCATGGCTTAATTGCCCCTGTAAAAATAGTACCAGGAAGTATAACATCCTTCTGCGTCGTCCAGGGGTTATCGTGGGGGTGTGAGAAATGCCTCCAATCAAGGGGTTGGGCCCACTTCCAGGATCTATTTGAGCTTGGGTTACTGTTCAGCCTTTGAGGGTGATCCAGCTCCTGGAAAACTAATTACAATAGGTTAAAAAAAAAAATAATCGTATTTATTATATACATATATTTTTGTTTGCTTGTTTGTTTCTTTTTCCTGGGACAACCTGGCTTTGGTGCGGGAGAAGTCCGGTCGAGGCCCTCTCACTTGGCAGTCAATACCCGTAGGGGTTGCCTCCCTCGGTAGACTCTACACACCGCAGTGGAGGGTCCTGCCCCGGTCTTGCCTTCTCCCTTTCTTCCCTTCAGGCTTGTCCCCTTCTTCAGACATTCTTAATTTATGCAGAGCCTTATTGCCAGAACATTAGTTCTTTTTTAGCTTGAATTTCAGTTCCCCAGGAGCAGACTCAACCCTCCAAGTTTTGGTATTGATTGGTCCTTTTACTCTGGATGCATGGGTCCAACCCCTTTCTGCTGTTCTCACAGCTGTTTCAGTGGTAAGTGAAACAAGGTACGGTCCCTCCCACCGGGCGTGTAATGATTCTTCCCTCCAAGTTTTTATTAAGACCTTGTCCCCTGGTTGTATTTGATGAAGAGCAAATCCTAAAGGTGGTGTCTGAGCCATTATTCCAATTTCTCTTAGCTCTTGCAATCTTTTCCCAAGAGTAATTACATATTTCTGGATACTACGATCCTCAACTACATTGTTTCCCAGAGGCATTCCCTGTGAATAAGGCATACCATATAACATTTCATATGGTGATAATCCAGTCTCACTGTGTGGTTTAGTTCTTATGTTTAGAAGTGCCAATGGTGAGCATTTTGTCCAGGGCATTTGTGTCTCAATCATTAATTTAGCCAATTGTTGTTTCATTGTTTGATTCATTCCCTCTACTTTCCCTGAGCTTTGTGGGTGCCACGGAGTATGATATTCCCACTGAATACCTAAGGATTGACACAATAATCTTATTATTTTAGAAGTAAAGTGTGTGCCCTGATCAGAATCAATGTCCTGGATTATCCCATATGTAGGTATCAGGTGTTCTAATAAAATTTTTGCCACCATTTGTGCCGTAGCTCGTGCTACGGGATAAGCTTCTACCCATTGTGTTAAATGATCTACTATTACCAATAAATACTTTATCCTCCCTACCTTGGGCAATTCAGTGAAATCAACTTGTACTTTCTCGAAAGGCCTATAAGCTGTTTTTCTTCCTCCCGCGGCTGCTTGTCGAAACACTTTCTTATTGATCTTCTGACAAGTTAAACAACCTTGTGTGATTTGCTTTGCTATTTCAAAAACCCCTATGCAACCCAATTGTTTAAGGAAGTGATTACTTAAAGCTTTTGTACCCCAATGTGTTTGTGTATGCAAACGTTCCAATCTGTGCCTTGCATAAGCTTTTGGTAATATCTCTCGCCCGTCTGGCAATGTCCATTTTCCTTGTTCTGATCTAGCACCTATTTTCTCCAGTTTTGTCTGTTCTTCAGGAGTAAACCTTTTTCCTTCTCCCTCTCGTCTTTCTTCCTCCTGTACTATATTAATTCTAGCAGCCTGAGTTCTCAAGGCTGCTTCCTGAGCTTCTTTATCTGCTAGATTATTCCCTCTGGTGTGGTCATCTAATCCTTTTTGGTGTCCTTTTACATGTACCACTGCTATTTCTTTTGGTTCTCCTAATGCCCTTAAAATTTTTATTATGAATTCTTGATGTATAAGATTCCTCCCTTGAGTATTAATGAAACCTCTTTCTTCACAAATTTTTCCAAAGGTATGAACCACCCCATATGCATATTTAGAACCTGTATATATAGTTCCACTTTTCCCCTTTAGTAGTTCCATGGCCCTATATAGGGCATACAGCTCACAAGCCTGAGCTGACCATGATGGACTCAAGGGTCCTAATTCCACAGGTTCCAGGTGCTTATTAATTATTGCATATCCTGATTTTCTTTTTCCCTCCACTACTCAGGAGGAGCCATCTATGAACAGTGCTTCTCCCTTCTCTAATTCAGTATCTCTTAAATCGGGTCTTACTTTAGTCTGGGTCTCAATTACCTCTAAACAGTTATGTTGTAATTCCTCTGATGGTTTTCCGAACAAAAATTGTGCTGGACTCTGAGCAAAGGTTACCCTTAGTTCTAAGTCAGGGGAGTCAATTAGTATAGCTTCATACTTTAGGATCCGGCTGTCTGTTAACCATTTCTCCGCTTTCTGTTGTAAGACACTTCTGACATTGTGTGGAGTATACACTTTTAAGGGAGCATTACAAGTGATCTTTCTAACTTCCTCTATTAATAATGCCATAGCGACCAAGGCTTGGAGACAAGCAGGCCACCCTCTACTTACTGGATCAAGTAACTTAGAACAATACCCCACGGGTTTCTTAATTCCTGCCCAGTCTTGAGTAAGAACTCCATATGCCGTCTGGTTTGATGCGTTCACAAAGAGATAAAAAGGTTTTTCCAGATCCGGAAGGCTCAATACAGGTGCTTGTATTAACGCCTCCTTTATTTCTTCAAATTTTTGATCATCTTCTGCAGACCACTTAAGTTGGTTCTTAATTAATTTCTCACATAAGAATTTAACTTTTTCACTGTAGCTTTCAAGCCATGGTCTACAATATCCTAATAATCCCAATAGTTGCCAGATTTCCTTTTTAGTTTGTGGGGGTCTTAAGGATAGGATCCCAGATACCCTGTCAGGATCTAACTGCTTTTTTCCCTTACTTAACCAATGTCCTAAGTATTTTACTTCCTGTTCCACAAATTGTAATTTTGATCGAGACACCTTTAATCCCTTTTCTCCCAGGAAACTGAACAATTTAATAGGAGCTTCTCGGGTTCCCTCTTCAGTTTCTCCTGCTACTAATAGTTCATCCACATATTGCAATAATTTTACCTCCCGGGGTAATGCAAAATCTTGTAAAACTTTTTCTAAAGTTTGTCCAAATAGATTTGGTGACTCTGTAAAGCCCTGTGGTAGCACGGTCCACCTTAATTGTTGTTTCCGTCCCGTTTCAGGGTCCTCCCACTCGAAAGCAAAATAATCTCTGGATTTTTCATCCAGAGGGCAGGCCCAAAAGGCATCTTTCAGATCTATTATGCTATACCAAGTATGTTTGGGAGAGATATGACTTAGTAAAGTATAAGGATTTGCCACCACAAGGAATTTAGTGATTGTTCGCTGATTTACAGCTCTCAGGTCCTGTACCATTCTGTATGACCCATCCGATTTCTTTACAGGGAGGACGGGTGTATTATGAGGTGACATACATGGTTCTAGAGTTCCTTTTTCCAGCAGTCTATGGGTTTTAATCCTTTTCGACCCTCCATTGGTATAGGGTATTGTTTAATTCTAATTGGACGATGTGGATCCATTATTTGAACATTTATGGGGTCCATTTCTTTTTTCCAATTTCCCCTTCCTTATACCACACTGAAGGGTTAATGAATTCTTCATCTTTTTGTGTCAAAGTGTATAATTTAATCTGCAATTTATCCCCTTGGCTTTGAATGCTTAAGTTTGATTTAAAAATCAAATCCCTTCCTAGTAAATTATACTCCGCTTCAGCGAGCAAAAGTAAATCATTAAGACAGATTGTTTAATCTGTTTCTGTTTCTACATCTTTCAAAACAGGCACCTTAAAGGGCTCTCCTTTTGCCCCTGTTACAGACATGTAACTCTTCCCTTCTTCTATTCCTTTTGGAAGTTTTTGAATAGTGGATTTTTCAGCCCCCGTGTCTACTAAAAATAAGACTTCCCTTTTATGGGTACCAATTAATAGTTTTATCAAGGGCTCTGTTGATGTTGAAGTCCCCAGAAGATATAGCCCCTGACACCCCTATTCTTCTTGGAGTATTTTCTCATCTTGTTCCCGCTTACAACATTTCCTCTGAACATGTCCCTTCTTGTTGCAATAGTAACAGACGGGAATTGTCGATTTCCCTCCACAAGGCTGACCCCTAGGGGTTTTTTCTATTATTTTTTTTTCTCCTCTCCCCGGACAAAGTCTTTTTCTGACTTTCTCTTACTGCTGCTACAAAGATCTTGGCTTTTGCTTTTTGTTTTTCCTCATCTCTCCTAGCATATACTTTCTGTGCTTCCCTAAGTAATTCTTCTAACCCTCTCTCTTGCCAATCTTCGAGCTTTTCTAATTTTCTTCTTATGTCGCCCCAGGATTTAGCTACGAATTGTGTTCTAAGGAGTGCGGTTCCAACTGCTGTATTCGGATCAATTCCCGAATACATTTGTAGGCTTTTCTTTAATCTCTCCAACCATTCTGTTGGAGATTCATCTTTTCCTTGTTGTTCATTAAATGCTTTATCGATGTTTTGTCCTCGGGGAACTGCTTCCCTTATTCCCTGTATGATGAATGTTCTCAAATGCCTCATATTTTCTCTTCCCTGGGGTTGTTGATGATCCCAGTGGGGATCCACATTTGGCCATTTTTGGTCTCCTGGGGGTCCTGCTTGATTTTGTCTTTCCCAAATCCTCATTCCGGCTTGCCTAATCATTCCCCTTTCCTCAGCAGTAAATAAGATTCTTAAAACGGACTGTATTTCTTCCCAGGTATAAGTATTAGGGCCTAGGAATTGGTCCAGTTTTTCAGCTACTCCGAGGGGGTCATTTCATAGGATCCCCATTTCTTTCTTAAAATTCCTTACATCTGTGGTATTTAAGGGGACTGCCATGAACCCGATGCCTCACTGATTGCCTCCGAGAGGTACCTCTTTTAATGGATATAGAGAAGCTTTCTCAGATACGGCAGTCCTACTTCTTGTACGTGCAGCCGGAGGCAGGTCTAATTCCGGTGCTGTTAGTGGTGGAGGCAGGGACAACAGTGGTACTGCTGGAGATATTACGGCCACCGGAGGGGGAGCCGCCGGGAGTGTATTGTTAGGATATAGAGGTGGTAAATTATCCAATGGCTCCCATTCATCATTTTTTTCTTTCTCCTGTTTTTCTTCTTCTTCAAAATTCTCATTTGTTTTTAGTGTAAATATTGAGGCTGGACGTGAAGTCCTAATCCATAATTTTGCATAATCACTTTCTTCCCGGCAAAAAGGTGTTTTTGAATTAACATGTATATTTAAGGCCTGGCAGATCCAGTCTTCAGAAGATCCAAAAGCAGGCCGGAAGACATGTGGTCTTAAAGGCTCCTTTGGCCATTCTATCATACAATACTGAACCATTTTTAATTTACTTTTTCCCTTTCTGGGGCCCCTATCGTTCCAATTTCCAATCATTACTCCTAATGGACTTTCTGGTGGTATATCTGGTATTTCGCTCCCTTCCTTCTGGTCCTTGGTCTTTGACTTTGTCTGACCCATCTAGGAATTTTACTATGGCAAATCCCACAGCCCGTGGTTACCTTAGTAAGAGTGTCTTGCAGGGGGGTTAGGACCTATCACCTACCCACGGATCCTGTAGGAATCACTTCGGTCCTTCACCGGCCAAGTCCCTCGCGGGAGATTGGAACCGCGGTTAGAAGACCTCCACACTCGCTTCGGAACTACCTTCCGTCTCAGTCACACTCTTACACACACACAGGCAACCGAATCCCACGCAACTGAACGGTATACGCCTTAAACACTTACGACTCCGTCGTCTTCGTCCGGATCTTCGCGCACAGAATTACGGGCAAAAACAATGCTGCAGCCAGCACGGGAGCTCATAAAAATCAAAATCTTTGCTTACCTTTATTCAGGTTCAAGATGGCATTGGTTGCAGACAGGAGCCACCAAATGGTGGGGCGCCTCTCCTAGATTAAAATCCAGGAACCAAAACCATCCCGGACGAGCCCCCAAGTTGTTATAAATGGCTAAGTCCCAAAATAGGTTTATAATCAAAGTTTACAATTGATTAAAGGAATAGAGGTAAGCAAACAGTGCTGGGTGTGCCGGGAGTCTCCGCTCCACCTAGACGCACACCCGTTACATCAAGATGATGATTTTTTTTTGCTCCTAGACTAATACATATTCATTACTACTTCTAAAAAAAAACAGGGTTATTATAATTAGTTCCAGAATCTGAACCCTCCTACTGGAGCATGCGTATCAGTCTCTGGTGGTCCTTCTGGGGGTCTCTCATGCTGAAGGCTCATAGTCTTCCTCTCAGGCTTTTTTTCTTGTCCTTCTTCTTTGTACTTCTTGGCTGCATGTCAAAAGCTTGCACAGCGTTCCCTGCAAGCTTTGTCTTTTAGCCGTCCTTCAGCTTTTCCCTTCTCCTTCATCTCCTGGCCAGATATCAGGGGCTTGCACAGTGTCCCATGCAAAAGTCATAATAGTTAGCAGTTGTTCTGAAACCCGCAGATATCAGAGACTTCAAGGAAAAAACTTACGAATACATTTTCCTTCAAGCTCGCTATTGACAAGAATTGTTAAAACATTCCTCACAATCCCTCATCTTCTTTTTAATATCCTCCATTTGTGTCTCTTTTTCAACTTTTGTCATTAATAACTGGATTTCATCAGTCCATTCTCGGAGGGTCCAATTCTTAAGCATCATAATTGACATATCCCCTTCCTTTTTTAATGAAGACATTACAAATGTACTATTCATTATCCAGCGTATCAATAATGTAAAGCGAGGTATCATACAAGGTATGAATAATAACATCATTGCACCACATAAAAATAAAAATAACATCCTTTTAAGCCATGGTCCACCAGGCAGCCATGAAAATAAATCCCAATCCATACCCTTCCAAGTTTGTGCTGGGACGTGGGCTAATTCCTAATTTCTTTTGTTATCTGTTTAACCACTTTCCCAGTATCGTCAATTTGTAAGCAACAGTTAGAATCATTTAGTTTCCCACACACACCCCCCTCTTCTGCTAGTAAATAGTCTAAAACCATTCTATGTTGAAAGATAGCATTCCTCATCTGGGTGGACTGATCAGCTAAAAGATCCAAAGCCGTCGCTGTTGGATTGGTTATTATTTCGAGGACAGCTTGCAACCTAATTATTCGATTCAAATTATAAATAGGTTCTCGGGCTCCAGATATTATCTCATTCGGGTTCCAGGTAGCTGGTCCGTAATACTGTATGATTCTTTCAGGGGGCCATTCATTTTCTCTCCATTGTTGAGCACTACCTCCGGCTAAGGAAGCATCAATAGATCGTTTTTCTCTATTCAGATCATCATATAATTTTATTCCTAAATGATTTCCTTGTATTTGTGACAATAAAAAGAACAAGGGTCTTATGTACCCCACATAGCATATTCCTGACCAGTCCTTTGGTAGCCTTTTGTAGGCCTGTTTGCCACACACCCAATAACGTCCCTTTAGAGCCCGCGTCCCATTTGGAAAAGGACCGTCCCATTCTCTTTTATTCCTTGGGGCGTGAAAATACAAAGGGTTTTCGTTACCAAGTGGTCCTGTTACAATGTTTGCCCCATTGGTACTCGTATATATACACCTCCAAGCTCCCGCGCTAGATTCCCACTCACAATTACAACTAAGTTCTCCTTCACGACTTGTCATATCACGAGCTGCCCAGAAATGGTTAAAGAACACTTGTGTCCCATTCTCATCTTGCCACCTCCAGCGGTAGACTCTTACCACATGCTGCTCCCTAGTGGTGTTATCACGCTGACAACTCAGGATTTGAACGTCGAATTGTCCCTTTGATTGTGCTCTTGCCATGGCTTCACATCCAGGGCCAAAAAATTTCTTATATGAGCATTTCAGCCAAGTCCCGTTTTTCAGCTGGACATGTGTAGCGTTCCATTTTCCTTTACTTGATGCACAGTTTATAGCTCCACATTCAGGATCAGTACAATCATATCCGGGAGATAGAGTCCATTTACAAAAGCTTTTTCCCACCTTTACTGTTCCTGTTCTGTTTAAACAGTATATGCCCTGCTCTGACGAGTGCAATAGCCACGGGCCTTCTTCCTCTTTCCAGAATTGTGTACCATTATGAACTTCACTCAAATTACTAACCCACCACTTAGGTTCAACCGGGCCAGCTACCCAGGGCCAACTTTCAGTTCCCCGTGGTCCCCCACAAACCCAGCAATTGCTAAGGTTAAAAGCCTTGGCCACTTCTTCCCCCAGAATGAAAAAGTTATTCCCATGGCTTAATTGCCCCTGTAAAAATAGTACCAGGAAGTATAACATCCTTCTGCGTCGTCCAGGGATTATCGTGGGGGTGTGAGAAATGCCTCCAATCAAGGGGTTGGGCCCACTTCCAGGATCTATTTGAGCTTGGGTTACTGTTCAGCCTTTGAGGGTGATCCAGCTCCTGGAAAACTAATTACAATAGGTTAAAAAAAAAATAATCGTATTTATTATATACATATATTTTTGTTTGCTTGTTTGTTTCTTTTTCCTGGGACAACCTGGCTTTGGTGCGGGAGAAGTCCGGTCGAGGCCCTCTCACTTGGCAGTCAATACCCGTAGGGGTTGCCTCCCTCGGTAGACTCTACACACCGCAGTGGAGGGTCCTGCCCCGGTCTTGCCTTCTCCCTTTCTTCCCTTCAGGCTTGTCCCCTTCTTCAGACATTCTTAATTTATGCAGAGCCTTATTGCCAGAACATTAGTTCTTTTTTAGCTTTAATTTCAGTTCCCCAGGAGCAGACTCAACCCTCCAAGTTTTGGTATTGATTGGTCCTTTTACTCTGGATGCATGGGTCCAACCCCTTTCTGCTGTTCTCACAGCTGTTTCAGTGGTAAGTGAAACAAGGTACGGTCCCTCCCACCGGGCGTGTAATGATTCTTCCCTCCAAGTTTTTATTAAGACCTTGTCCCCTGGTTGTATTTGATGAATAGCAAATCCTAAAGGTGGTGTCTGAGCCATTATTCCAATTTCTCTTAGCTCTTGCAATCTTTTCCCAAGAGTAACTACATATTTCTGGATACTACGATCCTCAACTACATTGTTTCCCAGAGGCATTCCCTGTGAATAAGGCATACCATATAACATTTCATATGGTGATAATCCAGTCTCACTGTGTGGTTTAGTTCTTATGTTTAGAAGTGCCAATGGTGAGCATTTTGTCCAGGGCATTTGTGTCTCAATCATTAATTTAGCCAATTGTTGTTTCATTGTTTGATTCATTCCCTCTACTTTCCCTGAGCTTTGTGGGTGCCACGGAGTATGATATTCCCACTGAATACCTAAGGATTGACACAATAATCTTATTATTTTAGAAGTAAAGCGTGTGCCCTGATCAGAATCAATGTACTGGATTATCCCATATGTAGGTATCAGGTGTTCTAATAAAATTTTTGCCACCATTTGTGCCGTAGCTCGTGCTACGGGATAAGCTTCTACCCATTGTGTTAAATGATCTACTATTACCAATAAATACTTTATCCTCCCTACCTTGGGCAATTCAGTGAAATCAACTTGTACTTTCTCGAAAGGCCTATAAGCTGTTTTTCTTCCTCCCGCGGCTGCTTGTCGAAACACTTTCTTATTGATCTTCTGACAAGTTAAACAACCTTGTGTGATTTGCTTTGCTATTTCAAAAACCCCTATGCAACCCAATTGTTTAAGGAAGTGATTACTTAAAGCTTTTGTACCCCAATGTGTTTGTGTATGCAAACGTTCCAATCTTTGCCTTGCATCAGCTTTTGGTAATATCTCTCGCCCGTCTGGCAATGTCTGTTTTCCTTGTTCTGATCTAGCACCTATTTTCTCCAGTTTTGTCTGTTCTTCAGGAGTAAACCTTTTTCCTTCTCCCTCTCGTCTTTCTTCCTCCTGTACTATATTAATTCTAGCAGCCTGAGTTCTCAAGGCTGCTTCCTGAGCTTCTTTATCTGCTAGATTATTCCCTCTGGTGTGGTCATCTAATCCTTTTTGGTGTCCTTTTACATGTACCACTGCTATTTCTTTTGGTTCTCCTAATGCCCTTAAAATTTTTATTATTAATTCTTGATGTATAAGATTCCTCCCTTGAGTATTAATGAAACCTCTTTCTTCACAAATTTTTCCGAAGGTATGAACCACCCCATATGCGTATTTAGAATCTGTATATATAGTTCCACTTTTCCCCTTTAGTAGTTCCATGGCCCTATATAGGGCATACAGCTCACAAGCCTGAGCTGACCATGATGGACTCAAGGGTCCTAATTCCACAGGTTCCAGGTGCTTATTAATTATTGCATATCCTGATTTTCTTTTTCCCTCCACTACTCAGGAGGAGCCATCTATGAACAGTGCTTCTCCCTTCTCTAATTCAGTATCTCTTAAATTGGGTCTTACTTTAGTCTGGGTCTCAATTACCTCTAAACAGTTATGTTGTAATTCCTCTGATGGTTTTCCGAACAAAAATTGTGCTGGACTCTGAGCAAAGGTTACCCTTAGTTCTAAGTCAGGGGAGTCAATTAGTATAGCTTCATACTTTAGGATCCGGCTGTCTGTTAACCATTTCTCCGCTTTCTGTTGTAAGACACTTCTGACATTGTGTGGAGTATACACTTTTAAGGGAGCATTACAAGTGATCTTTCTAACTTCCTCTATTAATAATGCCGTAGCGACCAAGGCTTGGAGACAAGCAGGCCACCCTCTACTTACTGGATCAAGTAACTTAGAACAATACCCCACGGGTTTCTTAATTCCTGCCCAGTCTTGAGTAAGAACTCCATATGCCGTCTGGTTTGATGCGTTCACAAAGAGATAAAAAGGTTTTTCCAGATCCGGAAGCCTCAATACAGGTGCTTGTATTAATGCCTCCTTTATTTCTTCAAATTTTTGATCATCTTCTGCAGACCACTTAAGTTGGTTCTTAATTAATTTCTCACATAAGAATTTAACTTTTTCACTGTAGCTTTCAAGCCATGGTCTACAATATCCTAATAATCCCAATAGTTGCCAGATTTCCTTTTTAGTTTGTGGGGGTCTTAAGGATAGGATCCCAGATACCCTGTCAGGATCTAACTGCTTTTTTCCCTTACTTAACCAATGTCCTAAGTATTTTACTTCCTGTTCCACAAATTGTAATTTTGATCGAGACACCTTTAATCCCTTTTCTCCCAGGAAACTGAACAATTTAATAGGAGCTTCTCGGGTTCCCTCTTCAGTTTCTCCTGCTACTAATAGTTCATCCACATATTGCAATAATTTTACCTCCCGGGGTAATGCAAAATCTTGTAAAACTTTTTCTAAAGTTTGTCCAAATAGATTTGGTGACTCTGTAAAGCCCTGTGGTAGCACGGTCCACCTTAATTGTTGTTTCCGTCCCGTTTCAGGGTCCTCCCACTCGAAAGCAAAATAATCTCTGGATTTTTCATCCAGAGGGCAGGCCCAAAAAGCATCTTTCAGATCTATTATGCTATACCAAGTATGTTTGGGAGAGATATGACTTAGTAAAGTATAAGGATTTGCCACCACAAGGAATTTAGTGATTGTTCGCTGATTTACAGCTCTCAGGTCCTGTACCATTCTGTATGACCCATCCGATTTCTTTACAGGGAGGACGGGTGTATTATGAGGTGACATACATGGTTCTAGAGTTCCTTTTTCCAGAAGTCTACGGGTTTTAATCCTTTTCGACCCTCCATTGGTATAGGGTATTGTTTAATTCTAATTGGACGATGTGGATCCATTATTTGAACATTTATGGGGTCCATTTCTTTTTTCCAATTTCCCCTTCCTTATACCACACTGAAGGGTTAATGAATTCTTCATCTTTTTGTGTCAAAGTGTATAATTTAATCTGCAATTTATCCCCTTGGCTTTGAATGCTTAAGTTTGATTTAAAAATCAAATCCCTTCCTAGTAAATTGTACTCCGCTTCAGCGAGCAAAAGTAAATCATTAAGACAGATTTTTTTAATCTGTTTCTGTTTCTACATCTTTCAAAACAGGCACCTTAAAGGGCTCTCCTTTTGCCCCTATTACAGACATGTAACTCTTCCCTTCTTCTATTCCTTTTGGAAGTTTTTGAATAGTGGATTTTTCAGCCCCCGTGTCTACTAAAAATAAGACTTCCCTTTTATGGGTACCAATTAATAGTTTTATCAAGGGCTCTGTTGATGTTGAAGTCCCCAGAAGATAGAGCCCCTGACACCCCTATTCTTCTTGGAGTATTTTCTCATCTTGTTCCCGCTTACAACATTTCCTCTGAACATGTCCCTTCTTGTTGCAATAGTAACAGACGGGAATTGTCAATTTCCCTCCACAAGGCTGGCCCCTAGGGGTTTTTTCTATTATTTTTTTTTCTCCTCTCCCCGGACAAAGTCTTTTTCTGACTTTCTCTTACTGCTGCTACAAAGATCTTGGCTTTTGCTTTTTGTTTTTCCTCATCTCTCCTAGCATATACTTTCTGTGCTTCCCTAAGTAATTCTTCTAACCCTCTCTCTTGCCAATCTTCGAGCTTTTCTAATTTTCTTCTTATGTCGCCCCAGGATTTAGCTACGAATTGTGTTCTAAGGAGTGCGGTTCCAACTGCTGTATTCGGATCAATTCCCGAATACATTTGTAGGCTTTTCTTTAATCTCTCCAACCATTCTGTTGGAGATTCATCTTTTCCTTGTTGTTCATTAAATGCTTTATCGATGTTTTGTCCTCGGGGAACTGCTTCCCTTATTCCCTGTATGATGAATGTTCTCAAATGCCTCATATTTTCTCTTCCCTGGGGTTGTTGATGATCTCAGTGGGGATCCACATTTGGCCATTTTTGGTCTCCTGGGGGTCCTGCTTGATTTTGTCTTTCCCAAATCCTCATTCCGGCTTGCCTAATCATTCCCCTTTCCTCAGCAGTAAATAAGATTCTTAAAACGGACTGTATTTCTTCCCAGGTATAAGTATTAGGGCCTAGGAATTGGTCCAGTTTTTCAGCTACTCCGAGGGGGTCATTTCATAGGATCCCCATTTCTTTCTTAAAATTCCTTACATCTGTGGTATTTAAGGGGACTGCCATGAACCCGATGCCTCACTGATTGCCTCCGAGAGGTACCTCTTTTAATGGATATAGAGAAGCTTTCTCAGATACGGCAGTCCTACTTCTTGTACGTGCAGCCGGAGGCAGGTCTAATTCCGGTGCTGTTAGTGGTGGAGGCAGGGACAACAGTGGTACTGCTGGAGATATTACGGCCACCGGAGGGGGAGCCGCCGGGAGTGTATTGTTAGGATATAGAGGTGGTAAATTATCCAATGGCTCCCATTCATCATTTTTTTCTTTCTCCTGTTTTTCTTCTTCTTCAAAATTCTCATTTGTTTTTAGTGTAAATATTGAGGCTGGACGTGAAGTCCTAATCCATAATTTTGCATAATCACTTTCTTCCCGGCAAAAAGGTGTTTTTGAATTAACATGTATATTTAAGGCCTGGCAGATCCAGTCTTCAGAAGATCCAAAAGCAGGCCGGAAGACATGTGGTCTTAAAGGCTCCTTTGGCCATTCTATCATACAATACTGAACCATTTTTAATTTACTTTTTCCCTTTCTGGGGCCCCTATCGTTCCAATTTCCAATCATTACTCCTAATGGACTTTCTGGTGGTATATCTGGTATTTCGCTCCCTTCCTTCTGGTCCTTGGTCTTTGACTTTGTCTGACCCATCTAGGAATTTTACTATGGCAAATCCCACAGCCCGTGGTTACCTTAGTAAGAGTGTCTTGCAGGGGGGTTAGGACCTATCACCTACCCACGGATCCTGTAGGAATCACTTCGGTCCTTCACCGGCCAAGTCCCTCGCGGGAGATTGGAACCGCGGTTAGAAGACCTCCACACTCGCTTCGGAACTACCTTCCGTCTCAGTCACACTCTTACACACACACAGGCAACCGAATCCCACGCAACTGAACGGTATACGCCTTAAACACTTACGACTCCGTCGTCTTCGTCCGGATCTTCGCGCACAGAATTACGGGCAAAAACAATGCTGCAGCCAGCACGGGAGCTCATAAAAATCAAAATCTTTGCTTACCTTTCTTCAGGTTCAAGATGGCATTGGTTGCAGACAGGAGCCACCAAATGGTGGGGCGCCTCTCCTAGATTAAAATCCAGGAACCAAAACCATCCCGGACGAGCCCCCAAGTTGTTATAAATGGCTAAGTCCCAAAATAGGTTTATAATCAAAGTTTACAATTGATTAAAGGAATAGAGGTAAGCAAACAGTGCTGGGTGTGCCGGGAGTCTCCGCTCCACCTAGACGCACACCCGTTACATCAAGATGATGATTTTTTTTTGCTCCTAGACTAATACATATTCATTACTACTTCTAAAAAAAAACAGGGTTATTATAATTAGTTCCAGAATCTGAACCCTCCTACTGGAGCATGCGTATCAGTCTCTGGTGGTCCTTCTGGGGGTCTCTGGGGGTCTCCCATGCTGAAGGCTCATAGTCTTCCTCTCAGGCTTTTTTTCTTGTCCTTCTTCTTTGTACTTCTTGGCTGCATGTCAAAAGCTTGCACAGCGTTCCCTGCAAGCTTTGTCTTTTAGCCGTCCTTCAGCTTTTCCCTTCTCCTTCATCTCCTGGCCAGATATCAGGGGCTTGCACAGTGTCCCATGCAAAAGTCATAATAGTTAGCAGTTGTTCTGAAACCCCCAGATATCAGAGACTTCAAGGAAAAAACTTACGAATACATTTTCCTTCAAGCTCGCTATTGACAAGAATTGTTAAAACATTCCTCACACTGGTTTGAGTCCTCTTTTCCCCTCCAATGGGATAGGATATTGCCTAATCCTTATTGGCTGTTGTGGATCCACTATTTCTACTACCAAGGGTTCCATATCTAATTTTCCTGAATCTCCCTCTTGATACCATACCTGTGGGTCTATTTCTCCCTCATCTTCTTGGGTTAGGGTATGTAGCTGAATTTTTAATTCTCCCCCCGGCTCTTGATTTCCAACACTAATCTTATTATTCAGTCCCTTCCTAATAGATTGTGCTCATCCTCAGGCACCAGCAATAGGTCATTGAGACATAGGTTCTTTTCTGATTCTATTTCTATATTTTCCAATATAGGAACCTTAAAGCGCTCACCTTTTGCTCCTACTACCGTGGTATTCCTCTTTCCTTCCTTAACCCCTTCTGGTAATTTTCTCATAGTTGATTTCTCCGCTCCAGTATCTACCAAAAAATATACCTCTTCCCTCTGGGGACCTATTAATAATTTTATCAAGCGCTCATTCGATGTTCGGGTCCCCAAAAGATATAGCCCCTGACACCCCTAGTCTTCCTTAAACATTTCTTCATCCTGTTTCTTTTTTCTACAGTTCCTCTGAAGACGCCCCTTTTTGCCACAATAGTAACAGATAGGGATTCTATCTTGTTGTCCTTTCCATTTATCCATGGGTTCTCTTTCACCCTCTTTTTTTCCTGATCCTTTCCTGCTTTCCTGTCCACTTGGTTTTTGACTTTCCCTTATTGCTGCCATAAAAACATTTGCTTTTGCCTTCTGTTTTTCCCCATCTCTCCTCACATAGACCTTTTGTGCTTCCCTCAATAATTCTTCTAATCCTTTTTCATGCCAATCATCAAGTTTCGCCAATTTCTTTCGGATGTCTTCCCAGGATTTTGCTACCAACTGGGTTCTCAACAGTGCCCCTCCTGCAGGGGAATCAGGATCTATACCCGAGTACATCTGAAGGCTTTTTCTCAGCCTGTCTAACCCTTCAGTTGGAGATTCGTCTCTGCACTGACACTCGTTAAAAGCTTTATTTCTATTTTGTCCCCTTGGAACCGATTCCTTTATCCCTTGTATCATTATGGTCCTAAGATCCCTCGTATTTTGCCTCCCTGAGCAGCCTGATGATCCCAGGCAGGGTTGGTATTTGGCCATTTCACATCCCCTGGAGGACCTCCCTGATTTTGTCTTTCTCACAGTCTCATTCGTGCTTGCCTGATCATTCCTCTTTCTTCTATAGTGAAGAGGATTCCTAATATGGACTGCATTTCTTCCCAGGTATACGTGTTTGGACCTAGGAACTGGTCCAATCTTTCGGCAACTCCTAAAGGGTCATCCCATTTCCTTCTTAAAATTTCTTACATCTGACGTGTTCAAAGGAACCACTACAAACCCTATTCCCCCCTGGTTCCCCCCAAGGGGTACCTCCCTCAAAGGTGATTCAAAGATTGAAGCCGAAATTCCTTTAAGTGGTATATTCTTTATTGCAGCGCTGGATGCACAGGGGATCTCTCCACCTATCGTGCATACCCAAAGCGGAGAGCAGTCTTGAATTTATACAATCAATCTATTAATACTCTACAAGCGCCTCCACATATTCATCACCTATCCCCACCTTCCCTCGTTTCTCATGCTAATTAGCTTTTTGGCACCTTGCGCCTGTGTATAGCCTCCCAAGAATTGCAGGCAGGGGTCTTTGGGACGTGGGCAGTGGTCTTTGGGAGGAAGACCCCGAGTCTTCCTCACAGTGTACTTTTCCCCATTGGTCAGGATTCTGCTGAGTTGGCACGTTTCTTAATTGCAAGAGCTGGCTTTTGCTGATTCTTCTGTTTGTTGTATCTTTATCATGAATTCCAATGTTCTGTTTTGAGGTTTATAGTCCTTACATCTGTTTCTCTGTCTGTCTGTCGCTTCCTTATCTGGGAATTGTCCTTGCCTCCCCAATGTCTATTGTCCTTGCCTCCCCAATGTCTCCTTAATCAATCCCCCCTTTTCTTTTCCCATGCAAATTCTTTTGCATCAGATACTTTTATTATTCGCAGTAACACAACAAAGCAGGCATCTAAACAACATGCACACAAATATTCCTAACACCACTAGCGCGATTAGAGCAATGAAAACTTGTTTCAACCGTTGGAAATTGGGCAACCAGGAGGTTAACTTATTCCATATTTCACTAAAATTCCATGAAAGATCATCTTTACTGATTTCATGTATGATCTTTGTTTGCTTCCCTATTTCTTCCAGGTCAGCAGAGATCCTTCCGCTCTGATCTACATACATACAACAACTTGTGTTTATTACTGTACAGACTCCCCCTTGAGCGGCCAATAACAAGTCTAGGGCCATCCGATTTTGTAATGCTACCTGTGATAAACTAGATATCTCTTCTTGTTGAGCCTTTATAGCATCTCCAGAGTTTTGTTTTCTAACTTCTCTATAATTGCAGAAATATTAACCCTTGCCTTTTCCAATTCACTCACTCCTAACCATGGGATAAACCATCGAACAAAACTATGAAAAGCGGTGGGTCTCTCTATCAACGGATTGGTAATTTTTCGTCTGATTCTCCTGATCTCAAGTAACTCGAGGCACTACATCATGTATCATCATATTGGGGACTGCTGCTCCAAGAGTGCAAGTTCCCTTCCAATTCTTGGGCAAGACCTTACGGGCTGTATCATTGCATAGCCAATACCACCCTTTTCCTTCTGGAACTGGCCAGCTGGTTGAATTTGCCCAACTGCTAGTCGTAGTAATATCAATTGTTCGACTACAAGATGTCTGATTTCCCACATAAGTAGTATCCGTATTTATACAATCCTGTTTTCCCATACTCTTAGGCGGGTTACACCTTTGTACACATACATAGTAGGATTCCAACGGCACGAAGCTACTCACTTCTAGTTCCAAAACTTCTTCATATTTTCGACCCCAAGATGTGTTTTCCCACAAATTAGTCCAAGGTAAATTTGCAGGCAAGGGAATCCCGATTAACGATACACTCTTATTCCCATGCTCTAGCAGATGGGTGCATACCCAACATCTCGTCTTATTAATTACTTGAGATATTGTTTGTATCAGGGACAGGTGTAAGTTCTCATCCCAAGCTGCCCACCCCAAATCCGAGAACATCACCCCCGCAATCATTAGGATCTGGAAAACCGCAATTTTGCTGGTTTTGCTGGAAAACCGCAATTTGCAATTGGGGTGGCGGTCCATATCCTCGCTGGGGCCTTCTTCACCCTTGAATAGTGGATCCAAGCTGCTTGCTCCTTAATCTTAATGGCAGTGTGTGTAGTCAGTAATACCTGGTATGGTCCCCTCCACTTCCCTTCCATTTTTCCTCTAGGGGTTGTCCTGAAAAAGTCTTTATATATATATATAATCCCCGAGCTTAAAGGGGTGGATTGGTTGATCCAACCCTCTAGCCCTGGTCCCTAAAACAAATTTATGTACTTTATTTAATTGTTTCTGAAGTTCAGTTATATAAGCATATAAATATTCTGATCCTAACTGCGTTAGGTCCTCTCCACTAAATAGAAATTGATACGGCCGTGATCCATATAAGATTTCAAAGGGACTCATATTCCCTTTTATTCTAGGTTTAACTCTGATTCTAAGTAATGCTAAAGGGAGGGATTGAGGCCATGACAAATTAGCCGATTTTAGCTATTTGTTGTTTAATTAAATGGTTCATTTTTTTCTACCTGTCCACTTGCCTGCGGTCTATAAGGAGTATGCAGTTGCCAATCTATCTTTAGAATCTTACTTATCTGTTGTACCACTTGCACACAAAAATGTGAACCTCTATCAGAAGACATTGCTACTGGAATCCCAGAGCGTGGTATTACTTCATTTAACAAGACTTTAACCACTTCTCTTCCTTTGTTTGCTTGACAGGGAAAGGCTTCAGGCCATCCTGAAAACGTGTCAGTCAGAACCAGTAAATCACGATACCCCCCCTTTTCTAGGGAGTTCTGAAAAATCAATTTGCCACTGTTGCCCCGGATAATTTCCTTTACCGATTATTCCAAATTTTATTCTAGTCTTGGTATTGGGGTTATTGTGTAAGCAAATGCTACATTGTTGAGTTACTTGTTTTTTCACTGTATATAAATTTCGTCCCACTAATGTCTGACTCAGGCTCTTATGCAATATGTCAGCCCCCAGTGTGTTTTATTGTGTTCTGTAAGAACTATGGGCCATGTCAAATTAGAGGGTATTGTTACGCGGTTATCTTTTAAATATACCCATCCATCTGGTTTCCTTTTACCTTTCAAATCTTCAATTAATTTTAAGTCTTCTTTTGTATAATTTGGCTTTTGGTTCATGTATATAGTTTGGATTTTACCGTCTGGTGTCAAAGACAATACCTTCACTTCAGTTATTTCAGCTGCCCGCTTAGCCTCCTGACCTGCCAATCGATTTCCAATTTCAAAATCGGCGTTCCCCTTTTGGTGTCCCCAACAATGCATGATAGCTACCTTTTCTGGTTGTTTTATAGCCCCTAACAATTTTAAAATTTCTTCAGCATGTTTTATCTGTTTTCCCTGAGCGGTCAGCAATCCACGTTCTTTCCAAATCGCTCCATGAGCATGTACCACGCCGAATGCATATTTAGAATCTGTCCAAATATTTATTTTCCTTCCTGCTGCTAGTTCCAGCGCTCGCGTAAGAGCAATTGTCTCTGCTTTCTGGGTGGACGTCCCAGGGGGTAATGGTTTGGACTCGATTACCTGCTGAGTGGTTGTAACGGCGTACCCTGCCTTACGTTGTCCTTGTTTCACAAAGCTGCTTCCATCAGTATACCAAGATTCGTCAGCATCTTCTAAAGGTTCTTCCTTAAGATCGGGTCGACTAGAATACACAGTCTCCATTGTTTACATACAATCATGGGTTATGGGTTCATCCAGAGTTCCGCTAAGGAAAGAAGCTGGATTTACGATGTTAGTGAGCACAATTTCCATGTCATCTTGTTCTACTAATATTGCTTGATATTTTAAAATCTCTGAGGTGAAAGCCAATGGTTTCCTTTTTGTTCCAAAACCGCTGAGGCCGTATGGGAGACTAACACTGTCATTTTCTGTCCCATTGTAAACTTCCGAGCTTCTTGTATATTGATAACAACAGCTGCAACAGCCCGAAGGCATCCGGGCCATCCTTTACTTACTTCATCTAATTGTTTAGAGAAGTAAGCTACTGCTCGTTTATAGGGACACAATCTTTGTGCTAGTGCTCCCAAAGCTATCCCTTGTCTCTCATGAGAGAACAACCAAAAGGGTTTCGAGAGATCCGGTAATCCCAAAGCCGGAGCTTGCATCAATTCTCGTTTAAGTTGTTTAAAGGCTTTTCGTGCTTCTCCAGTCCAGACTAACTTTGACTGGTTAATCTTTATCAATTCATATAGAGGCTTTACCATTAGTCCATAATTATAAATCCAAAGGCGACACCAACCTGTCATTCCTAAAAAGGTTCGTAGCTCCTTTACCGTTTGAGGTTCTGGAGTCCGGCAAATGACTTCCTTACGTTCAGTTCCTAGTTCTCGTTGTCCTCCCGAAATTTCAAATCCCAAATAGGTCACGCTTTGTTGAGCCAGCTGGACTTTCTGTCGAGAGACTCGATATCCATTTAAACCCAGAAAATTAGGGAGACTTATAGTCCATTGAATACAACTCCCTTTAGTCTCGGTAGCTATTAAGAGATCATCTACATATTTTAACAAAGCACCTTCAGTGTCCAAGTTTCGAGTTCCCTTGCTAATTGGTTTCCAAAAATAGTGGGGCTATTCTTGAATCCTTGAGGTAGTACTGTCCACGTAAGCTGCGTCTTTTTGCCTGAATCGGGGTTTTCCCATTCCAAGGCAAATAGGTTTTGGATTTCTGTGGCTAAGGCTAGGCAGAAGAAGGCGTATTTTAAATCCAGTACGGTAAACCAGACTTGACTATTCTTTAATTTAGTCAGCAAAGTATAAGGGTTTGCCACTACTGGATGTATATCCTCGGTGATTTTATGGCCCTCAAATCCTGAACTAGCCTATAGCTTTTTCCATCTGCCTTTTTAATTGGCAATATGGGTGTATTGTATTCTGATTTGCATTCAATCAATAATCCATACTGTAGAAATTTATCAATTATCCCTTTAATTCCTTTCCTATCTCCTATCCTCAAAGGATATTACTTAACCTTAACGGGTTCCTCTCCTGGCTTTAATTTAATAATTATTAAGGTCACATTTTTAGCTCTTCCAGGGACTTCGGTGGCCCAAACTCCTGGATATACTTGATCTGTGATCTCTAAAGGTATTTCACTTTTCGGGTCAGTTTGTATTAGTGCCAAGCTTAACACATTTATTAGTTGTTCTTCTCCTATTCTTAATTCCATTTTCCCTTTTTCAAAGACAATTTCTGCTCCTAATTGCTCTAATAAATCTCTACCTAAGGGTGCCCGTGGGGAGCTAGGCATGTATAAAAATCTGTGTATGCCCCATTGTTTCCCTAACTTGTACTTCAAAGATTCACAAAAATAAGCCTTTTCGGTTGCACCTTTTACCCTAACATAATCATTCCGTAAAGACATTAATGCTTGATTTAGAACTGAATACGTTGCCCCATATCAAAAAGAAATCTCACTTCCGTTCCTCCCCTAGCTTCATTATAACCAGGGGAGGATCCGCTAGGGTAGATTCCCCAGGTTCCCGTTATTCCTGTTGAAATCAGGGGCCGATGATTACCCTAGAAAAAGGCTAGTCCATTTGTCCTCCGAAGCCAGGTCCAAATCGTTTCTTTTGTTTGTTTGTTTGTTGTTTTTTTCCCATTACATTTCAGAGTTGGTCCAAAAATTCCATGGGGGTTTCTTTTAGACCTTGTTGGAAGCATATTCTCAATTCCCAATTCATCCAGATTTTAGTATTTATTTAACCGTTCATAATTTTCGGGATGATTAGGGTCTTAGTGGGGGGTCGGTCAGTGGAATGCAATTGTCCACAGTTCCCTGAGCGGCCCCATCGGCAATCTGAGCTCGCACATGAACTCAGGTTGTTTTAAGAGTTAACTGCTTTTCTGTTTCCGTGACAACTCTCTGGGACCCATCATGACCCCTTTGCCCCAAAGGGCTAACACCCGTGATTTTGAGATCTCAGCCTCGGGCTGAGGCAGAACTATTAACATTCCTACATCCTCTTTCCCTGCTCATTCAACTTCAAACACCTTTAACACTTTCAACAACCCTTTTAACACTTCCTTTATCTTTCTCCAGCCTGTACTTTTCTAATGCCAACATCAAAGGCTCAGTCAGGGGCCAGCTTAGTTCCCTACCTTTTCCCACCAAGATGCATTCTCATTTTCCCACCAACATTCCATCCTATTTTCCTTCTCAAAAACAACATTAACTGTAGCAAAATATTATAGTTTAAAGCTCCATTTAGGGGCCACTTTTCTCCACATTCCAGCTTATAAAGTGGCCACCATTTCTTACAATATTTTATCAATGTTTTCTTGTTCACACTTCCACCAGCATATCCTCCAGTATCCTTCCAATGACTCAAAACACATCCTAAAGTGCTTTTCTTTAAAATCCCACCAGTTTGCCTTCCTCCCATTTTCCCAGTTCACACTTTCAGAATACCCTTATCACTTACAAAATGCAGCACGCAGGTATCTTTCAATAGCGATGTCACAAAACTGCTACTATTACCAGGAATATTGCCAAAATCACAATAACAATAATCAGAGTCAAATTCCGCATGCAATAAGTCAGAAAACCAAAACATGTAACACTGTAACGATATCTTTCTTATAACTACGCCACGAACCTACTATTATCACCAAGAATATAGCCAAAATCACAGTAACAATAACCAGAGTTAAATACCACATTCCATGAGTCAGAAAACCGAAATAGGCAACACAATTCCAGATGGACCTTAAAGCGAGCTCTTCCCTCAAGGTCCCCCAACATATACTTATGGTGCTAACCACAAAGTATATACCAAATACTGCCTTGCAGAAGATCACCTTCCGACCTACAGACAGTTCCTGATGACCGGTTTACCAAACAAACAAACCAGAATAAAGAATATACTCACTTACAATGATGGGGTCCTTGTCTGCCTCCGCAGTGATCCGGTGAGTCGAGGAGTCCCTCCGGGAAATCCCAGGGGTACCCTAGGGAGTCCTGTCCACAGCGGGTCCTGCGGTCCGGCAGAGAGGTTGTCCCATCTGGGGTGCCAGATTGATTCAAAGATCGAAGCCGAAATTTCCTTAAGTGGTATATTCTTTATTGCAGCGCTGGATGCACGGGGGATCTCTCCACCTATCGTGCATGTTCAAAGTGACAAACTATCTCATTTATACAGCAAAACAATGAATATTCTATTAACGCCTATACATATTCATTACCTAAACCCACCTACTCTCGCTTTGTATGCTAATTAGCTTATCAGTCCTTGCGCTTGCGCAAAGCCTTCCAAGAATTGTGGGCCGGGGTCTTCGGGACGTGGGCAGTGGTCTTTGGGAGGAAGACCGTAGGTCTTCCTCGTGATGCACTTTTCACCTTTTGCTGAAAAGAATGCCAGGTTGGCTGACTCAGTTGTTTCCCAAGCTGCAGAAATGCCGAGTTGGCTCAAGTTATCTCAAGTTTCAGCCTAACTGAG
The DNA here is from genome assembly GCA_963989345.1 of Clangula hyemalis. The sequence goes on along the minus strand of OZ022456.1, from coordinate 2,949,565 downwards.
GGTCGACAGATAACGGGATGTTTCAATTAACAAGATGCTTCAACATAACAGAAGGTCGACAGATAACAAGATGGCATCTATTTTGTTCTCACTAATTTTTAACCACAAGATTTATTCTATCCTAAAGTGAGTTTATACAATATCAGCCTGACGCTGGAAACTAATTTACCTCACATTTTAATTCTAGTCAAGATTGGAAGAATGTTCTGGTTTTCAACGCTGTGGAATAGCGATCAGAACATGCAGTTCTGAATGTGTCTCTCAGACTATTTGTATAAAATTCCATATGTTTTTATTACTTTTTTTAAGACAGCGCCACTTGTCTTAAGTCTCGGTTGTCTGTTTTGCCCCTCTAGAGTTTCTAGTTACAAACAAATTCATACTGTGATTTTTATTTTTATTATTAAACGCTGTCAAACTGTGATGCACTTATTGCTTACTGGTCCTGCATCAGGAGATGAGTGGGGAACCTGTTTTAAATACAGTTCGTCTGAGTAATCTTGTCTGGCTTATACAAACTGTGTTGTTCAGAGATGTCTAATGTTTGATCTTTGTTTTTTAAAGAGAAAAATCACTTGCCGCACTGTAAATATATAGCATGTAAAATGTACATAGTATATAAATACAGCAAAGTTAAAATGGATTTTGACTTGAGTTTTACTTGAGTTATTTAACATGCAATGCCATGTGACTTGACAGCTTTCAGAATGTTGGATAATCAAGAAATCAGCTCTTCCTTTAAGTGGCAGGTGAGAAGATGCTGTTGGTGTGACCCAGAGAAGACAAGTAACTTGGGACTGCAACTGCCTAGACAAGAATGCAGAAGTCTTTCTGCTTTGAAGTTCAAAGCTTCCAAAAGCAGGCAACAGGTTGGAAGCTCAGCAGTAGGTTTCCACGCTGTGTGACACTAAAAAAGGAGCAAGGTTAATGTTCTACTAAATACTTCCAGTAACATTTTGGTACATGGAAAACACCATAAAGCCAAACCAGAAGTGCACCCTGCATAATGTTCCTATGGCAACAGTTATGTTAAGTTACCTAAAGTAACATTGACTTGCGGAAAACGGACTCCACAATCAGTAAGATTGTAAAGTAGGTATGTTTCGTCAGCGCTGGGCAGCACGGGGGGTAGTCCCACCAAAGTCGTGCGCACCTGACGCGGCAACTTGCCTTGGTTTTATGCAGTAAAGAGTTACATATGCATGAAGTTTCACAATACGCCTATACATATTCATAACCTGTCCCCGCTCCGTATTAAAATCAGTTCCAAGGAGTCATTTCCATAAACTGCTTGCACAGTGTATTTTGGTGGTGGTCGTCGGGGGTCGTGGGGATGAAGACTGATGACTCTTCCTCGTCACCGCTAGTTGACCTCTTGTCTTTACGCAGACTCAGTTGCTCCTTGGCTTTTGTCCATCCGCAGGACCAGTTTCTACCAGTTTCTTAAGATGGGCTCACACTCTTATTGGGAGACTGGCCTTGGTAAAGGGGCCCAAGGCTTCTTGCTTCAATTAATTTGCACTGTCCTAGTTTCCTGCCGTCAGCGCTCTAACTCTACTTGCCCCTAACTCCCTCTCTCAGTTCCCCCTTTTCTAAAAGTTAGTAAATTCTTTTCTAAAACGTTAGTGAGTTACTGTATTCTCCTAACTCCCTCTCGCAACATGACAAAGAAAACACCCACCTATCCTGTATCTGGCTTTTTTTTCCTCTTTTGGCCTTTGGCTCCAAGATTCGGCGTCTTGTGTTTTGTCTGACCAAGAACTCTGGGCTTAAATGTATGAAAGAAGTTTAAATGCTGACTGCTGTACTTTTTTAGTGCTTTGTCTATCAAGTGCTCTGGCAAGAACTACTGCTGGAACTAGCCGCCATACAGGACTTGAGTGCAGTGAGGGACAGCTTCAGCTTAGCCCTCTGAAGAAGATGGGGCAACAGCAGCGGTGTTGGCTGCTTCTGCCGGGGGGAGGTCTCATTCGTCTCCTTGAGGAGAGGAGATCACTTTTTCTGCCACTTACATTTGACTGAAACACAAGGAAATACTTTGTCAGGTCCTTTTGCTAAGTTAGGGTGCTTCTCAAGGGAAATGGAGATCTCCAGCTCTTACTGGAATTAACATTCGTAGCTGTAGCATACTTTATTGAACGTATTTTGCAGCAAAAGGTTTTTTTTCTGTAACCTGATCATTTAAACTATTGTGCCTAAAAGATCTGATTCTCCTAAGCACCCAGAATTCACAGCTATTGATCCTCCAGAGGAGGCTTTGCAGCTTAACACCTGCAGAACATGTAAACTTCCTGCTATTGTTCTACAGGTTTTTGTTTGTTAATTTGGTTTGTTTTCTTTCACTTTTCTTCACTACTAGTACAGGGTTAAGAATTATAAAGAAATGGGCTGCTTTTTTCTCATTTTCAGTATTGGCTGTTCCTCCCCAGCCCCCCTTTTTTTTTCACTCATAGCATATGTGAATATAAATTCTTGGGAAAGAGGTAGAAGAATGTTTCAACTGTTGTTTTTTCAGCTATGGGAGGGAAAGTAAATACAGTGGTTTTGGGTATTTTGGCTATTACTCAGAACGGTATGTGAAGGGAGACAGATTTTTTTTTTTTTTTTTTTTTTTTTTACTGCAATGGCTTCAGAAGCAAGAGGGGAAAAAACACTTTCTCTGGGAGCTGAAGAAGGTGTCGTAATCACAGGAGAGGTTTCTAAATGGAGTATCTTTTAGAGTTTTCCTGTAGTACCAAGTGGGTTTTTTTTGTTGTTTTGTTTTGTTTTACTTAAAAAGGTTTTCCTCTTAATATTCACCTCCTTCAGCAAAAGTGAGAAATGGGTTTTTATTCTGTGCAGTGTCCTGGGACCTCAGAAATCTGCTCGGAATTATGCTCTTATCGAAACCGTAGTGATGTTCTATTGGTCTATGAGGAATCCAGGAAAGCTCCTCCTGAATTTAGCTGTGAGGCTGAGAATCTTTTTACTCAATCAGATTCTGAAACCATTTCTACCAAAGAAAAAGTTGGAGGCGTTATCACATAAGCTGATAATGCACATCCTAGCATCAATGGTCAGCACAAGATTAGGGAAAGACGCTTTGATACTGAAGTTTAATTCATTGGACAGTACCGATCAAAGATCAGACAGTACTGTGCAGACAAAGACAAAACAGGAACCTGAACTACTTTCAGAAGAAAGTATTTTTTACATCAGTTTTGTGGGAACAAAAACATCGTTTTTGCCCAGGGTTACATTGTTCAGACGGAAGGAACTTGGTCTCGAGATATGCTTGCAGTGATAAGAAAGCTTAACAGAGAACCTTGAGAGTCCTTAGTGCAATTAGGCAAAAATCACGGGGTCAAGGCAGGGAAGTGAAGAAACATTACCCCTTCAAAGAGCACAAAAAGTCAAAAGAAATTGGAAAAGTAACAGGCTGGCAACTGAAAGCCATGTATTGTCTGTGAAGCATCCGATAGGTTGTGAACCTGGATTACCCAGTCAATGGGGAAACAGGAGGCTCCCGCTCGTCGGGAAATAAAGGATAGAAACTGTACGACGTGACTAGTAGGTGCGCTCCTGCTTGTGGGACGCCCGCCATTGCAACCGAGAATAAAAATGCTACTTCACTGACTGAGATCCTCGCCTGAGCCTATGTTACTGCCTACAGAGCGTTTCTCGCACTCTGACACTGCAGTTCTAAAAACCTGTCATCCATTTTACAGAAAAAGCGATGTTACAGGGGGGAGGGGAGGCGGAAGCCCTGCCCGCTGTGATAAATTAGTGGGGATTTGTTCATTGTCTTTGAGGAATTTGGAAAAACTGCTGAAGAGATAAGGTTGTACAAATTAACGGCCTTGGTAAAGGGGAGGATTAAAGCAAGCAGATAACTGGAGGGAGTATTGGATACACATCCTTGAGTGAAACCAGACATCCTGTCTGCCGCTTCATTACCCCCACCTGAATACGAGCACAACGTGTGAACACCAGCAGAGGAACAACGACCCCCCCTCTCAACAATAAACTGCGCAGCCTCAGCCAGTTCAACAGGTCTCGATAAGCTGGAACTCGACTGCTATAAAATAGCTACCCTGGAAAGGGAAGGTGCGTGCTGTTGTGGAGCGGAGACTCCCCAGCTGCCCAGCGCTGTTTTGCTTGTGTCTGCTTACTTGATTAATAAAATAATTACAATAGATCTGTAAATTGTGTGGTCTAATTTATAACAATTTGGTGCCGTGACTTGGATGAAGGCGGATTGATCAGGAATCCCTCTAGGGGAGGCGCCCCGCCGATTTCGGCGGCCCCAGAAACGGAAACTCCTGCTCGAGCCCTTCATCGACGAACCCAAAATCAGACACAAGCAAATAAAACCGGTAAACCCCAGGCAACCTTTGTGCACGAAGACCGAACTAAGACCCACGGGGTGGGTAAGTATAGGCCGGTGTTCAGTTCGGTTGGGGTTGGGTATCCCGGAGCACGACGTTTGAGATGTCCAAGTGCGGACGAAGCGAGTGCGGACCCCTCGGTAGTGCGGTTCCCACCTCCCGCGAGGGACTGGGCCACGAAAAGGGGGAAGCGTTGTGTGTGTGTGTGCGAAGGTGCTCTGGAAGATGGGACAGAAGAAAAGTAAGCCTTCTGGCCCCATGAGGGAGGGATCCAATGCTGTAGGGATACCCTCTGTTCCTTCTGATAGTCCATTAGGACAAATGATTAAGAATTGGGATGATTCCCCTTCTAGGCGGGGAAAGAGTAAAGTTAAAATGATTTATTATTGTATAGAAGTGTGGGGCAACAAGCCCATCAAAGGGGACAGCGTTTTCTGGCCCCCGTTCGGCTCCTTTGAGGATTGGGTATGCCAAGCCCTCAATATTTATGTTAACTCTAAGGAGCCCTTTAGTCTGGAGGAAAGTGAATATGCACCTCTGGATAAATTCAGATACGAGGACGCATCTATATCCTCTAAAAGAAAAAGGAGGGCGGGATAAAAAAAGAAAGGACTTAGAAATCCCGACATCGCCCCCGCCCTATATTCCACCGCCCGCACCAACGGCTCCTGTCCTTAATGGATTCCCCGAATTAGCAAATCCAGGAGAATCGGAATCGGATCATGAAACACAGGGGCCAGTAACCAGAAGCAGGGCAAGAAATCAGAAATATGCTTTAAGGGAGGGATTATATCCCCTACGAGAAATAGCGATGGGGGGACCCCAGCCAGGAATGGGATACGTGGCCGTTCCCATTAATTCAGGGAATGTGAGAGATTTTAAAAAGGAGATGGGAAATTTACTAGAAGACCCATTGGGAGTGGCGGAACGAGTAGACCAATTCTTAGGCCCAAATATATATACCTGGGAAGAGTTACAATCCATCCTGGGAATCCTCTTTACATCAGAGGAAAGAAGAATGATTAGGCGTACTGGGATGCGAATTTGGGATCAGCAACACCAGCAGGGGCCGGCTACAGACATAAAGTGGCCAATGCAGCAGCCTAATTGGAATAATCAAGACCCCATACACAGGGGACATATGCAAGATTTAAGAACAATCATAATTCAGGGGATACGAGAATCTGTCCCCAGAGGACAGAACATAAACAAAGCTTTTAACGAACAACAGAAAAAGGATGAAACCCCAACGGAATGGTTAGAAAGATTACGAAAGAATTTGCAACTATATAGTGGCTTAGACCCTGGAACCCCGGTAGGGGAGGCATTACTTAAAGCCCAGTTTGTGGCAAAATCATGGGTAGATATTAGGAAGAAATTTGAAAAAATAGAGGATTGGCAAGATCGAGGTCTGGACGAATTGTTAAGGGAGGCACAGAAGGTGTATGTTAGAAGGGAAGAAGAGAAGGAGAAAAATCAAGTACGTATGGTGGTGGCAGCAGTGCGGGAAGGACAAAGGGGGGCTGAACCGAATCGAAGGTTCGACCCGATGCATGGGAGACCTAGGGGGGAGGAAAGAGGTAGCAAAGAACGGAAAAATGTGACCTGTTTTTATTGCAACAAGAAAGGTCACATGAAGAAAGAATGCAGGCAAAGAAAAGAGGATGAGAGGATGTTTAAGAGCGAATAGGGGTGTCAGGGGATCCGAAACAAGACCGAGCCCTTGATAAAATTAAAAGTGGGTCCCCAGCGCGAGGAGGTAGAATTCCTCATGGACACAGGGGCTGAAAGATCAACAGTCCAAACCTTGCCCACTGGATGCAAGGCCTCCACTGAAAAAGTCCAGGTAATCGGAGCAAAGGGGGAGCCCTTTGGGGTCCCTGTTATAAAAGAAGTAATAATAGAATCAGATTCTAAAGTGAGTAAGGGGACTCTGCTCCTAGTACCGCAGGCTGAGTATAATTTGTTAGGCAGAGATTTAATAATAGAATTAGGAATAGGATTAGAAGTGATAGGAAAGAAATTAGAAATAAAATTATGCCCACTCCGAGTAGAAGATGAAGCAAATATCGATCCTAGAGTCTGGTACACGTCAGAAAGTGTAGGAAAATTGAAAATAAGGCCTTTCGAAGTGACCATAAACAATCCAGAAGTACCAGTCAGGATAAAACAATACCCTCTTTCGGAGGAAGGTAGGAGAGGGTTAAAACCCGAGATTCAAAGATTGCTGCAGCAGGGGCTGTTGGAGCCTTGCATGTCTCCTTTTAACACTCCTATCTTACCCATAAAAAAGAAAGACGGCAAGTACAGATTGGTACATGACCTGAGGGAAATTAATAAGAGAACTGTTACTAGGTTCCCCGTGGTAGCAAATCCACACACTCTGTTAAGCCAACTGCACCCAGATGACCGATGGTATAGTGTAATCGATCTAAAAGATGCATTTTGGGCATGCCCCCTGGACAAAAAATCTAGGGATTATTTTGCCTTCGAATGGGAGGACCCAGACACCTACAGAAAACAGCAGTTAAGGTGGACGGTCCTGCCCCAGGGGTTTACAGAATCCCCAAACTTGTTTGGGCAAGCACTGGAGCAAATTTTGCAAGAGTACAACAGAGTACCGGGCACAACCCTGATCCAATACGTAGATGATTTACTAATAGCTGGAAAAGATGAAGACATTGTAAGACAAGCTAGTGTTAGCCTATTGAATTTTTTGGGGTCGCAGGGATTGAAGGTGTCCAGGTCAAAACTACAGTTTGTAGAAAAAGAGGTAAAATATTTGGGTCATTTGCTAAATAAAGGAACTAAAAGGCTGGATCCTGAAAGGGTTAAAGGGATCCTAGGAATAAAGGCCCCAACTACCAAAAGGCAAGTGCGGCAACTGTTAGGGTTAACTGGATATTGTAGACAATGGATAGAAGATTACAGTGGAAAGGTTAAATTTCTATATAACAAATTGAATAGGGATGGATTACTCAAATGGACAGAAGAAGACGAGGAGCAATTAGAGAAATTAAAAGAAGAACTGATGCATCCACCAGTTTTAAACTGTCCAGAATTAAAAAAAACATTTTTCTTGTTCGTAAATAGCACAGAGGGGACTGCCTATGGTGTACTGGCTCAAGAATGGGCAGACAGCAAAAAACCAGTAGCCTATTTATCTAAGCTATTAGACCCTGTTAGTAGAGGTTGGCCCAGCTGCTTGCAAGTAGTGGTGGCAGCTGCCCTACTAGTGGAAGAAGCACAAAAGATTACATTAGGGGGAGAAATAAAGGTTATATCCCCTCACAATATACGTGGGGTGCTGCAACAAAAAGCTGAAAAATGGATAACGGATGCAAGGTTACTAAAATATGAAGGGATCCTAATATCATCACCCAGATTAACATTAGAAACGACTGCAGCACAAAACCCCGCTCAGTTTCTTTATGGTGAACCAAATGAGCAGCCTGAACATAATTGTCTTAGAAACATAGAAGAACAAGTGAGATTGAGGCCTGATCTGGAAGATGTAGAATTGCCTTTAGGGGAAAAGATATTTGTGGACGGATCCTCAAGGGTAGTCGAGGGTAAAAGAAGATCAGGTTACGCATTGGTTAACGGAAAAACATTTGAGGTAATAGAATCAGGCCCTCTGAGCCCAAGCTCGTCAGCGCAGGCTTGCGAGTTATATGTCATGTTAAGAGCTCTGAAATTATTAAAGAACAAAAGCGGAACAATATATACAGACTCTGAATATGCTTATGGAGTAATACACACCTTCGGGAAAATATGGGAAGAGAGAGGACTTATAAATTCACAAGGAAAAGGACTAATTCATCAGGAGTTGATTCTCCAAGTTTTACAAGCCATCAGGGAGCCTAAGGAGATTGCGGTGGTGCATGTAAAAGTACACCAGCGAGGGCTGAATCCCCAAATCAGAGGCAATAACTTAGCTGACCAGGAAGCAAAAAGAGCAGCCCTCATGTGCATATATGAAGTGACTAAGAGAGCAGACTGCCCGAGTTGTGGCAAGGGGAGGGATTTAAAGAAATTTCCATGCTATGATTGCTGGAAAGACTGGGGAGTAGAAGGGATTGAATGTAATTGTTCGGAGGAGGAGAGTCCGCCTTATAGGAACTGTTACAAGCATGGCCCAGCTAATTTTTTATGGTCTGGTGGGTACGTCCCCCTCCCCTTGTTTTGTTTTACTACTGTAGAAAAGGACAAAATGACACAAATGGGGATTCGAGAAAATGAAAAAGGAAAATGGGTACTACCTGACGGACGAGAAGTGTTACCAAAATCAGTAGCTATGAGGGTGCTACGGAGATTTCATGAACAAATGCATTGGGGTGCTCAGGCGTTAGTAGATCAATTCGCCTCTAATTATATGTGTATAGGGATATATAACATAGCCAAAGGAATTGTTAATGGGTGTATGACTTGTCGGAGGGTAAATGCTAAAAATATGAGAAAAAGGGTTCCGGGAGGACGAGAATTAGCCCACCGACCCTTTGCAAGAATTCAATTGGATTTTACCGAACTTCCCAAAACAGGAAGATACAAATATTTGCTGGTAATTATAGACCATCTTACAAATTTTGTTGAAGCATTTCCCACGACAAGGGCTACAGCACAAACCGTAGTGAAAATATTGTTAGAAAACATAATTCCCCGATATGGGATTGTAGAAGCAATAGATTCTGATAGGGGACCACACTTTGTGTCAAAAGTATCCCGTGACACAATGAAAGCTTTAGGAATCAAATGGGAATATCATACTCCCTGGCATCCTCAGAGCTCGGGAAAAGTAGGACGGATGAACGGTGAAATTAAAAAGCAACTTACTAAATTAATGTTAGAAACAAAAACCTCTTGGATAAAGTGCTTGCCACTAGCTTTGCTAATTATACGCGTGAAGCCCAGGACTGATCTGGGAATCTCCCCTTTTGAAATGTTGTATGGTATGCCTTATGATCTCGAGATACCCCTTGATCATCCCCACCTACAAGATGATCAATTAAAACCTTACCTCACACAATTGATAAATAGACGCAGGGAATTACAGAAAAAGGGTTTAATTGCGCAACGTCCCCCTTTGGACATAGCAATTCACAAGATACAGCCCGGAGATAAGGTCCTGATAAAAACTTGGAAAGAAGTTACATTAACACCACAATGGGAAGGCCCCTATGTTGTTTTGCTTACTACAGAAACGGCTATTCGAACTGCGGAGAAAGGATGGACACATGCCAGCCGTGTTAAAGGACCCATCTGTGATGAGAAGTGGGAGATCGCTCCAGGGAACAAAGACCTGAAGCTCACATTGCGACGAACCCGATAGGTACCGTGGGTTAAGGTAAAGGCTCTCCCCTGAAGAACACTACTGCTGCCGAGAAGAACTAAAACCCTCGTAGTTGGCTGCAACCCAACTGACGAGTGAGGCAGAGGAGTGAATAAGTGGGGAAAGAAAATGAGCCTCAGCCATTCCTATTGGTATTTGGGGGTTCTCACAGTGATTTCATCCTGCATAGCGACTCAACACCACCCTCACCAACCTTTTAAATGCACTTTAAGTCGATTCGAAGATCAACAGGTTATTGCAACCCAGATAACATCAGGGGGGCCAAGCTTTACTTCTACACTATGTCAGCTGATCCCAAGGCCTCGATGCTGGGAATATATGGGATTTTATATGTGCCCAAGTTCGAATCCTGGAAAGGGGTACTGCAACTCCCCTAATCAATATTACTGCAGCTATTGGGGCTGTGAGACTATAGCCCCTAGTTGGATACCGGGATACGGTAGAGATAAATACCTAAGGGTCCAATGGGGTCCATATGGGTGCATTCCACCGCAAGGGTGGGGAGGACGTGGAAACTGTAAATATCTCTTTTTAAATGTTACCCAACCCACGGATAGAGGGTGGAACATGGGAAGAGTGTGGGGAATAAGGTATACGGAACCTGGAACTGACAGGGGAGGACTCATACTAATAAAGAAGGAAAAACCCGAGACATCCAAGGTAGTTGGGCCTAATAAAGAGTTATTAGGGGAAGGTTTGGTTGTCCAGACTGTAAAGATACCTGGGACTGCCCAACCTACTACAGTGTTTTCTAATAAGACGACAAAGTTATCCTTTCCCACACTGCTTCCTAGCATTGTAAAAAAGAAAGGGGTTGTACCCGAGAGTAGTATGTGGAAAGTTATAAATGCTAGTTTCCAGGTACTAAATCAAACTAATCCTGAGATAACTGAAGGGTGCTGGCTATGTGTAAGTGTTAAGCCCCCATATTATGAAGCTATAGGAGATATGGGGAGGCCTGAATATTCAAATGAGTCAAATCCTTCCAAGTGCAGTTGGGGTCAGGAAATCGGGATAACTTTGACTCAAGTTACGGGAAAAGGTAGATGTATCGGCACAGTTCCAAGAGATAAAAATGATCTGTGCCATGCCACTGAAAAAATGGACCAAACACACAAATGGTTAATTCCTGCAAATAATACTAGGTGGGTATGTTCATTGTTGGGAGTCACTCCTTGCCTATCTTTAAAATTGTTTAGCACATCTCACGATTTTTGTGTACAGGTGGTCATTATACCAAGGATTCTATATCATACTGAAGAGTATATGTATACGCATCACACAGTGGCTGAATACCATCTGGTAAAGAGGGAGCCTATTACGGCTGTCACCTTAGCCACTTTAATGGCCCTCGGGGCTGCAGGTGCAGGAACTGGAATTGCTTCCCTGATAAAACAAAGCCAGGAATTTACTTCTCTACGCATTGCCGTAGATGAGGATCTGGCCCGTATAGAGCAATCAATAATAGCTCTGGAAAAATCGGTTAGGTCATTATCCGAAGTGGTACTCCAAAACCGTAGAGGGTTGGATTTGATTTTATTACAACAAGGAGGACTGTGTGCAGCCCTACGTGAAGAATGTTGTGTATATGCAGATCATACTGGGGTGGTAAGAGATACAATGACTAAATTGAGGGAAGGATTAGAAAAACGCAAAAGGGAAAATGAAGCTCGTCAGAATTGGTATGAATCCTGGTTTAATTACTCACCTTGGCTTACTACCCTGCTATCAACCATAGCGGGGCCCTTGTTGTTATTAATATTAGCACTGACTTTTGGACCATGTATATTCAATCGAGTAATCACAATTGTGAAAAGCCGATTAGAGGCAGCTCATCTTATGCTCGTGCGTGCTGAGTATGAATTTCTTGAGCAGGAGAAGGAAGACACAGAAACTTTAATGCTCAGCAAGCAAATATTGCAAAAATTCAATGAACAAAATATGTTAGAAAAAGAAAAAGGAGGGATTGTGATAAATTAGTGGGGGTTTGTTCATTGTCTTTGAGGAATTTGGAAAAACTGCTGAAGAGATAAGGTTGTACAAATTAACGGCCTTGGTAAAGGGGAGGATTAAAGCAAGCAGATAACTGGAGGGAGTATTGGATACACATCCTTGAGTGAAACCAGACATCCTGTCTGCCGCTTCATTACCCCACCTGAATACGAGCACAACGTGTGAACACCAGCAGAGGAACAACGACCCCCCCTCTCAACAATAAACTGCGCAGACTCAGCCAGTTCAACAGGTCTCGATAAGCTGGAACTCGACTGCTATAAAATAGCTACCCTGGAAAGGGAAGGTGCGTGCTGTTGCGGAGCGGAGACTCCCCAGCCGCCCAGCGCTGTTTTGCTTGTGTCTGCTTACTTGATTAATAAAATAATTACAATAGATCTGTAAATTGTGTGGTCTAATTTATAACACCCGCCTCGATCCCCGGCTCCGCTGCACAACGCGCCCCCCCCCCGAGCCGATCGCCTCGGCGACTGGCCGCAAAATGGCGGCGACGCCCGCCGTAAACGGCCCGCCGCTGCCGCTGCCGGCTCCCCCCACAGCTCGGCAGCCTCCCTCGCGAGGGCTGCCGGCGCCTGCCGGCTCCCTCGGCTGCCTCGGGTGGCCTCGGGTGGCCTCGGTGCCGGGAAACAAGCCCTGCCCGCCTCGATCCCCCGCTCCGCTGCACAACGTGTCCGCCCCAGAGCCGACCGTCTCGGCGAGTCACTCCGGTCATGCTTAGCTATTACACATAAATGCCAGGGTACAAAGGCCATATCTGAAAACTACGTACCTGTTACTGACTTCATGACTCGTCTCTTTCAAAGCTGGATAAAGTTGTGGAAAGCCAGTCCTCTAGACCAAATGAAGAACTTGGTGATAGAAAACTGGGAAGACGACACCATGCACATGAAAAAAAAGATTTAAAAAAAAAAAAAAAAAAAAAAAGCAAACAACAACAACAACAAACATTAAAAGAAAGATACATGACACTAAAAAACCTGACAAAGAGCATTACCGAAGAAAGAGGGAACATTGTGATGCAGAAGAGAAGAAGACTCAAAACAGGAGCAAAAAGCAGGTCCTTCCAGCAAGAGGAGGTGCTCTCAGAGCATGGAAGTTGTTGAGCAAAAGCTCACAAGCAGGAGTACTGGGAGGGAAGCAGGTACAGATCGTTCCCTCGTGAAAGAAACAGCCCTGAGAATGGCAGAAGAGCAGTCAAATATTCAAAGTACAGATCTGGCAGCGGAGGAAGATCAGGACAAGGTAGCAATAGATATTACCGATCCAAAGGGGAAAGAAGTTGGAGCAGAGAAAGATACCATCGAGATGAAGCACGGAGATGGGAAAGACGTAGCTATTACAATGATTACTATTCACCTCATGCGACAGGAGACAGTGGAGAGAGAAAGTTCTCTCACAGCGATGCAGCCTTTGACAAGTTGACTGCAACTTACTACAGCAGGTCACATAAGCGTTATCATTACAAAAGCGGATGGCCTCAGAGTTCCCTCTTGAGAGAGGAAGATGTACGTCGCTTTAGCACACCCCGAGCAGACTTGCATCCTTGGTCGGTACCTCAGCAACATTCCAGAAGACATTCTTATGAAAGACATGTGCTTCCACCTGTGTCAGCTCATTTGGAGAACTGTAGCCAGAAAAATGAAACAGAAGGAAACAGAAAAAGACAATATACCTGTGCAGAAGGTAGTGAAAGTGAAATGGAAAGGTTACTCTGCTTCTTCAGAGTAACATAAGTTAGTGATACTACTGAAATAGTTTTGGGTCCGATTAGATCTGCTTTCTCGTAAGCACGCTGAATTCACAGCTGTTGATCCTCCAGAGGAGGCTTTGCAATTGAACACCTGGAGAATAGGTAAATCTCCTGCTGTTGTTCTCCTCTCCTCTTGTTTTGTTTTGTTTTGTTTTGTTTTGTTTTCCTAGTAGCATAGGCTTAAGACTATGAAGAAACGGGCTGCTTTTTTTCATTTCCAACACTGGCTGTTCCTCCTGAGCCCCGCCTTTTATTTTTTCAGTCCTAGGATATGTGAATGTCAATTGTTGGGAGAGAGGTCGAAAACTCTGTTTCAAGTGGTGTTTTTTCAGCTATGTGGGGAGAAGAAATAGAGTGGTTTTGAATATTCTGGCTCTTCTTCAGAGCAGCATGTGGAGGGAGACAGATGCGTTTGCTTTTTGAGTGCAGTGGCTTCAGAAGCAAGAGGGGAAAAAACACTTTCTCTGGGAGCTGAAGAAGGTGTCGTAATCACAGGAGAGGTTTCTAAATGGCATATCTTTGAGAGTGTTGTTGTAGTGCGGAGGTTTTTGTTTGTTTGTTTGCCTTTGGAAGGTTTTACTCTTAATATTGCCGTCCTTCAGCAGAAGTGAGAAATGGGTGTTTATTTTGTGCAGTGTTGCGGACCCTCCGAAATCTACTGGGAATGATGGATACCTCGCACAGTACCAATGTGATGACGGTGGAGACAAGGAGAAACCAAGACGATGAAAAGAACGTGACCTCATTTCAAAAGACAACGTTTTGTACGGCAAAGAGTCTTCTGAGCCTGGTGAGAAATTGCGGCAAACTTCCTCTCTCAAGTCTGACACTGGATGTAGCTCTAAAAACCTTTCCTCCTCAGCTATTACAGAGAGATGCCAAGATACAAAGGATGAGACTAAAAAAACTCACAAAGAGCTTTACCAAAGCAAGAGGGAACATGCTCCTCCTGAAGAGAAGGAGAGTCAAAAAGCAGGTCCTTCCAGCAAGAGAAGGATAAACTTGCATACAAAGAATGCAAACTGGAGCTCCTGATTGGCTTCATGCTGAACTCTGTGCTGTTCTTGTCCTAATCTTGGTCTCTCCATAGATAATATGGTTTAAATCCAAATAGAATCATGCGATGAGGAAGATCTCACTGCAACAAATTCAACATCTAAAATTAAAGTTGACATTTTCCGTGATTTTCTTTCTGAGCAGAAGTGTGTAGTACTCCTTTTATATTAATGTAGAGATTATTCAAAACAGTCTTTAAGTGCTTGATGACTTAACAGTCTGCAGATTTATTATCAAATCCAAAAGAAACGACTTGGTAGACTCTTTTTTTCCCAGTTTTGAATGACCACTAGGAAAGAAGGCCTGAAATAAAGAGGTTAAAGGCAAATAGTTTTCATTTGGTTTGATGATTAAGTGGCAAACAAGAGGAAGAGTTGCAAGATAGCTTATTAAATTCAGTCCAGCCAAGTAGGAAAAGTAAATGTGGACAGCTGTATCTTGGCAAAGAAGGTAGTAGGGAGCAAGGAGGTTTAGCAGTCAGGATGGAAGGTGATGCCATGAGGCTTACAGGCTAGTAATGTGCTGTTGAAACCCAGCCTTCCTAAACAAACCTGCCTGGATAATTCCTGTGAATAACATACTGTGTTCAGCTATTTCCTACCATAGAAACGGTGCTGACTGCTTCTTCAGAGTAACATAAGTTAGTGATACTACTGAAATAGTTTTGGTTCCGATGTAGATCTGATTTCTCGTAAGCACGCTGAATTCACAGCTGTTGATCCTCCAGAGGAGGCTTTGCAATTGAACACCTGGAGAATAGGTAAATTTCCCGCTGTTGTTCTCCTCTCCTCTTGTTTTGTTTTGTTTTGGTTTGTTTTGTTTTTTTCCTAGTAGCATAGGCTTAAGACTATGAAGAAGCGGGCTGCTTTTTTTCATTTCCAACACTGGCTGTTCCTCCTGAGCCCCGCCTTTTATTTTTTCAGTCGTAGGATATGTGAATGTCAATTGTTGGGAGAGAGGTAGAAAACTCTGTTTCAAGTGGTGTTTTTTCAGCTCTGTGGGGAGAAGAAATAGAGTGGTTTTGAATATTCTGGCTCTTCTTCAGAGCAGCATGTGGAGGGAGACAGATGCGTTTGCTTTTTGAGTGCAATGGCTTCAGAAGCAAGAGGGGAAAAAACACTTTCTCTGGGAGCTGAAGAAGGTGTCGTAATCACAGGAGAGGTTTCTAAATGGCATATCTTTCAGAGTGTTGCTGTAGTGCGGAGGTTTTTGTTTGTTTGTTTGCCTTTGGAAGGTTTTACTCTTAATATTGCCGTCCTTCAGCAGAAGTGAGAAATGGGTGTTTATTTTGTGCAGTGTCGCGGACCCTCCGAAATGTACTGGGAATGACGAATACCTCGCACAGTACCAATGTGATGACGGTGGAGACAAGGAGAAACCAAGACGATGAAAAGAACGTGACCTCATTTCAAAAGACAACGTTTTGTACGGCAAAGAGTCTTCTGAGCCTGGTGAGAAATTGCGGCAAACTTCCTCTCTCAAGTCTGACACTGGATGTAGCTCTAAAAACCTTTCCTCCTCAGCTATTACAGAGAGATGCTGTGGTGGCTTCACTCAGGTGGGCAGCCAAGCTCCACCACAACTGCTCTCTCACTCCCCCTCTCCTCAGTGAGGAAGGGGGAGAAAATACAACACAGAGAACTCGAGGTTTGAGATGAGAAAGGTTTAATTAAAGGGAAAGGGAATGGGGAGGAAAAAAAGAAACAGAAGAAACAATCAGTCCGCGTGGAAGCACAGAGAGAGGAAAAAAAAATTATTCTCTACTTCCCATCAACGAGCGGTGTTCGGCCACGTCCTGGGAAGCAGGGCCTCAAAACGCGTAGTGGTTGTTCCGGAGGAACAGCCCCCTCCCCCACGAGAGCCCCCCCTTTTATTGCTGAGTGTGACATCAGGTGTTATGGAATATCCCTTTGGTTGGTTTAGGTCAGCTGCCCCGGCTATGTCCCCTCCCCATCGCTTGCCCACCCCCAGCCTGCTGGCTCTTGGGGGCTTGGAAGGAGTCCTGATGCTGTGCCAGCACTACGCAGCAATAGACACAACACTGGAGTGATATCAGTGCTGTTCCAGCTACGAGTGCAGAGCACAGCACTGTGTGGGCTGCTGCAGGGAAAAGGTGACTCCAGCTCAGACAGACCCAACACAAACAACAAGATACAAAGGACGAGACTAAAAACACTGACAAAGAGCTTTACCAAAGCAAGAGGGAACATGCTCCTACTGAAGAGAAGGAGAGTCAAAAAGCAGGTCCTTCCAGCAAGAGAAGGATAAACTTGCATACAAAGAATGCAAACTGGAGCTCCTGATTGGCTTCATGCTGAACTCTGTGCTGTTCTTGTCCTAATCTTGGTCTCTCCATAGACAATATGGAGAGAAACTTACAAGTTTCTTCAAGCTAAGAGGGAGTGCAATTGTTGCCCAGCATGTTTGTGTTTTGAGACAGGGAGCACCAGAAGTTGTCATCTTAAAATATGACATGGAGTGGAGTCTGGTTGTTCACACATTCTTGCCAACATTCATGCAATCTGTCCCATTATCAAGAACAAAATTAGGGCCTGAACGGAGGTCTTTCAAATACCAGTGTTGCAAAAACAGACTCTTTACGATACTAATGTCAAAAGAATCCTGATTGTACTAAACTGGAAGTATCTCTTCTAGCTGAAAAATCAGGAACAGCACAGAAGAAAATGCCTCTGCTCTACTGCTTGCTCTTCGGGCTTCAGTGAATTCTCTGGCCAGCAGATGGCAAACTCGTTCTTCCTAAAAAAGTCCAAAGTATAGGAAGAAAGTAAACGTCTTGCATGCATTACGCAAGTGCGGGGCATGGGGATCCCTGGGCTATATACGTGAAAGAGATGTTCGTTGATAAATACAGCAGTACCCCACTTGGATACGCTGCTTGCAACGTAATCAAGATAGGAGGGCTGTGCAAAGCAATTCTGGTAAATTGAGGAATTCAAGTATTTCGTCAAGCCTAAAGATACTAATTAGTTTCCTTTTGGGGAAGGTCAGTCTTTCAAAGGAAAGAAAAAATGTCTCTTAAGCAGGATTTTCTGAATGGTGGAATCTAATCTGAAAAAAGGCCACTTCCGCACATGAATTATTTGCTAGTTTATTATGTTTAATTTTCTACTGTATGGAACCTCTCGAAGAAGCTAGGGACAGACTAGGAACAACGGAGGACTTGTAAGAGTGCCTTTTCAACCGGAATCACGTTACTTTGCATAAATGAACAAGGATAGCTAGTGATAATTTGTGATTTAAGGAAATTCCAGATAGGTGAGAGAGAGAGCAGCATTAAAGCAGTTAAATTCCTGCATTCCTAAGTGCTCTCTCTAGCAAGTTTCTGAACGCTTCTGTTCTGTGGCTAGGATTTGGTCAGCTTTGATCACTAGTAAAACAAGGATGCCGTCCAGTCAAACCTTCAAATGACTGTAACTTACCTAAGGTCAACCATTTGCTATCAAAGCAGGTAGCTTTGTCCTAATATTCTGTACAGCTCACCAATTTTAGCACAGAACTGAAATGCAGTCCGTTTAATGGGAGGGCTTTGGAAGCCGCCTTCTCCAGTCAGTTCAGCCCTGTAGTCAGAGAGCAGATCAAGCCGTGTGCAGGGTTGTGACTTCTCTCTTCAGAAAGAAAACCAGTGAGCCAGACAGTTCCATGTAGAGTATCACAGCAGGGAATGACATTTCTTCCCTTTGTCTTTCAGATGCAGGGCTTACTGCTGGAAGCCTTCAATACTCAGACTAAACCTACCATCAAATCCGACAAGCTTTTTACCATCCAAACCAACCATTTTTCCATCAAACCTAACAACCTGAGTTTTGAAATGAAACTGGAAGCCACAAGTCTTTATTCGATCTATTTTGCAGTGAAAGGGTTTTCTCTGTAACCTGATCATTTAAACTGTTGTGCCGAAAAGAGGCGCACTTGCAAGAGCACTTATAGTCAATGCTATAAAATTGAATCATCCTCTAGAAAGAAAAAAAAATGGAGCAATTATCTTGCATGTCTTCTTGATAAAGGTGGAGCTACACAATAGTATATAGTTTCACACTTTATTTTTGAGAATGTCCAGGCTTAAGTAACAGCTCTTGAGGAGAAACGAAAAGATTAATATGCAGTGGATTTACACAGAACATTACATTTTTAACAATGATCGATACAGAGTATTTGTCATGCAAATCACCTGTGTACACCAAGTTATACTTATATCAATATATATCCGTACAGTATTTGCATTTTATATTTAAACTCTAACTCGAAACATTTTCCAAGAAAATAGAGAAATGAAACTGGTAAGCCACAAGTCTTAATTTGCAGCATTTGGTGTACAACAGATCTAGCTTTTCCAGCAAGCATATCTATGTAGGTATGTAACAAATCTTCAAAAATAGGCATTGTTTTTATATATGAAGCATTATAAACGCTGCTTGGTTTATAAAGGTTGGGTTTTGTACCAGTTGAAAACTGCTCAAAATGTTAAGTGATGTAGAGCTTACTTTGTCAGAATATCTTAAAATTTAAGTCAGTCCAGGGGAGCTTAACTATTATATACAGTTCTCTCTCTAGATTGCACTGGCAACGTGGCAGCAATTTAATGCTAGAAATAATATATTTCCTGCTACAATCTCCTCATTTACACATTACTCTAAATAATTATTTCTGCAGGATATAAGAACTTCAAATACAGCAAACGAACTCTCAAGGCATTTCCTTCATGTTTTCAGGGAGACACCGTTACCTGGCTAGATAAACAGATTTTCTTGAAGGTGCTATTTCAGCATATAAGAATTGATTTAAAAAACAACAACAACAACAAAAGTGCTTCATGGCTTACTAGTTTTGTAATCTCACATTTCTCCAGGAATACTTGATTTGCTGCATTTCACCGTTACAGTCGTCAGCACCGCTGATTCTGGTTTATCACTATTTGCATTGCAAATCTCCTTGTCCAAAGCTTAAACTGATGTATGCACTGCTTGAAAACAAAACCTGAAGTTGCAGAGCAGAAGACTCAAGTCATTATGTTAGCAGCTGTGTAGCCGTACTGCTTTCCAAACATAGTAGATGTCCAGCTTATTTCGTTTCTATGAAGAGTTTAAACAGCTCCCGTTAAGCAAAGATGTCCCCACACTGATACTTACTATTAAGCAAGGATTCCACCTCCTTTGGCTGAGGTTTGCTCCCTTACTGACATTCGAACAGTCATCCAAGTAGCCTGCAATTCCACACTCTCGGGGGAAAGTCCATAGGATAGAAAAGGTTCCTCCAGTCTCTTCCTCTCAGCCTTTTTTTGAAGCATGCAATAAAGCAAAACATTCCCAGGCTGCCCTTCCATGCAAAACAAGGCAAATTAGTAAGACAGGAACCATGAAACTGATTGTCCTTTAAAGTTAAAATGAGATTTGAAATAGATCGAGTTAGCAAGTGTTGTAAGTCTGTAGCTAAGTCTGGTTTTGCCAGTGCAGCACAGTTCCCCATCATGTAGCCAGAGCTGCTTCTGTAGCTCCAAGAAGCAAAACCACTTTGACAAAATACTGTGTCATCAAAGCATTCGTTGGCTCAGTAGGCACGGCTCAGGTTCAACAAGTCTGTGAAAAAATGAGTACTAACAGAAGCAGCAGGGTCCAAAGAAACACTTTATGTCCCCACTGTGAAATGAGGGGCTTTACCTTGAGTGTTATGCACACTGTCAATAGAAAAGCACTGTAACAGAATCTGCCACGGCAGTTTGCATGTTACTGAAAGACCATCAGAGTGGGACTGCAGAAAGATCTTTGTGAAGTTACAAAAACATGTGGGGGTGGGAGTTTAGTTGCGTTAGATAACACAATCTTCGATAAAGATTTTGGTCTTAACGTAAAAGTAAGGATGTCTACTGATTTCTTCAACTCCAAGAACTGAAGCCCAAGTCTGAAAAATCGCCTTTAAGAATGCAAAGAAAATATTTAACTCTTCTGTATGTTCATACTTTGCTATCAAGCAAAGGAATGAATGCTGATGCCTTAGCTATGTAGGGCTGTAGCTTACAGAGAGACTACACCTTCCTGTTTTTTTCCCTTTAAAAACGTTAAATGCACGTGAAATTATTTGGGGGAGTTTTCACATGCAAAGCCTAATGCAATGCATGCAAGCCCTGTCATCTTCTTCCTCTAGTAGTGTCGCGTTAAGGGGTGTAGCCGATTGACCGTCACGGGTCCCGTCGGATTCAGGGTGCTGAACTATCACGGTCACGGATTCACCAACAACACAGCACGGCCTCACTCTAGTCGCGTTCAAGGAGAACTCTCACAGCTAGGAAGAATGCAATTAAGTGCAATTTATTACGGCGACAGGTACACAGGTTCTTTGGATTGCCAGTGATAAATTCACTGTCTGCAAAAGCAAGCTAGCATGCATGAAATGCACAGGTACACAGCCTAGGTATTAAGATATTAAAAAGCATAAAAACTCTAGAGATTTCTAAGATTCCACAGAGACGCCTGGTATAAGCAAGCGTTCAGATCTTACCCCACGGCGTCCCAATGGAGTGGGGGTGGGGGGGTGAGAGGCTCAGCCTGTCGAGTGATGTCAGAAGGAATCCTTCCTGATAGTATCTTCCCTAACATCCCCTTTCTCTTAAACCAATTTATATTATTTTCTATCTTTAAGGTGGAGCTTGAGTGGCTCTAGTCATGCATATCTTGGTTGTGCTTGGTAGAAATTATCCCACTTGCGTTTAAAGGTACAGGCTCTGAGAAATTCCGAGGGCATGCTCAGTGAGGGGTGGTCGCACCTTGGAGGCGGGTAGCTTTTGGGATGGAGGTGTGCTTATGATGCCTAGTCGCTTAAGGCAATTACTGCACAAGTAGTAACTTAGCGTTGATTTAACTACAGCATATCTAAAACATAAGAAGGATGTTACTATGGAAGAAGCCGATGAAACCAGTCCTTAAATCTTACTGCTTATTGTGCGTGAGCAGACTGGCGTGAGTTTTAGCTATACTGGCAAATATCAAACCACACCTGTGTCGTCCCAAAGCTGGGAAAAAAAACCAAGGAAATGTTGAAGAAAATAGGGAGGCCTGTAGCTTGTGCAGTCTTTTAGCTGAGAAAATAAAGAAGGAGAGAGACAGGTAGCCTTGAGCTCGCAGAAGCAAGGAAGAGAAGGGATAAAAGGGAAAAAACAGGAAGGAGAACACCAGCTCCAGACTGACCGATAGTAACCTTTTTCTCATTAAGGGTCATTAACACATTAAAAATCACACCTGTCAAAATGCTAATCTATGCTAATGTGGGATTCGGTGTGTGTCCCCCCCCCCCCCCCGTCCTGTCCCCCCTCCCCCCCGGGGTATTCCTCTGTAATGCACAAGCTCAGTAGAGATAAGTTAGGTGAGCTGTAATAACCAATCAAAAGGAGCCAAAGAGAGAGTTTTCACAAGTTTCCTGTGTATAAATGACGGCGATTCGAGTCAGAGGTGTGCTTGCTATGCGAAAGATGGCCAAGTACCTGACTCTGCAGAGTTCTATAAGTAATTATGTAATTAAAAGACCTTCGTGTGCATTCCGACTCTGGGTGCTTATTGGCGCGGTGCACTGGGCAAGAACCTGTGGACAACCTCTGTACTCAGTGTCATGCCTACAGAGAACCCTTTACTGTTGGGACCTGCATATTTTTCTGTGCATTCAACACAAACCCTTTGGCACAACTAGTTAACCACGTAGCTGCCAGTCCACCACTCAGTTGCACTTGTGAAGAGGAAAAGCTATTTCCATCTACCGTAGGAGCACATCCTCTAAATGCAAGCTTCACTCAGCTGGTCATTTACTGCAGGACAAGATTTGAAAACTGTTGTTGAGTTGTGGGTTTCCTGCTTACAGGAAAAATTAAGTGCTAGATCGCCCTCTACTCCGCTTTGTCTGCTGCATTTAATGGAGATTAAACTAATTTCGTTTGCTCCTCCGTTGATGGACAATGAGCTGAAGGAACAGGTACAGCACATTAGCCTGGAATTCCTTCCCTCCCAACCAAAGTAAACTGGAGCTGTAACTAACACAAGCAGAAGCAAGGCTTCCGTGTTTTCAGCTGAATAAAGTTCCAACAAAATCATCCTCTGGGATTTGGAGCTTACTTCACATTACATGCCAACAACTCCTTTCCCTCTACTGTAAAGCGGATCCCTGCTGTTAGTTGCTCTAGAAGAAAAGGAATCATCGGTTTGGTTAACAAATACCCGCTTCTGAAAACGAGAAGTGCTGTGTTCTCTCTTCCCTTTGAATGACTCCACACTTCTCATCAGCTAATGGATTGCTGACCTAGAATCAGAGAACATCCCAAGGTGGAAAGGACTCCCAATAATCACCGAGTCCAACTCCTGGCTCCACACAGGACCACCCCAAACTCAGACCCGATGTCTGCGAGCATTGTTCAACACTTGTTGCCCTCCGTCAGGCTCGGTGCCATGAGCAGTGCCCTGGGCAGCTGTCGCAGTGCCCGGCCACCCCCTCAGCGCAGCACCTGAGGCGCACGGGGCTCGGCGGGGCGGCCCGGGAGGGGAGGACGGCGGGGCGAAGCGGCGGCTCCCTCAGAGCCGTCTCCCCGCCGCCTCGGCCGCATGTCGGGGCTTTTTCGTGTCGGGGCTTTTTCGTGTCGCGCCCTCGGGCTCTCGCCGCGGGCGAGATGCTGCTCCCCAGCGCGGACCCCTTGCGCGCGGGGCCTGCCCGCGGCGGCGGCGGGAGGGAAAGCCCAAGCCCAAAGCCCTCCCGGCAGGGAGAGCTCGGGGTGAGGGCCGATCCGGCACCGACACCGACAGTAAACACACGCCGGAGGAAACGCTCTGCTTTTAGCCGTGAGCAGCGCGGCCAGGTTCAAAAGGCGTCAGGCTGGAGCTCCGAGTTCGGCGGCGTTCCGAGGCCGTTGTGGCAGTTGTGGAGACGGCCCCGGCTGAGGTGGCTGCTGCTGTCGCTGCTGTCCCCTCTGTCCCCGCTGTTGCCGCTGTTGCCGCTGTTGCCGCTGTTCGCGGACCTTGGAGACCCCCGGCGGCTCCCTGTGACAGGCCCTGTGGCCCCGGGGAGCTGCCCGCCGCCTCGTCGGCCAGCCCGGCAGCAATCCTGCCGGCACAGAAGAGCTCACTGCGTTTCAGGGTAAAGTGACGATTACTTTCTATTTCCTGGCCGGGGTGCTGCTTTCTTCTTTAAGGAAGCTTCAAGGTTAAAGGTTAAACTCAGTTATGTCAGGGTTCAACTCCGTTTCGTGCAGGGGCTCTTGTACGAAAGCTTAAGCTGGGATTGACTCTCTGCTAAGCGGAGGCCAAACGTGTACCTACTGAGAAGCAGGTCCTAAGTGATAACGTTTTCTAAAGAGACTGCTAAAGACATCTGAACAGTGCTGCTGCAGAACTCTGAATGGGGGGATAGCAACTGTCTTAACTGATCTGGAATCTTGAGTTTAGATTTCAGTGGACAAGAGGTGTGTCTCTCAAGGCAAACAAAGAGAGGAGTAACACCCGATACTCATGTCAACATAAATTTATGCTCAGAGCGTAGGTGTAGGAACAGCATCGGTATGTATATGGACCATCGGGAGAGGAAGCTATATCGGTATTTACAGTTTTTCTACTGCCTTGTCAGAGAGACGGTATCTCCAAATTAGAAATGGACGTATTTTGAAAAAGTGGTGGTGGATCGGATTTCTTCTTTCTAGTGTTAATATTTGCTCTTGAATCGTACTTTAATACCTGGTAACGCTTTTCTTTTCTTTTCTTTTCTTTTCTTTTCTTTTCTTTTCTTTTCTTTTCTTTTCTTTTCTTTTCTTTTCTTTTCTTTTCTTTTCTTTTCTTTTCTTTTCTTTTCTTTTCTTTTCTTTTCTTTTCTTTTCTTTTCTTTTCTTCTCTTCTCTTCTCTTCTCTTCTCTTCTCTTCTCTTCTCTTCTCTTCTCTTCTCTTCTCTTCTCTTCTCTTCTCTTCTCTTCTCTTCTCTTCTCTTCTCTTCTCTTCTCTTCTCTTCTCTTCTCTTCTCTTCTCTTCTCTTCTCTTCTCTTCTCTTTCCTTTCCTTTCCTTTCCTTTCCTTTCCTTTCCTTTCCTTTCCTTTCCTTTCCTTTCCTTTCCTTTCCTTTCCTTTCCTTTCCTTTCCTTTCCTTTCCTTTCCTTTCCTTTCCTTTCTTTCCTTTCCTTTCCTTTCCTTTCCTTTCCTTTCCTTTCCTTTCCTTTCCTTTCCTCTCCTTTCCTCTCCTTTCCTCTCCTTTCCTCTCCTTTCCTCTCCTTTCCTCTCCTTTCCTCTCCTTTCCTCTCCTTTCCTCTCCTTTCCTCTCCTTTCCTCTCCTTTCCTCTCCTTTCCTCTCCTTTCCTCTCCTTTCCTCTCCTTTCCTCTCCTTTCCTCTCCTTTCCTCTCCTCTCCTTTCCTCTCCTTTCCTCTCCTTTCCTTTCCTTTCCTTTCCTTTCCTTTCCTTTCCTTTCCTTTCCTTTCCTTTCCTTTCCTTTCCTTTCCTTTCCTTTCCTTTCCTTTCCTTTCCTTTCCTTTCCTTTCCTTTCCTTTCCTTTCCTTTCCTTTCCTTTCCTTTCCTTTCCTTTCCTTTCCTTTCCTTTCCTTTCCTTTCCTTTCCTTTCCTTTCCTTTCCTTTCCTTTCCTTTCCTTTCCTTTCCTTTCCTTTCCTTTCCTTTCCTTTCCTTTTCTTCTTTTTTTCTTTTCTTTTTCCCCAGTATTGTTTTTCTGTTCTCCTTCTCACTGCAGTCTTGATTTTGTTTCTTGTCCCTTAAGTATGTTTTCAATGTGTTGCTGAAACGTTTTCCCTTTCAATCCAAAATAGGAGCTGTCACTGGTGAAGATCGGAGCTTATCTGAAAATCCCTGAGCCCAGGAGCTGTCACCTTAGTCTTCCAATCGGACAAGGACGACTTCATTTCTCATGTAAATGCATTTTTCAGGTTTGCGTCTTGTTTTTTCAGGAATGGAAAGTGTGTATAGAATGGATTTAAAATCAATCTTAAATGTAAAATGTCAAGGGAAAAAAGTTCTAATTACAACCTCTGCACACAATTTGCCAGCTGTGGGACTAGGAGTTTTCTTATTTACTGTGTTTTGTTTAACGTGTCTGAAGTTTAATGGATAGCAATCAAGGTGTGCTAGAAATCTGAAAGCACTTTCTGCTTTGTTCTCTCAGTCATTTTGGTATAACAAACTAGCTTATGTTTTAAACCCTCCATTAGGTTAGTGGTTTCCCTAAAGGTAACAAGTCCCTGTGTGCTACAGTAAGACAGTAACAAAACATGAAGTATAGAAGTTCATCCTGTCATTATTCAGCTTCTGCCTATGGACACACAATTATGCTTATTTAAAGCGGTATCACCTGGAAACCTAATCAGCATTTTAAAAAGGACTTTGTAGCAGTTATTGGCTTTTGTCCTGGAGGGCTGAGGTTTGTTTTGTTTTGTTTTACGTTCAGCATTTCCGTTTCTAGCTTACATCCGCCTGTTGTTTTGCATGAGGAAAACGTGCAACTTTACAAAGTAGAACGGAAAGAGCTGCTTTTTAGTCTAACTTTTCCGTTTTTCGTAGGAGTTTTAAATGTGGTAGGAGTAAAACACCAGAAGTACTGCTGCCAAAGTTATATTCAAACTCGTGTTTCTTGGCGAAGCAGAAGAAGCCCAGGGAGAAACAAATTTGCAAACATGCTCTTCATGCTCTCCTTTCCCAAGATTTCTCTGAGATATAGCCCATCCTCTGTGGGTTTTGAGGCATATGGTTCCCAGGAGTGAAAAGGAGGGCCAAACATCTCTCCTCTTGGATCTCAACATGCCAGGGCTTTAGTGTACTGCCACTTACGGCTCCGCTTTTTCACCTGGAAAAAGCGACCTCACGATGTAGACTGAGGAGCCCTCACAACTTAACTTGCTATCACAAAGTGACGCCCAGAAAAGGTGTATTTAAAAGCTAGGCTCATTATAGAATCACAACAAACCCCTCATGAGTGGTGCAGTAGACAGTGAGGTAGAGGGCGAGCCCTGGAAAGACAGAAGCAAAGTAGCAGTGAGTTCTGGGTACCTTTGTGCACACGAAACAGAAAAACGCAGGCAGTAAAGTAATAGTGTTCCATTACTAACGCCAGCAATAGGTAATTGCAACAATTATCTATTAGATCATAGGTAATAATTAACAGATAATTGCGCAACTCCGGAAATCAATAAATAACTGATTCCCCTCAGCGAATGTCTTCTACATTTTTATATTAAAAAGACTCCAGAGTTGTAATGGGAGGACTATAAGGATGTAGCGAGGCTGTGTAGGGACAAAATTAGGAAGGCCAAAGCTCATCTGGAGCTCAATCTGGCTCCTGCCGTTAAAGATAACAAAAAATGTTTTTATAAATACATCAACACAAAAAGGAGGACTAAGGATTCTCCATCCTTTACTGGATGCGGGGGGAAACTTAGTTACAAGAGATGAGGAAAAGGCGGAGGTGCTCAATGCCTTCTTTGCCTCAGTCTTTAGCGGCAATACCGGTTGTTCTCTGGATACCCAGTACCCTGAGCTGGTGGAAGGGGATGGGGAGCAGGATGTGGCCCTCACTATCCACAAAGAACTGGTTGGTGACCTGCTACGGCACTTGGATGTGCACAAAGCGATGGGGCCGGATGGAATCCACCCAAGGGTACTGAGAGAACTGGCAGAGGAGCTGGCCAAGCCCCTATCCATCATTTATCAGCAGTCCTGGCTATCGGGGGAGGTCCCAGCTGACTGGCGGCTAGCAAATGTGACGCCCATCTACAAGAAGGGCCGGAGGGCAGACCCGGGAAACTACAGGCCTGTCAGTTTGACCTCAGTACCAGGGAAGCTCATGGAGCAGATCCTCTTGAGAGTCATCATGCGGCACTTGCAGGGCAAGCAGGAGATCAGGCCCAGTCAGCATGGGTTTATGGAAGGCAGATCCTGCTTGACGAACCTGATCTCCTTCTATGACAAAGTGACGTGCTGGGTGGACGAGGGAAAGGCTGTGGATGTGGTCTACCTTGACTTCAGC
This sequence comes from Clangula hyemalis, assembly GCA_963989345.1. The sequence continues at coordinate 2,922,032 of OZ022456.1, read as the reverse complement.
AAGGCATTTGACACCGTCTCCCACAGCATTCTCCTCAAGAAACTGGCTGCTCTTGACTTGGACTGGCGCACACTTTGTTGGGTTAGAAACTGGCTGAATAGCCGGGCCCAAAGAGTCGTGGTAAATGGAGTCAAGTCCAGTTGGAGGCCAGTCACTAGTGGCGTCCCCCAGGGCTCGGTGCTGGGGCCGGTCCTCTTTAATATCTTCATCAATGATCTGGACGAGGGCATTGAGTGCACCCTCAGTAAGTTTGCAGATGACACCAAGTTAGGTGCGTGTGTCGATCTGCTCGAGGGTAGGAAAGCTCTGCAGGAGGATCTGGATAGGCTGCACCGATGGGCTGAGGTCAACTGCATGAGGTTCAACAAGGCCAAGTGCCGGGTCCTGCACCTGGGGCGCAACAACCCCAAGCAGAGCTACAGGCTGGGAGATGAATGGTTGGAGAGCTGCCAGGCAGAGAAGGACCTGGGAGTGATGGTGGACAGTCGGCTGAATATGAGCCAGCAGTGTGCTCAGGTGGCCAAGAAGGCCAACGGCATCCTGGCTTGTATCAGAAACAGTGTGGCCAGCAGGGCTAGGGAGGTGATCGTCCCCCTGTACTCGGCTGTGGTGAGGCCGCACCTCGAGTACTGTGTTCAGTTTTGGGCCCCTCGCTACAAGAAGGACATCGAGGTGCTTGAGCGGGTCCAGAGAAGGGCGACGAAGCTGGTGAGGGGCCTGGAGAACAAGTCCTACGAGGAGCGGCTGAAGGAGCTGGGCTTGTTCAGCCTGGAGAAGAGGAGGCTCAGGGGCGACCTTATTGCTCTTTACAGATACCTTAAAGGAGGCTGTAGTGAGGTGGGGGTTGGCCTGTTCTCCCACGTGCCTGGTGGCAGAACGAGGGGGAATGGGCTTAAGTTGCGCCAGGGGAGTTTTAGGTTAGATGTTAGGAAGAACTTCTTTACTGAAAGGGTTGTTAGACACTGGAACAGGCTGCCCAGGGAGGTGGTGGAGTCACCATCCCTGGAAGTCTTTAAAAGACGTTTAGATGTAGAGCTTAGGGATATGGTTTAGTGGGGACTGTTAGCGTTAGGTCAGAGGTTGGACTCGGTGATCTTGAGGTCTCTTCCAACCTAGAAATTCTGTGATTCTGTGATTCTGTGGATTAAAATCCTACGGAAGTGAAAGAAATGGCATCAGCCACTAGTTCTGCAGAAGCTAAAAGTAATACTGATAGAGTTTAGATGGAAATTTTCACTTTGTGTGTTTAGTTTGGGGATTCTTTTTAAATCATTCATACCAGCGATTTAGTTCTTAAGGCTGTTTCTTTGAGATTAAGTGACAGGACTTCTGCTACTCTTTTCTTCTTGGAATGCTTCTTGATATTCTTACGTCAACCAGAACTTCTGTCTGTGTCGCAGATGTGAACAATGACCGTAGTTAAGAAGCCCAAATCTTCAAAGTCTAAAAAGCCCTCTTCAAGGCGGTCTGGCAAATCCAAGAAACCAAGTACTAAAATACTGATGTCATGCACCGCAAACTGGGGCCGGATACCGCCTGCAGAAGATTCAAGCCAAGTCTCTGTGGCCCAAGGACGTGGAGGTGCTATTTATTGTAGATCATCTGAAAAATCTAAGGCTTTTGCCCCAAGAGATCTAAGTAAGTGTGCACTTTATCCTGCCTCCATTTTCTTCAAAGCAAAAGTAGAAAATGCAGTTCTTACTTGTTGCACTGATAGAGAATGGGACTACTGTGAACAAAGACTTCAAAAGCGAATCCCCTAAGGCAACTGAAGTGACTGATGTTACAGAAATCAATTTTGATATATTTACAGTCAACAGAGAAATATGGGGAGCTTTTTGTAATGCACAGATTCATCCATGTCTTTTCCGTTTTGCAAAGAAAAGTGTTTGATTGTTGCTATTCACAGCTTCCATTTTTCACAGGCTTTTTGAAGGATAACATTGCTCAGGAAAAGATCTGGTATCTGTAGGGGTACCGTCATTCCTAGTTACCAGTTTTTACGTTTTTACCGTATAATTTCAAGTCTAAGTTTGTGGTTTAAGTTATAATAAGGAAAAAAACAGTAGTTGAGTTAATCAGGTTAAAGATTATAGATGGAGAGGAACTTGGCATTAGGTACTACAAACAGAATGGCAGTTAGCCTTGCCTTAGAAAAATTAAAATGGTTGACTAAAGTTGTTTTGTTTTGTTTTTTTTTTTTCCCAAAACATTGTGTTGACCAGCCAATTTGAATTTGGCGGTATTAAAGGTGTCTGCAATAAGTTTTTCTGGTTTGGATTGTAGCTAGCTCCTCTAGGTGCTCCTGCAGAATAGTATTTTTTTAAATACCTTTCTTAGAAACAAACAAACAAAATCTCTTTTTCAATTTAACTTTCTTGCAGCCGTTAATGATGGAATTGCTCCACCACAGAGCATTCTTTTTCCACCTGAGAAGATTTGTATGGATTGGCAAGAAACACAAAGTGTTGGAGTTGGCCTGTACAATCTTGGCAACACATGTTTTCTTAATGCTACTCTACAGTGTTTGACCTACACACCCCCACTTGCCAATTACATGCTTTCTCTTGAGCACGGCCAGTCATGTGAGTACTTTCTAACAGTATTTTGAATGTGTTGGATAGCTCTGAAGGTGAAAGAACAGCAGTGATTCTGTGAGACAAACTTATTTGCCTGATTTTACCTGTAGAAGCAGGCTTTGAGCACTGTATTAGCAGTCGGCTCCGAATAGCATATGGAGTGCAATTAATGCACCATGTTTGTTTAATTAATTAATTAATTAATTTATTTATTTATTAAAGGATCATTTATTGCTTCATGGGAATAATGAAGTGCGTTGGACAGTAATGCATTTAGTAGTAATGTTAGAGAGTAATACATTTTGCAGCCTGTGGAGTTCACATTCCTGTCAGCCTTTACAAATGTGACTTTGCAGTAGTCTTTTAGATTTCTCATCACAAAATGCATTTGAATACAGGCTTAGTGGATATTTTTATTCTGTAAAGTTGTGTGAAAGGAAATGTTACAAGACTGTTGGGACATTGGCATCTTGGGAGAATAGAATGTAGCAAGGAGAGTGGATATTGTATGTATAGTTTAAATTTTACTTGGATGTTTGTTTGTAGTTATGGATATTTCGCTGGACTGGGATGCTTTCTTCTTTCACTCTTCAGGTCGTGAACAAGATTTTTGCATGATGTGCACGATGGAGACTCACATTAACCAGGCCCTGCGTTGCACTGTTGATGCCATCGAGCCTACTCATGTTATCAGTAATCTCAGTCGTAAGTGGCTTCAGATGTGTTTCTTTTCGATAGCTTGTAATCTTCAAATAATTATTTGATGTGTATAAGTGGTTTTAACACTATAAAGAAGAGAGATTTTAGAAATACAAGAATGATTTCATTTTTAAATGAGGTAAATACTATCATCTTCTTATTTAGGAATAGGACAACATTTCCGTTTTGGCAGTCAAGAAGACGCACACGAGTTCTTGCGCTATACTCTTGATGCTATGCAGGAAGCGTGCTTGAACGGAAGCACCGAGTAAGCATAAACAAGTTCACTTTCATACATTCTCTAGCACCTTCTAGTCCTTTATTGACTATCAAAAATGATCTCTAGCACCTTTTATAGTGCCTTATTTACTATCAGCAACGAAAGTCTACATCATCCTTGGTTTTCATAAAACTCTTTGAAGAGTTAACTCTGCACCTTAAATCTTCTGAGGTCTGAGTATAATTTATTTGCAGATTGGACAGATCTTCTCAAGCGACCACCATCATTCATCAAATATTTGGAGGATTTCTAAGATCGAGAGGTACTTTAAAAAATATTCCTGTCCTTAGAACTGATCTGTGTCTTTTGTCGGTAGTAAAGCAGTTTGTAGCTTGTCTAAAGTAGTATCTGTCAACCACTTGAATTTGGACAGTTGGTCTCCTTCACATAATGTTAGGCATTTATATTTTGCTTCCAGTGAAGTGCTTGAATTGCAAAGCAGTTTCGGATACGTATGAGGCATTTCTTGATATCACTTTGGATATAAAGGTAAGATGTTTTCTAAATATAATTCATGATGTTTAAGTACATGCGTAACTTTCTAAATTAAACTTGTTTAACGTGAAAAACCAAACCACATATAAAGTTAAAACGTAAGAGCTTGGTGGTGCTAAGGAAGTGGATTGGACTTTGTCCTTCTGTGGAACCCATGTAAATAGTCTCCACATTTGCATTGGGTTTAAGGGGAAAGAATTCTCCTTCTGCAAAAATTATAATGCTGTCATACTTCTTTGTTGTTCTACCTCAATATACATCTAATTGTTAGACTGATGAATTTGTCCCCAGTATTGATGACCAAGCACACTATAGATGCTGTCTAGGTTACTGGCAAAGTATTTGTTTCGAAGTCAAATGGCTTCCAGGTGAGGTCAATGCTGATGTACTGGGTCTGGCTGGAATGTTAACTTTCCCGGCAGCAGCCCATACAGTGCTGTACTCTGCACTTGTAGCTGGAACAGCAGTGTTATCACACCAGTGTTGTGTCTACTGCTGAGCAGCAGTGGCACAGCATCGGGCCTCTCTCTAACCCTCCTAGGGGGTGGGCAAAAAGTGAGAAGAGAAACATCACTAGGGCAGCTGACCTAAACCAACCAAAGGGATATTCCCTACCATGTGATGTCACACAGCAATAAAAGGTGGAAACAGGAAGAAGAGGGGAGGGGTGGGCTCTCGTTGTGAAAACGTCGGTCCTCCTCCCGAACACCGGCTACGTGCATTGAGGCCCTGCTTCAAGGACGTGGTCAATCATCGCTCATTTGTGGGAAGTAAAGAGTAATTTCTTTCCTCTGCACTTCCACATAGCCTTCATTTATTTTGTTTGTTTTCCTCCCTTCTTTTTATTTTCCCTTTCCCCCTCCCTGTTCCCTTTTCCCCTTTCCCTTTTATTTCCCTTTAGTTAAATTGTTTAGTTCATAATAATCTTTATTTAATTATTATTATTATTTCCCTTTAATTAAATTATCCTTATCTCAACCCGTGAGTTGTTCTTTGCTTTACTTCTCCCCCTCCTCATCTAAAAAGAGGGGGAGTGAGAGAGTGGTTGTGGGGTTTAGCTGCCCAGCACAGTAAAACCACCACAGCTGAGCATGCTCTTTCTGCCTCCTTCTTCACAGTGCTCATAGTAGATCGCCTGAGTATGTTAGTAAGATTCCCTTATAAACTACTGGTACGTCTCTGGAATTTTGAATTTACGGTGACTTTACGCTCTTCTTTCTCGCTGCTCTAGGCGGTTTCATCTGTTACCAGAGCTCTGGAACTCTTTGTGAAACCTGAAGAGCTGGATGGAGAGAATTGCTATAAATGTAGCGAGTAAGATTTTGACTAATTAGGTCTTAATCCTAGATGTCAGTTTTATATGTTGCATGACTCTGTTGGACTACCTCTAAACTTTGGATCTACTTACGAGTTTTGTGGAATTTTATAAAACACTTGGATTTTTGTTTCTTTGGAGGGGGAAGTCTTGTTCATAGGCATTCCCTATGGGTTTGCAATTCTCTGGCTTGTATTTTGCCATCAGAATTCAAAAAGAGATACTTTTGTTCTTTCTATTTATTAGCTCTCGACAGTACTTTTCTTGATGTAAACTGCCCAGTTTCCGTTGTTCTCTGGGCTAGTGGCTAATTTTCACTGCTTACACTGTAGGTCCTACCTTGGAGCGGGCAATGTATCAGACGTAACTATTTTGTTTCAAAGGATGGCAGATGGTTTCAGTGTCTTTCCAGACAAGCTCAGTACACGAAGACTTCCTACTGTTAAATGTCTCCCTCCTGTAGAATGACCATGTGCTTCTGTTGTAGTTTTGATGTTGATAGACGACCTATGTTGGAGATTATTTGCAATTTCTAGTCCTGGGGACCAAGGCTCTCTCGTTCCACTTTCAGTATTTGTATTTCCCTTGAAAGCTGAAAGAATGTATCCAGGATTGGAGTTCAAATAGCCCCTTTTGTAGACCAAGAAATGGTAGCTTGCCATCCAACCTGGTAATACCCTTTTGTGAGAGATTCCTGTTCCCGCTATGCTCTGAGTTGTTGGGAAAATTGACCTTCTTCTCTGTATTAACAAACCTGACACGCAGTGCATGGGTTTATGAAAAGAAAAAAGACCAACCTATTATGCAAGTAAATATCATTCAAATAGCATAGGCATGCGTGAGACATTAAAACGAGTTTGTTTTGGGGGCGAAAAAAGAAGGTGCCTTCAAACACTTATCTCTGCTTGGTTTTAAGGTGTAAAAAGATGGTTCCTGCATCCAAGAGATTTACCATACACCGTTCTTCCAAGGTTCTCACAATATCACTGAAAAGATTTGCAGATTTCACAGGTGGAAAGATCAACAAGGTATATTTACCACTGTAATGCAACTATATCATCGTGTAATGGGACATCCCCCAAAGCTGAAAGTTGTTAATATTTTCAGACGATAATTGTAGACTAACGACTATGGCTTATTCTTTCTCTTAATATCAACAAAGTTCCCGCTTGACAAGAAGCATATGCTTTCCTCTGAGAAGGCTGATTCTTCAGGAAACAGTTCTCTGCAACTTCTAGTCTTAAACATTGTTTATGGGAAGACTTATTTGTAGTGAATCAAGAAATATATTCTAGAAATATATTCTAGAAATAAATTCTAGTCTGTGTTTTTTGGAAGTATTTTTCTCTGGCTAGTCCACAAAGTACTCTGGGATCATTTTTCTATCTTCTTGGTCTCTCTTTAGGAGGTGAAATATCCGGAGTATTTGGACCTGAGAGCCTACATGTCGCAGTCAATGGGAGAACCACTGCTCTATGCTTTATATGCGGTGCTGGTTCATCACGGTGTCAGCTGTCACTCAGGACACTATATATGCTATGTAAAGGTAGAAGTCAACAGCATTTCTTACAGGGTAAAGGTTGTGCTGGCAAACCAATTAAAGCGTGACTAGCAGCTACTGTTTCTAGGGAAAAAGATTTCATTATATTTTTATTTGACATGTGTGTATTGTGTTCCTATCCGTGATTTCATTTGGAAAACGTGCAATTCACCTAAAGAAATCGTTGTCTTTCTTTGCAGGCTGGTGATGGACTTTGGTATCAGATGAATGATGCTAAAGTAGTCCGTACTGACATTAAAAGAGTTCTTGGTCAGCAAGCTTACATACTTTTTTATATCAGGTAATAACAAATCTTAAAACGTGTTCAGAAGAGATTTACTTTCCTGTTATTGATATTTTTCTGTTTTGCAAGTGTTTTTCTTGCTATCCCGGGAAAAGATTATGATTTGTCTAATTCAGTTCTGTCTAACCTGAAATTCTCTGTGTCATTGATTATCTTTTGTTGCTTGGCCTTGAACTGCAGCACTTGTGTAAATTGCTATCTCTGTGTTATCTGTAGCTGGCTAATTTAGAGAAGGAGAGAAATGAAGGTCATCTGTGGTGTAAGAATGAATTATTGCTCTGAAAGTGATAGTCTTAGTAGGAAGACTGTTCTCTCCTTTTCAGTTTGTCGTCTTGGCGAAGCCTTCTGTAGAGAAGGCTTCCATATGGTATGAACTGTTCCTATAAAATTATAGGATGGGATTTAATCCAAGAGTAGGCTGAAAGAAAAACTAAACTACGATCACTGCTCTTTTCTGAAGGCGCTATGATTTGACACTTGGAGAACGTGCGTTTTACTTGCCAGCACCATCTCATCCCTGTTCATTCCCCCCTGGTCAGCAGGGGGCTAATAGTAAGCAGGCTGCATTTATGGGACCACGACTTCCTCCTCATATGATTAAGGTAATTCAGGGAAGCGGGAGGGCAGATAACGGCACCAAAGTGCTAGTGGGTTTGGGGTTTGGTGTGGGGTTTTTTGTTTGGTTTTCGGCATCTTAGTTTTGTTTTCCTTCCCACGCTGCAGCTTTCTTCACAGCCCTCATGCTACAGCCAGAGTCATTCAAACAGTGGTTACTGCTAAATTGTGCAGCCATGCGACTCCATTACTTTATACCTCCAAGACAGCTTTCTAAAGCACAGAGAGCTACGCTCTTTGACCACTTAAGCAGAGTGTACTAATCCTCGACTCATTTAAAAGAGGACTTGTTTTTCCTATCATCGTCACTTTAGCTAAGACAGGGAAAACTAATTGTCTTATTCCTGAGCCCCAGAACAATTACTTCAGGCTTTTCAGGGTATGTTTAAAGGGGAAAATAAATATATTTGGGAATAGCATTAGGTCATGTTAAGTTGTTTGGCTGGTTTTCAAAGACGATGTTAATTTGATACCAATCTGCAGTAAACCCAAAGCAGGAATTGAATACGCTTATTGGACTTGCATTTATCTTTAAAGGGCAGTGTGTTTTTCTTTTTAGGTGTTAAGACCATTTGTAGAAATGGTCAGTAGGAGAGTTTTGTGATTCAAAATGTTAAATGCCATGTTTGCGTTAATCCATCTTGCAATTTCTTCTTTTTAAATACAGAATTCAAGCCGTTTAAATGGAAATGGATCCATAAAAGAGGACGCAAAGACCACTGGTGTCACCCTAAAAAGGCCATCTTCAGCACCACCGATGGCCTGTGTTCAAAACCAGGCAATTACCAGGCCTTCAATTACTGATACGTCAAGAAAACAGATCACCATCAGTATTCACAGTAAATTGCCTGCTCGTCAGACTGTGTCACAGCCTGACTGTCTTAGCAGTGCTGTGGAGGATGAAGACCTCTACCAGGCTGTTCCTTCATCCACAATTACAAATTCGGTAATGCAAATGAAGCAAATGCAAACAAACAAACAAGTTTCTGATGAAATTTTTGTGGAGCCAACAGTGAATGGAAATCCTAAACTCAGCTCTGATAACACAGTCCCTGACGGTGCAGAATCTTCAGGCAAATCTGAGGAGGAGTCAAAGGGCTTATTTAAAAGGAATTGCAATGCAATGTCCTCTAATGGAATTTTGGTTGGAAAGGTAGTCCGTACATTGCAGCATTCCAATTCTTCCTGTCAGAATGCTGACGAAGGAAGATCCCAGCATGAGCTGCCCAAAACCGATTCACTAAATGGTGTGCTATTAGGTTAGTTAATGAATCTAAAGAAAACGGACTGAAACTTGATGATTCCACTTGCCGAGTTGAACCTGTTAAACCTTCTGAGATGTTCTTTTCTAAAACAAATGGATTGCTTGAAACACAGATTTTCTCCATTGAGAATTTCTCACCTATGATGTATTCGGGAGTGTTTATTGTGTTCCTAATTCAGGTGAAATACTGAGAAAACACAGCACCACTGTGATCGTAAGACTTTGTGGTATTATCCCATTAGAATTTGCAGACCTGAGCTTACATTAGAAGTTGTCAACTTAAGCTCAGCTGAGATAAAAATTCCTAAGTTTCATAAAGTAGATTTTGGGAGGTGAGTTGGGGTTATCTTTGAAGTGTAGATAATGCATACAACTCAAAGCGGTCTTGCTTAGCATTTAATGGAGAAATTCTGACAAGACTAGTCCTCAGTCCTACTACAAATAGTATTTTTTCTGCCTGCTGACTTGTGCGTTTTAATTGCAGATGCCTGGAGCTCTGCCTTCAGTCAATCGAGAAGTCATCACGGAGTCCCTCACAGCCAGCCAGCTGAACAGCTTGTCAGAGGAAAAGAGGTAAAATGAGCACAGTCTGATTAAGACAAGACTTTATGGAAGTTCATTGCGGTTTTACCTGTCTACTAATAGTATTTAATGGAAGGATTTAAATCAGTAGAATTCCATACTGTATGTCCAGTGTTACGAACAGAACTAATGATCAGCACTGAGCATATCACTCTGATGCAGGTTGGTGCCTCAAGGAGAACTTGTGTTCCTTCATAGAATGTTTTTCCATTTTTCTCCATTGTCTGGAGAAACATTGGCTGTTCCCCGCTCGCCCCCATGCCTTTTTTCTCAGAGCAGCAGGTGGAGGGAGACAGATGTGTCTGCTTTTTTAGTGCAATGGCTTCAGAAGCAAGAGGGGAAAAAACACTTTCTCTGGGAGCTGAAGAAGGTGTCCTAATCACAGGAGAAGTTTCTAAATGGCATATCTTTGAGAGTGTTGCTGTAGTGCGGAGGTTTTTGTTTGTTTGTTTGACTTTGGAAGGTTTTACTCTTAATATTGACGTCCTTCAGCAGAAGTGAGAAATGGGTGTTTATTTTGTGCAGTGTCGCGGACCCTCCGAAATGTACTGGGAATGATGAATACCTCGCACAGTACCAATGTGATGACGGTGGAGACAAGGAGAAACCAAGAAGATCAAAAGAACGTGACCTCATTTCAAAAGACAACGTTTTGTACAGCAAAGAGTCTTCTGAGCCTGGTGAGAAATTGCGGCAAACTTCCTCTCTCAAGTCTGACACTGGATGTAGCTCTAAAAACCTTTCCTCCTCAGCTGTTGCAGATAGACGCCAAGATACAAAGGACGAGACTAAAAAAACTCACAAAGAGCATTACCGAAGAAAGAGGGAACATGCTCCTACTGAAGAGAAGGAGAGTCAAAAAGCAGGTCCTTCCAGCAAGAGGAGGCGTTCTCAGAGCGTGGAACTTGTTGAGCAAAAGCGTCACAAGCAGGAGTACTGGGAGGGAAGCAGGTACAGATCGTTCCCTCGTGAAAGAAACAGCCCTGAGAATGGCAGAAGAGCAGTCAAATATTCAAAGTACAGATCTGGCAGCGGAGGAAGATCAGGACAAGGTAGCAATAGATATTACCGATCCAAAGAGGAAAGAAGTTGGAGCAGAGAAAGATACCATCGAGATGAAGCACGGAGATGGGAAAGACGTAGCTATTACAATGATTACTATTCACCTCATGCGACAGGAGACAGTGGAGAGAGAAAGTTCTCTCACGGCGATGCAGCCTTTGACAAGTTGACTGCAACTTACTACAGCAGGTCACATAAGCGTTATCATTACAAAAGCGGATGGCCTCAGAGTTCCCTCTTGAGAGAGGAAGATGTACGTCGCTTTAGCACACCCCGAGCAGACTTGCATCGTTGGTCGGTACCTCAGCAACATTCCAGAAGACATTCTCATGAAAGACACGTGCTTCCACCTGTGTCAGCTCATTTGGAGAGCTGTCGCCAGAAAAATGAAACAGAAGGAAACAGAAAAAGAAAATATACCCGTGCAGAAGGTAGTGAAAGTGAAATAGAAAGGAAAGACAGAAAGATAGAAAAGGAACTTTTAGGTGGTGAAAAAAAAGCAAAAATATCACAAGTTCTAGAAGAAAAAGAAGTCTAAGGATAGACATGGAGAGAAGGATTCCAAGTAAGCAAGGATTCCAGTATACTCTGCATTTTTTATTCTAATTCTTTTCTGGGTGCTTCTCATGTCTTCCTTTTTTTTTTTTTTTTTCCTTCTTTTTTTATTCTTCTTTTTTTTTTTTCTCCTTTTTTTTTTTTTTTTTTCTGGTAATTTCTAAGTTATTTAGATAGCATCAGCTGGCTGGGGATCGTGTTGTTAGGTTGATCAGTGAAGATAGGAAAGCTATTGCTGAATTGTGTCAGAGCACTAGCTTTGGACCACATAGTTCGAATCACATCTGTACACCATTCCGGATTAGGTTAAAAGTTTTTTTCTGCTTGCACGTATTCCAGAGCTAGCCATTGTTAATGATCTGTGTACAAACCAGGACCTATGGTCCTTCAATCTGAGGGCTTGTTTGCTGCATCTAAAGTAAGTTGCGTGTGCACAAAGCACCACAAAATAGCTGACATGCTGCAAATCATCACCTGTGGTAAAATAAATAAAGTTTCATATAGGCAACAAGTGCCACATCTTTTTTTCTCTTTTTAACTTGCATGTTTCTTTCAGACTTCACGATTTGTGTTTCTGAGGGCTCCACCTTGACAATGACAATCACAAGCGTAAGAAAAAGAAGAAAAAGGAGAAACACCAGGAAAGTGAAAGGCTCCTTGGAAAACTTAGATCCCTGTTTCCAGAAGATAACCCGGGAGAAGAAGGAAGAATCCCATCCTCCAGATGGCTCTTCATGTGAGCAATGCAGAAGTGAGGGCAGTAAACAACCTGACAAGGAAGGGAAGCCTTCCAGTGCAGGCGAAAGCAAGAAATACAGCTCCATCGCATCCAACGAGTATATTAAAGGTAAGAAGCCGCAGCGTGTTTGAGGAATTCCTTCTTTATTAATCTTGAGATAATTTAAAACAGTCTTTTTTAATTGCTTGATGACTTAACAGTCTCCTGGATAATAAAAAAAAAAGTTGATGGACTTTTTTTTCCCATTTATAAATGACCACTAGGAAAGAAGGCCTGAAATAAAGAGGTTAAAGGCAAATAGTTTTCATTTGGTTTGATGATTAAGTGGCAAACAAGAGGAAGAGTTGCAAGATAGCTTATTAAATTCAGTCCAGCCAAGTAGGAAAAGTAAATGTGGACAGCTGTATCTTGGCAAAGCAGGTAGTAGGGAGCAAGGAGGTTTAGCAGTCAGGATGGAAGGTGATGCCATGAGGCTTACAGGCTAGTAATGTGCTAGTGAAACCCAGCCTTCCTAAACAAACGTGCCTGGATAATTCCTGTGAATAACATACTGTGTTCAGCTATTTCCTACCATAGAAACGGTGCTGACTGCTTCTTCAGAGTAACATAAGTTAGTGATACTACTGAAATAGTTTTGGTTCCGATGTAGATCTGATTTCTCGTAAGCACGCTGAATTCACAGCTGTTGATCCTCCAGAGGAGGCTTTGCAATTGGACACCTGGAGAATAGGTAAATTTCCTGCTGTTGTTCTCCTCTCCTCTTGTTTTGTTTTGTTTTGTTTTGTTTTTTTCCTAGTCGCATAGGCTTAAGACTATGAAGAAACGGGCTGCTTTTTTTCATTTCCAACACTGGCTGTTCCTCCTGAGCCCCGCCTTTTATTTTTTCAGTCATAGGATATGTGAATGTCAATTGTTGGGAGAGAGGTAGAAAACTCTGTTTCAAGTGGTGTTTTTTCAGCTCTGTGGGGAGAAGAAATAGAGTGGTTTTGAATATTCTGGCTCTTCTTCAGAGCAGCATGTGGAGGGAGACAGATGCGTTTGCTTTTTGAGTGCAATGGCTTCAGAAGCAAGAGGGGAAAAAACACTTTCTCTGGGAGCTGAAGAAGGTGTCGTAATCACAGGAGAGGTTTCTAAATGGCATATCTTTGAGAGTGTTGCTGTAGTGCGGAGGTTTTTGTTTGTTTGTTTGACTTTGGAAGGTTTTACTCTTAATATTGCCGTCCTTCAGCAGAAGTGAGAAATGGGTGTTTATTTTGTGCAGTGTCGCGGACCCTCCGAAATGTACTGGGAATGACGAATACCTGGCACAGTACCAATGTGATGACGGTGGAGACAAGGAGAAACCAAGACGATGAAAAGAACGTGACCTCATTTCAAAAGACAACGTTTTGTACGGCAAAGAGTCTTCTGAGGCTGGTGAGAAATTGCGGCAAACTTCCTCTCTCAAGTCTGACACTGGATGTAGCTCTAAAAACCTTTCCTCCTCAGCTATTACAGAGAGATGCCAAGATACAAAGGACGAGACTAAAAAAACTCACAAAGAGCATTACCAAAGCAAGAGGGAACATGCTCCTACTGAAGAGAAGGAGAGTCAAAAAGCAGGTCCTTCCAGCAAGAGAAGGATAAACTTGCATACAAAGAATGCAAACTGGAGCTCCTGATTGGCTTCATGCTGAACTCTGTGCTGTTCTTGTCCTAATCTTGGTCTCTCCATAGATAATATGGTTTAAATCCAAATAGAATCACGCGATGAGGAAGATCTCACTGCAACAAATTCAACATCTAAAATCAAAGTTTACATTTTCTGTGATTTTCTTTCTGAGCAGAAGTGTGTAGTACTCCTTTTATATTAATGTAGAGATTATTCAAAACAGTCTTTAAGTGCTTGATGACTTAACAGTCTGCAGATTTATTATCAAATCCAAAAGAAACGACTTGGTAGACTCTTTTTTTCCCAGTTTTGAATGACCACTAGGAAAGAAGGCCTGAAATAAAGAGGCTAAAGGCAAATAGTTTTCATTTGGTTTGATGATTAAGTGGCAAACAAGAGGAAGAGTTGCAAGATAGCTTATTAAATTCAGTCCAGCCAAGTAGGAAAAGTAAATGTGGACAGCTGTATCTTGGCAAAGCAGGTAGTAGGGAGCAAGGAGGTTTAGCAGTCAGGATGGAAGGTGATGCCATGAGGCTTACAGGCTAGTAATGTGCTAGTGAAACCCAGCCTTCCTAAACAAACGTGCCTGGATAATTCCTGTGAATAACATACTGTGTTCAGCTATTTCCTACCATAGAAACGGTGCTGACTGCTTCTTCAGAGTAACATAAGTTAGTGATACTAGTGAAATAGTTTTGGTTCCGATGTAGATCTGATTTCTCGTAAGCACGCTGAATTCACAGCTGTTGATCCTCCAGAGGAGGCTTTGCAATTTGACACCTGGAGAATAGGTAAATTTCCCGCTGTTGTTCTCCTCTCCTCTTGTTTTGGTTTGTTTTGGTTTGTTTTGTTTTTTTCCTAGTCGCATAGGCTTAAGACTATGAAGAAACGGGCTGCTTTTTTTCATTTCCAACACTGGCTGTTCCTCCTGAGCCCCGCCTTTTATTTTTTCAGTCATAGGATATGTGAATGTCAATTGTTGGGAGAGAGGTAGAAAACTCTGTTTCAAGTGGTGTTTTTTCAGCTCTGTGGGGAGAAGAAATAGAGTGGTTTTGAATATTCTGGCTCTTCTTCAGAGCAGCATGTGGAGGGAGACAGATGTGTTTGCTTTTTGAGTGCAATGGCTTCAGAAGCAAGAGGGGAAAAAACACTTTCTCTGGGAGCTGAAGAGGGTGTCGTAATCACAGGAGAGGTTTCTAAATGGCATATCTTTGAGAGTGTTGCTGTAGTGCGGAGGTTTTTGTTTGTTTGTTTGCCTTTGGAAGGTTTTACTCTTAATATTGCCGTCCTTCAGCAGAAGTGAGAAATGGGTGTTTATTTTGTGCAGTGTCGCGGACCCTCCGAAATGTACTGGGAATGACGAATACCTGGCACAGTACCAATGTGATGACGGTGGAGACAAGGAGAAACCAAGACGATGAAAAGAACGTGACCTCATTTCAAAAGACAACGTTTTGTACGGCAAAGAGTCTTCTGAGCCTGGTGAGAAATTGCGGCAAACTTCCTCTCTCAAGTCTGACACTGGATGTAGCTCTAAAAACCTTTCCTCCTCAGCTGTTGCAGATAGACGCCAAGATACAAAGGACGAGACTAAAAAAACTCACAAAGAGCTTTACCAAAGCAAGAGGGAACATGCTCCTACTGAAGAGAAGGAGAGTCAAAAAGCAGGTCCTTCCAGCAAGAGAAGGATAAACTTGCATACAAAGAATGCAAACTGGAGCTCCTGATTGGCTTCATGCTGAACTCTGTGCTGTTCTTGTCCTAATCTTGGTCTCTCCATAGATAATATGGTTTAAATCCAAATAGAATCACGCGATGAGGAAGATCTCACTGCAACAAATTCAACATCTAAAATCAAAGTTTACATTTTCTGTGATTTTCTTTCTGAGCAGAAGTGTGTAGTACTCCTTTTATATTAATGTAGAGATTATTCAAAACAGTCTTTAAGTGCTTGATGACTTAACAGTCTGCAGATTTATTATCAAATCCAAAAGAAACGACTTGGTAGACTCTTTTTTTCCCAGTTTTGAATGACCACTAGGAAAGAAGGCCTGAAATAAAGAGGTTAAAGGCAAATAGTTTTCATTTGGTTTGATGATTAAGTGGCAAACAAGAGGAAGAGTTGCAAGATAGCTTATTAAATTCAGTCCAGCCAAGTAGGAAAAGTAAATGTGGACAGCTGTATCTTGGCAAAGCAGGTAGTAGGGAGCAAGGAGGTTTAGCAGTCAGGATGGAAGGTGATGCCATGAGGCTTACAGGCTAGTAATGTGCTGTTGAAACCCAGCCTTCCTAAACAAACGTGCCTGGATAATTCCTGTGAATAACATACTATGTTCAGCTATTTCCTACCATAGAAACGGTGCTGACTGCTTCTTCAGAGTAACATAAGTTAGTGATACTACTGAAATAGTTTTGGTTCCGATGTAGATCTGATTTCTCGTAAGCACGCTGAATTCACAGCTGTTGATCCTCCAGAGGAGGCTTTGCAATTTGACACCTGGAGAATAGGTAAATTTCCCGCTGTTGTTCTCCTCTCCTCTTGTTTTGGTTTGTTTTGGTTTGTTTTGTTTTTTTCCTAGTCGCATAGGCTTAAGACTATGAAGAAACGGGCTGCTTTTTTTCATTTCCAACACTGGCTGTTCCTCCTGAGCCCCGCCTTTTATTTTTTCAGTCGTAGGATATGTGAATGTCAATTGTTGGGAGAGAGGTAGAAAACTCTGTTTCAAGTGGTGTTTTTTCAGCTCTGTGGGGAGAAGAAATAGAGTGGTTTTGAATATTCTGGCTCTTCTTCAGAGCAGCATGTGGAGGGAGACAGATGTGTTTGCTTTTTGAGTGCAATGGCTTCAGAAGCAAGAGGGGAAAAAACACTTTGTCTGGGAGCTGAAGAAGGTGTCGTAATCACAGGAGAGGTTTCTAAATGGCATATCTTTGAGAGTGTTGCTGTAGTGCGGAGGTTTTTGTTTGTTTGTTTGACTTTGGAAGGTTTTACTCTTAATATTGCCGTCCTTCAGCAGAAGTGAGAAATGGGTGTTTATTTTGTGCAGTGTCGCGGACCCTCCGAAATGTACTGGGAATGACGAATACCTGGCACAGTACCAATGTGATGACGGTGGAGACAAGGAGAAACCAAGACGATGAAAAGAACGTGACCTCATTTCAAAAGACAACGTTTTGTACGGCAAAGAGTCTTCTGAGCCTGGTGAGAAATTGCGGCAAACTTCCTCTCTCAAGTCTGACACTGGATGTAGCTCTAAAAACCTTTCCTCCTCAGCTGTTGCAGATAGACGCCAAGATACAAAGGACGAGACTAAAAAAACTCACAAAGAGCTTTACCAAAGCAAGAGGGAACATGCTCCTACTGAAGAGAAGGAGAGTCAAAAAGCAGGTCCTTCCAGCAAGAGAAGGATAAACTTGCATACAAAGAATGCAAACTGGAGCTCCTGATTGGCTTCATGCTGAACTCTGTGCTGTTCTTGTCCTAATCTTGGTCTCTCCATAGATAATATGGTTTAAATCCAAATAGAATCACGCGATGAGGAAGATCTCACTGCAACAAATTCAACATCTAAAATCAAAGTTTACATTTTCTGTGATTTTCTTTCTGAGCAGAAGTGTGTAGTACTCCTTTTATATTAATGTAGAGATTATTCAAAACAGTCTTTAAGTGCTTGATGACTTAACAGTCTGCAGATTTATTATCAAATCCAAAAGAAACGACTTGGTAGACTCTTTTTTTCCCAGTTTTGAATGACCACTAGGAAAGAAGGCCTGAAATAAAGAGGTTAAAGGCAAATAGTTTTCATTTGGTTTGATGATTAAGTGGCAAACAAGAGGAAGAGTTGCAAGATAGCTTATTAAATTCAGTCCAGCCAAGTAGGAAAAGTAAATGTGGACAGCTGTATCTTGGCAAAGCAGGTAGTAGGGAGCAAGGAGGTTTAGCAGTCAGGATGGAAGGTGATGCCATGAGGCTTACAGGCTAGTAATGTGCTGTTGAAACCCAGCCTTCCTAAACAAACGTGCCTGGATAATTCCTGTGAATAACATACTATGTTCAGCTATTTCCTACCATAGAAACGGTGCTGACTGCTTCTTCAGAGTAACATAAGTTAGTGATACTACTGAAATAGTTTTGGTTCCGATGTAGATCTGATTTCTCGTAAGCACGCTGAATTCACAGCTGTTGATCCTCCAGAGGAGGCTTTGCAATTGAACACCTGGAGAATAGGTAAATTTCCCGCTGTTGTTCTCCTCTCCTCTTGTTTTGGTTTGGTTTGGTTTGTTTTTTCCTAGTCGCATAGGCTTAAGACTATGAAGAAACGGGCTGCTTTTTTTCATTTCCAACACTGGCTGTTCCTCCTGAGCCCCGCCTTTTATTTTTTCAGTCATAGGATATGTGAATGTCATTTGTTGGGAGAGAGGTAGAAAACTCTGTTTCAAGTGGTGTTTTTTCAGCTCTGTGGGGAGAAGAAATAGAGTGGTTTTGAATATTCTGGCTCTTCTTCAGAGCAGCATGTGGAGGGAGACAGATGCGTTTGCTTTTTGAGTGCAATGGCTTCAGAAGCAAGAGGGGAAAAAACACTTTCTCTGGGAGCTGAAGAAGGTGTCGTAATCACAGGAGAGGTTTCTAAATGGCATATCTTTGAGAGTGTTGCTGTAGTGCGGAGGTTTTTGTTTGTTTGTTTGACTTTGGAAGGTTTTACTCTTAATATTGCCGTCCTTCAGCAGAAGTGAGAAATGGGTGTTTATTTTGTGCAGTGTCGCGGACCCTCCGAAATGTACTGGGAATGACGAATACCTGGCACAGTACCAATGTGATGACGGTGGAGACAAGGAGAAACCAAGACGATGAAAAGAACGTGACCTCATTTCAAAAGACAACGTTTTGTACGGCAAAGAGTCTTCTGAGCCTGGTGAGAAATTGCGGCAAACTTCCTCTCTCAAGTCTGACACTGGATGTAGCTCTAAAAACCTTTCCTCCTCAGCTGCTGCAGATAGACGCCAAGATACAAAGGACGAGACTAAAAAAACTCACAAAGAGCTTTACCAAAGCAAGAGGGAACATGCTCCTACTGAAGAGAAGGAGAGTCAAAAAGCAGGTCCTTCCAGCAAGAGAAGGATAAACTTGCATACAAAGAATGCAAACTGGAGCTCCTGATTGGCTTCATGCTGAACTCTGTGCTGTTCTTGTCCTAATCTTGGTCTCTCCATAGATAATATGGTTTAAATCCAAATAGAATCACGCGATGAGGAAGATCTCACTGCAACAAATTCAACATCTAAAATCAAAGTTTACATTTTCAGTGATTTTCTTTCTGAGCAGAAGTGTGTAGTACTCCTTTTATATTAATGTAGAGATTATTCAAAACAGTCTTTAAGTGCTTGATGACTTAACAGTCTGCAGATTTATTATCAAATCCAAAAGAAACGACTTGGTAGACTCTTTTTTTCCCAGTTTTGAATGACCACTAGGAAAGAAGGCCTGAAATAAAGAGGCTAAAGGCAAATAGTTTTCATTTGGTTTGATGATTAAGTGGCAAACAAGAGGAAGAGTTGCAAGATAGCTTATTAAATTCAGTCCAGCCAAGTAGGAAAAGTAAATGTGGACAGCTGTATCTTGGCAAAGCAGGTAGTAGGGAGCAAGGAGGTTTAGCAGTCAGGATGGAAGGTGATGCCATGAGGCTTACAGGCTAGTAATGTGCTAGTGAAACCCAGCCTTCCTAAACAAACCTGCCTGGATAATTCCTGTGAATAACATACTGTGTTCAGCTATTTCCTACCATAGAAACGGTGCTGACTGCTTCTTCAGAGTAACATAAGTTAGTGATACTAGTGAAATAGTTTTGGTTCCGATGTAGATCTGATTTCTCGTAAGCACGCTGAATTCACAGCTGTTGATCCTCCAGAGGAGGCTTTGCAATTTGACACCTGGAGAATAGGTAAATTTCCCGCTGTTGTTCTCCTCTCCTCTTGTTTTGGTTTGTTTTGGTTTGTTTTGTTTTTTTCCTAGTCGCATAGGCTTAAGACTATGAAGAAACGGGCTGCTTTTTTTCATTTCCAACACTGGCTGTTCCTCCTGAGCCCCGCCTTTTATTTTTTCAGTCGTAGGATATGTGAATGTCAATTGTTGGGAGAGAGGTAGAAAACTCTGTTTCAAGTGGTGTTTTTTCAGCTCTGTGGGGAGAAGAAATAGAGTGGTTTTGAATATTCTGGCTCTTCTTCAGAGCAGCATGTGGAGGGAGACAGATGCGTTTGCTTTTTGAGTGCAATGGCTTCAGAAGCAAGAGGGGAAAAAACACTTTCTCTGGGAGCTGAAGAAGGTGTCGTAATCACAGGAGAGGTTTCTAAATGGCATATCTTTGAGAGTGTTGCTGTAGTGCGGAGGTTTTTGTTTGTTTGTTTGCCTTTGGAAGGTTTTACTCTTAATATTGCCGTCCTTCAGCAGAAGTGAGAAATGGGTGTTTATTTTGTGCAGTGTCGCGGACCCTCCGAAATGTACTGGGAATGACGAATACCTGGCACAGTACCAATGTGATGAAGGTGGAGACAAGGAGAAACCAAGACGATGAAAAGAACGTGACCTCATTTCAAAAGACAACGTTTTGTACGGCAAAGAGTCTTCTGAGGCTGGTGAGAAATTGCGGCAAACTTCCTCTCTCAAGTCTGACACTGGATGTAGCTCTAAAAACCTTTCCTCCTCAGCTATTACAGAGAGATGCCAAGATACAAAGGACGAGACTAAAAAAACTCACAAAGAGCTTTACCAAAGCAAGAGGGAACATGCTCCTACTGAAGAGAAGGAGAGTCAAAAAGCAGGTCCTTCCAGCAAGAGAAGGATAAACTTGCATACAAAGAATGCAAACTGGAGCTCCTGATTGGCTTCATGCTGAACTCTGTGCTGTTCTTGTCCTAATCTTGGTCTCTCCATAGATAATATGGTTTAAATCCAAATAGAATCACGCGATGAGGAAGATCTCACTGCAACAAATTCAACATCTAAAATCAAAGTTTACATTTTCAGTGATTTTCTTTCTGAGCAGAAGTGTGTAGTACTCCTTTTATATTAATGTAGAGATTATTCAAAACAGTCTTTAAGTGCTTGATGACTTACCAGTCTGCAGATTTATTATCAAATCCAAAAGAAACGACTTGGTAGACTCTTTTTTTCCCAGTTTTGAATGACCACTAGGAAAGAAGGCCTGAAATAAAGAGGTTAAAGGCAAATAGTTTTCATTTGGTTTGATGATTAAGTGGCAAACAAGAGGAAGAGTTGCAAGATAGCTTATTAAATTCAGTCCAGCCAAGTAGGAAAAGTAAATGTGGACAGCTGTATCTTGGCAAAGAAGGTAGTAGGGAGCAAGGAGGTTTAGCAGTCAGGATGGAAGGTGATGCCATGAGGCTTACAGGCTAGTAATGTGGTAGTGAAACCCAGCCTTCCTAAACAAACGTGCCTGGATAATTCCTGTGAATAACATACTATGTTCAGCTATTTCCTACCATAGAAACGGTGCTGACTGCTTCTTCAGAGTAACATAAGTTAGTGATACTACTGAAATAGTTTTGGTTCCGATGTAGATCTGATTTCTCGTAAGCACGCTGAATTCACAGCTGTTGATCCTCCAGAGGAGGCTTTGCAATTTGACACCTGGAGAATAGGTAAATTTCCCGCTGTTGTTCTCCTCTCCTCTTGTTTTGGTTTGTTTTGGTTTGTTTTGTTTTTTTCCTAGTCGCATAGGCTTAAGACTATGAAGAAACGGGCTGCTTTTTTTCATTTCCAACACTGGCTGTTCCTCCTGAGCCCCGCCTTTTATTTTTTCAGTCATAGGATATGTGAATGTCAATTGTTGGGAGAGAGGTAGAAAACTCTGTTTCAAGTGGTGTTTTTTCAGCTCTGTGGGGAGAAGAAATAGAGTGGTTTTGAATATTCTGGCTCTTCTTCAGAGCAGCATGTGGAGGGAGACAGATGTGTTTGCTTTTTGAGTGCAATGGCTTCAGAAGCAAGAGGGGAAAAAACACTTTGTCTGGGAGCTGAAGAAGGTGTCGTAATCACAGGAGAGGTTTCTAAATGGCATATCTTTGAGAGTGTTGCTGTAGTGCGGAGGTTTTTGTTTGTTTGTTTGCCTTTGGAAGGTTTTACTCTTAATATTGCCGTCCTTCAGCAGAAGTGAGAAATGGGTGTTTATTTTGTGCAGTGTTGCGGACCCTCCGAAATGTACTGGGAATGACGAATACCTCGCACAGTACCAATGTGATGACGGTGGAGACAAGGAGAAACCAAGACGATGAAAAGAACGTGACCTCATTTCAAAAGACAACGTTTTGTACGGCAAAGAGTCTTCTGAGGCTGGTGAGAAATTGCGGCAAACTTCCTCTCTCAAGTCTGACACTGGATGTAGCTCTAAAAACCTTTCCTCCTCAGCTATTACAGAGAGATGCCAAGATACAAAGGACGAGACTAAAAAAACTCACAAAGAGCTTTACCAAAGCAAGAGGGAACATGCTCCTACTGAAGAGAAGGAGAGTCAAAAAGCAGGTCCTTCCAGCAAGAGAAGGATAAACTTGCATACAAAGAATGCAAACTGGAGCTCCTGATTGGCTTCATGCTGAACTCTGTGCTGTTCTTGTCCTAATCTTGGTCTCTCCATAGATAATACGGTTTCAATCCAAATAGAATCACGCGATGAGGAAGATCTCACTGCAACAAATTCAACATCTAAAATCAAAGTTTACATTTTCTGTGATTTTCTTTCTGAGCAGAAGTGTGTAGTACTCCTTTTATATTAATGTAGAGATTATTCAAAACAGTCTTTAAGTGCTTGATGACTTAACAGTCTGCAGATTTATTATCAAATCCAAAAGAAACGACTTGGTAGACTCTTTTTTTCCCAGTTTTGAATGACCACTAGGAAAGAAGGCCTGAAATAAAGAGGTTAAAGGCAAATAGTTTTCATTTGGTTTGATGATTAAGTGGCAAACAAGAGGAAGAGTTGCAAGATAGCTTATTAAATTCAGTCCAGCCAAGTAGGAAAAGTAAATGTGGACAGCTGTATCTTGGCAAAGCAGGTAGTAGGGAGCAAGGAGGTTTAGCAGTCAGGATGGAAGGTGATGCCATGAGGCTTACAGGCTAGTAATGTGCTGTTGAAACCCAGCCTTCCTAAACAAACGTGCCTGGATAATTCCTGTGAATAACATACTATGTTCAGCTATTTCCTACCATAGAAACGGTGCTGACTGCTTCTTCAGAGTAACATAAGTTAGTGATACTACTGAAATAGTTTTGGTTCCGATGCAGATCTGATTTCTCGTAAGCACGCTGAATTCACAGCTGTTGATCCTCCAGAGGAGGCTTTGCAATTGAACACCTGGAGAATAGGTAAATTTCCCGCTGTTGTTCTCCTCTCCTCTTGTTTTGTTTTGTTTTGTTTTGTTTTTTTCCTAGTCGCATAGGCTTAAGACTATGAAGAAACGGGCTGCTTTTTTTCATTTCCAACACTGGCTGTTCCTCCTGAGCCCCGCCTTTTATTTTTTCAGTCATAGGATATGTGAATGTCAATTGTTGGGAGAGAGGTAGAAAACTCTGTTTCAAGTGGTGTTTTTTCAGCTCTGTGGGGAGAAGAAATAGAGTGGTTTTGAATATTCTGGCTCTTCTTCAGAGCAGCATGTGGAGGGAGACAGATGCGTTTGCTTTTTGAGTGCAATGGCTTCAGAAGCAAGAGGGGAAAAAACACTTTGTCTGGGAGCTGAAGAAGGTGTCGTAATCACAGGAGAGGTTTCTAAATGGCATATCTTTGAGAGTGTTGCTGTAGTGCGGAGGTTTTTGTTTGTTTGTTTGCCTTTGGAAGGTTTTACTCTTAATATTGCCGTCCTTCAGCAGAAGTGAGAAATGGGTGTTTATTTTGTGCAGTGTTGCGGACCCTCCGAAATGTACTGGGAATGACGAATACCTGGCACAGTACCAATGTGATGACGGTGGAGACAAGGAGAAACCAAGACGATGAAAAGAACGTGACCTCATTTCAAAAGACAACGTTTTGTACGGCAAAGAGTCTTCTGAGCCTGGTGAGAAATTGCGGCAAACTTCCTCTCTCAAGTCTGACACTGGATGTAGCTCTAAAAACCTTTCCTCCTCAGCTATTACAGAGAGATGCCAAGATACAAAGGACGAGACTAAAAAAACTCACAAAGAGCTTTACCAAAGCAAGAGGGAACATGCTCCTACTGAAGAGAAGGAGAGTCAAAAAGCAGGTCCTTCCAGCAAGAGAAGGATAAACTTGCATACAAAGAATGCAAACTGGAGCTCCTGATTGGCTTCATGCTGAACTCTGTGCTGTTCTTGTCCTAATCTTGGTCTCTCCATAGATAATACGGTTTCAATCCAAATAGAATCACGCGATGAGGAAGATCTCACTGCAACAAATTCAACATCTAAAATCAAAGTTTACATTTTCTGTGATTTTCTTTCTGAGCAGAAGTGTGTAGTACTCCTTTTATATTAATGTAGAGATTATTCAAAACAGTCTTTAAGTGCTTGATGACTTAACAGTCTGCAGATTTATTATCAAATCCAAAAGAAACGACTTGGTAGACTCTTTTTTTCCCAGTTTTGAATGACCACTAGGAAAGAAGGCCTGAAATAAAGAGGTTAAAGGCAA
Source organism: Clangula hyemalis (assembly GCA_963989345.1). The sequence goes on along the minus strand of OZ022456.1, from coordinate 2,897,703 downwards.
ATAGTTTTCATTTGGTTTGATGATTAAGTGGCAAACAAGAGGAAGAGTTGCAAGATAGCTTATTAAATTCAGTCCAGCCAAGTAGGAAAAGTAAATGTGGACAGCTGTATCTTGGCAAAGCAGGTAGTAGGGAGCAAGGAGGTTTAGCAGTCAGGATGGAAGGTGATGCCATGAGGCTTACAGGCTAGTAATGTGCTGTTGAAACCCAGCCTTCCTAAACAAACGTGCCTGGATAATTCCTGTGAATAACATACTATGTTCAGCTATTTCCTACCATAGAAACGGTGCTGACTGCTTCTTCAGAGTAACATAAGTTAGTGATACTACTGAAATAGTTTTGGTTCCGATGCAGATCTGATTTCTCGTAAGCACGCTGAATTCACAGCTGTTGATCCTCCAGAGGAGGCTTTGCAATTGAACACCTGGAGAATAGGTAAATTTCCCGCTGTTGTTCTCCTCTCCTCTTGTTTTGTTTTGTTTTGTTTTGTTTTTTTCCTAGTCGCATAGGCTTAAGACTATGAAGAAACGGGCTGCTTTTTTTCATTTCCAACACTGGCTGTTCCTCCTGAGCCCCGCCTTTTATTTTTTCAGTCGTAGGATATGTGAATGTCAATTGTTGGGAGAGAGGTAGAAAACTCTGTTTCAAGTGGTGTTTTTTCAGCTCTGTGGGGAGAAGAAATAGAGTGGTTTTGAATATTCTGGCTCTTCTTCAGAGCAGCATGTGGAGGGAGACAGATGCGTTTGCTTTTTGAGTGCAATGGCTTCAGAAGCAAGAGGGGAAAAAACACTTTCTCTGGGAGCTGAAGAAGGTGTCGTAATCACAGGAGAGGTTTCTAAATGGCATATCTTTGAGAGTGTTGCTGTAGTGCGGAGGTTTTTGTTTGTTTGTTTGCCTTTGGAAGGTTTTACTCTTAATATTGCCGTCCTTCAGCAGAAGTGAGAAATGGGTGTTTATTTTGTGCAGTGTCGCGGACCCTCCGAAATGTACTGGGAATGACGAATACCTCGCACAGTACCAATGTGATGACGGTGGAGACAAGGAGAAACCAAGACGATGAAAAGAACGTGACCTCATTTCAAAAGACAACGTTTTGTACGGCAAAGAGTCTTCTGAGGCTGGTGAGAAATTGCGGCAAACTTCCTCTCTCAAGTCTGACACTGGATGTAGCTCTAAAAACCTTTCCTCCTCAGCTATTACAGAGAGATGCTGTGGTGGCTTCACTCAGGTGGGCAGCCAAGCTCCACCACAACTGCTCTCTCACTCCCCCTCTCCTCAGTGAGGAAGGGGGAGAAAATACAACATAGAGAACTCGAGGTTTGGCATGAGAAAGGTTTAATTAAAGGGGAAGTGAATGGGGAGGAAAAAAAGAAACAGAAGAAACAATCAGTCCGCGCGGAAGCACAGAGAGAGGAAAAAAAAAATTATTCTCTACTTCCCATCAATGAGCGGTGTTCGGCCACGTCCTGGGAAGCAGGGCCTCAAAACGCGTAGTGGTTGTTCCGGAGGAACAGCCCCTTCCCCCACGAGAGCCCCCCCTTTTATTGCTGAGTGTGACATCAGGTGTTATGGAATATCCCTTTGGTTGGTTTAGGTCAGCTGCCCCGGCTATGTCCCCTCCCCATCGCTTGCCCACCCCCAGCCTGCTGGCTCCTGGGGGCTTGGAAGGAGTCCTGATGCTGTGCCAGCACTACGCAGCAATAGACACAACACTGGAGTGATATCAGTGCTGTTCCAGCTACGAGTGCAGAGCACAGCACTGTGTGGGCTGCTGCAGGGAAAAGGTGACTCCAGCTCAGACAGACCCAACACAAACAACAAGATACAAAGGACGAGACTAAAAAAACTCACAAAGAGCTTTACCAAAGCAAGAGGGAACATGCTCCTACTGAAGAGAAGGAGAGTCAAAAAGCAGGTCCTTCCAGCAAGAGAAGGATAAACTTGCATACAAAGAATGCAAACTGGAGCTCCTGATTGGCTTCATGCTGAACTCTGTGCTGTTCTTGTCCTAATCTTGGTCTCTCCATAGACAATATGGAGAGAAACTTACAAGTTTCTTCAAGCTAAGAGGGAGTGCAATTGTTGCCCAGCATGTTTGTGTTTTGAGACAGGGAGCACCAGATGTTGTCATCTTAAAATATGACATGGAGTGGAGTCTGGTTGTTCACACATTCTTGCCAACATTCATGCAATCTGTCCCATTATCAAGAACAAAATTAGGGACTGAACGGAGGTCTTTCAAATACCAGTGTTGCAAAAACAGACTCTTTACGATACTAATGTCAAAAGAATCCTGATTGTACTAAACTGGAAGTATCTCTTCTAGCTGAAAAATCAGGAACAGCACAGAAGAAAATGCCTCTGCTCTACTGCTTGCTCTTCGGGCTTCAGTGAATTCTCTGGCCAGCAGATGGCAAACTCGTTCTTCCTAAACCAGTCCAAAGTATAGGAAGAAAGTAAACGTCTTGCATGCATTACGCAAGTGCGGGGCATGGGGATCCCTGGGCTATATACGTGAAAGAGATGTTCGTTGATAAAGACAGCAGTACCCCACTTGGATACGCTGCTTGCAACGTAATCAGGATAGGAGGGCTGTGCAAAGCAATTCTGGTAAATTGAGGAATTCAAGTATTTCGTCAAGCCTAAAGATACTAATTAGTTTCCTTTTGGGGAAGGTCAGTCTTTCAAAGGAAAGAAAAAATGTCTCTTAAGCAGGATTTTCTGAATGGTGGAATCTAATCTGAAAAAAGGCCACTTCCGCACATGAATTATTTGCTAGTTTATTATTTTTAATTTTCTACTGTATGGAACCTCTCGAAGAGGTTCCATAAACTAGGTAAGAAGGGGGATGGGGCTGAAGCAAGGATCGTTGGGGCTGTGCCAGGGGGAACAATGGCAAGGCCGGAGGATAGGGCAATGGCCCAGCTGAAGTGCATGTACACCAATGCACGCAGCATGGGTAACAAACAGGAGGAGCTGGAAGCCATCGTGCAGCAGGCAGGCTACGACTTGGTTGCCATCACGGAGACGTGGTGGGACCACAGTCATGACTGGAGTGCTGCAATGCCTGGCTATAAGCTCTTCAGAAGGGACAGGCAGCACAGAAGGGGAGGTGGTGTGGCTCTCTATATTAGAGAGTCTTTCGATGTTCTAGAACTCGAGGCTAGGAATGACAAGGTCGAGTCCCTTTGGGTTAGGATCGGCAAGGACAACAAGGCTAGTGTCCTGGTTGGGGTCTGCTATAGACCGCCGAACCAGGATGAGGAGACGGATGAGGAGTTCTACAGGCAGCTGACAGAAGTTGCAAAATCTTCAGCGCTTGTACTCGTGGGGGACTTCAACTTCCCTGATATATCCTGGAAGCACAACATAGCCCAGAGAAAGCAGTCTAGGAGGTTTCTGGAGAGCGTGGAAGATAGCTTCCTGACGCAGCTGGTTAGTGAGCCTACCAGGGGTGGTGCCCCGCTAGACCTTCTCTTCACAAACAGAGAAGGACTGGTGGAGGATGTGGTTGTCGGGAGCTGTCTTGGGCAGAGTGACCACGAAATGGTGGAGTTCACTATTCTTGGCGAGGCCAGGAAGGGGACCAGTAAAACGGCTGTATTGGACTTTCAGAGGGCTGACTTTGGGCTGCTCAGGACACTAGTTAGTAGAGTTCCTTGGGAGGTGGTTCTGAAGGGCAGAGGAGTCCAGGAAGGCTGGGCGCTCTTTAAGAGGGAAATCTTAATGGCGCAGGAGCGGTCTGTCCCCATGTGCCCAAAGATGAGCCAGCGGGGAAGAAGACCAGCCTGGCTGAACAGAGGGTTGTGGCTTGAGCTTAGGAGAAAAAAGAGGGTTTATAATCTTTGGAAAAGTGGGCAGGCCACTAGGGAGGACTATAAGGATGTAGCGAGGCTGTGTAGGGACAAAATTAGGAAGGCTAAAGCTCATCTGGAGCTCAATCTGGCTACTGCCGTTAAAGATAACAAAAAACGTTTTTATAAATACATTAACACAAAAAGGAGGACTAAGGAGAATCTCCATCCTTTACTGGATGCGGGGGGAAACTTAGTTACAAGAGATGAGGAAAAGGCGGAGGTGCTCAATGCCTTCTTCGCCTCAGTCTTTAGCGGCAGTACCGGTTGTTCTCTGGATACCCAGTACCCTGAGCTGGTGGAAGGGGATGGGGAGCAGGATGGGGCCCTCACTATCAACGAAGAACTGGTTGGTGACCTGCTACGGCACTTGGAGGTGCACAAATCGATGGGGCCGGATGGGATCCACCCAAGGGTACTGAGAGAACTGGCAGAGGAGCTGGCCAAGCCCCTATCCATCATTTATCAGCAGTCCTGGCTATCGGGGGAGGTCCCAGCTGACTGGCGACTAGCAAATGTGACGCCCATCTACAAGAAGGGCCGGAGGGCAGACCCGGGAAACTACAGGCCTGTCAGTTTGACCTCAGTACCGGGGAAGCTCATGGAGCAGATCCTCTTGAGAGTCATCATGCAGCACTTGCAGGGCAAGCAGGAGATCAGGCCCAGCCAGCATGGGTTTATGGAAGGCAGATCCTGCTTGACGAACCTGATCTCCTTCTATGACAAAGTGACGCGCTGGGTGGATGAGGGAAAGGCTGTGGATGTGGTCTACCTTGACTTCAGCAAGGCATTTGACACCGTCTCCCACAGCATTCTCCTCAAGAAACTGTCTGCTCTTGACTTGGACTGGCACACGCTTCGTTGGGTTAGAAACTGGCTGGATAGCCGGGCCCAAAGAGTCGTGGTAAATGGAGTCAAGTCCAGTTGGAGGCCAGTCACTAGTGGTGTCCCCCAGGGCTCGGTGCTGGGGCCGGTCCTCTTTAATATCTTCATCGATGATCTGGACGAGGGCATTGAGTGCACCCTCAGTAAGTTTGCAGCTGACACCAAGTTAGGTACGTGTGTCGATCTGCTCGAGGGTAGGAAAGCTCTGCAGGAGGATCTGGATAGGCTGCACCGATGGGCTGAGGTCAACTGCATGAGGTTCAACAAGGCCAAGTGCCGGGTCCTGCACCTGGGGCGCAACAACCCCAAGCAGAGCTACAGGCTGGGAGATGAGTGGTTGGAGAGCTGCCAGGCAGAGAAGGACCTGGGAGTGATGGTGGACAGTCGGCTGGATATGAGCCAGCAGTGTGCTCAGGTGGCCAAGAAGGCCAACGGCATCCTGGCTTGTATCAGAAACAGTGTGGCCAGCAGGGCTAGGGAGGTGATCGTCCCCCTGTACTCGGCTCTGGTGAGGCCGCACCTCGAGTACTGTGTTCAGTTTTGGGCCCCTCGCTACAAGAAGGACATCGAGGTGCTTGAGTGGGTCCAGAGGAGGGCGACGAAGCTGGTGAGGGGCCTGGAGAACAAGTCCTACGAGGAGCGGCTGAGGGAGCTGGGCTTGTTCAGCCTGGAGAAGAGGAGGCTCAGGGGCGACCTTATCGCTCTTTACAGGTACCTTAAAGGTGGCTGTAGTGAGGTGGGGGTTGGCCTGTTCTCCCACGTGCCCGGTGACAGAACGAGGGGGAATGGGCTTAAGTTGCGCCAGGGGAGTTTTAGGTTAGATGTTAGGAAGAACTTCTTTACTGAAAGGGTTGTTAGGTACTGGAACAGGCTGCCCAGGGAGGTGGTGGAGTCACCATCCCTGGAAGTCTTTAAAAGACGTTTAGATGTAGAGCTTAGGGATATGGTTTAGTGGGGACTGTTAGCGTTAGGTCAAAGGTTGGATTCGATGATCTTGAGGTCTCTTCCAACCTAGAAATTCTGTGATTCTGTGATTCTGTGACCCTAAACCTGACCCTGACACTGACTTGACCCCGACCCTGACCCTGAACTTAACTTTGACCCTGACCCTGACCGTGACACTGAACCTAACCCTGACCCTGACCCTGACCCTGAACCTGACCCTGAACTTAACCCTGACCATGACCCTGTCCGTGACCCTAATTCTGACCGTGACCCTGAACTTGACCATGAACCTGACGGTGACCCTGACCCTGATTCTGACCCTGAACCTAACCCTACCCCTGACTCTGACCCTGGACCTGACCCTTACCCTAAACCTGACCTGACCCTGACCCCGACCCTGACCCTGAACCTGACCAAGACGCTGGCCCTAACCCTGACCCTGACACTGTCCTGACCCTAAGTCTGACCATGACCCTGACCCTGACAGTGATCTTGACCCTGAACCTAACCCTGACCCTGACCCTGACCCTGACCCTGACCCTGACCTAAACCCTGACCCTGACCTGTTCCCTGATGCTAAGTCTGACCGTTACATTGAACCTGACCCTAACCCTGACCCTGACCATGACCCTGACCCTGACCCTGAACTTGACCCTGACCCTGACCTTAAACCTGAACCTGAAAATGACCCTGACCCTGACCATAACCCTGACCTTGACCCTGACCCTGACCCTGACCTTAACCCTGAACCTGACGCTGACCCTGGCTCTAACGCTGAACCTACCCCTGACCCTAACGTTGACCCATACCCTAAACCTGATCTGACCAAGACCCTGACCCTGACCGTAACACTGACCCTCACACTGACCCTGACACTAAGTCTGAACGCGACCCTGAACGTGACCCTGACCCTGACCCTGACCTTGACCGTGACCGTGACAATGACCCTGACCTTGATCCTGACCCTAACGCTGATCCTGACCGTGACCCTGACCCTGACCCTGAACCTACCCCGACCCTGACACTGACAATGACCCTGACCCTAAACCTGACCTGACCCTGAAATATACCTTGACCCTGACCCTGAACCTGACCCTAAGTCTGACCGTAACCCTGACCCTAACCCTGACACTGACCCAGACATTGACCTTAACCCTCACAATTACCCTGACCCTGACCCTGACCCTGTCCTTGACCCTGTCCGTACTCCTGACCCTGAACCTGACCCTGACCCTCACCATGACCATGACCCTGATGTTGACCCTGACCCCGACCCTGACTCTGACCTTAACCCTGACCCTCACCCTGTCCTTGACCCTAAGTCTGACCGTGATGCTGACCCTGACCCTGACCCTGACCTTGACCCTTACCCTGACCCTGATCCTGATCCAGACCATGACCCTGACCCTGACCCTGACCCTAACCCTAACCCTGACCCTGACCCTGAACCTGACCAAGACGCTGGCCCTAACCCTGACCCTGACACTGTCCCTGACCCTAAGTCTGACCATGACACTGACCCTGACCCTGAACCTGACGTTGACTCTGACCCTGACCCTGACGCTGACCCCGACCCTGACGCTGAACCTAACTCTTACCCTGACCCTGACCCTGACCCTGACCCTTACCCAGACCCTGATCTTGACCCTGAACCTAACCCTGACCCTGACCCTGACCCTGAACCTGACCCTGACATAAACCCTGACCCTGACCTGTTCCCTGACGCTAAGTCTGACCGTTACATTGAACCTGACCGTGACCCTGACCCTGACCCTGGACATGACCCTGATTTTGACCCTAATCCTGACCCTGACCCTGACCTGACCCTGACCCTGACCCTGACCTTGACCCTGAACCTGACCCTGACCCTAAACCTGAACCTGATCCTGACCCTGGCTCTAACGCTGAACCTACCCCTGACCCTGACGCTGACCCATACCCTAAACCTGACCTGACCCTGACCCTGACTGTGACACTGACCCTGACCCTGACCCTGACCCTGACCCTGACCCTGACCAAGACCCTGACCCTAACACTGACCCTGACACTGTCCCTGACACTAAGTCTTACCGTGACAATGACCCTGACCCTGACCCTGACGTTGACTCTGACCATGACCCTGACGCTGACCCCGACCCTGACGCTGAACCTAACCCTGACCCTGAACCCTGACCCTGACCCTGACCCGGACCTTGACCCTGAACCTAACCCTGACCCTGACCCTGACTCTGACCCTGACTCTGACCCTGAATCTGAACCTAACTCTGACCCTGACACTGACCCTGAAACTGACCCTGAACCTGACCCTGACCTAAACCCTGACCCTGACCTGTTCCCTGACCCTAAGTCTGACCGTTACATTGAACCTGACCCTGACCATAAAATTTACCCTAATTCTGACCGTGACCCTGACCCTGACCCTGACCCTGACCGTGACACTGACCCTAAACATGACCCTAACACTGACCCTGACACTGACCCTGAACCTAACCCTGACCCTCACCCTGACCCTAACCCTGAATTTAACCCTGAACCTCAATCTGACCAAAAACCCTGTCCCTGACTCTGACCGTGACCCTGGCTCTAAACCTGACCCTACACCTGACCCTGACCCTTACCCTGACCCTGACCCTAAACCTGACCTGACCCTGACCCTGACCCTGACCTTGACCCTAGCCCTGACCCTGACTCTGACCCTAAGTCTGACAGTGACCATGACACTGACCCTGACCTTGACCGTGACCCTGACCCCGATCCTGACCCAGACCATGACCCTGAACCTAACCCTAACACTGACCCTGAAAATGAACCTGACCCTGACCCTTACTCTAACCCTGACCCTATGTCTGACCGTTACCCTGAACCTGACCCTAACACTGACCCTGACTCTGACCCTGACCATGACACTGACCCTGACCCTGACCCTGATCATGACCCTGACTCTGACACTAACCCTGACCCTGACCCTGACCCTGACACTGACTTGACCCTGGCCCTAAACCTGACCCTACACCTGACACTAATCCTAACCCTGACCCTGACCCTGAACCTGACCTGGACCCTTACCCTGACCCTGACCATGACCCTGACCCTGACCCTGAACTTGACCCTAAATCTGACCCTGACTTTGACACTGACCGTCACCCTGACCCTAACCCTGACCGTGACCCTGGCCCTGACCTTAACCCTGACCCTAACCCTGAGGCTGACCGTGACCCTGACTTTGAGCCTGACCTTGACCCTGACCCTGAACCTGACCCTAACCCCAAACCTGACCCTGAACCTGACGTTGGCCCTGACGCTGACCCTACCCCTGACCCTGACCCTGACCCTGACCCTAAACCTGACCTGACCCTGACCCTGACCCTGACCCTAGCACTGACCCTGACTCTGACCCTAATTATGACCGTGACCCTGACCCTGACCTTGACCCTAACCTTGACCCTGAACCTGACCCTAACCCTGACCCTGACAATGACCGTGAACCTGACCCTAACCCTGACCCTAATATTGACCCTAACCCTAACCCTGACCCTGACCCTGATGTTGACCCTGACCCTAACCCTGACCCTGACACTGACTTGACCCTGACCCTGACCCTGAACTTAACTTTGACCCTGACCCTGACCGTGACACTGAACCTAACCCTGACCCTGACCCTGACCCTGAACCTGACCCTGAACTTAACCCTGACCATGACCCTGTCCGTGACCCTAATTCTGACCGTGACCCTGAACATGACCATGAACCTGACGGTGACCCTGACCCTGAACCTAACACTACCCCTGAGTCTGACACTGGACCTGACACTTACCCTAAACCTGACCTGACCCTGACCCCAACCCTGACCCTGAACCTAACCCTTAGTCTGACCGTGACACTGACCCTGACCCTGACCCTGACCCTGACCCTGACCCTGAACCTAACCCTGACCCTGACCCTGACCCTGACCCTGACTCTGACCCTGACTCTGAACCTAACTCTGACCGTGACCCTGACCCTGAACCTGACCCTGACCTAAAACCTGACCCTGACCCTGACCATGACCCTGACCCTGACCGTGACCCTGACCTTGACGCTGAACCTAAACCTGACCCTGACCCTGACACTGACCCTGACCCTGACCCTGACTCTGAACCTAACTCTGACACTGACCTTGACACTGAACCTGACCCTGACCTAAACCCTGACCCTGACCTGTTCCCTGACCCTAAGTCTGACTGTTACATTGAACCTGACCCTGACCCTGACCCTGACCCTAAACCTGATTTTGACCCTAAACCTGACCCTGACCCTGAACATGACCCTGACCCTGACCGTGACCCTGACCCTGACCCTGACCATAACCCTGACCCTGACCCTGACCTTAACCCTGAACCTGACCCTGGCTCTAACGCTGAACCTACCCCTGACCCTAACGTTGAACCATACCCTAAACCTGACCTGAACCTGACCCTGACTGTGACACTGACCCTCACCCTGACCCTGACACTAAGTCTGACCGCGACCCTGAACGTGACCCTGACCCTGACCCTGACCCTGACCCTGACCTTGACCCTGACCATGACACTGACCATGACATTGATCCTGAACCTAACGCTGATCCTGACTTTGACCCTGACCCTGACCCTAACCCTGACACTACCCCGACCCTGACACTGACACTGACCCTGACCCTAAACCTGACCTGACCCTGAAACATACCTTGACCCTGACCCTGACCCTGAACCTGACCCTAAGTATGACCGTGACCCTGACCCTAACCCTGACACTGACACTGACCCTGACCCTGACCCAGACATTGACCCTAAACCTCACAATTACCCTGACCCTGACCCTGTCCTTGACCCTGACGTACCCCTGACCCTGAACCTGACCCTGACCCTGATCATGACCCTGACCCTGACGTTGACCCTGACCCTGACCCTGACGTTGACCCTGACCCTGACACTGACTTGACCCCGACCCTGACCCTGACCTTAACCCTGACCCGGTCCCTGACCCTAAGTCTGACTGTGATGCTGAACCTGACCCTGACCCTGACCTTGACCCTCACCCTGACCCTGACCTTGACCCTAGCCCTGACCCTGACTCTGACCCTAAGTCTGACCGTGACCCTGACACTGACTCCAACCCTGACCCTGACCCTAACCCTGACCCTTACCCTGATCCTGACCGTGACCCTGACCCAGACCTTTACCCTAACACTGACCTTGACCCTGACCCTGACCTGAACCTGACCCTATTCCTGACCTGACACTGAACCTGACTCTGACCTTGACACTAACCCTGACCCTGACTCTGATCATGAACCTGACCCTGACCCTAACCCCGACTCTGAATCCGACCCTGACCCTGGCCCTAACCCTAACCCTGACCCTGACCCTGACCATAAGCCTGAACCTAACCTTACACTGACCCTGACCCTGACCCTGACCCTGAGCCTGACCCTGACCCTGACCCTGACCCAAACCCTGACCCTGACACTTACCCTGACCCTGACCCTGACAATAACCCTGAACCTGACGCTTAACCTGACCCTGACCCTGACCCTGACAATAACCCTGACCCTTAACCTTACCCTGAACCTGACCCTGACCCTGACACTGACAATGACCCTGACCCTGACCCTGACTCTAACCTTGACCATGACTATGACCCTGATTCTGACCTTTAACCTGACCCTGACCTTGAATCTGACCCTGACCCTAACCCTAATCCTGACCCTGAACATGACCCTTACCCTGAACCGAACCCTAACCCTGACCCTGACACTTACCCTGACCATGACCCTGACCCTGACCATAAACCTGAACCTGACCCTGACCATAAACTTTACCCTAATTCTGACCGTGACCATTACCCTGACCCTGACCCTGACCCTTACCCTAAACCTGACCTGACCCTGACTCTAACCCTTATCCTGACCCTGACCCTGAACCTGACACTAACCCTGGCCTTGACCCTTACCCTGACCGTGACCCTGACCCTAAACCTGACCCTAACACTGACCCTGACACTGACCCTGAACCGAACCCTGATTCTGACCCTGACCATGAGCCTGAGCCTGACCCTGACTTTCATCCTGACCTTTACCCTGACCCTGAAACTGACCCTGAACCAGGCCCTGACCCTAACCCTGACCCTGACCTAGACCCTAGCCCTGACCCTGACTCTGACCCTAAGTCTGACAGTGACCCTGACACTGACCCCGACCTTGACCCTGACCCTGACCTCGATCCTGACCCAGACCATGACCCTGACCCTAACCCTAACCCTGACCCTGAAACTGAACCTGACCCTGACCCTTACTCTAACCCTGACCCTATGTCTGACCGTGACCCTGACCCTGACCCTTCACTGACCCTGACCCTGAACTTGTCAATCACCCTAAACCTGACCCTACCCCTGACCCTGACCATAAACCTCACACTGACCCTAAACCTGACCTGACCCTGAACCTGACCCTGACCCTCACCCTGACAATAACCCTGAATTTAACCCTGAACCTCAATCTGACCAAAAACCTTGTCCCTGACCCTGACCGTGACCCTGGCCCTAAACCTGACCCTACACCTGACACTAATCCTAACCCTGACCCTGACCCTGGACCTGACCTGCACCCTCACTCTGACCCTGACCCTGACCCTGACCATGACTCTGACCCTGACCCTGAACTTGACCCTAAATCTGACCCTGAATTTGACACTGACCGTCACCCTGACCCTAACCCTGACCGTGACCCTGGCCCTGACCTTAACCCTGACCCTAACCCTGAGGCTGACCGTGACCCTGACACTGACCCTAACCCTGAACCTGACCCTGAGCCTGACCGTGAACATGATTTTGAGCCTGACATTGACCCTGACCCTGAACCTGACCCTAAACCCAAACCTGACCCTGACCCTGACCCTAAACCTGACCTGACCCTGACCCTGACCCTAGCGCTGACCCAGACTCTGACCCTAACCCTGACCAAGACCCTGACAATGACTGTGAACCAGACCCTAACCCTGACCGTGACCCTGACCCTGACCCTGAACCTAACAATGACCCTGAACCCGACCATGACACTGACCCTAAACCTGACCCTGACCCTGACCCTGACCCTAAACAGACTCTGACACTGACCCTGACCCTAACCCTGACCCTGACCCTGACTCTGACCCTGACCTTGACGCTGATCCTGATCTTGACCCTAAACCTCACTCTGCCCCTAACCCTGACCCAGACCATGACACGGACCCTGACAATGACCTTAACTCTGACCCTGACCCTGACCCGGAACCTGACCCTAAGTATGACCGTGACACTGGCCCTGACCCTGACCCTGACCCTGACGCTTACACTACTCCTGACCCTGACCCTGAAACTGAACCTGACCCTGACCGTGACCCTGACCGTGAACCTGAACCTGACCCTGACCCTCACCATCACCCTCAGTCTAAGTCTGACCCTGACCCTAACACTGATCCTAAACCTGACCCTTACCCTGACCCTAACCCTGAACCTGACCCTAACTCTGACCCTGACCCTGACCCTGACTCTGACCCAGACCCTGACACTAAACCTGAATCTGATCCTGAACCTGACCCTGAACCTGACCCTAACGCTAAAACTGACCCTGACCGTGACCCTGACTTTCACCCTGACAATGACCCTGACCATAAACCTAAGTCTGACCCTAACCCTGACTGTGAATCTGACACTGACCCTGACCCTGTCCTAAACACTGACCCTGACCCTGAACCTCACACTAATTCTGACCCTGACCCTGAACCTGACCCTGAACCTGACCCTGAACCTGACCCTAACCCTGACCCTGACCCTGACACTAAACCTGACCTGATCCTTTTTCTGACCATGACCCTGACGGTGACCCTGACCATGACCCCGACCCTGACATTGACCATAACTCTGAACCTAACCCTGACCCTGACCCTGACCCTAAGTCTGACCCTAAGTCTGACCGTGACCCTAACCCTGACCCTTATCCTGACCCTGACCCTGACCCTGACCCTAACACTGACGCTGATCCTGATCTTGACCCTAAACCTCACTCTGCCCCTAACCCTGACCCAGACCATGACACGGACCCTGACAATGACCTTAACTCTGACCCTGACCCTGACCCGGAACCTGACCCTAAGTATGACCGTGACACTGGCCCTGACCCTGACCCTGACCCTGACGCTTACACTACTCCTGACCCTGACCCTGAAACTGAACCTGACCCTGACCGTGACCCTGACCGTGAACCTGAACCTGACCCATAACCAAACCGAGACCATGACCCTGACCCTTACTCTGAACCTGACCCTGACCCTAACCCTGACCTTGACCCTAACCCTGACCCTGACCTTGACCCTAAACCTGAACCTGACCCTGACAATGACCTTGACAGTAAACCTGACACTGACCCTGACCCTACACCTGACCCTGACCCCAAACCTCACCCTGACCTTAACGCTGAACCTGACCTTGAACCTTACACTACTCCTAACCCTGATCCTGACCCTGACCCTGAACCTGACCCTGACCCTGACCGTGACCCTGACACTGACCCTGACCCTGACCCTGACCCTCACCATCACCCTCAGTCTAAGTCTGACCCTGACCCTAACACTGATCCTAAACCTGACCCTTACCCTGACCCTAACCCTGAACCTGACCCTAACTCTGACCCTGACCCTGACCCTGACTCTGAACCTGACCGTGACCCTGACCCAGACCCTGACACTGAACCTGAACCTGATCCTGAACCTGACCCTGAACTTGACCCTGAACCTGACCCTAACCCTAAAACTGACCCTGACCGTGACCCTGACTTTCACCCTGACAATGACCCAGACCATAAACCTAAGTCTGACCCTAACACTGACTGTGACCCTGACACTGACCCTGACCCTGACCTAAACACTGACCCTGACCCTGACCCTGACACTGACCCTGACCCAAACCCTGACCATGACCCTGACCCTGCCACTGAACCTGACCCTAACCCTGACCCTGACCGTGACCCTGACCCTAAACCTGACCCTGACCCTGACCCTGAACCTGACCGTGATCCTGACTTTGTCCCTGACCCTGACCCTGATCCTAACCCTGACCCTGACCCTCACCCTCACCCTCAATCTAAGTCTGACCCTACCCTAACACTGATCCTAAACTTGACCCTTAACCTGAACCTAACCCTGAACCTCACCCTAACATTGACCCTGACCCTGATCGTGACCCTGACCCTGACCCTGACCCTGACACTGAACCTGACCCTGACTGTGTCCCTGACCCTAACAATAACCTTGACCTTAAACCTAAGTCTGACCCTATCCCTGACAGTGACCCTGACACTGACCCTGACCCTGACCTAAACACTGACCCTGACCCTGAACCTGACCCTGACCCTGAACTTAATTCTGACCGTGACCCTGAACCTGACCCTGACCCTAACCCTGACACTTACCGTGACCCTGAACTTGACCCTAAAACTGACCCTGACCGTGACCCTGACCTTGAACCTAACCCTGAACCTGACCTTGACCCTGACCCTGAACCTGACCCTGACCGTGACCCTGACAGTGACCCTGACCTTGACCCTAACCCTGACCCTGACCCTCACCATCACCCTCAATCTAAGTCTGACCCTGACCCTAACACTGATCCTAAACCTGACCCTTACCCTGACCCTAACCCTGAACCTGACCCTAACTCTGACCCTGACCCTGACCCTGACTCTGACCCAGACCCTGACACTAAACCTGAATCTGATCCTGAACCTGACCCTGAACCTGACCCTAACGCTAAAACTGACCCTGACCGTGACCCTGACTTTCACCCTGACAATGACCCTGACCATAAACCTAAGTCTGACCCTAACCCTGACTGTGAATCTGACACTGACCCTGACCCTGTCCTAAACACTGACCCTGACCCTGAACCTCACACTAATTCTGACCCTGACCCTGAACCTGACCCTGAACCTGACCCTGAACCTGACCCTAACCCTGACCCTGACCCTGACACTAAACCTGACCTGATCCTTTTTCTGACCATGACCCTGACGGTGACCCTGACCATGACCCCGACCCTGACATTGACCATAACTCTGAACCTAACCCTGACCCTGACCCTGACCCTAAGTCTGACCCTAAGTCTGACCGTGACCCTAACCCTGACCCTTATCCTGACCCTGACCCTGACCCTGACCCTAACACTGACGCTGACCCTGAAATTGACCCTACAACTGACCCTGACCCTGACCCTGACCTGACGCTGACCCTGACCCTAAGCCTGACCCTGACAATGACCCCGACCCTGACCCTGACCGTGAACCTGATCCCGATATTGACCCTGAACTTGACCCTGTCCATGACCCTGACCGTGACCCTGACCATAACACTGACCCTGACCCTGAAACTGACCCTGACCCTGACCCTGATTCTCACCCTGACCCTGACCCTAAGTCTGACCATGACACTGACCCTGAACCTGATCCTGACCCTTAACATGACCCTAATCCTGACCCTGACACTGATCATGACCCAGAATCTGACCCTGATCTTGACCCTGACCATGACCCTGACCCTGACCCTAAACCTGACCCTGACACTAACCCTGAACCCTAACCTTAACCTCTGACCCTGACCCTAACCCTGACCCTAACCCTGACCCTGAACCTAAACCTGACCTGACCCTGACCCTAACCCTGACCCTGATCCTGACCCTAAACCTGACCCTGAACCTGACCCTAACCCTGACGCTGACCCTGACACTGACCATGACCCTGACACTGATCCTGACCCTAACTCTGAACCTGACCCTACCCCTGACTCTGACCCTAAACCTGACCGTGACCCTGACCCTGACACTAACCCTGAATCTGACTCTGACCCTGACCCTAACCCTGACCCTGACCCTGATCCTGACCCTAAACCTGACCCTGAACCTGACCCTAACCCTGACCCTGATCCTGACCCTAACCCTGACCCTGAACATGACCCTAACCCTGACCCTGACCCTGATCCTGACCGTGACCCTGACTCTAACCCTGTCCCTTACCCTGACCCTGACCCTAACCATGACGCTGACTCAGATCCTGACACGGAAAATAACTCTGACCCTTACCCTGACTCTGACCTTGACCCTAAACCTGACAGTAAACCTGAATCTGACCCTGACCCTGACCCTAACCTGACCCTGACCCTGATTCTGACCCTAACACTGACCCTGACACTGACCCTGAACCTGACCCTGACCCTGACCCTAACCCTGTGTCCTGGTTTCAGTTAGAACAGAGTTAATTTTCTTCCTAGTAGCTGGTAGAATGCTATGTTTTGGCTTAGCATGAGAAGAGTGCTGATAACACCCCGATGTTTTAATTGTTGCAGAGCAGTGCTTATACTAAACCAAGGACGTCTCAGCTGCTTGCTCTGTCCTGTCAACAGGCAGGCTGGGGGTGCAGCAAGAGCTGGGAGGGGACAGACCCAGGACAGGTGACCCAAACTAGCCAAAGGGGTATTCCATACCATCTGACGTCATGCTAAACAATATATAGGGGTGGCTAGCCGGGGGAGGGAGGCCAGACTGCTCGGGGTTAGGCTGGGCATCGGTCAGCGGGTGGTGAGCAATTGCATTGTGCATCACTTGTTTGTACATGTTATTATTATTAGTACTATTATCATCATTGTATTATTATTATTATTATTAATATTAGTATTATTATTATTTTCCTGTCTTATTAAACTGTCTTTATCTCAACTCACGGGCTTCACTTTCCATTTCTCTCCCCCGTCCCAGGGAGGGAGGGGGGAGGGTGAGCGAACGGCTGTGTGGTGTTTAGCTGCCGGCCGGGTTAAACCACGACACCCTGACACTGAATATCTCCTTGACCCTAACCCTGACCCTGACCTGACCCTGACGCTGACCCTGACATTGACCCTGACCTTGACCCTGAACCTGACCCTGAAACTGACCGTGATCCTGACCCTGACTCTGACCCTGACCTTGACCCTAAAATTGACCCTGACCCTAACCCTAACCCTGACCCTGAACTTGACACTGACCCTTACCCTACCCCTGACCCTGACCCTGACCCTGACACTGCCTCTGATCGTGACCCTGACCGTGTCCCTGACACTGACCATAACCCTGACCCTGACCCTGACTCTGAACCTAAACGTGACCTGATCCTGACACTGACCCTAACCCTGATCCTGACACTGACACTGACCCTAACTCTGACCCTGAACCTGACCCTGACCCTGACAATGACCCTGACCATAACACTGACACTGACCGTGACCCTGACCCTGACCCTGAACCTAACAATGACCCTGAACCCGACCATGACCCTGACCCTAAACCTGACCCTGACCCTGACCCTGACCCTAACCAGACTCTGACACTGACCCTGACCCTAACCCTGACCCTGACCCTGACTCTGACCCTGACCTTGACCCTGATCCTGATCTTGACCATAAACCTCACCCTGCCACTAACCCTGACCCAGACCATAACACGGACCCTGACACTGACCTTAACTCTGACCCTGACCCTGACCCTGACCCGGAACCTGACCCTAAGTATGACCGTGACACTGACCCTGACGCTGACGCTGACCCTGACACTTACCCTGACCGTGACCCTGACCCTGAAACTGAACCTGACCTTGACCGTGACCCTGACCGTGAACCTGACCCTGACCCATAATCAAACTGAGACCATGACCCTGACCCTTACTCTGAACCTGACCCTGACCCTAACCCTGACCTTGACCCTAACCCTGACCCTGACCTTGACCCTAAACCTGAACCTGACCCTGACAATGACCTTGACCGTAAACCTGACCCTGACCCTACACCTGACCCTGACACCAAACCTGACCCTGACCTTAATCCTGAACCTGACCCTGACCCTTAACCTTCCCCTGACCCTGACCCTGACCCTGACCCTGACCCTCACCATCACCCTCAATCTAAGTCTGACCCTGACCCTAACACTGACCCTGACCCTGATGCTGACGGTGACCCTGACCCAGACCCTGACACTGAACCTGAACCTGATCCTGAACCTGACACTGAACCTGACCCTGAACCTGACCCTAACCCTAAAACTGACCCTGACCGTGACCCTGACTTTCACCCTGACAATGACCCTGACCATAAACCTAAGTCTGACCCTAACACTGACTGTGACCCTGACACTGACCCTGACCCTAACCCTGACCCAGATCCTGACCCTGACCCTGACCTAACCCTGGCCCTGACCCTGACCCTGACCCTGACCCTGACCCTGCCACTGAACCTGACCCTTACCCTGACCCTGAACCTGAAGCTAACTTTGACCCTGAACCTGAACCTGACCGTAAGTCTGACCGTGACCCTGATCCTGACTCTGACCCTAACCCTGACCCTGATCCTGACCCAAACCCTGACTGTGACTGTGACCCTAACATTGACCCTAACCCTGACCCTGACCCTGACCGTGACCCTGACCCTAAACCTGACCCTGACCGTGACCCTGACCCTAAACCTTACCCTGACCCTGACCCTGACAGTTACCCTGAACTTGACCCTAACCCTGACCCTGACTTTGACCCTAAACCTGACCCTGACCGTGACCCTGACCCTTACCCTGACCGTGACCCTGACCCTGACCCTGACCCTAAACCTGACCCTGACCATTACCCTACCACTACCCCTGACCCTGACCCTGACCCTGACCCTGAACCTGACCGTGATCCTGAATTTGACCCTGACCCTAACCCTGACCCTGACCCTGACCCTCACCATCAATCTAAGTCTGACCCTACTCTAACACTGATACTAAAGTTGACCCTTAACCTGAACCTAAACCTGAACCTGACCCTAACATTGACCCTGACCCTGATCGTGACCCTGACACTGAACCTGAGCCTGATCCTGACCCTGACCCTGACCCTGATCCTGACCCTGACCCTAACCTGAACCTGACTGTGTCCCTGACCCTGACCCTGAGCCTGACAATGACCCTGACCATAAAACTAAGTCTGACCCTACACCTGACCATGACCCTGACACTGACTCTGAGCCTGACCTAAACACTGACCCTGACCCAACCCTAACCCTGACCCTAAACTTAATTCTGACCGTGACCCTGACCCTGACCCTGACCCTGACCCTAACCCTGACACTTACCGTGCCCCTGACCCTGACGCTGAGCCTGATACTTTCCTTGACCCTGATCCTGACCCTAACCCTAGCCCTGACCCTAACCCTGACCCTGACCCTGACCTTGACCCTGACCCTGACCCTAACTCTGACCCTAAACCTAACCCTAACCCTGACATAGACCCTGACCCTAAGTCTGACCCTAACCCCGACCCTGACCCTGACCCTGACACTGATCTTGACCCTAACCCTGACCCGTAACCTGACCCTGACCCTGACGCTGAATGTAACCCTGACCCTGACCCTGACTTTGACCCTGACCCTGCCACTGTCCCTAACACTAATCCTGACCCTGAACCTGATCCTGATTCTGACCCTGGCCCTGACCCTGAACCTACCCCTGACCATGACCTTGAGCCTAACCATGACCCTGACCCTAAGCCTGACCCAGACCCTTACCCTGACCCTAACCCTGACCCATACCCTGACCCTGACATTGTCCCTAACCCTAACCCTGACCCTGAGCCTGATTCTGACACTGACCCTGACACTGACCCTAAACTCGAACCTGAACCTGACCCTAACCCTGACCCTGACCATGATGCTAAACTTGACCAAGACCCTGATTCTGAAACTGACCTTGACCCTGACACTGAACCTGACCCTGACCCTGACCCTAACCTGACCCTGACCCTGACTCTGACCCTGACACTATCCTTGACCCTAACCCTGACAATGACCCTGACCCTGACACTGACCCTGACCCTGACCTAGACCTTGACCCTGACACTGACCGTGACCCTGAACCTGACCCTGACCTTGATCCTAACATTGACCCTGACCCTAAACCTAACCCTGACCTTCAACCAGACACTGACCCTAACCGTGACCCTGACACTGACCGTGAACCTGACCGTACACCTGACCGTGACCCTAAACATGACCCTGACCTTAACCCTGAACCTGACCGTGACCCTTACCCTACACCTGACCATGACCCTGACCCTGACACTGACACTGACACTGACACTGACCCTGACCTAGACCTTGACCCTGACACTGACCGTGACCCTGAACCTGACCCTGACCTTGATCCTAACATTGACCCTGACCCTAAACCTAACCCTGACCTTGAACCTGACACTGACCCTTACCCTACCCCTAACTCTGACCCTAACCCTGAACCTGACCCTGAACCTAACAATGACCCTGAACCCGACCCTGACCCTGACCCTAACCCTGACCCTGACCTTGACCCTGAACCTAACTGGACTCTGACCCTGACCCTGACCCTAACCCTGAACCTGACCCTTACCCTGACCTTGACCCTCACCCTGATCTTGACCCTAACCCTCACCCTGCCCCTAACCCTGACCCAGACCATGACCCTGACCCTGACCCTGACACGTACCCTACCCCTGACCCTGACCCTGACCCTGACACTGACCCTGACCGTGACCCTGACACTGACCGTGAACCTGACCGTACACCTGACCGTGACCCGAAACATGACCCTGACCTTAACCCTGAACCTGACACTGACCGTGACCCTGACCCAGACCCTGACCCTGACCCTGACCCTGATCCTGAACCTGACCCTGACCCTGACCCTTACTCTGACCATGACCCTAACCATGACCCTGAGCCTGAACCTGACCCTGAACCTGACCCTGAACCTGACCCTAACCCTGACCCAGATCCTGACCCTGACCCTGACCCTAACCCTGACCCTGACCCTAACCTGGACCCTGACACTGAACCTGACCCTGACCCTGACCCTGACTGTAACCCTGACCCTGACCCTGAACCTGCCACTGAACCTGACCCTGACCTTAACCCGGATCATGACCCTGACCCTAACCCTGACCCTGACCGTGACCCTGACCTTGAACCTAACCCTGACCCTGACCGTGACCCTGACCCTGACGCTGAGCCTGATACTTTCCTTGACCCTGATCCTGACCCTAACCCTGACCCTGACCCTAACCCTGACCCTGACACTGATCCTATCCCTGACCCTGACCCTAAACCTCACCCTGACCTTAACCCTGAACCTGACCTTGACCCTTACCCTACCCCTGACCCTGACCCTGACCCTGACCGTGACCCTGACACTGACCCTGACCCTGACAATAACCCTGACCCTGACCCTCACCATCACCCTCAATCTAAGTCTGACCCTGACCCTCACCATCACCCTCAATCTAAGTTTGACCCTGACCCTAACACTGATCCTAAACCTGACCCTTACCCTGACCCTAACCCTGAACCTGACCCTAACTCTGACCCTGACCCTGACCCTGACCCTGACCCTGACCCTGACTCTGACCCAGACCCTGACACTAAACCTGAATCTGATCCTGAACCTGACCCTGAACCTGACCTTAACGCTAAAACTGACCCTGACCGTGACCCTGACTTTCACCCTGACAATGACCCTGACCATAAAACTGTCTGACCCTAACCCTGACTGTGAATCTGACACTGACCCTGACCCTGTCCTAAACACTGACCCTGACCCTGACCCTGACCCTGAACCTCACACTAATTCTGACCCTGACCCTGAACCTGACCCTGAACCTGACCCTGAACCTGACCCTAAACCTGACCCTGACCCTGACCCTGACACTAAACCTGACCTGATCCTTTTTCTGACCATGACCCTGACAGTGACCCTGACCATGACCCTGACCCTGACATTGACCATAACTCTGAACCTAACCCTGACCCTGACCCTGACCCTAAGTCTGACCCTAAGTCTGACCGTGACCCTAACCCTGACCCTTATCCTGACCCTGACCCTGACCCTGACCCTAACACTGACGCTGACCCTGAAATTGACCCTACAACTGACCCTGACCTGATGCTGACCCTGACCCTAAGCCTGACCCTGACAATGACCCCGACCCTGACCCTGACCGTGAACCTGATCCCGATATTGACCCTGTCCATGATCCTGACCGTGACCCTGACCATAACCCTGACCCTGACCCTGACCCTGAAACTGACCCTGACCCTGACCCTGACCCTGACCCTGACCCTAAGTCTGACCATGACACTGACCCTGAACCTGATCCTGACCCTTAACATGACCCTAAACCTGACCCTGACCCTGATCATGACCCAGAATCTGACCCTGATCTTGACCCTGACCATGTCCCTGACCCTGACCCTAAACCTGACCCTGACACTAACCCTGAACTCTAACCCTAACCTCTGACCCTGACCCTAACCCTGACCCTAACCCTGACCCTGAACCTAAACCTGACCTGACCCTGACCCTAACCCTGACCCTGATCCTGACCCTAACCCTGACCCTGAACCTGACCCTGACCCTAACCCTGACCCTGATCCTGACCCTAAACCTGACCCTGAACCTGACCCTAACCCTGACGCTGACCCTGACACTGACCGTGACCCTGACACTGATCCTGACCCTAACTCTGAACCTGACCCTACCCCTGACTCTGACCCTAAACCTGACCGTGACCCTGACTCTGAATCTGACTCTGACCCTGACCCTAACCCTGACCCTGACCCTGACCCTGATCCTGACCCTAAACCTGACCCTGAACCTGACCCTAACCCTGACCCTGACCCTGATCCTGACCGTGACCCTGACTCTAACCCTGTCCCTTACCCTGACCCTGACCCTAACCATGACGCTGACTCAGATCCTGACACGGAAAATAACTGACCCTTACCCTGACCCTGACCTTGACCCTAAACCTGACACTAAACCTGAACCTGACCCTGACCCTGACCCTAACCTGACCCTGACCCTGACTCTGACCCTAACACTGACCCTGACACTGACCCTGAACCTGACCCTGACCCTGACCCTAACCCTGACACTGAATATCTCCTTGACCCTAACCCTGACCCTGACCTGACCCTGACCCTGACCCTGACATTGACCCTGACCTTGACCCTGACCCTGACACTGCCTCTGATCGTGACCCTGACCGTGTCCCTGACACTGACCATAACCCTGACCCTGACCCTGACTCTGAACCTAAACGTGACCTGATCCTGACACTGACCCTAACCCTGATCCTGACACTGACACTGACCCTAACTCTGACCCTGAACCTGACCCTGACCCTGACAATGACCCTGACCATAACACTGACACTGACCGTGACCCTGACCCTGACCCTGAACCTAACAATGACCCTGAACCCGACCCTGACCCTGACCCTAACCAGACTCTGACACTGACCCTGACCCTAACCCTGACCCTGACCCTGACCCTGACTCTGACCCTGACCTTGACCCTGATCCTGATCTTGACCATAAACCTCACCCTGCCACTAACCCTGACCCAGACCATGACACGGACCCTGACACTGACCTTAACCCTGACCCTGACCCTAACCCTGACCCTGACACTGATCCTATCCCTGACCCTGACCCTAAACCTGACCCTGACCTTAACCCTGAACCTGACCTTGACCCTTACCCTACCCCTGACCCTGACCCTGACCCTGACCGTGACCCTGACACTGACCCTGACCCTGACAATAACCCTGACCCTGACCCTCACCATCACCCTCAATCTAAGTCTGACCCTGACCCTCACCATCACCCTCAATCTAAGTCTGACCCTGACCCTAACACTGATCCTAAACCTGACCCTTACCCTGACCCTAACCCTGAACCTGACCCTAACTCTGACCCTGACCCTGACCCTGACCCTGACCCTGACTCTGACCCAGACCCTGACACTAAACCTGAATCTGATCCTGAACCTGACCCTGAACCTGACCCTAACGCTAAAATTGACCCTGACCGTGACCCTGACTTTCACCCTGACAATGACCCTGACCATAAAACTGTCTGACCCTAACCCTGACTGTGAATCTGACCCTGACCCTGACCCTGTCCTAAACACTGACCCTGACCCTGACCCTGACCCTGAACCTCACACTAATTCTGACCTTGACCCTGACCCTGACCCTGAACCTGACCCTGAACCTGACCCTAACCCTGACCTGACCCTGACACTAAACCTGACCTGATCCTTTTTCTGACCATGACCCTGACGGTGACCCTGACCATGACCCTGACCCTGACATTGACCATAACTCTGAACCTAACCCTGACCCTGACCCTGACCCTAAGTCTGACCCTAAGTCTGACCGTGACCCTTATCCTGACCCTGACCCTGACCCTGACCCTAACACTGACGCTGACCCTGAAATTGACCCTAAAACTGACCCTGACCCTGACCTGACGCTGACCCTGACCCTAAGCCTGACCCTGACAATGACCCCGACCCTGACCCTGACCGTGAACCTGATCCCGATATTGACCCTGTCCATGATCCTGACCGTGACCCTGACCATAACCCTGACCCTGACCCTGACCCTGAAACTGACCCTGACCCTGACCCTGATTCTGACCCTGACCCTGACCCTAAGTCTGACCATGACACTGACCCTGAACCTGATCCTGACCCTTAACATGACCCTAAACCTGACCCTGACCCTGATCATGATCCAGAATCTGACCCTGATCTTGACCCTGACCATGACCCTGACCCTGACCCTAAACCTGACCCTGACACTAACCCTGAACCCTAACCCTAACCTCTGACCCTGACACTAACCCTGAACCCTAACCCTAACCTCTGACCCTGACCCTAACCCTGACCCTAACCCTGACCCTGAACCTAAACCTGACCTGACCCTGACCCTGATCCTGACCCTAACCCTGACCCTGAACCTGACCCTGACCCTAACCCTGACCCTGATCCTGACCCTAAACCTGACCCTGAACCTGACCCTAAACCTGACGCTGACCCTGACACTGACCGTGACCCTGACACTGATCCTGACCCTAACTCTGAACCTGACCCTACCCCTGACTCTGACCCTAAACCTGACCGTGACCCTGACTCTGAATCTGACTCTGACCCTGACCCTAACCCTGACCCTGACCCTGACCCTGATCCTGACCCTAAACCTGACCCTGAACCTGACCCTAACCCTGACCCTGACCCTGATCCTGACCGTGACCCTGACTCTAACCCTGTCCCTTACCCTGACCCTGACCCTAACCATGACGCTGACTCAGATCCTGACACGGAAAATAACTGACCCTTACCCTGACCCTGACCTTGACCCTAAACCTGACACTAAACCTGAACCTGACCCTGACCCTGACCCTAACCTGACCCTGACCCTGACTCTGACCCTAACACTGACCCTGACACTGACCCTGAACCTGACCCTGACCCTAACCCTGACACTGAATATCTCCTTGACCCTAACCCTGACCCTGACCTGACCCTGACCCTGACCCTGACATTGACCCTGACCTTGACCCTGAACCTGACCCTGAAACTGACCGTAATCCTGACCCTGACTCTGACCCTGACCTTGACCCTAAAATTGACCCTGACCCTAACCCTAACCCTGACCCTGAACTTGACACTGACCCTTACCCTACCCCTGACCCTGACCCTGACCCTGACACTGCCTCTGATCGTGACCCTGACCGTGTCCCTGACACTGACCATAACCCTGACCCTGACCCTGACTCTGAACCTAAACGTGACCTGATCCTGACACTGACCCTAACCCTGATCCTGACACTGACACTGACTCTAACTCTGACCCTGAACCTGACCCTGACCCTGACAATGACCCTGACCATAACACTGACACTGACCGTGACCCTGACCCTGACCCTGAACCTAACAATGACCCTGAACCCGACCATGACCCTGACCCTAAACCTGACCCTGACCCCAAACCTGACCCTGACCTTAACCCTGAACCTGACCTTGAACCTTACACTACTCCTGACCCTGATCCTGACCCTGACCCTGACCCTGACCCTGACCTAACCCTGGCCCTGACCCTGACCCTGACCCTGACCCTGACCCTGCCACTGAACCTGACCCTTACCCTGACCCTGAACCTGACCCTGAACCTGACCCTGACCCTAACCCTGACCCTGACCCTGAACCTGACAATAAGTCTGACCGTGACCCTGATCCTGACTCTGACCCTAACCCTGACCCTGACTGTGACCCTGACCCTAAACCTGACCCTGACTGTGACTCTGACCCTAAACCTGACCCTGACCCTGACCCTGACCCTGACCTTGATCCTGACTTTGACCCTGACCCTGACCCTGACCCTGAACCTGACCCTGACCCTGAACCTCACCCTCAATCTAAGTCTGACCCTACCCTAACACTGATACTAAACTTGACCCTTAACCTGAACCTAACCCTGAACCTGACCCTAACATTGACCCTGACCCTGATCGTGACCCTGACCCTGACCCTGACCCTGACACTGAACCTGAACCTGATCCTGAACCTGACCCTGACCTGATCCTGACCCTGACCCTAAACCTGACCCAGACTGTGTCCCTGACCCTGACAATGACCCTGACCATAAACCTAAGTCTGACCCTATCCCTGACTGTGACCCTGACACTGACCCTGACCCTGACCTAAAAACTGACCCTGACCTTGACCCTGACCCTGACCCTGAACTTAATTCTGACCGTGACCCTGACCCTAACCCTGACCCTAACCCTGACACTTACCGTGACCCTGAACTTGAACCTAACCCTGACCCTGACCGTGACCCTGACCTTGAACCTAACCCTGACCCTGACCGTGACCCTGACCCTGACGCTGAGCCTGATACTTCCCTTGACCCTGATCCTGACCCTAACCCTGACCCTGACCCTATCCTTGACACTGACACTGATCCTATCCCTGACCCTGACCCTATACCTGACCCTGACCTTAATCCTGAACCTGACCCTGACCCTTACCCTACCCCTGACCCTGACCCTGACCCTGACCCTGAACCTGACCCTGACCGTGACCCTGACACTGACCCTGACCCTGACCCTAACCCTGACCCTGACCCTCACCATCACCCTCAATCTAAGTCTGACCCTGACCCTAACACTGATCCTAAACCTGACCCTTACCCTGACCCTAACCCTGAACCTGACCCTGATGCTGACCGTGACCCTGACCCAGACCCTGACACTGAACCTGAACCTGATCCTGAACCTGACCCTGAACCTGACCCTGAACCTGACCCTAACCCTAAAACTGACCCTGACCGTGACCCTGACTTTCACCCTGACAACGACCCTGACCATAAACCTAAGTCTGACCCTAACAATGACTGTGACCCTGACCCTGACCGTGAACCTGACCTTGAACTTAACCCTGACCCTGACCGTGACCCTGACCCTGACGCTGAGCCTGATACTTTCCTTGACCCTGATCCTGACCCTAACCCTAGCCCTGACCCTAACCCTGACCCTGACCCTGACCTTGACCCTGACCCTGACCCTAACTCTGACCCTAAACCTAACCCTAACCCTGACATAGACCCTGACCCTAAGTCTGACCCTAACCCCGACCCTGACCCTGACCCTGACACTGATCTTGACCCTAACCCTGACCCGTAACCTGACCCTGACCCTGACGCTGAATGTAATCCTGACCCTGACCCTGACTTTGACCCTGACCCTAACCCATACCCTGACTCTAACACTAACCCGGACCATTAACCTAACCCTGACCCTAACCCTGACCCTGACCCTGACCCTGCCACTGTCCCTAACACTAATCCTGACCCTGAACCTAATCCTGATTCTGACCCTGGCCCTGACCCTAACCCTGACCCTAACCCTGACCCTGAACCTAAACCTGACCTGACCCTGACCCTAACCCTGACCCTGATCCTGACCCTAACCCTGACCCTGAACCTGACCCTGACCCTAACCCTGACCCTGATCCTGACCCTAAACCTGACCCTGAACCTGACCCTAACCCTGACGCTGACCCTGACACTGACCGTGACCCTGACACTGATCCTGACCCTAACTCTGAAACTGACCCTACCCCTGACTCTGACCCTAAACCTGACCGTGACCCTGACCCTGACACTAACCCTGAATCTGACTCTGACCCTGACCCTAACCCTGACCCTGACCCTGACCCTGATCCTGACCCTAAACCTGACCCTGAACCTGACCCTAACCCTGACCCTGACCCTGATCCTGACCGTGACCCTGACTCTAACCCTGTCCCTTACCCTGACCCTGACCCTAACCATGACGCTGACTCAGATCCTGACACGGAAAATAACTGACCCTTACCCTGACCCTGACCTTGACCCTAAACCTGACACTAAACCTGAACCTGACCCTGACCCTGACCCTAACCTGACCCTGACCCTGACTCTGACCCTAACACTGACCCTGACACTGACCCTGAACCTGACCCTGACCCTAACCCTGACACTGAATATCTCCTTGACCCTAACCCTGACCCTGACCTGACCCTGACCCTGACCCTGACATTGACCCTGACCTTGACCCTGAACCTGACCCTGAAACTGACCGTAATCCTGACCCTGACTCTGACCCTGACCTTGACCCTAAAATTGACCCTGACCCTAACCCTAACCCTGACCCTGAACTTGACACTGACCCTTACCCTACCCCTGACCCTGACCCTGACCCTGACACTGCCTCTGATCGTGACCCTGACCGTGTCCCTGACACTGACCATAACCCTGACCCTGACCCTGACTCTGAACCTAAACGTGACCTGATCCTGACACTGACCCTAACCCTGATCCTGACACTGACACTGACTCTAACTCTGACCCTGAACCTGACCCTGACCCTGACAATGACCCTGACCATAACACTGACACTGACCGTGACCCTGACCCTGACCCTGAACCTAACAATGACCCTGAACCCGACCATGACCCTGACCCTAAACCTGACCCTGACCCCAAACCTGACCCTGACCTTAACCCTGAACCTGACCTTGAACCTTACACTACTCCTGACCCTGATCCTGACCCTGACCCTGACCCTGACCCTGACCTAACCCTGGCCCTGACCCTGACCCTGACCCTGACCCTGACCCTGCCACTGAACCTGACCCTTACCCTGACCCTGAACCTGACCCTGAACCTGACCCTGACCCTAACCCTGACCCTGACCCTGAACCTGACAATAAGTCTGACCGTGACCCTGATCCTGACTCTGACCCTAACCCTGACCCTGACTGTGACCCTGACCCTAAACCTGACCCTGACTGTGACTCTGACCCTAAACCTGACCCTGACCCTGACCCTGACCCTGACCTTGATCCTGACTTTGACCCTGACCCTGACCCTGACCCTGAACCTGACCCTGACCCTGAACCTCACCCTCAATCTAAGTCTGACCCTACCCTAACACTGATACTAAACTTGACCCTTAACCTGAACCTAACCCTGAACCTGACCCTAACATTGACCCTGACCCTGATCGTGACCCTGACCCTGACCCTGACCCTGACACTGAACCTGAACCTGATCCTGAACCTGACCCTGACCTGATCCTGACCCTGACCCTAAACCTGACCCAGACTGTGTCCCTGACCCTGACAATGACCCTGACCATAAACCTAAGTCTGACCCTATCCCTGACTGTGACCCTGACACTGACCCTGACCCTGACCTAAAAACTGACCCTGACCTTGACCCTGACCCTGACCCTGAACTTAATTCTGACCGTGACCCTGACCCTGACCCTGACCCTAACCCTGACACTTACCGTGACCCTGAACTTGAACCTAACCCTGACCCTGACCGTGACCCTGACCTTGAACCTAACCCTGACCCTGACCGTGACCCTGACCCTGACGCTGAGCCTGATACTTCCCTTGACCCTGATCCTGACCCTAACCCTGACCCTGACCCTATCCTTGACACTGACACTGATCCTATCCCTGACCCTGACCCTATACCTGACCCTGACCTTAATCCTGAACCTGACCCTGACCCTTACCCTACCCCTGACCCTGACCCTGACCCTGACCCTGAACCTGACCCTGACCGTGACCCTGACACTGACCCTGACCCTGACCCTAACCCTGACCCTGACCCTCACCATCACCCTCAATCTAAGTCTGACCCTGACCCTAACACTGATCCTAAACCTGACCCTTACCCTGACCCTAACCCTGAACCTGACCCTGATGCTGACCGTGACCCTGACCCAGACCCTGACACTGAACCTGAACCTGATCCTGAACCTGACCCTGAACCTGACCCTGAACCTGACCCTAACCCTAAAACTGACCCTGACCGTGACCCTGACTTTCACCCTGACAACGACCCTGACCATAAACCTAAGTCTGACCCTAACAATGACTGTGACCCTGACCCTGACCGTGAACCTGACCTTGAACTTAACCCTGACCCTGACCGTGACCCTGACCCTGACGCTGAGCCTGATACTTTCCTTGACCCTGATCCTGACCCTAACCCTAGCCCTGACCCTAACCCTGACCCTGACCCTGACCTTGACCCTGACCCTGACCCTAACTCTGACCCTAAACCTAACCCTAACCCTGACATAGACCCTGACCCTAAGTCTGACCCTAACCCCGACCCTGACCCTGACCCTGACACTGATCTTGACCCTAACCCTGACCCGTAACCTGACCCTGACCCTGACGCTGAATGTAATCCTGACCCTGACCCTGACTTTGACCCTGACCCTAACCCATACCCTGACTCTAACACTAACCCGGACCATTAACCTAACCCTGACCCTAACCCTGACCCTGACCCTGACCCTGCCACTGTCCCTAACACTAATCCTGACCCTGAACCTAATCCTGATTCTGACCCTGGCCCTGACCCTAACCCTGACCCTAACCCTGACCCTGAACCTAAACCTGACCTGACCCTGACCCTAACCCTGACCCTGATCCTGACCCTAACCCTGACCCTGAACCTGACCCTGACCCTAACCCTGACCCTGAACCTGACCCTAAACCTGACCCTGAACCTGACCCTAACCCTGACGCTGACCCTGACACTGACCGTGACCCTGACACTGATCCTGACCCTAACTCTGAAACTGACCCTACCCCTGACTCTGACCCTAAACCTGACCGTGACCCTGACTCTGAATCTGACTCTGACCCTGACCCTAACCCTGACCCTGACCCTGACCCTGATCCTGACCCTAAACCTGACCCTGAACCTGACCCTAACCCTGACCCTGACCCTGATCCTGACCGTGACCCTGACTCTAACCCTGTCCCTTACCCTGACCCTGACCCTAACCATGACGCTGACTCAGATCCTGACACGGAAAATAACTGACCCTTACCCTGACCCTGACCTTGACCCTAAACCTGACACTAAACCTGAACCTGACCCTGACCCTGACCCTAACCTGACCCTGACCCTGACTCTGACCCTAACACTGACCCTGACACTGACCCTGAACCTGACCCTGACCCTAACCCTGACACTGAATATCTCCTTGACCCTAACCCTGACCCTGACCTGACCCTGACCCTGACTCTGACATTGACCCTGACCTTGACCCTGAACCTGACCCTGAAACTGACCGTAATCCTGACCCTGACTCTGACCCTGACCTTGACCCTAAAATTGACCCTGACCCTAACCCTAACCCTGACCCTGAACTTGACACTGACCCTTACCCTACCCCTGACCCTGACCCTGACCCTGACACTGCCTCTGATCGTGACCCTGACTCTGACACTGCCTCTGATCGTGACCCTGACCGTGTCCCTGACACTGACCATAACCCTGACCCTGACCCTGACTCTGAACCTAAACGTGACCTGATCCTGACACTGACCCTAACCCTGATCCTGACACTGACACTGACTCTAACTCTGACCCTGAACCTGACCCTGACCCTGACCCTGACAATGACCCTGACCATAACACTGACACTGACCGTGACCCTGACCCTGACCCTGAACCTAACAATGACCCTGAACCCGACCATGACCCTGACCCTAAACCTGACCCTGACCCTGACCCTGACCCTAACCAGACTCTGACACTGACCCTGACCCTAACCCTGACCCTGACCCTGACTCTGACCCTGACCTTGACCCTGATCCTGATCTTGACCATAAACCTCACCCTGCCACTAACCCTGACCCAGACCATGACACGGACCCTGACACTGACCTTAACTCTGACCCTGACCCTGACCCTGACCCGGAACCTGACCCTTACCCATAATCAAACCAAGACCATGACCCTGACCCTTACTCTGAACCTGACCCTGACCCTAACCCTGACCTTGACCCTAACCCTGACCCTGACATTGACCCTAAACCTGAACCTGACCCTGACAATGACCTTGACCGTAAACCTGACCCTGACCCTACACCTGACCCTGACCCCAAACCTGACCCTGACCTTAACCCTGAACCTGACCTTGAACCTTACACTACTCCTGACCCTGATCCTGACCCTGACCCTGACCCTGACCCTGACCTAACCCTGGCCCTGACCCTGACCCTGACCCTGACCCTGACCCTGCCACTGAACCTGACCCTTACCCTGACCCTGAACCTGACCCTGAACCTGACCCTGAACCTGACCCTGACCCTAACCCTGACCCTGACCCTGAACCTGACAGTAAGTCTGACCGTGACCCTGATCCTGACTCTGACCCTAACCCTGACCCTGACCGTGACCCTGACCCTAAACCTGACCCTGACTGTGACTCTGACCCTAAACCTGACCCTGACCCTGACCCTGACCCTGACCTTGATCCTGACTTTGACCCTGACCCTGACCCTGACCCTGAACCTGACCCTGACCCTGAACCTCACCCTCAATCTAAGTCTGACCCTACCCTAACACTGATACTAAACTTGACCCTTAACCTGAACCTAACCCTGAACCTGACCCTAACATTGACCCTGACCCTGATCGTGACCCTGACCCTGACCCTGACCCTGACACTGAACCTGAACCTGATCCTGAACCTGACCCTGACCTGATCCTGACCCTGACCCTAAACCTGACCCAGACTGTGTCCCTGACCCTGACAATGACCCTGACCATAAACCTAAGTCTGACCCTATCCCTGACTGTGACCCTGACACTGACCCTGACCCTGACCTAAAAACTGACCCTGACCTTGACCCTGACCCTGACCCTGAACTTAATTCTGACCGTGACCCTGACCCTGACCCTGACCCTAACCCTGACACTTACCGTGACCCTGAACTTGAACCTAACCCTGACCCTGACCGTGACCCTGACCTTGAACCTAACCCTGACCCTGACCGTGACCCTGACCCTGACGCTGAGCCTGATACTTCCCTTGACCCTGATCCTGACCCTAACCCTGACCCTGACCCTATCCTTGACACTGACACTGATCCTATCCCTGACCCTGACCCTATACCTGACCCTGACCTTAATCCTGAACCTGACCCTGACCCTTACCCTACCCCTGACCCTGACCCTGACCCTGACCCTGAACCTGACCCTGACCGTGACCCTGACACTGACCCTGACCCTGACCCTAACCCTGACCCTGACCCTCACCATCACCCTCAATCTAAGTCTGACCCTGACCCTAACACTGATCCTAAACCTGACCCTTACCCTGACCCTAACCCTGAACCTGACCCTGATGCTGACCGTGACCCTGACCCAGACCCTGACACTGAACCTGAACCTGATCCTGAACCTGACCCTGACCCTAACCCTGACCCTGACCCTGACCCTGCCACTGTCCCTAACACTAATCCTGACCCTGAACCTGATCCTGATTCTGACCCTGGCCCTGACCCTGAACCTACCCCTGACCATGACCTTGAGCCTAACCATGACCCTGACCCTAAGCCTGACCCAGACCCTTACCCTGACCCTAACCCTGACCCATACCCTGACCCTGACATTGTCCCTAACCCTAACCCTGACCCTGAGCCTGATTCTGACACTGACCCTGACACTGACCCTAAACTCGAACCTGAACCTGACCCTAACCCTGACCCTGACCATGATGCTAAACTTGACCAAGACCCTGATTCTGAAACTGACCTTGACCCTGACACTGAACCTGACCCTGACCCTGACCCTAACCTGACCCTGACCCTGACTCTGACCCTGACACTATCCTTGACCCTAACCCTGACAATGACCCTGACCCTGACACTGACCCTGACCCTGACCTAGACCTTGACCCTGACACTGACCGTGACCCTGAACCTGACCCTGACCTTGATCCTAACATTGACCCTGACCCTAAACCTAACCCTGACCTTCAACCAGACACTGACCCTGACCGTGACCCTGACACTGACCGTGAACCTGACCGTACACCTTACCGTGACCCTAAACATGACCCTGACCTTAACCCTGAACCTGACCTTGACCCTTACCCTACACCTGACCATGACCCTGACCCTGACACTGACCCTGACCTAGACCTTGACCCTGACACTGACCGTGACCCTGAACCTGACCCTGACCTTGATCCTAACATTGACCCTGACCCTAAACCTAACCCTGACCTTGAACCTGACACTGACCCTTACCCTACCCCTAACTCTGACCCTAACCCTGAACCTGACCCTGAACCTAACAATGACCCTGAACCCGACCCTGACCCTGACCCTAACCCTGACCCTGACCTTGACCCTGAACCTAACTGGACTCTGACCCTGACCCTGACCCTGACATTGACCCTCACCCTGATCTTGACCCTAACCCTCACCCTGCCCCTAACCCTGACCCAGACCATGACACTGACCTTGACACTGACCTTAACTATGACTCTGACCCTGACCCTGACCCTGACACGTACCCTACCCCTGAACCTGACCCTAACCATGAACCTGACCCTGAACCTGACCCTGAACCTGACCCTGACCCTAACCGTAACCCTGACCCAGACCCTGACCCTGACCCTGACCCTAACCCTGACCCTGACCCTAACACTGACCCTGACACTGAACCTGACCCTGACCCTGACTGTAACCCTGACCCTGACCCTGAACCTGAAGCTAACTTTGACCCTGAACTTGAACCTGACCGTAAGTCTGACCATGACCCTGATCTTAACCCTGACCGTAACCCTGACCCTGACCCTGACCCTAACCCTGACCCTGACCGTGATCCTAACCCTGATCATGACCCTGACCCTAACCCTGACCCTGACCGTGACCCTGACCATAAACCTGACCCTGACCATGACCGTGACCCTGACCCTCACCCTGACCTTGACCCTAAGCCTGACCCTGACCTTGACCCTAAACCTGGACCTGATCATGACCCTAACCCTGACCGTGACCCTGACCCTGACCCTGACCCTGACCCTACACCTGACCCTGTCCCTACACCTGACCCTGACCCTAAACCTGACCCTGACCATTACCCTACCCCTGACCCTAACCCTGACCCTGACCCTCACCCTCAATCTAAGTCTGACCCTACCCTAACACTGATCCTAAACTTGACCCTTAACCTGAACCTAACCCTGAACCTGACCCTAACATTGACCCTGACCCTGATCGTGACCCTGACCCTGACCCTGACCCTGACCCTGACACTGAACCTGAACCTGATCCTGAACCTGACCCTGACCCTGATCCTGACCCTGACCCTAAACCTGACCCTGACCGTGACCCTGACCCTGATGCTGAGCCTGATACTTTCCTTGACCCTGATCCTGACCCTAACCCTGACCCTGACCCTAACCCTGACCCTGACACTGATCCTATCCCTGACCCTGACCCTAAACCTGACCCTGACCTTAACCCTGAACCTGACCTTGACCCTTACCCTACCCCTGACCCTGACCCTGACCCTGACCGTGACCCTGACACTGACCCTGACCCTGACAATATCCCTGACCCTGACCCTCACCATCACCCTCAATCTAAGTCTGACCCTAACCCTCACCATCACCCTCAATCTAAGTCTGACCCTGACCCTAACACTGATCCTAAACCTGACCCTTACCCTGACCCTGACCCTGACCCTGACCCAGACCCTGACACTGAACCTGAACCTGATCCTGAACCTGATCCTGAATTTGACCCTGAACCTGACCCTAACCCTAAAACTGACCCTGATTGTTACCCTGACTTTCACCCTGACAATGACCCTGACCATAAACCTAAGTCTGACCCTAACCCTGACGGTGAACCTGACACTGACCCTGACCCTGTCCTAAACACTGACCCTGACCCTGACCCTGACCGTGACCCTCACACTAATTCTGACCCTGACCCTAAGTCTGACCCTAAGTCTGACCCTGAACCTAACCCTGACCCTAACCCTGACCCTGACCCTGACCCTAAGTCTGACCCTAAGTCTGACCGTGACCCTAACCCTGACCCTTATCCTGACCCTGAACCTGACCCTGATTCTGACCCTGGCCCTGACCCTGAACCTACCCCTGACCATGACTGTGAGCCTAACCCTGACCCTGACCCTTACCATAACCCTGAACCTGACCCTGATTCTTACCCTGACCCTAACCCTGACCCTGACCCTGACCCTGACACTGACCGTGACCCTGACCCTGATCCTGACCCTGACCCTTTACCTCACCCTAATCCTGACCCTAACCCTGACCCTTATTCTGACCCTGACCCTGACCCTGACCCTGACACTGTCCCTAACCCTAAGCCTGACTCTGACCCTGATTCTGACCCTGATCCTGAACCTTACCCTGACCCTGATCCTGACCCTTACCCTGACCCTGACCCTGACCCTAAACCTGACCCTGACCCTGACCCTAACCCTGACCCTGAACCTGTGTCGTAGTTTAACCCGGCTGGCAGCTAAACACCACACAGCCGTTTGCTCACCCTCCCCCCCCTCTCTGGGACGGGGGAGAGAAATGGAAAGTGAAGCCCGTGAGTTGAGATAAAGACAGTTTAATAAGACAGGAAAATAATAACAATAATACTAATACTACTACTAATAATACAATGATGATAATAGTACTACTACTAATAATGTGTACAAACAAGTGATGCACAATGCAATTGCTCACCACCCGCTGACCGATGCCCAGCCTAACCCTGAGCAGTCCGGTCCCCTCCCCCCGGCTAGCCACCCCTATATATTGTTCAGCATGACGTCAGATGGTATGGAATACCCCTTTGGCTAGTTTGGGTCACCTGTCCTGGGTCTGTCCCCTCCCAGCTCTTGCTGCACCCCCAGCCTGCCTGTTGACAGGACAGAGCAAGAAGATGAGACGTACTAGGCTTAGTATAAGCACTGCTCTGCAACAATTAAAACATCAGGGTGTTATAAGCACTCTTCTCATCCTAAGCCAAAACATAGCATTCTACCAGCTACTAGGAAGAAAATTAACTCTGTTCTAACTGAAACCAGGACAACCTGACCCTGAAGCTGCCCCTGACCTTGATCCTAAACCTGACCCTTAACCTGACCGTGACCCAGTCCCTCAAGCTGACCCTGACCCTGACACTAACCCTGACCCTGACACTAACCCTGAACCTGCCCCTGACCCTGAACCTAATTCTGACCCTGACCCTGAACCTAATTCTGACCCTGACCCTGACCTTACCCTGACCCTGACCCTGACCCTGACTCTGACCCTGAATCTGACCCTAACCAGGACCCTGACCCTGACCCTGACCCTGACGCGGACCCTGACCCTAAACCTGACCCTGACAACGACCCTGAACAAGACCCTGATCCTAGCCCTGAAACTGACCCTGACCCTGACCCTGTCCCTCACCCTAACCCTGAACCTGATCCTGAATTTTACCATGACACTGACCTTGATCTTGACACTAACACTGACCCTAAACTCTACCCTGACCCTTACCCTGACCTTGAACCTAACCTTTACCCTTTCCCTAACCCTGACTCTGACCCTAACCCTGACCCTTACCCTGACCTTGACACTAACACTGACCGTGACCCTGATCCTGACCCTGATCCTGACCCTAACCCTGACCCTTACCCTGACCTTGACACTAACACTGACCCTGACCCTGATCCTGACCCTGATCCTGACCCTAATCCTGACCCTGACCCTAACCCTGACACTGACCCTGACCGTGAACCTGACCCTGACCCTGACCTTGAACCTAATCCTGTCCCTGAACCTGACCCTGAACCTGACCCTGAACTTCACCCTGACGCTAAGTCTGACCGTGACCCTGACCCTGACTGTGACCCTGACCCTGACCCTAACCCTGACCCTGATCCTGACCCTGACACTAAACCTAACCCTAACCCTGACCATGACCCTGACTGTTACCCTGACATTAACCCTGACCCTGAACCTAACCCTAATCCTGACTCTGAACTTGACCCTGACCCTGAACCTAACCCTAACCCTGACCCTGACCATAACCCTGACCCTGACCCTGACCCTGACCGTGACCCTGTGAGGAATGTTTTAACAATTCGTGTCCATAAAGAAAAACCCTGTCTGCTTCTGTCTGCTTCGGGGCTCTGCAATGGCAGCCAGATTCCCGAACCACAGATGCAGTGTGTCCCAGTCTCCCCCTCATTCTAGTCAATTTATCAAGTCTTCAGAAAATACTCCTCAAATTCTTGAGCTTGTTTGCTTTTGTTATTCCGGATTTCTATTTCTAGCAGTTACAGCCTTTTTTTCTGTTGTTTTGTCTTCTTCGAAATTAACACAGCTATGGGTGTGACTGTCCTTGTGAATGGCTGGTGAAGAATGTTTTAATTTCTTGTGAAGTGTCAATAAGAAAGCTATTTGTGTTTATATGACTTCTTTGATGTCCGGGAGCCTCAGAATAGCTGATAACAACTAGTGACTATTATGGAACACTATGCAGGCCTCTGATATCTGGCCAGGTGTCCAAGAGATTAAGAAGAAGCTGAAGGACGGCTAGGAGACAAGACCTGCAGGGGATGCTGTATAAACTTGACAAGGTGCCAAAGGAGTACAAAGGGGAAGGACAAGAAAAAAACTTGGAGAGGAAGACTACTAGCCTTCAGCATGAAAGACCCCCAGAGGGACCACCGGAGACTGATGCGCATGCTCCAGTAGGAGGGACTGGACCCCGGAAGCTAATTATAATAACCTATTTTTTTTAGGTGTATAAAAATCGGCTACTTGATGTGGCTGGTGTGCGTCCTGGTGGAGCGGAGACTCCCGGTGCACCCAGCGCTGTTTGCTTACCTCTATTCTCTTAATAAATCCTATTTTCTTATTTAATCCTATTTTGGAGACTGAGCCATTTTTAACAATTTGGGGGCTCGTCCGGGATGGCTAGGGTTCCTGAACCCTGATTTGATCCAGGAGAGGCGCCCCACCATTTGGTGGCTCCTGTTTGAATCGGGTCGGGACTAATGCCATCCTGAACCTGAATAAAGGTAAGCAAAGAATTGGATTTATTTTTTTTTTTTTCAGCTCCCTTGCTGGCTGTATTGTTGGTCGTTTTTCCCGTAATTCTGCGCGCGAAGATCCGGACGAAGACGACAGAGTCATAAGTGTTTGCGGATACCGTTCGGTTGGGTAAAGGTGCGGTTGCTAGTGTTTGTGTGTGAGAGTGTAACTGAGACTTCTAACGTCAGTGTGGAGGTCTTTTTTTGTTGTTGTTTTCTCACCGGTTCTAATCTCCTGGAGGGGGGCTTAGCCGGTGAAAGGATTGATTCTATAGGAGTGGTTCCTATAGAATTCTGGACACGTGGGTGGGTGACAGGTCCTAAACCCCCTGCAAGACACTCTCACTTAGGGCAACCAAGGGCTGTGGGAATTGCCACTATTAAAATTCCCAAATGGGTCAGAAAAAATCGAAGACCAAGGACCGAGAAGGGAGCGAATTACCAGATATACCACCAGAAAGTCCATTAGGAATAATGATTGGAAATTGGAACAATGAGGGCCCTAGAAAAGGAAAAAATAAATTAAAATTAGTTCAATAGTGCATGATAGAATGGCCAAAAAAGCCTTTAAGACCACATGTTTTCTGGCCTGTGTTTGGATCTTTCGAAGACTGGATTTGCCAGGCTTTAAATATATATATCAATTCAAAAGAACCTTTCTGTCAGGAAGAAAGTGATTATGCAGACTTATGGATTAGGACTTCACGTCCAACCTCAATATTGGCATTAAAAACAAATGAGGATCCTGGAGAAAAGGAGAAGCAGGAGAAAGGGAAGAATGATGAATGGGAGCTGTTGGATAATTTACCACCTCTGGGTCCTAATAACACACTCCCGGTTCCCCAGCCGTCAATGTCTCCAGCAGTAGAGCTGGTAATATCTCCGGCAGTGCAGCCAGTAATATCTTCGGCAGTACAGCCGGCAATGTCTCCAGCAGTAGAGCCGTTAATGTCTCCAGCAGTGCAGCCGGCAATGTCCCCAGCAGTGCAGCCGTTAATGTCTCCAGCAGTGCAGCCAGTAATATCTTCGGCAGTGCAGCCGTTAATATCTCCGGCAATGCAGCCAGTAATATCTCCGGCAGTGCAGCCGGTAATGCCTCTGGCAGTGCAGCCGTTACCCCAGCCCCCACCACCAACAGCCCCGGAATTAGATCTGCCTCCAGCTGCATGCACAAGAAGTAAGACTGCCGTATCTGAAAAAGCTTCTCTATATCCATTAAGAGAAGTACCCCTCGGGGGTAATCAGGGGGGCATTGGGTTCGTGGCAGTCCCTTTAAATACCACAGATGTGAGAAATTTTAGGAGAGAAATGGGGACCCTGTTAAATGACCCCCTCGGGGTATCCGAATGACTGGACCAATTCCTAGGTCCTAATACTTATACCTGGGAAGAAATACAGTCCATTTTAGGAATCTTATTTTCTGCTGAGGAGAGGGGAATGATCAGGGAAGCTGGAATGAGAATTTGGGAAAGACAAAATCAAGGAGGACCCCCAGGTGACCAAAAGTGGCCAAATGTGGATCCCCACTGGGATCATCAACAACCCCAGGGAAGACAAAACCTGAGAGACTTGAGAACAATAATCATACAAGGAATAAGAGAAGCGGTTCCACGAGGAAAAAACATTAATAAAGCATTCAATGAACAACAAGGGAAAGATGAACCTCCATCAGAATGGTTGGAGAGATTAAAGAAAAGCCTACAAATGTATTCGGGGATTGATCCGAATACCATAATTGGAACCGCACTCCTTAGAACACAATTCGTAGCTAAATCCTGGGGTGACATAAGAAGGGAAGGAAATTAGAAAAGCTAGAAAATTGGCAAGAGAGAGGATTAGAAGAATTATTGAGAGAAGCACAAAAGATATACGTTAGGAGAGATGAGGAGAAACAGAAAGCAAAAGCCAAGATCTTTGTGGCAGCAGTAAAAGAAAATCAGAAAAAGCCCTCGTTCGGGGAAGAGGAAAAGAGAAGAAGTATAGGAGAAGCCCCTAGGGGTCAGCCTCCTCAAGGAAATCCAACGATCCCTACTTGTTATTATTGCCACAAAAAGGGACATGTCCAGAAGTACTGTCGTAAGCGGGAACAAGATGAGAAAATGTTTAAAGAAGAATAGGGGTGTCAGGGGCTATATCTTCTGGGGACTTCAACATCAACAGAGCCCTTGATAAAACTATTAATTGGTCCCCATAAAGAGGAAGTTTTATTTTTAGTAGACACAGGAGCTGAAAAATCCACTATTCAAAAGCTCCCAAAACGGATAGTAGAAGGGAAAAGTTACATGTCTGTAATAGGGGCAAAAGGAGAACCTTTTAAGGTTCCTGTTTTAAAAGATGTGGAAATAGAAACCGATCAAAAAATCTGTTTTAATGATTTACTTTTGCTCCCCGAAGCAGAGTACAATTTACTAGGAAGAGATTTAATGTTAAAATTAAATTTAAGTATTCAAAGTCAAGGGGATAAATTGCAAATTAAGCTGTACACTTTAACACAAAAAGATGAAGAAATTATTAATCCCTCAGTATGGTATAAGGAAGGGGAAATTGGAAAAATGGAAATGGACCCCATAAATGTTCAAATAATGGATCCACATCGTCCTATTCAAATTAAACAATACCCTATACCAATGGAGGGTCGAAGGGGATTAAAACCCATAGTTGATAGACTTTTAGAAAAGGGAACTTTAGAACCATGTATGTCGCCTCACAATACACCCATCCTCCCTGTAAAGAAATCGGATGGGTCATACAGAATGGTACAGGATCTGAGAGCTGTAAATCAGTGAACAATCACTAAATTCCCTGTGGTAGCGAACCCTTACACTTTGCTGAGTCATGTCTCTCCCAAATATATTTGGTACAGTGTAATAGATCTGAAAGATGCCTTTTGGACTTGTCCTCTGGATGAAAAGTCCAGAGACTATTTTGCTTTCGAGTGGGAAGACCCGGAAACAGGACGGAAACAACAATTAAGGTGGACTGTGCTACCACAAAGGTTTACTGAGTCACCAAATCTATTTGGACAAACTTTGGAAAAAGTTTTACACGATTTTACATTGCCTGGGGAGGTAAAATTATTGCAATATGTGGATGATCTGTTAATAGCTGGAGAGACTGAAGAGGGAACCCGAGAAGCTACTATTAATTTGTTGAATTTCCTGGGGGAAAAGGGATTAAAGGTGTCTCGATCGAAATTACAATTCGTGGAACAGGAAGTAAAATACTTAGGACACTGGTTAAGCGGAGGAAAAAAGAAATTGGATCCTGACAGGGTATCTGGGATCCTCTCTTTAAGACCCCCACAAACTAAAAAAGA
Source organism: Clangula hyemalis (assembly GCA_963989345.1). The sequence continues at coordinate 2,854,357 of OZ022456.1, read as the reverse complement.
AATCCGACAAACATTGGGATTATTAGGGTATTGTAGACCGTGGCTTGAAAACTACAGTGAAAAAGTTAAATTTTTATATGAGAAATTAGTTAATAATCAACTTAAGTGGTCTACAGAAGATGATCAGAAATTTGAAGAGATAAAAAAAACATTAATACAAGCACCTGTATTGAGCCTCCCAGATCTGGAAAAACCCTTTTATCTTTTTGTGAACACATCAAACCAGACAGCATATGGAGTCCTTACCCAGGACTGGGCGGGAATTAAGAAACCCGTGGGGTATTGTTCTAAATTACTTTATCCAGTAAGTAGGGGGTGGCCTGCTTGTCTTCAAGCTTTGGTCGCTACGGCATTATTAATAGAGGAGGTTAGAAAAATTACTTTCAGTGCTCCCTTAAAAGTGTATACTCCACACAATGTCAGAAGTGTCTTACAACAGAAAGCGGAGAAATGGTTAACAGACAGCCGAATTTTAAAGTATGAAGCTATACTAATTGACTCCCCTGACTTGGAATTAAAGGTAACTTCTGCTCAGAGCCCAGCACGATTTTTATTTGGAGAACCATCAGAGGAATTACAACATAACTGTCTGGAAGTAATCGAGACCCAGACTAAAGTAAGACCCGATTTGAGAGATACTGAATTAGAGAAAGGAGAAGCACTATTCATAGACGGTTCCTCCCGAGTAGTAGAGGGAAAAAGAAAATCTGGATATGCCATAATTAATAAGCACCTGGAACCTGTGGAATCAGGACCCTTGAGTCCATCATGGTCAGCTCAGGCTTGTGAGCTGTATGCCCTATACAGGGCCCTGGAACTACTGAAGGGAAAAACTGGAACTATATATACAGATTCTAAATATGCATATGGAGTGGTTCACACCTTTGGGAAGATTTGGGAAGAAAGAGGTTTAATTAATACTCAAGGGAGGAATCTTATACATCAAGAATTAATAAGGAAAATTTTAAAAGCATTGAGGGAACCGAAAGAAATAGCAGTAGTGCATGTGAAAGGGCACCAAAAAGGATTAGAATACCATACTAGGGGAAACAACTTGGCAGATAGAGAAGCTCAGGAAGCAGCTTTAAGAACTCAGGTTGCTAAAATTAATATAGTACGGGAAGAAGAAAGACAAGAAGAAGAAAAGAGAAAAGAAGAAAAGAAGTTTACTCCTGAAGAACAAACCAAACTACAAAAAATAGGTGCTAAATTAGAACAAGGAAAATGGACATTACCAGATGGGCGAGAGATGTTACCGAAGGCCTGTGTGAGACAAATATTGGAACGTTTACATACACAAACACATTGGGGTACAAGAGCATTAAGTAATCACTTACTTAGACAATTTGGTTGCATAGGGGTTTTTGAAGTAGCAAAGCAAATCACACAAGGTTGTTTAACTTGTCAGAGAATAAATAAGAAAATATTTCGACAAGAGACTGCAGGAGGAAGAAAAACAGCTTATCGGCCTTTCGAGAGAGTACAAGTTGATTTTACTGAATTGCCCAAAGTAGGGAGAATAAAATATTTATTGGTAATTGTGGATCATTTAACACAATGGGTAGAAGCTTATCCCGTGGCACGAGCCACGGCACAAGTGGTGGCAAAAATTTTATTGGAACACCTAATACCTAGATATGGGATAATCCAGTACATTGATTCTGACCAAGGCACACACTTTACTTCCAAAATAATAAAATTACTATGTCAATCATTGGGTATTCAGTGGGAATATCATACTCCGTGGCACCCACAAAGTTCAGGAAAAGTAGAAAGAATGAATCAAACGATAAAACAACAATTGGCTAAATTAATGATTGAGACACAAATGCCTTGGATTCGATGCTTACCATTAGCACTTCTAAACATCAGAACTAAACCACATAATAAGACTGGATTATCACCATATGAAATGTTATATGGTATGCCTTATTCACAGGGGATGCCTCTGGGAGACAATGTAGTTGAGGATCGTAGCATCCAGAAATATATAGTTACTATTGGGAAAAGATTACAAGAACTGAGGGAAATCGGAATGCTGGCTCAGACACCACCTTTAGGATTCGCTATTCATCAAATTCAGCCAGGGGACAAGGTCTTAACAAAATCTTGGAAAGAAGAATCATTACAACCCCGGTGGGAGGGACCGTATCTTGTTTTACTTACCACCGAAACAGCTGTGAGAACAGCAGAAAGGGGTTGGACCCATGCATCCAGAGTGAAAGGACCAGTAAATGCCAAAGCTTGGAGGGCTGAATCTGCTCCTGGGGAACTGAAGTTAAAGCTAAAAAAGGACTAATGTTCTGGCGATAACGCTCGAAGAAGGGGACAAGCCTACAACAAATAAAGGGGAGAAGGCAAGACCGGGGCAGGACTCTCCACTGCAGTGTGTATAATGTGTATAGTCAACCGAGGGAGGCAACCCCTACGGGTATTGACTGCCGAGTGTGAGGGCCTCGACCGGACTTCCACACTGAAAGTCAAGCTGTCCCAGAAAGAAAAGAGAAACAAACGAGCGAAGGAAAAAATATATGTATATAGTAAAAGTTTTTTTACCTATTGTAATTAGTTTTCCAGGAGCTGGACCACCCTCAGAGGCTGAACAGTGACCCGAGCTCAAATAGATGCTGGAGGTGGATCCAACCCCTATACTTGAAGGTATTCTTCACACCCCTACAATATTCTCTGGACGACGCAGAAGGATGTTATATTTTCTGGTACTATTCATACAAGGGCAATTGAGCTATGGTAATAACTTTTTTATTCTGGGGGAGGAAGTAGCTAAAGCTTTTAATCTTAGCAATTGCTAGGTTTGTGGAGGACCAGGGGGAGCTGAAAGTTGGCCCTGGGTAGCTGGCCCGGTTGAGCCTAAGTGGTGGGTTAGCAATTTAAGTGAAGTTCATAAGGGAACCCAATTTTGGAGAGATGAAGGGGGCCCGTGGCCATTGCATTCATCAGAAAAAGGTATATACTGTTTAAACAGAACAGGAACAGTAAAGGTAGGAAAAAGCATTTGTAAATGGACTCTGTCCCCTGGATATGAATGTACTGATCCTGAATGTAGACCTATAAACTGTACAACAAGCAAAGGGAAATGGAATGTTACACATGTCCAGCTAAAAAATGGGACTTGGCTGAAGTGCTCATCTAAGGAATTCTTTGGACCTGGATGTAAGGCTATGGCGAGAGCCCAATCAAAAGGACAATTCGACGTTCAAATTTTAAGCTGTCAGCGCGATAACACCACTAGGGAGCAGCATGTGGTAAGAGTCTACCGCTGGGGGTGGCAAAATGAAAATGGGACACAAGTGTTTTTTAAACATTTTTGGTCAGCTCGTAATGTAACAAGTCGTGAAGGGGAACTTAGCTGTAATTGTAAGTGGGAATCTTATTTGGGGGCTTGGAAGTGTATATATACAAGTACCAATGAAGCAGATATTGTAACGGGACCACTTGGTAATAAGAATACTTTGTATTTTCATGCCCCAAGAAATAAAAAGGAATGGGATGGTCCTTTTCCAAATGGGACATGGGCTTTAAAAGGACATTATTGGGTATGTGGCAAACAGGCCTATAAAAAGCTACCAAAGGACTGGTCAGGAATATGCTATGTGGGGTACATAAGACCCTTATTCTTTTTATTATCACAAATACAAGGAAAACACTTAGGAGTAAAATTATATGATGATCTCAATAGGGAAAAACGATATATTGATGCCTCTTTAGCTGGAGGTAGTGCCCAAAAATGGAGAGAAAATGAGTGGCCTCCTGAAAGAATCATACAATATTATGGACCAGCTACCTGGAACCCAAATGAAGTAATATCTGGGGCCCGAGAACCTATTTATAATCTAAATCGAATAATTAGGTTACAAGCTGTCCTCGAAATAATAACCAATCAAACAGCAACAGCTCTAGACCTCTTGGCTGACCAGTCTACCCAAATGAGGAATGCTATTTTTCAACATAGAATGGTTTTAGACTATTTACTAGCAGAAGAGGGGGGTGTATGTGGTAAATTAAACGATTCTAATTGTTGCTTACAAATTGACGATAACGGAAAAGTAGTTAAGAAGATAACCAAAGAAATTAGAAAATTGGCCCATGTCCCAGCACAAACCTGGAAGGATATGGAATGGGATTTATTTTCATGGCTGCCTGGCGGACCATGGGTTAAAAGAGTATTATTTTTTTTGTTATGCAGTGTAATGACGCTATTGTTTATACCTTGTATGATACCTTGCCTTACATTATTAATACACCAGGTGATAAATAGTACATTCGTAATAACTTCATTAAAAAGGGAAGGGGATATGTCAATTATGATGCTTAAGGATTGTACCCTCCAAGAACGGATTGATGAAATCCGATTATTAACAACAGAAGAGACACGAATTGAGGATGTTAAAAAGAAGATAAGGGATTGTGAGGAATGTTTTAACAATTCGTGTCCATAAAGAAAAACCCTGTCTGCTTCTGTCTGCTTCGGGGCCCTGCAATGGCAGCCAGATTCCTGAACCACAGATGCAGTGTGTCCCAGTCTCCCCCTCATTCTAGTCAATTTATCAAGTCTTCAGAAAATACTCCTCAAATTCTTGAGCTTGTTTGCTTTTGTTATTCCGGATTTCTATTTCTAGCAGTTACAGCCTTTTTTTTCTGTTGTTTTGTCTTCTTCGAAATTAACTTAACACAGCTATAGGTGTGACTGTCCTTGTGAATGGCTGGTGAAGAATGTTTTAATTTCTTGTGAAGTGTCAATAAGAAAGCTATTTGTGTTTCTATGACTTCTTTGATGTCCGGGAGCCTCAGAATAGCTGATAACAACTAGTGACTATTATGGAACACTATGCAGGCCTCTGATATCTGGCCAGGTGTCCAAAAGGACGGCTAGGAGACAAGACCTGCAGGGGATGCTGTATAAACTTGACACAGTGCCAAAGGAGTACAAAGGGGAAGGACAAGAAAAAAACTTGGAGAGGAAGACTACTAGCCTTCAGCATGAAAGACCCCCAGAGGGACCACCGGAGACTGATGCGCATGCTCCAGTAGGAGGGACTGGACCCCGGAAGCTAATTAGAATAACCTATTTTTTTTAGAAGTAGTAATGAATATGTATTAGTCTAGGTGTATAAAAATCGGCTACTTGATGTGGCTGGTGTGCGTCCTGGTGGAGCGGAGACTCCCGGTGCACCCAGCGCTGTTTGCTTACCTATATTCTCTTAATAAATCCTATTTTCTTATTTAAACCTATTTTGAAGACTGAGCCATTTTTAACAACCCTGACCCTGACCCTGATCCTACCCCTGACCCTGAACCTGACCCTGACCCCTATCCTGAATCTAAACCTGACCTGATCCTAACCCTAAGTCAGACAATAACACAGACCCTGACCCTAACCCTGACCCTGACCCTGAACCTGACCCTGACTTTAACCCTGACCCTGACCCTGTCCCTGACACTATATCTGACCGTGACCCTGAACCTGACCATGACCCTGACCCTGACCCTGATCTTGACCCTGAACCTGACCATGACCCTGACCCTGACCTTAACCCTGAACCTGACCCTGACCCTGACGCTGATTCTAACACTGAACCTACCCCTGACCCTGACCCTGACCAATACCCTAAAGCTGACCTGACCCTGACCCTGACTCTGACCGTGACCCTGACCCTGAACCTAACCCTGACCCTGACCCTGACCCTAACCAATACCCTAAAGCTGACCTGACCCTGACCCTACCCCTGACCCTGACCCTGACCCTGATCATGACCCTGACCCTGACACTGACCCTGACCCTGACCCTTACCGTGACCATGACACTGACGTGACCCAGACCCTGATACTGACCTTAAACTTGACCCTGATCCTGTCCCTGACCCTAAGTCTGACAGTGACCATGACCCTGACACTGTCCCTGACCCTAAATGTGACCTGACCCTGACCCTGATCTTGACCCTGACCCTGACCCTGACCCTGACCCTGACCCTGAACCTGACCCTGACTCTGACCCTGATGCTGGCTCTAACGCTGAACCTACCCCTTACCCTGACCCTGACCAATACCCTAAAGATGACCTGACCCTGACCCGGACCATGACAATGACCCTCACCCTAACCTTGACCCTAAGTCTGACCACGACCCTGAACGTGACCCTGACACTCATCCTGACCCTGACACTGACCTTGACCCTGACCCTGACCTTGATCCTGACCCTAACGCTGACCCTGAACGTGACCCTGACCCTGACCCTAACCCTGACCGTACCCCTGACCCTGACACTGAAACTGACCCTGACCCTAAACCTGACCCTACGTCTGACCGTGACCCTGACCCTAACCCTGACACTGACCCTGACCCTGACCCTGACCCAGACATTGACCCTAACCCTGACCATGAACCTGACCCTGACACTGACACTGACTTGACCCAGACCCTGATAGTGACCTTAAACTTGACCCTGACCCTGTCCCTGACCCTAAGTCTGACCCTGACCATAACCCTGACACTGACCCTGACCCTGACCCTGACCCTGACCCAGACATTGACCCTAACCCTGACCCTGACCCTGACCCTGAACCTGACCCTAAGTCTGATTGTGACCCTGAACCTAACCCTGACCCTGACCCTGAACCTGAACCTGATCCAGACATTGACCCTAAACCTGACCCTGACCCTAACCCTGATGCTGACCCTGGACTTGACCCTGACCCTGATCATGACCCTGACCCTGATCATGACCCTGACCCTCACACTGACCCTGACCTTGACCTTGACCTATACGCTGATGCTGACCCTGACCCTGACCCTGACCCTGACCTTGACCTTTACGCTGATACTGACCCTGATCATGACCCTGACCCTGACACTGACCTTGACCCTGACCTTGACCCTGACCCTAACCCTGACACTGACGCTGAATCCAACCTTCACCCTGACCCTAACCCTGACCCTGACCCAGACCCTTAACCTAATACTGAACCTGACCCTGACCCTGACCCTGACCCTGACGCTATCCATAACCTTGACCCTGAACCTGACCCTGACCCTGACAATAACCCTGACCCTGACCCTGACACTAAACCGGACCCTGACCCTTACCCTGACCAAGACCCTGACCCTAACCCTCACCCTGAACCTGCCGCTGACCCTAAGTCTGACCGTGACACTGACCGTGACCCTGACCCTCACACTGACCCTGACCCTGACTCTTACCTTGATCCTGTCCATGACCCTACCCCTGACACTACCCTGACCCTTACCCTGACTCTGACCCTAGCCCTGACTCTGACTCTGACCATGACCCAGAAACTGGCCCTGACCCTGACACTGACCCTGACCCTGAACCTGACCTTGACCCTGACCCTGACCCTGAACGTGACCCCGACCCTGACCCTGACCCTGACCCTGACCCAGACCCCGACCCTTACCCTGACAATGCCCTGACTCCGACCCTGACCCTGGCCCTGACCCTGACCCTAACCCTGACCCTATCCCTGACCGTGACCCTGACCCTAACTCTGAACCTGACCCTAACTCGGAACCTGACCCTGACCCTGACCCTGGCACTGAACTTAACCCTGACCCTGACCTACACCCTGAACTTGACCTTGAACCTGACCGTGACCCTGACCCTCACCCTGACCCTGACCCTGACCCTGACACTGACCTTGACCCTGACCCTGACCTTGATCCTGACCCTAACGCTGACCCTGAACGTGACCCTGACCCTGACCCTAACCCTGACCGTACCCCTGACCCTGACACTGAAACTGACCCTGACCCTAAACCTGACCCTACGTCTGACCGTGACCCTGACCCTAACCCTGACACTGACCCTGACCCTGACCCTGACCCAGACATTGACCCTAACCCTGACCATGAACCTGACCCTGACACTGACACTGACTTGACCCAGACCCTGATAGTGACCTTAAACTTGACCCTGACCCTGTCCCTGACCCTAAGTCTGACCCTGACCATAACCCTGACACTGACCCTGACCCTGACCCTGACCCTGACCCAGACATTGACCCTAACCCTGACCCTGACCCTGACCCTGAACCTGACCCTAAGTCTGATTGTGACCCTGAACCTAACCCTGACCCTGACCCTGAACCTGAACCTGATCCAGACATTGACCCTAAACCTGACCCTGACCCTAACCCTGATGCTGACCCTGGACTTGACCCTGACCCTGATCATGACCCTGACCCTGATCATGACCCTGACCCTCACACTGACCCTGACCTTGACCTTGACCTATACGCTGATGCTGACCCTGACCCTGACCCTGACCCTGACCTTGACCTTTACGCTGATACTGACCCTGATCATGACCCTGACCCTGACACTGACCTTGACCCTGACCTTGACCCTGACCCTAACCCTGACACTGACGCTGAATCCAACCTTCACCCTGACCCTAACCCTGACCCTGACCCAGACCCTTAACCTAATACTGAACCTGACCCTGACCCTGACCCTGACCCTGACGCTATCCATAACCTTGACCCTGAACCTGACCCTGACCCTGACAATAACCCTGACCCTGACCCTGACACTAAACCGGACCCTGACCCTTACCCTGACCAAGACCCTGACCCTAACCCTCACCCTGAACCTGCCGCTGACCCTAAGTCTGACCGTGACACTGACCGTGACCCTGACCCTCACACTGACCCTGACCCTGACTCTTACCTTGATCCTGTCCATGACCCTACCCCTGACACTACCCTGACCCTTACCCTGACTCTGACCCTAGCCCTGACTCTGACTCTGACCATGACCCAGAAACTGGCCCTGACCCTGACACTGACCCTGACCCTGAACCTGACCTTGACCCTGACCCTGACCCTGAACGTGACCCCGACCCTGACCCTGACCCTGACCCTGACCCAGACCCCGACCCTTACCCTGACAATGCCCTGACTCCGACCCTGACCCTGGCCCTGACCCTGACCCTAACCCTGACCCTATCCCTGACCGTGACCCTGACCCTAACTCTGAACCTGACCCTAACTCGAAACCTGACCCTGGCCCTGACCCTGACCCTAACCCTGACCCTATCCCTGACCGTGACCCTGACCCTAACTCTGAACCTGACCCTAACTCGGAACCTGACCCTGACCCTGACCCTGGCACTGAACTTAACCCTGACCCTGACCTACACCCTGAACTTGACCTTGAACCTGACCGTGACCCTGACCCTCACCCTGACCCTGACCCTGACCCTGACCCTGACCTTGACCCTGACACTGACCCTAACTCTGACCCTGAACTTAATCCTGACCCTAACCCTGACACTGACCTTGTCCCTGACCTTGACACTAAACCAGACCCTGACCCTTCCCCTGACCCTGACCTTGACCCTGACCCTCAACCTGATCCTAAACCTGTCCTGAACCTGAACTTGATACTGACCCTGAACCTAAGTCTGACTGTGACCCTGACCCTTACACTAATTCTGACCGTGACCCTGATCATGACCTTGACCCTGACCATTACCCTGACCCTGAACCTGAACCTGACCTTGACCCTAACCCTAACCCTGACCCCGACCCTGACCCTGACACTGACCCTGACTTTGAACTTGACCCTGATCCTGAACCTGAACCTGAACTGGATCCTGAACCTGACCCTGACAATGACCCTGACCCTGACCCTGACCCTGAACTTGACCCTCACCCTCAAGCTGACCTACCCCTGACCCTGATCATGACACTCACACTGACCCTAAGTCTGACCGCGACCCTGAACCTTACCCTGACCCTAACCCTGACCCTAACACTGACTTTGACCCTGACACTAAACCTGACCAAAAACCCTGACGCTGACCCTGAACCTGACCCTGAACCTAACCCTGACGCTGAGCCTGACCCTGAAACTGACCCTGAACTTAACCCTGACCCTGACCCTGTCCCTGACCCTGACCCTGAACATTACGCTGAACGTTACCCTGACCATGACCCTGACCCTGACCCTAACTCTGAACCTGACCCTGACAATGACCCTGACCCTGAACCTGACCCTGACTCTCACCCTGAACCTGACCCTGACCGTGACCCTGAACCTAAGTCTGACCGTGACCCTGACCCTAACCCTGAATCTCACCCTGAACCTGACCCTGACCGTGACTCTGACCCTAAACCTGAACCTGACCCTGACCCTGACTCTTACCCTAACCCTGACCCTGACCCTGACCCTGACCCTGACCCTAGCCCTGACTCTGACACTGACCCTGACCCAGACCCTGACCCGTACCCTGACACTGACCCTGACACTGACCCTGACCCAGACCCTGAACCTGACCCTGACCCTGACCCAGACCCCGACCCTGACCCTGACTATGCCCTGACTCCGCCCCTGACCCTGACCCTGACCCTGACCCTGACCCTGACCCTAACACTGACTTTGACCCTGAACCTAAACCTGACCAAAAACCCAGACCCTGATACTGACCCGGACCCTGGCCCTGACCCTGACCCTAAAACTGACACTGGTCCTAACCCTGACCCTGACCTTAAACCTGACCTGACCCTGAACCTGATCCTAACCCTGACATTGACCCTGTTTCTGACCCTGACCCTAAGTCTTACCGTGACCCTGACCCTGACGCTGACCGTAACCCTGACTCTGACCCTTACCCTAACCCTGACACTGACCCTGACCCTAAGTCTGACCGCGACCCTGACACTGCCCTGACCCTAAATCTGACCGTGAACCTAACCCTGAACCTGACCCTGACCCTGAACCTTACACTGACCTTGACCTTGACCTGACCCTGACCCTGACCCTGACCCTTACCCTGACCCTGACCCTGGCCCTGACCATAATCCAGACCCTGAATTTGACCCTGACCTGACCCTGACACTAAGGCTGAACCTGACCCTGACAGTAACCCTGACCCTAAACCTGACCCTGTCCCCGACCCTGATCCTCACCCTGATCCTGACGCTGACCGTGATCCTGACACTGATCCTGACCCTGACTCTGAACCTGACCCTACCCCTGACCCTGACCCTGACACTAAACCTGACCCTGACCCTTACCCTAACACTTATCCTGACCCTGACCCAACCCTGACCCTGACCCTGACTTTGACCCTGACATTGATATTGACCCTGACCATGAACTTAACCTTGACCCTAACCCTGACCCTGACCCTGAACCTGTCCCTGGCCTTGACACTGACCCTGACCCTGAGTCTGATGCTGACCCTGACACTGAACCTGACCCTGAACCTAACCCTGATGCTGACCTTGACCCTGAACCTGACCATGACCTTAACCCTGACCCTGACCCTGTCCCTGACCCTGTCCCTGATCCTGACCCTGAACATTACGCTGAATGTTACCCTGACCCTGACCCTGACCCTAACTCTGAACCTGACCCTGAAAATGACCCTGAACATGAACCTAACCCTGACTCTCACCCTGAACCTCACCCTGACCGTGACCCTGACCCTAAGTCTGACTGTGACCCTGACCCTAACCCTGACTCTCACCCTGAACCTGACCCTGACCGTGACCCTGACCCTGAACCTGACCCTGACCCTGACCCTGACCCTAAACCTAACCTAACCCTGACCCTGATCCTGACCCTGACTCTCACCCTGAACCTGACCCTGACCATAAACCTGAACCTGACCCTGACCATAACCCTGAACCTGACCCTGACCCTAACCCTGACCCTGACCCTGACCCTTATCCTGACCCTAAGTCTGACAGTGACCCTACACCTGACCATGAACCTGACCCTGACCCTGACCCTACCCCTGACCCTGAACCTGACCCTGACCCTGACCCTGACCCTGACCCTAAACCTGACGTAACCCTGACCCTGACCCTGACTGTTACCCTATCCCTGAACCTGACCCTGACCCAGAACTTTACCCTGACCCTGACCCTGTCTTTGAACCTGAACCCGTCCCTGACCGTGACCCTGAACTTAGTTTGACCTTGACCCTGACCCTGACCCTGACCCTGACCCTGACCATGACCCTAACACTGATACTGACCCTGAACCTAACCCTACCCCTGACCCTGACCCTGACCGTGACCCTAAACCTGACATGACCCTGACCCTGACACTGACCTTGACGCTGATGGTGACCCTGACCCTGACCCTGATCCTAACCCTAACCTTGACCCTGACCCTGACCCTGACCCTGAACGTGACCTGACCCTGACCCTGACACTGACCCTGACCCTAACCCTGAACCTGACCCTACTCCTGCCCCTTACCCTGACCCTAACCGTGCCCCTGAACCTAACACTGACCCTGAAGCTGACCCTGACCCTGACATTTATCCTAACCCCGACACTGACCCTGACCCTAAGTCTGACCGTGACCCTGACCCTGACTCTGACCCTGACAATGACCCTGCCCTGACCCTGAACTTGACCCTGACCATGACCCTGACCCTGACCCTAAACCTGACCTGAACCTGACCCTGACCTTGACCTTGACCCTGACTTAATCCTGACACTGAATATCTCCCTGACCCTGACCCTGACCCTGACCCAAACCCTGACCCTAACCCTGACCGTGACCCTGACTCTGACTCTGACCCTGACCCTAAATCTGAACCTGAACCTGACTCTGACACTGACCCTAACACTGACTTTGACCCGAACCCTGACACTGACCCTAAACGTGACCCTGACACTGATTTTGACACTAACCCTGACCATGACCCTGACCCTGACCCTGACCCCGACACTGAACCTGATCTGAACCTGACCCTGACATTGACCCTAACCTTGACCATGACCCTGACCCTAAACCTGACCCTGACCCTGACTGTGACCGTGACACTGAACCTGACCCTAAGTCTGACCGTGACCCTGACTGTGAACATGATCCTCGCCCTGACCCTGAACCTGATCTTGACCCTGACCCTGACCATGACCCTGATACTGACCCTGACCTTGACCCTTACACTAACACTGACCCTGAACCTACCCCTGACCTTGACCCTGACCCTGACCCTCACCCTGATCCTAAACCTTACCTGCCTGTGACCCTGACACTGACCCTGAACCTAAGTGTGACCGTGACCCAGACCCTGACCTGACCGTGAACCTGACCCTGACCGTGACCCTGACCCTGACCCTGACCATGACACTGACCTTTACTCTAACCCTGACCCTGACACTTACCCTGATCCTGACCCTGACCATGACCTTGACCCTGACCCTGACATTGACCATGACCTTGACCCTGACCCTGACAATGCCCTGAATCCGACCCTGACCCTGACCCTAAGTCTGACCGCGACCCTGACCGTGACCCTGACCCTCACACTGACCCTGACCCTGACCCTGACTCTTACCTTGATCCTGTCCCTGACCCTACCCCTGACCCTACCCTGACCCTTACCCTGACTCTGACCCTAAACCTGACTCTGACTCTGACCCTGATCCAGACCCTGACCCTGACCCTGACACTGACCCTTACCCTGAACCTGACCTTGACCCTAAAACTGAACTTAACCCTGAACCTGAGCCTGACACTGACCCTGAACCTAACCCTGACCCTGAACCTGACCCTAATCCTGATCGTGACCCTGAATTTGGCACTGACCCTGACTCTACACCTGACCCTGAACCTGACCCTGACCCGGACCCTAACCCTGACCCTATCCCTGACCGTGACCCTGACCCTGACCCTGACCCTGACCCTAACTCGGAACCTGACCCTGACCCTGACCCTGACCCTGACCCTGACCCTAGCCCTGACTCTGACACTGACCCTGACCCTGACCCTGACCCTGACCCTGACCCTGAACCTGACCCTGACCCAGACCCCGACCCTGACCCTGACTATGCCCTGACTCCGCCCCTGACCCTGACCCTGACCCTGACCCTGACCCTAACACTGACTTTGACCCTGAACCTAAACCTGACCAAAAACCCAGACCCTGATACTGACCCGGACCCTGGCCCTGACCCTGACCCTAAAACTGACACTGATCCTAACCCTGACCCTGACCTTAAACCTGACCTGACCCTGAACCTGATCCTAACCCTGACATTGACCCTGTTTCTGACCCTGACCCTAAGACTTACCGTGACCCTGACCCTGACGCTGACCGTAACCCTGACTCTGACCCTTACCCTAACCCTGACACTGACCCTGACCCTAAGTCTGACCGCGACCCTGACACTGCCCTGACCCTAAATCTGACCGTGAACCTAACCCTGAACCTGACCCTGACCCTGAACCTTACACTGACCTTGACCTTGACCTGACCCTGACCCTGACCCTGACCCTTACCCTGACCCTGACCCTGGCCCTGACCATAATCCAGACCCTGAATTTGACCCTGACCTGACCCTGACACTAAGGCTGAACCTGACCCTGACAGTAACCCTGACCCTAAACCTGACCCTGTCCCCGACCCTGATCCTCACCCTGATCCTGACGCTGACCGTGACCCTGACACTGATCCTGACCCTGACTCTGAACCTGACCCTACCCCTGACCCTGACCCTGACACTAAACCTGACCCTGACCCTTACCCTAACACTTATCCTGACCCTGACCCAACCCTGACCCTGACCCTGACTTTGACCCTGACATTGATATTGACCCTGACCATGAACTTAACCTTGACCCTAACCCTGACCCTGACCCTGAACCTGTCCCTGGCCTTGACACTGACCCTGACCCTGAGTCTGACGCTGACCCTGACACTGAACCTGACCCTGAACCTAACCCTGATGCTGACCTTGACCCTGAACCTGACCATGACCTTAACCCTGACCCTGACCCTGTCCCTGACCCTGTCCCTGATCCTGACCCTGAACATTACGCTGAATGTTACCCTGACCCTGACCCTGACCCTAACTCTGAACCTGACCCTGACAATGACCCTGAACCTGAACCTAACCCTGACTCTCACCCTGAACCTCACCCTGACCGTGACCCTGACCCTAAGTCTGACTGTGACCCTGACCCTAACCCTGACTCTCACCCTGAACCTGACCCTGACCGTGACCCTGACCCTGAACCTGACCCTGACCCTGACCCTGACCCTAAACCTAACCTAACCCTGACCCTGATCCTGACACTGACTCTCACCCTGAACCTGACCCTGACCATAACCCTGAACCTGACCCTGACCCTAACCCTGACCCTGACCCTGACCCTTATCCTGACCCTAAGTCTGACAGTGACCCTACACCTGACCATGAACCTGACCCTGACCCTGACCCTACCCCTGACCCTGAACCTGACCCTGACCCTGACCCTGACCCTGACCCTAAACTTGACGTAACCCTGACCCTGACCCTGACTGTTACCCTATCCCTGAACCTGACCCTGACCCAGAACTTTACCCTGAACCTGACCCTGTCTTTGAACCTGAACCCGTCCCTGACCGTGACCCTGAACTTAGTTTGACCTTGACCCTGACCCTGACCCTGACCCTGACCCTGACCATGACCCTAACACTGATACTGACCCTGAACCTAACCCTACCCCTGACCCTGACCCTGACCGTGACCCTAAACCTGACATGACCCTGACCCTGACACTGACCTTGACGCTGATGGTGACCCTGACCCTGACCCTGATCCTAACCCTAACCTTGACCCTGACCCTGACCCTGACCCTGAACGTGACCTGACCCTGACCCTGACACTGACCCTGACCCTAACCCTGAACCTGACCCTACTCCTGCCCCTTACCCTGACCCTAACCGTGCCCCTGAACCTAACACTGACCCTGAAGCTGACCCTGACCCTGACATTTATCCTAACCCCGACACTGACCCTGACCCTAAGTCTGACCGTGACCCTGACCCTGACTCTGACCCTGACAATGACCCTGCCCTGACCCTGAACTTGACCCTGACCATGACCCTGACCCTGACCCTAAACCTGACCTGAACCTGACCCTGACCTTGACCTTGACCCTGACTTAATCCTGACACTGAATATCTCCCTGACCCTGACCCTGACCCAAACCCTGACCCTAACCCTGACCGTGACCCTGACTCTGACTCTGACCCTGACCCTAAATCTGAACCTGAACCTGACTCTGACACTGACCCTAACACTGACTTTGACCCGAACCCTGACACTGACCCTAAACGTGACCCTGACACTGATTTTGACACTAACCCTGACCATGACCCTGACCCTGACCCTGACCCCGACACTGAACCTGATCTGAACCTGACCCTGACATTGACCCTAACCTTGACCATGACCCTGACCCTAAACCTGACCCTGACCCTGACTGTGACCGTGACACTGAACCTGACCCTAAGTCTGACCGTGACCCTGACTGTGAACATGATCCTCGCCCTGACCCTGAACCTGATCTTGACCCTGACCCTGACCATGACCCTGATACTGACCCTGACCTTGACCCTTACACTAACACTGACCCTGAACCTACCCCTGACCTTGACCCTGACCCTGACCCTCACCCTGATCCTAAACCTTACCTGCCTGTGACCCTGACACTGACCCTGAACCTAAGTGTGACCGTGACCCAGACCCTGACCTGACCGTGAACCTGACCCTGACCGTGACCCTGACCCTGACCCTGACCTTGACCATGACACTGACCTTTACTCTAACCCTGACCCTGACACTTACCCTGATCCTGACCCTGACCATGACCTTGACCCTGACCCTGACATTGACCATGACCTTGACCCTGACCCTGACAATGCCCTGAATCCGACCCTGACCCTGGCCCTAAGTCTGACCGCGACCCTGACCGTGACCCTGACCCTCACACTGACCCTGACCCTGACTCTTACCTTGATCCTGTCCCTGACCCTACCCCTGACCCTACCCTGACCCTTACCCTGACTCTGACCCTAAACCTGACTCTGACTCTGACCCTGATCCAGACCCTGACCCTGACCCTGACACTGACCCTTACCCTGAACCTGACCTTGACCCTAAAACTGAACTTGACCCTGAACCTGAGCCTGACACTGACCCTGAACCTAACCCTGACCCTGAACCTGACCCTAATCCTGATCGTGACCCTGAATTTGGCACTGACCCTGACTCTACACCTGACCCTGAACCTGACCCTGACCCGGACCCTAACCCTGACCCTATCCCTGACCGTGACCCTGACCCTGACCCTGACCCTGACCCTAACTCGGAACCTGACCCTGACCCTGACCCTGACCCTGACCCTGACCCTGACCCTAGCCCTGACTCTGACACTGACCCTGACCCTGACCCTGACCCTGACCCTGACCCTGAACCTGACCCTGACCCAGACCCCGACCCTGACCCTGACTATGCCCTGACTCCGCCCCTGACCCTGACCCTGACCCTGACCCTAACACTGACTTTGACCCTGAACCTAAACCTGACCAAAAACCCAGACCCTGATACTGACCCGGACCCTGGCCCTGACCCTGACCCTAAAACTGACACTGGTCCTAACCCTGACCCTGACCTTAAACCTGACCTGACCCTGAACCTGATCCTAACCCTGACATTGACCCTGTTTCTGACCCTGACCCTAAGTCTTACCGTGACCCTGACCCTGACGCTGACCGTAACCCTGACACTGACCCTGACCCTAAGTCTGACCGCGACCCTGACACTGCCCTGACCCTAAATCTGACCGTGAACCTAACCCTGACCCTGACCCTGACCCTGAACCTTACACTGACCTTGACCTTGACCTGACCCTGACCCTGACCCTGACCCTTACCCTGACCCTGACCCTGGCCCTGACCATAATCCAGACCCTGAATTTGACCCTGACCTGACCCTGACACTAAGGCTGAACCTGACCCTGACAGTAACCCTGACCCTAAACCTGACCCTGTCCCCGACCCTGATCCTCACCCTGATCCTGACGCTGACCGTGACCCTGACACTGATCCTGACCCTGACTCTGAACCTGACCCTACCCCTGACCCTGACCCTGACACTAAACCTGACCCTGACCCTTACCCTAACACTTATCCTGACCCTGACCCAACCCTGACCCTGACCCTGACTTTGACCCTGACATTGATATTGACCCTGACCATGAACTTAACCTTGACCCTAACCCTGACCCTGACCCTGAACCTGTCCCTGGCCTTGACACTGACCCTGACCCTGAGTCTGACGCTGACCCTGACACTGAACCTGACCCTGAACCTAACCCTGACGCTGACCTTGACCCTGAACCTGACCATGACCTTAACCCTGACCCTGACCCTGACCCTGTCCCTGACCCTGTCCCTGATCCTGACCCTGAACATTACGCTGAATGTTACCCTGACCCTGACCCTGACCCTAACTCTGAACCTGACCCTGACAATGACCCTGAACCTGAACCTAACCCTGACTCTCACCCTGAACCTCACCCTGACCGTGACCCTGACCCTAAGTCTGACTGTGACCCTGACCCTAACCCTGACTCTCACCCTGAACCTGACCCTGACCGTGAGCCTGACCCTTACCCTGACCCTGACCCTTACCGTGACCCTGACCCTGAACCTGACCCTGACCCTGACCCTAAACCTAACCTAACCCTGACCCTGATCCTGACCCTGACTCTTACCCTAACCCTGACCCTGAACCTGACCCTGACCCTGAACCTGACTTTGACCCTGACACTGATTTTGACCCTGACCCTGACCCTAACCCTGATCCTGACCCTGATATTGACGCTGAACCTAAACCTGACCCTTACACTGATTTTGACCCTAACGCTGATCCTGACCCTGACCCTGACCATAAACCTGACACTGACCCTGAGTCTGACGCTGAACCTGACATTGACCATAACCCTGAACCTGACCCTGACCCTAACCCTGACCCTGACCCTGACCCTTATCCTGACCCTAAGTCTGACAGTGACCCTACACCTGACCATGAACCTGACCCTGACCCTGACCCTACCCCTGACCCTGAACCTGACCCTGACCCTGACCCTGACCCTGACCCTAAACCTGACGTAACCCTGACCCTGACCCTGACTGTTACCCTATCCCTGAACCTGACCCTGACCCAGAACTTTACCCTGAACCTGACCCTGTCTTTGAACCTGAACCCGTCCCTGACCGTGACCCTGAACTTAGTTTGACCTTGACCCTGACCCTGACCCTGACCCTGACCCTGACCATGACCCTAACACTGATACTGACCCTGAACCTAACCCTACCCCTGACCCTGACCCTGACCGTGACCCTAAACCTGACATGACCCTGACCCTGACACTGACCTTGACGCTGATGGTGACCCTGACCCTGACCCTGATCCTAACCCTAACCTTGACCCTGACCCTGACCCTGACCCTGAACGTGACCTGACCCTGACCCTGACACTGACCCTGACCCTAACCCTGAACCTGACCCTACTCCTGCCCCTTACCCTGACCCTAACCGTGCCCCTGAACCTAACACTGACCCTGAAGCTGACCCTGACCCTGACATTTATCCTAACCCCGACACTGACCCTGACCCTAAGTCTGACCGTGACCCTGACCCTGACTCTGACCCTGACAATGACCCTGCCCTGACCCTGAACTTGACCCTGACCATGACCCTGACCCTGACCCTAAACCTGACCTGAACCTGACCCTGACCTTGACCTTGACCCTGACTTAATCCTGACACTGAATATCTCCCTGACCCTGACCCTGACCCAAACCCTGACCCTAACCCTGACCGTGACCCTGACTCTGACTCTGACCCTGACCCTAAATCTGAACCTGAACCTGACTCTGACACTGACCCTAACACTGACTTTGACCCGAACCCTGACACTGACCCTAAACGTGACCCTGACACTGATTTTGACACTAACCCTGACCATGACCCTGACCCTGACCCTGACCCCGACACTGAACCTGATCTGAACCTGACCCTGACATTGACCCTAACCTTGACCATGACCCTGACCCTAAACCTGACCCTGACCCTGACTGTGACCGTGACACTGAACCTGACCCTAAGTCTGACCGTGACCCTGACTGTGAACATGATCCTCGCCCTGACCCTGAACCTGATCTTGACCCTGACCCTGACCATGACCCTGATACTGACCCTGACCTTGACCCTTACACTAACACTGACCCTGAACCTACCCCTGACCTTGACCCTGACCCTGACCCTCACCCTGATCCTAAACCTTACCTGCCTGTGACCCTGACACTGACCCTGAACCTAAGTGTGACCGTGACCCAGACCCTGACCTGACCGTGAACCTGACCCTGACCGTGACCCTGACCCTGACCCTGACCTTGACCATGACACTGACCTTTACTCTAACCCTGACCCTGACACTTACCCTGATCCTGACCCTGACCATGACCTTGACCCTGACCCTGACATTGACCATGACCTTGACCCTGACCCTGACAATGCCCTGACTCCGACCCTGACCCTGACCCTAAGTCTGACCGCGACCCTGACCGTGACCCTGACCCTCACACTGACCCTGACCCTGACTCTTACCTTGATCCTGTCCCTGACCCTACCCCTGACCCTACCCTGACCCTTACCCTGACTCTGACCCTAAACCTGACTCTGACTCTGACCCTGATCCAGACCCTGACCCTGACCCTGACACTGACCCTTACCCTGAACCTGACCTTGACCCTAAAACTGAACTTGACCCTGAACCTGAGCCTGACACTGACCCTGAACCTAACCCTGACCCTGAACCTGACCCTAATCCTGATCATGACCCTGAATTTGGCACTGACCCTGACTCTACACCTGACCCTGAACCTGACCCTGACCCGGACCCTAACCCTGACCCTATCCCTGACCGTGACCCTGACCCTGACCCTGACCCTGACCCTAACTCGGAACCTGACCCTGACCCTGACACTGACCCTGACCCTGACCCTGACCCTGACCCTGAACCTGACCCTGACCCAGACCCCGACCCTGACCCTGACTATGCCCTGACTCCGCCCCTGACCCTGACCCTGACCCTGACCCTGACCCTAACACTGACTTTGACCCTGAACCTAAACCTGACCAAAAACCCAGACCCTGATACTGACCCGGACCCTGGCCCTGACCCTGACCCTAAAACTGACACTGGTCCTAACCCTGACCCTGACCTTAAACCTGACCTGACCCTGAACCTGATCCTAACCCTGACATTGACCCTGTTTCTGACCCTGACCCTAAGTCTTACCGTGACCCTGACCCTGACGCTGACCGTAACCCTGACTCTGACCCTTACCCTAACCCTGACACTGACCCTGACCCTAAGTCTGACCGCGACCCTGACACTGCCCTGACCCTAAATCTGACCGTGAACCTAACCCTGAACCTGACCCTGACCCTGAACCTTACACTGACCTTGACCTTGACCTGACCCTGACCCTGACCCTGACCCTTACCCTGACCCTGACCCTGGCCCTGACCATAATCCAGACCCTGAATTTGACCCTGACCTGACCCTGACACTAAGGCTGAACCTGACCCTGACAGTAACCCTGACCCTAAACCTGACCCTGTCCCCGACCCTGATCCTCACCCTGATCCTGACGCTGACCGTGACCCTGACACTGATCCTGACCCTGACTCTGAACCTGACCCTACCCCTGACCCTGACCCTGACACTAAACCTGACCCTGACCCTTACCCTAACACTTATCCTGACCCTGACCCAACCCTGACCCTGACCCTGACTTTGACCCTGACATTGATATTGACCCTGACCATGAACTTAACCTTGACCCTAACCCTGACCCTGACCCTGAACCTGTCCCTGGCCTTGACACTGACCCTGACCCTGAGTCTGACGCTGACCCTGACACTGAACCTGACCCTGAACCTAACCCTGACGCTGACCTTGACCCTGAACCTGACCATGACCTTAACCCTGACCCTGACAATGCCCTGACTCCGACCCTGACCCTGACCCTAAGTCTGACCGCGACCCTGACCGTGACCCTGACCCTCACACTGACCCTGACCCTGACCCTGACTCTTACCTTGATCCTGTCCCTGACCCTACCCCTGACCCTACCCTGACCCTTACCCTGACTCTGACCCTAAACCTGACTCTGACTCTGACCCTGATCCAGACCCTGACCCTGACCCTGACACTGACCCTTACCCTGAATCTGACCTTGACCCTAAAACTGAACTTGACCCTGAACCTGAGCCTGACACTGACCCTGAACCTAACCCTGACCCTGAACCTGACCCTAATCCTGATCGTGACCCTGAATTTGGCACTGACCCTGACTCTACACCTGACCCTGAACTTGACCCTGACCCTGACCCTAACCCTGACCCTATCCCTGACCGTGACCCTGACCCTGACCCTGACCCTGACCCTAACTCGGAACCTGACCCTGACCCTGACCCTGACCCTAGCCCTTACTCTGACACTGACCCTGACCCAGACCCTGAACCTGTCCCTGACCCTGACCCAGACCCCGACCCTGACCCTGACTATGCCCTGACTCCGCCCCTGACCCTGACCCTGACCCTGACCCTGACCCTAACACTGACTTTGACCCTGAACCTAAACCTGACCAAAAACCCAGACCCTGATACTGACCCGGACCCTGGCCCTGACCCTGACCCTAAAACTGACACTGATCCTAACCCTGACCCTGACCTTAAACCTGACCTGACCCTGAACCTGATCCTAACCCTGACATTGACCCTGTTTCTGACCCTGACCCTAAGTCTTACCGTGACCCTGACCCTGACGCTGACCGTAACCCTGACTCTGACCCTTACCCTAACCCTGACACTGACCCTGACCCTAAGTCTGACCGCGACCCTGACACTGCCCTGACCCTAAATCTGACCGTGAACCTAACCCTGAACCTGACCCTGACCCTGAACCTTACACTGACCTTGACCTTGACCTGACCCTGACCCTGACCCTGACCCTTACCCTGACCCTGACCCTGGCCCTGACCATAATCCAGACCCTGAATTTGACCCTGACCTGACCCTGACACTAAGGCTGAACCTGACCCTGACAGTAACCCTGACCCTAAACCTGACCCTGTCCCCGACCCTGATCCTCACCCTGATCCTGACGCTGACCGTGACCCTGACACTGATCCTGACCCTGACTCTGAACCTGACCCTACCCCTGACCCTGACCCTGACACTAAACCTGACCCTGACCCTTACCCTAACACTTATCCTGACCCTGACCCAACCCTGACCCTGACCCTGACTTTGACCCTGACATTGATATTGACCCTGACCATGAACTTAACCTTGACCCTAACCCTGACCCTGACCCTGAACCTGTCCCTGGCCTTGACACTGACCCTGACCCTGAGTCTGACGCTGACCCTGACACTGAACCTGACCCTGAACCTAACCCTGACGCTGACCTTGACCCTGAACCTGACCATGACCTTAACCCTGACCCTGACCCTGACCCTGACCCTGACCCTGACCCTGACCCTGTCCCTGATCCTGACCCTGAACATTACGCTGAATGTTACCCTGACCCTGACCCTGACCCTAACTCTGAACCTGACCCTGACAATGACCCTGAACCTGAACCTAACCCTGACTCTCACCCTGAACCTCACCCTGACCGTGACCCTGACCCTAAGTCTGACTGTGACCCTGACCCTAACCCTGACTCTCACCCTGAACCTGACCCTGACCGTGAGCCTGACTCTTACCCTGACCCTGACCCTTACCGTGACCCTGACCCTGAACCTGACCCTGACCCTGACCCTGACCCTAAACCTAACCTAACCCTGACCCTGATCCTGACCCTGACTCTTACCCTAACCCTGACCCTGAACCTGACCCTGACCCTGAACCTGACTTTGACCCTGACACTGATTTTGACCCTGACCCTAACCCTAACCCTGATCCTGACCCTGATATTGACGCTGAACCTAAACCTGACCCTTACACTGATTTTGACCCTAACGCTGATCCTGACCCTGACCCTGACCCTGACCATAAACCTGACACTGACCCTGAGTCTGACGCGGAACCTGACCTTTACCATAACCCTGAACCTGACCCTGACCCTAACCCTGACCCTGACCCTGACCATTATCCTGACCCTAAGTCTGACAGTGACCCTACACCTGACCATGAACCTGACCCTGACCCTGACCCTACCCCTGACCCTGAACCTGACCCTGACCCTGACCCTAAACCTGACGTAACCCTGACCCTGACCCTGACTGTTACCCTATCCCTGAACCTGACCCTGACCCAGAACTTTACCCTGAACCTGACCCTGTCTTTGAACCTGAACCCGTCCCTGACCGTGACCCTGAACTTAGTTTGACCTTGACCCTGACCCTGACCCTGACCCTGACCCTGACCCTGACCCTGACCGTGACCCTAAACCTGACATGACCCTGACCCTGACACTGACCTTGACGCTGATGGTGACCCTGACCCTGACCCTGATCCTAACCCTAACCTTGACCCTGACCCTGACCCTGACCCTGAACGTGACCTGACCCTGACCCTGACACTGACCCTGACCCTAACCCTGAACCTGACCCTACTCCTGCCCCTTACCCTGACCCTAACCGTGCCCCTGAACCTAACACTGACCCTGAAGCTGACCCTGACTCTGACATTTATCCTAACCCCGACACTGACCCTGACCCTAAGTCTGACCGTGACCCTGACCCTGACTCTGACCCTGACAATGACCCTGCCCTGACCCTGAACTTGACCCTGACCATGACCCTGACCCTGACCCTAAACCTGACCTGAACCTGACCCTGACCTTGACCTTGACCCTGACTTAATCCTGACACTGAATATCTCCCTGACCCTGACCCTGACCCAAACCCTGACCCTAACCCTGACCGTGACCCTGACTCTGACTCTGACCCTGACCCTAAATCTGAACCTGAACCTGACTCTGACACTGACCCTAACACTGACTTTGACCCGAACCCTGACACTGACCCTAAACGTGACCCTGACACTGATTTTGACACTAACCCTGACCATGACCCTGACCCTGACCCTGACCCCGACACTGAACCTGATCTGAACCTGACCCTGACATTGACCCTAACCTTGACCATGACCCTGACCCTAAACCTGACCCTGACCCTGACTGTGACCGTGACACTGAACCTGACCCTAAGTCTGACCGTGACCCTGACTGTGAACATGATCCTCGCCCTGACCCTGAACCTGATCTTGACCCTGACCCTGACCATGACCCTGATACTGACCCTGACCTTGACCCTTACACTAACACTGACCCTGAACCTACCCCTGACCTTGACCCTGACCCTGACCCTCACCCTGATCCTAAACCTTACCTGCCTGTGACCCTGACACTGACCCTGAACCTAAGTGTGACCGTGACCCAGACCCTGACCTGACCGTGAACCTGACCCTGACCGTGACCCTGACCCTGACCCTGACCTTGACCATGACACTGACCTTTACTCTAACCCTGACCCTGACACTTACCCTGATCCTGACCCTGACCATGACCTTGACCCTGACCCTGACATTGACCATGACCTTGACCCTGACCCTGACAATGCCCTGACTCCGACCCTGACCCTGACCCTAAGTCTGACCGCGACCCTGACCGTGACCCTGACCCTCACACTGACCCTGACCCTGACTCTTACCTTGATCCTGTCCCTGACCCTACCCCTGACCCTACCCTGACCCTTACCCTGACTCTGACCCTAAACCTGACTCTGACTCTGACCCTGATCCAGACCCTGACCCTGACCCTGACACTGACCCTTACCCTGAACCTGACCTTGACCCTAAAACTGAACTTGACCCTGAACCTGAGCCTGACACTGACCCTGAACCTAACCCTGACCCTGAACCTGACCCTAATCCTGATCATGACCCTGAATTTGGCACTGACCCTGACTCTACACCTGACCCTGAACCTGACCCTGACCCGGACCCTAACCCTGACCCTATCCCTGACCGTGACCCTGACCCTGACCCTGACCCTGACCCTAACTCGGAACCTGACCCTGACCCTGACACTGACCCTGACCCTGACCCTGACCCTGACCCTGAACCTGACCCTGACCCAGACCCCGACCCTGACCCTGACTATGCCCTGACTCCGCCCCTGACCCTGACCCTGACCCTGACCCTGACCCTAACACTGACTTTGACCCTGAACCTAAACCTGACCAAAAACCCAGACCCTGATACTGACCCGGACCCTGGCCCTGACCCTGACCCTAAAACTGACACTGGTCCTAACCCTGACCCTGACCTTAAACCTGACCTGACCCTGAACCTGATCCTAACCCTGACATTGACCCTGTTTCTGACCCTGACCCTAAGTCTTACCGTGACCCTGACCCTGACGCTGACCGTAACCCTGACTCTGACCCTTACCCTAACCCTGACACTGACCCTGACCCTAAGTCTGACCGCGACCCTGACACTGCCCTGACCCTAAATCTGACCGTGAACCTAACCCTGAACCTGACCCTGACCCTGAACCTTACACTGACCTTGACCTTGACCTGACCCTGACCCTGACCCTGACCCTTACCCTGACCCTGACCCTGGCCCTGACCATAATCCAGACCCTGAATTTGACCCTGACCTGACCCTGACACTAAGGCTGAACCTGACCCTGACAGTAACCCTGACCCTAAACCTGACCCTGTCCCCGACCCTGATCCTCACCCTGATCCTGACGCTGACCGTGACCCTGACACTGATCCTGACCCTGACTCTGAACCTGACCCTACCCCTGACCCTGACCCTGACACTAAACCTGACCCTGACCCTTACCCTAACACTTATCCTGACCCTGACCCAACCCTGACCCTGACCCTGACTTTGACCCTGACATTGATATTGACCCTGACCATGAACTTAACCTTGACCCTAACCCTGACCCTGACCCTGAACCTGTCCCTGGCCTTGACACTGACCCTGACCCTGAGTCTGACGCTGACCCTGACACTGAACCTGACCCTGAACCTAACCCTGACGCTGACCTTGACCCTGAACCTGACCATGACCTTAACCCTGACCCTGACAATGCCCTGACTCCGACCCTGACCCTGACCCTAAGTCTGACCGCGACCCTGACCGTGACCCTGACCCTCACACTGACCCTGACCCTGACCCTGACTCTTACCTTGATCCTGTCCCTGACCCTACCCCTGACCCTACCCTGACCCTTACCCTGACTCTGACCCTAAACCTGACTCTGACTCTGACCCTGATCCAGACCCTGACCCTGACCCTGACACTGACCCTTACCCTGAATCTGACCTTGACCCTAAAACTGAACTTGACCCTGAACCTGAGCCTGACACTGACCCTGAACCTAACCCTGACCCTGAACCTGACCCTAATCCTGATCGTGACCCTGAATTTGGCACTGACCCTGACTCTACACCTGACCCTGAACTTGACCCTGACCCTGACCCTAACCCTGACCCTATCCCTGACCGTGACCCTGACCCTGACCCTGACCCTGACCCTAACTCGGAACCTGACCCTGACCCTGACCCTGACCCTAGCCCTTACTCTGACACTGACCCTGACCCAGACCCTGAACCTGTCCCTGACCCTGACCCAGACCCCGACCCTGACCCTGACTATGCCCTGACTCCGCCCCTGACCCTGACCCTGACCCTGACCCTGACCCTAACACTGACTTTGACCCTGAACCTAAACCTGACCAAAAACCCAGACCCTGATACTGACCCGGACCCTGGCCCTGACCCTGACCCTAAAACTGACACTGATCCTAACCCTGACCCTGACCTTAAACCTGACCTGACCCTGAACCTGATCCTAACCCTGACATTGACCCTGTTTCTGACCCTGACCCTAAGTCTTACCGTGACCCTGACCCTGACGCTGACCGTAACCCTGACACTGACCCTGACCCTAAGTCTGACCGCGACCCTGACACTGCCCTGACCCTAAATCTGACCGTGAACCTAACCCTGACCCTGACCCTGACCCTGAACCTTACACTGACCTTGACCTTGACCTGACCCTGACCCTGACCCTGACCCTTACCCTGACCCTGACCCTGGCCCTGACCATAATCCAGACCCTGAATTTGACCCTGACCTGACCCTGACACTAAGGCTGAACCTGACCCTGACAGTAACCCTGACCCTAAACCTGACCCTGTCCCCGACCCTGATCCTCACCCTGATCCTGACGCTGACCGTGACCCTGACACTGATCCTGACCCTGACTCTGAACCTGACCCTACCCCTGACCCTGACCCTGACACTAAACCTGACCCTGACCCTTACCCTAACACTTATCCTGACCCTGACCCAACCCTGACCCTGACCCTGACTTTGACCCTGACATTGATATTGACCCTGACCATGAACTTAACCTTGACCCTAACCCTGACCCTGACCCTGAACCTGTCCCTGGCCTTGACACTGACCCTGACCCTGAGTCTGACGCTGACCCTGACACTGAACCTGACCCTGAACCTAACCCTGACGCTGACCTTGACCCTGAACCTGACCATGACCTTAACCCTGACCCTGACCCTGACCCTGACCCTGACCCTGACCCTGACCCTGACCCTGTCCCTGATCCTGACCCTGAACATTACGCTGAATGTTACCCTGACCCTGACCCTGACCCTAACTCTGAACCTGACCCTGACAATGACCCTGAACCTGAACCTAACCCTGACTCTCACCCTGAACCTCACCCTGACCGTGACCCTGACCCTAAGTCTGACTGTGACCCTGACCCTAACCCTGACTCTCACCCTGAACCTGACCCTGACCGTGAGCCTGACTCTTACCCTGACCCTGACCCTTACCGTGACCCTGACCCTGAACCTGACCCTGACCCTGACCCTGACCCTAAACCTAACCTAACCCTGACCCTGATCCTGACCCTGACTCTTACCCTAACCCTGACCCTGAACCTGACCCTGACCCTGAACCTGACTTTGACCCTGACACTGATTTTGACCCTGACCCTAACCCTAACCCTGATCCTGACCCTGATATTGACGCTGAACCTAAACCTGACCCTTACACTGATTTTGACCCTAACGCTGATCCTGACCCTGACCCTGACCCTGACCATAAACCTGACACTGACCCTGAGTCTGACGCGGAACCTGACCTTTACCATAACCCTGAACCTGACCCTGACCCTAACCCTGACCCTGACCCTGACCATTATCCTGACCCTAAGTCTGACAGTGACCCTACACCTGACCATGAACCTGACCCTGACCCTGACCCTACCCCTGACCCTGAACCTGACCCTGACCCTGACCCTAAACCTGACGTAACCCTGACCCTGACCCTGACTGTTACCCTATCCCTGAACCTGACCCTGACCCAGAACTTTACCCTGAACCTGACCCTGTCTTTGAACCTGAACCCGTCCCTGACCGTGACCCTGAACTTAGTTTGACCTTGACCCTGACCCTGACCCTGACCCTGACCCTGACCCTGACCCTGACCGTGACCCTAAACCTGACATGACCCTGACCCTGACACTGACCTTGACGCTGATGGTGACCCTGACCCTGACCCTGATCCTAACCCTAACCTTGACCCTGACCCTGACCCTGACCCTGAACGTGACCTGACCCTGACCCTGACACTGACCCTGACCCTAACCCTGAACCTGACCCTACTCCTGCCCCTTACCCTGACCCTAACCGTGCCCCTGAACCTAACACTGACCCTGAAGCTGACCCTGACTCTGACATTTATCCTAACCCCGACACTGACCCTGACCCTAAGTCTGACCGTGACCCTGACCCTGACTCTGACCCTGACAATGACCCTGCCCTGACCCTGAACTTGACCCTGACCATGACCCTGACCCTGACCCTAAACCTGACCTGAACCTGACCCTGACCTTGACCTTGACCCTGACTTAATCCTGACACTGAATATCTCCCTGACCCTGACCCTGACCCAAACCCTGACCCTAACCCTGACCGTGACCCTGACTCTGACTCTGACCCTGACCCTAAATCTGAACCTGAACCTGACTCTGACACTGACCCTAACACTGACTTTGACCCGAACCCTGACACTGACCCTAAACGTGACCCTGACACTGATTTTGACACTAACCCTGACCATGACCCTGACCCTGACCCTGACCCCGACACTGAACCTGATCTGAACCTGACCCTGACATTGACCCTAACCTTGACCATGACCCTGACCCTAAACCTGACCCTGACCCTGACTGTGACCGTGACACTGAACCTGACCCTAAGTCTGACCGTGACCCTGACTGTGAACATGATCCTCGCCCTGACCCTGAACCTGATCTTGACCCTGACCCTGACCATGACCCTGATACTGACCCTGACCTTGACCCTTACACTAACACTGACCCTGAACCTACCCCTGACCTTGACCCTGACCCTGACCCTCACCCTGATCCTAAACCTTACCTGCCTGTGACCCTGACACTGACCCTGAACCTAAGTGTGACCGTGACCCAGACCCTGACCTGACCGTGAACCTGACCCTGACCGTGACCCTGACCCTGACCCTGACCTTGACCATGACACTGACCTTTACTCTAACCCTGACCCTGACACTTACCCTGATCCTGACCCTGACCATGACCTTGACCCTGAACCTGACATTGACCATGACCTTGACCCTGACCCTGACAATGCCCTGACTCCGACCCTGACCCTGACCTAAGGTTAGGGTCAATGTCTGGGTCAGTTTCAGTGTCAGGGTCAGGGGTACGGTCAGGGTTAGGGTCAGGGTCAGGGTCACGTTCAGGGTCAGCATTAGGGTCAGGATCAAGGTCAGGGTCAGGGTCAAGGTCAGTGTCATGGTCAGGATGAGTGTCAGGGTCACGTTCAGGGTCGTGGTCAGACTTAGGGTCAAGGTTAGGGTGAGGGTCATTGTCATGGTCCGGGTCAGGGTCAGGGTCAGGTCATCTTTAGGGTATTGGTCAGGGTCAGGGTAAGGGGTAGGTTCAGCGTTAGAGCCAGCGTCAGGGTCAGAGTCAGGGTCAGGTTCAGGGTTAAGGTCAGGGTCAGGGTCAGGGTCAGGGTCAGCGTCAAGATCAGGATCAGGGTCAGGTCCAGGGTTAGGGTCAGTGTCAGGGTCAGTTTCAGGGTCAGGTCACGTTTAGGGTCAGGGTCAGGGTCAGTGTCAGGGTCAGCGTTAGGGTCAGGGCCAGGGTTAGGGTCAGGGTCAGGGTCAGTGTCAGAGT
This sequence comes from Clangula hyemalis, assembly GCA_963989345.1. Next base: position 2,823,228 of record OZ022456.1, on the reverse strand, counting down.
CAGGGTCATGATCAGGGTCAGGGTCAGCGTAAGGGTCAAGGTCAGGGTCAGTGTCAGGGTCAGGGTCATGATCAGGGTCAGGGTCAGGGTCAGGGGTAGGGTCAGGGTCAAGTCCAGGATCAGCGTCAGGGTCAGGGTCAGGGTCAGGATTAGGGTCAACGTCTGGGTCAGGGTCAGTGTCAGGGTCAGGGTGAGTGTCAGGGTCACGTTCAGGGTCGCGGTCAGACTTAGGGTCAAGGTCAGGGTGAGTGTCAGTGTCATGGTCAGGGTCAGGGTCAGGGTCAGGTCAGCTTTAGGGTATTGGTCAGGGTCAGGGGTAGGTTCAGCGTTAGAGCCAGCGTCAGGGTCAGGGTCAGGTTCAGGGTTATGGTCATGGTCAGGGTTATGGTCAGGGTCAGGGTCAGGGTTAGGGTCAAGGTCAGGTTCAGGGTCAGGTTCAGGTTCAATGTAACGGTCAGACTTAGGGTCAGGGAACAGGTCAGTGTCAGGGTTAAGGTGAGGGTAAGGTTCAGGTTCAGGGTCAGGTTCAGGGTTAGGTTCAGGGTCAGGATCAGGGTTAGGTTCAGGGTCAGGGTCACGGTCAGAGTCAGGGTCAGGGTCAGGTCAGCTTTAGGGTATTGGTCAGGGTCAGGGTCAGGGGTAGGTTCAGTGTTAGAGTCAGCGTCAGGGTCAGGTTCAGGGTTAAGGCCAGGGTCAGGGTCATGGTCAGGTTCAGGGTCAAGATCAGGGTCAGGGTCAGGGTCAGGGTCAGACTTAGGGTCAGGGTCAGTGTCAGGGTCAAGGTGAGGTTCAGGGTCACGGTCAGATATAGTGTCAGGGACAGGGTCAGGGTCAGGATTAAAATCAGGGTCAGGTTCAGGGTCAGGGTCAGGGTCAGGGTTAGGTTCAGGGTGAGCTTCAGGGTCAGGGTTATGGTCAGGGTTAGGGTCAGGGTTAGGGTAAGGTTTAGGGTTAGGGTCAGTGTCAGGTTCATGTTCATGATCAGGGTCAGGGTCAGGGTAAGTGTCAAGGTCAGGGTCAGGTTCAGGTCAGTGTCATGGTCAGTGTCAGGGTCACGGTCAGAGTCAGCGTCAGGGTCAGGGTCAGGGTCAGGGCTAGGTTAAGGGTCAGGGTCAGGTTCAGGGTCAGGGTCTGTGTTATTGTCATACTTAGGGTTAAGGTCAGGTCAGATTTAGGTTCAGAATAGGGGTCAGGGTCAGGGTCAGGTTCAGGGTCAGGGTTAGGATGAGGGTCAGGGTCAGGGTCACGGTCAGGGTCAGGGTCACGGCCAGGGTTAGGGTCAGGGTCAGTGTCAGGGTCAGGGTCAGGGTCATGATCAGGGTCAGTATCAGCGTAAAGGTCAGGGTCAGGGTCAGGGTCAGGGTCAGCATCAGCGTAAAGGTCAAGGTCAAGTCAGGGTCAGTGTGAGGGTCAGGGTCATGATCAGGGTCAGGGTCATGATCAGGGTCAGGATCAAGTCCAGGGTCAGCGTCAGGGTTAGGATCAGGGTCAGGTTTAGGGTCAATGTCTGGATCAGTTTCAGCTTCAGGGTCAGGGTCAGGGTTAGGTTCAGGGTCAGGGTCAGGGTCAGGGTTATGGTCAGTGTCAGGTTTAGGGTCAATGTCTGGATCAGGTTCAGCTTCAGGGTCAGGGTCAGGGTTACGTTCAGGGTCACAATCAGACTTAGGGTCAGGTTCAGGGTCAGGGTCAGGGTCAGGGTTAGGGTCAATGTCTGGGTCAGGGTCAGGGTCAGGGTCAGTGTCAGGGTTATGGTCAGGGTCAGACTTAGGGTTAGGGACAGGTTCAGGGTCAAGTTTAAGGTCACTATCAGGGTCTGGGTCAAGTCAGTGTCCGTGTCAGGGTCAGGTTCATGGTCAGGGCTCGGGTCAATGTCTGGGTCAGGGTCAGGGTCAGGGTCAGAGTCAGTGTCAGGGTTAGGGTCAGGGTCACGGTCAGACGTAGGGTCAGGTTTAGGGTCAGGGTCAGTTTCAGTGTCAGGGTCAGGGGTACGGTCAGGGTTAGGGTCAGGGTCAGGGTCACATTCAGGGTCAGCGTTAGGGTCAGGATCAAGATCAGGGTCAGGGTCAAGGTCAGTGTCATGGTCAGGATGAGTGTCAGGGTCACGTTCAGGGTCGTGGTCAGACTTAGGGTCAAGGTTAGGGTGAGGGTCATTGTCATGGTCCGGGTCAGGGTCAGGTCATCTTTAGGGTATTGGTCAGGGTCAGGGTAAGGGGTAGGTTCAGCGTTAGAGCCAGCGTCAGGGTCAGAGTCAGGGTCAGGTTCAGGGTTAAGGTCAGGGTCAGGGTCAGGGTCAGGGTCAGCATCAAGATCAGGGTCAGGGTCAGGTCCAGGGTCAGGGTCAGTGTCAGGGTCAGTTTCAGGGTCAGGTCACGTTTAGGGTCAGGGTCAGGGTTAGGGTCAGGGTCAGTGGTAGGGTCAGGGTCAGGGTCAGGGTCAGGGTCAGGGTCAAGGTCAGGTTCAATGTAACGGTCAGACTTAGAATCAGGGAACAGGTCAGGGTCAGGTTTAAGGTCAGTGTCACGTTGAGGGTCAGGTTCAGGTTCAGGGTTAGGTTCAGGGTCAGGGTCAGGGTCAGGGTCAGGGTCAGTGTCAGGGTTATGGTCAGGGTCAGACTTAGGGTCAGGGACAGGGTCAGGGTCAAGTTTAAGGTCACTATCAGGGTCTGGGTCAAGTCAGTGTCAATGTCAGGGTCAGGTTCATGGTCAGGGTTAGGGTCAATGTCTGGGTCAGGGTCAGGGTCAGGGTCAGGGTCAGTGTCAGGGTTAGGGTCAGGGTCACGGTCAGACGTAGGGTCAGGTTTAGGGTCAGGGTCAGTTTCAGTGTCAGGGTCAGGGGTACGGTCAGGGTTAGGGTCAGAGTCAGGGTCACGTTCAGGGTCAGCGTTAGGGTCAGGATCAAGGTCAGGGTCAGGGTCAAGGTCAGTGTCATGGTCAGGATGAGTGTCAGGGTCACGTTCAGGGTCGTGGTCAGACTTAGGGTCAAGGTTAGGGTGAGGGTCATTGTCATGGTCCGGGTCAGGGTCAGGGTCAGGTCATCTTTAGGGTATTGGTCAGGGTCAGGGTAAGGGGTAGGTTCAGCGTTAGAGCCAGCGTCAGGGTCAGAGTCAGGGTCAGGTTCAGGGTTAAGGTCAGGGTCAGGGTCAGGGTCAGCGTCAAGATCAGGGTCAGGGTCAGGTCCAGGGTCAGGGTCAGTGTCAGGGTCAGTTTCAGGGTCAGGTCACGTTTAGGGTCAGGGTCAGGGTCAGGGTCAGGGTCAGCGTTAGGGTCAGGGTCAGGGTCAGGGTCAGGGTCAGGGTCAGGGTTAGTGTCAGAGTCAGGGTCATGATCAGGGTCAGGGTCAGCGTAAGGGTGAAGGTCTGGGTCAGTGTCAGGGTCAGGGTCATGATCAGGGTCAGGGTCAGGGTCAGGGTCCGGGTCAGGATTAGGGTCAATGTCTGGGTCAGGGTCAGTGTCAGGGTCAGGGTGAGTGTCAGGGTCACGTTCAGGGTCGTGGTCAGACTTAGGGTCAAGGTCAGGTTGAGTGTCAGTGTCATGGTCAGGGTCAGGGTCAGGTCAGCTTTAGGGTATTGGTCAGGGTCAGGGGTAGGTTCAGCGTTAGAGCCAGCGTCAGGGTCAGGGTCAGGTTCAGGGTTAAGGTCATGGTCAGGGTCAGGGTCAGGGTTAGGGTCAAGGTCAGGTTCAGGGTCAGGTTCAGGTTCAATGTAACGGTCAGACTTAGGGTCAGGGAACAGGTCAGTGTCAGGGCTAAGGTGAGGGTAAGGTTCAGGGTCAGGGTCAGGTTCAGGGTTAGGTTCAGGGTCAGGATCAGTTTTAGGTTCAGGGTCAGGTTCACGGTCAGAGTAAGGGTCAGTGTCAGGTCAGCTTTAGGGTATTGGTCAGGGTCAGGGTCAGGGGTAGGTTCAGTGTTAGAGTCAGCGTCAGGGTCAGGTTCAGGGTTAAGGTCAGGGTCAGGGTCATGGTCAGGTTCAGGGTCAAGATCAGGGTCAGGGTCAGGGTCAGGGTCAGACTTAGGGTCAGGGTCAGTGTCAGGGTCAAGGTGAGGTTCAGGGTCATGGTCAGGTTCAGGGTCACGGTCAGATATAGTGTCAGGGACAGGGTCAGGGTCAGGGTTAAAGTCAGGGTCAGGTTCAGGGTCAGGGTCAGGGTCAGGGTTAGGTTCAGGGTGAGCTTCAGGGTCAGGGTTATGGTCAGGGTTAGGGTCAGGGTTAGGGTAAGGTTCAGGGTTAGGGTTAGGGTCAGTGTCAGGTTCAGGTTCATGATCAGGGTCAGGGTCAGGGTAAGTGTCAAGGTCAGGTTCAGGGTCAGAGTCAGGTTCAGCGTCAGGGTCAGGGTCAGGGTCAGGGTCAGGGCTAGGTTAAGGGTCAGGGTCAGGTTCAGGGTCAGGGTCTGTGTTATTGTCATACTTATGGTTAGGGTCAGGTCAGATTTAGGTTCAGAATAGGGGTCAGGGTCAGGGTCAGGTTCAGGGTCAGGAGTAGGATGAGGGTCAGGGTCAGGGTCACGGTCAGGGTCAGGGTCACGGCCAGGGTTAGGGTCAGGGTCAGTGTCAGGGTCAGGGTCAGGGTCAGTGTCACGGTCAGGTTCAGTATTAGGTTAAGGGTCTGGGTCAGGGTAAGGGTTAGGGTCAGGGTGAGGGTTGGAGTCAGCGTCAGTGTCAGGGTTAGGGTCAGGGTCAAGGTCAGGGTCAAGATCAGTGTCAGGGTCAGGGTCAGGGTCATGATCAGGGTCAGTATCAGCGTAAAGGTCAGGGTCAGGGTCAGGGTCAGGGTCAGGGTCAGCATCAGCGTAAAGGTCAAGGTCAAGGTTAGGGTCAGTGTGAGGGTCAGGGTCATGATCAGGGTCAGGGTCATGATCAGGGTCAGGATCAAGTCCAGGGTCAGCGTCAGGGTTAGGGTCAGTGTCTGGTTTAGGGTCAATGTCTGGATCAGGTTCAGCTTCAGGGTCAGGGTCAGGGTTAGGTTCAGGGTCACAATCAGACTTAGGGTCAGGTTCAGGGTCAGGGTCAGGGTCAGGGTTAGGGTCAATGTCTGGGTCAGGGTCAGGGTCAGGGTCAGGGTCAGTGTCAGGGTTATGGTCAGGGTCAGACTTAGGGTCAGGGACAGGGTCAGGGTCAAGTTTAAGGTCACTATCAGGGTCTGGGTCAAGTCAGTGTCAGTGTCAGGGTCAGGTTCATGGTCAGGGTTAGGGTCAATGTCTGGGTCAGGGTCAGGGTCAGGGTCAGAGTCAGTGTCAGGGTTAGGGTCAGGGTCACGGTCAGACGTAGGGTCAGGTTTAGGGTCAGGGTCAGTTTCAGTGTCAGGGTCAGGGGTACGGTCAGGGTTAGGGTCAGGGTCAGGGTCACGTTCAGGGTCAGCGTTAGGGTCAGGATCAAGGTCAGGGTCAGGGTCAAGGTCAGTGTCATGGTCAGGATGAGTGTCAGGGTCACGTTCAGGGTCGTGGTCAGACTTAGGGTCAAGGTTAGGGTGAGGGTCATTGTCATGGTCCGGGTCAGGGTCAGGGTCAGGTCATCTTTAGGGTATTGGTCAGGGTCAGGGTAAGGGGTAGGTTCAGCGTTAGAGCCAGCGTCAGGGTCAGAGTCAGGGTCAGGTTCAGGGTTAAGGTCAGGGTCAGGGTCAGGGTCAGGGTCAGAGTCAAGATCAGGGTCAGGGTCAGGTCCAGGGTCAGGGTCAGTGTCAGGGTCAGTTTCAGGGTCAGGTCACGTTTAGGGTCAGGGTCAGGGTCAGTGTCAGGGTCAGCGTTAGGGTCAGGGCCAGGGTTAGGGTCAGGGTCAGGGTCAGTGTCAGAGTCAGGGTCATGATCAGGGTCAGGGTCAGCGTAAGGGTCAAGGTCAGGGTCAGTGTCAGGGTCAGGGTCATGGTCACTGTCAGACTTAGGGTCAGGGACAGGATCAGGGTCAAGTTTAAGGTCAGTATCAGGGTCTGGGTCACGTCAGTGTCATGGTCACGGTAAGGGTCAGGGTCAGGGTCAGGGTCAGGGTCAGGGTCAGTGTCAGGGTCAGGGTCATGATCAGGGTCAGGGTCAGGGTCAGGGTCAGGGGTAGGGTCAGGGTCAAGTCCAGGATCAGCGTCAGGGTCAGGGTCAGGGTCAGGATTAGGGTCAATGTCTGGGTCAGGGTCAGTGTCAGGGTCAGGGTGAGTGTCAGGGTCACGTTCAGGGTCGCGGTCAGACTTAGGGTCAAGGTCAGGGTGAGTGTCAGTGTCATGGTCAGGGTCAGGGTCAGGGTCAGGTCAGCTTTAGGGTATTGGTCAGGGTCAGGGGTAGGTTCAGCGTTAGAGCCAGCGTCAGGGTCAGGGTCAGGTTCAGGGTTAAGGTCATGGTCAGGGTCATGGTCAGGGTCAGGGTCAGGGTTAGGGTCAAGGTCAGGTTCAGGGTCAGGTTCAGGTTCAATGTAACGGTCAGACTTAGGGTCAGGGAACAGGTCAGTGTCAGGGTTAAGGTGAGGGTAAGGTTCAGGGTCAGGGTCAGGTTCAGGGTTAGGTTCAGGGTCAGGATCAGGGTTAGGTTCAGGGTCAGGGTCACGGTCAGAGTCAGGGTCAGGGTCAGGTCAGCTTTAGGGTATTGGTCAGGGTCAGGGTCAGGGGTAGGTTCAGTGTTAGAATCAGCGTCAGGATCAGGGGTAGGTTCAGTGTTAGAATCATCGTCAGGGTCAGGGTCAGGTTCAGGGTTAAGGTCAGGGTCAGGGTCATGGTCAGGTTCAGGGTCAAGATCAGGGTCAGGGTCAGGGTCATGGTCAGGTTCAGGGTCACGGTCAGATATAGTGTCAGGGACAGGGTCAGGGTCAGGTTTAAAGTCAGGGTCAGGTTCAGGGTCAGGGTCAGGGTCAGGTTTAGGTTCAGGGTGAGCTTCAGGGTCAGGGTTATGGTCAGGGTTAGGGTCAGGGTTAGGGTAAGGTTCAGGGTCAGGGTTAGGGTCAGTGTCAGGTTCAGGTTCATGATCAGGGTCAGGGTCAGGGTAAGTGTCAAGGTCAGGTTCAGGGTCAGAGTCAGGGTCATGGTCAGGGTCAGGGTCACGGTCAGAGTCAGCATCAGGGTCAGGGTCAGGGTCAGGGCTAGGTTAAGTGTCAGGGTCAGGTTCAGGGTCAGGTGTAGGATGAGGGTCAGGGTCAGGGTCAGGGTCACGGCCAGGGTTAGGGTCAGGGTCAGGGTCAGGGTCAGGGTCAGGGTCAGGGTCAGGGTTATGGTCAGGGTCAGGGTCAGTGTCAGAGTCAGGGTCATGATCAGGGTCAGGGTCAGCGTAAGGGTCAAGGTCAGGGTCAGGGTCAGGGTCAGGGTCACGGTCAGACTTAGGGTCAGGGACAGGATCAGGGTCAAGTTAAAGGTCAGTATCAGGGTCTGGGTCACGTCAGTGTCATGGTCACGGTAAGGGTCAGGGTCAGGGTCAGTGTCAGGGTCAGGGTCAGGGTCAGGGTCAGGGGTAGGGTCAGGGTCAAGTCCAGGGTCAGCGTCAGTGTCATGGTCAGGGTCAGGGTCAGGGTCAGGTCAGCTTTAGGGTATTGGTTAGGCTCAGGGTCAGGGTCAGGGTTAGGATCAGGGTCAGGGTAAGGGTCAGGGTCAGGGTTAGGTTCAGGGTCAGGGTCACGGTCAGAGTCAGGGTCAGGGTCAGGTCAGCTTTAGGGTATTGGTCAGGGTCAGGGTCAGGGGTAGGTTCAGTGTTAGAATCAGCGTCAGGGTCAGGGGTAGGTTCAGTGTTAGAATCATCGTCAGGGTCAGGGTCAGGTTCAGGGTTAAGGTCAGGGTCAGGGTCATGGTCAGGTTCAGGGTCAAGATCAGGGTCAGGGTCAGGGTCATGGTCAGGTTCAGGGTCACGGTCAGATATAGTGTCAGGGACAGGGTCAGGGTCAGGTTTAAATTCAGTGTCAGGTTCAGGTTCAGGGTCAGGGTCAGGGTTAGGGTCAGGGTCATTGTTATTGTCTGACTTAGGGTTAGGATCAGGTCAGGTTTAGGTTCAGGATAGGGGTCAGGGTCAGGTTCAGGGTCAGGGGTAGGATCAGGGTCAGGGTCAGGGTTGTTAAAAATGGCTCAGTCTTCAAAATAGGTTTAAATAAGAAAATAGGATTTATTAAGAGAATAGAGGTAACAAACAGCGCTGGGTGCACCGGGAGTCTCCGCTCCACCAGGACGCACACCAGCCACATCAAGTAGCCGATTTTTATACACCTAGACTAATACATATTCATTACTACTTCTAAAAAAAAATAAGTTATTCTAATTAGCTTCCGGGGTCCAGTCCCTCCTAGTGGAGCATGCGCATCAGTCTCCGGTGGTCCCTCTGGGGGTCTTTCATGCTGAAGGCTAGTAGTCTTCCTCTCCAAGTTTTTTTCTTGTCCTTCCCCTTTGTACTCCTTTGGCACTGTGTCAAGTTTATACAGCATCCCGTGCAGGTCTTGTCTCCTAGCCGTCCTTCAGCTTCTTCTTAATCTCTTGGACACCTGGCCAGATATCAGAGGCCTGCATAGTGTTCCATAATAGTCACTAGTTGTTATCAGCTATTCTGAGGCTCCCGGACATCAAAGAAGACATATAAACACAAATAGCTTTCTTATTGACACTTCACAAGAAATTAAAACATTCTTCACCAGCCATTCACAAGGACAGTCACACCTATAGCTGTGTTAAGTTAATTTCGAAGAAGACAAAACAACAGAAAAAAAGGCTGTAACTGCTAGAAATAGAAATCCGGAATAACAAAAGCAAACAAGCTCAAGAATTTGAGGAGTATTTTCTGAAGACTTGATAAATTGACTAGAATGAGGGGGAGACTGGGACACACTGCATCTGTGGTTCAGGAATCTGGCTGCCATTGCAGAGCCCCGAAGCAGACAGAAGCAGACAGGACTTTTCTTTATGGACACGAATTGTTAAAATATTCCTCACAATCCCTTATCTTCTTTTTAACATCCTCAATTCGTGTCTCTTCTGTTGTTAATAATCGGATTTCATCAATCCGTTCTTGGAGGGTACAATCCTTAAGCATCATAATTCACATATCCCCTTCCCTTTTTAATTAAGTTATTACAAATGTACTATTTATCACCCAGTGTATTAATAATGTAAGGCAAGGTATCATACAAGGTATAAACAATAGCGTCATTACACTACAAAACAAAAAAAATAATACTCTTTTAACCCATGGTCCGCCAGGCAGCTATGAAAATAAATCCCATTCCATATCCTTCCAGGTTGGTGCTGGGACATGGGCCAATTTTCTAATTTCTTTGGTTATCTTCTTAACTACATTTCCGTTATCGTCAATTTGTAAGCAACAATTAGAATCGTTTAATTTACCACACACACCCCCCTCTTCTGCTAGTAGATAGTCTAAAACCATTCTATGTTGAAAAATAGCATTCCTCATTTGGGTAGACTGGTCAGCCAAGAGGTCTAGAGCTGTTGCTGTTTGATTGGTTATTATTTCAAGGACAGCTTGTAACCTAATTATTCGATTTAGATTATAAATAGGTTCTCGGGCCCCAGATATTACTTCATTCGGGTTCCAGGTAGCTGGTCCATAATACTGTATGATTCTTTCAGGAGGCCACTCATTTTCTCTCCATTTTTGGGCACTACCTCCAGCTAAAGAGGCATCAATATATCGTTTTTCCCTATTGAGATCATCATATAATTTTACTCCTAAGTGTTTTCCTTGTATTTGTGATAATAAGAAGAATAAGGGTCTTATGTACCCCACATAGCATATTCCTGACCAGTCCTTTGGTAGCTTTTTATAGGCCTGTTTGTCACATACCCAATAATGTCCTTTTAAAGCCCATGTCCCATTCGGAAAAGGACCATCCCATTCCTTTTTATTTCTTGGGGCATGAAAATACAAAGTATTCTTATTACCAAGTGGTCCCGTTACAATGTCCGCTTCATTGGTACTTGTATATATACACTTCCAAGCCCCCACACCAGATTCCCACTCACAATTACAGCTAAGTTCCCCTTCACGACTTGTTACATTACGAGCTGACCAAAAATGTTTAAAAAACGCTTGTGTCCCGTTCTCATTTTGCCACCTCCAGCGGTAGACTCTTACCACATGTTGCTCCCTAGTGGTGTTATCACGCTGACAACTCAAAATTTGAACATCGAATTGTCCTTTTGATTGGGCTCTCGCCATGGCCTTACATCCAGGTCCAAAAAATTCCTTAGATGAGCACTTCAGCCAAGTCCCATTTTTTAGCTGGACATGTGTAGCATTCCATTTCCCTTTACTTGTTGTACAGTTTATAGGTCTACATTCAGGATCAGTACATTCATATCCAGGGGACAGAGTCCATTTACAAATGCTTTTTCCTACCTTTACTGTTCCTGTTCTGTTTAAACAGTATATACCTTTTTCTGATGAATGCAATGGCCACGGGCCCCCTTCATCTCTCCAAAATTGGGTTCCCTTATGAACTTCACTCAAATTGCTAACCCACCACTTAGGCTCAACTGGGCCAGCTACCCAGAGCCAACTTTCAGCTCCCCCTGGTCCTCCACAAACCCAGCAATTGCTAAGATTAAAAGCTTTAGCTACTTCCTCTCCCAGAATAAAAAAGTTATTACCATACCTCAATTGCCCTTGTATGCATAGTACCAGAAAATATAACATCCTTCTGCGTCATTCAGAGAATATCGTAGGGGTGTGAAAAATACCTTCAAGTATAGGGGTTGGATCCACCTCCAGCATCTATTTGAGCTCGGGTCACTGTTCAGCCTCTGAGGGTGGTCCAGCTCCTGGAAAACTAATTACAATAGGTTAAAAAAAAAACTTTTTTTTAGGTAAAAAAACTTTTACTATATACATATATTTATTCATTCGCTCGTTTGTTTCTCTTTTCTTTCTGGGACAGCTTGACTTTCAGTGTGGGAGAAGTCCGGTCGAGGCCCTCACATTCGGCAGTCAATACCCGTAGGGGTTGCCTCCCTCGGTAGACTATACACATTATACACACCGCAGTGGAGAGTCCTGCCCCGGTCTTGCCTTCTCCCCTTTATTTGTTGTAGGCTTGTCCCCTTCTTCGAGCCTTATTGCCAGAACATTAGTCCTTTTTTAGCTTTAACTTCAGTTCCCCAGGAGCAGACTCAACCCTCCAAGCTTTGGTATTTACTGGTCCTTTTACTCTGGATGCATGGGTCCAACCCCTTTCTGCTGTTCTCACAGCTGTTTCGGTGGTAAGTAAAACAAGATACGGTCCCTCCCACCGGGGTTGTAATGATTCTTCTTTCCAAGATTTTATTAAGACCTTGTCCCCTGGCTGAATTTGATGAATAGCGAATCCTAAAGGTGGTGTCTGAGCCAGTATTCCAATTTCTCTCAGTTCTTGCAGTCTTTTCCCAATAGTAACTATATATTTCTGGATGCTACGATCCTCAACTACATTGTCTCCCAGAGGCATCCCCTGTGAATAAGGCATACCATATAACATTTCATATGGTGATAATCCAGTCTTATTATGTGGTTTGGTTCTGATGTTTTAGAAGTGCTAATGGTAAGCATCGAATCCAAGGCATTTGTGTCTCAATCATTAATTTAGCCAATTGCTGTTTTATCGTTTGATTCATTCTTTCTACTTTTCCTGAACTTTGTGGGTGCCACAGAGTATGATATTCCCACTGAATACCCAATGATTGACATAGTAATTTTATTATTTTAGAAGTGTGTGCCCTGGTCAGAATCAATGTACTGGATTATCCCATATCTAGGTATTAGGTGTTCCAATAAAATTTTTGCCACCACTTGTGCCGTGGCTCGTGCCACGGGATAAGCTTCTACCCATTATGTTAAATGATCCACAATTACCAATAAATATTTTATTCTCCCTACTTTGGGCAATTCAGTAAAATCAACTTGTACTCTCTCGAAAGGCCGATAAGCTGTTTTTCTTCCTCCTGCAGTCTCTTGTTGAAATATTTTCTTATTTATTCTTTGACAAGTTAAACAACCTTGTGTGATTTGCTTTGCTATTTCAAAAAAAAAAAACAATGCACCCAAATTGTTTTAGTAAATGATCACTTAACACCTTTGTACCCCAATGTGTTCGTGCATGCGAACATCCCAATATTTGCTTCGCATAAGCCTTTGGCAATATCTCTCATCTGTCTGGCAGAGTCTATTTTCCTTGTTCTAATTTAGCCCCTATTTTCTCCAGTTTCGTTTGTTTGTTTTGTTTTGTTTTCCATTGCATTCCAGAGTCAGTCAAAAATTCCATAGGGGTTTCTTTTGGATCTTGTTGGAACAGATTCTCAATTCCCAATTTAACCAGATTTTGGTATTTACCGTTCATTATTTCCGGGGTGACTATAGTCCCAGCGTAGGGCCGGTCAGGGGAATGCAATTGTCAACAGTTCCCTGAGCGGTCCCATTGGCAATCTGAGCTCACTCATAAACTCAGGTTGTTTTAAGAGTTCGTTGCTTTTCTGTGTCCATGACAACTCTCTCGCACCCATCATGGTCCCTCTGCCCCAAAGGGCTCACACCGGTGATTTTGGGATCACAGCCTCCTGTTGAGGCAGAACTATTAACATTCCTACATCCTCTTCCCCTGCTCATTCAACTTCAAACAGCTCTGTTAAACACTACATGTCACACCTTTAACACCTTCAGCAACTCTTTTAACCCTTCCTTTATCTGTCTCCAGCCTGTACTTTTCTCATGCCAACACCAAAGGCTCAGTCAGGGGCCAACTTAATTCCACTCTTTTCCTCTAAGATGCTGAAACGACATATCAGTATGAGACATTTAATCCTATTTTCCTTCTCTCCTCAAAAACAACATTAATTGCAAGATAGTGTTATAGTCGATTGATTATAAAGTGGCCATTTAGTTTATATAGTGGCCACCACTGATTGCAATACTTAGTGAAAGTCCCCTTGCTTTCTGTGCCCAGTTTCAATCATAAATCCACGGAACTTCAGGAAAACAGCTGAAGCACGCAGTCTCCAGTCTTCTAGACAAACATTATCACCTTTTCCACAAAAATTTACATTTCAACAGGAGCGAATTTTTCTCATGCACTTTGTTAGTAAGCCCATACAAAACAAGGAATCACTCCTGTGTATCCGTCAATATGGGGGTTTAAATGGTATTGATGCCTAAATAAACTCGCTCTCCCCCTTCTTACCAAATTCCCAGGGCTCAAGCCCGAACTACCAAAGAAATGAATCAGTCAGCCCCCTTCTCCCTTTTCTTTTTGCCACTGACCATCCACCACAAATGGATGAGACACATGATTACTAGTTAGGAAAGAGAGTGTAACGTCTGCTATACGGCTGCAGGCAGTGCCAGCTGCAACCTTAGAAGCTATTTGTGAAAGAGCCTGCCGGTGGTCATTTGGCAGTGTAATCTGCGTCTCTGCACTCCTGCCCCATAATAGAGCTAAATCGTCATTAGTAATCCGTAGAATGTGGCAACCCCACGGAATGTTATCCAGAAACATAGTTATAACAGTTATAACACCGATCTGGGGACGAATAGTCTTTTTTTGCATTGCAAGATAAACCTCTCATAAAAAGAATGCTAGAGAGAAGCAGCACAGCCGCTGCTGCCTCCATGGTTATGCCAGACAGGCTGCAGGGTCCTGATCTCCGCCCCGCTGCTATGTGCCAACTCGCCACACGGTGAGGGTGAGGGTCGGCTGCCGTTGTCCACCGACGCCTCTGGTCTCCCATAGCAACTCGATCTCGGATGTCCCGTGTCTCACCGCGATTACTTCAATTTCCCGCGTTTTCCGGCTTCTGTCAGGTCTCTCCGTGTCTCTCGGGTCGCCCGGCGCCGCTGCGATCTCCCGGCGCCGCTCCGGGCTCCCGCGTTTTCACTGTCACACTCAAAGCATTTAAGAGCAAAAATAGGATCACAAGATACACCGCCAGGCCCATATATTAGGCACCACCACTCAAAACTTGGATAAAACTTTTTCACTTCGTTCGTCTCCGCCCACTCTCTTTGCAGAGAATACGGATCAGAACTCTGTACTCGCTCACTCACACAGCAATCACACAGAGAGGCCTCTAGCACACCTCATTCACACCACAAGAATATAATTTAGAATGTTAACCAATCAAACAAGTATTGTCTCTGACTGTGTTCTTCGTGAAGTGACTTGTAACACTTTGTTTCAAACCCTTGCACTTACACAAATACTTTCAACACAAAATACCTGGACATTTAAAAATAACACATACAATTATTAACACTCCAGTTAGTATCCCTCCAGCAGCTGAAAACATGCCGTTTGTCTGCAGTTTCAGGAGATCTTTGCTCCTGTGGTGAGCAGCTGAGAGTGGAGTCCCCTCCGAGCAAAACACTCAGGATGCACCTAGGGGCGTCCGTTCCGCAGCTGATCCCGCAGCCGAGCAGAGTATCTCCTGCCTAGCTCACAGAAAGATGACAAAATGACTCACAGAAAGCTGACTCCACGATCAGTAAGATTGTAAAGTAGGTACGTTTACTCAGTTCTGGGCGGCACAGGGCGGGTAGTCCCACCAAAGTCGTGCACGCCTAACGTGGCAACTTGCTTTGGTTATATCTAGCAAAGAGTTACATATACATGAACATTCCTATACATCTGCATAACCTGTCCCTTTGTGAACAGTCCTCCTTATCTCAGACCCCTTGATTAAAGTCCGAACCATGTGGTTGTTTTAGATCTGGTTCTCAGGGTCCGAGAGGCTCCTGTTATCTGGAGGTACAAGTGCAGCACAGGCACAAATGTAGCACATATTCATTCTTAATCAATTGCTCTCTAATTTCTAATTCCAATGTTTCAGCTTGCTCTTTTCCGGATCCATGGGTATTCTACTATTAATGTTCAAAGCCTGACAGACCCCGTCCTCCGTGGATCAAAATACATGGGGTCTTAAGAGTTCTTTTGGTCATTCTATCATATAATACTGGGTCATTTTTAATTTACTCTTTTTAATTTTTCTGGGCCCCCTATTGTTCCAATTTCCAATCATTATTCCTAATGGACTTTCTGGTGGTATATCTGGTAATTTGCTCCCTTCTCGGTCCTTGGTCCTCGATTTTTTCTGACCCATCTGGGAATTTTAATAGTGGCAATTCCCACAGCCCTTGGTTGCCCTCAGTGAGAGTGTCTTGCAGGGGGTTTAGGACCTGTCACCCACCCACGTGTCCAGAATTCTATAGGAATCACTCCTATAGAATCAATCCTTTCACCGGCTAAGCCCCCCTCCAGGAGATTAGAACCGGTGAGAAAACAACAAAAAAAAAGACCTCCACACTGACGTTAGAAGTCTCAGTTACACTCTCACACACAAACACTAGCAACCGCACCTTTACCCAACCGAACGGTATCCGCAAACGCTTACGACTCCGTCGTCTTCGTCCGGATCTTCGCGCGCAGAATTACGGGAAAAAACGACCAACAATGCAGCCGGCAAGGGAGCTCAAAAAATCAAATTCTTTGCTTACCTTTATTCAGGTTCAGGATGGCATTAGTCCCGACCCGACTCAAACAGGAGCCACCAAATGGTGGGGCGCCTCTCCTGGATCAAATCAGGGTTCAGGAACCATAGCCATCCCGGACGAACCCCCAAATTGTTAAAAATGACTCAGTCTTCAAAATAGGTTTAAATAAGAAAATAGGATTTATTAAGAGAATAGAGGTAAGCAAACAGCGCTGGGTGCACTGGGAGTCTCCGCTCCACCAGGACGCACACCAGCCACATCAAGTAACTGATTTTTATACTCCTAGACTAATACATATTCATTACTACTTCTAAAAAAATAGGTTATTCTAATTAGCTTCCGGGGTCCAGTCCCTCCTAGTGGAGCATGCGCGTCAGTCTCCGGTGGTCCCTCTGGGGGTTTTTCATGCTGAAGGCTAGTAGTCTTCCTCTCCAAGTTTTTTTCTTGTCCTTCCCCTTTGTACTCCTTTGGCACCGTGTCAAGTTTATACAGCATCCCCTGCAGGTCTTGTCTCCTAGCCGTCCTTCAGCTTCCTTTTTTTCTTCTTCTTAATCTCTTGGACTCCTGGCCAGATATCAGAGGCCTGCATAGTGTTCCATAATAGTCACTAGTTGTTATCAGCTATTCTGAGGCTCCCGGACATCAAAGAAGACATACAAACACAAATAGCTTTCTTATTGACACTTCACAAGTAATTAAAACATTCCCTACCAGCTATTTACAGGGACAGTCACACCTATAGCCGTGTTAAGTTAATTTCGAAGAAGACAAAACAATAGGAAAAAGGCTGTAACTGCTAGAAATAGAAATCCGGAATAACAAAGGCAAACAAGCTCAAGAATTTGAGGAGTATTTTCTGAAGACTTGATAAATTGACTAGAATGAGGGGGAGACTGGGACACACTGCATCTGTGGTTCAGGAATCTGGCTGCCATTGCAGAGCCCCGAAGCAGACAGAAGCAGACAGGATTTTTCTTTATGGACACGAATTGTTAAAACATTCCTCACAGGGTCAGGGTTAAGGTCAGGTTTAGTGTCAGGGTCAGGGTCAAGTTCAGGGTTAATGTCAAGGTCAGGGTCAGGGTCAGGTTTAGGGTCACGGTCAGGGGTAGGGTCAGGTTCAGAGTCAGGTTCAGGGTCAGTGTCAGGGTCACAGTCAGCGTCAGGGTCAGGGTTAGGGTCAGGGTTGGGGACAGGGTCAGGGTTAGGTTCAGGGTTAGGGTCAGGGTCCAAGTCAGTGTTAGGGTCAGGGTTAGGGTCATGGTCAGGTTTAGGTTCAGGGTCAGGTTCAGAATTAAGGTCAGGTTCAGGGTCAGGGTCAGGGTCACCTTCAGGGTTAGGGTCAGGGTTAGGGTCAGGGTCCAAGTCAGTGTTAGGGTCAGGGTTAGGGTCATGGTCAGGTTTAGGTTCAGGGTCAGGTTCAGAATTAAGGTCAGGTTCAGGGTCCGGGTCACGGTCAGGGTTAGGGTCAGGGTTAGGGTCAGGGTCAGGTTCAGGGTCAGGGTCAGTGTCAGAGTAAATTTCAGGGTCATGGTCAGGGTCAGGGTCAGGTCTGGTTTAGGGTCAGGGTCAGTGTCATTGTTAGGGTCAACATCAGGGTTTGGGTCAGGGTCAGGGTCAGTGTTAGTGTAAGGGTCAAGGTCAGGGTCAGTGTCAGGGTCATGATCAGGGTCAGGGTCAAGGTCAGGTTCAGGGTCAGGGCGAGGGTCAGGTTCACGGTCAGGGTCACGGTCAGACATAGGGTCAGGTTCAGGATCAGGGTCAGGGTCAGGGTCAGGTTCAGGTTTAGGGTCAGGGTCAGGGTCACAGTTAGGGTCAAGGTCAGGATCAGGGTCAGGGTTAGGGTCAGCTCAGGTTCAGTGTCAGGTTCAGGTTGTAGGTCAGGGTCAGGGTCAGGTTCAGAGTGAGGGTCAGGGTCAGGTCAGGCTTAGGGGCAGGGTCAGTGTCAGGGTCAATGTCAGGGTTAGGGTCATGGTCAGTGTCAGTGTCAGGGTCAGGTTAAGGGTCAGGGTAAGGGTCAGGGTCAGGGTTAGGTTCAGGGTCAGATTCAGGGTCAGGGTCAGTGTTAGGTTCAGGGTCAGGGTCAGGATCAGGGTCACGGTCAGAATTTTGGGTCAGGGTCAAGGTTAGTGTCAGGGTGAGGTTTAGGGCCAGGGTCAGGGCTGGGGTCAAGGTTAGGTCAGGTTTAGGGTCAGGGTCAGGGTCAGGGTCAGGATCAGGGTCAGGGTCAGGGTCAGGGTCAGGGTCAGTGTCACGGTCAGGGTTATGGTCAGGTTTAGGGTTAGGGTCATGGTCAGGGTCAGGTGTAGGGTCATGGTCAGGGCCAGGGTCAGGGCCAAAGTAAGGGTCTGGGTCAAGGTTAGCGTCAGGGTCAGGGTCAGGTTTAGGGTCAAGGTCAGGGACAGGGTCAGGGTCACGATCAGGGTAAAGTTCAGGGTCAGGGTTAGTGTCAGGATCAGTTTCGTGGTCAGGGTCAGTGTCAGAGTAAATTTCGGGGTCGCGGTCAGTGTCAGGGTCAGGTAAGGTTTATGGTCAGGGTCAGTGTCATTGTTAGGGTCAACATCAGGGTTTGGGTCAGGGTCAGGGTCAGTGTTAGTGTAAGGGTCAAGGTCAGGGTCAGTGAATGGTCATGATCAGGGTCACGGTCAAGGCCAGGTTCAGGGTCAGCGCGAGGGTCAGGTTCACGGTCAGGGTCACGGTCAGACATATGGTCAGGGTCACTGTCACTGTCAGAGTCAGGGTCAGGGTCAGGTTTAGGGTCAGGGTCAGGATCAAAGTTAGGGTCAAGGTCAGGGTCAGGGTCAGGGTCAGGTCAGGTTCAGTGTCAGGTTCAGGTTGTAGGTCAGGGTCAGGGTCAGGGTCAGAGTGAGGTTCAGGGTCAGGTCAGGCTTAGGGGCAGGGTCAGTGTCAGGGGCAGGGTCAGGGTTAGGGTCATGGTCAGTGTCAGGTTCAGGGTCAGGTTAAGGATCAGGGTAAGGGTCAGGGTTAGGTTCAGGGTCAGATTCAGGGTCAGGGTCGGTGTTAGGTTCAGGGTCAGGGTCAAGGTCAAGGTCACGGTCAGATTTAGGGTCAGGGTCACGTTCAGGGTCAGGGTTAGGGTCACGGTCAGAATTTTGGGTCAAGGTCAAGGTTAGTGTCATGGTGAGGTTTAGGGTCAGGGTCAGGGCCGGGGTCAAGGTTAGGTCAGGTTTAGGGTCAGGGTCAGTATCAGGGTCACGGTCAGGGTCAGGTTCAGTGTCACGGTCAGGGTTATGGTCAGATTTAGGGTCAGGGCCAGGGTCAGGGCCAAAGTAAGGGTCAGGGTCACGTTTAGCGTCAGGGTCAGGGTCAGGATCGGAATCAGGGCATTGTCAGGGTCTTGGTCAGGGTCAGGGTCAGGGTCAGTGTCAGGGTAAGCGTCAGACTCAGGGTCAGTGACAGGGTTAGGGTCAGGTTCAGGGTCAGGGTCAGAGTCAGGGTTAGTGTCAAAATCATTGTCAGGGTTACGTTTAGGGTCATTGTCGGGGTCAGGGTCAGTGTCAGGGTTAGGTTCCGATTTAGGGTCAGGGTCAGAGTCAGGGTCACGGTCAGGGTTAGTTTCAGGGTCAGGGTCAGGGTCAGGGTCAGAATCAGGGTTAGGTTCAGGGTCAGCGTCAGGGTCAGGTTCAGAATTAAGGTCAGGTTCAGGGTCAGGGTCAGGGTCACGGTTAAGGTCAGGTAAGGGGCAGGGGTAGGGTAAGGATCAGGGTCAGGGTCACTGTCAGGGTCAGGGTTAAGGTCACGGTCAGGGTCACGGTCAGTGTCAGGGTCACTGTCAGTGTCAGGGTCAGGGTCAGGTCAGGTTTAGGGTCAGGGTCAGGGTCAGGGTAAGGGGTAGGGTTAGTTTCAGGGTCACGGTCAGGGTCCAGGTCAGGGTCAGATTCAGGGTCAGGGTCACGGTTATGGTCAAGTTCAGGGTGTAGTTCAGAGTCAGGGTCAGCATCAGGGTCAGGATCAGCGTAACGGTCAGGGTCAGGGTCAGGGTCAGGGTCAGGGTCAGGGTGATGTTCAGGGTCAGGGTCAAGGTAAGGGTCAGGGTCAGGCCAGGGTGATGGTCAGGGTCAGGGTCACGGTATTTCTTAGAATCAGGGACAGGGTCAGGGTCAGGGTCAAGGTCAGGGTTAGGGTCAGGGTCAGTTTGAGGTTCAGGGTCACGGTCAGGGTCTCAGTCAGACTTAGTGTCAAGGTCATGTTCAGGGTCAGTGTCAGGGTCAGGGTAAGGGGTAGGGTCAGGTCTGGTTTAGTGTTAAGGTCAGGGTCAGACTTAGGGTCAGGGTAAGTGACAGGGTCAGGGTCAGTGTTAGGGTCACGGTCAGGGTTAGGGTGAGGGTCAGGGTCAAGGTCATGATCAGGGTCAGGGTAAGTGTTAGGGTAAGGGTCAGGGTTAGGGTGAGGGTCAGGGTCAAGGTCATGATCAGGGTCACGGTCAGAATTAGGGTAAGGGTTAGGGTCACAGTCAGACTTAGGTTCAGGATCAGTATCAGGTTCAGGGTCAGGACAGGTTGAGGATCAGGTTGAGGGTCTGGTTTAGTGTCAGGGTCAGGGACAGGGTCAGTGTCAGGGTCAGGGTCAGGGTCAGGGTCAGGGTCAGGGTCTCGGTCAGGGTCAAAGTCAAGTTCATTGTGTAGGTCAGGGTCAGGGTTAGGGTCACGGTCAGGGATAGGGTCAGGCTTAGGCTCAGGGTCAGTGTCAGGTTCTGGGTCAGGTGTAGAGTCAGGGTCAGGGCCAGGGTCAGTGCCAAATTCAGGGTAACGATCAGGATAAGGGTCAGGGTCAGGGTCAGGGTCAGGGTCAGGGTCAGGGTCAGGGACAGGTCAGGTTTAGGGTCAGTGTCAGTGTCAGGGTCAGGGTCAGGGTCAGAGTCAAGGTCAGGGTCAGGGTCAGGTTCACGGTCAAACTTAGGTTCAGGGTCACGGTTAGGGTTAGGGTCAGGGTCAGGGTCAGGGTTGAGGGTCGGGGTCACAGTCAGAATTTTAAGTTCAGGGTCAGTGTTAGCGTCAGGGTGATGTTTAGGGTTAGGGTCAGGGTCAGGTCAGGTTTAGGGTTAGGGTAAGTGTTAGGGTCAGGGTCAGGAGTACGGTTAGGTTCAGGGTCAGTATCAGGGTCACGGTCAGGGTCCAGGTCAGGGTCAGAGTCAGGGTCAGGGTCACGGTTATGGTCAAGTTCAGGGTGTAGTTCAGAGTCAGGGTCAGCATCAGGGTCAGGATCAGCGTAACGGTCAGGGTCAGGGTCAGGGTCAGGGTCAGGGTCAGGGTGATGTTCAGGGTCAGGGTCAAGGTCAGGGTCAGGGTCAGGCCAGGGTGAGGGTCAGGGTCAGGGTCACGGTATTTCTTAGAATCAGGGACAGGGTCAGGGTCAGGGTTAAGGTCAGGGTCAGGTTCAAGGTCAGGGTCAGGGTCAGAGTCAGGGTCAGGGTCAGCACAAGGGTTAGGGTCAGAGTGAGGGTCAGGGTCAGTGTCAGGGGTAGAGTCAGCGTCAGGGCGAGGGTCAGGGTCAGGTTCAGGGTCAGGGTCAAGGTCAGGGTTAGGGTCAGGGTCAGTTTGAGGTTCAGGGTCACGGTCAGGGTCTCAGTCAGACTTAGTGTCAAGGTCATGTTCAGGGTCAGGGTCAGGGTCAGGGTAAGGGGTAGGGTCAGGTCTGATTTAGTGTTAAGGTCAGGGTCAGACTTAGGGTCAGGGTAAGTGACAGGGTCAGGGTCAGTGTTAGGGTCACGGTCAGGGTTAGGGTGAGGGTCAGGGTCAAGGTCATGATCAGGGTCAGGGTAAGTGTTAGGGTAAGGGTCAGGGTTAGGGTGAGGGTCAGGGTCAAGGTCATGATCAGGGTCACGGTCAGAATTAGGGTAAGGGTTAGGGTCACAGTCAGACTTAGGTTCAGGGTCAGTATCAGGTTCAGGGTCAGGACAGGTTGAGGATCAGGTTGAGGGTCTGGTTTAGTGTCAGGGTCAGGGACAGGGTCAGTGTCAGGGTCAGGGTCAGGGTCAGGGTCAGGGTCAGGGTCAGGGTCTCGGTCAGGGTCAAAGTCAAGTTCATTGTGTAGGTCAGGGTCAGGGTTAGGGTCACGGTCAGGGATAGGGTCAGGCTTAGGCTCAGGGTCAGTGTCAGGTTCTGGGTCAGGTGTAGAGTCAGGGTCAGGGCCAGGGTCAGTGCCAAATTCAGGGTAACGATCAGGATAAGGGTCAGGGTCAGGGTCAGGGTCAGGGTCAGGGTCAGGGACAGGTCAGGTTTAGGGTCAGTGTCAGTGTCAGGGTCAGGGTCAGGGTCAGAGTCAAGGTCAGGGTCAGGGTCAGGTTCACGGTCAAACTTAGGTTCAGGGTCACGGTTAGGGTTAGGGTCAGGGTCAGGGTCAGGGTTGAGGGTCGGGGTCACAGTCAGAATTTTAAGTTCAGGGTCAGTGTTAGCGTCAGGGTGATGTTTAGGGTTAGGGTCAGGGTCAGGTCAGGTTTAGGGTCAGGGTAAGTGTTAGGGTCAGGGTCAGGAGTACGGTTAGGTTCAGGGTCAGTATCAGGGTCACGGTCAGGGTCAGGGTCAGGATCAGGGTCAAGGTCAAGTTCAGGGTGTAGGTCAGGGTCAGGGTTAGGTTCAGTGTCATGGTCAGGGTCAGGGTCAGGTTCAGAGTTAGGGTCAGGGTCAGGGTCAGGGTTAGGGTCACGGTCAAATTTAGGGTCAGGGTTAGGGTCAGGGTCAGGTTCAGTGTGAGGTGTAGGGTCAGGGTCAGGGCCAGGGTCAGGGCCGAATTCAGGGTCACCATCAGGATTAGGGTGAGGGTCAGGGTCAGTGTCAGGGTCAGGGTCAGCGTCAGACTCAGGGTCAGGGTCAGGGTTAGGCTCAGGGTTAAGTTCAGGGTCATGGTCAGGGTTAGTGTCAAAATCCGTGTCAGGGTCACGTTTACGGTCAGTGTCAGGGTCCGGGTCAAAGTCAGTGTTAGGGTCAGTGTCAGAGTCAGGTTCAGGTTCAGATTTAGGGTCAGGGTCAGGGTCACAGTCAGGGTCATGTCAGGGTTAGGGTCAGGGTTTGGGTCAGGGTCAGGGTCAGGGTCAGGTTCAGGGTCAAGGTCAGACTTAGGGTCAGGGTCACGGTCAGGGTCGGATTCAGGTTCAAAGACAGGGTCAGGTTCAGGGTAGAGGTCTAGGTCAGGGTCAGGTTCAGGGTTAGGGTAACAGTCAGGGTCAGGGTCTGGGTCAGGGTCAGGGTAGGGGTCAGGGCATTGTCAGGGTAGGGGTCAGGGTCAGGGTCAGGGTCAGGGTTAGGGTCAGGTTCAGGGTCAGGGTCACGATTAAGGTCAGGGTAAGGGGCAGGGGTAGGGTCAGGATCAGGGTCAGGGTCACTGTCAGGGTCAGGGTCAGGGTTAGGGTCACGGTCAGGGTCAGGGTCAGAATCAGGGTCACGGTTAGTGTCAGGGTTAGGGTCAGGGTCAGGGTCATGATCAGGGTCAGGGTCAGCGTTAGGGTTAATGTCAGGGTCAGGGTCAAGGTCAGGGTCAGGGTCACATTCAGGGTCAGGGTCAGGGTCAGGTTCCGGGTCAGGGTCAGGGTCAAGGTTAGAGTCAGGGTGAGGTTTAGGGTCAGGGTCAGGTCAGGTTTAGGGTCAGGGTAAGGTTCAGTGTTAGGGTCATGGTCAGGTTCAGGGTCAGGGTCAGTGTCAGAGTAAATTTCAGGGTAAGGGTCTGGGTCAGGGTCAGTGTCAGGTCTGGTTTAGAGTCAGGGTCAGTGTCATTGTTAGGGTCAACATCAGGGTTTGGGTCAGGGTCAGGGTCAGTGTTAGTGTAAGGGTCAAGGTCAGGGTCAGTGTCAGGGTCATGATCAGGGTTAGGGTCAAGGTCAGGTTCAGGGTCAGGGCGAGGGTCAGGTTCACGGTCAGGGTCACGGTCAGACATAGGGTCAGGTTCAGGATCAGGGTCAGGGTCAGGGTCAGGTTCAGGTTTAGGGTCAGGTTCAGGGTCACAGTTAGGGTCAAGGTCAGGATCAGGGTCAGGATCAGGGTCAGGTCAGGTTCAGTGTCTGGTTCAGCTTATAGGTCAGGGTCGGGGTCAGGGTCAGGGTCAGAGTGAGGGTCAGGGTCAGGTCAGGCTTAGGGGCAGGGTCAGGTCAGGCTTAGGGGCAGGGTCAGTGTCAGGGTCAGGGTCAGGGTTAGGGTCAGTGTCAGGGTCAGGTTAAGGGTCAGGGTAAGGGTCAGGGTAAGGGTCAGGGTCAGGGTTAGGTTCAGGGTCAGATTCAGGGTTAGGGTCAGTGTTAGGTTCAGGGTCAGGGTCAAGGTCAAGGTCACGTTCAGATTTAGGGTCAGGGTCACGTTTAGGGTCAGGGTCAGGGTCACGGTCAGAATTTTGTGTCAGGGTCAAGGTTAGTGTCAGGGTGAGATTTAGGGTCAGGGTTAGAGCCGGGGTCAAGGTTAGGTAAGGTTTAGGGTCAGGGTCAGGGTCAGGGTCAGGGTCAGGGTCAGGGTCAGGGGTAGTGTTTGGTTCAGGGTCAGTATCAGGGTCAGGGTCAGGGTCAGGGTCAGGGTCAGGGTCAGGGTCAGGATCAGGTTCAGAGTTAGGGTCAGGGTTAAGGTCAGGGTCAAGGTCAATGTCACGGTCAGGGTTATGGTCAGGTTTAGGGTCAGGGTCAGTGTCAGGGTCAGGTGTAGGGTCATGGTCAGGGCCAGGGTCAGGGCCAAAGTAAGGGTCAGGGTCACGGTTAGCGTCAGGGTCAGGGTCAGGATCGGAATCAGGGCATTGTCAGGGTCATGGTCAGGGTCAGGGTCAGGGTCTGTGTCAGGATCAGCGTCAGACTCAGGGTCAGGGTCTGGGTTAGGGACAGTGTCAGGGTCAGCGTCAGGGTCAGATTTAGGGTCAGGGTTAGGGTCAGGGTCAGGGTCAGGGTGAGGGTCAGTGTCAGGATCAGAGTCAGGGTCACGGTATTTCTTAGAATCAGGGACAGGGTCAGGGTCAGGGTTAAGGTCAGGGTCAGGTTCAAGGTCAGGGTCACTGTCAGAGTCAGGGTCAGGGTCAGGACAAGGGTTAGGGTCAGAGTGAGGGTCAGGGTCAGGGTCAGGGGTAGAGTCAGCGTCAGGGCGAGGGTCAGGGTCAGGTTCAGGTTCAGGGTCAAGGTCAGGGTTAGGGTCAGGGTCAGTTTGAGGTTCAGGGTCACGGTCAGGGTCTCAGTCAGACTTAGTGTCAAGGTCATGTTCAGGGTCAGGGTCAGGGTAAGGGGTAGGGTCAGGTCTGGTTTAGTGTTAAGGTCAGGGTCAGACTTAGGGTCAGGGTAAGTGACAGGGTCAGGGTCAGTGTTAGGGTCATGGTCAGGGTAAGGGTCAGGGTCAGGGTCAAGGTCATGATCAGGGTCACGGTCAGAATTAGGGTAAGGGTTAGGGTCACAGTCAGACTTAGGTTCAGGATCAGTATCAGGTTCAGGGTCAGGACAGGTTGAGGATCAGGTTGAGGGTCTGGTTTAGTGTCAGGGTCAGGGACAGGGTCAGTGTCAGGGTTAGGGTCAGGGTCAGGGTCATGTTCAGGGTTAGGGTCAGGATCAAGTTCAGGGTCAGGGTTAGGGACAGGGTCAGTGTCAGGGTCAAGGTCAGGGTCAGGGTTAGGGTCAGGGTCAGTGTCAGGGTCTCGGTCAGGGTCAAAGTCAAGTTCATTGTGTAGGTCAGGGTCAGGGTTAGGGTCACGGTCAGGGATAGGGTCAGGGTTAGGGTCAGGGTCAGTGTTAGGTTCTGGGTCAGGTGTAGAGTCAGGGTCAGGGCCAGGGTCAGTGCCAAATTCAGGGTAACGATCAGGATAAGGGTCAGGGTCAGGGTCAAGGTCAGGGTCAGGGTCAGGGTCAAGGTCATGGTCAGGGTCAGGTTCACGGTCAGACTTAGGTTCAGGGTCACGGTTAGGGTTAGGGTCAGGGTCAGGGTCAGGGTTGAGGGTCAGGGTCACAGTCAGAATTTTAAGTTCAGGGTCAGTGTTAGCGTCAGGGTGATGTTTAGGGTTAGGGTCAGGGTCAGGTTCAGTGTGAGGCGTAGGGTCAGGGTCAGGGCCAGGGTCAGGGCCGAATTCAGGGTCACCATCAGGGTCGGGGTCAGGGTCAGGGTTAGGCTCAGGGTTAAGTTCAGGGTCATGGTCAGGGTTAAGTTCAGGGTCATGGTAAGGGTTAGTGTCAAAATCAGTGTCAGGGTCACGTTTACGGTCAGTGTCAGGGTCCGGGTCAAAGTCAGTGTTAGGGTCATTGTCAGATTCAGGGTCAGGTTCAGATTTAGGGTCAGGGTCAGGGTCACAGTCAGGGTCACGGTCAGGGTTAGGGTCAGTGTTTGGGTCAGTGTCAGGGTCAGTGTCAGGTTCAGGGTCAAGGTCAGACTTAGGGTCAGGGTCACGGTCAGGGTCGGGTTCAGGTTCAAAGACAGGGTCAGGTTCAGTGTCAAGGTCTGGGTCAGGGTCAGGTTCAGGTTTAGGGTAACAGTCAGGGTCAGGGTCAGGGTCAGGTTAGGGGGCAGGGGTAGGGTCAGGATCAGGGTCAGGGTCACTGTCAGGGTCAGGGTCAGGGTCAGGGTCAGGGTCAGGGTCAGGTTCATGATCAGGGTCAGTGTCAGGGTTAGGGTTAATGTCAGGTTCAGGGTCAGGGTCTGGGTCAGGTTCAGGGTCAGGGTCAGGGTCAAGGTTAGAGTCAGGGTGAGGTTTAGGGTCAGGGTCAGGGTCAGGGTCATGTCAGGTTTCGGGTCAGGGTCAGGTTCAGTGTTAGGGTCAGGGTCAGGTTTAGGATCAGGTTCAGGGCCAAGGTCAGGTTCAGGGTCAGTGTCAGTGTCAGTGTTAGGGTCAGGGTCAGCATCAGACTCAGGGTCAGGCTCAGGGTTAGGCTCAGGTTTAGGGTCAGGGTCATGGTAAGGGTTAGTGTCAAAATCATTGTCAGGGTCACGTTTACGGTCAGTGTCAGGGTCCGGGTCAAAGTCAGTGTTAGGGTCAGTGTCAGGGTCAGGGTCAGGTTCAGATTTAGGGTCAGTGTCTGGTTCAGAGTCAGGGTCACGGTCAGGGTTAGGGTCAGGATTTGGGTCAGGGTCAGGGTCAGGGAGATATTCAGTGTCAGGGTTAAGTCCGGGTCAAGGTCAGAGTCAGGGTCAAGTTCAGGTCAGGATCTGGGTTAGGTTCAGGGACATGGTCAGGTTCAGGGTCAGGGACAGGGTCAGGTTTAGGGTCAAGGTCAGGGTCAGGGTCAGGGTCACGATCAGGGTAAAGTTCAGGGTCAGGGTCAGGGTCAGGGTTAGTGTCAGGATCAGGTTCATGGTCAGGGTCAGTGTCAGAGTAAATTTCAGGGTCGCGGTCTGTGTCAGGGTCAGGGTCAGGTCAGGTTTATGGTGAGGGTCAGTGTCATTGTTAGGGTCAAAATCAGGGTTTGGGTCAGGGTCAGGGTCAGTGTCAGGGTCATGATCAGGGTCAGGGTCAAGGTCAGGTTCAGGGTCAGCGCGAGGGTCAGGTTCACGGTCAGGGTCACGGTCAGACATAGGGTCAGGTTCAGGGTCACTGTCAGAGTCAGGGTCAGGGTCAGGTTTAGGGTCAGGGTCAAAGTTAGTGTCAAGGTCAGGGTCAGGGTCAGGGTCAGGTCAGGTTCAGTGTCTGGTTCAGGTTGTAGGTCAGGGTCAGGGTCAGTGTGAGGGTCTGGGTCAGGTCAGGCTTAGGGGCAGGTCAGTGTCAGGGTCAGGGTCAGGGTTAGGGTCATGGTCAGTGTCAGGTTCAGGGTCAGGTTAAGGGTCAGGGTAAGGGTCAGGGTCAGGGTTAGGTTCAGGGTCAGATTCAGGGTCAGGGTCAGGGTCAGTGTTAGGTTCAGGGTCAGGGTCAAGGTCAAGGTCACAGTCAGACTTAGGGTCAGGGTCACGTTCAGGGTCAGGGTCAGGGACACTTTCAGAATTTTGGGTCAGGGTCAAGGTTAGTGTCAGGGTGAGGTTTAGGGTCAGGGTCAGGACCGGGGTCAAGGTTAGATCAGGTTTAGGGTCAGGGTCAGGGTCAGGGTCAGGGTCAGGGTCAGGGTCAGGGTCAGGGGTAGTGTTAGGTTCATGATCAGTATCAGGGTCACGGTCAGGGTCAGGGTCAAGGTCATGATCAGGGTCACGGTCATAATTAGTGTAAGGGTCAGTGTCAGGGTCAGGTGTAGGGCCAGGGTCAGGGCCAGGGTCAGGGCCAAAGTAAGGTTCAGGGTCACGTTTAGCGTCAGGGTCAGGGTCAGGGTCGGAATCAGGGCATTTTCAGGGTCATGGTCGGGGTCAGGGTCAGTGTCAGGGTCATGGTCAGCGTCAGACTCAGGGTCAGTGTCAGGGTTAGGGTCAAAATCAGTGTCAGGGTTACGTTTAGGGTCATTGTCGGGGTCAGGGTCAGGGTCAGGGTTAGGGACAGTGTCAGTGTCAGGGTCAGGTTCAGATTTAGGGTCAGGGTCAGAGTCAGGGTCACGGTCAGGGTTAGTTTCAGGGTCAGGGTCAGGGTCAGGGTCAGAATCAGGGTTAGGTTCAGGGTCAGCGTCAGGGTCAGGTTCAGAATTAAGGTCAGGTTCAGGGTCAGGGCCATGGTCACGGTCAGTGTTACGGTCAGGGTCACGATTAAAGTCAGGGTAAGGGGCAGGGGTAGAGTAAGGATCAGGGTCAGGGTCACTGTCAGGGTCAGGGTTAAGGTCACGGTCAGGGTCACGGTCAGTGTCAGGGTCACTGTCAGTGTCAGGGTCAGGGTCAGGTCAGGTTTAGGGTCAGGGTCAGGGTCAGGGTCAAAGGTAGGGTTAGTTTCAGGGTCACGGTCAGGGTCCCGGTCAGGGTCAGAGTCAGGGTCAGGGTCACGGTTATGGTCAAGTTCAGGGTGTAGTTCAGAGTCAGGGTCAGCATCAGGGTCAGGATCAGCGTAACGGTCAGGGTCAGGGTCAGGGTGAGGGTCAGGGTGATGTTCAGGGTCAGCGTCAAGGTAAGGGTCAGGGTCAGGCCAGGGTGATGGTCAGGGTCAGGTTCAAGGTCAGGGTCAGGGTCAGAGTCAGGGTCAGGGTCAGGACAAGAGTTAGGGTCAGGGCGAGGGTCAGGGTCAGGTTCAGGGTCAGGGTCAAGGTCAGGGTTAGGGTCAGGGTCAGTTTGAGGTTCAGGGTCATGGTCAGGGTCTCAGTCAGACTTAGTGTCAAGGTCATGTTCAGAGTCAGTGTCAGGGTCAGGGTAAGGGGTAGGGTCAGGTGTGGTTTAGTGTTAAGGTCAGGCTCAGACTTAGGGTCAGGGTAAGTAACAGGGTCAGGGTCAGTGTTAGGGTAAGGGTCAGGGTTAGGGTCAGGGTCAGGTTCAGGTTTAGGGTCAGGGTCAGGTTCAGGTTGTAGGTCAGGGTCAGGGTCAGGGTCAGAGTGAGGGTCAGGGTCAGGTCAGGCTTAGGGGCAGGGTCAGTGTCAGGGTCAATGTCAGGGTTAGGGTCATGGTCAGTGTCAGTGTCAGGGTCAGGTTAAGGGTCAGGGTAAGGGTCAGGGTCGGGGTTAGGTTCAGGGTCAGGGTCAAGGTCAAGGTCACGGTCAGATTTAGGGTCAGGGTCACGTTCAGGGTCAGAATTTTGTGTCAGGTTCAAGGTTAGTGTCAGGGTCAGGTTCAGGGTCAGGGTCAGGGTCAGGGTCAGGGGTAGTGTTAGGTTCAGGGTCAGTATCAGGGTCACGGTCAGGGTCAGGGTCAGGGTCAGAGTTAAGGTCAGGGTCAGGGTCAGGGTCAAAGTCATGATTATGGTCAGGTTTAGGGTCAGGGTCAGTGTCAGGGTCAGGTGTAGGTTCAGGGTCAGGGCCAGGGTCAGGACCAAAGTAAGGGTCAGGGTCAAGTTTAGCGTCAGGGTCAGGGTCAGGATCGGAATCAGGGCATTGTCAGGGTCATGGTCAGGGTCCGGGTCAGGGTCAGCGTCAGACTCAGGGTCAGGGTCAGGGTTAGGTTCAGGTTCAGGGTAAGGGTCAGGGACAGGGTTAGTGTCAAAATCAGTGTCAGGGTCATGTTTATGGTCAGTGTCAGGGTCAGGGTCAGGGTCTGGGTTAGGGACAGTGTCAGGGTCAGAGTCAGGGTCAGGTTCAGATTTAGGGTCAGGGTTAGGGTCAGGGTCAAGGTCAGGGTCAGGGTTAGGTTCATGGTCAGGGTCAGGGTCAGGGTCACGGTCAGAGTTAGGATCAGGTACAGGGTCAGGGTCAGTGTTAGGGTCTGTGTCAGGATCAGGGTCAGGGTCAGGGTCAGTGTTAGGGTCAGTGTCAGGATCAGGGTCAGGGTCACGGTCAGACTTAAGGTCAGTGTCAGGATCAGGGTCAGGGTCACGGTCAGACTTAGGGTCAGCGTCAGGGTCTGGGTTAGGGTCAGGGTCGGGGAAAGTGTCAGGGTCAGGGTCATGGTTAGGGTCAGGTTCAGTGTCAAAGTTAGGGTCAGGGTTAAGGTCAGGTTTAGGGTCAGCGTCAGGGTCAAGTTCAGGGTTAATGTCAAGGTCAGGGTCAGGGTCAGGTTTAGGGTCACGGTCAGGGGTAGGGTCAGGTTCAGAGTCCGGTTCAGGGTCACTGTCAGGGTCACGGTCAGCGTCAGGGTCAGGGTTAGGGTCAGGGTCGGGGACAGGGTCAGGGTTAGGTTCAGGGTTAGGGTCAGGTTCCAAGTCAGTGTTAGTGTCAGGGTCATGGTCATGGTAGGGGTCAGAGCATTGTCAGGTTAGTGGTCAGGGTCAGGGTCAGGGTCAGGGTCAGGGTCAGTGACAGGGTTAGTGTCAAAATCAGTGTCAGGGTTACGTTTAGGGTCATTGTCGGGGTCAGGGTCAGGGTCAGGGTTAGGGACAGTGTCAGTGTCAGGGTCAGGTTCAGATTTAGGGTCAGGGTCAGAGTCAGGGTCAGGGTCAGGGTTAGTTTCAGGGTCAGGGTCAGGGTCAGGGTCAGAATCAGGGTTAGGTTCAGGGTCAGCGTCAGGGTCAGGTTCAGAATTAAGGTCAGGTTCAGGGTCAGGGCCATGGTCACGGTCAGTGTTACGGTCAGGGTCACGATTAAGGTCAGGGTAAGGGGCAGGGGTAGAGTAAGGATCAGGGTCAGGGTCACTGTCAGGGTCAGGGTTAAGGTCACGGTCAGGGTCACGGTCAGTGTCAGCGTCACTGTCAGTGTCAGGGTCAGGGTCAGGTCAGGTTTAGGGTCAGGGTCAGGGTCAGGGTCAAAGGTAGGGTTAGTTTCAGGGTCACGGTCAGGGTCCCGGTCAGGGTCAGAGTCAGGGTCAGGGTCACGGTTATGGTCAAGTTCAGGGTGTAGTTCAGAGTCAGGGTCAGCATCAGGGTCAGGATCAGCGTAACGGTCAGGGTCAGGGTCAGGGTGAGGGTCAGGGTGATGTTCAGGGTCAGCGTCAAGGTAAGGGTCAGGGTCAGGCCAGGGTGATGGTCAGGGTCAGGTTCAAGGTCAGGGTCAGGGTCAGAGTCAGGGTCAGGGTCAGGACAAGAGTTAGGGTCAGAGTGAGGGTCAGGGTCAGTGTCAGGGGTAGAGTCAGCATCAGGGCGAGGGTCAGGGTCAGGTTCAGGGTCAGGGTCAAGGTCAGGGTTAGGGTCAGGGTCAGTTTGAGGTTCAGGGTCATGGTCAGGGTCTCAGTCAGACTTAGTGTCAAGGTCATGTTCAGAGTCAGTGTCAGGTGTGGTTTAGTGTTAAGGTCAGGCTCAGACTTAGGGTCAGGGTAAGTAACAGGGTCAGGGTCAGTGTTAGGGTAAGGGTCAGGGTTAGGGTCAGGGTCAGGTTCAGGTTTAGGGTCAGGGTCAGGTTCAGGTTGTAGGTCAGGGTCAGGGTCAGGGTCAGAGTGAGGGTCAGGGTCAGGTCAGGCTTAGGGGCAGGGTCAGTGTCAGGGTCAATGTCAGGGTTAGGGTCATGGTCAGTGTCAGTGTCAGGGTCAGGTTAAGGGTCAGGGTAAGGGTCAGGGTCAGGGTTAGGTTCAGGGTCAGGGTCAAGGTCAAGGTCACGGTCAGATTTAGGGTCAGGGTCACGTTCAGGGTCAGAATTTTGTGTCAGGTTCAAGGTTAGTGTCAGGGTCAGGTTCAGGGTCAGGGTCAGGGTCAGGGTCAGGGGTAGTGTTAGGTTCAGGGTCAGTATCAGGGTCACGGTCAGGGTCAGGGTCAGGGTCAGAGTTAAGGTCAGGGTCAGGGTCAGGGTCAAAGTCATGATTATGGTCAGGTTTAGGGTCAGGGTCAGTGTCAGGGTCAGGTGTAGGTTCAGGGTCAGGGCCAGGGTCAGGACCAAAGTAAGGGTCAGGGTCAAGTTTAGCGTCAGGGTCAGGGTCAGGATCGGAATCAGGGCATTGTCAGGGTCATGGTCAGGGTCCGGGTCAGGGTCAGCGTCAGACTCAGGGTCAGGGTCAGGGTTAGGTTCAGGTTCAGGGTAAGGGTCAGGGACAGGGTTAGTGTCAAAATCAGTGTCAGGGTCATGTTTATGGTCAGTGTCAGGGTCAGGGTCAGGGTCTGGGTTAGGGACAGTGTCAGGGTCAGAGTCAGGGTCAGGTTCAGATTTAGGGTCAGGGTTAGGGTCAGGGTCAAGGTCAGGGTCAGGGTTAGGTTCATGGTCAGGGTCAGGGTCAGGGTCACGGTCAGAGTTAGGATCAGGTACAGGGTCAGGGTCAGTGTTAGGGTCTGTGTCAGGATCAGGGTCAGGGTCAGGGTCAGTGTTAGGGTCAGTGTCAGGATCAGGGTCAGGGTCACGGTCAGACTTAAGGTCAGTGTCAGGATCAGGGTCAGGGTCACGGTCAGACTTAGGGTCAGCGTCAGGGTCTGGGTTAGGGTCAGGGTCGGGGAAAGTGTCAGGGTCAGGGTCATGGTTAGGGTCAGGTTCAGTGTCAAAGTTAGGGTCAGGGTTAAGGTCAGGTTTAGGGTCAGCGTCAGGGTCAAGTTCAGGGTTAATGTCAAGGTCAGGGTCAGGGTCAGGTTTAGGGTCACGGTCAGGGGTAGGGTCAGGTTCAGAGTCCGGTTCAGGGTCACTGTCAGGGTCACGGTCAGCGTCAGGGTCAGGGTTAGGGTCAGGGTCGGGGACAGGGTCAGGGTTAGGTTCAGGGTTAGGGTCAGGTTCCAAGTCAGTGTTAGTGTCAGGGTCATGGTCATGGTAGGGGTCAGAGCATTGTCAGGTTAGTGGTCAGGGTCAGGGTCAGGGTCAGGGTCAGGGTCATGTCAGGTTTAGGGTCAGGGTCAGGGTCAGGGTCAGTGTTAGGGTCGGGGTCAGGGGTAGGATCAGGATCAGGGCCAGGGTCAGGGTCAGGGTCAGTGTCAGTGTCAGTGTTAGGGTCAGGGTCATGGTCAGGGTCAGGATCTGGGTTAGGTTCAGGGACAGGGTCAGGTTCAGGGACAGGGTCAGGTTCAGGGTCAGGGTCAGGGTCAGGGTCAGGGTCAGGGTCAGTGTTAGGGTCGGGGTCAGAGGTAGGATCAGGTTCAGGGCCAGGGTCAGGGTCAGGGTCAGGGTTAGGGTCAGAATCAGGTTCAGGGTCAGTGTCAGAATAAATTTCAGGGTCAGGGTCAGTGTCAGGGTCACGGTCAGGTCAGGTTTAGGGTCAGGGTCAGTGTCATTGTTAAGGTCAGCATCAGGGTTTGGGTCAGGGTCAGGTTCAGTGTCAGGGTCATGATCAGGGTCAGGGTCAGGGTCAGGTTTAGGGTCAGGGTCAGGGTCAAAGGTAGGGTCAAGGTCAGGGTCAGGGTCAGGTCAGGTTCAGTGTCAGGTTCAGGCTGAAGGTGAGGGTCAGGTTTAGAGTGAGAGTCAGGGTCAGGTCAGGCTTAGGGGCAGGGTCACTGTCAGGGATAGGGTCAGGGTCAGGGTCATGGTCAGTTTTAGGTTCAGGTCAGGGTCAAGGTCAAGGTCACTGTCATATTCAGAGTCAGGGTAACATTTCAGTGTCAGGGTAAGGGTCACAGTCAGAATTTTGGGTCAGGGTCAAGGTTAGTGTCAGGGTGAGGTTAAGGTCAGGGTCAGGGCCGGGGTCAAGGTTAGGTCAGGTTTAGGGTCAGGGTCCGGGTCAGTGTCAGGGTCAGTGTCAGGGTTAGGGACAGTGTCAGGGTCAGGTTCAGATTTAGGGTCAGGGTCAGAGTCAGGGTCACGGTCAGGGTTAGGTTCAGGGTCAGGGTTAGGGTCAGGGTCAAGGTCAGGGTCAGGGTCAGGGTTAGGTTCTGGGTCAGGGTCAGGGTCACGGTCAGACTTAGGATCAGGTACAGGGTCAGGGTCATGGTTAAGGTCAGGGTCAAAGTCAGTGTCAGAGTCAGGGTCAGTGTTAGGTTCAGTGTCAGTATCAGGGTCTGTGTCACGGTCAGACTTAGGGTCAGGGTTAGGGTCACGGTCAGGTTCAGGTCAGGTTTAATGTCAGGGTTAGGATCAGTGTTAGTGTCAGGGTCAGGGTCTAGTTCAGGGTTAATGTCAAG
The DNA here is from genome assembly GCA_963989345.1 of Clangula hyemalis. Next base: position 2,789,473 of record OZ022456.1, on the reverse strand, counting down.
GTCTGGGTCAGGTCAGGGTCAGGTTTAGGGTCAGGGTAAGGCACAGGGGTAATATCAGGTTCAGAGTCAGGGTCAGGATCAATGTCAGGGTCACGGTCAGCGTCAGGATCAGGGTGAGGATCAGAGTCGGGGACAGGGTCAGGGTTAGGGTCAGGGTCAGCTTCAGGGTCAGCTTCAGGGTCAGGGTTAGGGTCCGTGTCAGGGTCAGGTTCAGGGTTATGGTCAGGGTCAGGGTCAGGTCAGTTTTAGGGACAGGGTCAGGTTCAGGTTCAGGCTTAGTATCAGGGTCAGGTCAGGGTCACGTTCAGGGTCTTGGTTAGGGTCAGGGTCAGGGTCAGGTTGAAGTTCAAGGTCAGGGTAAGGGTCAATGTCAGGGTCAGGCTCAGGCTCAGGCTCAGGGTTAGGGTCACGGTCACACTTATGGTCAGGGACAGGGACAGGGTCAGTGTGAGGGTCAGGGTCAGGGCCGCGGTCAGGGTCAGGGTTAGGGTCAGGGTCATGGTCAGGGTGAGGGTCAGGGTTAGGGTCAGGGTGAGGTTTACGTTCAGGGTCAGGGTCAAGGTCAAGGTCAGTTTTAGGTTCTGTGTCAGGGTCAGGGTCAAGGTCAGGGTCAGGGTCAGGGTCAGCCTCAGGGTTAGGGTCACGGTCAGACTTAGGGTCAGGGCAGTGTCAGGGTCACGGACAGACTTAGGGTCAGGGTCAGGGTTAGGGTGAGAGTCAGGGTCACGTTCAGGTGTAGGGTTAAGTTCAGGGTCAGGGTCAGGGTAAGTGTCAGGGTCAGAATCAGGGTCAATGTCAAGGTCAGGATCAGGTTCAGGATCAGGTCAGGTTTAGGGTCAGGGTCAGGGTTAGGGTTAGTGTCAGGTGTAGGGTCAGGGTCAGGGCCAGGGTCAGGGTCAGGTTCAGGGTTTTTGGTCAGATTAAGGTTCAGGGTCAAATTCAGTGTCAGGGTAAGGGTGATCAGGGTCAGGGTCAGGCCAGGGTGAGGGTCAGGGTCATGGTCATGGTAAGACTTAGAATCAGGGACAGGGTCAGGGTCAGGGTTAAGGTCAGGGTCAGGTTCAAGGTCAGGGTCAGGGTCAGGGTCAGGGTCAGTGTTAAGTTCAGGGTCAGGTTCAGGGTCAGGGTGAGGGTCAGGTTTAGGTTCAGGCTCAGGATCATGTTCTCGGTCAGGGTCAGGGTCAGGATCAGGGTAAGTGTTAGGCCAGGGTGAGGGTCAGGGTCAGGGGTAGAGTCAGCGTCAGGGCGATGGTCAGGGTCAGTGTTAGGGTAAGTGTCAGGGTTAGGGTCAGAGTCAGGGTCAAGGTCATGATCAGGGTCACGGTCAGAATTAGGGTAAGGGTCAGGGTCACAGTCAGACTTAGTTTCAGGGTCAGTATCAGGGTCAGGGTCAGGACAGGTTTAGGATCAGGTTGAGGGTCAGGGTTAGGGTCAGTGTCAGGGTTAGGGTCTGGGTCAGGGTCATGTTCAGTGTTAGGGTCAGGATCAAGTTCAGGGACGGGGTTAGGGTCAGGGTCAGTGTCAGGGTCAAGGTCAGGGTGATGTGCAGGGTCAGGGTCAAGGTCAGGGTCAGGGTCAGGCCAGGGTGAGGGTCAGGGTCACGGTCACGGTAAGACTTTGAATCAGGGACAGGGTCAGGGTCATGGTTAAGTTCAGGGTCAGGTTCAAGGTCAGGGTCAGGGTCAGGGTTAAGTTCAGGGTCAGGTTCGGGGTCAGGGTCAGGGTCAGTGTCAGGGTTAGGGTAAGGATTAGGGTCAGGGTGAGGTTTAGGGTCAGGGTGAGGTTTAGGGTCAGGGTCATGTTCAGTGTTAGGGTCAGTATCAAATTCAGGGTCAGGGTTAGGGTTAGGGTCAGGGTCAGTGTCAGGGTCAAGGTCAGGGTCAGGGTCAGGGTCAGGGTGAGGCTCAAGTTCACGGTCAGGGTCGCGGTCAGGCTTAGTGTCAGTGTCATGTTCAGGGTCAGGTCAGGTTTAGGGTCAGGGTCAGGGTCAGGGTCAGGGTTAGAGTCAGCGTCAGGGCGAGGGTCAGGGTCAGGGTCAGGGTCATGTTCAAGGTCAGTGTCAGGGTCAGGGTATGTGTGAATTTCAGTGTCACGGTCAAGGTCTCGGTCAGACTTAGTGTCAAGGTCATGTTCAGGGTCAGGGTCAGCGTCAGGGTAAGGGGTAGGGTCAGGGTCTGGTTTAGTGTTAAGGTCAGGGTCAGACTTAGGGTCAGCGTAAGGGTCAGGGTCATGGTCAGTGTTAGGGCAATGGTCAGGGTTAGGGTCAGATTAAGGGTCAAAGTCATGATCAGGGTCACGGTCAGAATTAGGGTAAGGGTCAGGGTAACAGTCAGACTTAGGTTCAGGGTCAGTATCAGGTTCAGTTTCAGGACAGGTTTAGGATCAGGTTGAGGGTCAGGGTCAGGGTCAGGGTCAGGCGTAGGGTCAGGGTCAGGGTCATGTTTAGGATTAGGGTCAGGATCAAATTCAGGGTCAGTGTGAGGTTCAGGGTCAGTGTCAGGGTCAAGGTCAGGCTAAGGGTCAGTGTCAGGGTGAGGGTCAGGTTCACGGTCAGGGTCAAGGTCAAGTTCAGGGTGCAGGTCAGGGTCAGGGTTAAGTTCATTCTCAGGGTCAGGGTCAGGGTCAGGTTCCGAGTTAGGGTCAGGGTCAGGGTCAGGGTCACGGTCAGGGATAGGGTCAGGGTTAGGGTCAGGGTCAGGGTCAGGGTCAGTGCCAAATTCAGGGTCACGATCAGGATTAGGGTCAGGTTCAGGGTCAGGGTTAGGTTCAGGGTCAGTGTCAGGCTCAGGTTCAGGGTCAAGTTCAGTTGTAGGGTCAAGGTCAGGTTCAGGGTAAGGGTCAGTGTCAGGGTCAGGGTCAGGGTCTGGGTCAGGGTCAGAGTCAGAGTCAGGTTTTGGGTCAGAGTCAGGGTAAGGGTCAGGGTAGGGTTAGGGGTAGCGTCAGGGATAGGATCAAGGTAAGAGTCAGAGTCAGGGTAAGGGTCAGTGTGAGGGTCAGGGTCACGGTCATTGTCGCGGTCAGACTTAGGATCAGGGTCAGGGTCGGAGTCAGGGCATTGTCAGGGTCAGGGTCAAGGTCATGGTCAAAGTCAGGGTCAGGGTCAAGGTCATGGTCAGGGTCAGGATCAGGGTAAGTGTCAGTGTCAGGGTTAGAGTAAAGGTCAGTTTCATGGTCAAGGTCAGGGTCAGGGTCAGGGTCACTGTCAGGGTCAGGTTCACAGTCAGGTCAGGGTCTGGGTCACGGTCACACTTAGGGTCAGGGTCATTGTCAGGGTCACGGGCAGGTAAGGTTTAGGATCAGGGTTAGGGTGAGGGTCAGGGTCAGGGTCAGGGGTAGGTTCAGGGTCAGTGTTAGTGTAAGGGTCAAGGTCAGGGTCAGTATCAGGGTCATGGTCAGGGTCAGGGTCAAGATCAGGTTCAGGGTCAGGGCGAGGATCATGTTCACAGTCAGGGTCACGGTCAGACTTAGGGTTAGGTTCAGTGTCACGGTCAGGGTCAGGGTCAGGGTCAGGTTTAGGGTCAGGGTCAGGGTCAAGGTTAGGGTCAATGTCAGGGTCAGGTTCAGATCAGGTTCACTGTCAGGGTCAGGGTCAGGGTCAGGGTCATGGTCAGGGTTAGTGTCAAAATCAGTGTCAGGGTCACGTTTACGGTCAGTGTCAGGGTCCGGGTCAAAGTCAGTGTTAGGGTCAGTGTCAGAGTCAGGGTCAGGTTCAGATTTAGGGTCAGTGTCTGGTTCAGAGTCAGGGTCACGGTCAGGGTTAGGGTCAGGGTTTGGGTCAGGGTCAGGGTCAGGGAGATATTCAGTGTCAGGATTAAGTCAGGGTCAAGGTCAAGGTCAGGGTCAGGTTCAGGTCAGGTTTTGGGTTAGGGTCAGGGTCATGGTCATGGTCAAGTTCAGGGTCAGGGCAGGGTCATTGTCAGGGTCAGAGTCAGGGTCAGGGTCACGGTCAGACTTAGGGTCAGGGTCAGTGTCGGGGTTAGAATAAATGTCAGGGTCAGGGTCAGCTTCAGGGTCAGTGTTAGGTTCAGGGTCACGGTTAGGGTCAGGGTAAGGGGCAGGAGTAGGGTCAGGTTCAGGGTTAGGCTCAGGGTCAGTGTAAGGGTCAGGGTCAGGTCATGTTCAGGGTCAGGGTCAGGGTCAGGGTCAAGGTTAGGGTTAGGATCAGGGTCAGGGTCAGGGTCACCATCAGCGTCAAGTTCAGTGTCAGGGTCAGGGTCAGGGTCATGTCAGGTTTAGAGTCACGGTCAGGGTCAGGGTCAGGGGTAGGGTTAGGTTCAGGGTCAGTATCAGTGTTAGGGTCATGGTCAGGGTCAGGGTCAGGGTCAGGGTCAGGGTCAAGGTCAGACTAAGTTCAGCGTCACGGTCAGGGACGGGTTCAGGTTCAAAGACAGCGTCAGGTTCAGGGTAAAATTCTGGGTCAGGTTAAGGGATAGGGTAACAGTCAGGGTCAGGGTCAGGGTCAGGGTTAGGTCAGGTTTAGGGTCAGGGTCAGGGTCAGGTTCAGGGTCAGGGGTAGGGTCAGGGTCAGGGTCAGGTTCATGGTCAGGTGTAGGGTCACTGTCAGACTTAGGGTCAGGATAAGGGTCAGGGTCAGGGTCAGGGTTAGGGTCAGGGTCAGGTTCAGGGTTATGGTCAAGGTTAGGTTCAGCGTCAGACTCAGGGTCAGTGTCAGGTTTATGGTCAGGGTCAGGGTCAGGGTCAGGATCAGCGTTAGGGTGAAAATCAGTGTAAGGGTCAGGTTTAGGTTCAGGGTCAATATCAGAGTCAGGGTCAGGGTTAGGTTCTGGGTCAGGGTCAAAATCAGTGTCAGGGTCAAAGTCAGGTTCAGGGTCAGGGTCAGGGTCAGGGTCACGGTCCGACTTAAGGTCAGGGTCAGCGTCAGAGTCAGGGTCGGGGTCAGGGTCAGGGTCAGGGCCAGCTTCAGGGTCAGGGTCAGGGTAAGGGTCAGGGTCAGGGTCAGAGTCAGGGTCATGATCAGGGGTAGGGTCAGGGTTAGGGTCAGGGTCATGGTCAGGGTCAGGTTCAGGGTGACGGTCAGATTCAAGGTTATGGTTAGGGTCACGGTCAGACTTAGGTTCAGGCTCACGGTCAGGGTCAGTTTCAGGGTGAGAATCAGGGTTAGGGTCAGGGTCACGGTCAGACTTAGGGTCAGGGTCACGGTCAGGGTGAGGTTCAGGGTGAGAGTCAGGGTTAGGTTCAGGTTCAGGGTCATTGTCAGGGTCAGGTTCAGAGTTAGGGTCAGGGTCAGGGTCAGGGTAACATTCGGCATATTGTTCAGGGTCAGGATCAGGGACAGGGTCAGGGTCAGGGTTAAGGTCAGGGTCAGGTTCAGGGTCAAGGTCAGCGTCAGGGTTAGGTTCAGGGTCAGGTTCAGTGTCAGGTTCAGCGTCAGACTCAGGGTCAGGGTCAGTGTCAAGGCCAGGGACAGGTTCAGGGTCAGGGTCAGGGTTAGGGTCAAGGTTAAGTTCAGGGTCAGGGTCAATATCAATGTCAGTGTCAAATTCAGGGTCAGGGTCAGGGTATGGCTCAGGGTCAGGGTCATGGTCAGACTTAAGATCAAGGACAGGTTCAGGGTTAGGGTTAGGATCAGGGTCAAAGTCAGGGTCAGGGTCAGGGTTTTGTCAGGGTCAGGATAAATGTTAGCGTAAGGGTCAGGGTCAGGGTTAGGGTCATGGTCAGAGTCAGGTTCAGGGTCAGTGTCAAGGTCAGGGTCAGGGTCAGTGTCAGGTTTAGTGTCAGGGTCAGGATCAGTGTCAGGGTCACGGTCAGCGTCAGGATCAGGGTGAGGATCAGGGTCGGGGACAGGGTCAGGTTTAGGATCAGGGTTACTGTCAGGGTCAGGGTCATGGTCAGGGGCAGAGTCAGGGCATAGTCAGTGTCAGGGTCGGGGTCTGGGTCAGGGTCAGGTTCAGGGTCAGGGTCAGGGTCAGTGTCAGGGTCAGTGTCAGGGTAAGGGTCAGGGTCTGGGTCAGGGTCAGTGTCAGAGTCAGGGCTAGGGTCAGGGTCACGGTCAGGGTCAGGGTCAGGGTCAGGGTTAGGGTAAGAGTCAGGGTCAGGGTCAGAGTCTGAGTCAGGGCTAGGGTCAGGGTCAGGGTCAGGTTCAGGTTTAGGGTCAGAGTCAGGGTAAGGGTCAGGGTAGGGTCAGGGCATTGTCAGGGTCAGGGTCAAGGTCATGGTCAAAGTCATGGTCAGGGTCAAGGTCATTGTCCGGGTCAGGATCAGGGTAAGAGTCAGGGTCAGGGTTAGAGTAAAGGTCAGTGTCATGGTCACGGTCAGGGTCAGGGTCAGGGTCTGGATCAGGGTCAGGGTAAGGTTTAGTGTCAGGGTCAGGGTCAGAGTCAGGGTCAGGGTTAAGGTCAGGGTCAGGTTCAGGGTCAAGGTCAGCGTCAGGGTCATGATCAGGGTCAAGGTCAAGTTCACGGTGTAGGTTAGGGTCAGGGTTAGGTTCAGTGTTATGGTCAGGGTCAGAGTCAGGTTCAGTGTTAGGGTCAGGGTCAGGGTCAGGTTCAGTGTGAGGTGTAGGGTCAGGGTCAGGGCCAGAGTCAGGGCCGAATTCAGGGTCACCATCAGGATTAGGGTCAGGGTCAGGGTCGGAGTCAGGGCATTGTCAGGGTAAGGGTCAGGGTCAGGGTCAGAGTCAGGGTCAGATTCAGATTTAGGGTCAGGGTCAGGGTCAGAGTCAGGGTCATGATCAGGGGTAGGGTCAGGGTTAGGGTCAGGGTCAGGGTCAGGGAGATATTCAGTGTCAGGTTTAAGTCAGGGTAAAGGTCAGGGTCAGGGTCAGGTTAAAGTCAGGTTTAGGGTCAGGGTCAGGGTCAGGGTCATGATCAGGGTCAAGGTCAGGGTGAGGGTCAGGGTCATTGTCATGGTCAGACTTAGGGTCAGGGTCAGGGTCACGGTCAGACTTAGGGTCAGGGTCACGGTCAGGGTCAGGGTCAGAATCAGGGTCACGGTCAGGTTCAGGGTTAGGGTAACAGTCAGGGTCATGATCAGGGTTAGGTTCTGGGTCAGGGTTAGGGTAAGAGTCAGGGTCAGGGTTAGGTCAGGTTTAGGGTCAGGGTCAGGGTCAGGGGTAGGGTCAGGGTCAGGGCCAGCGTCACGGTCAGGGTCAGGGTCAGGGTAAGGGTCAGGGTCAGGTTCAGGGTCAGGGGCAATGTCAGGGTTAGGGTCAGGTTCAGGGTCAGCCTCAGGGTGACGTTCAGGGTCAGGGTTAGGGTCAGGGTCACGGTCAGACTTCGGTTCAGGGTCACGGTCAGGGTCAGGTTCAGAGTGAGATTCAGGGTTAAGTTCAGGGTCACGGTCAGACTTAGGTTCAGGGTCACGGTCAGGGTCAGGTTCAGGGTGAGAGTCAGGGTCAGGTTCAGGGTCAGGGTAACGTTCAGCGTAATGTTCAGGGTCAGGGTCAGGGACAGGGTCAGGGTCAGGGTTAAGTTCAGGGTCAGTTTCAGGGTCAGGCTCAGCGTCAGGGTTAGGTTCAGGGTCAGGTTCAAGGTCAGCGTCAGGGTTAGGTTCTGGGTCAGTGTCAGTGTCAGGTCCAGGGACAGGTTCAGGGTCAGGGTCAGGGTCCCGGTAAGTGTGAGCGTCAGTGTCAGTGTTAGAGTCAGGGTCAGGGTTAGGGTCAGGGTTAGGGTCATGTTTAGGGTCAGGGTTAGGGTCAGGATCAGGGTTAGGGTTAGGGTCATGGTCAGGTCAGGTTTAGGTTCAGGGTCAGGGTCAGGGTCAGGGTTAGGGTCAGGGTCAGAGTCAGGGTCAGAGTCAGGTTCAGGGTTAGTGTAAAGGTAAGGTTCAGGGTCAGGGTCAGGTTTAGGGTCAGGGTAAGGCACAGGGGTAGGATAAGGTTCAGAGTCAGGGTCAGATCAGTGTCAGGGTCACGGTCAGCGTCAGGATCAGGGTGAGGATCAGGGTCAAGGACAGGGTCAGGTTTAGGGTCAGGGTTAGGGTCAGGGTCAGGGTCAGGGTTAGGGTCAGGGTCAGGGTCAGGTCAGGTTTAGGGACAGGGTCAGGGTAAGGGTCAGGGTAGGGTCAGGGGTAGGGTCAGGGACAGGATTAAGATAAGAGTCACGGTCAGTGTGAAGGTCAGGGTCACGGTCAGGGTCTCGGTCAGACTTAGGGTCAGGGTCAGGGTTAAAGTCAGGGTCAGGTTCAGGTTCAGCGTCAGGGTCAGGGTTAGGTTCAGGGTGAGCTTCAGGGTCAGGGTTATGGTCAGGGTTAGGGTCAGGGTTAGGGTAAGGTTCAGGGTTAGGGTTAGGGTTAGGGTCAGTGTCAGGTTCAGGTTCATGATCAGGGTCAGGGTCAGGGTAAGTGTCAAGGTCAGGGTCAGGTTCAGGTCAGGGTCAGGTTCAGGGTCAGGGTCTGTGTTATTGTCATACTTAGGGTTAGGGTCAGGTCAGATTTAGGTTCAGGATAGGGGACAGGGTCAGGGTCAGGTTCAGGGTCAGGGGTAGGATGAGGGTCAGGGTCAAGGTCACGGTCAGGGTCAGGGTCACGGCCAGGGTTAGGGTCAGGGTCAGGGTCAGGGTCAGGGTCAGGGTCAGGGTTATGGTCAGGGTCAGGGTCAGTGTCAGAGTCAGGGTCATGATCAGGGTCAGGGTCAGGGTCAGGGTCAGGGTCAGGATTAGGGTCAATGTCTGGGTCAGGGTCAGTGTCAAGGTCAGGGTGAGTGTCAGGGTCACGTTCAGGGTCGCGGTGAGACTTAGGGTCAAGGTCAGGGTGAGTGTCAGTGTCATGGTCAGGGTCAGGTTCAGGGTCAGGTCAGCTTTAGGGTATTGGTCAGGGTCAGGGTCAGGGGTAGGTTCAGTGTTAGAGTCAGCGTCAGGGTCAGGTTCAGGGTTAAGGTCAGGGTCAGTGTCATGGTCAGGTTCAGGGTCAAGATCAGGGTCAGGGTCAGGGTCAGGGTCAGACTTAGGGTCAGGGTCAGTGTCAGGGTCAAGGTGAGGTTCAGGGTCATGGTCAGGTTCAGGGTCACGGTCAGATATAGTGTCAGGGACAGGGTCAGGGTCAGGGTTAAAGTCAGGGTCAGGTTCAGGTTCAGGGTCAGGGTCAGGGTTAGGTTCAGGGTGAGCTTCAGGGTCAGGGTTATGGTCAGGGTTAGGGTCAGGGTTAGGGTAAGGTCAAGGGTTAGGGTTAGGGTCAGTGTCAGGTTCAGGTTCATGATCAGGGTCAGGGTCAGGGTAAGTGTCAAGGTCAGGGTCAGGTTCAGGTCAGGTTCATGGTCAGGGTCAGGGTCACGGTCAGAGTCAGCGTCAGGGTCAGGGTCAGGGTCAGGGTCAGGGCTAGGTTAAGGGTCAGGGTCAGGTTCAGGGTCAGGGTCTGTGTTATTGTCATACTTAGGGTTAGGGTCAGATCAGATTTAGGTTCAGAATAGGGGTCAGGGTCAGGGTAAGGTTCAGGGTCAGGGTCAGGGTCAGGGTCAGGGTCAGGGTCAGGGTCAGGTTTATGGTCAGGGTCAGGGTCAGTGTCAGAGTCAGGGTCATGATCAGGGTCAGGGTCAGCGTAAGGGTCAAGGTCAGGGTCAGGGTCAGGGTCAGGGTCACGGTCAGACTTAGGGTCAGGGACAGGATCAGGGTCAAGTTTAAGGTCAGTATCAGGGTCTGGGTCATGTCAGTGTCATGGTCACGGTAAGGGTCAGGGTCAGGGTCAGGGTCAGGGTCAGGGTCAGGGTCAGGGTCAGGGTCAGGGTCATGATCAGGGTCAGGGTCAGGGTCAGGGGTAGGGTCAGGGTCAAGTCCAGGATCAGCGTCAGTGTCAGGGTCAGGGTCAGGATTAGGGTCAATGTCTGGATCAGGGTCAGGTTCAGGGTCAGGGTGAGTGTCAGTGTCATGGTCAGGGTCAGGGTCAGGTCAGCTTTAGGGTATTGGTTAGGGTCAGGGTCAGGGTCAGGGTCAGGGTCAGGGTCAGGGTCAGGGTAAGGGTCAGGGTCAGGGTTAGGTTCAGGGTCAGGGTCATGGTCAGAGTCAGGGTCAGGGTCAGGTCAGCTTTAGGGTATTGGTCAGGGTCAGGGTCAGGGGTAGGTTCAGTGTTAGAATCAGCGTCAGTGTCAGGGTCAGGTTCAGGGTTAAGGTCAGGGTCAGGGTCATGGTCAGGTTCAGGGTCAAGATCAGGGTCAGGGTCAGGGTCATGGTCAGGTTCAGGGTCACGGTCAGTTATAGTGTCAGGGACAGGGTCAGGGTCAGGGTTAGGGTCAGGATTAAGTTCAGGGTCAGAGTTAGGTTCAGGGTCAGTGTCAGGGTCAAGGTCAGGGTCAGGGTCAGGGTCAGGGTGTAGGTCAGGGTCAGTGTTAAGTTCAGTGTCAGGGTCAGGGTCAGGTTCCGAGTTAGGGTCAGGTTCAGAGTTAGGGTCAGGGTCACGGTCAGGGATAGGATCAGGGTTAGGGTCAGGGTCAGGGTTAGGGTCAGGGTCAGGTGTAGAGTTAGGGTCAGGGTCAGGGTCAGGGTCGGAGTCAGGGCATTGTCAGGGTAAGGGTCGGGGTCTGGGTCAGGGTCAGGGTTAGGGTCAGGGTCGGGGTCACGTTCAGGGTCAGGGTCAGGGTCATTGTCAAGTTCAGGGTCAGGGTCAAGTTCAGTTGTAGGGTCAAGATCAGGTTCAGGGTCAGGGTCAGTGTCAGGGTCAGGGCCAGGTTCTGGGTCATGGTCAGAGTCAGAGTCAGGGCTAGGGTCAGAGTCAGGGTAAGGGTCAGGGTAGTGTCAGGGGTAGGGTCAGGGACAGGATCAAGTTAAGAGTCAGGGTCAGGGTCAGTGTGAGGGTCAGGGTCACGGTCAGGGTCGCGGTCAGACTTAGGGTCAGGGTCAGGGTCAGGGTCAGGTTCAAGGTCAGGGTCAGGGTAAGGGTCAGATATAGGGTCAGGGTCAGGGTCAGGGTCAGGGGTAGGATGAGGGTCAGGGTCAGGGTCGGGTTCAGGATCAGGCTTAGGGTCAGGGTCAGGGTCAGGTTCAGGGTCAAGGTCAGGGTCAGGTTCAATGTAACGGTCAGACTTAGGGTCAGGGAACAGGTCAGGGTCAGGGTTAAGGTCAGCGTCACCTTCAGGGTAAAGGTCAGGTTCAGGTTTAGGTTCAGGGTCAGGGTCAGGTTCAGGATCAGGGTAAGGGTCAGGTTTAGGTTCAGGGTCAGGGTCAGGGTCAGAGTCAGGGGTAGGGTTAGGTTCAGGGTCAAGGTCAGGGTCAGGGTCGGGGTCAGGGTCAGGGTCAGGGTCGAGTTCAGTGTCAGGGTCATTGTCAGGGTCAGGGTCATGATAAGGATCAGAGTCAGGTTCAGATTCAATGTCAGGGTCAGGTTTACCGTTAGACTTAGGGTCAGGGTCAGGTTCAGGGTCAGGGTTAGTGTCACGGTCTGGGTCATGGTCAGGGTCAGGGTTCGGTCAGGGTCAGTGTCAGGTTAAGGGTCAGGGTCATGTTTAGGGGCAGGGGCAGGGGCAGGGGCAGCGGCAGGGTCAAGGTTAGGGTCAGGTTCAGGGTCAATGTCAGGATCAGGGTCAGGTCAGTGTCAGGGTCAGGGTCAGGTTCAGTTCAGGTATAGAGTCAGGGTCAGGTAAGGTTCAGGGTCAGTGTTAGGGTAAGGGTTTGAGTCAGGGTCAAGGACAGGGTCAGGGTTAGGGTCAGGGTCAGGGCTGGAGTCAGCGTCAGGGTCAGGGTTAGGGTCAGGGTCAGGGTCAACGTCAGTGTCAGGGTCAGTGTCAGGGTCAGGGTCATGGTCAGGGTCATCATCAGGGACAGGGTCAGGGTAAGGGTCAAGGTCAGGTTCAGGGTCAGGGTCAGCGTCACGGTCAGACTTAGGGTCCGGGACAGGGTCAGGGTCAGGTTTAAGGTCAGGGTCAGGGTCGGGGTCAAGTCAGTGTCAGGGTTTGTGTTAGGGTCAGTGTCAGGGTCAACGTCAGGGTCAGGGTCAGTATCAGGGTCAGTGTCGTGATCAAGGTCAGGGTCACGTTCAGGGTCAGGGGTAGGGTCAGGGTCAAGGCCAGTGTCAGGGTCAGGGTCAGGGTCATTGTCAGGGTTAGGGTCAATGTCTGGGTCAGGGTCAGGTTCAGGGTCGGGGTCAGAGTTAGGGTCGGGGTCAGTGTCAGGTTCAGGGTCAAGGTCAGTTTCAGGGTCACATCAGGTTTAGAGTCAGGGTCAGTGTCAGGGTCAGGGTGAGGGGTAGGGTCAGGCTTAGGGTCAGGGTCAGGGTCAGGGTCAGCGTTAGGGTCAGGATCAAGGTCAGGGTCAGGCTCAGTGTCAGGTCAGGTTTAGGGTATGGGTCAGGGTCACAGTCAGGGTTAGGTTCAGGGTTAAGGTCAGGGTCGGAGTAAGGGTCAGTGTCAGGGTCAGGGTCAGGTTTAGGGTTCAGGGTAAGGTTCAGGGTCAGGGTCAGGGTCAGGGTCAGGGTCAGTGTCAGGGTCAGGTTCAGTATTAGGTTAAGGGTCTGGGTCAGGGTCAGGGTTAGGGTCAGGGTGAGGGTTGGAGTCAGCGTCAGTGTCAGGGTTAGGGTCAGGGTCAAGGTCAGGGTCAAGGTCAGTGTCAGGGTCAGGTTCAGGATCAGGGTAAGGGTCAGGTTTAGGTTCAGGGTCAGGGTCAGGGTCAGAGTCAGGGGTAGGGTTAGGTTCAGGGTCAAGGTCAGGGTCAGGGTCGGTGTCAGGGTCAGGGTCAGGGTCGAGTTCAGTGTCAGGGTCAGTGTCAGGGTCAGGGTCATGATAAGGATCAGAGTCAGGTTCAGATTCAATGTCAGGGTCAGGTTTACCGTTAGACTTAGGGTCAGGGTCAGTGTCAGGGCTAGGGTAAGGGTCAGGATCAGGTTCAGGGTCAGGGTCTGTGTTATTGTCATACTTAGGGTTAGGGTCAGGTCAGATTTAGGTTCAGGATAGGGGTCAGGGTCAGGGTAAGTGTCCAGGTCAAGGTCAGGTTCAGGTCAGGGTCATGGTCAGGGTCAGGGTCACGGTCAGAGTCAGCGTCAGTGTCATGGTCAGGGTCAGGGTTAGGGTCAGGTCAGCTTTAGGGTATTGGTTAGGGTCAGGGTCAGGGTCAGGGTCAGGGTCAGGGTAAGGGTCAGGGTCAGGGTTAGGTTCAGGGTCAGGGTCACAGTCAGAGTCAGGGTCAGGGTCAGGTCAGCTTTAGGGTATTGGTCAGGGTCAGGGTCAGGGGTAGGTTCAGTGTTTGAATCAGCGTCAGTGTCAGGGTCAGGTTCAGGGTTAAGGTCAGGGTCAGGGTCATGGTCAGGTTCAGGGTCAAGATCAGTGTCAGGGTCAGGGTCATGGTCAGGTTCAGGGTCAAGGTCAGATATAGTGTCAGGGACAGGGTCAGGGTCAGGGTTAGGGTCAGGATTAAGTTCAGGGTCAGAGTTAGGGTCAAGGTCAGTGTCAGGGTCAAGGTCAGGTTCAGGGTCAGGTTCAGGGTGAGGGTCAGGGTCACGGTCACGTTCAAGGTCAAGTTCAGGGTGTAGGTCAGGGTCAGGGTTAAGTTCAGTGTCAGGGTCAGTTTCAGGGTCAGGTTCAGAGTTAGGGTCAGGGTCACGGTCAGGGATAGGGTCAGGGTCAGGTTCAGGGTCAGGTGTAGAGTTAGGGTCAGGGCTAGGGTCAGGGTCGCAGTCAGGGCATTGTCAGGATAAGGGTCGGGGTCTGGGTCAGGGTCAGGGTCACCGTCAGGGTCGGGGTCACGGTCAGGGTCAGGGTCATTGTCAAGTTCAGAGTCAGGGTCAAGTTCAGTTGTATGGTCAAGGTCAGGTTCAGGGTCAGGGTCAGTGTCAGGGTCAGGGCCAGGTTCTGGGTCATGGTCAGAGTCAGAGTCAGGGCTAGGGTCAGAGTCAGGGTAAGGTTCAGGGTAGTGTCAGGGGTAGGGTCAGGGACAGGATCAAGGTAAGAATCAGGGTCAGGGTCAGGGTCAGGGTCAAGGTCAGGTTCAATGTAACGGTCAGACTTAGAATCAGGGAACAGGTCAGGGTCAGGTTTAAGGTCAGTGTCACGTTGAGGGTCAGGTTCAGGTTCAGGGTTAGGTTCAGGGTTAGGGTCAGGGTCAGGGTCAGGTTCAGGATCAGGGTAAGGGTCAGGTTTAGGGTCAGGGTCAGGGTCAGGGTCAGAGTAAGGGTCAGGTTTAGGGTCAGGGTCAGGGTCAGAGTCAGGGGTAGGGTTAGGTTCAGGGTCAGGGTCAGGGTCAGGGTCGGGGTCGGGGTCAGGATCAGGGTCAGGGTCAGGGTCAGGGTCAGGGTCGAGTTCAGTGTCAGGGTCAGTGTCAGGGTCAGGGTCATGATAAGGATCAGAGTCAGGTTCAGATTCAATGTCAGGGTCAGGTTTACCGTTAGACTTAGGGTCAGGGTCAGGTTCAGGGTCAGGGTTAGTGTCACGGTCTGGGTCATGTTCAGGGTCAGGGTTCGGTCAGGGTCAGTGTCAGGTTAAGGGTCAGGGTCATGTTTAGGGGCAGGGGCAGGGGCAGGGGCAGCGGCAGGGGCAGGGGCAGGGGCAAGGTTAGGGTCAGGTTCAGGGTCAATGTCAGGATCAGGGTCAGGTCAGTGTCAGGGTCAGGGTCAGGTTCAGTTCAGGTATAGAGTCAGGGTCAGGTAAGGTTCAGGGTCAGTGTTAGGGTAAGGGTCTGAGTCAGGGTCAAGGACAGGGTCAGGGTTAGGGTCAGGGTCAGGGCTGGAGTCAGCGTCAGGGTCAGGGTTAGGGTCAGGGTCAGGGTCAACGTCAGTGTCAGGGTCAGTGTCAGGGTCAGGGTCATGGTCAGGGTCATCATCAGGGACAGGGTCAGGGTAAGGGTCAAGGTCAGGTTCAGGGTCAGGGTCAGCGTCACGGTCAGACTTAGGGTCCGGGACAGGGTCAGGGTCAGGTTTAAGGTCAGGGTCAGGGTCGGGGTCAAGTCAGTGTCAGGGTTTGTGTTAGGGTCAGTGTCAGGGTCAACGTCAGGGTCAGGGTCAGTATCAGGGTCAGTGTCGTGATCAAGGTCAGGGTCACGTTCAGGGTCAGGGGTAGGGTCAGGGTCAAGGCCAGTGTCAGGGTCAGGGTCAGGGTCATTGTCAGGGTTAGGGTCAATGTCTGGGTCAGGGTCAGGTTCAGGGTCGGGGTCAGAGTTAGGGTCGGGGTCAGTGTCAGGTTCAGGGTCAAGGTCAGTTTCAGGGTTCGTCAGGTTTAGAGTCAGGGTCAGTGTCAGGGTCAGGGTCAGGGTAGGGTCAGGCTTAGGGTCAGGGTCAGGTTCAGGGTGAGGGTTATGGATAGGGTCAGGGTCAGGGTCAGGGTCAGGGTCAGGGTCAGGTTCAGTATTAGGTTAAGGGTCTGGGTCAGGGTCAGGTTTAGGGTCAGGGTGAGGGTTGGAGTCAGCGTCAGTGTCAGGGTTAGGGTCAGGGTCAAGGTCAGGGTCAAGGTCAGTGTCAGGGTCAGGGTCAGGGTCATGATCAGGGTCAGTATCAGCGTAAAGGTCAAGGTCAGGGTCAGGGTCAGCATCAGCGTAAAGGTCAAGGTCAAGGTCAGGGTCAGTGTCAGGGTCAGGGTCATGATCAGGGTCAGGGTCATGATCAGGGTCAGGGTCAAGTCCAGGGTCAGCGTCAGGGTTAGGGTCAGGGTCAGGTTTAGGGTCAATGTCTGGATCAGGTTCAGGTTCAGGGTCAGGGTCACGTTCAGGGTCACAATCAGACTTAGGGTCAGGTTCAGGGTCAGGGTCAGGGTCAGGGTTAGGGTCAATGTCTGGGTCAGGGTCACGGTCAGGGTCAGGGTCCGTGTCAGGGTTAGGGTAAGGGTCAGGGTCAGGGTTAGTTTCAGGGTCAGGGTCACGGTCAGGGTCAGGGTCAGGGGTACGGTCAGGGTTCGGGTCAGGGTCAGGGTCACGTTCAGGGTCAGCGTTAGGGTCAGGATCAAGGTCAGGGTCAGGGTCAAGGTCAGTGTCATGGTCAGGATGCGTGTCAGGGTCACGTTCAGGGTCGTGGTCAGACTTAGGGTCAAGGTTAGAGTGAGGGTCATTGTCATGGTCCGGGTCAGGGTCAGGGTCAGGTCATCTTTAGGGTATTGGTCAGTGTCAGGGTAAGGGGTAGGTTCAGCGTTAGAGCCAGCGTCAGGGTCAGAGTCAGGGTCAGGTTCAGGGTTAAGGTCAGGGTCAGGGTCAGGGTCAGGGTCAGCGTCAAGATCAGGGTCAGGGTCAGGTCCAGGGTCAGGGTCAGTGTCAGGGTCAGTTTAAAGGTCAGGTCACGTTTAGGGTCAGGGTCAGGGTCAGGGTCAGTGTCAGTGTCAGGGGTAGAGTCAGGGTTAGGGTCAGGGTCAGGTTCAGGGTCAGCGTTAGGGTCAGGGTTAGGGTCAGGGTCAGGGTTATGGTCAGGGTCAGGGTCAGTGTCAGAGTCAGGGTCATGATCAGGGTCAGGGTCAGCGTAAGGGTCAAGGTCAGGGTCAGTATCAGGGTCAGGGTCATGGTCACTGTCAGACTTAGGGTCAGGGACAGGATCAGGGTCAAGTTTATGGTCAGTATCAGGGTCTGGGTCACGTCAGTGTCATGGTCACGGTAAGGGTCAGGGTCAGGGTCAGGGTCAGGGTCAGTGTCAGGGTCAGGGTCAGGGTCATGATCAGGGTCAGGGTCAGGGTCAGGGGTAGGGTCAGGGTCAAGTCCAGGATCAGGGTCAGGGTCAGACTTAGGGTCATGGTCAAGTCCAGGATCAGCGTCAGGGTCAGGGTCAGGGTCAGGATTAGGGTCAATGTCTGGGTCATGGTCAGTGTCAGCGTCAGGGTGAGTGTCAGGGTCACGTTCAGGGTCGCGGTCAGACTTAGGGTCAAGGTCAGGGTGAGTGTCAGTGTCATGGTCAGGGTCAGGGTCAGGTCATCTTTAGGGTATTGGTCAGGGTCAGGGGTAGGTTCAGCGTTAGAGCCAGCGTCAGGGTCAGGGTCAGGTTCAGGGTGTAAGTCAGGTTCAGAGTTAGGGTCAGGGTCACGGTCAGGGATAGGGTCAGGGTTAGGGTCAGGGTCAGGGTCAGGGTCAGGTTCAGGGTCAGGTGTAGAGTTAGGTTCAGGGCCACGGTCAGGGTCGGAGTCAGGGCATTGTCAGGGTAAGGGTCGGGGTCTGGGTCAGGCGCAGGGTCAGGGTCAGGGTCGGGGTCACGTTCAGGGTCAGGGTCAGGGTCATTGTCAAGTTCAGGGTCAGGGTCAAGTTCAGTTGTAGGGTCAAGGTCAGGTTCAGGGTCAGGGTCAGGGTCAGGGTCAGGGCCAGGTTCTGGGTCATGGTCAGAGTCAGAGTCAGGGCTAGGGTCAGAGTCAGGGTAAGGGTCAGGGTAGTGTCAGGGGTAGGGTCAGGGACAGGATCAAGGTAAGAGTCAGGGTCAGGGTCAGTGTGAGGGTCAGGGTCACGGTCAGGGTCGCGGTCAGACTTAGGGTCAGGGTCAGGGTCAGGGTCAGGGTCAAGGTCAGGTTCAATGCAACGGTCAGACTTAGAATCAGGGAACAGGTCAGGGTCAGGTTTAAGGTCAGTGTCACGTTGAGGGTCAGGTTCAGGTTCAGGTTCAGGGTTAGGTTCAGGGTCAGGGTCAGGGTCAGGTCAGGGTCAGGGTTAGGTTCAGGGTAGGGTTCAGGGTCAGGGTCAGGGTCAGATATAGGGTCAGGGTCAGGGTCAGGGTTATGTTCAGGATCAGGTTCAGGGTCAGGGTCAGGTTCAGGATCAGGGTTAGGGTCAGGGTCAGGGTCAGGTTCATGGTCAAGGTCAGGGTCAGGTTCGATGTAACGGTCAGACTTAGGGTCAGGGAACAGGTCAGGGTCAGGGTTAAGGTCAGGGTCACCTTCAGGGTAAAGGTCAGGTTCAGGTTTAGGTTCAGGGTCAGGGTCAGGTTCAGGATCAGGGTAAGGGTCAGGTTTAGGGTCAGGGTTAGGGTCAGAGTCAGGGGTAGGGTTAGGTTCAGGGTCAGGGTCAGGGTCAGGGTCAGGGTCGGGGTCAGGGTCAGGGTCAGGTTCAGGGTCAGGGTCAGGGTCAGGGTTGGTGTCACGGTCTGGGTCATGGTCAGGGTCAGGGTCAGCGTCAGGGTCAGGGGTAGGGTCAGGGTCAAGTCCAGGATCAGCGTCAGGGTCAGGATCAGGGTCAGGATTAGGGTCAGGTCTGGGTCAGGGTCAGTGTCAGGGTCAGGGTGAGTGTCAGGGTCACGTTCAGGGTCGCGGTCAGACTTAGGGTCAAGGTCAGGGTGAGTGTCAGTGTCATGGTCAGGGTCAGGTTCAGGTCAGCTTTAGGGTATTCGTTAGGGTCAGGGTCAGGTTCAGGGTCAGGGTCATGTTCAGGGTAAAGGTCAGTGTCAGGGTTAGGTTCAGGTCAGCTTTAGGGTATTGGTCAGGGTCAGGGTCAGGGGTAGGTTCAGTGTTAGTATCAGCGTCAGTGTCAGGGTCAGGTTCAGGGTTAAGGTCAGGGTCAGGGTCATGGTCAGGTTCAGGGTCAAGATCAGGGTCAGGGTCAGGGTCATGGTCAGGTTCAGGGTCACAGTCAGATATAGTGTCAGGGACAGGGTCAGGGTTAGGGTCAGGATTAAGTTCAGGGTCAGAGTTAGGGTCAGGGTCAGTGTCAGGGTCAAGGTCAGGGTCAGGGTCAGGGTCAGGGTGAGGGTTAGGGTCACGGTCACGTTCAAGGTCAAGTTCAGGGTGTAGGTCAGGGTCAGGGTTAAGTTCAGTGTCAGGGTCATGGTCAGGGTCAGGTTCCGAGTTAGGGTCAGGTTCAGAGTTAGGGTCAGGGTCACGGTCAGGGATAGGGTCAGGGTTAGGATCAGGGTCAGGGTCAGGTTCAGGGTCAGGTGTAGAGTTAGGGTCAGGGCCACGGTCAGGGTCGGAGTCAGGGCATTGTCAGGGTAAGGGTCGGGGTCTGGGTCAGGCGCAGGGTCAGGGTCAGGGTCGGGGTCACGTTCAGGGTCAGGGTCAGGGTCATTGTCAAGTTCAGGGTCAGGGTCAAGTTCAGTTGTAGGGTCAAGGTCAGGTTCAGGGTCAGGGTCAGGGTCAGGGTCAGGGCCAGGTTCTGGGTCATGGTCAGAGTCAGAGTCAGGGCTAGGGTCAGAGTCAGGGTAAGGGTCAGGGTAGTGTCAGGGGTAGGGTCAGGGACAGGATCAAGGTAAGAGTCAGGGTCAGGGTCAGTGTGAGGGTCAGGGTCACGGTCAGGGTCGCGGTCAGACTTAGGGTCAGGGTCAGGGTCAGGGTCAGGGTCAAGGTCAGGTTCAATGTAACGGTCAGACTTAGAATCAGGGAACAGGTCAGGGTCAGGTTTAAGGTCAGTGTCACGTTGAGGGTCAGGTTCAGGCTCAGGGTTAGGTTCAGGGTCAGGGTCAGGGTCAGGGTCAGGTCAGGGTCAGGGTTAGGTTCAGGGTAGGGTTCAGGGTCAGGGTCAGGGTCAGATATAGGGTCAGGGTCAGGGTCAGGGTTATGTTCAGGATCAGGTTCAGGGTCAGGGTCGGGTTCAGGATCAGGGTTAGGGTCAGGGTCAGGGTCAGGTTCATGGTCAAGGTCAGGGTCAGGTTCAATGTAACGGTCAGACTTAGGGTCAGGGAACAGGTCAGGGTCAGGGTTAAGGTCAGGGTCACCTTCAGGGTAAAGGTCAGGTTCAGGTTTAGGTTCAGGGTCAGGGTCAGGTTCAGGATCAGGGTAAGGGTCAGGTTTAGGGTCAGGGTCAGTTTCAGGGTCAGAGTCAGGGGTAGGGTTAGGTTCAGGGTCAGGGTCAGGGTCAGGGTCAGTGTCGAGTTCAGTGTCAGGGTCAGTGTCAGGGTCAGGGTCATGATAAGGATCAGAGTCAGGTTCAGATTCAATGTCAGGGTCAGGTTCACCGTTAGACTTAGGGTCAGGGTCAGGTTTAGGGTCAGGGTTAGTGTCACGGTCTGGGTCATGGTCAGGGTCAGGGTTCGGTCAGGGTCAGTGTCAGGTTAAGGGTCAGGGTCATGTTTAGGGGCAGGGGCAGGGGCAGGGGCAGGGGCAGGGTCAAGGTTAGGGTCAGGTTCAGGGTCAATGTCAGGATCAGGGTCAGGTCAGTGTCAGGGTCAGGGTCAGGTTCAGTTCAGGTATAGAGTCAGGGTCAGGTAAGGTTCAGGGTCAGTGTTAGGGTAAGGGTCTGAGTCAGGGTCAAGGACAGGGTCAGGGTTAGGGTCAGGGTCAGGGCTGGAGTCAGCGTCAGGGTCAGGGTTAGGGTCAGGGTCAGGGTCAACGTCAGTGTCAGGGTCAGTGTCAGGGTCAGGGTCATGGTCAGGGTCATCATCAGGGACAGGGTCAGAGTAAGGGTCAAGGTCAGGTTCAGGGTCAGGGTCAGCGTCACGGTCAGACTTAGGGTCCGGGACAGGGTCAGGGTCAGGTTTAAGGTCAGGGTCAGGGTCGGGGTCAAGTCAGTGTCAGGGTTTGTGTTAGGGTCAGGGTCAGGGTCAGGGTCAGGGTCAGGGTCAGTATCAGGGTCAGTGTCGTGATCAAGGTCAGGGTCACGTTCAGGGTCAGGGGTAGGGTCAGGGTCAAGGCCAGTGTCAGGGTCAGGGTCAGGGTCATTGTCAGGGTTAGGGTCAATGTCTGGGTCAGGGTCAGGTTCAGTGTCGGGGTCAGAGTTAGGGTCGGGGTCAGTGTCAGGTTCAGGGTCAAGGTCAGTTTCAGGGTCACGTCAGGTTTAGAGTCAGGGTCAGTGTCAGGGTCAGGGTCAGGGGTAGGGTCAGGCTTAGGGTCAGGGTCAGGGTCAGGGTCAGCGTTAGGGTCAGGATCAAGGTCAGGGTCAGGGTCAGTGTCAGGTCAGGTTTAGGGTATGGGTCAGGGTCACAGTCAGGGTTAGGTTCAGGGTTAAGGTCAGGGTCGGTGTAAGGGTAAGTGTCAGGTTCAGGGTCAGGTTTAGGGTTCAGGGTCAGGGTAAGGTTCAGGGTCAGGGTCAGGGTCAGGGTCAGGGTCAGTGTCAGGTTCAGTATTAGGTTAACGGTCTGGGTCATGGTCAGGGTTAGTGTCAGGGTGAGGGTTGGAGTCAGCGTCAGTGTCAGGGTTTGGGTCAGGGTCAAGGTCAGGGTCAGGGTCATGTCATGTTTAGGGTCACGGTCAGGGCCAGGGTCAGGGGTAGGGTTAGGTTCAGGGTCAGTATCAGTGTTAGGGTCAGGGTCAGGGTCAGGTCAGGGTCAGGGTCAGGGTCAGGATCAGGTTCAGGGTCAGGGTCAGGGTCAGGGGTAGTGTTAGGTTCAGGGTCAGTATCAGGGTCACGGTAAGGGTCAGGGTCAGGGTCAGGGTCAGGATCAGGTTCAGAGTTAGGTTCAGGGTCAGGGTCAGGGTCAGTGTCACGGTCAGGGTTATGGTCAGGTTTAGGGTCAGGGTCAGTGTCACGGTCAGGTGTAGGGTCAGGGTCAGGGCCAGGGTCGGAATCAGGGCATTGTCAGGGTCATGGTCGGGGTCAGGGTCAGGGTCAGCGTCAGACTCAGGGTCACGGTCAGGGTTAGTGTCAGGTTCAGGGTCAGGGTCAGGTTCAGGGTCAGTGTTAGGGACAGTGTCAGGGTCAGGGTCAGGTTCAGATTTAGGGTCAGAGTCAGGGTCAGGGTCAGGGTTAGGTTCAGGGTCAGCGTCAGGGTCAGGTTCAGAATTAAGGTCAGGGTCAGGGTCACGGTCAGGGTCAGGGTCAGGGTTAGGGTCAAGGTCAGGGTTAGGGTCAGGGTCAGTTTGAGGTTCAGGGTCACGGTCAGGGTCTCAGTCAGACTTAGTGTCAAGGTCATGTTCAGGGTCAGGGTCAGGGTCAGGGTAAGGGGTAGGGTCAGGTCTGGTTTAGTGTTAAGGTCAGGGTCAGACTTAGGGTCAGGGTAAGTGACAGGGTTAGGGTCAGTGTTAGGGTAAGGGTCAGGGTTAGGGTCAGGGTCAGGCTCACGGTCAGAATTATGTTCATGGTCACGGTCAGGGTCAGGGTCAGGGTCAGGGTCAGGGTCTCGGTCAGAGTTTTAAGGTCAGGGTCAGTGTTAGAGTCAGGGTCAGGTGTAGGTTTAGGTTCAGGGTCAGTATCAGTGTCACGGTCAGGGTCAGGGTCAGGATCAGGGTCAAGTTCAAGTTCAGGGTGTTGGTCAGTGTCAGGGTTAGGTTCAGTGTCATGGTCAGGGTCAGGTTCCGAGTTAGGGTCAGGGTCAGGGTCAGGGTTTGGGTCACGGTCAAATTTAGGGTCAGGGTTACGGTCAGGGTCAGGGTCAGGTTCAGTGTGAGGTGTAGGGTCAGGGTCAGGGCCAAATTCAGGGTCAACATCAGGATTAGTATCAGGGTCAGGGTCAGGGTCAGGGTCAGAATCAGGGCATTGTCAGGGTCAGGGTCGGGGTCAGGGTCTGGGTCAGGGTCAGGGTCAGGGTCAGCATCAGACTCAGGGTCAGGCTCAGGGTTAGGCTCAAGTTTAGGTTCAGGGTCATGGTAAGGGTTAGTGTCAAAATCAGTGTCAGGGTCACGTTTACGGTCAGTGTCAGGGTCCGGGTCAAAGTCAGTGTTAGGGTCAGTTTCAGAGTCAGGGTCAGGTTCAGATTTAGGGTCAGGGTCAGTGTCTGGTTCAGAGTCAGGGTCACGGTCAGGGTTAGGGTCAGGATTTGGGTCAGGGTCAGGGTCAGGGTCAGGGAGATATTCAGTGTCAGGTTTAAGTCAGGGTCAAAGTCAGGGTCAGGGTCAGGTTCAGGTCACGTTTAGGGTCAGGGTCTGGGTCATGGTCATGGTCAAGTTCAGGGTCAGGGTCAGGGTCATGGTCAGGGTCAGTGTTACTGTCAGGGTCAAGTTTAGTGTTAAGGTCAGGGTCAGACTTAGGGTCAGGGTAAGTGTCAGGGTCAGGGTCAGTGTTAGGGCAAGGGTCAGGGTTAGGGTCAGGGTCAGGGTCACGGTCAGTGTCAGGGTTAAGGTCAGGGTCACGGTCAGTGTCAGGGTTAAGGTCAGGGTCAGGGTCAGGTTCATGATCAGGGTCAGTGTCAGGGTTAGGGTTAATGTCAGGGTCAGGTTCAGGGTCACTGTCAGAGTCAGGGTCAGGGTCAGGGTCAGGTCAGGTTCAGTGTCAGGTTCAGGTTTTAGGTCAGGGTCAGGGTCAGAGTGATGGTCAGGGTCATGTCAGGCTTAGGGGCAGGGTCAGTGTCAGGGTCAGGGTCAGGGTTAGGGTCATGGTCAGTGTCAGGTTCAGGGTCAGGGTAAGGGTCAGGGTCAGGGTTAGGTTCAGGGTCAGATTCAGGGTCAGGGTCAGTGTTAGGTTCAGGGTCAGGGTCAAGGTCAAGGTCACGGTCAGATTTAGGGTCAGGGTCACGTTCAGCGTCAGGGTTAGGGTCACGGTCAGAATTTTGGGTCAGGGTCAAGGTTAGTGTCAGGGTGAGGTTTAGGGTCAGGGTCAGGACCGGGGTCAAGGTTAGGTCAGGATAAGGGTCAAGGTCAGGGTCAGGGTCAGGGTCAGGGTCAGGGTCAGGGTCAGGGTTAGGGACAGTGTCAGGGTCAGGGTCAGGGTCAGGTTCAGATTTAGGGTCAGGGTCAGAGTCAGGGTCACGGTCAGGGTTAGTTTCAGGGTCAGGGTCAGAATCAGGGTTAGGTTCAGGGTCAGCGTCAGGGTCAGGTTCAGAATTAAGGTCAGGTTCAGGGTCAGGGTCACGGTCAAGGTCAGTGTTACGGTCAGGGTCACGATTAAGGTCAGGGTAAGGGGCAGGGGTAGGGTAAGGATCAGGGTCAGGGTCACTGTCAGGGTCAGGGTTAAGGTCATGGTCAGGGTCAGGGTCAGGTTCAGGGTCAGGGTCAGGGTGATGTTCAGGGTCAGGTTCAAGGTCAGGGTCGGGGTCAGGCCAGGGTGAGGGTCAGAGTCAGGGTCACGGTATTTCTTAGAATCAGGGACAGGGTCAGGGTCAGGGTTAAGGTCAGGGTCAGGTTCAAGGTCAGGGTCAGGGTCAGGGTCAGGGTTAAGGTCAGGGTCAGGTTCAGGGTCAGGGTCAGGTTTATGTTCAGGGTCAGGGTCAGGGTCAGGGTCAGGTTTATATTCAGGGTCAGGTTCAGAGTCAGGGTCAGGGTCAGGACAACGGTTAGGGTCAGAGTGAGGGTCAGGGTCAGTGTCAGGGGTAGGGTCAGGGTCAGGGCGAGGGTCAGGGTCAGGTTCAGGGTCAGGGTCAAGGTCAGGGTTAGGGTCAGGGTCAGTTTGAGGTTCAGGGTCACGGTCAGGGTCTCAGTCAGACTTAGTGTCAAGGTCATGTTCAGGGTCAGTGTCAGGGTCAGGGTAAGGGGTAGGGTCAGGTCTGGTTTAGTGTTAAGGTCAGGGTCAGACTTAGGGTCAGGGTAAGTGACAGGGTCAGGGTCAGTGTTAGGGTCACGGTCAGGGTTAGGGTCAGGGTCAGGGTCAAGGTCATGATCAGGGTCACGATCAGAATTAGGGTAAGGGTTAGGGTCACAGTCAGACTTAGGTTCAGGGTCAGTATCAGGTTCAGGGTCAGGACAGGTTTAGGATCAGGTTGAGGGTCTGGTTTAGTGTCAGGGTCAGGGACAGGGTCAGTGTCAGGGTTAGGGTCAGGGTCAGGGTCATGTTCAGGGTTAGGGTCAGGATCAAGTTCAGGGTCAGGGTTAGGGTCAGGGTCAGTGTCAGGTTCTGGGTCAGGTGTAGAGTCAGGGTCAGGGCCAGGGTCAGGGTCAGGGACAGGTCAGGTTTAGGGGCAGGGTCAGTGTCAGGGTCAGGGTCAGGGTCAGGGTCAAGGTCAGGGTCAGGGTCAGGTTCACGGTCAGACTTAGGTTCAGGGTCACGGTTAGGGTTAGGGTCAGGGTCAGGGCCAGGGTTGAGGGTCAGGGTCACAGTCAGAATTTTAAGTTCAGGGTCAGTGTTAGAGTCAGGGTGATGTTTAGGGTTAGGGTCAGGGTCAGGTCAGGTTTAACGTCAGGGTAAGTGTTAGGGTCAGGGTCAGGAGTAGGGTTAGGTTCAGGGTCAGTATCAGGGTCACGGTCAGGGTCAGGGTCAGGATCAGGGTCAAGGTCAAGTTCAGGGTGTAGGTCAGGGTCAGGGTTAGGTTCAGTGTCATGGTCAGGGTCAGGGTCAGGTTCAGAGTTAGGGTCAGGGTCAGGGTCAGGGTTAGGGTCACGGTCAAATTTAGGGTCAGGGTTAGGGTCAGGGTCAGGGTCAGGTTCAGTGTGAGGTGTAGGGTCAGGGTCAGGGCCAGGGTCAGGGCCGAATTCAGGGTCACCATCAGGATTAGGGTCAGGGTCAGGGTCGGAATCAGGGCATTGTCAGGGTCAGGGTCGGGGTCAGGGTCAGGGTCAGCGTCAGACTCAGGGTCAGGCTCAGGGTTAGGCTCAGGGTTAAGTTCAGAATTAAGGTCTGGTTGAGGGTCAGGGTCAGGGTCACGGTCAGGGTTAGGGTCAGGGTCAGGGTTAGGGTAGGGGTCAGAGCATTGTCAGGTTAGTGGTCAGGGTCAGGGTCAGGGTTAGGGTCAAGTTCAGGGTCATGGTCAGGCTCACGGTCAGTGTTACGGTCAGGGTCACGATTAAGGTCAGGGTAAGGGGCAGGGGTAAGGTCAGGATCAGGGTCAGGGTCACTGTCAGGGTCAGGGTCAGGGTCATGTCATGTTTAGGGCCACGGTCAGGGTCAGGGTCAGGGGTAGGGTTAGGTTCAGGGTCAGTATCAGTGTTAGGGTCATGGTCAGGGTCAGGTCAAGGTCAGGGTGTGAGGAATGTTTTAACAATTCGTGTCCATAAAGAAAAGTCCTGTCTGCTTCTGCTTCTGTCTGCTTCGGGGACCTGCAATGGCAGCCAGATTCCTGAACCACAGATGCAGTGGGTCCCAGTCTCCCCCTCATTCTAGTCAATTTATCACGTCTTCAGAAAATACTCCTCAAATTCTTGAGCTTGTTTGCTTTTGTTATTCCGGATTTCTATTCCTAGCAGTTACAGCCTTTTTCCTGTTGTTTTGGCTATCGGTGTGACTGTCTCTGTCAATAGTTGGTAGGGAATGTTCTAATCACTTGTGAAGTGTCAATAAGAAAGCTATTTGTGTTTGTATGACTTCTTTGATGTCCGGGAGCCTCAGAATAGCTGATAACAACCAGTGACTGTTATGGAACACTATGCAGGCCTCTGATATCTGGACAGATATCCAAGGAAGCTGAAGGACGGCTAGGAGACAAGACCTGCAGGGGATGCTGTATGAACTTAACATGGTGCCAAAGGAGTAAAAAGGGGAAGGACAAGAAAAAAAACTTGAAGAGGAAGACTACTAGCCTTCAGTATGAAAGACCCCCAGGGGGACCACCGGAGACTGATGCGCATGCTCCAGTAGGAGGGACTGGACCCCGGAAGCTAATTAGAATAACCTATTTTTTTTAGAAGTAGTAATGAATATGTATTAGTCTAGGTGTATAAAAATTGGCTACTTGATGTGGCTGGTGTGCGTCCTGGTGGAGCGGAGACTCCCGGTGCACCCAGCGCTGTTTGCTTACCTCTATTCTCTTAATAAATCCTATTTTTTTTATTTAAACCTATTTTGAAGACTGAGCCATTTCTAACAATTTGGGGGCTCGTCCGGGATGGCTATGGTTCCTGAACCCTGATTTGATCCAGGAGAGGCGCCCCACCATTTGGTGGCTCCTGTTTGAGTCGGGTCGGGACTAATGCCATCCTGAACCTGAATAAAGGTAAGCAAAGAATTTGATTTTTTGAGCTCCATTGCCGGCTGTATTGTTGGTCGTTTTTTCCCGTAATTCTGCGCGCGAAGATCCGGACGAAGACGACGGAGTCGTAAGTGTTTGCGGATACCGTTCGGTTGGGTAAAGGTGCGGTTGCTAGCGTCTGTGTGTGAGAGTGTAACTGAGACTTCTAACGTCAGTGTGGAGGTCTTTTTTTTTGTTGTTGTTGTTTTCTCACCGGTTCTAATCTCCTGGAGGGGGGCTTAGCCGGTGAAAGGATTGATTCTATAGAAGTGGTTCCTATAGAATTCTGGACACGTGGGTGGGTGACAGGTCCTAAACCCCCTGCAAGACACTCTCACTGAGGGCAACCAAGGGCTGTGGGAATTGCCACTATTAAAATTCCCAGATGGGTCAGAAAAAATCGAGGACCAAGGACCGAGAAGGGAGCAAATTACCAGATATACCACCAGAAAGTCCATTAGGAATAATGATTGGAAATTGGAACAATAGGGGCCCCAGAAAAATTAAAAAGAGTAAATTAAAAATGACCCAGTATTATATGATAGAATGACCAAAAGAACTCTTAAGACCCCATGTATTTTGATCCACGGAGGACGGGGTCTGTCAGGCTTTGAACATTAATAGTAGAATACCCATGGATCCGGAAAAGAGCAAGCTGAAACATTGGAATTAGAAATTAGAGAGCAATTGATTAAGAATGAATATGTGCTACATTTGTGCCTGTGTTGCACTTATACCTCCAGATAACAGGAGCCTCTCGGACCCTGAGAACCAGATCTAAAACAACCACATGGTTCGGACTTTAATCAAGGGGTCTGAGATAAGGAGGACTGTTCACAAAGGGACAGGTTATGCATATGTATAGGAATGTTCATGTATATGTAGCTCTTTGCTAGATATAACTAAAGCAAGTTGCCACGTTAGGCGTGCACGACTTTGGTGGGACTACCTGCCCTGTGCCGCCCAGAACTGAGTAAACGTACCTACTTTACAATCTTACTGATGGTGGAGTCAGCTTTCTGTGAGTCATTTTGTCATCTTTCTGTGAGCTAGGCAGGAGATACTCTGCTTGGCTGCGGGATCAGCTGCGGAGCGGACGCCCCTAGGTGCACCCCGAGTGTTTTGCTCGGAGGGGACTCCACTCTCAGCTGCTCACCACAGGAGCAAAGATCTCCTGAAACTGCAGACAATCGGTATGTTTTCAGCTGCTGGAGGGATACTAACTGGAGTGTTAATAATTGTATGTGTTATTTTTAAATGTCCAGGTATTTTGTGTTGAAAGTATTTGTGTAAGTGCAAGGGTTTGAAACAAAGTGTTACAAGTCACTTCACGAAGAACACAGTCAGAGACAATACTTGTTTGATTGGTTAACATTCTAAACTATATTCTTGTGGTGTGAATGAGGTGTGCTAGAGGCCTCTCTGTGTGATTGCTGTGTGAGTGAGCGAGTACAGAATTCTGATCCGTATTCTCCGCAAAGGGAGTGGGCGGAGACGAACGAAGTGAAAAAGTTTTATCCAAGTTTTGAGTGGTGGTGCCTAATATATGGGCCTGGCGGTGTATCTTGTGATCCTATTTTTGCTCTTAAATGCTTTGAGTGTGACAGTGAAAACGGGGGAGCCCGGAGCGGCGCCGGGAGATCGCAGCGGCGCTGGGCGACCCGAGAGACACGGAGAGACCGGACAGAAGCCGGAAAACGCGGGAAATTGAAGTAATCGCGGTGAGACACGGGACATCCGAGATCGAGTTGCTACGGGAGACCAGAGGCGTCAGTGGACAACGGCAGCCGACCCTCACCCTCACCGTGTGGCGAGTTGGCACATAGCAGCGGGGCGGAGATCAGGACCCTGCAGCCTGTCTGACGTAACCACGGAGGCAGCAGCGGCTGTGCTGCTTCTCTCTAGCATTCTTTTTATGAGAGGTTTATCTTGCAATGCAAAAAAAGACTATTCGTCCCCAGATCGGTGTTATAACTGTTATAACTATGTTTCTGGATAACATTCCGTGGGGTTGCCACATTCTACGGATTACTAATGACGATTTAGCTCTGTTGTGGGGCAGGAGTGCAGAGCCGCAGATTACACTGCCAAATGACCACCGGCAGGCTCTTTCACAAATAGCTTCTAAGGTTGCAGCTGGCACTGCCTGCAGCCGTATAGCAGACGTCACACTCTCTTTCCTAACTAGTAATCATGTGTCTCATCCATTTGTGGTGGATGGTCAGTGGCAAAAAGAAAAGGGAGAAAGGGGCTGACTGATTCATTTCTTTGGTAGTTCGGGCTTGAGCCCTGGGAATTTGGTAAGAAGGGGGAGAGCGAGTTTATTTAGGCATCAATACCATTTAAACCCCCATATTGACGGATACACAGGAGTGATTCCTTGTTTTGTATGGGCTTACTAACAAAGTGCATGAGAAAAATTCGCTCCTGTTGAAATGTAAATTTTTGTGGAAAAGGTGATAATGTTTGTCTAGAAGACTGGAGGCTGCGTGCTTCAGCTGTTTTCCTGAAGTTCCGTGGATTTATGATTGAAACTGGGCACAGAAAGCAAGCGGACTTTCACTAAGTATTGCAATCAGTGGTGGCCACTATATAAACTAAATGGCCACTTTATAGATCAATCGACTATAACACTATCTTGCAATTGATGTTGTTTTTGAGGAGAGAAGGAAAATAGGATTAAATGTCTCATACTGATATGTTGTTTCAGCATCTTAGAGGAAAAGAGTGGAATTAAGTTGGCCCCTGACTGAGCCTTTGGTGTTGGCATGAGAAAAGTACAGGCTGGAGACAGATAAAGGAAGTGTTAAAAGAGTTGCTGAAGGTGTTAAAGGTGTGGCATGTAGTGTTTAACAGAGCTTTTTGAAGTTGAATGAGCAGGAGAAGAGGATGTAGGAATGTTAATAGTTCTGCCTCAACAGGAGGCTGTGATCCCAAAATCACCGGTGTGAGCCCTTTGGGGCAGAGGGACCATGATGGGTCTGAGAGTTGTCATGGACACAGAAAAGCAACGAACTCTTAAAACAACCTGAGTTTATGAGTGAGCTCAGATTGCCAATGGGACCGCTCAGGGAACTGTTGACAATTGCATTCCCCTGACCGGCCCCACGCTGGGACTATAGTCACCCCGGAAATAATGAACAGTAAATACCAGAATCTGGTTAAATTGGGAATTGAGAATCTGTTCCAACAAGATCCAAAAGAGACCCCTATGGAATTTTTGACTGACTCTGGAATGCAATGGAAAACAAAACAAAACAAACAAACGAAACTGGAGAAAATAGGGGCTAAATTAGAACAAGGAAAATGGACTCTGCCAGACAGATGAGAGATATTGCCAAAGGCTTATACGAAGCAAATATTGGGACGTTTGCATGCACAAACACATTGGGGTACAAAGGTGTTAAGTGATCATTTACTAAAACAATTTGGGTGCATTGTTTTTTTTTTTTTTTTTTTTTTTGAAATAGCAAAGCAAATCACACAAGGTTGTTTAACTTGTCAAAGAATAAATAAGAAAATATTTCAACAAGAGACTGCAGGAGGAAGAAAAACAGCTTATCGGCCTTTCGAGAGAGTACAAGTTGATTTTACTGAATTGCCCAAAGTAGGGAGAATAAAATATTTATTGGTAATTGTGGATCATTTAACATAATGGGTAGAAGCTTATCCCGTGGCACGAGCTACGGCACAAGTGGTGGCAAAAATTTTATTGGAACACCTAATACCTAGATATGGGATAATCCAGTACATTGATTCTGACCAGGGCACACACTTTACTTCTAAAATAATAAAATTACTATGTCAATCATTGGGTATTCAGTGGGAATATCATACTCCGTGGCACCCACAAAGTTCAGGAAAAGTAGAAAGAATGAATCAAACGATAAAACAGCAATTGGCTAAATTAATGATTGAGACACAAATGCCTTGGATTCGATGCTAACCATTAGCACTTCTAAACATCAGAACTAAACCACATAATAAGACTGGATTATCACCATATGAAATGTTATATGGTATGCCTTATTCACAGGGGATGCTTCTGGGAGACAATGTAGTTGAGGATCGTAGCATCCAGAAATATATAGTTACTATTGGGAAAAGATTGCAAGAACTGAGAGAAATTGGAATACTGGCTCAGACACCACCTTTAGGATTCGCTATTCATCAAATTCAGCCAGGGGACAAGGTCTTAATAAAATCTTGGAAAGAAGAATCATTACAACCCTGGTGGGAGGGACCGTATCTTATTTTACTTACCACTGAAACAGCTGTGAGAACAGCAGAAAGGGGTTGGACCCATGCATCCAGAGTAAAAGGACCAGTAAATACCAAAGCTTGGAGGGTTGAGTCTGCTCCTGGGGAACTGAAGTTATAGCTAAAAAAGGACTAATGTTCTGGTAATAAGGCTCGAAGAAGGGGACAAGCCTACAACAAATAAAGGGGAGAAGGCAAGACCGGGGCAGGACTCTCCACTGCGGTGTGTATAATGTGTATAGTCTACCGAGGGAGGCAACCCCTACGGGTATTGACTGCCGAGTGTGAGGGCCTCGACCGGACTTCTCCCACACTGAAAGACAAGCTGTCCCAGAAAGAAAAGAGAAACAAACGAGCGAATGAAAAAATATATGTATAGTAAGAGTTTTTTTAACCTATTGTAATTAGTTTTCCAGGAGCTGGACCACCCTCAGAGGCTGAACAGTGACCCAAGCTCAAATAGATCCTGGAGGTGGATCCAACCCCTATACTTGAAGGTATTTTTCACACCCCTACGATATTCTCTGAACGACGCAGAAGGATGTTATATTTTCTGGTACTATGCATACAAGGGCAATTGAGGTATGGTAATAACTTTTTTATTCTGGGAGAGGAAGTAGCTAAAGCTTTTAATCTTAGCAATTGCTGGGTTTGTGGAGGACCAGGGGGAGCTGAAAGTTGGCCCTGGGTAGCTGGCCCAGGTGAGCCTAAGTGGTGGGTTAGCAATTTAAGTGAAGTTCATAATAAAACCCAATTTTGGAGAGATGAAGGGGGCCTGTGGCCATTGCATTCATCAGAAAAAGATATATACTGTTTAAACAGAACAGGAACAGTAAAGGTAGGAAAAAGCATTTGTAATTGGACTCTGTCCCCTGGATACGAATGTACTGATCCTGAATGTAGACATATAAACTGTACAACAAGTAAAGGGAAATGGAATGCTACACATGTCCAGCTAAAAAATGGGACTTGGCTGAAGTGCTCATCTAAGGAATTTTTTAGACCTGGATGTAAGGCCATGGCGAGAGCCCAATCAAAAGGACAATTCGACGTTCAAATTTTGAGCTGTCAGCGTGATAACATCACTAGGGAGCAACATGCGGTAAGAGTCTACCGCTGGAGGTGGCGAAATGAAAACGGGACACAAGCGTTTTTTAAACATTTTTGGTCAGCTCGTAATGTAACAAGTCGTGAAGGTGAACTTAGCTGTAATTGTAAGTGGGAATCTTATGTGGGGGCTTGGAAGTGTATATATACAAGTACCAATGAAGCGGACATTGTAACGGGACCACTTGGTAATAAGAATACTTTGTATTTTCATAAAAAGGAATGGGATGGTCCTTTTCCGAATGGGACATGGGCTTTAAAAGGACATTATTGGGTATGTGGCAAACAGGCCTATTAAAAGCTACCAAAGGACTGGTCAGGAATATGCTATGTGGGGTACATAAGACCCTTATTCTTTTTATTATCACAAATACAAGGAAAACACTTAGGAGTAAAATTATATGATGATCTCAATAGGGAAAAACGATATATTGATGCCTCTTTAGCTGGAGGTAGTGCCCAAAAATGGAGAGAAAATGAGTGGCCTCCTGAAAGAATCATACAGTATTATGGACCAGCTACCTGGAACCCGAATGAAGTAATATCTGGGGCCCGAGAACCTATTTATAATCTAAATCGAATAATTAGGTTACAAGCTGTCCTCGAAATAATAACCAATCAAACAGCAACAGCTCTAGACCTCTTGGCTGACCAGTCTACCCAAATGAGGAATGCTATTTTTCAACATAGAATGGTTTTAGACTATCTACTAGCAGAAGAGGGGGGTGTGTGTGGTAAATTAAACGATTCTAATTGTTGCTTACAAATTGACGATAACGGAAAAGTAGTTAAGAAGATAACCAAAGAAATTAGAAAATTGGCCCATGTCCCAGCACAAACCTGGAAGGATATGGAATGGGATTTATTTTCATGGCTGCCTGGTGGACCGTGGGTTAAAAGAGTATTATTTTTTTTGTTATGTAGTGTAATGACGCTATTGTTTATACCTTGTATGATACCTTGCCTTACATTATTAATACACCGGGTGATAAATAGTACATTTGTAATAACTTCATTAAAAAGGGAAGGGGATATGTCAATTATGATGCTTAAGGATTGTACCCTCCAAGAACGGATTGATGAAATCCAATTATTAACAACAGAAGAGACACGAATTGAGGATGTTAAAAAGAAGATAAGGGATTGTGAGGAATGTTTTAACAATTCGTGTCCATAAAGAAAAGTCCTGTCTGCTTCTGCTTCTGTCTGCTTCGGGGACCTGCAATGGCAGCCAGATTCCTGAACCACAGATGCAGTGGGTCCCAGTCTCCCCCTCATTCTAGTCAATTTATCAAGTCTTCAGAAAATACTCCTCAAATTCTTGAGCTTGTTTGCTTTTGTTATTCCGGATTTCTATTCCTAGCAGTTACAGCCTTTTTCCTGTTGTTTTGGCTATCGGTGTGACTGTCTCTGTCAATAGTTGGTAGGGAATGTTCTAATCACTTGTGAAGTGTCAATAAGAAAGCTATTTGTGTTTGTATGACTTCTTTGATGTCCGGGAGCCTCAGAATAGCTGATAACAACCAGTGACTGTTATGGAACACTATGCAGGCCTCTGATATCTGGACAGATATCCAAGGAAGCTGAAGGACGGCTAGGAGACAAGACCTGCAGGGGATGCTGTATGAACTTAACATGGTGCCAAAGGAGTAAAAAGGGGAAGGACAAGAAAAAAAACTTGAAGAGGAAGACTACTAGCCTTCAGTATGAAAGACCCCCAGGGGGACCACCGGAGACTGATGCGCATGCTCCAGTAGGAGGGACTGGACCCCGGAAGCTAATTAGAATAACCTATTTTTTTTAGAAGTAGTAATGAATATGTATTAGTCTAGGTGTATAAAAATCGGCTACTTGATGTGGCTGGTGTGCGTCCTGGTGGAGCGGAGACTCCCGGTGCACCCAGCGCTGTTTGCTTACCTCTATTCTCTTAATAAATCCTATTTTTTTTTATTTAAACCTATTTTGAAGACTGAGCCATTTCTAACAAGGGTCAGGGTCAGGGTCAGACTTAGGGTCAGGGTCACGGTCAGGGTCGGGTTCAGGTTCAAAGACAGGGTCAGGTTCAGTGTCAAGGTCTGGGTCAGGGTCAGGTTCAGGGTTAGGGTAACAGTCAGGGTCAGGGTCAGGGTCAGGTTAGGGGGCAGGGGTAGGGTCAGGATCAGGGTCAGGGTCACTGTCAGGGTCAGGGTATGGGTCAGAATCTGGGTTACGGTCAATGTCAGGGTTAGGGTCAGGGTCAGGGTCAGGGTCAGGTTCATGATCAGGGTCAGTGTCAGGGTTAGGGTTAATGTCAGGTTCAGGGTCAGGGTCTGGGTCAGGGTCAGGGTAAGGGTCAGGGTCAAGGTTAGAGTCAGGGTGAGGTTTAGGGTCAAGGTCAGGGTCAGGGTCATGTCAGGTTTAGGGTCAGGGTCAGGTTCAGTGTTAGGGTCAGGGGTAGGATCAGGTTCAGGGCCAAGGTCAGGTTCAGGGTCAGTGTCAGTGTCAGGGTCAGGGTCTGGGTCAAGGTCAGGGTCAGGGTCAGCATCAGACTCAGGGTCAGGCTCAGGGTTAGGCTCAGGTTTAGGGTCAGGGTCCTGGTAAGGGTTAGTGTCAAAATCAGTGTCAGGATCACGTTTACGGTCAGTGTCAGGGTCCGGGTCAAAGTCAGTGTTAGGGTCAGTGTCAGAGTCAGGGTCAGGTTCAGATTTAGGGTCAGTGTCTGGTTCAGAGTCAGGGTCACGGTCAGGGTTAGGGTCAGGGTTTGGGTCAGGGTCAGGGTCAGGGAGATATTCAGTGTCAGGGTTAAGTCAGGGTAAAGGTCAGGGTGAGGGTCAAGTTCAGGTCAGGATCTGGGTTAGGTTCAGGGGCATGGTCAGGGTCAGAGTCAGGGACAGGTTCAGGGTAGGTGTCAAGGTCAGGGTCAGGGTCAGGGTCACAATCAGTGTAAAGTTCAGGGTCAGGGTCAGGGTCAGGGTTAGTGTCAGGATCAGGTTCAGGGTCAGGGTCAGTGTCAGAGTAAATTTCAGGGTCGCGGTCAGTGTCAGGGTCAGGGTCAGGTCAGGTTTATGGTCAAAGTCGGTGTCATTGTTAGAGTCAGCATCAGGGTTTTGGTCAGGGCCAGGGTCAGTGTTAGTGTAAGGGTCAAGTTCAGGGTCAGGGTCACGTTCAGGGTCAGGGTCAGGGTCAGGTTCAGTGTTAGGGTCACGGTCAGGGGTAGGGTCAGGTTCAGAGTCAGGTTCAGGGTCAGTGTCAGGGTCACGGTCAGCGTCAGGGTCAGGGTTAGGGTCAGGGTTGGGGACAGGGTCAGGGTTAGGTTCAGGGTTAGGGTCAGGGTCCAAGTCAGTGTTAGGGTCAGGGTTAGGGTCATGGTCAGGTTTAGGTTCAGGGTCAGCGTCAGGGTCAGGTTCAGAATTAAGGTCAGGTTCAGGGTCAGGGTCAGGGTCACGGTCAGCGTTAGGCTCAGGGTCAGGGTCAGGGTAGGGGTCTGAGCATTGTCAGGTTAGTGGTCAGGGTCAGGGTCAGGGTTAGTGGTCAAGTTCAGGGTCATGGTCAGGGTCACGGTCAGTGTTACAGTCAGGGTCACGATTAAGGTCAGGGTAAGGGGCAGGGGTAGGATCAGGATCAGGGTCAGGGTCACTGTCAGGGTCAGGGTCAGGGTCATGTCATGTTTAGGGCCACGGTCAGGGTCAGGGTCAGGGGTAGGGTTAGGTTCAGGGTCAGTATCAGTGTTAGGGTCATGGTCATGGTCAGGTCAGGGTCAGGGTCAGGGTCAAGGTCAGACTTAGGGTCAGGGTCACGGTCAGGGTCGGGTTCAGGTTCAAAGACAGGGTCAGGTTCAGTGTCAAGGTCTGGGTCAGGGTCAGGTTCAGGGTTAGGGTAACAGTCAGGGTCAGGGTCAGGGTCAGGTTAGGGGGCAGGGTTAGGGTCAGGATCAGGGTCAGGGTCACTGTCAGGGTCAGGGTCAGGGTCAGGTCAGGTTCATGATCAGGGTCAGTGTCAGGGTTAGGGTTAATGTCAGGTTCAGGGTCAGGGTCAGGGTCAGGGTCAGGGTCAGGGTCAGGGTCAAGGTTAGAGTCAGGGTGAGGTTTAGGGTCAGGGTCAGGGTCAGGGTCATGTCAGGTTTAGGGTCAGGGTCAGGTTCAGTGTTAGGGTCAGGGTCAGGGTCAGGGTCAAGTTTAGAGTCAGGGTGAGGTTTAGGGTCAGGGTCAGGTTCAGGGCCAAGGTCAGGTTCAGGGTCAGTGTCAGTGTCAGTGTTAGGGTCAGGGTCAGGGTCAGCATCAGACTCAGGGTCAGGCTCAGGGTTAGGCTCAAGTTTAGGGTCAGGGTCATGGTAAGGGTTAGTGTCAAAATCAGTGTCAGGGTCACGTTTACGGTCAGTGTCAGGGTCCGGGTCAAAGTCAGTGTTAGGGTCAGTGTCAGAGTCAGGGTCAGGTTCAGATTTAGGGTCAGTGTCTGGTTCAGAGTCAGGGTCACGGTCAGGGTTAGGGTCAGGGTTTGGGTCAGGGTCAGGGTCAGGGAGATATTCAGTGGCAGGGTTAAGTCGGGTCAAGGTCAGGGTCAGGGTCAAGTTCAGGTCAGGATCTGGGTTAGGTTCAGGGACATGGTCAGGGTCAGGGACAGGGTCAGGTTTAGGGTCAAGGTCAGGGTCAGGGTCACGATCAGGGTAAAGTTCAGGGTCAGGGTCAGGGTTAGTGTCAGGATCAGGTTCATGGTCAGGGTCAGTGTCAGAGTAAATTTCAGGGTCGTGGTCAGTGTCAGGGTCAGGTTCAGGTCAGGTTTATGGTCAGGGTCAGTGTCATTGTTAGGGTCAAGTTCAGGGTCATGGTCAAGGTCACGGTCAGTGTTACGGTCAGGGTCACGATTAAGGTCAGGGTAAGGGGCAGGGGTAGGGTAAGGATCAGGGTCAGGGTCACTGTCAGGGTCAGGGTTAAGGTCACGGTCAGGGTCAGGGTCAGTGTCAGGGTCACTGTCAGTGTCAGGGTCAGGGTCAGGTCAGGTTTAGGGTCAGGGTAAGGGTCAGGGTCAGAGGTAGGGTTAGTTTCATTGTCACGGTCTGGGTCCCGGTCAGGGTCAGTGGCAGTGTCAGGGTCAGGGTCAGGGTGATGTTCAGGGTCAGCGTCAAGGTAAGGGTCAGGGTCAGGCCAGGGTGATGATCAGGGTCAGGGTCACGGTATTTCTTAGAATCAGGGACAGGGTCAGGGTCAGGGTCAGGGTCAGGTTCAGGTTTAGGGTCAGGGTCAGGTTCACAGTTAGGGTCAAGGTCAGGATCAGGGTCAGGGTCAGGTCAGGTCAGGTTCAGTGTCAGGTTCAGGTTGTAGGTCAGGGTCAGGGTCAGGGTCAGAGTGAGGGTCAGGCTCAGGTCAGGCTTAGGGGCAGGGTCAGTGTCAGGGTCAATGTCAGGGTTAGGGTCATGGTCAGTGTCAGTGTCAGGGTCAGGTTAAGGTTCAAGGTAATGGTCAGGGTCAGGGTTAGGTTCAGGGTCAGATTCAGGGTCAGGGTCAGGGTCAGTGTTAGGTTCAGGGTCAGGGTCAAGGTCAAGGTCACCGTCAGATTTAGGGTCAGGGTCACGTTCAGGGTCAGGGTCAGCGTCACGGTCATAATTTTGGGTCAGGGTCAAGGTTAGTGTCAGGGTGAGGTTTAGGGTCAGGGTCAGGGCCGGGGTCAAGGTTAGGTCAGGTTTAGGGTCAGGGTCAGGGTCAGGGTCAGGGTCAGGGTCAGGGGTAGTGTTAGGTTCAGGGTCAGTATCAGGGTCACGGTCAGGGTCAGGGTCAGGGTCAGGGTCAGGATCAGGTTCAGAGTTAGGGTCAGGGTCAAGGTCAGGGTCAAGGTCAGTGTCACGGTCAGGGTTATGGTCATGTTTAGGGTCAGGGTCAGTGTCAGGGTCAGGTGTAGGGTCATGGTCAGGGCCAGGGTCAGGGCCAAAGTAAGGGTCAGGGTCAAGTTTAGCGTCAGGGTCAGGGTCAGGATCGGAATCAGGGCATTGTCAGGGTCATGGTCAGGGTCAGGGTCAGGGTCTGTGTCAGGGTCAGTGTCAGACTCAGGGTCAGGGTCAGGGTTAGGGTCAGGTTCAGGGTCAGGGTCAGGGACAAAGTTAGTGTCAAAATCAGTGTCAGGGTCATATTTATGGTCAGTGTCCGGGTCAGGGTCAGGGTTAGGGACAGTGTCAGGGTCAGGGTCAGGTTCAGATTTAGGGTCAGGGTTAGGGTCAGGGTCAAGGTCAGGGTCAGGGTTAGGTTCATGATCAGGGTCAGGGTCACGGTCACATATAGGATCAGGTACAGAGTCAGGGTCAGTGTTAGGGTCTGTGTCAGGATCAGGGTCAGGGTCAGGGTCAGTGTTAGGGTCAGTGTCAGGATCAGGGTCAGGGTCACGGTCAGACTTAGGGTCAGGGTCAGGGTCAGGGTTAGGGTCACGGTCAGGGTCAGGGTCAGCGTCAGGGTCTGGGTTAGGGTCAGGGTCGGGGAAAGTGTCAGGGTCAGGGTCATGGTTAGGGTCAGGTTCACTGTCAAAGTTAGGGTCAGGGTTAAGGTCAGGTTTAGTGTCAGGGTCAGGGTTAAGTTCAGGGTTAATGTCAAGGTCAGGGTCAGGGTCAGGATCAGGTTTAGGGTCACGGTCAGGGGTAGGGTCAGGTTCAGAGTCAGGTTCAGGGTCAGTGTCAGGCTCACGGTCAGCGTCAGGGTCAGGGTTAGGGTCAGGGTCGGGGACAGGGTCAGGGTTAGGTTCAGGGTTAGGGTCAGGGTCCAAGTCAGTGTTAGGGTCAGGGTTAGGTTCAGGGTCAGGGTTAGGGTCACGGTCAGCGTCAGGGTCAGGTTCAGAATTAAGGTCAGGTTCAGGGTCAGGGTCAGGGTCACGGTCAGGTTTAGGGTCAGGGTCAGGGTAGGGGTCAGAGCATTGTCAGGTTAATGGTCAGGGTCAGGGTCAGGGTTAGGGTCAAGGTCAGGTTCAGGGTCAGGGTCAGAATCAGGGTTACGGTCAATGTCACGGTTAGGGTCAGGGTCAGGGTCAGAATCAGGGTCACGGTCAGTGTTACGGTCAGGGTCACGATTAAGGTCAGGGTAAGGAACAGGGGTAGGGTCAGAATCAGGGTCAGGGTCACTGTCAGGGTCAGGGTCATGTCATTTTTAGGGTCAGGTCAGGGTCAGGGTCAGGGTCAAGGTCATACTTAGGGTCAGGGTCCCGGTCAGGGTCGGGTTCAGGTTCAAAGACAGAGTCAGGTTCAGTGTCAAGGTCTGGGTCAGTGTCAGGATCAGGGTCAGGGTCACTGTCAGGGTCAGGGTCAGGGTCAGGGTCAGAATCAGGGTTACGATCAATATCAGGGTTAGGGTCAGGGTCAGGGTCAGGTTCATGATCAGGGTCAGTGTTAGTGTTAGGGTTAATGTCAGGTTCAGGGTCAGGGTCAAGGTCAGGGTCAGGGTCAGGGTCTGGGTCAGGGTCAGGGTCAGGGTCAAGGTTAGAGTCAGGGTGAGGTTTAGGGTCAGGGTCAGGGTCAGGGTCATGTCAGGTTTAGGGTCAGGGTCAGTGTCAGTGTTAGGGTCAGGGTCAGGGTCAGGGTCAGCATCAGACTCAGGGTTAGGCTCAGGGTTAGGCTCAAGTTTAGGGTCAGGGTCATGGTAAGGGTTAGTGTCAAAATCAGTGTCAGGGTCACGTTTACGGTCAGTGTCAGGGTCCGGGTCAAAGTCAGTGTTAGGGTCAGTGTCAGAGTCAGGGTCAGGTTCAGATTTAGAGTCAGTGTCTGGTTCAGAGTCAGGGTCACGGTCAGGGTTAGGGTCAGGGTTTGGGTCAGGGTCAGGGTCAGGGAGATATTCAGTGTCAGGGTTAAGTCAGGGTCAAGGTCAGGGTCAGGGTCAAGTTCAGGTCAGGATCTGGGTTAGGTTCAGGGACATGGTCAGGGTCAGGGTTAGTG
The DNA here is from genome assembly GCA_963989345.1 of Clangula hyemalis. The sequence goes on along the minus strand of OZ022456.1, from coordinate 2,749,719 downwards.
TCAGGATCAGGTTCATGGTCAGGGTCAGTGTCAGAGTAAATTTCAGGGTCGCGGTCTGTGTCAGGGTCAGGGTCAGGTCAGATTTATGGTCAGGGTCAGTGTCATTGTTAGGGTCAGCATCAGGGTTTGGGTCAGGGCCAGGGTCAGTGTTAGTGTAAGGGTCAAGGTCAGGGTCAGTGTCATGGTCATGATCAGGGTCAGGGTCAAGGTCAGGTTCAGGGTCAGCGCGAGGGTCAGGTTCACGGTCAGGGTCACGGTCAGACATATGGTCAGGTTCAGGGTCACTGTCAGAGTCAGGGTCAGGGTCAGGTTTAGGGTCAGGTCAGGGTCAAAGTTAGGGTCAAGGTCAGGGTCAGGGTCAGGGTCAGGTCAGGTTCAGTGTCAGGTTCAGGTTGTAGGTCAGGGTCAGGGTCAGGTTCAGAGTGAGGTTCAGGGTCAGGTCAGGCTTAGGGGCAGGGTCAGTGTCAGGGTCAATGTCAGGGTTAGGGTCATGGTCAGTGTCACGTTCTGGGTCAGGTTATGGGTCAGGGTAAGTTTCAGGTTCAGGGTTAGGTTCAGGGTCAGATTCAGGGTCAGGGTCAGGGTCAGTGTTAGGTTCAGGGTCAGGGTCAAGGTCAAGGTCACGGTCAGATTTAGGGTCAGGTTCACGTTCAGGGTCAGGGTCAGCGTCACGGTCATAATTTTGGGTCAGGGTCAAGGTTAGTGTCAGGGTTAGGTTTAGGGTCAGGGTCAGGACCGGGATCAAGGTTAGGTCAGGTTTAGGGTCAGGGTCAGGGTCAGTGTCAGGGTCAGGTGTAGGGTCAGGGTCAGGGCCAGGGTCAGGGCCAAAGTAAGGGTCAGGGTCACGTTTAGCGTCAGGGTCAGGGTCAGGGTCGGAATCAGGGCATTGTCAGGGTCATGGTCGGGGTCAGGGTCAGTGTCAGGGTCATGGTCAGCGTCAGACTCAGGGTCAGTGTTAGGGTTAGTGTCAGGTTCAGGGTTAGGGTCAGGGACAGGGTTAGTGTCAAAATCAGTGTCAGGGTTACGTTTAGGGTCATTGTTGGGGTCAGGGTCAGGGTCAGGGTTAGGGACAGTGTCAGGGTCAGGGTCAGGGTCAGATTTAGGGTCAGGGTCAGAGTCAGGGTCAGGGTCAGGGTTAGTTTCAGGGTCAGGGTCAGAATCAGGGTTAGGTTCAGGGTCAGCGTCAGGGTCAGGTTCAGAATTAAGGTCAGGTTCAGGGTCAGGGTCACGGTCAAGGTCAGTGTTACGGTCAGGGTCACGATTAAGGTCAGGGTAAGGGGCAGGGGTAGGGTAAGGATCAGGGTCAGGGTCACTGTCAGGGTCAGGGTTAAGGTCACGGTCAGGGTCAGGGTCAGTGTCAGGGTCACTGTCAGTGTCAGGGTCAGGGTCAGGTCAGGTTTAGGGTCAGGGTAAGGGGTAGGGTCAGAGGTAGTGTTAGTTTCAGTGTCACGGTCTGGGTCCCGGTCAGGGTCAGTGGTAGTGTCAGGGTCAGGGTCAGGGTGATGTTCAGGGTCAGCGTCAAGGTAAGGGTCAGGGTCAGGCCAGGGTGATGATCAGGGTCAGGGTCACGGTATTTCTTAGAATCAGGGACAGGGTCAGGGTCAGGGTTAAGGTCAGGGTCAGGTTTAAGGTCAGGGTCAGGGTCAGAGTCAGGGTCAGGGTCAGGACAAGGGTTAGGGTCAGAGTGAGGGTCAGGGTCAGTGTCAGGGGTAGAGTCAGCGTCAGGGCGAGGGTCAGGTTCAGGGTCAGGGTCAAGGTCAGGGTTAGGGTCAGGGTCAGGTTCAGTGTTAGGGTCAGGGTCAGGGTCAGGGTCAAGTTTAGAGTCAGGGTGAGGTTTAGGGTCAGGGTCAGGTTCAGGGCCAAGATCAGGTTCAGGGTCAGTGTCATTGTCAGTGTTAGGGTCAGGGTCAGGGTCAGCATCAGACTCAGGGTCAGGCTCAGGGTTAGGCTCAAGTTTAGGTTCAGGGTCATGGTAAGGGTTAGTGTCAAAATCAGTGTCAGGGTTACGTTTAGGGTCATTGTCGGGGTCAGGGTCAGGGTCAGGGTTAGGGACAGTGTCAGGGTCAGGGTCAGGGTCAGATTTAGGGTCAGGGTCAGAGTCAGGGTCAGGGTCAGGGTTAGTTTCAGGGTCAGGGTCAGAATCAGGGTTAGGTTCAGGGTCAGCGTCAGGGTCAGGTTCAGAATTAAGGTCAGGTTCAGGGTCAGGGTCACGGTCAAGGTCAGTGTTACGGTCAGGGTCACGATTAAGGTCAGGGTAAGGGGCAGGGGTAGGGTAAGGATCAGGGTCAGGGTCACTGTCAGGGTCAGGGTTAAGGTCACGGTCAGGGTCAGGGTCAGTGTCAGGGTCACTGTCAGTGTCAGGGTCAGGGTCAGGTCAGGTTTAGGGTCAGGGTAAGGGGTAGGGTCAGAGGTAGTGTTAGTTTCAGTGTCACGGTCTGGGTCCCGGTCAGGGTCAGTGGTAGTGTCAGGGTCAGGGTCAGGGTGATGTTCAGGGTCAGCGTCAAGGTAAGGGTCAGGGTCAGGCCAGGGTGATGATCAGGGTCAGGGTCACGGTATTTCTTAGAATCAGGGACAGGGTCAGGGTCAGGGTTAAGGTCAGGGTCAGGTTTAAGGTCAGGGTCAGGGTCAGAGTCAGGGTCAGGGTCAGGACAAGGGTTAGGGTCAGAGTGAGGGTCAGGGTCAGTGTCAGGGGTAGAGTCAGCGTCAGGGCGAGGGTCAGGTTCAGGGTCAGGGTCAAGGTCAGGGTTAGGGTCAGGGTCAGGTTCAGTGTTAGGGTCAGGGTCAGGGTCAGGGTCAAGTTTAGAGTCAGGGTGAGGTTTAGGGTCAGGGTCAGGTTCAGGGCCAAGATCAGGTTCAGGGTCAGTGTCATTGTCAGTGTTAGGGTCAGGGTCAGGGTCAGCATCAGACTCAGGGTCAGGCTCAGGGTTAGGCTCAAGTTTAGGTTCAGGGTCATGGTAAGGGTTAGTGTCAAAATCAGTGTCAGGATCACGTTTACGGTCAGTGTCAGGGTCCGGGTCAAAGTCAGTGTTAGGGTCAGTGTCAGAGTCAGGGTCAGGTTCAGATTTAGGGTCAGTGTCTGGTTCAGAGTCAGGGTCACGGTCAGGGTTAGGGTCAGGGTTTGGGTCAGGGTCAGGGTCAGGGAGATATTCAGTGGCAGGGTTAAGTCGGGTCAAGGTCAGGGTCAGGGTCAAGTTCAGGTCAGGATCTGGGTTAGGTTCAGGGACATGGTCAGGGTCAGGGTCAGGGACAGGGTCAGGTTTAGGGTCAAGGTCAGGGTCAGGGTCACGATCAGGGTAAAGTTCAGGGTCAGGGTCAGGGTCAGGGTTAGTGTCAGGATCAGGTTCATGGTCAGGGTCAGTGTCAGAGTAAATTTCAGGATCGCGGTCAGTGTCAGGGTCAGGTTCAGGTCAGGTTTATGGTCAGGGTCAGTGTCATTGTTAGGGTCAGCATCAGGGTTTGGGTCAGGGCCATGGTCAGTGTCATGGTCATGATCAGGGTCAGGGTCAAGGTCAGGTTCAGGGTCAGCGCGAGGGTCAGGTTCACGGTCAGGGTCACGGTCAGACATATGGTCAGGTTCAGGGTCACTGTCAGAGTCAGGGTCAGGGTCAGGTTTAGGGTCAGGGTCAAGGTCAAAGTTAGGGTCAAGTTCAGGGTCATGGTCAAGGTCACGGTCAGTGTTACGGTCAGGGTCACGATTAAGGTCAGGGTAAGGGGCAGGGGTAGGGTCACGGTCAGTGTCAGGGTCAATGTCAGGGTCAGTGTCAGGGTCAGGTCAGGTTTAGGGTCAGGGTAAGGGTCAGGGTCAGAGGTAGGGTTAGTTTCAGTGTCACGGTCTGGGTCCCGGTCAGGGTCAGTGGCAGTGTCAGGGTCAGGGTCAGGGTGATGTTCAGGGTCAGCGTCAAGGTAAGGGTCAGTGTCAGGCCAGGGTGATGATCAAGGTCAGGGTCACGGTATTTCTTAGAATCAGGGACAGGGTCAGGGTCAGGGTCAGGTTCAGGTTTAGGGTCAGGGTCAGGTTCACAGTTAGGGTCAAGGTCAGGGTCAGGGTCAGGGTCAGGGTCAGGTCAGGTTCAGTGTCAGGTTCAGGTTGTAGGTCAGGGTCAGGGTCAGGGTCAGAGTGAGGGTCAGGCTCAGGTCAGGCTTAGGGGCAGGGTCAGTGTCAGGGTCAATGTCAGGGTTAGGGTCATGGTCAGTGTCAGTGTCAGGGTCAGGTTAAGGTTCAAGGTAATGGTCAGGGTCAGGGTTAGGTTCAGGGTCAGATTCAGGGTCAGGGTCAGGGTCAGTGTTAGGTTCAGGGTCAGGGTCAAGGTCAAGGTCACGGTCAGATTTAGGGTCAGGTTCACGTTCAGGGTCAGGGTCAGCGTCACGGTCATAATTTTGGGTCAGGGTCAAGGTTAGTGTCAGGGTGAGGTTTAGGGTCAGGGTCAGGGCCGGGGTCAAGGTTAGGTCAGGTTTAGGGTCAGGGTCAGGGTCAGGGTCAGGGTCAGGGTCAGGGGTAGTGTTAGGTTCAGGGTCAGTATCAGGGTCACGGTCAGGGTCAGGGTCAGGGTCAGGGTCAGGATCAGGTTCAGAGTTAGGGTCAGGGTCAAGGTCAGGGTCAGGGTCAGGGTCAGGGTCAGGATCAGGTTCAGAGTTAGGGTTAGGGTCAAGGTCAGGGTCAAGGTCAGTGTCACGGTCAGGGTTATGGTCAGGTTTAGGTTCAGGGTCAGTGTCAGGGTCAGGTGTAGGGTCATGGTCAGGGCCAGGGTCAGGGCCAAAGTAAGGGTCAGGGTCAAGTTTAGCGTCAGGGTCAGGGTCAGGGTGGGAATCAGGGCATTGTCAGGGTCAGGGTCAGGGTCTGTGTCAGGGTCAGTGTCAGACTCAGGGTCAGGGTCAGGGTTAGGGTCAGGTTCACGGTCAGGGTCAGGGACAGGGTTAGTGTCAAAATCAGTGTCAGGGTCATATTTATGGTCAGTGTCAGGGTCAGGGTCAGGTTCAGATTTAGGGTCAGGGTTAGGGTCAGGGTCAAGGTCAGGGTCAGGGTTAGGTTCATGATCAGGGTCAGGGTCACGGTCAGATTTAGGATCAGGTACAGGGTCAGGGTCAGTGTTAGGGTCTGTGTCAGGATCAGGGTCAGGGTCAGGGTCAGTGTTAGGGTCAGTGTCAGGATCAGGGTCAGGGTCACGGTCAGACTTAGGGTCAGGGTCAGGGTCAGGGTTAGGGTCACGGTCAGGGTCAGGGTCAGCGTCAGGGTCTGGGTTAGGGTCAGGGTCGGGGAAAGGGTCAGGGTCAGGGTCATGGTTAGGGTCAGGTTCACTCTCAAAGTTAGGGTCAGGTTTAAGGTCAGGTTTAGTGTCAGGGTCAGGGTTAAGTTCAGGGTTAATGTCAAGGTCAGGGTCAGGGTCAGGATCAGGTTTAGGGTCACGGTCAGGGGTAGGGTCAGGTTCAGAGTCAGGTTCAGGGTCAGTGTCAGGCTCACGGTCAGCGTCAGGGTCAGGGTTAGGGTCAGGGTCGGGGACAGGGTCAGGGTTAGGTTCAGGGTTAGGGTCAGGGTCCAAGTCAGTGTTAGGGTCAGGGTTAGGTTCAGGGTCAGGGTCAGGGTCACGGTCAGGGTCAGGGTCAGGGTAGGGGTCTGAGCATTGTCAGGTTAATGGTCAGGGTCAGGGTCAAGTTCAGGTTCAGGGTCAGGATCAGAATCAGGGTTACGGTCAATGTCACGGTTAGGGTCAGGGTCAGGGTCAGAATCAGGGTCAAGGTCATACTTAGGGTCAGGGTCACGATTAAGGTCAGGGTAAGGGGCAGGGGTAGGGTCAGGATCAGTGTCAGGGTCACTGTCAGGGTCAGGGTCAGGGTCATGTCATGTTTAGGGTCACGGTCAGGGTCAGGGTCAGGGGTAGGGTTAGGTTCAGGGTCAGTATCAGTGTTAGGGTCATGGTCAGGGTCAGGTCAGGGTCAGGGTCAGGGTCAGTGTCAGTGTTAGGGTCAGGCTCAGGCTCAGCATCAGACTCAGGGTCAGGCTCAGGGTTATGCTCAAGTTTAGGGTCAGGGTCATGGTAAGGGTTAGTGTCAAAATCAGTGTCAGGGTCACGTTTACGGTCAGTGTCAGGGTCCGGGTCAAAGTCAGTGTTAGGGTCAGTGTCAGAGTCAGGGTCAGGTTCAGATTTAGAGTCAGTGTCTGGTTCAGAGTCAGGGTCACGGTCAGGGTTAGGGTCAGGGTTTGGGTCAGGGTCAGGGTCAGGGAGATATTCAGTGTCAGGGTTAAGTCAGGGTCAAGGTCAGGGTCAGGGTCAAGTTCAGGTCAGGATCTGGGTTACGTTCAGGGACATGGTCAGGGTCAGGGTTAGTGTCAGGATCAGGTTCATGGTCAGGGTCAGTGTCAGAGTAAATTTCAGGGTCGCGGTCTGTGTCAGGGTCAGGGTCAGGTCAGGTTTATGGTCAGGGTCAGTGTCATTGTTAGGGTCAGCATCAGGGTTTGGGTCAGGGCCAGGGTCAGTGTTAGTGTAAGGGTCAAGGTCAGGGTCAGTGTCATGGTCATGATCAGGGTCAGGGTCAAGGTCAGGTTCAGGGTCAGCGCGAGGGTCAGGTTCACGGTCAGGGTCACGGTCAGACATATGGTCAGGTTCAGGGTCACTGTCAGAGTCAGGGTCAGGGTCAGGTTTAGGGTCAGGTCAGGGTCAAAGTTAGGGTCAAGGTCAGGGTCAGGGTCAGGGTCAGGTCAGGTTCAGTGTCAGGTTCAGGTTGTAAGTCAGGGTCAGGGTCAGGGTCAGAGTGAGGGTCAGGGTCAGGTCAGGCTTAGGGGCAGGGTCAGTGTCAGGGTCAATGTCAGGGTTAGGGTCATGGTCAGTGTCAGGTTCAGGGTCAGGTTAAGGGTCAGGGTAAGTTTCAGGTTCAGGGTTAGGTTCAGGGTCAGATTCAGGGTCAGGGTCAAGGTCAGTGTTACGGTCAGGGTCACGATTAAGGTCAGGGTAAGGGGCAGGGGTAGGGTAAGGATCAGGTTCAGGGTCACTGTCAGGGTCAGGGTTAAGGTCACGGTCAGGGTCACGGTCAGTGTCAGGGTTAGGGTCACGGTCAGAATTTTTGGTCAGGGTCAATTTTAGTGTCAGGGTGAGGTTTAGGGTCAGGGTCAGTGCCGGGGTCAAGTTTAGGTCAGGTTTAGGGTCAGGGTCAGGGTCAGGGTCAGGGTCAGGGGTAGTGTTAGGTTCAGGGTTAGTATCAGGGTCACGGTCAGGGTCTGGGTCAGGGTCAGGGTCAGGATCAGGTTCAGAGTTAGGGTTAGGGTCAGGGTCAAGGTCAGTGTCACGGTCAGGGTTATGGTCATGTTTAGGGTCAGGGTCAGTGTCAGGGTCAGGTGTAGGGTCATGGTCAGGGCCAGGGTCAGGGCCAAAGTAAGGGTCAGGGTCAAGTTTAGCGTCAGGGTCAGGGTCAGGATCGGAATCAGGGCATTGTCAGGGTCATGGTCAGGGTCAGGGTCAGGGTCTGTGTCAGGGTCAGTGTCAGACTCAGGGTCAGGGTCATATTTATGGTCAGTGTCAGGGTCAGGGTCTGGGTTAGGGACAGTGTCAGGGTCAGGGTCAGGTTCAGATTTAGGGTCAGGGTTAGGGTCAGGGTCAAGGTCAGGGTCAGGGTTAGGTTCATGGTCAGGGTCAGGGTCATGGTCAGATTTAGGATCAGGTACAGGGTCAGGGTCAGTGTTAGGGTCTGTGTCAGGATCAGGGTCAGGGTCAGGGTCAGTGTTAGGGTCAGTGTCAGGATCAGGGTCAGGGTCACGGTCAGACTTAGGGTCAGGGTCAGGGTCAGGGTTAGGGTCACGGTCAGGGTCAGGGTCAGCGTCAGGGTCTGGGTTAGGGTCAGGGTCGGGGAAAGGGTCAGGGTCAGGGTCATGGTTAGGGTCAGGTTCACTCTCAAAGTTAGGGTCTGGATTAAGGTCAGGTTTAGTGTCAGGGTCAGGGTTAAGTTCAGGGTTAATGTCAAGGTCAGGGTCAGGGTCAGGATCAGGTTTAGGGCCACGGTCAGGGGTAGGGTCAGGTTCAGAGTCAGGTTCAGGGTAAGTGTCAGGGTCATGGTCAGCGTCAGGGTCAGGGTTAGGGTCAGGGTTCGGGGACAGGGTCAGGGTTAGGTTCAGGGTTAGGGTCAGGGTCCAAGTCAGTGTTAGGGTCATGATCAGGGTCAGGGTCAAGGTCAGGTTCAGGGTCAGCGCGAGGGTCAGGTTCACGGTCAGGGTCACGGTCAGACATATGGTCAGGTTCAGGGTCACTGTCAGAGTCAGGGTCAGGGTCAGGTTTAGGGTCAGGTCAGGGTCAAAGTTAGGGTCAAGGTCAGGGTCAGGGTCAGGGTCAGGTCAGGTTCAGTGTCAGGTTCAGGTTGTAGGTCAGGGTCAGGGTCAGGTTCAGAGTGAGGTTCAGGGTCAGGTCAGGCTTAGGGGCAGGGTCAGTGTCAGGGTCAATGTCAGGGTTAGGGTCATGGTCAGTGTCAGGTTCAGGGTCAGGTTAAGGGTCAGGGTAAGTTTCAGGTTCAGGGTTAGGTTCAGGGTCTGATTCAGGGTCAGGGTCAGTGTTAGGTTCAGGGTCAGGGTCAAGGTCAAGGTCACGGTCAGATTTAGGGTCAGGGTCACGTTCAGGGTCAGGGTCACGGTCAGAATTTTGGGTCAGGGTCAAGGTTAGTGTCAGGGTGAGGTTTAGGGTCAGGGTCAGGGCCGGGGTCAAGGTTAGGTCAGGTTTAGGGTCAGGGTCAGGGTCAGGGTCAGGGTCAGGGGTAGTGTTAGGTTCAGGGTCAGTATCAGGGTCACTGTCAGGGTCAGGGTTAAGGTCACGGTCAGGGTCACGGTCAGTGTCAGGGTCAGGGTCAGGGTCAGGTCAGCTTTAGGGTCAGGGTCAGGGTCAGGGTCAGGGGTAGGGTTAGTTTCAGGGTCACGGTCAGGGTCCCTGTCAGGGTCAGTGTCAGGGTCAGGGTCAGGGTGATGTTCAGTTTCAGGTTCAAGGTCAGGGTCAGGGTCAGGCCTGGGTGAGGGTCAGGGTCAGGGTCACGGTATTTCTTAGAATCAGGGACAGGGTCAGGGTCAGGGTTAAGGTCAGGGTCAGGTTCAAGTTCAGGGTCAGGGTCAGGGTCAGGGTCAGGGTTAAGTTCAGGGTCAGGTTCAGGGTCAGGGTCAGGTTTATATTCAGGGTCAGGGTCAGGGTCAGGGTCAGGTTTATATTCAGGGTCAGGTTCAGAGTCAGGGTCAGGGTCAGATTGAGGTTCAGGGTCAGTGTCAGGGGTAGAGTCAGCGTCAGGGCGAGGGTCAGGGTCAGGTTCAGGATCAGGGTCAAGGTCAGGGTTAGGGTCAGGGTCAGTTTGAGGTTCAGGGTCACGGTCAGGGTCTCAGTCAGACTTAGTGTCAAGGTCATGTTCAGGGTCAGTGTCAGGGTCAGGGTAAGGGGTAGGGTCAGGTCTGGTTTAGTGTTAAGGTCAGGGTCAGACTTAGGGTCAGGGTAAGTGACAGGGTCAGGGTCAGTGTTAGGGTCACGGTCAGGGTTAGGGTCAGGGTCAGGGTCAAGGTCATGATCAGGGTCACGATCAGAATTAGGGTAAGGGTTAGGGTCACAGTCAGACTTAGGTTCAGGGTCAGTATCAGGTTCAGGGTCAGGACAGGTTTAGGATCAGGTTGAGGGTCTGGTTTAGTGTCAGGGTCAGGGACAGGGTCAGTGTCAGGGTTAGGGTCAGGGTCAGGGTCATGTTCAGGGTTAGGGTCAGGATCAAGTTCAGGGTCAGAGTTAGGGTCAGGGTCAGTGTCAGGGTCAAGGTCAGGGTCAAGGTCAGGGTCAGGGTCAGGGTCAGGGTGAGGGTCAGGGTCTCGGTCAGGGTCAAAATCAAGTTCATTGTGTAGGTCAGGGTCAGGGTTAGGGTCACGGTCAGGGATAGGGTCAGGGTTAGGGTCAGGGTCAGTGTCAGGTTCTGGGTCAGGTGTAGAGTCAGGGTCAGGTTCAGATTTAGAGTCAGGGTCAGTGCCAAATTCAGGGTAACGATCAGGATAAGGGTCAGGGTCAGGGTCAGGGTCAGGTTCAGGGTCAAGGTCAAGTTCAGGGTGTAGGTCAGGGTCAGGGTTAGGTTCAGTGTCATGGTCAGGGTCAGGGTCAGGTTCAGAGTTAGGGTCAGGGTCAGGGTTAGGGTCACGGTCAAATTTAGGGTCAGGGTTAGGGTCAGGGTCAGGGTCAGGTTCAGTGTAGGTGTAGGGTCAGGGTCAGGGCCAGGGTCAGAGCTAGTATTAGGTTCAGGGTCAGTATCAGGGTCACGTTCAGGGTCATGGTCAGGGTCAGGGTCAGGATCAGGTTCAGAGTTAGGGTCAGGGTCAAGGTCAGGGTCACAGTCAGGGTCACGGTCAGGGTTAGGGTCAGGGTTTGGGTCAGGGTCAGGGTCAGGGTCAGGTTCAGGGTCAAGGTCAGACTTAGGGTCAGGGTCACGGTCAGGGTCGGGTTCAGGTTCAAAGACAGGGTCAGGTTCAGGGTCAAGGTCTGGGTCAGGGTCAGGTTCAGGGTTAGGGTAACAGTCAGGGTCAGGGTCTGGGTCAGGGTCAGGGTAGGGGTCAGGGCATTGTCAGGGTAGGGGTCAGGGTCAGGGTCAGGGTCACGGTCAGTGTTATGGTCAGGGTCACGATTAAGGTCAGGGTAAGGGGCAGGGGTAGGGTCACGATCAGGGTCAGGGTCACTGTCAGGGTCAGAGTCAGGGTTAGGGTCACGGTCAGGGTCAGGGTCAGAATCAGGGTCACGGTTAGTGTCAGGGTTAGGGTCAGGGTCAGGCTCAAGATCAGGGTCAGGGTCAGGGTTAGGGTTAATGTCAGGGTCAGGGTCAAGGTCAGGGTCAGGGTCACGTTCAGGGTCAGGGTCAGGGTCAGGGTCAGGGTCAGGGTCAAGGTTAGAGTCAGGGTGAGGTTTAGGGTCAGGGTCAGGGTCAGGGTCAGGTCAGGTTTAGGGTCAGGGTCAGGTTCAGTGTTAGGGTCAGGGTCAGGGGTAGGATCAGGGTTAGGGTCATGGTCAGGTTCAGGGTCAGGGTCAGTGTCAGAGTAAATTTCAGGGTAAGGGTCAGTGTCAGGGTCAGGGTCAGGCCTGGTTTAGGGTCAGGGTCAGTGTCATTGTTAGGGTCAACATCAGGATTTGGTCAGGGTCAGGGTCAGTGTTAGTGTAAGGGTCAAGGTCAGGGTCAGTGTCAGGGTCATGATCAGGGTCAGGGTCAAGGTCAGGTTCAGGGTCAGGGCGAGGGTCAGGTTCACGGTCAGGGTCACGGTCAGACATAGGGTCAGGATCAGGATCAGTGTCAGGGTCAGGTTCAGGTTTAGGGTCAGGGTCACGGTCACAGTTAGGTTCAAGGTCAGGATCAGGGTCAGGGTCAGGGTCAGGTCAGGTTCAGTGTCAGGTTCAGGTTGTAGGTCAGGGTCAGGGTCAGGGTCAGAGTGAGGGTCAGGGTCAGGTCAGGCTTAGGGGCAGGGTCAGTGTCAGGGTCAATGTCAGGGTTAGGGTCATGGTCAGTGTCAGTGTCAGGGTCAGGTTAAGGCTCAAGGTAAGGTTCAGGTTCAGGGTTAGGTTCAGGGTCAGATTCAGGGTCAGGGTCGGTGTTAGGTTCAGGGTCCGGGTCAAGGTCAAGGTCACGGTCAGATTTAGGGTCAGGGTCACGTTCAGGGTCAGGGTCAGGGTGACGGTCAGAATTTTTGGTCAGGGTCAAGGTTAGTGTCAGTTTAAGGTTAGGGTCAGGGTCAGGGCCGGGGTCAAGGTTAGGTCAGGTTTAGGGTCAGGGTCAGGGTCAGGGTCAGGGTCAGTGTCAGAGTAAATTTCAGGGTCGCGGTCTGTGTCAGGGTCAGGGTCAGGTCAGATTTATGGTCAGGGTCAGTGTCATTGTTAGGGTCAGCATCAGGGTTTGGGTCAGGGCCAGGGTCAGTGTTAGTGTAAGGGTCAAGGTCAGGGTCAGTGTCATGGTCATGATCAGGGTCAGGGTCAAGGTCAGGTTCAGGGTCAGCGCGAGGGTCAGGTTCACGGTCAGGGTCACGGTCAGACATATGGTCAGGTTCAGGGTCACTGTCAGAGTCAGGGTCAGGGTCAGGTTTAGGGTCAGGTCAGGGTCAAAGTTAGGGTCAAGGTCAGGGTCAGGGTCAGGGTCAGGTCAGGTTCAGTGTCAGGTTCAGGTTGTAGGTCAGGGTCAGGGTCAGGTTCAGAGTGAGGTTCAGGGTCAGGTCAGGCTTAGGGGCAGGGTCAGTGTCAGGGTCAATGTCAGGGTTAGGGTCATGGTCAGTGTCACGTTCTGGGTCAGGTTATGGGTCAGGGTAAGTTTCAGGTTCAGGGTTAGGTTCAGGGTCAGATTCAGGGTCAGGGTCAGGGTCAGTGTTAGGTTCAGGGTCAGGGTCAAGGTCAAGGTCACGGTCAGATTTAGGGTCAGGTTCACGTTCAGGGTCAGGGTCAGCGTCACGGTCATAATTTTGGGTCAGGGTCAAGGTTAGTGTCAGGGTTAGGTTTAGGGTCAGGGTCAGGACCGGGATCAAGGTTAGGTCAGGTTTAGGGTCAGGGTCAGGGTCAGTGTCAGGGTCAGGTGTAGGGTCAGGGTCAGGGCCAGGGTCAGGGCCAAAGTAAGGGTCAGGGTCACGTTTAGCGTCAGGGTCAGGGTCAGGGTCGGAATCAGGGCATTGTCAGGGTCATGGTCGGGGTCAGGGTCAGTGTCAGGGTCATGGTCAGCGTCAGACTCAGGGTCAGTGTTAGGGTTAGTGTCAGGTTCAGGGTTAGGGTCAGGGACAGGGTTAGTGTCAAAATCAGTGTCAGGGTTACGTTTAGGGTCATTGTTGGGGTCAGGGTCAGGGTCAGGGTTAGGGACAGTGTCAGGGTCAGGGTCAGGGTCAGATTTAGGGTCAGGGTCAGAGTCAGGGTCAGGGTCAGGGTTAGTTTCAGGGTCAGGGTCAGAATCAGGGTTAGGTTCAGGGTCAGCGTCAGGGTCAGGTTCAGAATTAAGGTCAGGTTCAGGGTCAGGGTCACGGTCAAGGTCAGTGTTACGGTCAGGGTCACGATTAAGGTCAGGGTAAGGGGCAGGGGTAGGGTAAGGATCAGGGTCAGGGTCACTGTCAGGGTCAGGGTTAAGGTCACGGTCAGGGTCAGGGTCAGTGTCAGGGTCACTGTCAGTGTCAGGGTCAGGGTCAGGTCAGGTTTAGGGTCAGGGTAAGGGGTAGGGTCAGAGGTAGTGTTAGTTTCAGTGTCATGGTCTGGGTCCCGGTCAGGGTCAGTGGTAGTGTCAGGGTCAGGGTCAGGGTGATGTTCAGGGTCAGCGTCAAGGTAAGGGTCAGGGTCAGGCCAGGGTGATGATCAGGGTCAGGGTCACGGTATTTCTTAGAATCAGGGACAGGGTCAGGGTCAGGGTTAAGGTCAGGGTCAGGTTTAAGGTCAGGGTCAGGGTCAGAGTCAGGGTCAGGGTCAGGACAAGGGTTAGGGTCAGAGTGAGGGTCAGGGTCAGTGTCAGGGGTAGAGTCAGCGTCAGGGCGAGGGTCAGGTTCAGGGTCAGGGTCAAGGTCAGTGTTAGGGTCAGGGTCAGGTTCAGTGTTAGGGTCAGGGTCAGGGTCAGGGTCAAGTTTAGAGTCAGGGTGAGGTTTAGGGTCAGGGTCAGGTTCAGGGCCAAGATCAGGTTCAGGGTCAGTGTCATTGTCAGTGTTAGGGTCAGGGTCAGGGTCAGCATCAGACTCAGGGTCAGGCTCAGGGTTAGGCTCAAGTTTAGGTTCAGGGTCATGGTAAGGGTTAGTGTCAAAATCAGTGTCAGGGTTACGTTTAGGGTCATTGTCGGGGTCAGGGTCAGGGTCAGGGTTAGGGACAGTGTCAGGGTCAGGGTCAGGGTCAGATTTAGGGTCAGGGTCAGAGTCAGGGTCAGGGTCAGGGTTAGTTTCAGGGTCAGGGTCAGAATCAGGGTTAGGTTCAGGGTCAGCGTCAGGGTCAGGTTCAGAATTAAGGTCAGGTTCAGGGTCAGGGTCACGGTCAAGGTCAGTGTTACGGTCAGGGTCACGATTAAGGTCAGGGTAAGGGGCAGGGGTAGGGTAAGGATCAGGGTCAGGGTCACTGTCAGGGTCAGGGTTAAGGTCACGGTCAGGGTCAGGGTCAGTGTCAGGGTCACTGTCAGTGTCAGGGTCAGGGTCAGGTCAGGTTTAGGGTCAGGGTAAGGGGTAGGGTCAGAGGTAGTGTTAGTTTCAGTGTCACGGTCTGGGTCCCGGTCAGGGTCAGTGGTAGTGTCAGGGTCAGGGTCAGGGTGATGTTCAGGGTCAGCGTCAAGGTAAGGGTCAGGGTCAGGCCAGGGTGATGATCAGGGTCAGGGTCACGGTATTTCTTAGAATCAGGGACAGGGTCAGGGTCAGGGTTAAGGTCAGGGTCAGGTTTAAGGTCAGGGTCAGGGTCAGAGTCAGGGTCAGGGTCAGGACAAGGGTTAGGGTCAGAGTGAGGGTCAGGGTCAGTGTCAGGGGTAGAGTCAGCGTCAGGGCGAGGGTCAGGTTCAGGGTCAGGGTCAAGGTCAGGGTTAGGGTCAGGGTCAGGTTCAGTGTTAGGGTCAGGGTCAGGGTCAGGGTCAAGTTTAGAGTCAGGGTGAGGTTTAGGGTCAGGGTCAGGTTCAGGGCCAAGATCAGGTTCAGGGTCAGTGTCATTGTCAGTGTTAGGGTCAGGGTCAGGGTCAGCATCAGACTCAGGGTCAGGCTCAGGGTTAGGCTCAAGTTTAGGTTCAGGGTCATGGTAAGGGTTAGTGTCAAAATCAGTGTCAGGATCACGTTTACGGTCAGTGTCAGGGTCCGGGTCAAAGTCAGTGTTAGGGTCAGTGTCAGAGTCAGGGTCAGGTTCAGATTTAGGGTCAGTGTCTGGTTCAGAGTCAGGGTCACGGTCAGGGTTAGGGTCAGGGTTTGGGTCAGGGTCAGGGTCAGGGAGATATTCAGTGGCAGGGTTAAGTCGGGTCAAGGTCAGGGTCAGGGTCAAGTTCAGGTCAGGATCTGGGTTAGGTTCAGGGACATGGTCAGGGTCAGGGTCAGGGACAGGGTCAGGTTTAGGGTCAAGGTCAGGGTCAGGGTCACGATCAGGGTAAAGTTCAGGGTCAGGGTCAGGGTCAGGGTTAGTGTCAGGATCAGGTTCATGGTCAGGGTCAGTGTCAGAGTAAATTTCAGGATCGCGGTCAGTGTCAGGGTCAGGTTCAGGTCAGGTTTATGGTCAGGGTCAGTGTCATTGTTAGGGTCAGCATCAGGGTTTGGGTCAGGGCCATGGTCAGTGTCATGGTCATGATCAGGGTCAGGGTCAAGGTCAGGTTCAGGGTCAGCGCGAGGGTCAGGTTCACGGTCAGGGTCACGGTCAGACATATGGTCAGGTTCAGGGTCACTGTCAGAGTCAGGGTCAGGGTCAGGTTTAGGGTCAGGGTCAAGGTCAAAGTTAGGGTCAAGTTCAGGGTCATGGTCAAGGTCACGGTCAGTGTTACGGTCAGGGTCACGATTAAGGTCAGGGTAAGGGGCAGGGGTAGGGTCACGGTCAGTGTCAGGGTCACTGTCAGGGTCAGGGTCAGGGTCAGGTCAGGTTTAGGGTCAGGGTAAGGGTCAGGGTCAGAGGTAGGGTTAGTTTCAGTGTCACGGTCTGGGTCCCGGTCAGGGTCAGTGGCAGTGTCAGGGTCAGGGTCAGGGTGATGTTCAGGGTCAGCGTCAAGGTAAGGGTCAGTGTCAGGCCAGGGTGATGATCAAGGTCAGGGTCACGGTATTTCTTAGAATCAGGGACAGGGTCAGGGTCAGGGTCAGGTTCAGGTTTAGGGTCAGGGTCAGGTTCACAGTTAGGGTCAAGGTCAGGGTCAGGGTCAGGGTCAGGGTCAGGTCAGGTTCAGTGTCAGGTTCAGGTTGTAGGTCAGGGTCAGGGTCAGGGTCAGAGTGAGGGTCAGGCTCAGGTCAGGCTTAGGGGCAGGGTCAGTGTCAGGGTCAATGTCAGGGTTAGGGTCATGGTCAGTGTCAGTGTCAGGGTCAGGTTAAGGTTCAAGGTAATGGTCAGGGTCAGGGTTAGGTTCAGGGTCAGATTCAGGGTCAGGGTCAGGGTCAGTGTTAGGTTCAGGGTCAGGGTCAAGGTCAAGGTCACGGTCAGATTTAGGGTCAGGTTCACGTTCAGGGTCAGGGTCAGCGTCACGGTCATAATTTTGGGTCAGGGTCAAGGTTAGTGTCAGGGTGAGGTTTAGGGTCAGGGTCAGGGCCGGGGTCAAGGTTAGGTCAGGTTTAGGGTCAGGGTCAGGGTCAGGGTCAGGGTCAGGGTCAGGGGTAGTGTTAGGTTCAGGGTCAGTATCAGGGTCACGGTCAGGGTCAGGGTCAGGGTCAGGGTCAGGATCAGGTTCAGAGTTAGGGTCAGGGTCAAGGTCAGGGTCAGGGTCAGGGTCAGGGTCAGGATCAGGTTCAGAGTTAGGGTTAGGGTCAAGGTCAGGGTCAAGGTCAGTGTCACGGTCAGGGTTATGGTCAGGTTTAGGTTCAGGGTCAGTGTCAGGGTCAGGTGTAGGGTCATGGTCAGGGCCAGGGTCAGGGCCAAAGTAAGGGTCAGGGTCAAGTTTAGCGTCAGGGTCAGGGTCAGGGTGGGAATCAGGGCATTGTCAGGGTCAGGGTCAGGGTCTGTGTCAGGGTCAGGGTCAGGTTCAGATTTAGGGTCAGGGTTAGGGTCAGGGTCAAGGTCAGGGTCAGGGTTAGGTTCATGATCAGGGTCAGGGTCACGGTCAGATTTAGGATCAGGTACAGGGTCAGGGTCAGTGTTAGGGTCTGTGTCAGGATCAGGGTCAGGGTCAGGGTCAGTGTTAGGGTCAGTGTCAGGATCAGGGTCAGGGTCACGGTCAGACTTAGGGTCAGGGTCAGGGTCAGGGTTAGGGTCACGGTCAGGGTCAGGGTCAGCGTCAGGGTCTGGGTTAGGGTCAGGGTCGGGGAAAGGGTCAGGGTCAGGGTCATGGTTAGGGTCAGGTTCACTCTCAAAGTTAGGGTCAGGTTTAAGGTCAGGTTTAGTGTCAGGGTCAGGGTTAAGTTCAGGGTTAATGTCAAGGTCAGGGTCAGGGTCAGGATCAGGTTTAGGGTCACGGTCAGGGGTAGGGTCAGGTTCAGAGTCAGGTTCAGGGTCAGTGTCAGGCTCACGGTCAGCGTCAGGGTCAGGGTTAGGGTCAGGGTCGGGGACAGGGTCAGGGTTAGGTTCAGGGTTAGGGTCAGGGTCCAAGTCAGTGTTAGGGTCAGGGTTAGGTTCAGGGTCAGGGTCAGGGTCACGGTCAGGGTCAGGGTCAGGGTAGGGGTCTGAGCATTGTCAGGTTAATGGTCAGGGTCAGGGTCAAGTTCAGGTTCAGGGTCAGGATCAGAATCAGGGTTACGGTCAATGTCACGGTTAGGGTCAGGGTCAGGGTCAGAATCAGGGTCAAGGTCATACTTAGGTCAGGGTCACGATTAAGGTCAGGGTAAGGGGCAGGGGTAGGGTCAGGATCAGTGTCAGGGTCACTGTCAGGGTCAGGGTCAGGGTCATGTCATGTTTAGGGTCACGGTCAGGGTCAGGGTCAGGGGTAGGGTTAGGTTCAGGGTCAGTATCAGTGTTAGGGTCATGGTCAGGGTCAGGTCAGGGTCAGGGTCAGGGTCAGTGTCAGTGTTAGGGTCAGGCTCAGGCTCAGCATCAGACTCAGGGTCAGGCTCAGGGTTATGCTCAAGTTTAGGGTCAGGGTCATGGTAAGGGTTAGTGTCAAAATCAGTGTCAGGGTCACGTTTACGGTCAGTGTCAGGGTCCGGGTCAAAGTCAGTGTTAGGGTCAGTGTCAGAGTCAGGGTCAGGTTCAGATTTAGAGTCAGTGTCTGGTTCAGAGTCAGGGTCACGGTCAGGGTTAGGGTCAGGGTTTGGGTCAGGGTCAGGGTCAGGGAGATATTCAGTGTCAGGGTTAAGTCAGGGTCAAGGTCAGGGTCAGGGTCAAGTTCAGGTCAGGATCTGGGTTACGTTCAGGGACATGGTCAGGGTCAGGGTTAGTGTCAGGATCAGGTTCATGGTCAGGGTCAGTGTCAGAGTAAATTTCAGGGTCGCGGTCTGTGTCAGGGTCAGGGTCAGGTCAGGTTTATGGTCAGGGTCAGTGTCATTGTTAGGGTCAGCATCAGGGTTTGGGTCAGGGCCAGGGTCAGTGTTAGTGTAAGGGTCAAGGTCAGGGTCAGTGTCATGGTCATGATCAGGGTCAGGGTCAAGGTCAGGTTCAGGGTCAGCGCGAGGGTCAGGTTCACGGTCAGGGTCACGGTCAGACATATGGTCAGGTTCAGGGTCACTGTCAGAGTCAGGGTCAGGGTCAGGTTTAGGGTCAGGTCAGGGTCAAAGTTAGGGTCAAGGTCAGGGTCAGGGTCAGGGTCAGGTCAGGTTCAGTGTCAGGTTCAGGTTGTAAGTCAGGGTCAGGGTCAGGTTCAGAGTGAGGTTCAGGGTCAGGTCAGGCTTAGGGGCAGGGTCAGTGTCAGGGTCAATGTCAGGGTTAGGGTCATGGTCAGTGTCAGGTTCAGGGTCAGGTTAAGGGTCAGGGTAAGTTTCAGGTTCAGGGTTAGGTTCAGGGTCAGATTCAGGGTCAGGGTCAAGGTCAGTGTTACGGTCAGGGTCACGATTAAGGTCAGGGTAAGGGGCAGGGGTAGGGTAAGGATCAGGTTCAGGGTCACTGTCAGGGTCAGGGTTAAGGTCACGGTCAGGGTCACGGTCAGTGTCAGGGTTAGGGTCACGGTCAGAATTTTTGGTCAGGGTCAATTTTAGTGTCAGGGTGAGGTTTAGGGTCAGGGTCAGTGCCGGGGTCAAGTTTAGGTCAGGTTTAGGGTCAGGGTCAGGGTCAGGGTCAGGGTCAGGGGTAGTGTTAGGTTCAGGGTTAGTATCAGGGTCACGGTCAGGGTCTGGGTCAGGGTCAGGGTCAGGATCAGGTTCAGAGTTAGGGTCAAGGTCAGGGTCAAGGTCAGTGTCACGGTCAGGGTTATGGTCAGGTTTAGGGTCAGGGTCAGTGTCAGGGTCAGGTGTAGGGTCATGGTCAGGGCCAGGGTCAGGGCCAAAGTAAGGGTCAGGGTCAAGTTTAGCGTCAGGGTCAGGGTCAGGATCGGAATCAGGGCATTGTCAGGGTCATGGTCAGGGTCAGGGTCAGGGTCTGTGTCAGGGTCAGTGTCAGACTCAGGGTCAGGGTCATATTTATGGTCAGTGTCAGGGTCAGGGTCTGGGTTAGGGACAGTGTCAGGGTCAGGGTCAGGTTCAGATTTAGGGTCAGGGTTAGGGTCAGGGTCAAGGTCAGGGTCAGGGTTAGGTTCATGGTCAGGGTCAGGGTCATGGTCAGATTTAGGATCAGGTACAGGGTCAGGGTCAGTGTTAGGGTCTGTGTCAGGATCAGGGTCAGGGTCAGGGTCAGTGTTAGGGTCAGTGTCAGGATCAGGGTCAGGGTCACGGTCAGACTTAGGGTCAGGGTCAGGGTCAGGGTTAGGGTCACGGTCAGGGTCAGGGTCAGCGTCAGGGTCTGGGTTAGGGTCAGGGTCGGGGAAAGGGTCAGGGTCAGGGTCATGGTTAGGGTCAGGTTCACTCTCAAAGTTAGGGTCTGGATTAAGGTCAGGTTTAGTGTCAGGGTCAGGGTTAAGTTCAGGGTTAATGTCAAGGTCAGGGTCAGGGTCAGGATCAGGTTTAGGGCCACGGTCAGGGGTAGGGTCAGGTTCAGAGTCAGGTTCAGGGTAAGTGTCAGGGTCATGGTCAGCGTCAGGGTGAGGGTTAGGGTCAGGGTTCGGGGACAGGGTCAGGGTTAGGTTCAGGGTTAGGGTCAGGGTCCAAGTCAGTGTTAGGGTCATGATCAGGGTCAGGGTCAAGGTCAGGTTCAGGGTCAGCGCGAGGGTCAGGTTCACGGTCAGGGTCACGGTCAGACATATGGTCAGGTTCAGGGTCACTGTCAGAGTCAGGGTCAGGGTCAGGTTTAGGGTCAGGTCAGGGTCAAAGTTAGGGTCAAGGTCAGGGTCAGGGTCAGGGTCAGGTCAGGTTCAGTGTCAGGTTCAGGTTGTAGGTCAGGGTCAGGGTCAGGTTCAGAGTGAGGTTCAGGGTCAGGTCAGGCTTAGGGGCAGGGTCAGTGTCAGGGTCAATGTCAGGGTTAGGGTCATGGTCAGTGTCAGGTTCAGGGTCAGGTTAAGGGTCAGGGTAAGTTTCAGGTTCAGGGTTAGGTTCAGGGTCTGATTCAGGGTCAGGGTCAGTGTTAGGTTCAGGGTCAGGGTCAAGGTCAAGGTCACGGTCAGATTTAGGGTCAGGGTCACGTTCAGGGTCAGGGTCACGGTCAGAATTTTGGGTCAGGGTCAAGGTTAGTGTCAGGGTGAGGTTTAGGGTCAGGGTCAGGGCCGGGGTCAAGGTTAGGTCAGGTTTAGGGTCAGGGTCAGGGTCAGGGTCAGGGTCAGGGTCAGGGGTAGTGTTAGGTTCAGGGTCAGTATCAGGGTCACTGTCAGGGTCAGGGTTAAGGTCACGGTCAGGGTCACGGTCAGTGTCAGGGTCAGGGTCAGGGTCAGGTCAGCTTTAGGGTCAGGGTCAGGGTCAGGGTCAGGGGTAGGGTTAGTTTCAGGGTCACGGTCAGGGTCCCTGTCAGGGTCAGTGTCAGGGTCAGGGTCAGGGTCAGGGTGATGTTCAGTTTCAGGTTCAAGGTCAGGGTCAGGGTCAGGCCTGGGTGAGGGTCAGGGTCAGGGTCACGGTATTTCTTAGAATCAGGGACAGGGTCAGGGTCAGGGTTAAGGTCAGGGTCAGGTTCAAGTTCAGGGTCAGGGTCAGGGTCAGGGTCAGGGTTAAGTTCAGGGTCAGGTTCAAGTTCAGGGTCAGGGTCAGGGTCAGGGTAAGGGTTAAGTTCAGGGTCAGGTTCAGGGTCAGGGTCAGGTTTATATTCTGGGTCAGGGTCAGGGTCAGGGTCAGGTTTATATTCAGGGTCAGGTTCAGAGTCAGTGTCAGGGTCAGGACAAGGGTTAGGGTCAGATTGAGGTTCAGGGTCAGTGTCAGGGGTAGAGTCAGCGTCAGGGCGAGGGTCAGGGTCAGGTTCAGGATCAGGGTCAAGGTCAGGGTTAGGGTCAGGGTCAGTTTGAGGTTCAGGGTCACGGTCAGGGTCTCAGTCAGACTTAGTGTCAAGGTCATGTTCAGGGTCAGTGTCAGGGTCAGGGTAAGGGGTAGGGTCAGGTCTGGTTTAGTGTTAAGGTCAGGGTCAGACTTAGGGTCAGGGTAAGTGACAGGGTCAGGGTCAGTGTTAGGGTCACGGTCAGGGTTAGGGTCAGGGTCAGGGTCAAGGTCATGATCAGGGTCACGATCAGAATTAGGGTAAGGGTTAGGGTCACAGTCAGACTTAGGTTCAGGGTCAGTATCAGGTTCAGGGTCAGGACAGGTTTAGGATCAGGTTGAGGGTCTGGTTTAGTGTCAGGGTCAGGGACAGGGTCAGTGTCAGGGTTAGGGTCAGGGTCAGGGTCATGTTCAGGGTTAGGGTCAGGATCAAGTTCAGGGTCAGAGTTAGGGTCAGGGTCAGTGTCAGGGTCAAGGTCAGGGTCAAGGTCAGGGTCAGGGTCAGGGTCAGGGTGAGGGTCAGGGTCTCGGTCAGGGTCAAAATCAAGTTCATTGTGTAGGTCAGGGTCAGGGTTAGGGTCACGGTCAGGGATAGGGTCAGGGTTAGGGTCAGGGTCAGTGTCAGGTTCTGGGTCAGGTGTAGAGTCAGGGTCAGGTTCAGATTTAGAGTCAGGGTCAGTGCCAAATTCAGGGTAACGATCAGGATAAGGGTCAGGGTCAGGGTCAGGGTCAGGTTCAGGGTCAAGGTCAAGTTCAGGGTGTAGGTCAGGGTCAGGGTTAGGTTCAGTGTCATGGTCAGGGTCAGGGTCAGGTTCAGAGTTAGGGTCAGGGTCAGGGTTAGGGTCACGGTCAAATTTAGGGTCAGGGTTAGGGTCAGGGTCAGGGTCAGGTTCAGTGTAGGTGTAGGGTCAGGGTCAGGGCCAGGGTCAGAGCTAGTATTAGGTTCAGGGTCAGTATCAGGGTCACGTTCAGGGTCATGGTCAGGGTCAGGGTCAGGATCAGGTTCAGAGTTAGGGTCAGGGTCAAGGTCAGGGTCACAGTCAGGGTCACGGTCAGGGTTAGGGTCAGGGTTTGGGTCAGGGTCAGGGTCAGGGTCAGGTTCAG
Source organism: Clangula hyemalis (assembly GCA_963989345.1). The sequence continues at coordinate 2,727,629 of OZ022456.1, read as the reverse complement.
GGTCAAGGTCAGACTTAGGGTCAGGGTCACGGTCAGGGTCGGGTTCAGGTTCAAAGACAGGGTCAGGTTCAGGGTCAAGGTCTGGGTCAGGGTCAGGTTCAGGGTTAGGGTAACAGTCAGGGTCAGGGTCTGGGTCAGGGTCAGGGTAGGGGTCAGGGCATTGTCAGGGTAGGGGTCAGGGTCAGGGTCAGGGTCACGGTCAGTGTTATGGTCAGGGTCACGATTAAGGTCAGGGTAAGGGGCAGGGGTAGGGTCACGATCAGGGTCAGGGTCACTGTCAGGGTCAGAGTCAGGGTTAGGGTCACGGTCAGGGTCAGGGTCAGAATCAGGGTCACGGTTAGTGTCAGGGTTAGGGTCAGGGTCAGGCTCAAGATCAGGGTCAGGGTCAGGGTTAGGGTTAATGTCAGGGTCAGGGTCAAGGTCAGGGTCAGGGTCACGTTCAGGGTCAGGGTCAGGGTCAGGGTCAGGGTCAGGGTCAAGGTTAGAGTCAGGGTGAGGTTTAGGGTCAGGGTCAGGGTCAGGGTCAGGTCAGGTTTAGGGTCAGGGTCAGGTTCAGTGTTAGGGTCAGGGTCAGGGGTAGGATCAGGGTTAGGGTCATGGTCAGGTTCAGGGTCAGGGTCAGTGTCAGAGTAAATTTCAGGGTAAGGGTCAGTGTCAGGGTCAGGGTCAGGCCTGGTTTAGGGTCAGGGTCAGTGTCATTGTTAGGGTCAACATCAGGATTTGGTCAGGGTCAGGGTCAGTGTTAGTGTAAGGGTCAAGGTCAGGGTCAGTGTCAGGGTCATGATCAGGGTCAGGGTCAAGGTCAGGTTCAGGGTCAGGGCGAGGGTCAGGTTCACGGTCAGGGTCACGGTCAGACATAGGGTCAGGATCAGGATCAGTGTCAGGGTCAGGTTCAGGTTTAGGGTCAGGGTCACGGTCACAGTTAGGTTCAAGGTCAGGATCAGGGTCAGGGTCAGGGTCAGGTCAGGTTCAGTGTCAGGTTCAGGTTGTAGGTCAGGGTCAGGGTCAGGGTCAGAGTGAGGGTCAGGGTCAGGTCAGGCTTAGGGGCAGGGTCAGTGTCAGGGTCAATGTCAGGGTTAGGGTCATGGTCAGTGTCAGGTTCAGGGTCAGGTTAAGGCTCAAGGTAAGGTTCAGGTTCAGGGTTAGGTTCAGGGTCAGATTCAGGGTCAGGGTCGGTGTTAGGTTCAGGGTCCGGGTCAAGGTCAAGGTCACGGTCAGATTTAGGGTCAGGGTCACGTTCAGGGTCAGGGTCAGGGTCACGGTCAGAATTTTTGGTCAGGGTCAAGGTTAGTGTCAGTTTAAGGTTAGGGTCAGGGTCAGGGCCGGGGTCAAGGTTAGGTCAGGTTTAGGGTCAGGGTCAGGGTCAGGGTCAGGGTCAGGGTCAGGATCAGGTTCAGAGTTAGGGTCAGGGTCAAGGTCAGTGTCACGGTCAGGGTTAGGGTCAGGTTCAGGGTCAGGGTCAGGGACAGGGTTAGTGTCAAAATCAGTGTCAGGGTCATATTTATGGTCAGTGTCAGGGTCAGGGTCTGGGTTAGGGACAGTGTCAGGGTCAGGGTCAGGTTCAGATTTAGGGTCAGGGTTAGGGTCAGGGTCAAGGTCAGAGTCAGGGTTAGGTCCATGGTCTGGGACAGGGTCAGGTTCATGGTCAGGGTCAGGGTCACGGTCAGACTTAGGATCAGGTACAGGGTCAGGGTCAGTGTTAGGGTCTGTGTCAGGATCAGGGTCAGGGTCAGGGTCAGTGTTAGGGTCAGTGTCAGGATCAGGGTCAGGGTCACGGTCAGACTTAGCGTCAGGGTCAGGGTCAGGGTTAGGGTCACGGTCAGGGTCAGCGTCAGGGTCTGGTTTAGGGTCAGGGTCAGGGAAAGTGTCAGGGTCAGCGTCATTGTTAGGGTCAGGTTCAGAGTCAAATTTAGGGTCAGGGTTAAGGTCAGGTTTAGTGTCAGGGTCAGGGTCAAGTTCAGGGTTAATGTCAAGGTCAGGGTCAGGGTCAGGGTCAGGTTTAGGGTCACGGTCAGGGGTAGGGTCAGGTTCAGAGTCAGGGTCACGGTCAGCGTCAGGGTCAGGGTTAGGGTCAGGGTCGGGGACAGGGTCAGGGTTAGGTTCAGGGTTAGGGTCAGGGTCCAAGTCAGTGTTAGGGTCAGGGTTAGGGTCATGGTCAGGTTTAGGTTCAGGGTCCGCGTCAGGGTCATGTTCAGAATTAAGGTCAGGTTCAGGGTCAGGGTCAGGGTCACGGTCAGGGTTAGGGTCAGGGTCAGGGTCAGGGTAGGGGTCAGAGCATTGTCAGGTTAGTGGTCAGGGTCAGGGTCAGGGTTAGGGTCAAGTTCAGGGTCATGGTTAGGGTCACGGTCAGTGTTACGGTCAGGGTCACGATTAAGGTCAGGGTAAGGGGCAGGGGTAGGGTCAGGATCAGGGTCCGGGTCAGTGTCAGGGTCAGGGTCAGGGTCATGTCATGTTTAGGGTCACGGTCAGGGTCAGGGTCAGGGGTAGGGTTAGGTTCAGGGTCAGTATCAGTGTTAGGGTCATGGTCAGGGTCAGGTCAGGGTCAGGGTCAGGGTCAAGGTCAGACTTAGGGTCAGGGTCATGGTCAGGGTCGGGTTCAGGTTCAAAGACAGGGTCAGGTTCAGTGTCAAGGTCTGGGTCAGGGTCAGGGTCAGGGTTAGGGTAACAGTCAGGGTAAGGGTCAGGGTCAGGTTAGGGGGCAGGTGTAGGGTCAGGATCAGAGTCAGGGTCACTGTGAGGGTCAGGGTCAGAGTCAGGGTCAGAATCAGGGTTACGGTCAATGTCAGGGTTAGGGTCAGGGTCAGGGTCAGGGTCAGGTTCATGATCAGGGTCAGTGTCAGGGTTAGGGTTAATGTCAGGTTCAGGGTCAGGGTCTGGGTCAGGGTCAGGGTCAGGGTCAGGGTCAGGGTCAGGTTCAAGGTTAGAGTCAGGGTGAGGTTTAGGGTCAGGGTCAGGGTCAGGGTCATGTCAGGTTTAGGGTCAGGGTCAAGTTCAGTGTTAGGGTCAGGGTCAGGGGTAGGATCAGGTTCAGGGCCAAGGTCAGGTTCAGGGTCAGTGTCAGTGTCAGGGTTAGGGTTAATGTCAGGTTCAGGGTCAGGGTCTGGGTCAAGGTCAGGGTCAGGGTCAGGGTCAGGGTCAGGGTCAGGGTCAAGGTTAGAGTCAGGGTGAGGTTTAGGGTCAGGGTCAGGGTCAGGTTCAGGTTCAGGGTCAGTGTCAGGGTTAGGGTTAATGTCAGGTTCAGGGTCAGGGTCTGGGTCAGGGTCAGGGTCAGGGTCAAGGTTAGAGTCAGGGACAGGGTTAGGGTCAGTGTCAGGGTCAGGGGTAGTATCAGGTTCAGGGCCAAGGTCATGTTCAGGGTCATTGTCAGTGTCAGTGTTAGGGTCAGGGTCAGGGTCAGAATCAGACTCAGGGTCAGGCTCAGGGTTAGGCTCAGGTTTAGGGTCAGGGTCATGGTAAGGGTTAGTGTCAAAATCATTGTCAGGATCACGTTTACGGTCAGTGTCAGGGTCCGGGTCAAAGTCAGTGTTAGGGTCAGTGTCAGAGTCAGGGTCAGGTTCAGATTTAGGGTCAGTGTCTGGTTCAGAGTCAGAGTCACGGTCAGGGTTCGGGTCAGGTTTTGGGTCAGGGTAAGGGTCAGGGAGATATTCAGTGTCAGGGTTAAGTCAGGGTCAAGGTCAGGGTCAGGGTCAGGTTCAGTGTAAGGTTCAGGTTGTAGTTCAGGGTCAGGGTCAGGTTCATAGTGAGGGTAAGGGTCAGGTTCAGAGTGAGGGTCAGGGTCAGGTCAGGCTTAGGGGCAGGGTCAGTGTCAGGGTCAGGGTCAGGGTTAGGGTCATGGTCAGTGTCAGGTTCAGGGTCAGGTTAAGGGTCAGGGTAAGGTTCAGGTTCAGGGTTAGGGTCAGTGTTAGGTTCAGGGTCAGGGTCAAGGTCAAGGTCACGGTCAGATTTAGGGTCAGGGTCACGTTCAGGGTCAGTGTCAGGGTCACGGTCAGAATTTTGGGTCAGGGTCAAGGTTAGTATCAGGGTGAGGTTTAGGGTCAGGGTCAGGACCGGGGTCAAGTTTAGGTCAGGTTTAGGGTCAGGGTCAGTGTCAGGGTCAGAGTCAGGGTCAGGTTCAGGTTCAGGGGTAGTGTTAGGTTCATGATCAGTATCAGGGTCACGGTCAGGGTCAGGGTCAGTGTCACGGTCAGGGTTATGGTCAGGTTTAGGGTCAGTGTCAGTGTCAGGGTCAGGTGTAGGGTCAGGGTCAGGGCCAAAGTAAGGGTCAGGGTCACGTTTAGCGTCAGGGTCAGGGTCGGAATCAGGGCATTGTCAGGGTCATGGTCGGGGTCAGGGTCAGGGTCAGGGTCATGGTCAGCGTCAGACTCAGGGTCAGTGTCAGGGTTAGGGTCAGGTTCAGGGTCAGGGTCAGGGACAGGGTTAGTGTCAAATTCAGTGTCAGGGTTACCTTTAGGGTCATTGTCGGGGTCAGGGTCAGGGTCAGGGTTAGGGACAGTGTCAGGGTCAGGATCAGGGTCAGGTTCAGGGTCAGGGTCAGAGTCAGGGTCACTGTCAGGGTCAGGGTCAGGGTTAGGGTCACGGTCTGGGTCAGGGTCAGAATCAGGGTCACGGTTAGTGTCAGGGTTAGGGTCAGGGTCAGGGTCAGGTTCATTATCAGGGTCAGTGTCAGGGTTAGGGTTAATATCAGGGTCAGGGTCAAGGTCAGGCTCAGGGTCACGTTCAGGGTCAGGGTCAGGGTCAGGTTCAGGGTCAGGGTCAGGGTTAAGGTTAGAGTCAGTGTGAGGTTTAGGGTCAGGGTCAGGGTCAGGGGTAGGATCAGGGTTAGGGTCAGGGTCAGGTTCAGGGTCAGTGTCATTGTTAGGGTCAACATCAGGGTTTGGGTCAGGGTCAGGGTCAGTGTTAGTGTAAGGGTCAAGGTCAGGGTCAGTGTCATGGTCATGATCAGGGTCAGGGTCAAGGTCAGGTTCAGGGTCAGGGCGAGGGTCAGGTTCACGGTCAGGGTCACGGTCAGACATATGGTCAGGTTCAGGGTCACTGTCAGGGTCATGGTCACGGTCAGGGTTATGGTCAGGTTTAGGGTCAGGGTCAGTGTCAGGGTCAGGTGTAGGGTCAGGGTCAGGGCCAGTGTCAGGGCTAAAGTAAGGTTCAGGGTCACGTTTAGCGTCAGGGTCAGGGTCAGGGTCGGAATCAGGGCATTGTCAGGGTCATGGTCGGGGTCAGGGTCAGGGTCAGGGTCATGGTCAGCGTCAGACTCAGGGTCAGTGTCAGGGTTAGGGTCAGCATCAGGGTTTGGGTCAGGGCCAGGGTCAGTGTTAGTGTCAGGTTCAGGGTCAGTGTCAGGGTCATGATCAGGGTTAAGGTCAAGGTCAGGTTCAGGGTCAGGGCGAGGGTCAGGTTCACGGTCAGGGTCACGGTCAGACATAGGGTCAGGTTCAGGGTCACTGTCAGTGTCAGGGTCAGGGTCAGGTTCAGAGTGAGGGTCAGGGTCAAATCAGGTTTAGGGGCAGGGTCAGTGTCAGTGTCAGGGTCAGGTTAAGGGTCAGGGTCAAGGTCAAGGTCACGGTCAGATTTAGGGTCAGGTTCACGTTCAGGGTCAGGGTCAGTGTCACGGTCAGAATTTTTGGTCAGGGTCAAGGTTAGTGTCAGGGTGAGGTTTAGGGTCAGGGTCAGGGCCGGGGTCAGGGTCAGGTCAGGTTTAGTGCCAGGATCAGAGTCAGGGTCAGGGTCAGGATCAGGGTCAGGGTCAGGGGTAGTGTTAGGTTCAGGGTCAGTATCAGGGTCACGGTCAGGGTCAGGGTCAGGGTCAGGGTCAGGATCACGTTCAGAGTTAGGGTCAGGGTCAAGGTCAGGGTCAAGGTCAGTGTCACGGTCAGGGTTATGGTCAAGTTTATGGTCAGGGTCAGTGTCAGTGTCAGGGGTAGGGTCAGGGTCAGGTTCAGTGTTGGAACCAGGGCATTGTCAGGGTCAGGGTCATGGTCACGGTCAGGGTTTGGGTCAGGGTCAGGGTAGGGGTCAGAGCATTGTCAGGTTAGTGGTCAGGGTCAGGGTCAGGGTTAGGGTCAAGTTCAGGGTCATGGTCAGGGTCACGGTCAGTGTTACGGTCAGGGTCACGATTAAGGTCAGGGTAAGGGGCAGGGGTAGGGTCAGGATCAGGGTCAGGGTCACTGTCAGGGTCAGGGTCAGGGTCATGTCATGTTTAGGGCCACGGTCAGGGTCAGGGTCAGGGGTAGAGTTAGGTTCAGGGTCAGTATCAGTGTTAGGGTCATGGTCAGGGTCAGGGTCAGGGTCAAGGTCAGACTTAGGGTCAGGGTCACGGTCAGGGTCGGGTTCAGGTTCAAAGACAGGGTCAGGTTCAGTGTCAAGGTCTGGGTCAGGGTCAGGTTCAGGGTTAGGGTAACAGTCAGGGTCAGGGTCAGGGTCAGGTTAGGGGGCAGGGGTAGGGTCAGGATCAGGGTCAGGGTCACTGTCAGGGTCAGGGTCAGGGTCAGGGTCAGCGTCAGACTCAGTGTCAGGGTCAGGGTTAGGGTCAGGTTCAGGGTCAGGGTCAGGGACAGGGTTAGTGTCAAAATCAGTGTCAGTGTTACGTTTAGGGTCATTGTCGGGGTCAGGGTCAGGGTCAGGGTTAGGGACGGTGTCAGGGTCAGGGTCAGGGTCAGGTTCAGATTTAGGGTCAGGGTCAGAGTCAGGGTCACGGTCAGTGTTAGTTTCAGGGTCAGGGTCAGGGTCAGGGTCAGGGTCAGGGTTATGTTCAGGGTCAGCGTCAGGGTCAGGTTCAGAATTAAGGTCAGGTTCAGGGTCAGGGTCAGGGTCACGGTCAGTGTTACGGTCAGTGTCACGATTAATTTCAGGGTAAGGGGCAGGGGTAGGGTAAGGATCAGGGTCAGGGTCACTGTCAGGGTCAGGGTTAAGGTCACGGTCAGGGTCACGGTCAGTGTCAGGGTCACTGTCAGTGTCAGGGTCAGGGTCAGGTCAGGTTTAGGGTCAGGGTCAGGGTCAGGTTCAGGGTCACGGTTATGGTCAAGTTCAGGGTGTAGTTCAGAGTCAGGGTCAGCATCAGGGTCAGGATCAGCGTAACGGTCAGGGTCAGTGTCAGGGTCAGGGTCAGGGTCAGGGTGATGTTCAGGGTCAGGTTCAAGGTCAGGGTCAGGGTTAAGGTCAGGGTCAGGTTTAAGGTCAGGGTCAGGGTCAGAGTCAGGGTCAGGGTCAGGACAAGGGTTAGGGTCAGAGTGAGGGGCAGGGTCAGTGTCAGGGGTAGAGTCAGCGTCAGGGCGAGGGTTAGGGTCAGGTTCAGGGTCAGGGTCAAGGTCAGGGTTAGGGTCAGGGTCAGTTTGAGGTTCAGGGTCACGGTCAGGGTCTCAGTCAGACTTAGTGTCAAGGTCATGTTCAGGGTCAGTGTCAGGGTCAGGGTAAGGGGTAGGGTAAGGTCTGGTTTAGTGTTAAGGTCAGGGTCAGACTTAGGGTCAGGGTAAGTGACAGGGTCAGGGTCAGTGTTAGGGTCACGGTCAGGGTTAGGGTCAGGGTCAGGGTCAAGTTCATGATCAGGGTCACGGTCAGAATTAGGGTAAGGGTTAGGGTCACAGTCAGACTTAGGTTCAGGGTCAGTATCAGGTTCAGGGTCAGGACAGGTTTAGGATCAGGTTGAGGGTCTGGTTTAGTGTCAGGGTCAGGGTCAGGGTGAGGGTCAGGGTCTCGGTCAGGGTCAAAATCAAGTTCATTGTGTAGGTCAGGGTCAGGGTTAGGGTCACGGTCAGGGATAGGGTCAGGTTTAGGGTCAGGGTCAGTGTCAGGTTCTGGGTCAGGTGTAGAGTCTGGGTCATGGCCAGGGTCAGTGCCAAATTCAGGGTAACGATCAGGATAAGGGTCAGGGTCAGGGTCAGGGTCAGGGTCAGGGTCAGGGTCAGGGTCAGGGACAGGTCAGGTTTAGGGGCAGGGTTAGTGTCAGGGTCAGGGTCAGGGTCAGGGTCAGGGTCAAGGTCAGGGTCAGGGTCAGGTTCATGGTCAGACTTAGGTTCAGGGTCACGGTTAGGGTTAGGGTCAGGGTCAGGTTCAGGGTCAAGGTCAGACTTAGGGTCAGGGTCACGGTCAGGGTCGGGTTCAGGTTCAAAGACAGGGTCAGGTTCAGGGTCAAGGTTTGGGTCAGGGTCAGGTTCAGGGTTAGGGTAACAGTCAGGGTCAGGGTCCGGGTCAGGGTCATGGTAGGGGTCAGGGCATTGTCAGGGTAGTGGTCAGGTTAAGGGTCAGGGTTAGGGTCAGGTTCAGGGTCAGGGTCAGGGTCAGAATCAGGGTCACGGTTAGTGTCAGGGTTAGGGTCAGGGTCAGGTTCATTATCAGGGTCAGTGTCAGGGTTAGGGTTAATGTCAGGGTCATGGTCAAGGTCAGGTTCAGGGTCACTGTCAGAGTCAGGGTCAGGGTCAGGTTTAGGGTCAGGGTCAGGGTCAAAGTTAGGGTCAAGGTCAGGGTCAGGGTCAGGGTCAGGTCAGGTTCAGTGTCAGGTTCAGGTTGTAGGTCAGGGTCAGGGTCAGGGTCAGAGTGAGGGTCAGGCTCAGGTCAGGCTTAGGGGCAGGGTCAGTGTCAGGGGCAGGGTCAGGGTTAGGGTCATGGTCAGTGTCAGGTTCAGGGTCAGGTTAAGGGTCAGGGTAAGGGTCAGCGTCGGGGTTAGGTTCAGGGTCAGATTCAGGGTCAGGGTCAGGGTCAGTGTTAGGTTCAGGGTCAGGGTCAAGGTCAAGGTCACGGTCAGATTTAGGGTCAGGTTCACGTTCAGGGTCAGGGTTAGGGTCAGGTTCAGAATTTTGGGTCAGGGTCAAGGTTAGTGTCAGGGTGAGGTTTAGGGTCAGGGTCAGGACCGGGACCAAGGTTAGGTCAGGTTTAGGGTCAGGGTCAGTGTCAGGGTCAGGGTCAATGTCATGGTAAGGGTCAGGGTCAGGGTCACGGTCAGGGTCAGGGTCAGGGTCACGGTCAGGGTTATGGTCAGGTTTAGGGTCAAGGTCAGTGTCAGGGTCAGGTGTAGGGTCAGGGTCAGGGCCAGTGTCAGGGCTAAAGTAAGGTTCAGGGTCACGTTTAGCGTCAGGGTCAGGGTCAGGGTCGGAATCAGGGCATTGTCAGGGTCATGGTCGGGGTCAGGGTCAGGGTCAGGGTCATGGTCAGCGTCAGACTCAGGGTCAGTGTCAGGGTTAGGGTCAGGTTCAGGGTCAGGGTCAGGGACAGGGTTAGTGTCAAAATCATTGTCAGGGTTACCTTTAGGGTCATTGTCGGGGTCAGGGTCAGGGTCAGGGTTAGGGACAGTGTCAGGGTAAGTGTCAGGGTCAAGGTTAGAGTCAGGGTGAGGTTTAGGGTCATTGTCGGGGTCAGGGTCAGGGTCAGGGTTAGGGACAGTGTCAGGGTCAGGGTCAGGGTCAAGGTTAGAGTCAGGGTGAGGTTTAGGGTCAGGGTCAGGGTCAGGGTCAGGGTCAGGTCAGGTTTAGGGTCAGGGTCAGTTTCAGTGTTAGGGTCAGGGTCAGGGGTAGGATCAGGGTTAGGATCATGGTCAGGTTCAGGGTCAGGGTCAGTGTCAGAGTAAATTTCAGGATCATGGTCAGTGTCAGGGTCAGGGTCAGGTCTGGTTTAGGGTCAGGGTCAGTGTCATTGTTAGGGTCAGCATCAGGGTTTGGGTCAGGGCCAGGGTCAGTGTTAGTGTCAGGGTCAGGGTCAGTGTCAGGGTCATGATCAGGGTTAGGGTCAAGGTCAGGTTCAGGGTCAGGGCGAGGGTCAGGTTCACGGTCAGGGTCACGGTCAGACGTTCAGGTTCAGGGTCACTGTCAGTGTCAGGGTCAGTGTTAGGTTCAGGGTCAGGGTCAAGGTCAAGGTCACGGTCAGATTTAGGGTCAGGGTCACGTTCAGGATCAGGGTCAGTGTCACGGTCAGAATTTTTGGTCAGGGTCAAGGTTAGTGTCAGGGTGAGGTTTAGGTTCAGGGTCAGGGCCGGGGTCAGGGTCAGGTCAGGTTTAGTGCCAGGATCAGGGTCATGGTCAGGATCAGGATCAGGGTCAGGGTCAGGGGTAGTGTTAGGTTCAGGGTCAGTATCAGGGTCACGGTCAGGGTCAGGGTCAGGGTCAGGATCACGTTCAGAGTTAGGGTCAGGGTCAAGGTCAGGGTCAAGGTCAGTGTCACGGTCAGGGTTATGGTCAGGTTTATGGTCAGGGTCAGTGTCAGTGTCAGGGGTAGGGTCAGGGTCAGGGTCAGGTTCAGTGTTGGAATCAGGGCATTGTCAGGGTCAGGGTCATGGTCAGTGTCAGGGTCAGCGTCAGACTCAGGGTCAGGGTCATGGTTATTTTCAGGTTCAGGGTCAGGGTCTGGGACAGGGTTAGTGTCAAAATCAGTGTCAGGGTCACGTTTAGGGTCAGTGTCAGGGTCAGGGTCAGGGTTAGGGACAGTGTCAGGGTCAGGGTCAGGGGCAGCGTCAGGGTCTGGGTTAGGGTCAGGGTCGGGGAAAGTGTCAGGGTCAGGGTCAGGGTTAGGGTCAGGTTCAGTGTCAAAGTTAGGGTCAGGGTTAAGGTCAGGTTTAGTGTCAGGGTCAGGGTTAAGTTCAGGGTTAATGTCAAGGTCAGAATCAGGGTCAGGTTTAGGGTCACGGTCAGGGGTAGGGTCAGGTTCAGAGTCAGGTTCAGGGTAAGTGTCAGGGTCACGGTCAGCGTCAGGGTCAGGGTGAGGGTCAGGTTCGGGGACAGGGTCAGGGTTAGGTTCAGGGTTAGGGTCAGGGTCCAAGTCAGTGTTAGGGTCAGGGTTAGGGTAGGGGTCAGAGCATTGTCAGGTTAGTGGTCAGGGTCAGGGTCAGGGTTAGGGTCAAGTTCAGGGTCATGGTCAGGGTCACGGTCTGTGTTACGGTCAGGGTCACGATTAAGGTCAGGGTAAGGGGCAGGGGTAGGGTCAGGATCAGGGTCAGGGTCACTGTCAGGGTCAGGGTCAGGGTCATGTCATGTTTAGGGCCACGGTCAGTGTCAGGGTCAGGGGTAGGGTTAGGTTCAGGGTCAGTATCAGTGTTAGGGTCATGGTCAGGGTCAGGTCAGGGTCAGGGTCAGGGTCAAGGTCAGACTTACGGTCAGGGTCCCGGTCAGGGTCGGGTTCAGGTTCAAAGACAGGGTCAGGTTCAGTGTCAAGGTCTGGGTCAGGGTCAGGGTTAGGGTAACAGTCAGGGTCAGGGTCAGGGTCAGGTTAGGGGGCAGGGTTAGGGTCAGGATCAGGGTCAGGGTCATGGTCAGACTTAGGGTAAGGTCAGGGTCAGGGTTAGGGTCACGGTCAGGGTCAGGGTCAGGGTCAGGGTCACGGTCAGTGTTACGGTCAGGGTCACGATTAAGGTCAGGTTAAGGGGCAGGGGTAGGGTCAGGATCAGGGTCAGGGTCACTGTCAGGGTCAGGGTCAGGGTCAGGGTCAGCGTCAGACTCAGGGTCAGGGTCAGGGTCAGGTTCAGATTTAGGGTCAGGGTCAGAGTCAGGGTCACGGTCAGTGTTAGTTTCAGGGTCAGCGTCAGGGTCAGGGTCAGAATCAGGGTTAGGTTCAGGGTCAGCGTCAGGGTCAGGTTCAGAATTAAGGTCAGGTTCAGGGTCAGGGTCAGGGTCACGGTCAGTGTTACGGTCAGGGTCACGATTAATTTCAGGGTAAGGGGCAGGGGTAGGGTAAGGATCAGGGTCAGGGTCACTGTCAGGGTCAGGGTTAAGGTCACGGTCAGGGTCACGGTCAGTGTCAGGGTCACTGTCAGTGTCAGGGTCAGGGTCAGGTCAGGTTTAGGGTCAGGGTCAGGGTCAGGGTCAGGGTCACGGTTATGGTCAAGTTCAGGGTGTAGTTCAGAGTCAGGGTCAGCATCAGGGTCAGGATCAGCGTAACGGTCAGGGTCAGTGTCAGGGTCAGGGTCAGGGTCAGGGTTAGGGACAGTGTCAGGGTCAGGGTCAGGGTTAGGGTTAATGTCAGGGTCAGGTTCAAGGTCAGGGTCAGGGTCACGTTCAGGGTCAGGGTGAGGTTTAGGGTCAGGGTCAGGGTCAGGGTCATGTCAGGTTTAGGGTCAGGGTCAGGGTCAAGTTCAGGTTCAAATTCCGGGTCAGGTTCAGGGTCATGGTCAGGATCAGGGTCAGGGTAGGGTCAGAGTCAGGGTCAGGATCAGGTTCAGGGTCAGGGTCAGGGTCAAGTTCAATTTCAAATTCCGGGTCAGGTTCAGGGTCATGGTCAGGGTCAGGGTCAGGGTCAGGGTCAGGGTCAGGGTCAGGGCCAGGTTCAGATTTAGGGTCAGGGTTAGGGTCAGGGTCAAGGTCAGGGTCAGGGTCAGAGTCAGGGTTAGGTTCACGGTCAGGGTCAAGTTCAAGTTCAGGGTGTAGGTCAGGGTCAGGGTTAAGTTCAGTCTAAGGGTCAGGGTCAGGGTCAGGTTCCGAGTTGGGGTCAGGGTCAGGGTCAGTATCAGGGTCAGGGTCAAAGTCAAGTTCAGTTGTAGGGTCAAGGTCAGGGTCAGGGTCAGAGTCAGGGTCAGGGCCAGGGACAGTGCCAAATTCAGGGTCACGATCAGGATTAGGGTCAGGGTCAGGGTCAAAGTCAAGTTCAGTTGTAGGGTCAACGTCAGGGTCAGGGTCCGAGTCAGGGTCAGGGCCAGGGTCAGTGCCAAATTCAGGGTCACGATCAGGATTAGGGTCAGGGTCAGGGTCAGGGTCAGGGTAAGGGTCAGGGTCAGGTTCAGGGTCAGGGGTAGGATGAGGTTCAGGGTCAGGGTCTCGGTCAGGGTCAGGGTCAGGTTCAGGGTTATGGTCAGGGTCAGGGTCAGTGTCAGAGTCAGGGTCATGATCAGGGTCAGGGTCAGCGTAAGGGTCAAGGTCAGGGTCAGGGTCAGGGTCAGGGTCAGGGTCACAGTCAGACTTAGGGTCAGGGAAAGGATCAGGGTCAAGTTTAAGGTCAGTATCAGGGTCTGGGTCACGTCAGTGTCATGGTCACGGTAAGGGTCAGGGTCAGGGTCAGTGTCAGGGTCAGCGTCAGGGTCATGATCAGGGTCAGGGTCAGGGTCGGGGGTAGGGTCAGGGTCAAGTCCAGGGTCAGCGTCAGTGTCATGGTCAGGGTCAGGGTCAGGGTCAGGTCAGCTTTAGGGTATTGGTCAGGGTCAGGGTCAGGGGTAGGTTCAGTGTTAGAATCAGCGTCAGGGTCAGGGGTAGGTTCAGTGTTAGAATCAGCGTCAGGGTCAGGGTCAGGTTCAGGGTTAAGGTCAGGGTCAGGGTCATGGTCAGGTTCAGGGTCAAGATCAGGGTCAGGGTCAGGGTCATGTTCAGGTTCAGGGTCACGGTCAGATATAGTGTCAGGGACAGGGTCAGGGTCAGGGTTAAAGTCAGGGTCAGGTTCAGGTTCAGGTTCACGGTCAGGGTTATGGTCAGGGTCTGTGTTATTGTCTGACTTAGGGTTAGGATCAGGTCAGGTTTAGGTTCAGGATAGGGGTCAGGGTCAGGTTCAGGGTCAGGGGTAGGATCAGGGTCAGGGTCAGGGTTGTTAAAAATGGCTCAGTCTTCAAAATAAGTTTAAATAAGAAAATAGGATTTATTAAGAGAATAGAGGTAAGCAAACAGCGCTGGGTGCACCGGGAGTCTCCGCTCCACCAGGACGCACACCAGCCACATCAAGTAGCCGATTTTTATACACCTAGACTAATACATATTCATTACTACTTCTAAAAAAAATAGGTTATTCTAATTAGCTTCCGGGGTCCAGTCCCTCCTACTGGAGCATGCGCATCAGTCTCCGGTGGTCCCTCTGGGGGTCTTTCATGCTGAAGGCTAGTAGTCTTCCTCTCCAAGTTTTTTTCTTGTCCTTCCCCTTTGTACTCCTTTGGCACTATGTCAAGTTTATACAGCATCCCGTGCAGGTCTTGTCTCTTAGCCGTCCTTCAGCTTCTTCTTAATCTTTTGGACACCTGGCCAGATATCAGAGGCCTGCATAGTGTTCCATAATAGTCACTATTTTTTATCAGCTATTCTGAGGCTCCCGGACATCAAAGAAGTCATACAAACACAAATAGCTTTCTTATTGACACTTCACAAGTAATTAAAACATTCTTCACCCGCCATTCACAAGGATAGTCACACCTATAGCTGTGTTAAGTTAATTTCGAAGAAGACAAAACAACAGAAAAAAAGGCTGTAACTGCTAGAAATAGAAATCCGGAATAACAAAGGCAAAGAAGCTCAAGAATTTGAGGAGTATTTTCTGAAGACTTGATAAATTGACTAGAATGAGGGGGAGACTGGGACACACTGCATCTGTGGTTCAGGAATCTGGCTGCCATTGCAGAGCCCCGAAGCAGACAGAAGCAGACAGGATTTTTCTTTATGGACACGAATTGTTAAAACATTCCTCACAATCCCTTATCTTCTTTTTAACATCCCCAATTCGTGTCTCTTCTGTTGTTAATAATCGGATTTCATCAATCTGTTCTTGGAGGGTACAATCCTTAAGCATCATAATTGACATATCCCCTTCCCTTTTTAATGAAGTTATTACGAATGTACTATTTATCACCCGGTGTATTAATAATGTAAGGCAAGGTATCATACAAGGTATAAACAATAGCGTCATTACACTGCATAACAAAGAAAATAATACTCTTTTAACCCATGGTCCGCCAGGCAGCCATGAAAATAAATCCCATTCCATATCCTTCCAGGTTGGTGCTGGGACATGGGCCAATTTTCTAATTTCTTTGGTTATCTTCTTAACTACTTTTCCGTTATCGTCAATTTTTAAGCAACAATTAGAATCGTTTAATTTACCACACACACCCCCCTCTTCTGCTAGTAGATAGTCTAAAACCATTCTATGTTGAAAAATAGCATTCCTCATTTGGGTAGACTGGTCAGCCAAGAGGTCTAGAGCTGTTGCTGTTTGATTGGTTATTATTTCGAGGACAGCTTGTAACCTAATTATTCGATTTAGATTATAAATAGGTTCTCGGGCCCCAGATATTACCTCATTCGGGTTCCAGGTAGCTGGTCCATAATACTGTATGATTCTTTCAGGAGGCCACTCATTTTCTCTCCATTTTTGGGCACTACCTCCAGCTAAAGAGGCATCAATATATCGTTTTTCCCTATTGAGATCATCATATAATTTTACTCCTAAGTGTTTTCCTTGTATTTGTGATAATAGAAAGAATAAGTGTCTTATGTACCCCACATAGCATATTCCTGACCAGTCCTTTGGTAGCTTTTTATAGGCCTGTTTGTCACATACCCAATAATGTCCTTTTAAAGCCCATGTCCCATTCGGAAAAGGACCATCCCATTCCTTTTTATTTCTTGGGGCGTGAAAATATAAAGTATTCTTATTACCAAGTGGTCCCTTTACAATGTCCGCTTCATTGGTACTTGTATATATACACTTCCAAGCCCCCACACCAGATTCCCACTCACAATTACAGCTAAGTTCCCCTTCACGACTTGTTACATTACGAGCTGACCAAAAATGTTTAAAAAAACGCTTGTGTCCTGTTCTCATTTTGCCACCTCCAGCGGTAGACTCTTACCACATGTTGCTCCCTAGTGGTGTTATCACGCTGACAACTCAAAATTTGAACGTCGAATTGTCCTTTTGATTGGGCTCTCGCCATGGCCTTACATCCAGGTCTAAAAAATTCCTTAGATGAGCACTTCAGCCAAGTCCCATTCTTTAGCTGGACATGTGTAGCATTCCATTTCCCTTTACTTGTTGTACAGTTTATAGGTCTACATTCAGGATCAGTACATTCATATCCAGGGGACAAAGTCCATTTACAAATGCTTTTTCCTACCTTTACTGTTCCTGTTCTGTTTAAACAGTATATACCTTTTTCTGATGAATGCAATGGCCACGGGCCCCCTTCATCTCTCCAAAATTGGGTTCCATTATGAACTTCACTTAAATTGCTAACCCACCACTTAGGCTCAACTGGGCCAGCTACCCAGGGCCAACTTTCAGCTCCCCCTGGTCCTCCACAAACCCAGCAATTGCTAAGATTAAAAGCTTTAGCTACTTCCTCTCCCAGAATAAAAAAGTTATTACCATAGCTCAATTGCCCTTGTATGAATAGTACCAGAAAATATAACAACTTTCTGCGTCGTCCAGAGAATATCGTAGGGGTGTGAAAAATACCTTCAAGTATAGGGGTTGGATCCACCTCCAGGATCTATTTGAGCTTGGGTCACTGTTCAGCCTCTGAGGGTGGTCCAGCTCCTGGAAAACTAATTACAATAGGTTAAAAAAACTCTTACTATACATATATTTTTTCATTCGCTCGTTTGTTTCTCTTTTCTTTCTGGGACAGCTTGTCTTTCAGTGTGGGAGAAGTCCGGTCGAGGCCCTCACACTCGGCAGTCAATACCCATAGGGGTTGCCTCCCTCGGTAGACTATACACATTATACACACCGCAGTGGAGAGTCCTGCCCCGGTCTTGCCTTCTCCCCTTTATTCGTTGTAGGCTTGTCCCCTTCTTCGAGCCTTATTGCCAGAACATTAGTCCTTTTTTAGCTTTAACTTCAGTTCCCCAGGAGCAGACTCAACCCTCCAAGCTTTGGTATTTACTGGTCCTTTTACTCTGGATACATGGGTCCAACCCCTTTCTGTTGTTCTCACAGCTGTTTCGGTGGTAAGTAAAACAAGATACGGTCCCTCCCACCGGGGTTGTAATGACTCTTCTTTCCAAGATTTTATTAAGACCTTATCCCCTGGCTGAATTTGATGAATAGCGAATCCTAAAGGTGGTGTCTGAGCCAGTATTCCAATTTCTCTCAGTTTTTGCAATCTTTTCCCAATAGTAACTATATATTTCTGGATGCTACGATCCTCAACTACATCGTCTCCCAGAGGCATCCCCTGTGAATAAGGCATACCATATAACATTTCATATGGTGATAATCCAGTCTTATTATGTGGTTTAGTTCTGATGTTTAGAAGTGCTAATGGTAAGCATCGAATCCAAGGCATTTGGGTCTCAATCATTAATTTAGCCAATTGTTGTTTTATCGTTTGATTCATTCTTTCTACTTTTCCTGAACTTTGTGGGTGCCATGGAGTATGATATTCCCACTGAATACCCAATGATTGACATAGTAATTTTATTATTTTAGAAGTAAAGTGTGTGCCTTGGTCAGAATCAATGTACTGGATTATCCCATATCTAGGTATTAGGTGTTCCAATAAAATTTTTGCCACCACTTGTGCCGTAGCTCGTGCCACGGGATAAGCTTCTACCCATTGTGTTAAATGATCCACAATTACCAATAAATATTTTATTCTCCCTACTTTGGGCAATTCAGTAAAATCCACCTGTACTCTTTCAAAAGGCCGATAAGCTGTTTTTCTTCCTCCTGCAGTCTCTTGTTGAAATATTTTCTTATTTATTCTCTGACAAGTTAAACAACCTTGTGTGATTTGCTTTGCTATTTCAAAAACTCCTATGCACCCAAATTGTCTAAGTAAGTGATTACTTAATGCTCTTGTACCCCAATGTGTTTGTGTATGCAAACGTCCCAATATTTGCTTCGCATAAGCCTTTGGCAATATCTCTCATCTGTCTGGCAGAGTCCATTTTCCTTGTTCTAATTTAGCCCCTATTTTCTCCAGTTTCATTTGTTTGTTTTGTTTTGTTTTCCATTGCATTCCAGAGTCAGTCAAAAATTCCATAGGGGTTTCTTTTGGATCTTGTTGGAACAGATTCTCAATTCCCAATTTAACCAGATTTTGGTATTTTCCGTTCATTATTTCCGGGGTGACTATAGTCCCAGCGTGGGGCCGGTCAGGGGAATGCAATTGTCAACAGTTCCCTGAGCGGTCCCATTGGCAATCTGAGCTCACTCATAAACTCAGGTTGTTTTAAGAGTTCGTTGCTTTTCTGTGTCCATGACAACTCTCTCGCACCCATCATGGTCCCTCTGCCCCAAAGGGCTCACACCGGTGATTTTGGGATCACAGCGTCCTGTTGAGGCAGAACTATTAACATTCCTACATCCTCTTCCCCTGCTCATTCAACTTCAAACAGCTCTGTTAAACACTACATGTCACACCTTTAACACCTTCAGCAACTCTTTTAACCCTTCCTTTATCTGTCTCCAGCCTGTACTTTTCTCATGCCAACACCAAAGGCTCAGTCAGGGGCCAACTTAATTCCACTCTTTTCCTCTAAGATGCTGAAACGACATATCAGTATGAGACATTTAATCCTATTTTCCTTCTCTCCTCAAAAACAACATTAATTGCAAGATAGTGTTATAGTCGATTGATTATAAAGTGGCCATTTAGTTTATATAGTGGCCACCACTGATTGCAATACTTAGTGAAAATCCCCTTGCTTTCTGTGCCCAGTTTCAATCATAAATCCACAGAACTTCAGGAAAACAGCTGAAGCACGCAGTCTCCAGTCTTCTAGACAAACATTATCACCTTTTCCACAAAAATTTACATTTCAACAGGAGCGAATTTTTCTCATGCACTTTGTTAGTAAGCCCATACAAAACAAGGAATCACTCCTGTGTATCCGTCAATATGGGGGTTTAAATGGTATTGATGCCTAAATAAACTCGCTCTCCCCCTTCTTACCAAATTCCCAGGGCTCAAGCCCGAACTACCAAAGAAATGAATCAGTCAGCCCCTTTCTCCCTTTTCTTTTTGCCACTGACCATCCACCACAAATGGATGAGACACATGATTACTAGTTAGGAAAGAGAGTGTGACGTCTGCTATACGGCTGCAGGCAGTGCCAGCTGCAACCTTAGAAGCTATTTGTGAAAGAGCCTGCCGGTGGTCATTTGGCAGTGTAATCTGCGTCTCTGCACTCCTGCCCCACAACAGAGCTAAATCATCATTAGTAATCCGTAGAATGTGGCAACCCCACGGAATGTTATCCAGAAACATAGTTATAACAGTTATAACACCGATCTGGGGACGAATAGTCTTTTTTTGCATTGCAAGATAAACCTCTCATAAAAAGAATGCTAGAGAGAAGCAGCACAGCCGCTGCTGCCTCCATGGTTATGCCAGACAGGCTGCAGGGTCCTGATCTCCGCCCCGCTGCTATGTGCCAACTCGCCACACGGTGAGGGTGAGGGTTGACTGCCGTTGTCCACCGACGCCTCTGGTCTCCCGTAGCAACTCGATCTCGGATGTCCCGTGTCTCACCGCGATTACTTCAATTTCCCGCGTTTTCCGGCTTCTGTCAGGTCTCTCCGTGTCTCTCGGGTCGCCCGGCGCCGCTGCGATCTCCCGGCGCCGCTCCGGGCTCCCGCGTTTTCACTGTCACACTCAAAGCATTTAAGAGCAAAAATAGGATCACAAGATACACCGCCAGGCCCATATATTAGGCACCACCACTCAAAACTTGGATAAAACTTTTTCACTTCGTTCGTCTCCGCCCACTCCCTTTGCGGAGAATACGGATCAGAACTCTGTACTCGCTCACTCACACAGCAATCACACAGAGAGGCCTCTAGCACACCTCATTCACACCACAAGAATATAGTTTAGAATGTTAACCAATCAAACAAGTATTGTCTCTGACTGTGTTCTTCGTGAAGTAACACTTTGTTTCAAAACCCTTGCACTTACACAAATACTTTCAACACAAAATACCTGGACATTTAAAAATAACACATACAATTATTAACACTCCAGTTAGTATCCCTCCAGCAGCTGAAAACATACCGTTTGTCTGCAGTTTCAGGAGATCTTTGCTCCTGTGGTGAGCAGCTGAGAGTGGAGTCCCCTCCGAGCAAAACACTCGGGGTGCACCTAGGGGCGTCCGCTCCGCAGCTGATCCCGCAGCCGAGCAGAGTATCTCCTGCCTGGCTCACCAAAATGACTCACAGAAAGCTGACTCCACCATCAGTAAGATTGTAAAGTAGGTACGTTTACTCAGTTCTGGGCGGCACAGGGCGGGTAGTCCCACCAAAGTCGTGCACGCCTAACGTGGCAACTTGCTTTGGTTATATCTAGTAAAGAGTTACATATGCATGAACATTCCTATACACCTGCATAACCTGTCCCTTTGTGAACAGTCCTCTTTATGTCAGACCCCTTGATTAAAGTCCGAACCATGTGGTTGTTTTAGATCTGGTTCTCGGGGTCCGAGAGGCTCCTGTTATCTGGAGGTATAAGTGCAGCACAGGCACAAATTCGTTCTTAATCAATTGCTCTCTAATTTCTAATTCCAATATTTCAGCTTGCTCTTTTCCGGATCCACGGGTATTCTACTATTAATGTTCAAAGCCTGACAGACCCCGTCTTCCGTGGATCAAAATACATGGGGTCTTAAGAGTTCTTTTGGTCATTCTATCATATAATACTGGGTCATTTTTAATTTACTCTTTTTAATTTTTCTGGGGCCCCTATTGTTCCAATTTCCAATCATTATTCCTAATGAACTTTCTGGTGGTATATCTGGTAATTTGCTCCCTTCTCGGTCCTTGGTCTTCGATTTTTTTCTGACCCATTTGGGAATTTTAATAGTGGCAATTCCCACAGCCCTTGGTTGCCCTCAGTGAGAGTGTCTTGCAGGGGGTTTAGGACCTGTCACCCACCCACGTGTCCAGAATTCTATAGGAATCACTCCTATAGAATCACCGGCTAAGCCCCCCTCCTGGAGATTAGAACCGGTAAGAAAACAACAACAACAACAAAAAAAAAGACCTCCACACTGACGTTAGAAGTCTCAGTTACACTCTCACACACAAACACGAGCAACCGCACGTTTACCCAACCGAACGGTCTCCGCAAACACTTACGACTCCGTCGTCTTCGAAAAATCCTATTTTTTTATTTAAACCTATTTTGAAGACTGAGCCATTTCTAACAATTTGGGGGCTCGTCCGGGATGGCTATGGTTCCTGAACCCTGATTTGATCCAGGAGAGGCGCCCCACCATTTGGTGGCTCCTGTTTGAGTCGGGTCGGGACTAATGCCATCCTGAACCTGAATAAAGGTAAGCAAAGAATTTGATTTTTTGAGCTCCCTTGCCAGCTGTATTGTTGGTCGTTTTTTCCCATAATTCTGCGCGCGAAGATCCGGACGAAGACGACGGAGTCGTAAGTGTTTGCGGATACCGTTCGGTTGGGTAAAGGTGCGGTTGCTAGCGTCTGTGTGTGAGAGTGTAACAGACTTCTAACGTCAGTGTGGAGGTCTTTTTTTTTGTTGTTGTTGTTTTCTCACCGGTTCTAATCTCCTGGAGGGGGGCTTAGCCGGTGAAAGGATTGATTCTATAGAAGTGGTTCCTATAGAATTCTGGACACGTGGGTGGGTGACAGGTCCTAAACCCCCTGCAAGACACTCTCACTGAGGGCAACCAAGGGCTGTGGGAATTGCCACTATTAAAATTCCCAGATGGGTCAGAAAAAATCGAGGACCAAGGACCGAGAAGGGAGCAAATTACCAGATATACCACCAGAAAGTCCATTAGGAATAATGATTGGAAATTGGAACAATAGGGGCCCCAGAAAAATTAAAAAGAGTAAATTAAAAATGACCCAGTATTATATGATAGAATGACCAAAAGAACTCTTAAGACCCCATGTATTTTGATCCACGGAGGACGGGGTCTGTCAAGCTTTGAACACTAATAGTAGAATACCCATGGATCCGGAAAAGAGCAAGCTGAAACATTGGAATTAGAAATTAGAGAGCAATTGATTAAGAATGAATATGTGCTACATTTGTGCCTGTGCTGCACTTATACCTCCAGATAACAGGAGCCTCTCGGACCCTGAGAACCAGATCTAAAACAACCACATGGTTCGGACTTTAATCAAGGTGTCTGAGATGAGGAGGACTGTTCACAAAGGGACAGGTTATGCATATGTATAGGAATGTTCATGTATATGTAACTCTTTACTAGATATAACCAAAGCAAGTTGCCACGTTAGGCGTGCACGACTTTGGTGGGGCTACCTGCCCTGTGCCGCCCAGAACTGAGTAAACGTACCTACTTTACAATCTTACTGATTGTGGAGTCAGCTTTCTGTGAGTCATTTTGTCATCTTTCTGTGAGCTAGGCAGGAGATACTCTGCTTGGCTGCGGGATCAGCTGCAGAGCGGACGCCCCTAGGTGCACCCCGAGTGTTTTGCTCGGACGGGACTCCACTCTCAGCTGCTCACCACAGGAGCAAAGATCTCCTGAAACTGCAGACAAACGGTATGTTTTCAGCTGCTGGAGGGATACTAACTGGAGTGTTAATAATTGTATGTGTTATTTTTAAATGTCCAGGTATTTTGTGTTGAAAGTATTTGTGTAAGTGCAAGGGTTTGAAACAAAGTGTTACAAGTCACTTCACGAAGAACACAGTCAGAGACAATACTTGTTTGATTGGTTAACATTCTAAACTATATTCTTGTGGTGTGAATGAGGTGTGCTAGAGGCCTCTCTGTGTGATTGCTGTGTGAGTGAGCAAGTACAGAGTTCTGATCAGTATTCTCCGCAAAGGGAGTGGGCGGAGACGAACGAAGTGAAAAAGTTTTATCCAAGTTTTGAGTGGTGGTGCCTAATATATGGGCCTGGCGGTGTATCTTGTGATCCTATTTTTGCTCTTAAATGCTTTGAGTGTGACAGTGAAAACGCGGGAGCCCGGAGCGGCGCCGGGAGATCGCAGCGGCGCCGGGCGACCCGAGAGACACGGAGAGACCTGACAGAAGCCGGAAAACGCGGGAAATTGAAGTAATCGCGGTGAGACACGGGACATCCGAGATCGAGTTGCTACGGGAGACCAGAGGCGTCGGTGGACAACGGCAGTCAACCCTCACCCTCACCGTGTGGCGAGTTGGTACATAGCGGCGGGGCGGAGATCAGGACCCTGCAGCCTGTCTGGCATAACCATGGAGGCAGCAGCGGCTGTGCTGCTTCTCTCTAGCATTCTTTTTATGAGAGGCTTATCTTGCAATGCAAAAAAAAGACTATTCGTCCCCAGATCGGTGTTATAACTGTTATAACTATGTTTCTGGATAACATTCCGTGGGGTTGCCACATTCTACGGATTACTAATGACGATTTAGCTCTGTTGTGGGGCAGGAGTGCAGAGACGCAGATTACACTGCCAAATGACCACCGGCAGGCTCTTTCACAAATAGCTTCTAAGGTTGCAGCTGGCACTGCCTGCAGCCGTATAGCAGACGTCACACTCTCTTTCCTAACTAGTAATCATGTGTCTCATCCATTTGTGGTGAATGGTTAATGGCAAAAAGAAAAGGGAGAAAGGGGCTGACTGATTCATTTCTTTGGTAGTTCGGGCTTGAGCCCTGGGAATTTGGTAAGAAGGGGGAGAGCGAGTTTATTTAGGCATCAATACCATTTAAACCCCCATATTGACGGATACACAGGAGTGATTCCTTGTTTTGTATGGGCTTACTAACAAAGTGCATGAGAAAAATTCGCTCCTGTTGAAATGTAAATTTTTGTGGAAAAGGTGATAATGTTTGTCTAGAAGACTGAAGGCTGCGTGCTTCAGCTGTTTTCCTGAAGTTCTGTGGATTTATGATTGAAACGGGGCACAGAAAGCAAGGGGACTTTCACTAAGTATTGCAATCAGTGGTGGCCACTATATAAACTAAATGGCCACTTTATAATCAATCGACTATAACACTATCTTGCAATTAATGTTGTTTTTGAGGAGAGAAGGAAAATAGGATTAAATGTCTCATACTGATATGTTGTTTCAGCATCTTGGAGGAAAAGAGTGGAATTAAGTTGGCCTCAGACGGAGCCTTTGGTGTTGGCATGAGAAAAGTACAGGCTAGAGAAAGATAAAGGAAGGGTTAAAAGAGTTGCTGAAGGTGTTAAAGGTGTGACATGTAGTGTCTAACAGAGCTGTTTGAAGTTGAATGAGCAGGGGAAGAGGATGTAGGAATGTTAATAGTTCTGCTTCAACAGGAGGCTGTGATCCCAAAATCACCGGTGTGAGCCCTTTGGGGCAGAGGGACCATGATGGGTGCAAGAGAGTTGTCATGGACACAGAAAAGCAACGAACTCTTAAAACAACCTGAGTTTATGAGTGAGCTCAGATTGCCAATGGGACCGCTCAGGGAACTGTTGACAATTGCATTCCCCTGACCGGCCCCACACTGAGACTGTAGTCACCCCGGAAATAATGAACAGTAAATACCAAAATGTGGTTAAATTGGGAATTGAGGATCTGTTCCAACAAGATCCAAAAGAAACCCCTATGGAATTTTTAAACTGACTCTGGAATGCAATGGAAAACAAAACAAAACAAACAAATGAAACTGGAGAAAATAGGGACTAAATTAGAACAAGGAAAATGGACTCTGCCAGAGAGATGAGAGATATTGCCAAAGGTTTACACGAAGCAAATATTGGGACGTTTGCATGCACGAACACATTGGGGTACAAAGGTGTTAAGTAATCATTTACTAAATATTTTTTGAAATAGCAAAGCAAATCACACAAGGTTGTTTAACTTGTCAGAGAATAAATAAGAAGATATTTCAACAAGAGACTGCAGGAGGAAGAAAAACAGCTTATCGAGAGAGTACAAGTTGATTTTACTGAATTGCCCAAAGTAGGGAGAATAAAATATTTATTGGTAATTGTGGATCATTTAACACAATGGGTAGAAGCTTATCCCGTGGCACGAGCTACGGCACAAGTGGTGGCAAAAATTTTATTGGAACACCTAATACCTAGATATGGGATAATCCAGTACATTGATTCTGACCAAGGCACACACTTTACTTCTAAAATAATAAAATTACTATGTCAATCATTGGGTATTCAGTGGGAATATCATACTCCATGGCACCCACAAAGTTCAGGAAAAGTAGAAAGAATGAATCAAACGATAAAACAACAATTGGCTAAATTAATGATTGAGACCCAAATGCCTTGGATTCGATGCTTACCATTAGCACTTCTAAACATCAGAACTAAACCACATAATAAGACTGGATTATCACCATATGAAATGTTATATGGTATGCCTTATTCACAGGGGATGCCTCTGGGAGACGATGTAGTTGAGGATCGTAGCATCCAGAAATATATAGTTACTATTGGGAAAAGATTGCAAGAACTGAGAGAAATTGGAATACTGGCTCAGACACCACCTTTAGGATTCGCTATTCATCAAATTCAGCCAGGGGACAAGGTCTTAATAAAATCTTGGAAAGAAGAATCATTACAACCCCGGTGGGAGGGACCATATCTTGTTTTACTTACCACCGAAACAGCTGTGAGAACAGCAGAAAGGGGTTGGACCCATGCATCCAGAGTAAAAGGACCAGTAAATGCCAAAGCTTGGAGGGTTGAATCTGCTCCTGGGGAACTGAAGTTAAAGCTAAAAAAGGACTAATGTTCTAGCGATAACGCTCGAAGAAGGGGACAAGCCTACAACGAATAAAGGGGAGAAGGCAAGACCGGGGCAGGACTCTCCACTGCGGTGTGTATAATGTGTATAGTCTACCGAGGGAGGCAACCCCTACGGGTATTGACTGCCGAGTGTGAGGGCCTCGACCGGAATTCTCCCACACTGAAAGACAAGCTGTCCCAGAAAGAAAAGAGAAACAAACGAGCGAAGGAAAAAATATATGTATATAGTAAAAGTTTTTTTACCTATTGTAATTAGTTTTCCAGGAGCTGGACCACCCTCAGAGGCTGAACAGTGAACCGAGCTCAAATAGATCCTGGAGATGGATCCAACCCCTATACTTGAAGGTATTCTTCACACCTCTATGATATTCTCTGGACGACGCAGAAGGATGTTATATCTTCTGGTACTATTCATACAAGGGCAATTGAGCTATGGTAATAGCTTTTTTATTTTGGGAGAGGAAGTAGCTAAAGCTTTTAATCTTAGTAATTGCTGGGTTTGTGGAGGACCAGGGGGAGCTGAGAGTTGGCCCTGGGTAGCTGGCCCAGTTGAGCCTAAGTGGTGGGTTAGCAATTTGAGTGAAGTTCATAAGGGAACCCAATTTTGGAGAGATGAAGGGGGCCCGTGGCCATTGCATTCATCAGAAAAAGGTATATACTGTTTAAACAGAACAGGAACAGTAAAGGTAGGAAAAAGCATTTGTAAATGGACTCTGTCCCCTGGATATGAATGTACTGATCCTGAATGTAGACATATAAACTGTACAACAAGCAAAGGGAAATGGAATGCTACACATGTCCAGCTAAAAAATGGGACTTGGCTGAAGTGCTCATCTAAGGAATTCTTTGGGCCTGGATGTAAGGCTATGGCGAGAGCCCAATCAAAAGGACAATTCGATGTTCAAATTTTGAGCTGTTAGCGTGATAACACCACTAGGGAGCAACATGTGGTAAGAGTCTACCGCTGGGGGTGGCAAAATGAAAACGGGACACAAGTGTTTTTTTAAACATTTTTGGTCAGCTCGTAATGTAACAAGTCGTGAAGGGGAACTTAGCTGTAATTGTAAGTGGGAATCTTATGTGGGGGCTTGGAAGTGTATATATACAGGTACCAATGAAGCAGATATTGTAACGGGACCACTTGGTAATAAGAATACTTTGTATTTTCACGCCCCAAGAAATAAAAAGGAATGGGATGGTCCTTTTCCAAATGGGACATGGGCTTTAAAAGGACAAACAGGCCTATAAAAAGCTACCAAAGGACTTGTCAGGAATATGCTATGTGGGGTACATAAGACACTTATTCTTTCTATTATCACAAATACAAGGAAAACACTTAGGAGTAAAATTATATGATGATCTCAATAGGGAAAAACGATACATTGATACCTCTTTAGCTGGAGGTAGTGCCCAAAAATGGAGAGAAAATGAGTGGCCTCCTGAAAGAATCATACAATATTATGGACCAGCTACCTGGAACCCGAATGAAGTAATATCTGGGGCCCGAGAACCTATTTATAATCTAAATCGAATAATTAGGTTACAAGCTGTCCTCGAAATAATAACCAATCAAACAGCAACAGCTCTAGACCTCTTGGCTGACCAGTCTACCCAAATGAGGAATGCTATTTTTCAACATAGAATGGTTTTAGACTATCTACTAGTAGAAGAGGGGGGTGTGTGTGCTAAATTAAACGATTCTAATTGTTGCTTACAAATTGACAATAACGGGAAAGTAGTTAAAAAGATAACCAAAGAAATTAGAAAATTGGCCCATGTCCCAGCACAAACCTGGAAGGATATGGAATGGGATTTATTTTCATGGCTGCCTGGCGGACCATGGGTTAAAAGAGTATTATTTTTTTTGTTATGCAGTGTAATGACGCTATTGTTTATACCTTGTATGATACCTTGCGTTACATTATTAATACACCGGGTGATAAATAGTACATTCATAATAACTTCATTAAAAAGGGAAGGGGATATGTCAATTATGATGCTTAAAGATTGTACCCTCCAAGAACGGATTGATGAAATCCGATTATTAACAACAGAAGAGACACGAATTGAGGATGTTAAAAAGAAGATAAGGGATTGTGAGGAATGTTTTAACAATTCGTGTCCATAAAGAAAAATCCTGTCTGCTTCTGTCTGCTTCGGGGCTCTGCAATGGCAGCCAGATTCCTGAACCACAGATGCAGTGTGTCCCAGTCTCCCCCTCATTCTAGTCAATTTATCAAGTCTTCAGAAAATACTCCTCAAATTCTTGAGCTTGTTTGCTTTTGTTATTCCGGATTTCTATTTCTAGCAGTTACAGCCTTTTTTCTGTTGTTTTGTCTTCTTCGAAATTAACTTAACACAGCTATAGGTGTGACTGTCCCTGTAAATAGCTGGTAGGGAATGTTTTAATTACTTGTGAAGTGTCAATAAGAAAGCTATTTGTGTTTGTATGTCTTCTTTGATGTCCGGGAGCCTCAGAATAGCTGATAACAAATAGTGACTATTATGGAACACTATGCAGGCCTCTGATATCTGGCCAGGTGTCCAAGAGATTAAGAAGAAGCTGAAGGACGGCTAAGAGACAAGACCTGCACGGGATGCTGTATAAACTTGACACGGTGCCAAAGGAGTACAAAGGGGAAGGACAAGAAAAAAACTTGGAGAGGAAGACTACTAGCCTTCAACATGAAAGACCCCCAGAGGGACCACCAGAGACTGATGCGCATGCTCCAGTAGGAGGGACTGGACCCCGGAAGCTAATTAGAATAACCTATTTTTTTTAGAAGTAGTAATGAATATGTATTAGTCTAGGTGTATAAAAATCGGCTACTTGATGTGGCTGGTGTGCGTCCTGGTGGAGCGGAGACTCCCGGTGCACCCAGCGCTGTTTGCTTACCTCTATTCTCTTAATAAATCCTATTTTCTTATTTAAACCTATTTTGAAGACTGAGCCATTTTTAACAGTCAGCATCAGGGTTTGGGTCAGGGCCAGGGTCAGTGTTAGTGTAAGGGTCAAGGTCAGGGTCAGTGTCATGGTCATGATCAGGGTCAGGGTCAAGGTCAGGTTCAGGGTCAGGGCGAGGGTCAGGTTCACGGTCAGGGTCACGGTCAAACATAGGGTCAGGTTCAAGATCAGGGTCAGGGTCAGGGTCAGGTTCAGGTTTAGGGTCAGGGTCAGGGTCACAGTTAGGGTCAAGGTCAGGATCAGGGTCAGGGTCAGGTCAGGTTCAGTGTCAGGTTCAGGTTGTAGTTCAGGGTCAGATTGAGGGTCAGGGTCAGGTCAGGCTTAGGGGCAGGGTCAGTGTCAGGGTCAATGTCAGGGTTAGGGTCATGGTCAGTGTCAGTGTCAGGGTCAGGTTAAGGGTCAGGGTAAGGGTCAGGGTCAAGGTTAGGTTCAGGGTCAGATTCAGGGTCAGGGTCAGGGTCAGGGTCAGGGGTAGTGTTAGGTTCAGGGTCAGTATCAGGGTCACGGTCAGGGTCAGGGTCAGGGTCAGGGTCAGGATCAGGTTCAGAGTTAGGGTCAGGGTCAAGGTCAGGGTCAAGGTCATTGTCACGGTCAGGGTTATAGTCAGGTTTAGGGTCAGGGTCATTGTCAGGGTAAGGGTCAGGGTCTGTGTCAGGTTCAGCGTCAGACTCAGGGTCATTGTCAGGGTTAGGGTCAGGTTCAGGGTCAGGGTCAGGGACAGGGTTAGTGTCAAAATCAGTGTCAGGGTCATATTTATGGTAAGTGTCAGGGTCAGGGTCAGGGTCTGGGTTAGGGACAGTGTCAGGGTCAGGGTCAGGTTCAGATTTAGGGTCAGGGTTAGAGTCAGGGTCAAGGTCAGGGTCAGGGTTAGGTTCATGGTCAGGGTCAGGGTCACGGTCAGACTTAGGATCAGGTACAGGGTCAGGGTCAGTGTTAGGGTCAGTGTCAGG
Source organism: Clangula hyemalis (assembly GCA_963989345.1). The sequence continues at coordinate 2,698,386 of OZ022456.1, read as the reverse complement.
ATCAGGGTCAGGGTCACGGTCAGACTTAGGGTCAAGGTCAGGGTCAGTGTCAGAGTAAATTTCAGGGTCAGGGTTAGGGTCCGGGTCAGGGTCAAGGTCAGGTTCAGGGTCAGCGCGAGGGTCAGGTTCACGGTCAGGGTCACGGTCAGACATATGGTCAGGTTCAGGTTCACTGTCAGAGTCAGGGTCAGGGTCAGGTTTAGGGTCAGGGTCAGGATCAAATTTAGGGTCAAGGTCAGGGTCAGGGTCAGGTCAGGTTCAGTGTCAGGTTCAGGTTGTAGTTCAGGGACAGGGTCAGGTTCAGAGTGAGGGTCAGGGTCAGGTCAGGCTTAGGGGCAGGGTCAGTGTCAGGGTCAGGGTCAGGGTTAGGGTCATGGTCAGTGTCAGTGTCAGGGTCAGGTTAAGGGTCAGTGTAAGGTTCAGGTTCAGGGTTAGGTTCAGGGTCAGATTCAGGGTCAGGGTCAGGGTCAGTGTTAGGTTCAGGGTCAGGGTCATGGTCAAGGTCACGGTCAGATTTAGGGTCAGGGTCACGTTCAGGGTCAGGGTTAGGGTCACGGTCAGAATTTTGGGTCAGGGTCAAGGTTAGTGTAAAGGGTGAGGTTTAGGGTCAGGGTCAGGACCGGGGACAAGGTTAGGTCAGGTTTAGGGTCAGGGTCAGGGTCAGGGTCAGGGTCAGGGTCAGGGTCAGGGTCAGGGGTAGTGTTAGGTTCATGATCAGTATCAGGGTCACAGTCAGGGTCAGGGTCAGGGTCAGGGTCAGGGTCAGGATCAGCTTCAGAGTTAGGGTCAGGGTCAGGTTCAGAATTAAGGTCAGGTTCAGGGTCAGGGTTAGGGTAACAGTCAGGGTCAGGGTCAGTGTCAGGGTCAGGGTAGGGGTCAGGGCATTGTCAGGGTAGGGGTCAGGGTCAGGGTCAGGGTCAGGGTCAGGGTCAGGGGTAGTGTTAGGTTCATGATCAGTATCAGGGTCACGGTCAGGTTCAGGGTCAGGGTCAGGGTCAGGGTCAGGATCAGGTTCAGAGTTAGGGTCAGGGTCAGGTTCAGAATTAAGGTCAGGTTCAGGGTCAGGGTTAGGGTAACAGTCAGGGTCAGGGTCAGTGTCAGGGTCAGGGTAGGGGTCAGGGCATTGTCAGGGTAGGGGTCAGGGTCAGGGTCAGGGTCAGGGTCACGGTCAGTGTTACGGTCAGGGTCACGATTAAGGTCAGGGTAAGGGGCAGGGGTAGGGTCAGGATCAGGGTCAGGGTCACTGTCAGGGTCAGGGTCAGGGTCAGGTTCAGGTTTAGGGTCAGGGTCAGGGTCACAGTTAGGGTCAAGGTCAGGATCAGGGTCAGGGTCAGGTCAGATTCAGTTTCAGGTTCAGGTTGTAGTTCAGGGTCAGAGTGAGGGTCAGGGTCAGGTCAGGCTTAGGGGCAGGGTCAGTGCCAGGGTCAATGTCAGGGTTAGGGTCATGGTCAGTGTCAGGTTCAGGGTCAGGTTAAGGGTCAGGGTAAGGGTCAGGGTCAAGGTTAGGTTCAGGGTCAGATTCAGGGTCAGGGTCAGGGTCAGGGTCAGGGTCAGGGTCAGGGTCAGGGTCAGGGGTAGTGTTAGGTTCAGGGTCAGTATCATGGTCACGGTCAGGGTTAGGGTCAGGGTCAGGATCAGGTTCAGAGTTAGGGTCAGGGTCAAGGTCAGGGTCAAGGTCAGTGTCAAGGTCAGGGTTATGGTCAGGTTTAGGGTCAGGGTCAGGGTCAGGGTCAGGGTCAGGGTCAGGGTCAGGGTCAGGGGTAGTGTTAGGTTCATGATCAGTATCAGGGTCACAGTCAGGGTCAGGGTCAGGGTCAGGGTCATGGTCAGGGTCAGGATCAGCTTCAGAGTTAGGGTCAGGGTCAGGTTCAGAATTAAGGTCAGGTTCAGGGTCAGGGTTAGGGTAACAGTCAGGGTCAGGGTCAGTGTCAGGGTCAGGGTAGGGGTCAGAGCATTGTCAGGGTAGGGGTCAGGGTCAGGGTCAGGGTCAGGGTCAGGGTCAGGGGTAGTGTTAGGTTCATGATCAGTATCAGGGTCACGGTCAGGGTCAGGGTCAGTGTCAGGGTCAGGGTAGGGGTCAGAGCATTGTCAGGGTAGGGGTCAGTGTCAGGGTCAGGGTCAGGGTCAGGGTCAGGGGTAGTGTTAGGTTCATGATCAGTATCAGGGTCACGGTCAGGTTCAGGGTCAGGGTCAGGGTCAGGGTCAGGATCAGGTTCAGAGTTAGGGTCAGGGTCAGGTTCAGAATTAAGGTCAGGTTCAGGGTCAGGGTTAGGGTAACAGTCAGGGTCAGGGTCAGGGTCAGGGTCGCGGTCAGTGTTACGGTCAGGGTCACGATTAAGGTCAGGGTAAGGGGCAGGGGTAGGGTCAGGATCAGGGTCAGGGTCACTGTCAGGGTCAGGGTCAGGGTCAGGTTCAGGTTTAGGGTCAGGGTCAGGGTCACAGTTAGGGTCAAGGTCAGGATCAGGGTCAGGGTCAGGTCAGATTCAGTGTCAGGTTCAGGTTGTAGTTCAGGGTCAGAGTGAGGGTCAGGGTCAGGTCAGGCTTAGGGGCAGGGTCAGTGTCAGGGTCAATGTCAGGGTTAGGGTCATGGTCAGTGTCAGGTTCAGGGTCAGGTTAAGGGTCAGGGTAAGGGTCAGGGTCAAGGTTAGGTTCAGGGTCAGATTCAGGGTCAGGGTCAGGGTCAGGGTCAGGGTCAGGGTCAGGGTCAGGGTCAGGATCAGGTTCAGAGTTAGGGTCAGGGTCAAGGTCAGGGTCAAGGTCAGTGTCAAGGTCAGGGTTATGGTCAGGTTTAGGGTCAGGGTCAGTGTCAGGGTCAGGTGTAGGGTCATGGTCAGGGCCAGGGTCAGGGCCAAAGTAAGGGTCAGGGTCACGGTTAGCGTCAGGGTCAGGGTCAGGATCGGAATCAGGGCATTGTCAGGGTCATGGTCAGGGTCAGGGTCAGGGTCTGTGTCAGGGTCAGCGTCAGACTCAGAGTCAGGGTCAGGGTTAGGGTCAGGTTCAGGGTCAGGGTCAGGGACAGGGTTAGTGTCAAAATCAGTGTCAGGGTCATATTTATGGTCAGGGTCAGGGTCAGGGTCAGGGTCTGGGTTAGGGACAGTGTCAGGGTCAGAGTCAGGTTCAGATTTAGGGTCAGGGTGTGGGTCAGTGTCAAGGTCAGAGTCAGGGTTAGGTTCATGGTCAGGGTCAGGGTCACGGTCAGACTTAGGATCAGGTACAGGGTCAGGGTCAGTGTTAGGGTCTGTGTCAGGATCAGGGTCAGGGTCAGGGTCAGTGTTAGGGTCAGTGTCGGGATCAGGGTCAGGGTCACCATCAGACTTAGGGTCAGGGTCAGGGTCAGGGTTAGGGTCAGGGTCAGGGTCAGGGTCAGCGTCAGGGTCTGGGTTAGGGTCAGGGTCGCGGAAAGTGTCAGGGTCAGGGTCAGGGTTAGGGTCAGGTTCAGTGTCAAAGTTAGGGTCAGGGTTAAGGTCAGGTTTAGTGTCAGGGTCAGGGTCAAGTTCAGGGTTAATGTCAAGGTCAGGGTCAGGGTCAGGTTTAGGGTCACGGTCAAGGGTAGGGTCAGGTTCAGAGTCAGGTTCAGTGTCAGTGTCAGGGTCACGGTCAGCGTCAGGGTCAGGGTTAGGGTCAGGGTCGGGGACAGGGTCAGGGTTAGGTTCAGGGTTAGGGTCAGGGTCCAAGTCAGTGTTAGGGTCAGGGTTAGGGTCAGGGTCAGGTTTAGGTTCAGGGTCAGCGTCAGGGTCAGGTTCAGAATTAAGGTCAGGTTCAGGGTCAGGGTCAGGGTCACGGTCAGGGTTAGGGTCAGGGTCAGAGTCAGGGTAGGGGTCAGAGCATTGTCAGGTTAGTGGTCAGGGTCAGGGTTAGGGTCAAGTTCAGGGTCATGGTCAGGGTCACGGTCAGTGTTACGGTCAGGGTCACGATTAAGGTCAGGGTAAGGGGCAGGGGTAGGGTCAGGATCAGGGTCAGGGTCACTGTCAGGGTCAGGGTCAGGGTCATGTCATGTTTAGGGCCACGGTCAGTGTCAGTGTCAGGGTCAGGGATAGTGTTAGGTTCAGGGTCAGTATCAGTGTTAGGGTCATGGTCAGGGTCAGGGTCAGGGTCAGGGTCAGGGTCAGGGTCATGTCAGGTTCAGGGCCAAGGTCAGGTTCAGGGTCAGGGTCATGGTCAGGGTCAGGGTCAGGGTCAGGGTCAGCATCAGACTCAGGGTCAGGCTCAGGGTTAGGCTCAGGTTTAGGGTCAGGGTCATGGTAAGGGTTAGTGTCAAAATCATTGTCAGGGTCACGTTTACGGTCAGTGTCAGGGTCCGGGTCAAAGTCAGTGTTAGGGTCAGTGTCAGAGTCAGGGTCAGGTTCAGATTTAGGGTCAGTGTCTGGTTCAGAGTCAGGGTCACGGTCAGGGTTAGGGTCAGGATTTGGGTCAGGGTCAGGGTCAGGGAGATATTCAGTGTCAGGGTTAAGTCAGGGTCAAGGTCAGGGTCAGGGTCAAGTTCAGGTCAGGATCTGGGTTAGGTTCAGGGTCAGGTTCAGGGTCAGGTTCAGGGTCAGGGTCTGGGTCAGGGTCAGGGTCAGGGTCAGGGTCAGAGTAAGGGTCAGGTTTAGGGTCAGGGTCAGGGTCAGAGTCAGGGGTAGGGTTAGGTTCAGAGTCAGGGTCAGGGTCAGGGTCAGGGTCAGGGTCAGGGGTAGTGTTAGGTTCATGATCAGTATCAGGGTCACAGTCAGGGTCAGGGTCAGGGTCAGGGTCAGGGTCAGGGTCAGGGTCAGGATCAGCTTCAGAGTTAGGGTCAGGGTCAGGTTCAGAATTAAGGTCAGGTTCAGGGTCAGGGGTGGGGTAACAGTCAGGGTCAGGGTCAGTGTCAGGGTCAGGGTAGGGGTCAGGGCATTGTCAGGGTAGGGGTCAGGGTCAGGGTCAGGGTCAGGGTCAGGGGTAGTGTTAGGTTCATGATCAGTATCAGGGTCACGGTCAGGTTCAGGGTCAGGGTCAGGGTCAGGGTCAGGATCAGGTTCAGAGTTAGGGTCAGGGTCAGGTTCAGAATTAAGGTCAGGTTCAGGGTCAGGGTTAGGGTAACAGTCAGGGTCAGGGTCAGTGTCAGGGTCAGGGTAGGGGTCAGGGCATTGTCAGGGTAGGGGTCAGGGTCAGGGTCAGGGTCAGGGTCGCGGTCAGTGTTACGGTCAGGGTCACGATTAAGGTCAGGGTAAGGGGCAGGGGTAGGGTCAGGATCAGGGTCAGGGTCACTGTCAGGGTCAGGGTCAGGGTCAGGTTCAGGTTTAGGGTCAGGGTCAGGGTCACAGTTAGGGTCAAGGTCAGGATCAGGGTCAGGGTCAGGTCAGATTCAGTGTCAGGTTCAGGTTGTAGTTCAGGGTCAGAGTGAGGGTCAGGGTCAGGTCAGGCTTAGGGGCAGGGTCAGTGTCAGGGTCAATGTCAGGGTTAGGGTCATGGTCAGTGTCAGGTTCAGGGTCAGGTTAAGGGTCAGGGTAAGGGTCAGGGTCAAGGTTAGGTTCAGGGTCAGATTCAGGGTCAGGGTCAGGGTCAGGGTCAGGGTCAGGGTCAGGGTCAGGGTCAGGATCAGGTTCAGAGTTAGGGTCAGGGTCAAGGTCAGGGTCAAGGTCAGTGTCAAGGTCAGGGTTATGGTCAGGTTTAGGGTCAGGGTCAGTGTCAGGGTCAGGTGTAGGGTCATGGTCAGGGCCAGGGTCAGGGCCAAAGTAAGGGTCAGGGTCACGGTTAGCGTCAGGGTCAGGGTCAGGATCGGAATCAGGGCATTGTCAGGGTCATGGTCAGGGTCAGGGTCAGGGTCTGTGTCAGGGTCAGCGTCAGACTCAGAGTCAGGGTCAGGGTTAGGGTCAGGTTCAGGGTCAGGGTCAGGGACAGGGTTAGTGTCAAAATCAGTGTCAGGGTCATATTTATGGTCAGGGTCAGGGTCAGGGTCAGGGTCTGGGTTAGGGACAGTGTCAGGGTCAGAGTCAGGTTCAGATTTAGGGTCAGGGTGTGGGTCAGTGTCAAGGTCAGAGTCAGGGTTAGGTTCATGGTCAGGGTCAGGGTCACGGTCAGACTTAGGATCAGGTACAGGGTCAGGGTCAGTGTTAGGGTCTGTGTCAGGATCAGGGTCAGGGTCAGGGTCAGTGTTAGGGTCAGTGTCGGGATCAGGGTCAGGGTCACCATCAGACTTAGGGTCAGGGTCAGGGTCAGGGTTAGGGTCAGGGTCAGGGTCAGGGTCAGCGTCAGGGTCTGGGTTAGGGTCAGGGTCGCGGAAAGTGTCAGGGTCAGGGTCAGGGTTAGGGTCAGGTTCAGTGTCAAAGTTAGGGTCAGGGTTAAGGTCAGGTTTAGTGTCAGGGTCAGGGTCAAGTTCAGGGTTAATGTCAAGGTCAGGGTCAGGGTCAGGTTTAGGGTCACGGTCAAGGGTAGGGTCAGGTTCAGAGTCAGGTTCAGTGTCAGTGTCAGGGTCACGGTCAGCGTCAGGGTCAGGGTTAGGGTCAGGGTCGGGGACAGGGTCAGGGTTAGGTTCAGGGTTAGGGTCAGGGTCCAAGTCAGTGTTAGGGTCAGGGTTAGGGTCAGGGTCAGGTTTAGGTTCAGGGTCAGCGTCAGGGTCAGGTTCAGAATTAAGGTCAGGTTCAGGGTCAGGGTCAGGGTCACGGTCAGGGTTAGGGTCAGGGTCAGAGTCAGGGTAGGGGTCAGAGCATTGTCAGGTTAGTGGTCAGGGTCAGGGTTAGGGTCAAGTTCAGGGTCATGGTCAGGGTCACGGTCAGTGTTACGGTCAGGGTCACGATTAAGGTCAGGGTAAGGGGCAGGGGTAGGGTCAGGATCAGGGTCAGGGTCACTGTCAGGGTCAGGGTCAGGGTCATGTCATGTTTAGGGCCACGGTCAGTGTCAGTGTCAGGGTCAGGGATAGTGTTAGGTTCAGGGTCAGTATCAGTGTTAGGGTCATGGTCAGGGTCAGGGTCAGGGTCAGGGTCAGGGTCAGGGTCATGTCAGGTTCAGGGCCAAGGTCAGGTTCAGGGTCAGGGTCATGGTCAGGGTCAGGGTCAGGGTCAGGGTCAGCATCAGACTCAGGGTCAGGCTCAGGGTTAGGCTCAGGTTTAGGGTCAGGATCATGGTAAGGGTTAGTGTCAAAATCATTGTCAGGGTCACGTTTACGGTCAGTGTCAGGGTCCGGGTCAAAGTCAGTGTTAGGGTCAGTGTCAGAGTCAGGGTCAGGTTCAGATTTAGGGTCAGTGTCTGGTTCAGAGTCAGGGTCACGGTCAGGGTTAGGGTCAGGATTTGGGTCAGGGTCAGGGTCAGGGAGATATTCAGTGTCAGGGTTAAGTCAGGGTCAAGGTCAGGGTCAGGGTCAAGTTCAGGTCAGGATCTGGGTTAGGTTCAGGGTCAGGTTCAGGGTCAGGTTCAGGGTCAGGGTCTGGGTCAGGGTCAGGGTCAGGGTCAGGGTCAGAGTAAGGGTCAGGTTTAGGGTCAGGGTCAGGGTCAGAGTCAGGGGTAGGGTTAGGTTCAGAGTCAGGGTCAGGGTCAGGGTCAGGGTCAGGGTCAGGGGTAGTGTTAGGTTCATGATCAGTATCAGGGTCACAGTCAGGGTCAGGGTCAGGGTCAGGGTCAGGGTCAGGGTCAGGGTCAGGATCAGCTTCAGAGTTAGGGTCAGGGTCAGGTTCAGAATTAAGGTCAGGTTCAGGGTCAGGGGTGGGGTAACAGTCAGGGTCAGGGTCAGTGTCAGGGTCAGGGTAGGGGTCAGGGCATTGTCAGGGTAGGGGTCAGGGTCAGGGTCAGGGTCAGGGTCAGGGGTAGTGTTAGGTTCATGATCAGTATCAGGGTCACGGTCAGGTTCAGGGTCAGGGTCAGGGTCAGGGTCAGGATCAGGTTCAGAGTTAGGGTCAGGGTCAGGTTCAGAATTAAGGTCAGGTTCAGGGTCAGGGTTAGGGTAACAGTCAGGGTCAGGGTCAGTGTCAGGGTCAGGGTAGGGGTCAGGGCATTGTCAGGGTAGGGGTCAGGGTCAGGGTCACGGTCAGTGTTACGGTCAGGGTCACGATTAAGGTCAGGGTAAGGGGCAGGGGTAGGGTCAGGATCAGGGTCAGGGTCACTGTCAGGGTCAGGGTCAGGGTCAGGTTCAGGTTTAGGGTCAGGGTCAGGGTCACAGTTAGGGTCAAGGTCAGGATCAGGGTCAGGGTCAGGTCAGATTCAGTGTCAGGTTCAGGTTGTAGTTCAGGGTCAGAGTGAGGGTCAGGGTCAGGTCAGGCTTAGGGGCAGGGTCAGTGTCAGGGTCAATGTCAGGGTTAGGGTCATGGTCAGTGTCAGGTTCAGGGTCAGGTTAAGGGTCAGGGTAAGGGTCAGGGTCAAGGTTAGGTTCAGGGTCAGATTCAGGGTCAGGGTCAGGGTCAGGGTCAGGGTCAGGGTCAGGGTCAGGGTCAGGGGTAGTGTTAGGTTCAGGGTCAGTATCATGTTCACGGTCAGGGTGTGGGTCAGGGTCAGGATCAGGTTCAGAGTTAGGGTCAGGGTCAAGGTCAGGGTCAAGGTCAGTGTCAAGGTCAGGGTTATGGTCAGGTTTAGGGTCAGGGTCAGTGTCAGGGTCAGGTGTAGGGTCATGGTCAGGGCCAGGGTCAGGGCCAAAGTAAGGGTCAGGGTCACGGTTAGCGTCAGGGTCAGGGTCAGGATCGGAATCAGGGCATTGTCAGGGTCATGGTCAGGGTCAGGGTCAGGGTCTGTGTCAGGGTCAGCGTCAGACTCAGGGTCAGGGTCAGGGTTAGGGTCAGGTTCAGGGTCAGGGTCAGGGACAGGGTTAGTGTCAAAATCAGTGTCAGGGTCATATTTATGGTCAGGGTCAGGGTCAGGGTCAGGGTCTGGGTTAGGGACAGTGTCAGGGTCAGAGTCAGGTTCAGATTTAGGGTCAGGGTTAGGGTCAGGGTCAAGGTCAGGTTCAGGGTTAGGTTCATGGTCAGGGTCAGGGTCACGGTCAGACTTAGGATCAGGTACAGGGTCAGGGTCAGTGTTAGGGTCTGTGTCAGGATCAGGGTCAGGGTCAGGGTCAGTGTTAGGGTCAGTGTCGGGATCAGGGTCAGGGTCACGGTCAGACTTAGGGTCAGGGTCAGGGTCAGGGTTAGGGTCAGGGTCAGGGTCAGGGTCAGCGTCAGGGTCTGGGTTAGGGTCAGGGTCGCGGAAAATGTCAGGGTCAGGGTCAGGGTTAGGGTCAGGTTCAGTGTCAAAGTTAGGGTCAGGGTTAAGGTCAGGTTTAGTGTCAGGGTCAGGGTCAAGTTCAGGGTTAATGTCAAGGTCAGGGTCAGGGTCAGGTTTAGGGTCACGGTCAAGGGTAGGGTCAGGTTCAGAGTCAGGTTCAGTGTCAGTGTCAGGGTCACGGTCAGCGTCAGGGTCAGGGTTAGGGTCAGGGTCGGGGACAGGGTCAGGGTTAGGTTCAGGGTTAGGGTCAGGGTCCAAGTCAGTGTTAGGGTCAGGGTTAGGGTCAGGGTCAGGGTTAGGTTCAGGGTCAGCGTCAGGGTCAGGTTCAGAATTAAGGTCAGGTTCAGGGTCAGGGTCAGGGTCACGGTCAGGGTTAGGGTCAGGGTCAGGGTCAGGGTAGGGGTCAGAGCATTGTCAGGTTAGTGGTCAGGGTCAGGGTCAGGGTTAGGGTCAAGTTCAGGGTCATGGTCAGGGTCACGGTCAGTGTTACGGTCAGGGTCACGATTAAGGTCAGGGTAAGGGGCAGGGGTAGGGTCAGGATCAGGGTCAGGGTCACTGTCAGGGTCAGGGTCAGGGTCATGTCATGTTTAGGGCCACGGTCAGTGTCAGTGTCAGGGTCAGGGATAGTGTTAGGTTCAGGGTCAGTATCAGTGTTAGGGTCATGGTCAGGGTCAGGGTCAGGGTCAGGGTCAGGGTCAGGGTCATGTCAGGTTCAGGGCCAAGGTCAGGTTCAGGGTCAGGGTCATGGTCAGGGTCAGGGTCAGGGTCAGGGTCAGCATCAGACTCAGGGTCAGGCTCAGGGTTAGGCTCAGGTTTAGGGTCAGGGTCATGGTAAGGGTTAGTGTCAAAATCATTGTCAGGGTCACGTTTACGGTCAGTGTCAGGGTCCGGGTCAAAGTCAGTGTTAGGGTCAGTGTCAGAGTCAGGGTCAGGTTCAGATTTAGGGTCAGTGTCTGGTTCAGAGTCAGGGTCACGGTCAGGGTTAGGGTCAGGGTTTGGGTCAGGGTCAGGGTCAGGGAGATATTCAGTGTCAGGGTTAAGTCAGGGTCAAGGTCAGGGTCAGGGTCAAGTTCAGGTCAGGATCTGGGTTAGGTTCAGGGTCAGGTTCAGGGTCAGGGTCAGGGACAGTGTCAGGTTTAGGGTCAAGGCCAGGGTCAGGGTCAGGGTCACGATCAGGGTAAAGTTCAGGGTCAGGGTCAGGGTCAGGGTTAGTGTCAGGGTCAGGTTCATGGTCAGGGTCAGTGTCAGAGTAAATTTCAGGGTCGCGGTCAGTGTCAGGGTCAGGGTCAGGTCAGGTTTATGCTCAGGGTCAGTGTCATTGTTAGGGTCAGCATCAGGGTTTGGGTCAGGGTCAGGGTCAGTGTTAGGTTCAGGGTCAGGGTCAAGGTCAAGGTCACGGTCAGATTTAGGGTCAGGGTCACGTTCAGGGTCAGGGTCAGGGTCACGGTCAGAATTTTGGGTCAGGGTCAAGGTTAGTGTCAGGGTGAGGTTTAGGGTCAGGGTCAGGACCTGGGTCAAGGTTAGGTCAGGTTTAGGGTCAGGGTCAGGGTCAAGGTCAGGGTCAGGGGTAGTGTTAGGTTCATGATCAGTATCAGGGTCACGGTCAGGGTCAGGGTCAGTGTCACGGTCAGGTGTAGGGTCAGGGTCAGGGCCAGGGTCAGGGCCAAAGTAAGGGTCAGGGTCACGTTTAGCGTCAGGGTCAGGGTCAGGGTCGGAATCAAGGCATTGTCAGGGTCAAGGTCGGGGTCAGGGTCAGGGTCAGCGTCAGAATTTTGGGTCAGGGTCAAGGTTAGTGTCAGGGTGAGGTTTAGGGTCAGGGTCAGGACCTGGGTCAAGGTTAGGTCAGGTTTAGGGTCAGGGTCAGCGTCAGACTCATGGTCAGTGTCAGGGTTAGGGTCAGGTTCATGGTCAGGGTCAGGGACAGGGGTAGTGTCAAAATCAGTGTCAGGGTTACCTTTAGGGTCATTGTCGGGGTCAGGGTCAGGGTCAGGGTTAGGGACAGTGTCAGGGTCAGGGTCAGGGTCAGTTTCAGGGTCAGGGTCAGAGTCAGGGTCACGGTCAGGGTTAGTTTCAGGGTCAGGGTCAGGGTCAGGGTCAGAATCAGGGTTAGGTTCAGGGTCAGCGTCCGGGTCAGGTTCAGAATTAAGTTCAGGTTCAGGGTCAGGGTCACGGTCAAGGTCAGTGTTACGGTCAGGTTCACGATTAAGGTCAGGGTAAGGGGCAGGGGTAGGGTAAGGATCAGGGTCAGGGTCACTGTCAGGGTCAGGGTTAAGGTCACGGTCAGGGTCACGGTCAGTGTCAGGGTCACTGTCAGTGTCAGGGTCAGGGTCAGGTCAGGTTTAGGGTCAGGGTCAGGGTCAGGGTCAGGGGTAGGGTTAGTTTCAGGGTCACGGTCAGGGTCCCGGTCAGGGTCAGAGTCAGGGTCAGGGTCACGGTTATGGTCAAGTTCAGGGTGTAGTTCAGAGTCAGGGTCAGCATCAGGGTCAGGATCAGCGTAACGGTCAGGGTCAGGGTCAGGGTCAGGGTGAGGGTCAGGGTGATGTTCAGGGTCAGCGTCAAGGTAAGGGTCAGGGTCAGGCCAGGGTGATGGTCAGGGTCAGGGTCACGGTATTTCTTAGAATCAGGGACAGGGTCAGGGTCAGGGTGATGTTCAGGGTCAGGTTCAAGGTCAGGGTCAGGGTCAGAGTCAGGGTCAGGGTCAGGACAAGGGTTAGGGTCAGAGTGAGGGTCAGGGTCAGTGTCAGGGGTAGAGTCAGCGTCAGGGCGTGGGTCAGGGTCAGGTTCAGGGTCAGGGTCAAGGTCAGGGTTAGGGTCAGGGTCAGTTTGAGGTTCAGGGTCACGGTCAGGGTCTCAGTCAGACTTAGTGTCAAGGTCATGTTCAGGGTCAGTGTCAGGGTCAGGGTAAGGGTTAGGGTCAGGTCTGGTTTAGTGTTAAGGTCAGGGTCAGACTTAGGGTCAGGGTAAGTGACAGGGTCAGGGTCAGTGTTAGGGTCACGGTCAGGGTTAGGGTCAGGGTCAGGGTCAAGGTCATGATCAGGGTCCCGGTCAGAATTAGGGTAAGGGTTAGGGTCACAGTCAGACTTAGGTTCAGGGTCAGTATCAGGTTCAGGGTCAGGACAGGTTGAGGATCAGGTTGAGGGTCTGGTTTAGTGTCAGGGTCAGGGACAGGGTCAGTGTCAGGGTTAGGGTCAGGGTCAGGGTCATTTTCAGGGTTAGGGTCAGGATCAAGTTCAGGGTCAGGGTTAGGGTCAGGGTCAGTGTCAGGGTCAAGGTCAGGGTCAGGGTCAGGGTCAGGGTGAGGGTCAGGGTCTCGGTCAGGGTCAAAGTCAAGTTCATTGTGTAGGTCAGGGTCAGGGTTAGGGTCACGGTCAGGGACAGGGTCAGGCTTAGGGTCAGGGTCAGTGTCAGGTTCTGGGTCAGGTGTAGAGTCAGGGTCAGGGCCAGGGTCAGTGCCAAATTCAGGGTAACGATCAGGATAAGGGTAAGGGTCAGGGTGAGGGTCAGGGTCTCTGTCAGGGTCAGGGTCAGGTCAGGTTTAGGGGCAGGGTCAGTGTCAGGTTCTGGGTCAGGTGTAGAGTCAGGGTCAGGGTCAGGGTCAGTGCCAAATTCAGGGTCAGGGCCAGGGTCAGTGCCAAATTCAGGGTAACGATCAGGATAAGGGTCAGGGTCAGGGTCAGGTTCACGGTCAGGGTCAGGGTCACGTTCACGGTCAGACAGGCTCAGGGTCACTGTTAGTGTTAGGGTCAGGGTCAGGGGCAGGGTTGAGGGTCAGGGTCACAGTCAGAATTTTAAGTTCAGGGTCAGTGTTAGAGTCAGGGTGATGTTTAGGGTTAGGGTCAGGGTCAGGTCATGTTTAGGGTCAGGGTAAGTGTTAGGGTCAGGGTCAGGAGTACGGTTAGGTTCAGGGTCAGTATCAGGGTCACGGTCAGGGTCAGGGTCAGGATCAGGGTCAAGGTCAAGTTCAGGGTGTAGGTCAGGGTCAGGGTTAGGTTCAGTGTCATGGTCAGGGTCAGGGTCAGGTTCAGAGTTAGGGTCAGGGTCAGGGTCAGGGTTAGGGTCACGGTCAAATTTAGGGTCAGGGTTAGGGTCAGGGTCAGGGTCGGAATCAGGGCATTGTCAGGGTCAGGGTCGGGGTCAGGGTCAGGGTCAGCGTCAGACTCAGGGTCAGGCTCAGGGTTAGGCTCAGGGTTAAGTTCAGGGTCATGGTCAGGGTTAGTGTCAAAATCCATGTCAGGGTCACATTTACGGTCAGTGTCAGGGTCCGGGTCAAAGTCAGTGTTAGGGTCAGTGTCAGAGTCAGGGTCAGGTTCAGATTTAGGGTCAGGGTCAGGGTTAGGTTCAGGGTCAGATTCAGGGTCAGGGTCAGTGTTAGGTTCAGGGTCAGGGTCAAGGTCAAGGTCACGGTCAGATTTAGGGTCAGGGTCACGTTCAGGGTCAGGGTCAGGGTCACGGTCAGAATTCTGGGTCAGGGTCAAGGGTAGTGTCAGGGTAAGGTTAGGGTCAGGGTCAGGGCCGGGGTCAAGGTTAGGTCAGGTTTAGGGTCAGGGTCAGGGTCAGGGTCAGGGTCAGGGTCAGCGTCAGACTCAGGGTCATTGTCAGGGTTAGGGTCAGGTTCAGGGTCAGGGTCAGGGACAGGGTTAGTGTCAAAATCAGTGTCAGGGTCATATTTATGGTCAGTGTCATGGTCAGGGTAAGCGTCTGGTTTAGGGACAGTGTCAGGGTCAGGGTCAGGTTCAGATTTAGGGTCAGGGTTAGGGTCAGGGTCAAGGTCAGGGTCAGGGTGAGGTTTAGGTTCAGGGTCAGGGTCAGGGTCATTTCAGGTTTAGGGTCAGGGTCAGGGTCAGTGTTAGGGTCAGGGTCAGGGGTAGGATCAGGTTCAGGGCCAGGGTCAGGGTCAGTGTCAGTGTCAGTGTTAGGGTCAGGGTCAGGGTCAGGGTCAGGGTCAGGGTCAAGTTTAGGTTCAAAGTCCAGGTCAGGTTCACGGTCATGGTCAGGGTCAGGATCAGGTTCAGGGTCAGGGACAGGGTTAGGGTCAGGGTCAGGGACAGGGTCAGGTTTAGGATCAAGGTCACAGTAAGGGTCAGGGTCACGGTCAGGGTAAAGTTCAGGGTCCGGGTCAGTGTCAGAGTAAATTTCACGGTCAGGGTCAGTGTCAGAGTCAGGGTCAGTGTCATTGTTAAGATCAGCATCAGGGTTTGGGTCAGGGTCAGGTTCAGTGTCAGGGTCATGATCAGGGTCAGGGTCAGGGTCACGGTCAGACTTAGGATCAGGTACAGGGTCAGGGTCAGTGTTAGGGTCAGTGTCAGGATCAGGGTCAGGGTCACGGTCAGACTTAGGGTCAGGGTTAGGGTCAGGGTTAGGGTCACGGTCAGGGTCAGGGTCAACGTCAGGGTCTGGGTTAGGGTCAGGGTCGGGGAAAGTGTCAGGGTCAGGGTCAGGGTTAGGGTCAGGTTCAGTGTCAAAGTTAGCGTCAGGGTTAGGGTCAGGTTTAGTGTCAGGGTCAGGGTCAAGTTCAGGTTTAATTTCAAGGTCAGGGTCAGGGTCAGGTTTAGGGTCACCGTCAGAGGTATGGTCAGGTTCAGAGTCAGGTTCAGGGTCAGTGTCAGGCTCACGGTCAGCGTCAGGTTCAGGGTTAGATTCAGGGTCGGGGACAGGGTCAGGGTTAGGGTCAGGGTCAGGTTCAGGTCAGGTTTAATGTCAGGGTTAGGGTCAGTGTTAGTGTCAGGCTCAGGGTCTAGTTCAGGGTTAATGTCAAGGTCTGGGTCAGGTCCGGGTCAGGTTTAGAGTCGGGGTCAGGGGTAGGGTAAGTTTCAAAGTCAGGTTCAGGGTCAGTGTCAGGGTCACGGTCAGCGTCAGGGTCAGGGTTAGGGTCAGGGTCGGGGACAGGGTCAGTGTTAGGTTCAGGGTTAGGGTCAGGGTCCAAGTCAGTGTTAGGGACAGGGTCAGAATCAGGGTTAGGTTCAGGGTCAGCGTCAGGGTCAGGTTCAGAGTTAGTGTCAGGTTCAGGGTCAGGGTCAGGGTCAGGGTCACGGTCAGGGTTAGGGTCACGGTCAGTGTTACGGTCAGGGTCACGATTAAGGTCAGGTTAAGGGGCAGGGGTAGGGTCAGGATCAGGGTCAGGGTCACTGTCAGGATCAGGGTCAGGGTCAGAATCAGGGTCAGGGTCAGTGTCAGGGTTAGGGTCAGGGTCAGGGTCAGGGTCAGGTTCATGATCACGGTCAGGGTCAGGGTTAGGGTTAATGTCAGGGTCAGGGTCACTGTCAGGGTCAGGGTCACGTTCAGGGTCAGGGTCAGGGGTAGGATCAGGGTTAGGATCATGGTCAGGTTCAGGGTCAGGGTCAGTGTCAGAGTAAATTTCAGGGTCAGGGTCAGTGTTAGTGTCAGGGTCATGATCAGGGTTAGGGTCAAGGTCAGGTTCAGGGTCAGGGCGAGGGTCAGGTTCACGGTCAGGGTCACGGTCAGACATAGGGTCAGGTTCAGGGTCACTGTCAGTGTCAGGGTCAGGGTCAGGTTTAGTGTCAGGGTCAGGGTCAAAGTTAGGGTCAAGGTCAGGGTCAGGATCTGGGTCAGGTCAGGTTCAGTGTCAGGTTCAGGTTGAAGGTCAGGGTCAGGGTCAGGTTCAGAGTGAGGGTCAGGGTCAAATCAGGTTTAGGGGCAGGGTCAGTGTCAGGGTCAGGGTCAGGGTTAGCGTCATGGTCAGTGTCAGGTTCAGGGTCAGGTTAAGGGTCAGGGTAAGGGTCAGGGTCAGGGTTAGGTTCAGGGTCAGATTCAGGGTCAGGGTCAGTGTCAGTGTTAGGTTCAGGGTCAGGGTCAAGGACACGGTCAGAATTTTGGGTCAGGGTCAAGATTAGTGTCAGGGTGAGGTTTAGGGTCAGGGTCAGGGTCAGGGCCGGGGTCAGGGTCAGGTCAGGTTTAGTGCCAGGGTCAGGGTCAGGGTCAGGGTCAGGGTCAGGGTCAGGGGTAGTGTTAGGTTCAGGGTCAGTATCAGGGTCACGTTCAGGGTCAGGGTCAGGGTCGGGGTCAGGATCAGGTTCAGAGTTAGGGTCAGGGTCAGGTTTAGGGTCAGTGTCACGGTCAGGGTTATGGTCAGGTTTATGGTCAGGGTCAGTGTCAGGGTCAGGGGTAGGGTCAGGGTCAAGGTCAGGTTCAGTGTTGGAATCAGGGCATTGTCAGGGTCAGGTTCAGGGTCAGGGTCACGGTCAGGGATAGGGTCAGGGTTAGGGTTAGGGTCAGGGTCAGGGTCAGGGTCAGTGTCAGGGTCAGTGTCAATGTCCAGGACAAGGTCAGGGTCAAGGTCAAGTTCAAGGTCAGGGTTAGGGTCTAGGTCAAGGTCAGGGTCAATGTCATGGTCAGGGTCAAGGTAAAGGTCAGGGTCAGTTTCAGGGTCAAGGTCAAGTTCAAGGTCGGGTTCAGGGTCAGGGTCAGGGTTAGGATCATGGTAAAGGTCAAAGTAAAGTTCAGGGTCAGGGTCAAGGTCACGTTAAGATTAAGGTTCAGGGTCTGTGTTAGATTCAGTGTCAGTGTCACGGTCAGGGTAAAGGTCAAGGTACAGTTCACGGTCAAGGTCAGGGCCAGGGTCAATATCAAGGTCAGGTTCAGGTTCATGTTCAGGGTTAGGGTCAGGGTCAGGTTCAGGGTCAGGGTCAGGTTAAGGGTCAAGGTCAGGGTCAGAATTAGGGTCAGGCTCAGGGTCAGGTGCACTTTCAGGGTCACGTTCAGACTTAGGTTCAGGGTCTTGGTCAGGTTGAAGTTCAGTGACAAGGTCAATGTCAAGGTCAAGGTCAAGTTCAAGGTCCAAGTCAGGGTCAGGTTCAGGGTCAGTGTCCGGTTCAGGTTCAGTGTCAGGGTCAGGGACAGATTCAGAATCAGGGTCAGGGTCAAGGTTAGGGTCAATGTCAGGGTCAGGGTCAGGGTAAGGTCAGGTTCAGTGTCAGGGTCAGTGTCAGCGTCAGGGTCAGGGTGAGGGTCAGGGACAGGTCAGGTTTAGGGGCAGGGTCAGTGTCAGAGTCAGGTTCAGGGTCAGGGTCATGGTCAGGGTCAGGGTAAGGTTCAGAGGTAGGTTCAGGGTCAGGGTTACTGTCAGGGTTTGGGTCAGGGTCAGGGTCAGGGGTAGGTTCAGCTTAAGTGTTAGTGTAAGGGTCAAGATCAGGGTCAGTGTCAGGGTCATGGTCATGGTCAGGGTCAAGGTCAGGTTCAGGGTCAGGGTGAGGGTAATGGTCACGGTCAGGGTCACGGTCAGACTTAGGGTCAGGTTCAGTGTCACGGTCAGGGTCAGGGTCAGGTTTAGGGTTAGAGTCAGGGTAAGGGTCAGGGTCAGGTCAGGGGTAGGGTCAGGGACAGGATCAAGGTAAGAATCAGGGTCAGGGTCAGGGTCAGTGTGAGGGTCAGGGTCACGGTCAGGGTCGCGGTGAGACTTAGGGTCAGGGTCGGAGTCAGGGCACTGTCAGGGTCAGGGTCAAGGTCATGGTCAGGGTCAGGATCAGGGTAAGAGTCAGGGTCAGGGTTAGAGTAAAGGTCAGTGTCATGGTCAAAGTCAGGGTCACGGTCAGGGTCAGGGTCACGGTCAGGTCAGGGTCTGGGTCACGGTCACACTTAGGGTCAGGGTCAGTGTCAGGGTCATGGGCAGGTAAGGTTTAGGATCAGGGTGAGGGTCAGGGTCAGGGTCAAGGTTAGAGTCAGGGTGAGGTTTAGGGTAAGGGTCAGGGTCAGGGACAGGGTCAGAGTCAGGGTCAGGGTCAGGTCAGGTTCAGGGTGAGGGTAATGGTCAGGGTCAGGGATAGGGTTAGGGTCAGGGTCTGTGTCAGGGTCATGTCAGGTTTAGGGTCATGGTCAGGGTCAGGGTCAGGGGATAGGGTTAGGTTCAGGGTCAGTGTCAGGGTTAGGGTTAATGTCAGGGTCAGGGTCACTGTCAGTGTCAGGGTCACGGTCAGCGTCACGGTCAGGGTCAGAATCAGGGTCACGGTCAGGTTCAGGGTTAGGGTCCGGGTCAGTGTCAGGGTCAGGGTCAGGGTCAGGGTCAGGTCAGGTTCAGGGTGAGGGTAATGGTCAGGGTCAGGGATAGGGTTAGGGTCAGGGTCACCATCAGCGTCAGGGTCAGGTTCAGGGTCAGGATCATGTCAGGTTTAGGGTCATGGTCAGTGTCAGGTTTAGGGGATAGGGTTAGGTTCAGGGTCAGGGTCAGTGTCAGGGTTAGGGTTAATGTCAGGGTCAGGGTCAAGGTCAGGGTCAGGGTCACGTTCAGGGTCAGGGTCAGGGTCAAGGTCAGGGTCAGGGTCAGGGTCAAGTTTAGAGTCATGGTGAGGTTTAGGGTCAGGGTCAGGTTCAGGGTCAGGGTCAGGTTAAGGGTCAAGGTCAGGGTCAGAATTAGGGTCAGGCTCAGGGTCAGGTGCACTTTCAGGGTCACGTTCAGACTTAGGTTCAGGGTCTTGGTCAGGTTGAAGTTCAGTGACAAGGTCAATGTCAAGGTCAAGGTCAAGTTCAAGGTCCAAGTCAGGGTCAGGTTCAGGGTCAGTGTCCGGTTCAGGTTCAGTGTCAGGGTCAGGGACAGATTCAGAATCAGGGTCAGGGTCAAGGTTAGGGTCAATGTCAGGGTCAGGGTCAGGGTAAGGTCAGGTTCAGTGTCAGGGTCAGTGTCAGCGTCAGGGTCAGGGTGAGGGTCAGGGACAGGTCAGGTTTAGGGGCAGGGTCAGTGTCAGAGTCAGGTTCAGGGTCAGGGTCATGGTCAGGGTCAGGGTAAGGTTCAGAGGTAGGTTCAGGGTCAGGGTAAGGTTCAGAGGTAGGTTCAGGGTCAGGGTTACTGTCAGGGTTTGGGTCAGGGTCAGGGTCAGGGGTAGGTTCAGCTTAAGTGTTAGTGTAAGGGTCAAGATCAGGGTCAGTGTCAGGGTCATGGTCATGGTCAGGGTCAAGGTCAGGTTCAGGGTCAGGGTGAGGGTAATGGTCACGGTCAGGGTCACGGTCAGACTTAGGGTCAGGTTCAGTGTCACGGTCAGGGTCAGGGTCAGGTTTAGGGTTAGAGTCAGGGTAAGGGTCAGGGTCAGGTCAGGGGTAGGGTCAGGGACAGGATCAAGGTAAGAATCAGGGTCAGGGTCAGGGTCAGTGTGAGGGTCAGGGTCACGGTCAGGGTCGCGGTGAGACTTAGGGTCAGGGTCGGAGTCAGGGCACTGTCAGGGTCAGGGTCAAGGTCATGGTCAGGGTCAGGATCAGGGTAAGAGTCAGGGTCAGGGTTAGAGTAAAGGTCAGTGTCATGGTCAAAGTCAGGGTCACGGTCAGGGTCAGGGTCACGGTCAGGTCAGGGTCTGGGTCACGGTCACACTTAGGGTCAGGGTCAGTGTCAGGGTCATGGGCAGGTAAGGTTTAGGATCAGGGTGAGGGTCAGGGTCAGGGTCAAGGTTAGAGTCAGGGTGAGGTTTAGGGTAAGGGTCAGGGTCAGGGACAGGGTCAGAGTCAGGGTCAGGGTCAGGTCAGGTTCAGGGTGAGGGTAATGGTCAGGGTCAGGGATAGGGTTAGGGTCAGGGTCAGGGTCAGGGTCAACATCAGCGTCAAGGTCAGGGTCAGGGTCTGTGTCAGGGTCATGTCAGGTTTAGGGTCATGGTCAGGGTCAGGGTCAGGGGATAGGGTTAGGTTCAGGGTCAGTGTCAGGGTTAGGGTTAATGTCAGGGTCAGGGTCACTGTCAGTGTCAGGGTCACGGTCAGCGTCACGGTCAGGGTCAGAATCAGGGTCACGGTCAGGTTCAGGGTTAGGGTCCGGGTCAGTGTCAGGGTCAGGGTCAGGGTCAGGGTCAGGTCAGGTTCAGGGTGAGGGTAATGGTCAGGGTCAGGGATAGGGTTAGGGTCAGGGTCACCATCAGCGTCAGGGTCAGGTTCAGGGTCAGGATCATGTCAGGTTTAGGGTCATGGTCAGTGTCAGGTTTAGGGGATAGGGTTAGGTTCAGGGTCAGGGTCAGTGTCAGGGTTAGGGTTAATGTCAGGGTCAGGGTCAAGGTCAGGGTCAGGGTCACGTTCAGGGTCAGGGTCAGGGTCAAGGTCAGGGTCAGGGTCAGGGTCAAGTTTAGAGTCATGGTGAGGTTTAGGGTCAGGGTCAGGGTCAGGGTCAGGGTCATGGTCAGGTTCAGGGTCATGGTCAGATATAGTGTCAGGGACAGGGTCAGGGTCAGGGTTAGGGTCAGGATAAGGTTCAGGGTCAGAGTTAGGGTCAGGGTCAGTGTCAGGGTCACGGTCACGTTCAAGGTCAAGTTCAGGGTGTAGGTCAGGGTCAGGGTTAAGTTCAGTGTCAGGGTCAGGTTCCGAGTTAGGGTCAGGTTCAGAGTTAGGGTCAGGGTCACGGTCAGGGTCAGGGTCAGGGTTAGGGTCAGGGTCAGGGTCAGGTTCAGGGTCAGGTGTAGAGTTAGGTTCAGGGCCACGGTCAGGGTCTGAGTCAGGGCATTGTCAGGGTAAGGGTCGTGGTCTGGGTCAGGGTCAGGGTCATTGTCAAGTTCAGGGTCAGGGTCAAGTTCAGTTGTAGGGTCAAGGTCAGGTTCAGGGTCAGGGTCAGTGTCAGGGTCAGGGCCAGGTTCTGGGTCATGGTCAGAGTCAGAGTCAGGGCTAGGGTCAGAGTCAGGGTAAGGGTCAGGGTAGTGTCAGGGGTAGGGTCAGGGACAGGATCAAGGTAAGAGTCAGGGTCAGGGTCAGTGTGAGGGTCAGGGTCACCGTCAGGGTCGCGGTCAGACTTAGGGTCAGGGTCAGGGTCAGGGTCAGGGTCAAGGTCAGGTTCAATGTAACGGTCAGACTTAGAATCAGGGAACAGGTCAGGGTCAGGTTTAAGGTCAGTGTCACGTTGAGGGTCAGGTTCAGGTTCAGGTTCAGGGTTAGGTTCAGGGTCAGGGTCAGGGTCAGGTCAGGGTCAGGGTTAGGTTCAGGGTAGGGTTCAGGGTCAGGGTCAGGGTCAGATATAGTGTCAGGGTCAGGGTCTGGGTTATGTTCAGGATCAGGTTCAGGGTCAGGGTCGGGTTCAGGATCAATGTAACGGTCAGACTTAGGGTCAGGGAACAGGTCAGGGTCAGGGTTAAGATCAGGGTCACCTTCAGGGTAAAGGTCAGGTTCAGGTTTAGGTTCAGGGTCAGGGTCAGGTTCAGGATCAGGGTAAGGGTCAGGTTTAGGGTCAGGGTCAGGGCCAGGGTCAGAGTAAGGGTCAGGTTTAGGGTCAGGGTCAGGGTCAGAGTCAGGGGTAGGGTTAGGTTCAGGGTCAGGGTCAGGGTCAGGGTCAGGGTCGGGGTCAGGGTCAGGGTCAGGGTCAGGGTCAGGGTCAGGGTCGAGTTCAGTGTCAGGGTCAGTGTCAGGGTCAGGGTCATGATAAGGATCAGAGTCAGGTTCAGATTCAATGTCAGGGTCAGGTTCACCGTTAGACTTAGGGTCAGGGTCAGGTTCAGGGTCAGGGTTAGTGTCACGGTCTGGGTCATGGTCAGGGTCAGGGTTCGGTCAGGGTCAGTGTCAGGTTAAGGGTCAGGGTCATGTTTAGGGGCAGGGGCAGGGGCAGGGGCAGGGGCAGGGGCAGGGTCAAGGTTAGGGTCAGGTTCAGGGTCAATGTCAGGATCAGGGTCAGGTCAGTGTCAGGGTCAGGGTCAGGTTCAGTTCAGGTATAGAGTCAGGGTCAGGTAAGGTTCAGGGTCAGTGTTAGGGTAAGGGTCTGAGTCAGGGTCAAGGACAGGGTCAGGGTTAGGGTCAGGGTCAGGGCTGGAGTCAGCGTCAGGGTCAGGGTTAGGGTCAGGGTCAGGGTCAACGTCAGTGTCAGGGTCAGTGTCAGGGTCAGGGTCATGGTCAGGGTCATCATCAGGGACAGGGTCAGGGTCAGGGTCAAGGTCAGGTTCAGGGTCAGGGTCAGCGTCACGGTCAGACTTAGGGTCCGGGACAGGGTCAGTGTCTGGTTTAAGGTCATGGTCAGGGTCGGGGTCAAGTCAGTGTCAGGGTTTGTGTTAGGGTCAGGGTCAGGGTCAGGGTCAGGGTCAGGGTCAGTATCAGGGTCAGTGTCGTGATCAAGGTCAGGGTCACGTTCAGGGTCAGGGGTAGGGTCAGGGTCAAGGCCAGTGTCAGGGTCAGGGTCAGGGTCATTGTCAGGGTTAGGGTCAATGTCTGGGTCAGGGTCAGGTTCAGGGTCGGGGTCAGAGTTAGTGTCGAGGTCAGTGTCAGGTTCAGGGTCAAGGTCAGTTTCAGGGTCACGTCAGGTTTAGAGTCAGGGTCAGTGTCAGTGTCAGGGTCAGGAGTAGGGTCAGGCTTAGGGTCAGGGTCAGGGTCAGGGTCAGCGTTAGGGTCAGGATTAAGGTCAGGGTCAGGCTCAGTGTCAGGTCAGGTTTAGGGTATGGGTCAGGGTCACACTCAGGGTTAGGTTCAGGGTTAAGGTCAGGGTCGGAGTAAGGGTCAGTGTCAGGGTCAGGGTCAGGTTTAGGGTTCAGGGTAAGGGTCAGGGTCAGGGTCAGGGTCAGGGTCAGGGTCAGGGTCAGTGTCAGGGTCAGGTTCAGTATTAGGTTAAGGGTCTGGGTCAGGGTCAGGGTTAGGGTCAGGGTGAGGGTTGGAGTCAGCGTCAGTGTCAGGGTTAGGGTCAGGGTCAAGGTCAGGGTCAAGGTCAGTGTCAGGGTCAGGGTCAGGGTCATGATCAGGGTCAGTATCAACGTAAAGGTCAAGGTCAGGGTCAGGGTCAGGGTCAGGGTCAGCATCAGCGTAAAGGTCAAAGTCAAGGTCAGGGTCAGTGTGAGGGTCAGGGTCATGATCCGGGTCAGGGTCATGATCAGGGTCAGGGTCAAGTCCAGGGTCAGCGTCAGGGTTAGGGTCAGGGTCAGGTTTAGGGTCAATGTCTGGATCAGGTTCAGCTTCAGGGTCAGGGTCAGGGTTAGGGTTAGGGTCAATGTCTGGGTCAGGGTCAGTGTCAGGGTCAGGGTGAGTGACAGGGTTAGGGTCAGGGTCAGACTTAGTGTCAGGGACAGGGTCAGGGTCAAGTTTAAGGTCACTATCAGGGTCTGGGTCAAGTCAGTGTCAGTGTCAGGGTCAGGTTCATGGTCAGGGTTAGGGTCAATGTTTGGGTCAGGGTCAGGGTCAGGGTCAGGGTCAGTGTCAGGGTTAGGGTCACGGTCACGGTCAGACGTAGGGTCAGGTTTAGGGTTAGGGTCAGTTTCAGTGTCAGGGTCAGGGGTACGGTCAGGGTTAGGATCAGGGTCAGGGTCACGTTCAGGGTCAGCGTTAGGGTCAGGATCAAGGTCAGGGTCAGGGTCAAGGTCAGTGTCATGCTCAGGATGAGTGTCAGGGTCAGGGTAAGGGTCACGGTCAGACTTAGGGTCAGGGACAGGATCAGGGTCAAGTTTAAGGTCAGTATCAGAGTCTGGGTCATGTCAGTGTCATGGTCACGGTAAGGATCAGGGTCAGGGTCAGGGTCAGGGTCAGTGTCAGGGTCAGGGTCAGGGTCATGGTAAGGGTCAGGGTCAGGGTCAGGGGTAGGGTCAGGGTCAAGTCCAGGATCAGCGTCAGGGTCAGGGTCAGGATTAGGGTCAATGTCTGGATCAGGGTCAAGGTCAGGGTCAGGGTGAGTTTCAGGGTCACGTTTAGGGTCGCGCTTAGACTTAGGGTCAAGGTCAGGGTTAGTGTCAGTGTCATGGTCAGGGTCAGGGTCAGGTCAGCTTTAGGGTATTGGTTAGGGTCAGGGTCAGGGTCAGGGTCAGGGTCAGGGTAAGGGTCAGGGACAGGGTTAGGTTCAGGGTCAGTGTCACGGTCAGAGTCAGGGTCAGGGTCAGGTCAGCTTTAGGGTATTGGTCAGGGTCAGGGTCAGGGGTAGGTTCAGTGTTAGAATCAGCGTCAGGGTCAGGGTCAGGTTCAGGGTTAAGTTCAGGGTCAGGGTCATGGTCAGGTTCAGGTTCAAGATCAGGGTCAGGGTCAGGGTAATGGTCAGGTTCAGGGTCACGGTCATATATAGTGTCAGGGACAGGGTCAGGGTTAGGGTCAGGATTAAGTTCAGGGTCAGAGTTAGGGTCAGGGTCAGTGTCAGGGTCAAGGTCAGGGTCAGGGTCAGGGTCAGGGTGAGGGTCAGGGTCAGGGTCACGTTCAAGGTCAAGTTCAGGGTATAGGTCATTGTCAGGGTTAAGTTCAGTGTCAGGGTCAGGGTCAGGGTCAGGTTCCGAGTTAGGGTCAGGTTCAGAGTTAGGGTCAGGGTCACGGTCAGGGATAGGGTCAGGGTTAGGGTCAGGGTCAGGGTCAGGTGTAGAGTTAGGGTCAGGGCCAGGGTCATGGTCGCAGTCAGGGCATTGTCAGGGTAAGGGGCGGGGTCTGGGTCAGGGTCAGGGTCAGGGTCAGGGTCGGGGTCACGTTCAGGGTCAGGGTCAGGGTCATTGTCAAGTTCAGGGTCAGGGTCAAGTTCAGTTGTAGGGTCAAGGTCAGGTTCAGGGTCAGGGTCAGTGTCAGGGTCAGGGCCAGGTTCTGGGTCATGGTCAGAGTCAGAGTCAGGGCTAGGGTCAGAGTCAGGGTAAGGGTCAGGGTAGTGTCAGGGGTAGGGTCAGGGACAGGATCAAGGTAAGAGTCAGGGTCAGGGTCAGTGTGAGGGTCAGGGTCACCGTCAGGGTCGCGGTCAGACTTAGGGTCAGGGTCAGGGTCAGGGTCAGGGTCAAGGTCAGGTTCAATGTAACGGTCAGACTTAGAATCAGGGAACAGGTCAGGGTCAGGTTTAAGGTCAGTGTCACGTTGAGGGTCAGGTTCAGGTTCAGGTTCAGGGTTAGGTTCAGGGTCATGGTCAGGGTCAGGTCAGGGTCAGGGTTAGGTTCAGGGTAGGGTTCAGGGTCAGGGTCAGGGTCAGATATAGGGTCAGTGTCAGGGTCAGGGTTATGTTCAGGATCAGGTTCAGGGTCAGGGTCGGGTTCAGGATCAGGGTTAGGGTCAGGGCCAGGGTCAGGTTCAGGGTCAAGGTCAGGGTCAGGTTCAATGTAACGGTCAAACTTAGGGTCAGGGAACAGGTCAGGGTCAGAGTTAAGGTCAGGGTCACCTTCAGGGTAAAGGTCAGGTTCAGGTTTAGGTTCAGGGTCAGGGTCAGGTTCAGGATCAGGGTAAGGGTCAGGTTTAGGGTCAGGGTCAGGGTCAGGGTCAGAGTAAGGGTCAGGTTTAGGGTCAGGGTCAGGGTCAGAGTCAGGGGTAGGGTTAGGTTCAGGGTCAGGGTCAGGTTCAGGGTCAGGGTCGGGGTCAGGGTCAGGGTCAGTGTCAGGGTCAGGGTCAGGATCAGGGTCAGGATTAGGGTCAATGTCTGGGTCAGGGTCAGTGTCAGGGTCAGGGTGAGTGTCAGGGTCACGTTCAGGGTCGCGGTCCGACTTAGGGTCAAGGTCAGGGTGAGTGTCAGTGTCATGGTCAGGGTCAGGGTCAGGGTCAGGTCAGCTTTAGGGTATTGGTCAGGGTCAGGGGTAGGTTCAGCATTAGAGCCAGCGTCAGGGTCAGGGTCAGGTTCAGGGTTAAGGTCATGGTCAGGGTCATGGTCAGGGTCAGGGTCAGGGTTAGGGTCAAGGTCAGGTTCAGGGTCAGGTTCAGGTTTAATGTAACGGTCAGACTTAGGGTCAGGGAACAGGTCAGGGTCAGGGTTAAGGTGAGGGTAAGGTTCAGGGTCAGGGTCAGGTTCAGGGTTAGGTTCAGGGTCAGGATCAGGGTTAGGTTAAGTGTCAGGGTCACGGTCAGAGTCAGGGTCAGGGTCAGGTCAGCTTTAGGGTATTGGTCAGGGTCAGGGTCAGGGGTAAGTTCAGTGTTAGAGTCAGCGTCAGGGTCAGGTTCAGGGTTAAGGTCAGGGTCAGGGTCAGGGTCAGACTTAGGGTCAGGGTCAGTGTCAGGGTCAAGGTGATGTTCAGGGTCATGGTCAGGTTCAGGGTCACGGTCAGATATAGTGTCAGGGACAGGGTCAGGGTCAGGGTTAAAGTCAGGGTCAGGTTCAGGGTCAGGGTCAGGGTCAGGGTTAGGTTCAGGGTGAGCTTCAGGGTCAGGGTTAGGGTCAGGGTTAGGGTAAGGTTCAGGGTTAGGGAAAGGTTCAGGGTCAGGGTCAGGGTAAGTGTCAAGGTCAGGGTCAGGTTCAGGTCAGGGTCATGGTCAGGGTCAGGGTCACGGTCAGAGTCAGCGTCAGGGTCAGGGTCAGGGTCAGGGCTAGGTTAAGGGTCAGGGTCAGGTTCAGGGTCAGGGGTAGGATGAGGGTCAGGGTCAGGGTCACGGTCAGGGTCAGGGTCACGGCCAGGGTTAGGGTCAGGTTCAGGGTCAGGTTCAGGGTCAGGGTCAGGGTCAGGGTTATGGTCAGGGTCAGGGTCAGTGTCAGAGTCAGGGTCATGATCAGGGTCAGGGTCAGCGTAAGGGTCAAGGTCAGGGTTAGGGTCAGGGTCAGGGTCACGGTCAGACTTAGGGTCAGGGACAGAATCAGGGTCAAGTTAAAGGTCAGTATCAGGGTCTGGGTCACGTCAGTGTCATGGTCACGGTAAGGGTCAGGGTCAGGGTCAGTGTCAGGGTCAGGGTCAGGGTCATGATCAGGGTCAGTGTCAGGGTCAGGGGTAGGGTCAGGGTCAAGTCCAGGGTCAGCGTCAGTGTCATGGTCAGGGTCAGGTTCAGGGTCAGGTCAGCTTTAGGGTATTGGTTAGGGTCAGGGTCAGGGTCAGGGTTAGGGTCAGGGTCAGTGTAAGTGTCAGGGTCAGGGTTAGGTTCAGGGTCAGGGTCACGGTCAGAGTCAGGGTCAGGGTCAGTGTCAGGTCAGCTTTAGGGTATTGGTCAGGGTCAGGGTCAGGGGTAGGTTCAGTGTTAGAATCAGCGTCAGGGTCAGGGGTAGGTTCAGTGTTAGAATCAGCGTCAGGGTCAGGGTCAGGGTCAGGGTTATGGTCAGGGTCAGGGTCAGTGTCAGAGTCAGGGTCATGATCAGGGTCAGGGTCAGCGTAATGGTCAAGGTCAGGGTCAGGGTCAGGGTCAGGGTCAGGGTCACGGTCAGACTTAGGGTCAGGGACAGAATCAGGGTCAAGTTAAAGGTCAGTATCAGGGTCTGGGTCACGTCAGTGTCATGGTCACGGTAAGGGTCAGGGTCAGGGTCAGTGTCAGGGTCAGGGTCAGGGTCATGATCAGTGTCAGTGTCAGGGTCAGGGGTAGGGTCAGGGTCAAGTCCAGGGTCAGCGTCAGTGTCATGGTCAGGTTCAGGGTCAGGGTCAGGTCAGCTTTAGGGTATTGGTTAGGGTCAGGGTCAGGGTCAGGGTTAGGGTCAGGGTCAGTGTAAGGGTCAGGGTCAGGGTAAGCGTCAGGGTCAGGGTCAGGTCAGCTTTAGGGTATTGGTCAGGGTCAGGGTCAGGGATAGGTTCAGTGTTAGAATCAGCGTCAGGGTCAGGGGTAGGTTCAGCGTTAGAGCCAGCGTCAGGGTCAGGGTCAGGTTCAGGGTTAAGGTCAGGGTCAGGGTCATGGTCAGGTTCAGGGTCAAGATCAGGGTCAGGGTCAGGGTCATGTTCAGGTTCAGGGTCACGGTCAGATATAGTGTCAGGGACAGGGTCAGGGTCAGGGTTAAAGTCAGGGTCAGGTTCAGGTTCAGGTTCACGGTCAGGGTTATGGTCAGGGTCTGTGTTATTGTCTGACTTAGGGTTAGGATCAGGTCAGGTTTAAGTTCAGGATAGGGGTCAGGGTCAGGTTCAGGGTCAGGGGTAGGATCAGGGTCAGGGTCAGGGTTGTTAAAAATGGCTCAGTCTTCAAAATAGGTTTAAATAAGAAAATAGGATTTATTAAGAGAATAGAGGTAAGCAAACAGCGCTGGGTGCACCGGGAGTCTCCGCTCCACCAGGACGCACACCAGCCACATCAAGTAACCGATTTTTATACTCCTAGACTAATACATATTCATTACTACTTCTAAAAAAAATAGGTTATTCTAATTAGCTTCCGGGGTCCAGTCCCTCCTACTGGAGCATGCGCATCAGTCTCCGGTGGTCCCTCTGGGGGTCTTTCATGCTGAAGGCTAGTAGTCTTCCTCTCCAAGTTTTTTTCTTGTCCTTCCCCTTTGTACTCCTTTGGCACCGTGTCAAGTTTATACAGCATCCCCTGCAGGTCTTGTCTCCTAGCCGTCCTTCAGCTTCCTTTTTTTCTTCTTCTTAATCTCTTGGACTCCTGGCCAGATATCAGAGGCCCGCATAGTGTTCCATAACAGTCACTAGTTGTTATCAGCTATTCCGAGGCTCCCAGACATCAAAGAAGTCATACAAACACAAATAGCTTTCTTATTGACACTTCACAAGTAATTAAAACATTCCCTACCAGCTACTTACAGGGACAGTCACACCTATAGCCGTGTTAAGTTAATTTCGAAGAAGACAAAACAATAGGAAAAAGGCTGTAACTGCTAGAAATAGAAATCCGGAATAACAAAAGCAAACAAGCTCAAGAATTTGAGGAGTATTTTCTGAAGACTTGATAAATTGACTAGAATGAGGGGGAGACTGGGACACACTGCATCTGTGGTTCAGGAATCTGGCTGCCATTGCAGGGCCCCGAAGCAGACAGAAGCAGACAGGACTTTTCTTTATGGACACGAATTGTTAAAATATTCCTCACAGGGTTCAGGTCAAGGTCAGGGTCAGGTTCATGATCAGGGTCAGTGTCAGGGTCAGGGTTAATGTCAGGGTCAGGGTCAAGGTCAGGGTCAAGGTCAGGGTCAGGGTCAGGGTCATGGTCAGGGTCAGAGTCAGGGTCAGGTTCATGGTGTAGACTTAGGGTCAGGGTCAGGGTCGGGGTTAGGATAAATGTCAGGGTCAGGGTCAGCTTCAGGGTCAGTGTTAGGGTCAGGGTCACGGTTAGGGTCAGGGTAAGGGGCAGTTTCAGGGTCAGGGTCAGGGTCAGGGTCAGGATCACGGTCAGGGTCAGGGTCAGAATCAGGGTCACTGTCAGGTTCAGGGTTAGGGTCCGGGTCAGTGTCAGGGTCAGGGTCAGGTCAGGTTCAGGGTGAGGGTAATGGTCAGGGTCAGGGATAGGGTTAGGGTCAGGGTCAGGGTCAGGGTCACCATCAGCGTCAAGGTCAGGGTCAGGGTCAGGGTCATGTCAGGTTTAGGGTCATGGTCAGGGTCAGGGTCAGGGGATAGGGTTAGGTTCAGGGTCAGGGTCAGTGTCAGGGTCAAGGTCAGGGTCAGGGTCAGGGTCAGGGTGAGGGTCAGGTTCACGGTCAGGGTCAAGGTGAAGTTCAGGGTGTAGGTCAGGGTCAGGGTTAAGTTCAGTCTAAGGGTCAGGGTCAGGGTCAGGTTCCGAGTTAGGGTCAGGGTCAGGGTCAGGGTCAGGGTCACGGTCAGGGATAGGGTCAGCGTTAGTGTCAGGGTCAGGGTCAGGTGTAGAGTTAGGGTCAGGGCCAGGGTCAGTGCCAAATTCAGGGTCACGATCAGGATTAGGGTCAGGGTCAGGGTCAGGGTCAGGGTCGGAGTCTGGGCATTGTCAGGGTCAGGTTTGGGGTCTGGGTCAGGGTTAGGGTCAGGGTC
Organism: Clangula hyemalis; assembly: GCA_963989345.1. Next base: position 2,668,786 of record OZ022456.1, on the reverse strand, counting down.
AGGTTTAAGGTCAGTGTCAGGGTCAGGGTCAAGGTCAGGGATAGGGTCAGGTTTAGGGTCAGGGTCAGGGTCAGGGTCAGGTTTAGTGTCAGGGTCAGGGTCAGGGTCACGGTCAGGGATAGGGTCAGGGTTAGGGTCAGAAACAGGGTAAGGGTCAGGGTCAGGGTCAAGGTCATGGTCAGGGTCAGAATCAGGGTCAGGTTTAGGGTCAGGGTCAGTGTCAATGTCAAGGTCAAGGTCAGGGTCAAGGTCAAGTTCAAGGTCAGGGTTAGGGTCAAGGTAAAGGTCAGGGTCAAGGTCAAGGTCAAGGTCGGGTTCAGGGTCAGGGTCAGGGTTAGGATCATGGTAAAGGTCAAAGTAAAGTTCAGGGTCAGGGTCAAGGTGAAGTTAAGATTAAGGTTCAGGGTCTGTGTTAGATTCAGGGTCAGTGTCACGGTCAGGTTAAAGGTCAAGGTACAGTTCAAGGTCAAGGTCAGGGCCAGGGTCAATATCAAGGTCAGGTTCAGGTTCATGTTCAGGGTTAGGGTCAGGGTCAGGGTGAGTTTCAGCGTCAGGTTTAGGGTCAGGGTCAGAATTAGGGTCAGGGTTAGGGTCAGGGTCAGGGTCAGGTTCAGGGTCAGGGTCAGGTTAAGGGTCAAGGTCAGGGTCAGGGGTAGGGTCAGGCTCAGGGTCAGGTGCACTTTCAGGGTCACGTTCAGACTTAGGTTCAGGGTCTTGGTCAGGTTCAAGTTCAGTGACAAGGTCAAGGTCAAGGTCAAGGTCAAGTTCAAGGTCAAAGTCAGGGTCAGGTTCAGGGTCAGTGTCCGGTTCAGGTTCAGTGTCAGGGTCAGGGACAGGTTCAGAATCAGGGTCAGGGTCAAGGTCAGGATTAGGTTCAGTGTCAGGGTCAGGGTTAAAGTCAGGGTCAGAGAGAGGGTCAGAGTCAGGGTCAAATTCAGACAGGGTCAGGGCAATGGTCAATGTCAGGGTCAGGGGTAGAGTCAGGGTCAGGATAAGGGTTAGGTTCATGATCAGGTTCGGGGTCTGGGTCAGGGACAGGGTCAGGGTCAGGGTAAGGGTCAGGGTCAGTGTCAAGGTCAGGATCAGGGTCAGGGTCAGGGTCAGGGTCAGGTTCAGGGTAAGGTTCAGGGGTAGGTTCAGGGTCAGGGTTACTGTCACGGTCAGGGTCAGGGTCAGGGGTAGGTTCAGGGTAAGTGTTAGTGTAAGGGTCAAGGTCAGGGTCAGTGTCAGGGTCAGGGTGAAGGTCATGGTCAGGGTCAGGATCAGGATAAGAGTCAGGGTCAGGGTTAGAGTAAAGGTCAGTGTCATGGTCAAGGTCAGGGTCACGGTCAGGGTCAGGATCACGGTCAGGTCAGGGTCTGGGTCATGTTCACACTTAGGGTCAATGTCACGGGCAGGTAAGGTTTAGGATCAGGGTGAGGGTGAGGGTGAGGGTCAGGGTCAGGTGTAGGTTCAGGGTCAGGGTTAGTGTCAGGGTCAGGGTAAGGTTCAGGGATAGGTTCAGGGTCAGGGTTACTGTCACGGTCAGGGTCAGGGTCAGGGGTAGGTTCAGGGTAAGTGTTAGTGTTTGGGTCAAGGTAAGGGTCAGTGTCAGGGTCATGGTCAGGATCAGTGTCAAGGTCAGGTTCAGGTTCATGGTGAGGGTCATGGTCACTGTCAGGGTCACGGTCAGACTTAGGGTCAGGTTCAGTGTCACGGTCAGGGTCAGGGTGAGGGTCAGGTTTAGGGTCAGGGTAAGGGTCAGGGTAGGGTCAGGGGTAGGGTCAGGAACAGGATCAAGGTAAGAATCAGGGTCAGGGTCAGGGTCAGTGTGAGGGTCAGGGTCACGGTCAGGGTCGCGGTGAGACTTAGGGTCAGGTTCGGAGTCAGGGCACTGTCAGGGTCAGGGTCAAGGTCATGGTCAAAGTCAGGGTCAGGGTCAAGGTCATGGTCAGGGTCAGGATCAGGGTAAGAGTCAGGGTCAGGGTTAGAGTAAAGGTCAGTGCCATGGTCAAGGTCAGGGTCACGGTCAGGGTCACGGTCAGGGTCAGGGTCACGGTCAGGTCAGGGTCTGGGTCACGGTCACACTTACGGTCAGGGTCAGTGTCAGGGTCACGGGAAGGTAAGGTTTAGGATCAGGGTGAGGGTCAGGGTCAGGGGTAGGTTCAGGGTCAGGGTTAGTGTCAGGGACAGGGTAAGGTTCAGGGATAGGTTCAGAGTCAGGGTTACTGTCAGGGTAAGGGTCAGGGGTAGGTTCAGGGTAAGTGTTAGTGTCAGGGACAGGGTAAGGTTCAGGGATAGGTTCAGAGTCAGGGTTACTGTCAGGGTAAGGGTCAGGGGTAGGTTCAGGGTAAGTGTTAGTGTTTGGGTCAAGGTCAGGGTCAGGTTCAGGGTCAGGGTGAGGGTCAGGTTCAGGGTCAGCATCAAGGTCAAGTTCAGGGTATAGGTCAGGGTCAGGGTTAAGTTCAGTCTAAGGGTCAGTGTCAGGGTCAGGTTCCGAGTTAGGGTCAGGGTCAGGGTCAGGGTCAGGGTCACCGTCAGGGATAGGGTCAGGGTTAGGGTCAGGTTCAGGGTCAGTTTTAGGGTCAGGGTCAGTTTCAGGGTCAGGGTCAGTGTCAGGGTCAGGGTCAGGGTCAAGTTCAATTGTAGGGTCAAGGTCAGGTTCAGGGTCAGGGTCACGGTCAGGGTCAAGGTCAAGTTCAGGGTGTTGGTCAGGGTCAGGTTTAGGTTCAGTGTCATGGTCAGGGTAAGGTTCAGTTTCAGATTTAGGGTCAGGGTCAGGGTCAGGGTTAGGGTCACGGTCAAAGATAGGATCAGGGTTAGGGTCAGGGTCAGGGTCAGGGAGATATTCAGTGTCAGGGTTAAGTCAGGGTCAAGGTCAAGGTCAGGGTCAGGTTCAGGTCAGGTTTAGGGTCAGGGTCAGGGTCATGGTCAGGGTCATGGTCAGGGTCAGGGTCAGGGTCATGGTCAGGGTCAGGGTCAGGGTCAGGTTCACGGTGTAGACTTAGGGTCAGGGTCAGGGTCGGGGTTAGGTTAAATGTCAGGGTCAGGATCAGAATCAGGGTCACGGTCAGGTTCAGGGTTAGGGTCCGGGTCAGTGTCAGGGTCAGGGTCAGGGTCAGGGTCAGGGGTAGTGTTAGGTTCAGGGTCAGTATCAGGGTCACGGTCAGGGTCAGGGTCAGGGTCAGGGTCATGATCAGGTTCAGAGTTAGGGTCAGGGTCAGGGTCAGGGTCAGGTGTAGGGTCATGTTCAGGGCCAGGGTCAGGGCCAAAGTAAGGGTCAGGGTCACGGTTAGCGTCAGGGTCAGGGTCAGGGTCGGAATCAGGGCATTGTCAGGGTCATGGTCGGGGTCAGGGTCACGGTCAGCATCAGACTCAGGGTCAGTGTCAGGGTTAGGGTCAGGTTCAGGGTCAGGGACAGGGTTAGGGACAGTGTCAGGGTCAGGGTCAGGTTCAGATTTAGGGTAAGGGTCAGAGTCAGGGTCAGGGTCAGGGTTAGTTTCAGGGTTAGGGTCAGGGTCAGGGTCAGAATCAGGGTTAGGTTCAGGGTCAGCGTCAGGGTCAGGTTCAGAATTAAGGTCAGGTTCAGGGTCAGGGTCAGTGTCACGGTCAGTGTTACGGTCATGGTCACGATTAAGGTCAGGGTAAGTGGCAGGAGTAGGGTAAGGATCAGGGTCACTGTCAGGGTCAGGGTTAAGGTCACGGTCAGGGTCACGGTCAGTGTCAGGGTCACTGTCAGGATCAGGTTTAGGGTCAGGGTCAGGATCAGGGTCAGGGGTAGTGTTAGTTTCAGGGTCACGGTCATGGTCCCGGTCAGGGTCAGAGTCAGGGTCAGGGTCATGGTCCCGGTCAAGTTCAGGGTGTAGTTCAGAGTCAGGGTCAGCATCAGGGTCAGGATCAGCGTAACGGTCAGGGTCAGTGTAAGTGTCAGAGTCAGGGTCAGGGTAATGTTCAGGGTCAGGGTTAAGGTCAGGTTCAGGGTCAGGCCAGGGTGATGGTCAGGGTCAGGGTCACGGTATTTCTTAGAATCAGGGACAGGTTCAGGGTCAGGGTTAAGGTCAGGGTCAGGTTCAAGGTCAGGGTCAGGGTCAGGGTCAGGTTCAGGGTTAAGTTCAGGGTCAGGTTCAGGGTCAAGGTCAGGTTTATGTTCAGGGTCAGGGTCAGGGTAAGGGTCAGGTTTATATTCAGGGTCAGAGTCAGGGTCAGGGTCAGGACAAGGGTTAGGGTCAGAGTGAGGGTCAGGGTCAAGGTCAGGGTTAGGGTCAGGGTCAGTTTGAGGTTCAGGGTCACGGTCAGGGTCTCAGTCACACAGTGTCAAGGTCATGTTCAGGTTCAGTGTCAGGCTCAGGGAAAGTGGTAGGGTCAGGGTCTGGTTTAGTGTTAAGGTCAGGGTCAGACTTAGGGTCAGGGTAAGTGACAGGGTCAGGGTCAGTGTTAGGGTAAGGGTCAGGGTTAGGGTCAGGGTCAGGGTCAAGGTCATGATCAGGGTCACGGTCAGAATTAGGGTAAGGGTTAGGGTCACAGTCAGACTTAGGTTCAGGGTCAGTATCAGGTTCAGGGTCAGGGTCAGGGTCAGGGTCAGGGTGAGGGTCTGGTTTAGTGTCAGGGTCAGGGACAGGGTCAGTGTCAGGGTTAGGGTCAGGGTCAAGTTCAGGGTCAGGGTTAGGATCAGGGTCAGTGTCAGGTTCTGGGTCAGGTGTAGAGTCAGGGTCAGGGCCAGGGTCAGTGCCAAATTCAGGGTAACGTTCAGGATAAGGGTCAGGGTCAGGTTCAGGGTCAGGGACAGGTCAGGTTTAGGGGCAGGGTCAGTGTCAGGGTCAGGGTCAGGGTCAGGGTCAAGGTCAGGGTCAGGGTCAGGTTCTCGGTCAGACTTAGGTTCAGGGTCATGGTTAGGGTTAGGGTCAGGGTCAGGGTCAGGGTTGAGGGTCAGGGTCACAGTCAGAATTTTAAGTTCAGGGTCAGTGTTAGAGTCAGGGTGATGTTTAGGGTTAGGGTCAGGGTCAGGTCAGGTTTAGGGTCAGGGTAAGTGTTAGGGTCAGGGTCAGGAGTACGGTTAGGTTCAGGGTCAGTATCAGGGTCAGGGTCAGTTTTAGGGTCAGGGTCAGTTTCAGGGTCAGGGTCAGTGTCAGGGTCAGGGTCAGGGTCAAGTTCAATTGTAGGGTCAAGGTCAGGTTCAGGGTCAGGGTCACGGTCAGGGTCAAGGTCAAGTTCAGGGTGTTGGTCAGGGTCAGGGTTAGGTTCAGTGTCATGGTCAGGGTAAGGTTCAGTTTCAGATTTAGGGTCAGGGTCAGGGTCAGGGTTAGGGTCACGGTCAAAGATAGGATCAGGGTTAGGGTCAGGGTCAGGGTCAGGGAGATATTCAGTGTCAGGGTTAAGTCAGGGTCAAGGTCAAGGTCAGGGTCAGGTTCAGGTCAGGTTTAGGGTCAGGGTCAGGGTCATGGTCAGGGTCATGGTCAGGGTCAGGGTCAGGGTCATGGTCAGGGTCAGGGTCAGGGTCAGGTTCACGGTGTAGACTTAGGGTCAGGGTCAGGGTCGGGGTTAGGTTAAATGTCAGGGTCAGGATCAGAATCAGGGTCACGGTCAGGTTCAGGGTTAGGGTCCGGGTCAGTGTCAGGGTCAGGGTCAGGGTCAGGGGTAGTGTTAGGTTCAGGGTCAGTATCAGGGTCACGGTCAGGGTCAGGGTCAGGGTCAGGGTCATGATCAGGTTCAGAGTTAGGGTCAGGGTCAGGGTCAGGGTCAGGTGTAGGGTCATGTTCAGGGCCAGGGTCAGGGCCAAAGTAAGGGTCAGGGTCACGTTTAGCGTCAGGGTCAGGGTCAGGGTCGGAATCAGGGCATTTTCAGGGTCATGGTCGGGGTCAGGGTCACGGTCATCATCAGACTCAGGGTCAGTGTCAGGGTTAGGGTCAGGTTCAGGGTCAGGGACAGGGACAGGGTTAGGGACAGTGTCAGGGTCAGGGTCAGGTTCAGATTTAGGGTAAGGGTCAGAGTCAGGGTCAGGGTCAGGGTTAGTTTCAGGGTTAGGGTCAGGGTCAGGGTCAGAATCAGGGTTAGGTTCAGGGTCAGCGTCAGGGTCAGGTTCAGAATTAAGGTCAGGTTCAGGGTCAGGGTCAGTGTCACGGTCAGTGTTACGGTCATGGTCACGATTAAGGTCAGGGTAAGTGGCAGGAGTAGGGTAAGGATCAGGGTCACTGTCAGGGTCAGGGTTAAGGTCACGGTCAGGGTCACGGTCAGTGTCAGGGTCACTGTCAGGATCAGGTTTAGGGTCAGGGTCAGGATCAGGGTCAGGGGTAGTGTTAGTTTCAGGGTCACGGTCATGGTCCCGGTCAGGGTCAGAGTCAGGGTCAGGGTCATGGTCCCGGTCAAGTTCAGGGTGTAGTTCAGAGTCAGGGTCAGCATCAGGGTCAGGATCAGCGTAACGGTCAGGGTCAGTGTAAGTGTCAGAGTCAGGGTCAGGGTAATGTTCAGGGTCAGGGTTAAGGTCAGGTTCAGGGTCAGGCCAGGGTGATGGTCAGGGTCAGGGTCACGGTATTTCTTAGAATCAGGGACAGGTTCAGGGTCAGGGTTAAGGTCAGGGTCAGGTTCAAGGTCAGGGTCAGGGTCAGGGTCAGGTTCAGGGTTAAGTTCAGGGTCAGGTTCAGGGTCAAGGTCAGGTTTATGTTCAGGGTCAGGGTCAGGGTAAGGGTCAGGTTTATATTCAGGGTCAGAGTCAGGGTCAGGGTCAGGACAAGGGTTAGGGTCAGAGTGAGGGTCAGGGTCAAGGTCAGGGTTAGGGTCAGGGTCAGTTTGAGGTTCAGGGTCACGGTCAGGGTCTCAGTCACACAGTGTCAAGGTCATGTTCAGGTTCAGTGTCAGGCTCAGGGAAAGTGGTAGGGTCAGGGTCTGGTTTAGTGTTAAGGTCAGGGTCAGACTTAGGGTCAGGGTAAGTGACAGGGTCAGGGTCAGTGTTAGGGTAAGGGTCAGGGTTAGGGTCAGGGTCAGGGTCAAGGTCATGATCAGGGTCACGGTCAGAATTAGGGTAAGGGTTAGGGTCACAGTCAGACTTAGGTTCAGGGTCAGTATCAGGTTCAGGGTCAGGGTCAGGGTCAGGGTCAGGGTGAGGGTCTGGTTTAGTGTCAGGGTCAGGGACAGGGTCAGTGTCAGGGTTAGGGTCAGGGTCAAGTTCAGGGTCAGGGTTAGGGTCAGGGTCAGTGTCAGGTTCTGGGTCAGGTGTAGAGTCAGGGTCAGGGCCAGGGTCAGTGCCAAATTCAGGGTAACGTTCAGGATAAGGGTCAGGGTCAGGTTCAGGGTCAGGGACAGGTCAGGTTTAGGGGCAGGGTCAGTGTCAGGGTCAGGGTCAGGGTCAGGGTCAAGGTCAGGGTCAGGGTCAGGTTCACGGTCAGACTTAGGTTCAGGGTCATGGTTAGGGTTAGGGTCAGGGTCAGGGTCAGGGTTGAGGGTCAGGGTCACAGTCAGAATTTTAAGTTCAGGGTCAGTGTTAGAGTCAGGGTGATGTTTAGGGTTAGGGTCAGGGTCAGGTCAGGTTTAGGGTCAGGGTAAGTGTTAGGGTCAGGGTCAGGAGTACGGTTAGGTTCAGGGTCAGTATCAGGGTCACGGTCAGGGTCAGGGTCAGGATCAGGGTCAAGGTCAAGTTCAGGGTGTAGGTCAGGGTCAGGGTTAGGTTCAGTGTCATGGTCAGGGTCAGGGTCAGGTTCAGAGTTACGGTCAGGGTCAGGGTCAGGGTTAGGGTCATGGTCAAATTTAGGGCCAGGGTTAGGGTCAGGGTCAGGGTCAGGTTCAGTGTGAGGTGTAGGGTCAGGGTCAGGGCCAGGGTCAGGGCCGAATTCAGGGTCACTATCAGGATTAGGGTCAGGGTCGGAATGAGGGCATTGTCAGGGTCAGGGTCGGGGTCAGCGTCAGACTCAGGGTCAGGCTCAGGGTCAGTCTCAGGGTCAAGGTCAGACTTAGGGTCAGGGTCACGGTCAAGGTCGGGTTCAGGTTCAAAGACAGGATCAGGTTCAGGGTCAAGGTCTGGGTCAGGATCAGGTTCAGGGTTAGGGTAACAGTCAGGGTCAGGGTCTGGGTCAGGGTCAGGGTAGGGGTCAGGGCATTGTCAGGGTAGGGGTCAGGGTCAGGGTCAGTGTTACGGTCAGGGTCACGATTAAGGTCAGGTTAAGGGGCAGGGGTAGGGTCAGGATCAGGGTCAAGGTCACTGTCAGGGTCAGGGTCAGGGTTAGGGTCACGGTCAGGGTCAGGGTCAGAATCAGGGTCACGGTTAGTGTCAGGGTTATGGTCAGGGTCAGGTTCATGATCAGGGTCAGGGTCAGGGTTAGGGTTAATGTCAGGGTCAGAGTCAAGGTCAGGCTCAGGGTCACGTTCAGGGTCAGGGTCAGGGTGAGGTTTAGGGTCAGGGTCAGGGTCAAGTTTAGAGTCAGGGTCAGGGTCAGGTCTGGTTTAGGGTCAGGTTCAGTGTCATTGTTAGGGTCAACATCAGGGTTTGGGTCAGGGTCAGGTTCAGTGTTAGTGTAAGGGTCAAGGTCAGGGTCAGTGTCAGGGTCATGATCAGGTTCAGGGTCAAGGTCAGGTTCAGGGTCAGGGCGAGGGTCAGGTTCACGGTCAGGGTCACAGTCAGACATAGGGTCAGGTTCAGGGTCACTGTCAGGGTCAGGGTCAGGTTCAGGTTTAGGGTCAGGGTCAGGGTCACAGTTAGGGTCAAGGTCAGGGTCACGGTCAGGGTCAGGGTCAGGTCAGGTTCAGTGTCAGGTTTAGGTTGTAGGTCAGGTTCAGGGTCTGGGTCAGTGTCAGGTTCAGGGTCAGGTTAAAGGTCAGGGTAAGGGTCAGGGTCAGGGTTAGGTTCAGGGTCAGGGTCAAGGTCAAGGTCACGGTCAGATTTAGGGTCAGGGTCACGTTCAGGGTCACGGTCATAATTTTGGGTCAGGGTCAAGGTTAGTGTCAGGGTGAGGTTTAGGATAAGGGTCAGGGCCGTGGTCAAGGTTAGGTCAGATTTAGGTTCAGGGTCAGGGTCAGGGTCAGGGTCAGGGTCAGGGGTAGTGTTAGGTTCAGGGTCAGTATCAGGGTCACAGTCAGGGTCAGGGTCAGGGTCAGGATCAGGTTCAGAGTTAGGGTCAAGGTCAGGGTCAAGGTCAGTGTCACGGTCAGGGTTATGGTCAGGTTTAGGGTCAGGGTCAGTGTCAGGGTCAGGTGTAGTGTCATGGTCACGGCCAGGGTCAGGGCCAAAGTAAGGGTCAGGGTCACAGTTAGCGTCAGGGTCAGGGTCAGGATCGGAATCAGGGCATTGTCAGGGTCATGGTCAGGGTCAGGTCAGGGTCTGTGTCAGGGTCAGCGTCAGACTCAGGGTCAGTGTCAGGGTTAGGGTCAGGTTCATGGTCAGGGTCAGGGACAGGGTTAGTGTCAAAATCAGTGTCAGGGTCATATTTATGGTTAGTGTCAGGGTCAGGGTCGGGGTCTGGGTTAGGGACAGTGTCAGGGTTAGGGTCAGGTTCAGTGTCAAAGTTAGGGTCAGGTTTAAGGTCAGGTTTAGTGTCAGGGTCAGGGTCAAGTTCAGGGTTAATGTCAAGGTCAGGGTCAGGGTCAGGTTTAGGGTCACGGTCAGGGGTAGGGTCAGGTTCAGAGTCAGGTTCAGGGTCAGTGTCAGGGTCACGGTCAGCGTCAGGGTCAGGGTTAGGGTCAGGGTCGGGGACAGGGTCAGGGTTAGGTTCAGGGTTAGGGTCAGGGTCCAAGTCAGTGTTAGGGTCAGGGTTAGGGTCAGGGTTAGGTTCAGGGTCAGCGTCAGGGTCAGGTTCAAAATTAAGGTCAGGTTGAGGGTCAGGGTCAGGGTCACGGTCAGGGTTAGGGTCAGGGTCAGGGTCAGGGTAGGGGTCAGAGCATTGTCAGGTTAGTGGTCAGGGTCACGGTCAGTGTTACGGTCAGGGTCACTATTAAGGTCAGGGTAAGGGGCAGGGGTAGGGTCAGGGTCAGGGTCAGGGTCACTGTCAGGGTCAGGGTCAGGGTCATGTCATGTTTAGGGCCACCGTCAGGGTCAGGGTCAGGGGTAGGGTTAGGTTCAGGGTCAGTATCAGTGTTAGGGTCATGGTCAGGGTCAGGTCAGGGTCAGGGTCAGGGTCAAGGTCAGACTTAGGGTCAGGGTCACGGTCAGGGTCGGGTTCAGGTTCAAAGACAGGGTCAGGTTCAGGGTCAAGGTCTGGGTCAGGGTCAGGTTCAGGGTTAGGGTAAAAGTCAGGCTCAGGGTCAGGGTCAGGTTAGGGGGCAGGGGTAGGGTCAGGATCAGGGTCAGGGTCACTGTCAGGGTCAGGGTCAGGGTCAGAATCAGGGTTACGGTCAATGTCAGGGTTAGGGTCAGTGTCAGGTTCATGATCAGGGTCAGTGTCAGGGTTAGGGTTAATGTCAGGTTCAGGGTCAGGGTCTGGGTCAGGGTCAGGGTCAGGGTTAGGGTCAAGGTTAGAGTCAGGTTGAGGTTTAGTGTCAGGGTCAGGGTCAGGGTCATGTCAGGTTTAGGGTCAGGGTCAGGTTCAGTGTTAGGGTCAGGGTCAGGGGTAGGATCAGGTTCAGGGCCAAGGTCAGGTTCAGGGTCAGTGTCAGTGTCAGTGTTAGGGTCAGGGTCAGGGTCAGGGGCAGCATCAGACTCAGGGTCAGGCTCAGGGTTAGGCTCAGGTTTAGGGTCAGGGTCATGGTAAGGTTTAGTGTCAAAATCAGTGTCAGGGTCACGTTTACGGTCAGTGTCAGGGTCCGGGTCAAAGTCAGTGTTAGGGTCAGTGTCTGGTTCAGAGTCAGGGTCAAGGTCAGGGTCAGGGTCAAGTTCAGGTCAGGATCTGGGTTAGGTTCAGGGACATGGTCAGAGTGAGGGTCAGGGACAGGGTCAGGTTTAGGGTCAAGGTCAGGTTCAGGGTCACGATCAGGGTAAAGTTCAGGGTCAGGGTCAGGGTCAGGGTTAGTGTCAGGATCAGGTTCATGGTCAGGGTCAGGGTCAGAGTAAATTTCAGGGTCGCGGTCAGTGTCAGGGCCAGGGTCAGGTCAGGTTTATGGTCAGGGTCATTGTCATTGTTAGGGTCAGCATCAGGGTTTTGGTCAGCTCCAGGGTCGGTGTTAGTGTAAGGGTCAAGGTCAGGGTCAGTGTCATGGTCATGATCAGGGTCAGGGTCAAGGTCAGGTTCAGGGTCAGCGCGAGGGTCAGGTTCACGGTCAGGGTCACGGTCAGACATAGGGTCAGGTTCAGGGTCACTGTCAGAGTCAAGGTCAGGGTCAGGTTTAGGGTCAGGGTCAGGATCAAAGTTAGGGTCAAGGTCAGGGTCAGGGTCAGGGTCAGGTCAGGTTCAGTATCAGGTTCAGGTTGTAGTTCAGGGTCAGGGTCAGGTTCAGAGTGAGGGTCAGGGTCAGGTCAGGCTTAGGGGCAGTGTCAGTGTCAGGGTCAGGGTCAGGGTTAGGGTCATGGTCAGTGTCAGGTTCAGGGTCAGGTTAAGGGACAGGGTAAGGTTCAGGTTCAGGGTTAGGTTCAGGGTCAGATTCAGGGTCAGGGTCAGGGTCAGTGTTAGGTTCAGGGTCAGGGTCAAGGTCAAGGTCACGGTCAGATTTAGGGTCAGGGTCACGTTCAGGGTCAGGGTCAGCGTCACGGTCAGAATTTTCGGTCAGGGTCAAGGTTAGTGTCAGGGTGAGGTTTAGGGTCAGGGTCAGGGCCGGGGTCAAGGTTATGTCAGGTTTAGGGTCAGGGTCAGGGTCAGGATCAGGGTCAGGTTCATGATCAGGGTCAGTGTCGGGGTTAAGGTTAATGTCAGGGTCAGGGTCAAGGTCAGGGTCAGGGTGATTTTTAGGTTCAGGGTCAGGGTCAGGGTCATGTCAGGTTTAGGGTCAGGGTCAGGGTCAGTGTTAGGGTCAGGGTCAGGGGTAGGATCAGGTTCAGGGCCAGGGTCAGGATCAGGGTCAGTGTCAGTGTCAGTGTTAGGGTCAGAGTCAGGGTCAGAGTCAGGGTCAGGATCAGGGTCAGGGTCAGGGTCCAGTTCAGGTTCAAAGTCCGGGTCAGGTTCACGGTCATGGTCAGGGTCAGGATCTGGGTTAGGTTCAGGGACAGGGTCAGGGTCAGGGTCAGGGACAGGGTCAGGTTTAGGGTCAAGGTCACGGTCAGGGTAAGGGTCACGGTCAGGGTAAAGTTCAGGGTCAGGGTCAGTGTCAGAGTAAATTTCAGGGTCAGGTTCAGTGTCAGGGTCATGATCAGGGTCAGGGTCAGGGTCACGGTCAGACTTAGGATCAGCTACAGGGTCAGGGTCAGTGTTATGGTCTGTGTCAGGATCAGGGTCAGGGTCAGGGTCAGTGTTAGGGTCAGTGTCAGGATCAGGGTCAGGGTCACGGTCAGACTTAGGGTCAGGGTCAGGGTCAGGGTTAGGGTCATGGTCAGGGTCAGGGTCAACGTCAGGGTCTGGGTTAGGGTCAGGGTCGGGGAAAGTGTCAGGGTCAGGGTCAGGGTTAGGGTCAGGTTCAGTGTCAAAGTTAGGGTCAGGGTTAGGGTCAGGTTTAGTGTCAGGGTCAGGGTCAATTTCAGGTTTAATTTCAAGGTCAGGGTCAGTTCAGGGTCAGGTTTAGGGTCACGGTCAGGGGTAGGGTCAGGTTCAGAGTCAGGTTCAGGGTCAGTGTCAGGGTAAGAGTCACGGTCAGAATTTTGGGTCAGGGTCAAGGTTAGTGTCAGGGTGAGGTTAAGGGTCAGGTTCAAGGCGGGGGTCAAGGTTAGGTCAGGTTTAGGGTCAGTGTCAGGGTCAGTGTCAGGGTTAGGGACAGTGTCAGGGTCAGGGTCAGATTTAGGGTCAGGGTCAGAGTCAGGGTCACGGTCAGGGTTAAGTTCAGGGTCAGGGTCAGGGTCAGGGTCAGGGTCAAGGTCAGGGTCAGGGTCAGCGTTAGGGTCACGGTCAGGGTCTGTGTCACGGTCAGGGTTAGGGTCACGGTCACGGTCAGGGTCAGCGTCAGGGTCTGGTTTAGGGTCAGGGTCGGGGAAAGTGTCAGGGTCAGGGTCAGGGTTAGGGTCAGGTTCAGTGTCAAAGTTAGGGTCAGTGTTAGTGTCAGGGTCAGGGTCTAGTTCAGGGTTAATGTCAAGGTCTGGGTCAGGTCAGGGTCAGGTTTAGAGTCGAGGTCAGGGGTAGGGTAAGTTTCAAAGTCAGGTTCAGGGTCAGTGTCAGGGTCACGGTCAGCATCAGGGTCAGGGTTAGGGTCAGGGTCGGGGACAGGGTCAGTGTTAGGTTCAGGGTTAGGGTCAGGGTCCAAGTCAGTGTTAGGGTCAGGGTTAGGTTCAGGGTCAGGGTTAGGTTCAGGGTCAGCGTCAGGGTCAGGTTCAGAGTTAGTGTCAGGGTCAGGGTCAGGGTCAGGGTCAGGGTCAGGGTCAGGGTCATGGTCAGGGTCGGGGTCAGGGTCAGGGTCAGGGTCAGGATCACGGTCAGTGTTACGGTCAGGGTCACGATTAAGGTCAGGGTAAGGTGCAGGGGTAGGGTCAGGGTCAGGGTCACTGTCAGGGTCAGGGTCAGGGTCATGTCATGTTTAGGGTCACGGTCAGGGTCAGGGTCAGGGGTAGGGTTAGGTTCAGGGTCAGTATCAGTGTTAGGGTCATGGTCAGGGTCAGGTCAGTGTCAGGGTCAAGGTCAGACTTAGGGTCAGGTTTACGTTCAGGGTCAGGGTCAGTGTCACGGTCAGAATTTTGGGTCAGGGTCAAGGTCAGTGTCAGGGTGAGATTTAGGGTCAGGGTCAGGGCAGGGGTCAGGGTCAAGGTCAGTGTCAGGGTGAGATTTAGGGTCAGGGTCAGGGCCGGGGTCAGGGTCAGGTCAGATTTAGTGCCAGGATCAGGGTCAGGGTCAGGGTCAGGGTCAGGGGTAGTGTTAGGTTCAGGGTCAGTATCAGGGTCACGGTCAGGGTCAGGGTCAGGGTCGGGGTCAGGATCAGGTTCAGAGTTAGGGTCAGGGTCAGGTTTAGGGTCAGTGTCACGGTCAGGGTTATGGTGAGGTTTATGGTCAGGGTCAGTGTCAGGGTCAGGTTCAGTGTTGGAATCAGGGCATTGTCAGGGTCAGGTTCAGGGTCAGGTTTAAGGTCAGTGTCAGGGTCAGGGTCACGGTCAGGGATAGGGTCAGGTTTAGGGTCAGGGTCAGGGTCAGGGTCAGGGTTAGGGTCAGAAACAGGGTAAGGGTCAGGGTCAGGGTCAAGGTCAAGGTCAGGGTCAGGATCAGGGTCAGGTTTATGTTCAGGTTCAGTGTCAATGTCAAGGTCAAGGTCAGGGTCAAGGTCAAGTTCAAGGTCAGGGTTAGGGTCAAGGTCAAGGTCAGGGTCAGGGTCATGGTCAGGGTCAAGGTAAAGGTCAGGGTCAGGGTCAGGGTCAAGGTCAAGGTCAAGGTCGGGTTCGGGGTCAGGGTTAGGATCATGGTAAAGGTCAAAGTAAAGTTCAGGGTCAGGGTCAAGGTCACGTTAAGATTAAGGTTCAGGGTCTGTGTTAGATTCAGGGTCAGTGTCACGGTCAGGTTAAAGGTCAAGGTACAGTTCAAGGTCAAGTTCAGGGCCAGGGTCAATATCAAGGTCAGGTTCAGTTTCATGTTCAGGGTCAGGGTCAGGGTCAGGGTCAGGGATAGGTTGGGGTTAGGGTCACGGTCAGGGTCAGGGTCAGGGTTAGGGTCAGAAACAGGGTAAGGGTCTGGGTCAGGGTCAAGGTCAAGGTCAGGGTCAGAATTAGGGTCAGGTTCAGGGTCAGGGTTAGGTTAAGTGTCAAGGTCAGGGTCAGGGGTAGGGTCAGGCTCAGGGTCAGGTGCACTTTCAGGGTCACGTTCAGACTTAGGTTCAGGGTCTTGGTCAGGTTCAAGTTCAGTGACAAGGTCAATGTCAAGGTCAAGGTCAAGTTCAAGGTCAAAGTCAGGGTCAGGTTCAGGGTCAGTGTCCGGTTCAGGTTCAGTGTCAGGGTCAGGGACAGGTTCAGAATCAGGGTCAGGGTCAAGGTCAGGGTTAGGTTCATGGTCAGGGTCAGGGACAGGGTCAGAGTCAGGGTCAAATTCAGACTTAGGGTCAGGGCAATGGTCAATGTCAGGGTCAGGGGTAGAGTCAGGGTCAGGGTAAGGGTTAGGTTCATGATCAGGTTCAGGGTCAGGGTCAGGGTCAGGGTCACGGTCAGTGTAAGAATCAGTGTCAAGGTCAGGGTCAGGGTAAGGGTTACAGTCAGACTTAGGGTCAGGTTTAGAATCAAGGTCAGGGTGAAGGTCAAGGTCAAGTTCAAGGTCAGGGTCAAGGTCAAGGTGAAGTTGAGTGTAAGGTTCAGGTTCAGGGTAAGGTTCAAGGTCAGGGTCAGGGTCATGGTCAGGTTTAGGTTGAGGGTCAGGGTAAGGGTCAGGGTCAGTGTCAAGGTCAGGATCAGGGTCAGGGTCAGGGTCAGGGTCAGGGTCAGGGTCAGGTTAAGATTCAGGGGTAGGTTCAGGGTCAGGGTTACTGTCACGGTCAGGGTCAGGGTCAGGGGTAGGTTCAGGGTAAGTATTAGTGTAAGGGTCAAGGTCAGGGTCAGTGTCAGGGTCATGGTCATGGTCAGGGTCAAGGTCAGGTTAAGGGTCAGGGTGAGGGTAATGGTCACAGTCAGGGTCACGGTCAGACATAGGGTCAGGTTCAGTGTCACGGTCAGGGTCAGGGTCAGGTTCCGTGTCAGGGTCAGGGTCAAGGTTAGGGTCAATGTCAGGGTCAGGGTCAGGGTCAGGTCAGGTTCAGTGTCAGGATCAGGGTCAGGGTCAGGTTTAGGGTCAGGGTCTGGGTCAAGGTTAGGGTCAATGTCAGGGTCAGGTCAGGTTCAATATCAGGGTCAGGGTCAGAGTCAGTGTCAGGGTCAGGGTCAAGGTCAGGGTAAGGTTCACGTTCAGGGTCAGTGTCAGGGTCAGGGTCATGTTCAGTTGTAGGGTCAAGGTCAGGTTCAGGGTCAGAGTCAGTGTCAGGGTCAGGGTCTGGGTCTGGGTCAGAGTCAGAGTCAGGGCTAGGGTCAGGGTCACGGTCAGGGTCAGGGTCAGAGTCAGAGTCAGGGTCAGGGTCAGGGTAGGGTCAGGGGTAGGGTCAGGATCAATGTAAGTGTCAGGGTCAGGGTCAGTGTGAGGGTCAGGGTCACGGTCAGGGTCGCGGTGAGACTTAGGGACAGGGTCGGAGTCAGGGCACTGTCAGGGTCAGGGCCAAGGTCATGGTCAAATTCAGGGTCAGGGTCAAGGTCATGGTCAGGGTCAGGATCAGGATAAGAATCAGGGTCAGGGTTAGAGTAAAGGTCAGTGTCATGGTCAAGGTCAGGGTCACGGTCAGGGTCACGGTCAGGGTCAGGATCACGGTCAGGTCAGGGTCTGGTTCACGGTCACACTTAGGGTCAGGGTCACAGGCAGGTAAGGTTTAGGATCAGGGTGAGGGTGAGGGTCAGGGTCAGGGTCAGGGGTAGGTTCAGGGTCAGGGTTACTGTCAGGGTCAGGGTCAGGGGTAGGTTCAGGGTAAGTGTTAGTGTTTGGGTCAAGGTAAGGGTCAGTGTCAGGGTCATGGTCAGGATCAGTGTCAAGGTCAGACTCAGGTTCATGGTGAGGGTCATGGTCACGGTCAGGGTCACGGTCAGACTTAGGGTCAGGTTCAGTGTCACGGTCAGGGTCAGGGTGAGGGTCAGGTTTAGGGTCAGGGTCAAGGTTCGGGTCAATGTCAGGGTCACTGTCTAAGTCAGGGTCAGGGTCAGGTTTAGGGTCAGTGTCAGGGTCAAAGTTAGGGTCAAGGTCAGGGTCAGGGTCAGGGTCAGGTCAGGTTCAGTGTCAGGTTCAGGTTGTAGTTCAGGGTCAGGGTCAGGTTCAGAGTGAGGGTCAGGGTCAGGTCAGGCTTAGGGGCAGGGTCAGTGTCAGGGTCAGGGTCAGGGTTAGGGTCATGGTCAGTGTCAGGTTCAGGGTCAGGTTAAGGGTCAGGGTCAGGGTCAGTGTTAGGTTCAGGGTCAGGGTCAGATTCAGGGTCAAGTTCACGGTCAGATTTAGGGTCAGGGTCACGTTCAGGGTCAGGGTTGGGTCACAGTCAGAATTTTGGGTCAGGGTCAAGGTTAGTGTCAGGGTGAGGTTTAGGGTCAGGATCAGGACCGGGGTCAAGGTTAGGTCAGGTTTAGGGTCAAGGTCAGGGTCAGGGTCAGGGTCAGGGTCAGGGTCTGTGTCACGGTCAGGAGTAGTGTTAGGTTCATGATCAGTATCAGGGTCACGGTCAGGGTCAGGGTCAGTGTCACGGTCAGGGTTATGGTCAGGTTTAGGTTCACAGTCAGTGTCAGGGTCAGGTGTAGGGTCAGGGTCAGGGCCAGGGTCAGGGCCAATGTAAGGGTCAGGGTCACGTTTAGCGTCAGGGTCAGGGTCAGGGTGGGAATCAGGGCATTGTCAGGGTCATGGTCGGGGTCAGGGTCAGGGTCAGGGTCAGCGTCAGACTCAGGGTCAGGGTCAGGGTCAGGGTTAGGGTCAGGTTCAGGGTCAGGGTCAGGGACAGGGTTAGTGTCAAAATCATTGTCAGGGTTACGTTTAGGGTCATTGTCGGGGTCAGGGTCAGGGTTAGGGACAGTGTCAGGGTCAGGGTCAGGGTCAGGTTCAGATTTAGGGTCAGGGTCAGAGTCAGGGTCACGGTCAGGGTTAGTTTCAGGGTCAGGTTCAGGGTCAGGGTCAGAATCAGGGTTAGGTTCAGGGTCAGCGTCAGGGTCAGGTTCAGAATTAAGGTCAGGTTCAGTGTCAGGGTCAGGGTCACGGTCAGTGTTACGGTCAGGGTCACGATTAAGGTCAGGGTAAGGGGCAGGGGTAGGGTAAGGATCAGGGTCAGGGTCACTGTCAGGGTCAGGGTTAAGGTCACGGTCAGGGTCACGGTCAGTGTCAGGGTCACTGTCAGTGTCAGGGTCAGGGTCAGGTCAGGTTTAGGGTCAGGGTCAGGGTCAGGGTCAGGGGTAGGGTTAGTTTCAGGGTCACGGTCAGGGTCCCGGTCAGGGTCAGAGTCAGGGTCAGGGTCACGGTTATGGTCAAGTTCAGGGTGTAGTTCAGAGTCAGGGTCAGCATCAGGGTCAGGATCAGCGTAACGGTCAGGGTCAGTGTAAGTGTCAGGGTCAGGGTCAGGGTGATGTTCAGGGTCAGGGTCACGGTATTTCTTAGAATCAGGGACAGGGTCAGGGTCAGGGTTAAGGTCAGGGTCAGGTTCAAGGTCAGGTTTAGGGTCAGAGTCAGGGTCTGGGTTAGGGACAATGTCAGGGTCAGGGTTAGGGTCAGGGTCAAGGTCAGAGTCAGGGTTAGGTTCATGGTCAGGGTCAGGGTCAGGGTCATGTCAGGTTTAGGGTCAGGGTCAGGGTCAGTGTTAGGGTCAGGGTCAGTGTTAGGGTCAGGGTCAGGGTTAGGGTCAGGTTCAGGGCCAGGGTCAGGGTCAGGGTCAGTGTCAGTGTCAGTGTTAGGGTCAGGGTCAGGGTCAGAATTAGGGTTAGTTTCAAAATCAGTGTCAGGATCATATTTATGGTCAGTGTCAGGGTCAGAGTCAGGGTCTGGGTTAGGTACAATATCAGGGTCAGGGTCAGGTTCAGAATTAGGGTCAGGGTTAGGGTCAGGGTCAAGGTCAGAGTCAGGGTTAGGTTCATGGTCAGGGTCAGGGTCAGGGTCATGTCAGGTTTAGGGTCAGGGTCAGGGTCAGTGTTATGGTCAGGGTCAGGGTTAGGGTCAGGTTCAGGGCCAGGGTCAGGGTCAGGGTCAGGGTCACTGTCAGTGTCAGGGTCAGGGTGATGTTTAGGGTCAGGGTCACGGTATTTCTTAGAATCAGGGACAGGGTCAGGGTCAGGGTTAAGGTCAGGGTCAGGTTCAAGGTCAGGGTCAGGGTCAGAGTCAGGGTCAGGGTCAGGTTTAGGGTCAGGGTCAGGGTCAAAAGTAGGGTCAAGGTCAGGGTCAGGGTCAGGGTCAGGATCTGGGTTAGGTTCAGGGACAGGGTCAGGTTCAGGGTCAGGGACAGGGTCAGGTTTAGGGTCAAGGTCAGGGTCAGGGTCAGGGTCACAGTCAAGATAATGTTCAGGGTCAGGGTCAGGGTCAGTGTCAGGGTCAGAGTCAGGTCAGGTTTAGGGTCAGGGTCAGTGTCATTGTTAAGGTCAGCATCAGGGTTTGGGTCAGGGTCAGGTTCAGTGTCAGGGTCATGATCAGTGTCAGGGTCAGGGTCAGGTTTAGGGTCAGGGTCAGGGTCAAAAGTAGGGTCAAGGTCAGGGTCAGGGTCAGGGTCAGGTCAGGTTCAGTGTCAGGTTCAGGCTGAAGGTGAGGGTCAGAGTCAGGGTCAGAGTGAGGGTCAGGGTCAGGTCAGGCTTAGGGGCAGGGTCAGTGTCAGGGATAGGGTCAGGGTCAGGGTCATGGTCAGTTTTAGTTTCAGGTCAGGGTCAAGGTCAAGGTCACTGTCATATTTATTGTCAGGGTAACGTTCAGTGTTAGGGTAAGGGTCACGGTCAGAATTTTGGGTCAGGGTCAAGGTTAGTGTCAGGGTGAGGTTAAGGGTCAGGTTCAGGGCCGGGGTCAAGGTTAGGTCAGGTTTAGGGTCAGGGTCAGGGTCAGTGTCAGGTTTAGGGACAGTGTCAGGGTCAGGGTCAGATTTAGGGTCAGGGTAAAAGTCAGGGTCACGGTCAGGGTTAGGTTCAGGGTCAGGGTCAGGGTCAGGGTCAGCGTCAGGGTCAGGGTTAGGGTCAGGGTCTTGGACCGGGTCAGTGTTAGGTTCAGGGTTAGGGTCCGGGTCCAAGTCAGTGTTAGGGTCAGGGTTGGGTTCAGGGTCAGGGTTATGTTCAGGGTCAGCGTCGGGGTCAGGTTCAGAGTTAGTGTCAAGTTCAGGGTCATGGTCAGGGTCACGGTCAGGGTTAGGGTCAGTGTCAGGGTCAGGGTCAGGGTCACAATCAGGGTCAGGGTCAGGGTCAGGGTAGGGGTCAGGGCATTGTCAGGATAGGGGTCATGGTCAGGGTCAGGGTAAGGGTCAGGGTCAGGGTCAGGGTCACGGTCAGTTTTACGGTCAAGGTCACGATTAAGGTCAGGTTAAGGGGCAGGGTCAGGGTCACTGTCAGGGTCAGGGTCACTGTCAGGGTCAGGGTCAGGGTCAGGGTTATGGTCAAGTTCAGGGTGTAGGTCAGGTTCAGGGCCAGGGTCAGGGTCAGGGACACGGTCACAGTCAGACTTAGGGTAAGGGTCACGGTCAGGGTCAGGGTCAGGTTCAGGGTTAGGTTCAGTGTCAGGGTTAGGGTCAAGTTCAGATTTAGGATCAGTGTCAGGGTCACTCTCAGGGTTAGGGTCAGTGTCAGGGTCAGCATCAGGGTCAGGATCAGCGTAACGGTCAAAGTCAGTGTCAGGGTCAGGGTCAGGGTCAGGGTGATGTTCAGGGTCAGGGTCAAGGTCAGGGTCAGGGTCAGGGTCAGGGTCAGGGTCAGGGTCAGGGTCAGCGTAACTGTCAGGGTCAGTGTCAGTGTCAGGGTCAGTTTCAGAGTGATGTTCAGGGTCATGGTCGCGGTCAGACTTAAGATCAGGGACAGGGTCAGGGTAAGGGTTAAGGTCAGGGTCAAAGTCAGGGTCAGGGTCAGGGTCAAGGTCAGTGTTAGTGTCTGGGTCAGGGTCAGGGTTAGGGTCACGGTCAGGTTCACGGTCAGTGTCAGGGTCAGGGTTAGAGTCAGGGTCGGGGAAAGGGTCAGGGTTAGGGTCAGGGGTAGGGTCATGTTCAGGGTCAGGGTTAGGGTCAGGATCAGGGTCAGGGTTAGGGTCAGGTTCAAGTCAGGTTTAGGTTCAGGGTCAGGGTCAGGGTAAGGATTAGGGTCAGGGTCAGAGTCAGGTTCAGGGTTAGTGTCAAGGTCAGGGTCAGTGTCAGGGTCAGGTTTAGGGTCAGGGTCTGGCACAGGGGTAGGATCAGATTCAGAGTCAGGGTCAGGATCAATGTCAGGGTCACGGTCAGCGTCAGGATCAGGGTGAGGATCAGAGTCGGGGACAGGGTCAGGTTTAGGGTCAGGGTTAGTGTCAGGGTCAGGGTTAGGGGCAGGGTCAGCTTCAGGGTCAGCTTCAGGGTCAGGGTTAGGGTCCGTGTCAGGGTCAGGTTCAGGGTTATGGTCAGGGTCAGGGTCAGGTCAGTTTTAGGGACAGGGTCAGGTTCAGGTTCAGGCTTAGTATCAGGGTCAGGTCAGGGTCACGTTCAGGGTCTTGGTTAGGGTCAGGGTCATGGTCAGGGTCAGGGTCAGGGTCAGGCTCAGGGTTAGGGTCACGGTCACACTTATGGTCAGGGACAGGGACAGGGTCAGTGTGAGGGTCAGTGTCAGGGCCACGGTCAGGGTCAGGGTTAGGGTCAGGGTCATGGTCAGGGTGAGGGTCAGGGTTAGGGTCAGGGTGAGGTTTACGTTCAGGGTCAGGGTCAAGGTAAAGGTCAGTTTTAGGTTCAGTGTCAGGGTCAGGGTCAAGGTCAGGGTCAGGGTCAGGGTCAGGCTCAGGGTTAGGGTCACGGTCAGACTTAGGGTCAGGGCAGTGTCAGGGTCACGGACAGACTTAGGGTCAGGGTCAGGGTCAGGGTAAGGGTCAGGGTCAGAATCTGGGTCAATGTCAGGGTCAGGATCAGGTTCAAGATCAGGTGAGGTTTAGGGTCAGGGCCAGGGTCAGTGTCAGGGTCAGGTTCAGGGTTTTTGGTCAGATTAAGTTTCAGGGTCAAATTCAGTGTTAGGTTCAGGGTGATGTTCAGGGTCAGGGTCAGTCCAGGGTGAGGGTCAGGGTCACGGTCACGTTAAGACTTAGAATCAGGGACAGGGTCAGGGTCAGGGTTAAGGTCAGGGTCAGGTTCAAGGTCAGGGTCAGGGTCAGGTTCAGGGTCAGGGTGAGGGTCAGGGTCAGGGTAAGTGTTAGGTTCAGGGTGAGGGTCAGGGTCGGGGGTAGAGTCAGCGTCAGGGCGAGGGTCACGGTCAGAATTAGGGTAAGGGTCAGGGTCAGGGTCAGACTTAGTTTCAGGGTCAGTATCAGGGTCAGGGTCAGGACAGGTTTAGGATCAGGTTGAGGGTCAGGGTTAGGGTCAGTGTCAGGGTTAGGGTCTGGGTCAGGGTCATGTTCAGTATTAGGATCAGGATCAAGTTCAGGGATGGGGTTAGGGTCAGGGTCAGTGTCAGGGTCAAGGTCAGGGTCAGGGTCAGGGTGAGGGTAAGTGTCACGGTCAGGGTCAAGGTCAAGTTCAGGGTGTTGGTCAGGTAAGGGTTAGGTTCAGTGTCATGGTCAGGGTCAGGTTCAGAGTTAGGGTCAGGGTCAGGGTCAGGGTCAGGGTCACGGTCAAAGATAGGATCAGGGTTAGGGTCAGGGTCAGGGTCAGGTTCAGGGTCAGGTGTAGAGTAAGGGTCAGTGCCAGGTTCAGTGCCAAATTCAGGGTCACGATCAGGATTAGGGTCAGGGTCAGGGTCAGGGTCAGGGTCAGGGTCGGAGTCAGGGCATTGTCACGGTCAGGGTCGGGGTCTGGGTCAGGGTCAGGGTCAGCATCAGACTCAGGGTCAGTGTAAGGGTTAGGGTCAGGGTCAGGGTCAGGGTCATGGTCATGCTTAGGGTTAGTGTCTAAATCAGTGTCAGGGTCATGTTTAGGGTCAGTGTCAGGGTCCGGGTCAGGGTCAGTGTTAGGGTCAGGGTCAGGGTCAGAGTCAGGGTCAGGTTCAGTTTTAGCATCAGGGTAAGGGTCAGAGTCAGGGTCACGGTCAGGCTTAGGGTCAGGGTTTGGGTCAGGGTCAGGGTCAGGGTCAGGGTCAGGGTCAGGGTCAGGATCAAAATCAATGTCAGGCTTAAGTCAGGGTCAAAGTCAGGGTCAGGGTCAGGGTCAGGTCACGTTTAAGGTCAGGGTTAGGGTCAGGGTCAGGGTCAGGTTCAAGGTCAGTGTCAGGGTCAGGGTCAGGTCTGGTTTAGGGTCAGGGTTAGGGTCAGGGTCAGGGTCAGGGTCAGGGTCAGGGTCAGGGTCAGGGTCAGAGTTAGGTTAAGGTCAGGGTCAGGGTCAGGGTCACGTTCAGATTTAGGTTCAGTGTCAGGGTCAGTGTCAGGGTCACTCTCAGTGTTAGGGTCAGTGTCAGTGTCAGGGTGAAGGTCAGGGTGATGTCCAGGGTCAGGGTCAAGGTCAGGGTCAGGGTCAGTCCAGGGTGAGGGTCAGGGTCACGGTCACGGTAAGACTTAGAATCAGGGACAGGGTCAGGTTCAGGTTTAAGTTCAGGGTCAGGTTCGGGGTCAGGGTCAGGGTCAGGGTCAGGGTCAGTGTCAGGGTTAGGGTAAGGATTAGGGTCAGGGTGAGGTTTAGGGTCAGGGTCATGTTCAGTGTTAGGGTCAGTATCAAATTCAGGGTCAGGGTTAGGGTTAGGGTCAGGGTCAGTGTCAGGGTCAAGGTCAGGGTCAGGGTCAGGGTCAGGGTGAGGCTCAAGGTCACGGTCAGGGTAGTGGTCAGGCTTAGTGTCAGCATCATGTTCAGGGTCAGGATCAGGTCAGGTTTAGGTTCAGGGTCAGGGTGAGGGTCAGGGTTAGAGTCAGCGTCAGGGTCAGGGTATGTGTGAGTTTCAGTGTCACGGTCAAGGTCTCGGTCAGACTTAGTGTCAAGGTCATGTTCAGGGTCAGGGTCAGCGTCAGGGTAAGGGGTAGGGTCAGGGTCTGGTTTAGTGTTAAGGTCAGGGTCAGACTTAGGGTCAGCGTAAGGGTCAGGGTCAGGGTCAGTGTTAGGGCAATGGTCAGGGTTAGGGTCAGATTAAGGGTCAAGGTCATGATCAGGGTCACGGTCAGAATTAGGGTAAGGGTCAGGGTAACAGTCAGACTTAGGTTCAGGGTCAGGGTCACAGTCAGACTTAGGTTCAGGGTCAGTATCAGGTTCAGTTTCAGGACAGGTTTAGGATCAGGTTGAGGGTCAGGGTCAGGCGTAGGGTCAGGGTCTGGGTCATGTTTATGATTAGGGTCAGGATCAAATTCAGGGTCAGTGTCAGGGTCAGGGTCAGTGTCAGGGTCAAGGTCAGGCTAAGGGTCAGTGTCAGGGTGAGGGTCAGGTTCACGGTCAGGGTCAAGGTCAAGTTCAGGGTGTAGGTCAGGGTTAGGGTTAAGTTCATTCTCAGGGTCAGGGTCAGGGTCAGGTTCCGAGGTAGGGTCAGGGTCAGGGTCAGGGTCAGGGTCACGGTCAGGGATAGGGTCAGGGTTAGGGTCAGGGTCAGGGTCAGGTTCAGGGTCAGGTGTAGAGTCAGGGTCAGGGCCAGGGTCAGTGCCAAATTCAGGGTCACGATCAGGATTAGGGTCAGGTTCAGGGTCAGGGTTAGGTTCAGGGTCAGTGTCAGGCTCAGGTTCAGGATCAAGTTCAGTTGTAGGGTCAAGGTCAGGTTCAGGGTAAGGATCAGTGTCAGGGTCAGGGTCAGGGTCTGGGTCAGGGTCAGAGTCAGAGTCAGGTTTAGGGTCAGAGTCATGGTAAGGGTCAGGGTAGGGTCAGGGGTAGGGTCAGGGACAGGATCAAGGTAAGATTCAGGGTCAGGGTCAGGGTCAGTGTGAGGGTCAGGGTCACGGTCAGGGTCGCGGTCAGACTTAGGGTCAGGGTCAGGGTCGGAGTCAGGGCATTGTCAGGGTCAGGGTCAAGGTCATGGTCAATGTCAGGGTCAGGGTCAAGGTCATGGTCAGGGTCATGATCAGGGTAAGTGTCAGGGTCAGGGTTAGAGTAAAGGTCAGTTTCATGGTCAAGGTCAGGGTCAGGGTCAGGGTCAGGGTCACGGTCAGGGTCAGGTTCACGGTCAGGTCAGGGTCTGGGTCACGGTCACACTTAGGTTCAGGGTCAGTGTCAGGGTCACGGGCAGGTAAGGTTTAGGATCAGGGTGAGGGTCAGGGTCAGGGTCAAGGTCAGGGGTAGGTTCAGGGTCAGTGTTAGTGTAAGGGTCAAGGTCAGGGTCAGTATCAGGGTCATGGTGAGGGTCAGGGTCAAGATCAGGTTCAGGGTCAGGGCGAGGATCATGTTCACAGTCAGGGTCACGGTCAGACTTAGGGTCAGGTTCAGTGTCACGGTCACAGTCAGGGTCAGGGTCAGGTTTAGGGTCAGGGTCAGGGTCAAGGTTAGGGTCAATGTCAGGGTCAGGTTCAGATCAGGTTCAGTGTCGGGGTCGGGGTCAGGGTCAGGGTCATGGTCAGGGTTAGTGTCAAAATCAGTGTCAGGGTCACGTTTAGGGTCAGTGTCAGGGTCCGGGTCAAAGTCAGTGTTAGGGTCAGTGTCAGAGTCAGGTTCAGGTTCAGATTTAGGGTCAGGGTCAGGGTCAGAGTCAGGGTCACGGTCAGGGTTAGGGTCAGGGTCAAGGTCAGGGTCAGGGTCAGTTTCAGGTCAGGTTTAGGGTCAGGGTCAGGGTCATGGTCAGGGTCAAGGTCAGGGTCAGGGCAGGGTCATTGTCAGGGTCAGAGTCAGGGTCAGGGTCACGGTCAGACTTAGGGTCAGGGTCAGTGTCGGGGTTAGGATAAATGTCAGGGTCAGGGTCAGCTTCAGGGTCAGTGTTAGGTTCAGGGTCACGGTTAGGGTCAGGGTAAGGGGTAGGAGTAGGGTCAGGTTCAGGGTTAGGGTCAGGGTTAGTGTAAGGGTCAGGGTCAGGTCACGTTCAGGGTCAGGGTCAGGGTCATGGTTAGGGTTAGGATCAGGGTCAGGGTCAGGGTCACCATCAGCGTCAAGGTCAGGGTCAGGGTCAGGGTCAGGGTCATGTCAGATTTAGGGTCACGGTCAGGGTCAGGGTCTGGGGTAGGGTTAGGTTCAGGGTCAGTATCAGTGTTAGGGTCATGGTCAGGGTCAAGGTCAAGGTCAGGTTCAGGGTGAGAATCAGGGTTAGGGTCAGAGTTACGGTCAGACTTAGGGTCAGGGTCACGGTCAGGGTGAGGTTCAGGGTGAGAGTCAGGGTTAGGTTCAGGTTCAGGGTCATTGTCAAAGTCAGGTTCAGAGTTAGGGTCAGGGTCAGGGTCAGAATCAGGGTCACGGTCAGTGTCAGGCTTAGGGTCAGGGTCAGGGTCAGGGTCAGGTTCATGATCAGGGTCAGTGTCAGGGTTAGGGTTAATGTCAGGGTCAGGGTGAAGTTCAGGGTCAGGGTCACGTTCAGGGTCAGGGTCAGGGTCAAGGTCAGGGTCAGGGTCAGGGTCAGGGTCAAGGTCAGGGTCAGGGTCAGGGTCAAGGTTAGAGTCAGGGTGAGGTTTAGGGTCAGGGTCAGGGTCAGCGTCATGTCAGGTTTAGGGTCAGGGTCAGGGTTAGTGTTAGGGTCAGGGTCAGGTGTAGGATCAGGTTCAGGGCCAGGGTCAGGGTCAGGGTCAGTGTTAGGGTCAGGGTCAGGGTCAGGGTCAGGGTCAGGTTCAGGGTCAAGTTCAGGTTCAAATTCCGGGTCAGGTTCAGGGTCATGGTCAGGGTCAGGATCTGGGTTAGGTTCGGGGACAGGGTCAGGTTCAGGGTCAGGGACAGGGTCAGGTTTAGGGTCAAGGTCAGGGTCAGGGTCAGGGTCACAGTAAGGATAAAGATCAGGGTCAGGGTGAGGGTCAGGGTCACGGTCAGGGTCGCGGTCAGACTTAGGGTCGGTGTCAGAATAAATTTCTGGGTCAGGGTCAGTGTCAGGGTCAGGGTCAGGTCAGGTTTAGGGTCAGGGTCAGTGTCATTGTTAAGGTCAGCATCAGGGTATGGGTCAGGGTCAGGTTCAGTGTCAGGGTCATGATCAGGGTCAGGGTCAGGTTTAGGGTCAGGGTCAGGGTCAAAAGTAGGGTCAAGGTCAGGGTCAGGGTCAGGGTCAGGTCAGGTTCAGTGTCAGGTTCAGGCTGAAGGTGAGGGTCAGGGTCAGGGTCAGAGTGAGGGTCAGGTTCAGGTCAGGCTTAGGGTCAGGGTCATGGTCAGTTTTAGGTTCAGGTCAGGGTCAAGGTCAAGGTCACTGTCATATTTAGAGTCAGGGTAACGTTCAGTGTCAGGGTAAGGGTCACGGTCAGAATTTTGGGTCAGGGTCAAGGTTAGTGTCAGGGTGAGGTTAAAGGTCAGGTTCAGGGCCGGGGTCAAGGTTAGGTCAGGTTTAGGGTCAGGGTCCGGGTCAGTGTCAGGGTTAGGGACGGTGTCAGGGTTAGGGACAGTGTCAGGGTCAAAGTCAGGTTCAGGGTCAGGGTCAGGGTCAGGTTCAGATTTAGAATCAGGGTTAGGGTCAGGGTAAAGGTCAGGGTCAGGGTCAGGGTTAGGGTCAGGGTCAGGGTCAGGGTCAGGGTCAGGTTCACGGTCAGGGTCAAGGTCAAGTTCAGGTTGTAGGTCAGGGTCAGGGTTAAGTTCAGACTTAGGGTCAGGGTCACGGTCAGGGTGAGGTTCAGGGTGAGAGTCAGGGTTAGGTTCAGGTTCAGGGTCATTGTCAGGGTCAGGTTCAGAGTTAGGGTCAGGGTCAGGGTCAGAATCAGGGTCACGGTCAGTGTCAGGGTTAGGGTCAGGGTCAGGGTCAGGTTCATGATCAGGGTCAGTGTCAGGGTTAGGGTTAATATCAGGGTCAGGGTAAAGGTCAATGTCAGGGTCACGTTCAGGGTTAGGGTCAGGGTCAAGTTCAGGGTCAGGGTCAGGGTCAAGGTTAGAGTTAGGGTGAGGTTTAGGGTCAGGGTCAGGGTCAGGGTCATGTCAGGTTTAGGGTCAGGGTCAGGGTCAGTGTTAGGGTCAGGGTCAGGGGTAGGATCATGTTCAGGGCCAGGGTCAGGTTCAGGGTCAGTGTCAGTGTCAGTGTTAGGGTCACGGTCAGGGTTAGGGTCAGGATCAGGTTCAGGGTCAGGGTCAGGGTCAAGTTCAGGTTCAAATTCCGGGTCAGTTTCAGGGTCATGGTCAGGGTCAGGATCTGGGTTAGGTTCAGGGACAGAGTTAGGTTCAGGGTCAGGGACAGGGTCAGGTTTAGGGTCAAGGTTAGGGTCAGGGTCAGGGTCACAGTCAGGATAAAGTTCAGGGTCAGGGTCAGTGTCAAGGTCAGGGTTAGGGTCTAAATCAGGTTCAGGGTCAGTGTCAGAATAAATTTCAGGGTCAGGGTCAGGGTCAGGTCAGGTTTAGGGTCAGGGTCAGTGTCATTGTTAAGGTCAGCATCAGGGTTTGGGTCAGGGTCAGGGTCAGTGTCAGTGTCAGGGTCATGATCAGGGTCAGGGTCAGGGTCAGGTTTAGGGTCAGGGTCAGGGTCAAAAGTAGGGTCAAGGTCAGGGTCAGGTCAGGTTCAGTGTCAGGTTCAGGCTGAAGGTGAGGGTCAGGGTCAGGGTCAGACTGAGGGTCAGGGTCAGGTCAGGCTTATGGGCAGGGTCAGTGTCAATTATAGGGTCAGGGTCAGGGTCATGGTCAGTTTTAGGTTCAGGTCAGGGTCAAGGTCAAGGTCACTTTCATATTTAGAGTCAGGGTAAAGTTCAGTGTTAGGGTAAGGGTCACGGTCAGAATTTTGGGTCAGGGTCAAGGTTAGTGTCAGGGTGAGGTTAAGGGTCAGGTTCAGGGCCGGGGTCAAGGTTAGGTCAGGTTTAGGGTCAGTGTCAGTGTCAGGGTCAGTGTCAGGGTTAGGGACAGTGTCAGGGTCAGGGTCAGATTTAGGGTCAGGGTAAAAGTCAGGGTCACGGTCAGGGTTAGGTTCAGGGTTAGGGTCAGGGTCAGGGTCAAGGTCAGGGTCAGGGTCAGTGTCACGGTCAGGGTTAGGGTCAGGGTCAGGGTCAGGGTTAGGGTCAGGGTAAGGATCAGGGTCAGGGTCAGGGTCAGGGCCAGGTTCAGATTTAGGGTCAGGGTTAGGGTCAGGGTCAAGGTCAGGGTCAGGGTCAGAGTCAGGGTCAGGTTCACGGTCAGGGTCAAGGTCAAGTTCAGGGCGTAGGTCAGGGTCAGGGTTAAGTTCAGTCTAAGGGTCAGGGTCAGGGTCAGGTTCCGAGTTAGGGTCAGGGTCAGGGTCAGGGTCAGGGCCAGGTTCAGATTTAGGGTCAGGGTTAGGGTCAGTTGTAGGGTCAAGGTCAGGGTCAGGGTCAGAGTCAGGGTCAGGGCCAGGGTCAGTGCCAAATTCAGGGTCACGATCAGGATTAGGGTCAGGGTCAGGGTTGGAGTCAGGGCATTGTCAGGGTCAGAGTCAGGGTCAGGGTCACGGTCAGGGTCAGGGTCAGGGTCAGGTTCACGGTCAGGGTCAGGGTCAGAATCAGGGTCACGGTCAGGTTCAGGGTTAGGGTCCGGGTCAGGGTCAGGGTCAGGGTCAGGTCAGGTTCAGGGTGAGGGTAATGGTCAGGGTCAGGGTCAGGTTCAGGGTCAGGGTCAGGGTCAGGGTCAGGGTCAGGGTCACCATCGGTGTCAAGGTCAGGTCAGGGTCAGGGTCAGGGTCATGTCAGGTTTAGGGTCATGGTCTGGGTCAGGGTCATGGGATAGGGTTAGGTTCAGGGTCAGGGTCAGTGTTAGGGTCAGGGTCAGGGTCATGGTCAGGGTCAGAGTCAGGGTCAGGTTCAGGGTCACGGTGTAGACTTAGGGTCAGGGTCAGGGTCGGGGTTAGGATAAATGGCAGGGTCAGGGTCAGCTTCAGGGTCAGTGTCAGGGTCAGGGTCAGCTTCAGTGTCAGTGTAAGGGTCAGGGTCACTGTTAGGGTCAGGGTAAGGGGTAGGAGTAGGGTCAGGGGCAGGGTCAGAGTCACTGTCAGGGTCAGGGTCAGGGTCCGGGTCACGGTCAGGGTCAAGGTCAGAATCAGGGTCACGGTCAAGTTCAGGGTTAGGGTCCGGGTCAGGGTCAGGGTCAGGGTCAGGTCAGGTTCAGGGTGAGGGTAATGGTCAGGGTCAGGGATAGGGTTAGGATCAGGGTCAGGGTCAGGGTCAGGGTCACCATCAGCGTCAAGGTAAGGGTCAGGGTCAGGGTCAGGGTCACGTCAGGTTTAGGGTCATCGTCAGGGTCAGGGTCAGTGTTAGGGTCAGGGTCAGGGTCAGGGTCAAGGTCAGACTTAGGGTCAGGGTCACGGTCTGTGTCGGGTTCAGGTTCAAAGACAGGGTCAGGTTCAGGGTCAAGGTCTGGGTCAGGGTCAGGTTCAGGGTTAGGGTAACAGTCAGGGTCAGGGTCAGGGTCAGGGTAGGGGTCAGGGCATTGTCAGGGTAGGGGTCAGGGTAAGGGTCAGGTTCAGGTTTAGGGTCAAGGTCAGACTTAGGGTCAGGGTCACGGTCAGTGTTACGGTCAGCGTCACGATTAAGGTCAGGGTCAGGGTCACGTTCAGGGTCAGGGTCAGGGTCAGGTTCACTGTCAGGGTCAGGGTCAGGGTTAGGGTCACGGTCAGTGTCAGGGTTGTTAAAAATGGCTCAGTCTTCAAAATAGGTTTAAATAAGAAAATAGGATTTATTAAGAGAATAGAGGTAAGCAAACAGCACTGGGTGCACCGGGAGTCTCCGCTCCACCAGGACGCACACCAGCCACATCAAGTAACCGATTTTTATACTCCTAGACTAATACATATTCATTACTACTTCTAAAAAAATAGGTTATTCTAATTAGCTTCCGGGGTCCAGTCCCTCCTACTGGAGCATGCGCGTCAGTCTCCGGTGGTCCCTCTGGGGGTCTTTCATGCTGAAGGCTAGTAGTCTTCCTCTCCAAGTTTTTTTCTTGTCCTTCCCCTTTGTACTCCTTTGGCACCGTGTCAAGTTTATACAACATCCCCTGCAGGTCTTGTCTCCTAGCCGTCCTTCAGCTTCCTTTTTTTCTTCTTCTTAATCTCTTGGACTCCTGGCCAGATATCAGAGGCCTGCATAGTGTTCCATAACAGTCACTAGTTGTTATCAGCTATTCCGAGGCTCCCAGACATCAAAGAAGTCATACAAACACAAATAGCTTTCTTATTGACACTTCACAAGTAATTAAAACATTCCCTACCAACTATTGACAAAGACAGTCACACCTATAGCCGTGTTAAGTTAATTTCGAAGAAGACAAAACAATAGGAAAAAGGCTGTAACTGCTAGAAATAGAAATCCGGAATAACAAAAGCAAACAAGCTCAAGAATTTGAGGAGTATTTTCTGAAGACTTGATAAATTGACTAGAATGAGGGGGAGACTGGGACACACTGCATCTGTGGTTCAGGAATCTGGCTGCCATTGCAGGGCCCCGAAGCAGACAGAAGCAGACAGGACTTTTCTTTATGGACACGAATTGTTAAAATATTCCTCACAGGGTTAAGGTCAGGGTCAGGGTCAGGTTCATGATCAGGGTCAGTGTCAGGGTTAGGGTTAATGTCAGGGTCAGGGTCAAGGTCAGGGTCAGGGTCACGGTCAGGGTCAGGGTCAGGGTCAGGGTCAAGGTTAGAGTCAGGGTGAGGTTTAGGGTCAGGGTCAGGGTCAGGGACAGGGTCAGTGTCAGGGTTAGGGTCAGGGTCAGGGTCATGTTCAGGGTTAGGGTCAGGATCCAGTTCAGGGTCAGGGTTAGTGTCAGGGTCAGGTTCCGAGTTAGGGTCAGGGTCAGGGTCAAGGTCAGGGTCAGGGTCAGGGTCAAGGTCAGGGTCAGGGTCAGGGTCATGGTCAGGGTCAGAGTCAGGGTCAGGGTCACGGTGTAGACTTAGGGTCAGGGTCAGGGTCGGGGTTAGGATAAATGTCAGGGTCAGGGTCAGCTTCAGGGTCAGTGTTAGGGTCAGGGTCACGGTTAGGGTCAGGGTAAGGGGCAGGAGTAGGGTCAAGGTCAGGGTCAGGGTCAGGGTCATGGTCAGGGTCAGAGTCAGGGTCAGGGTCACGGTGTAGACTTAGGGTCAGGGTCAGGGTCGGGGTTAGGATAAATGTCAGGGTCAGGGTCAGTTTCAGGGTCAGGGTCAGGTTCAGGATCACGGTCAGGGTCAGGGTCAGAATCAGGGTCACGGTCAGGTTCAGGGTTAGGGTCCGGGTCAGTGTCAGGGTCAGGGTCAGGTCAGGTTCAGGGTGAGGGTAATGGTCAGGGTCAGGGATAGGGTTAGGTTCAGGGTCAGGGTCAGGGTCACCATCAGCGTCAAGGTCAGGGTCAGGGTCAGGGTCACTGTCAGGGTCAGGGTCAGGGTCATGTCATGTTTAGGGTCACGGTCAGGGTCAGGGTCAGGGGTAGGGTTAGGTTCAGGGTCAGTATCAGTGTTAGGGTCATGGTCAGGGTCAGGTCAGGGTCAGGGTCAGACTTAGGGTCAGGGTCACGGTCAGGGTCGGGTTCACGTTCAAAGACAGGGTCAGGTTCAGGGTCAAGGTCTGGGTCAGGGTCAGGTTCAGGGTTAGGGTAACAGTCAGGGTCAGATTCAAGGTAGGGGTCAGGGCATTGTCAGGTTAGGGGTCAGGGTCAGGGTCAGGGTCAGGGTTAGGGTCAAGGTCAGGGTCAGGGTCACGGTCAGTGTTACGGTCAGGGTCACGATTAAGGTCAGCGTAAGGGGCAGGGTTAGAGTCAGGATCAGGGTCAGGTTCACTGTCAGGGTCAGGGTCAGGGTTAGGGTCACGGTCAGGGTCAGGGTCAGAATCAGGGTCACGGTCAGTGTCAGGGTTAGGGTCAGGGTCAGGGTCAGTTTCATGATCAGGGTCAGAGTCAGGGTTAGGGTTAATGTCAGGGTCAGGGTCAAGGTCAGGGTCAGGGTCAGGGTCAGGGTCAGGGTCAGGGTCAGGGTCAAGGTTAGAGTCAGGGTGAGGTTTAGGGTCAGGGTCAGGGTCACCATCAGCGTCAAGGTCAGGGTCAGGGTCAGGGTCACTGTCAGGGTCAGGGTCAGGGTCATGTCATGTTTAGGGTCACGGTCAGGGTCAGGGTCAGGTGTAGGGTTAGGTTCAGGGTCAGTATCAGTGTTAGGGTCATGGTCAGGGTCAGGTCAGGGTCAGGGTCAGACTTAGGGTCAGGGTCACGGTCAGGGTCGGGTTCACGTTCAAAGACAGGGTCAGGTTCAGGGTCAAGGTCTGGGTCAGGGTCAGGTTCAGGGTTAGGGTAACAGTCAGGGTCAGATTCAAGGTAGGGGTCAGGGCATTGTCAGGTTAGGGGTCAGGGTCAGGGTCAGGGTCAGGGTTAGGGTCAAGGTCAGGGTCAGGGTCACGGTCAGTGTTACGGTCAGGGTCACGATTAAGGTCAGCGTAAGGGGCAGGGTTAGAGTCAGGATCAGGGTCAGGTTCACTGTCAGGGTCAGGGTCAGGGTTAGGGTCACGGTCAGGGTCAGGGTCAGAATCAGGGTCACGGTCAGTGTCAGGGTTAGGGTCAGGGTCAGGGTCAGTTTCATGATCAGGGTCAGAGTCAGGGTTAGGGTTAATGTCAGGGTCAGGGTCAAGGTCAGGGTCAGGGTCAGGGTCAGGGTCAGGGTCAGGGTCAGGGTCAAGGTTAGAGTCAGGGTGAGGTTTAGGGTCAGGGTCAGGGTCAGGGACAGGGTCAGTGTCAGGGTTAGTGTCAGGGTCACGGTCAGGTTCAAGGTTAGGGTCCGGGTCAGTGTCAGGGTCAGGGTCAGGTTAGGTTCAGTGTGAGGGTAATGATCAGGGTCAGGGATAGGGTTAGGGTCAGGGTCAGGGTCAGGGTCACCATCAGCGTCAAGGTCAGGGTCACTGTCAGGGTCACTGTCAGGGTCAGGGTCAGGGTCAGGGTCATGTCATGTTTAGGGCCACGGTCAGGGTCAGGGTCAGGGGTAGGGTTAGGTTCAGGGTCAGTATCAGTGTTAGGGTCATGGTCAGGGTCAGGTCAGGGTCAGGGTCAGACTTAGGGTCAGGGTCACGGTCAGGGTCGGGTTCACGTTCAAAGACAGGGTCAGGTTCAGGGTCAAGGTCTGGGTCAGGGTCAGGTTCAGGGTTAGGGTAACAGTCAGGGTCAGATTCAAGGTAGGGGTCAGGGCATTGTCAGGGTAGGGGTCAGGGTCAGGGTCAGGGTCAGGGTTAGGGTCAAGGTCAGGGTCAGGGTCAGGGTCACGGTCAGTGTTACGGTCAGGGTCACGATTAAGGTCAGAGTAAGGGGCAGGGTTAGAGTCAGGATCAGGGTCAGGTTCACTGTCAGGGTCAGGGTCAGGGTTAGGGTCACGGTCAGGGTCAGGGTCAGGTTCATGATCAGGGTCAGGGTCAGGTTTAGGGTTAATGTCAGGGTCAGGGTCAAGGTCAGGGTCAGGGTCACGGTCAGGGTCAGGGTCAGGGTCAGGGTCAGGGTCAGGGTTAAGGTTAGAGTCAGGGTGAGGTTTAGGTTCAGGGTCAGGGTCAGGGTCAAGGTTAGAGTCAGGGTGAGGTTTAGGGTCAGGGTCAGGGACAGGGTCAGTGTCAGGGTTAGGGTCAGGGTCAGGGTCAGGGTCAGGGTTAGGGTCAGGATCCAGTTCAGGGTCAGGGTTAGGGTCAGGGTCAGTGTCAGGGTCAAGGTCAGGGTCAGGGTCAGGGTCAGGGTCAGGGTGAGGGTCAGGTTCACGGTCAGGATCAAGGTCAATTTCAGTGTGTAGGTCAGGGTCAGGGTTAAGTTCAGTCTAAGGGTCAGGTTCAGGGCCAGGTGTAGAGTTAGGGTCAGGGCCAGGGTCAGTGCCAAATTCAGGGTCACGATCAGGATTAGGGTCAGGGTCAGGGTCAGGGTCAGGGTCGGAGTCAGGGCATTGTCAGGGTCAGGTTTGGGGTCTGGGTCAGGGTCAGGGTCAGGGTCAGGGTCAGGGTCAGGGTCAGGGTCAGGGTCAGTTTCAGGGTCAGGGTCAGGGTCAGGGTCAGGGTCAGGGTCAGGGTCAGGGTCAAGTTCAGTTGTAGGGTCAAGGTCAGGTTCAGGGTCAGGTCAGTGTCAGGGTCAGGGTCAGGGTCTGGGCAGGGTCAAGGTCAAGTTCAGGGTGTTGGTCAGGGTCAGGGTTAGGTTCAGTGTCATGGTCAGGGTAAGGTTCAGTTTCAGAGTTAGGGTCAGGGTCAGGGTCAGGGTTAGGGTCACAGTCAAAGATAGGAACAGGGTTAGGGTTTGGGTCAGGGTCAGGGACATATTCAGGGTCAGGGTTAAGTCAGGGTCAAGGTCAAGGTCAGGGTCAGGTTCAGGTCAGGTTTAGGGTCAGGGTCAGGGTCATGGTCAGGGTCAAGGTCAGGGTCAGGGTCAGGGTCATGGTCAGCGTCAGAGTCAGGGTCAGGTTCACGGTGTAGACTTAGGGTCAGGGTCAGGGTCGGGGTTAGGATAAATGTCAGGGTCAGAGTCAGCTTCAGGGTCAGTGTTAGGGTCAGGGTCATGGTTAGGGTCAGGGTAAGGGGTAGGAGTAGGGTCAGGGGCAGGGTCAGGTTCACTGTCAGTTTCAGGGTCAGGGTCAGGGTCAGTGTCAGGGTCAGGGTCAGGCTCAGGGTCAGAATCAGGGTCACAGTCAGGTTCAGGGTTAGGTTCCGGGTCAGTGTCAGGGTCAGGGTCAGGTCAGGTTCAGGGTGAGGGTAATGGTCAGGGTCAGGGATAGGGTTAGGATCAGGGTCAGGGTCAGGGTCACCATCAGCGTCAAGGTCAGGGTCAGGGTCAGGGTCATGTCAGGTTTAGGGTCAGGGTCAGGGTCAGGGGATAGGTTTAGGTTCAGGGTCAGGGTCAGTGTTAGGGTCAGGGTCAGGGTCAGGGTCAGGGTCAAGGTCAGACTTAGGGTCAGGGTCACGGTCAGGGTCGGGTTCACGTTCAAAGACAGGGTCAGGTTCAGGGTTAGGGTAACAGTCAGGGTCAGGGTCAGGGTAGGGGTCAGGGCATTGTCAGGGTAGAGGTCAGGGTCAGGGTCAGGGTCAGGGTTAGGGTCAAGGTCAGGGTCAGGGTTAGGGTCACGGTCAGTGTTACGGTCAGCGTCACGATTAAGGTCAGGGTAAGGGGCAGAGGTAGAGTCAGCATCAGGGTCAGGTTCACTGTCAGGGTCAGTGTCAGGGTTAAGGTCAGGGTCAGGGTCAGGTTCATGATAAGGGTCAGTGTCAGGGTTAGGGTTAATGTCAGGGTCAGGGTCAAGGTCAGGCTCAGGGTCTCGTTCAGGGTCAGCGTCAGGTTCAGGGTCAGGTTCAGGGTCAGGGTCAGGGTCAAGGTTAGAGTCAGGGTGAGGTTTAGTGTCAGGGTCAGGGTCAGGGACAGGGTCAGTGTCAGGGTTAGGGTCAGGGTCAGGGTCATGTTCAGGTTTACTGTCAGGATCCAGTTCAGGGTCAGAGTTAGGGTCAGGGTCAGTGTCAGGGTCAAGGTCAGGGTCAGGGTGAGGGTCAGGGTTAGGGTCAGGTTCACAGTCAGGGTCAAGGTCAAGTTCAGGGTGTAGGTCAGGGTCAGGGTTAAGTTCAGTCTAAGGGTCAGGGTCAGGGTCAGGTTCCGAGTTAGGGTCAGGGTCAGGGTCAGGGTCAGTGTCACCGTAAGGGATAGGGTCAGGGTTAGGGTCAGGGTCAGGGTCAGATTCAGGGTCAGGTGTAGAGTTAGGGTCAGGGCCAGGGTCAGTGCCAAATTCAGGGTCACGATCAGGATTAGGGTCAGGGTCAGGCTCAGGGTCAGGGTCGGAGTCAGGGCATTGTCAGGGTCAGGTTCGGGGTCTGGGTCAGGGACAGGGTCAGGGTCAGGGTCAGGGTCAGTTTCAGGGTCAGGGTCAGGGTCAGGGTCAGGGTCAAGTTCAGTTGTAGGGTCAAGGTCAGGGTCAGGGCCAGGGTCAGTGCCAGGGTAAGGGTCAGGGTCTGGGTCAGGGTCAGAGTCAGAGTCAGGGCTAGGGTCAGGGTCAGGGTCAGGGTCAGGGTTAGGATAAGCGTCAGTGTCAGGGTCAGGGTCAGGTTTAGGGTCAGAGTCATGGTCAGGGTCAGGGTGAGGGTCAGGGACAGGTCAGGTTTAGGTGCAGGGTCAGTGTCAGTGTCAGGTTCAGGGTCAGGGTCATGGTCAGGTCAGGGTCAGGGTCAGATTCACGGTCAGAATTAGGTTCAGGGTCACGGTCAGGGTCAGGGTCAGTGTCAGGGTCAGGGTCAGGGTCTCGGTCAGAGTTTTAAGGTCAGGGTCAGTGTTAGAGTCAGGGTCAGGAGTAGGGATAGGTTCAGGGTCAGTATCATGGTCACGGTCAGGGTCAGGGTCAGGATCAGGGTCAAGTTCAAGTTCAGGGTGTAGGTCAGGGTCAGGGTTAGGTTCAGTGTCATGGTCAGGGTCAGGTTCAGAGTTAGGGTCATGGTCAGGGTCAGGGTTAGGGTCACAGTCAAATTTAGGGTCAGGGTTAGGGTCAGGGTCAGGGTCAGGTTCAGTGTGAGGTGTAGGGTCAGGGTCAGGGCCAGGGTCAGGGCCAAATTCAGGGTCAACATCAGGATTAGTATCAGGGTCAGGGTCAGGGTCAGGGTCAGAATCACGGAATTGTCAGGGTCAGGGTCGGGGTAAGGGTCAGCGTCATTCTCAGGGTCAGGCTCAGGGTTATGATCAGGTTTAGGGTCAGGGTCATGGTAAGGGTTAGTTTCAAAATCAGTGTCAGGGTCACGTTTATGGTCAGTGTCAGGGTCCGTGTCAAAGTCAGTGTTAGGGTCAGTGTCAGAGTCAGGGTCAGGTTCAGATTTAGGGTCAGTGTCTGGTTCAGAGTCAGGGTCAGGTCAGGCTTAGGGGCAGGGTCAGTGTCAGGGTCAGGGTCAGGGTTAGGGTCATGGTCAGTGTCAGTGTCAGGGTCAGGTTAAGGATCAGAGTAAGGGTCAGGGTCAGGGTTAGGGTCATGGTCAGTGTCAGGGTCAGGGTCAGGGTCAGTGTTAAGTTCAGGGTCAGGGTCAAGGTCAAGGTCACGGTCAGATTTAGGGTCAGGTTCACGTTCAGGTTCAGGGTTAGTGTCACGGTCAGAATTTTGGGTCAGGGTCAAGGTTAGTGTCAGGGTGAGGTTTAGGGTCAGGGTCAGGACCGGGGTCAAGGTTAGGTCAGGTTTAGGGTCAGTGTCAGGGTCAGGGTCAGGGTCAGGGTCAGGATCAGGTTCAGAGTTAGGGTCAGGGTCAGGGTCAGGGTCAGGTGTAGGGTCATTGTCAGGGCAAGGGTCAAGGCCAAAGTAAGGGTCAGGGTCACGGTTAGCGTCAGGATCAGGGTCAGGGTCGGAATCAGGGCATTGTCAGGGTCATGGTCGGGGTCAGGGTCAGGGTCAGGTTCAGGGTCAGGGTCAGTGTCAGGGTTAGGGTCAGGTTCAGGGTCAGGGTTAGGGACAGGGGTATGGACAGTGTCAGGGTCAGGATCAGGGTCAGGTTCAGATTTAGGGTCAGGGTCAGAGTCAGGGTCAGGGTCAGGTTTAGTTTCAGGGTCAGGGTCAGGGTCAGGGTCAGAATCAGGGTTAGGTTCAGGGTCAGCGTCAGGGTCAGGTTCAGAATTAAGGTCAGGTTCAGGGTCAGGGTCAGTGTCACGGTCAGTGTTACGGTCAGGGTCACGATTAAGGTCAGGTTAAGGGGTAGGGGTAGGGTAAGGATCAGGGTCAGGGTCACTGTCAGGGTCAGGGTTAAGGTCACGCTCAGGGTCACGGTCAGTGTCAGGGTCACTGTCAGGGTCAGGTTTAGTGTCAGGGTCAGGATCAGGGTCAGGGGTAGTGTTAGTTTCAGGGTCACGGTCATGGTCCCGGTCAGGGTCAGAGTCAGGGTCAGGGTCACGGTTATGGTCAAGTTCAGGGTGTAGTTCAGAGTCAGGGTCAGCATCAGGGTCAGGATCAGCGTAACGGTCAGGGTCAGTGTAAGTGTCAGGGTCAGGGTCAGGGTAATGTTCAGGGTCAGGGTCAAGGTCAAGTTCAGGGTCAGGCCAGGGTGATGGTCAGGGTCAGGGTCACGGTATTTCTTAGAATCAGGGACAGGGTCAGGGTCAGGGTTAAGGTCAGGGTCAGGTTCAAGGTCAGGGTCAGGGTCAGGGTCAGGTTCAGGGTTAAGTTCAGGGTCAGGTTCAGGGTCAAGGTCAGGTTTATGTTCAGGGTCAGGGTCAGGGTCAGGGTCAGGTTTATATTCAGGGTCACAGTCAGGGTCAGGGTCAGGACAAGGGTTAGGGTCAGAGTGAGGGTCAGGGTCAAGGTCAGGGTTAGGGTCAGGGTCAGTTTGAGGTTCAGGGTCACGGTCAGGGTCTCAGTCAGACAGTGTCAAGGTCATGTTCAGGGTCAGTGTCAGGCTCAGGGAAAGTGGTAGGGTCAGGGTCTGGTTTAGTGTTAAGGTCAGGGTCAGACTTAGGGTCAGGGTAAGTGACAGGGTCAGGGTCAGTGTTAGGGCAAGGGTCAGGGTTAGAGTCAGGGTCAGGGTCAAGGTCATGATCAGGGTCACGGTCAGAATTAGGGTAAGGGTTAGGGTCACAGTCAGACTGAGGTTCAGTGTCAGTATCAGATTCAGGGTCAGGGTCAGGGTCAGGGTCAGGGTGAGGGTCTGGTTTAGTGTCAGGGTCAGGGACAGGGTCAGGTTCAGATTTAGGGTCAGGGTTAGGGTCAGGGTCAAGGTTAGGGTCAGGGTCAGGGTCAAGTTCTGAGTCAGGTGTAGAGTCAGGGTCAGGGCCAGGGTCAGTGCCAAATTCAGGGTAACGTTCAGGATAAGGGTCAGGGTCAGGTTCAGGGTCAGGGACAGGTCAGGTTTAGGGGCAGGGTCAGTGTCAGGGTCAGGGTCAGGGTCAGGGTCAACGTCAGGGTCAGGGTCAGGTTCACGGTCAGAGTTGAGGTTCAGGGTCACGGTTAGGGTTAGGGTCAGGGTCAGGGTCAGAGTTGAGGGTCAGGGTCACAGTCAGAATTTTAAGTTCAGGGTCAGTGTTAGAGTCAGGGTGATGTTTAGGGTTAGGGTCAGGGTCAGGTCAGGTTTAGGGTCAGGGTAAGTGTTAGGGTCAGGGTCAGGAGTACGGTTAGGTTCAGGGTCAGTATCAGGGTCACGGTCAGGGTCAGGATCAGGGTCAAGGTCAAGTTCAGGGTGTAGGTCAGGGTCAGGGTTAGGTTCAGTGTCATGGTCAGGGTCAGGGTCAGGTTCAGAGTTAGGGTCAGGGTCAGGGTCAGGGTTAGGGTCACGGTCAAATTTAGGGTCAGGGTCAGGGTCAGGGTAGGGGTCAGAGCATTGTCAGGTTAGTGGTCAGGGTCAGGGTCAGGGTTAGGGTCAAGTTCAGGGTCATGGTCAGGCTCACGGTCAGTGTTACGGTCAGGGTCACGATTAAGGTCAGGGTAAGGGGCAGGGGTAGGGTCAGGGTCAGGGTCAGGGTCACTGTCAGGGTCAGGGTCAGGGTCATGTCATGTTTAGGGCCATGGTCAGGGTCAGGGTCAGGGGTAGGGTTAGGTTCAGGGTCAGTATCAGTGTTAGGGTCATGGTCAGGGTCAGGTCAGGGTCAGGGTCAGGGTCAAGGTCAGACTTAGGGTCAGGGTCACGGTCAGATTCGGGTTCATGTTCAAAGACAGGGTCAGGTTCAGGGTCAAGGTCTGGGTCAGGGTCAGGTTCAGGGTTAGGGTAACAGTCAGGGTCAGGGTCAGGGTCAGGTTAGGGGGCAGGGGTAGGGTCAGGATCAGGGTCAGGGTCACTGTCAGGGTCAGGGTCAGGGTCAGGTTCAGGGTCAGAATCAGGGTTACGGTCAATGTCAGGGTTAGGGTCAGGGTCAGGGTCAGGGTCAGGTTCATGATCAGGGTCAGTGTCAGGGTTAGGGTTAAAGTCAGGTTCAGGGTCAGGGTTAGGGTCAGGGTCGGGGACAGGGTCAGGGTTAGGTTCAGGGTTAGGGTCAGGGTCCAAGTCAGTGTTAGGGTCAGGGTTAGGGTCAGGGTCAGGTTTAGGTTCAGGGTCAGCGTTAGGGTCAGGTTCAGAATTAAGGTCAGGTTCAGGGTCAGGGTCAGGGTCATGGTCAGGGTTAGGGTCAAGTTCAGGGTCATGGTCAGGGTCACGGTCAGTGTTACGGTCAGGGTCACGATTAAGGTCAGGGTAAGGGGCAGGGGTAGGGTCAGGATCAGGGTCAGGGTCACTGTCAGGGTCAGGGTCAGGGTCATGTCATGTTTAGGGTCACGGTCAGGGTCAGGGTCAGGGGTAGGGTTAGGTTCAGGGTCAGTATCAGTGTAAGGGTCATGGTCAGGGTCAGGTCAGGGTCAGGGTCAAGGTCAGACTTAGGGTCAGGGTCACAGTCAGGGTCGGGTTCAGGTTCAAAGACAGGGTCAGGTTCAGTGTCAAGGTCTGGGTCAGGGTCAGGTTCAGGGTTAGGGTAACAGTCAGGGTCAGGGTCAGGTTAGGGGGCAGGTGTAGGTTCAGGATCAGGGTCAGGGTCACTGTCAGGGTCAGGGTCAGGTTCATGATCAGGGTCAGTGTCGGGGTTAGGGTTAATGTCAGGGTCAGGGTCAAGGTCAGGGTCAGGGTGAGGTTTAGGTTCAGGGTCAGGGTCAGGGTCATGTCAGGTTTAGGGTCAGGGTCAGGGTCAGTGTTAGGGTCAGGGTCAGGGGTAGGATCAGGTTCAGGGCCAGGGTCAGGGTCGGGGTCAGTGTCAGTGTCAGTGTTAGGGTCAGGGTCAGGGTCAGGGTCAGTATCAGGGTCAGGGTCAGGGTCCAGTTCAGGTTCAAAGTCCGGGTCAGGTTCACGGTCATGGTCAGGGTCAGGATCTCGTTAGGTTCAGGGACAGGATCAGGGTCAGGGTCAGGGACAGGGTCAGGTTTAGGGTCAAAGTCACGGTCAGGGTCAGGGTCACGGTCAGGGTAAAGTTCAGGGTCAGGGTCAGTGTCAGAGTAAATTTCAGGGTCAGGTTCAGTGTCAGGGTCATGATCAGGGTCAGGGTCAGGGTCACGGTCAGACTTAGGATCAGGTACAGGGTCAGGGTCAGTATTATGGTCTGTGTCAGGATCAGGGTCAGGGTCAGGGTCAGTGTTAGGGTCAGTGTCAGGATCAGGGTCAGGGTCACGGTCAGACTTAGGGTCAGGGTCAGGGTCAGGGTTAGGGTCATGGTCAGGGTCAGGGTCAACGTCAGGGTCTGGGTTAGGGTCAGGGTCGGGGAAAGTGTCAGGGTCAGGGTCAGGGTTAGGGTCAGGTTCAGTGTCAAAGTTAGGGTCAGGGTTAGGGTCAGGTTTAGTGTCAGGGTCAGGGTCAAGTTCAGGTTTAATTTCAAGGTCAGGGTCAGGGTCAGGTTTAGGGTCACGGTAAGGGGTAGGGTCAGGTTCAGAGTCAGGTTCAGTGTCAGTGTCAGGGTCACGGTCAGCGTCAGGGTCAGGGTTAGGGTCAGGGTCGGGGACAGGGTCAGGGTTAGGTTCAGGGTTAGGGTCAGGGTCCAAGTCAGTGTTAGGGTCAGGGTTAGGTTCAGGATTAGAGTGAGGGTCAGGGTCAGGTCAGGCTTAGGGGCAGGGTCAGTGTCAGGGTCACTGTCAGGGTTAAGGTCTGGGTCAGGGTCGGGTTAGGGGTCAGAGCATTGTCAGGTTAGTGGTCAGGGTCAGGGTCAGGGTTAGGGTCAAGTTCAGGGTCATGGTCAAGGTCACGGTCAGTGTTACGGTCAGGGTCACGATTAAGGTCAGGGTAAGGGGCAGGGGTAGGGTCAGGATCAGGGTCAGGGTCACTGTCAGGGTCAGGGTCAGGGTCATGTCATGTTTAGGGTCACGGTCAGGGTCAGGGTCAGGGTCAGGGGTAGGGTTAGGTTCAGGGTCAGTATCAGTGTTAGGGTCATGGTCAGGGTCAGGTCAGGGTCAGGGTCAGGGTCAGGGTTAGAGTCAGGGTGAGGTTTTGGGTCAGGGTCAGGGTAACATTCAGGGTCAGGGTCAGGGTCAGGGTCAGTGTTAGGGTCAGGGTCAGGGGTAGGATCAGGGTTAGGATATGGTCAGGTTCAGGGTCAGGGTCAGTGTCAGAGTAAATTTCAGGGTCAGGGTCAGTGTCAGGGTCAGGGTCTAGTTCAGGGTTAATGTGAAGGTCTGGGTCAGGTCAGGGTCAGGTTTAGAGTCGGGTCAGGGGTAGGGTAAGTTTCAGAGTCAGGTTCAGGGTCAGTGTCAGGGTCACGGTCAGCGTCAGGGTCAGGGTCAGAATTAGGGTCGGGGACAGGGTCAGTGTTAAATTCAGGGTTAGGGTCAGGGTCCAAGTCAGTGTTAGGGACA
The DNA here is from genome assembly GCA_963989345.1 of Clangula hyemalis. The sequence continues at coordinate 2,626,018 of OZ022456.1, read as the reverse complement.
GGGTCAGGGTCAGGATCAGGGTCAGGGTCACTGTCAGTGTCTGGGTCAGGGTCAGGGTCAGGGTCAGGGTCAGGGTCAGGGTCACGGTCAGGGTTAGGGTCAGGGTCAGGGTCAGTGTCAGGGTCAGGGTCAGGGTCAGGTTCAGGGTCACAGTCAGGGTCAGGGTCAGGGTAGGGGTCAGGGCATTGTCAGGGTAGGGGTCAGGGTCAGGGTCAGGGTCAGGGTCAGGGTTAGGGTTAGGGTCAGGGTCAGGGTCACAGTCAGGGTCAGTGTTACCGTCAGGGTCAATATTAAGGTCAGGGTAAGGGGCAGGGGTAGGGTCAGGATCAGGGTCAGGGTCACTGTCAGGGTCAGGGTCACGGTCAGGGTCAGGTTCAGGGTCAGGGTCAGAATCAGTGTCACGGTCAGTGTCAGGGTTAGGGTCAGGGTCAGGGTCAAGGTCAGGTTTATGATCAGGGTCAGGGTCAGGGTTAGGGTTAATGTCAGGGTCATGGTCAAGTTCAGGCTCAGGGTCACGTTCAGGGTCAGGGTCAGGGTCAGGTTCAGGGTCAGGGTCAGGGTCAAGGTTAGAGTCAGGGTGAGGTTTTGGGTCAGGGTCAGGGTAACATTCAGGGTCAGGGTCAGGGTCAGGGTCAGTGTTAGGGTCAGGGTCAGGGGTAGGATCAGGGTTAGGATATGGTCAGGTTCAGGGTCAGGGTCAGTGTCAGAGTAAATTTCAGGGTCAGGGTCAGTGTCAGGGTCAGGGTCAGGTCTGGTTTAGGGTCAGGGTCAGTGTCATTGTTAGGGTCAGCATCAGGGTTTGGGTCAGGGTCAGGGTCAGTGTTAGTGTAAGGGTCAGGGTCAGTGTCAGGGTCATGATCAGGGTTAGGGTCAAGGTCAGGTTCAGGGTCAGGGCGAGGGTCAGGTTCACGGTCAGGGTCACGGTCAGACATAGGGTCAGGTTCAGGGTCACTTTCAGTGTCAGGGTTAGGGTCAGGTTTAGGGTCACGGTCAGGGTCAAAGTTAGGGTCAAGGTCAGGGTCAAGGTCAGGGTCAGGGTCAGGTCAGGTTCAGTGTCAGGTTCAGGTTGAAGGTCAGGGTCAGGTTCAGAGTGAGGGTCAGGGTCAAATCAGGTTTAGGGTCAGGGTCAGGGTCAGGGTCAGGGTCAGGGTTAGCGTCATGGTCAGTGTCAGTGTCAGGGTCAGGTTAAGGGTCAGGGTAAGGGTCAGGGTCAGGGTTAGGTTCAGGGTCAGGGTCAGGGTCAGGGTCAGGTTCAGGGTCAGTGTTAGGTTCAGGGTCAGGGTCAAGGTCAAGGTCACGGTCAGATTTAGGGTCAGGTTTATGTTCAGGGTCAGGGTCAGGGTGACGGTCAGAATTTTGGGTCAGGGTCAAGGTTAGTGTCAGGGTGAGATTTAGGGTCAGGGTCAGGGCCGGGGTCAGGGTCAGGTCAGATTTAGTGCCAGGATCAGGGTCAGTGTCAGGGTCAGGTTCAGTGTTGGAATCAGGGCATTGTCAGGGTCAGGTTCAGGGTCAGGGTCAGGGTCAGGGTCAGGGTCACGGTCAGGGATAGGGTCAGGTTTAGGGTCAGGGTCAGGGTAAAGGTCAAGGTCAGGGTCAGAATCAGGGTCAGGTTTAGGTTCAGGGTCAGTGTCAATATCAAGGTCAAGGTCAGGGTCAAGGTCAAGTTCAAGGTCAGGGTTAGGGTCAAGGTCAAGGTCAGGGTCAGGGTCATGGTCAGGGTCAAGGTAAAGTTCAGGGTCAGGGTCAGGGTCAAGGTCAAGGTCAAGGTCGGGTTCGGAGTCAGGGTCAGGGTTAGGATCATGGTAAAGGTCAAAGTAAAGTTCAGGGTCAGGGTCAAGGTCACGTTAAGTTTAAGGTTCAGGGTCTGTGTTAGATTCAGGGTCAGTGTCACGGTCAGGGTAAAGGTCAAGGTACAGTTCAAGGTCAAGTTCAGGGCCAGGGTCAATATCAAGGTCAGGTTCAGTTTCATGTTCAGGGTCAGGGTCAGGGTCAGGGTCACGGTCAGGGATAGGGTCAGGGTTAGGGTCACGGTCAGGGTCAGGGTCAGGGTTAGGGTCAGAAACAGGGTAAGGGTCAGGGTCAGGGTAAAGGTCAAGGTCAGGGTCAGAATCAGGGTCAGGTTCAGTGTCAGGGTCAGGTTAAGGGTCAAGGTCAGGGTCAGGGGTAGGGTCAGGCTCAGGGTCAGGTGCACTTTCAGGGTCATGTTCATACTTAGGTTCAGGGTCTTGGTCAGGTTCAAGTTCAGTGACAAGGTCAGTGACAAGGTCAAGGTCAAGTTCAAGGTCAAAGTCAGGGTCAGGTTCAGGGTCAGTGTCCGGTTCAGGTTCAGTGTCAGGGTCAGGGACAGGTTCAGAATCAGGGTCAGGGTCAAGGTCAGGGTTAGGTTCAGTGTCAGGGTCAGGGTTAGGGTCAGGGTCGGGGACAGGGTCAGGGTTAGGTTCAGGGTTAGGGTCAGGGTCCAAGTCAGTGTTAGGGTCAGGGTTAGGTTCAGGATCAGAGTGAGGGTCAGGGTCAGGTCAGGCTTAGGGGCAGGGTCAGTGTCAGGGTCACTGTCAGGTTAAGGTCTGGGTCAGGGTCGGGTTAGGGGTCAGAGCATTGTCAGGTTAGTGGTCAGGGTCAGGATCAGGGTTAGGGTCAAGTTCAGGGTCATGGTCAGGGTCACGGGCAGTGTTACGGTCAGGGTCACGATTAAGGTCAGGGTAAGGGGCAGGGGTAGGGTCAGGATCAGGGTCAGGGTCACTGTCAGGGTCAGGGTCAGGGTCATGTCATGTTTAGGGTCACGGTCAGGGTCAGGGTCAGGGTCAGGGGTAGGGTTAGGTTCAGGGTCAGTATCAGTGTTCGGGTCATGGTCAGGGTCAGGTCAGGGTCAGGGTCAGGGTCAAGGTCAGACTTAGGGTCAGGGTCACGGTCAGGGTCGGGTTCAGGTTCAAAGACAGGGTCAGGTTCAGGGTCAAGGTCTGGGTCAGGGTAAGGTTCAGGGTTAGGGTAACTGTCAGGGTTTGGGTCAGGGTCATGTTAGGGGGCAGGGGTAGGGTCAGGATCAGGGTCAGGGTCACTCTCAGTGTCAGGGTCAGGGTCAGAATCAGGGTCACGGTCAGTGTCAGGGTTAGGGTCAGGGTCAGGGTCAGGGTCAGATTCATGATCAGGGTCAGTGTCAGGGTTAGGGTTAATGTCAGGGTCAGGTTCAGGGTCAGGGTCTGGGTCAGGGTCAGGGTCAGGGTCAGGGTCAAGGTCAGGGTCAGGGTCAAGGTTAGAGTCAGGCTGAGGTTTAGGGTCAGTGTCAGGGTCAGGGTCATGTCAGGTTTAGGGTCAGGGTCAGGGTCAGTGTTAGGGTCAGGGTCAGGGGTAGGATCAGGTTCAGGGCCAGGGTCAGGGTCGGGGTCAGTGTCAGTGTCAGTGTTAGGGTCAGGGTCAGGGTCAGGATCAGGTTCAGGGTCAGGGTCAAGTTCAGGTTCAAATTCCGGGTCAGGTTCAGGGTCATGGTCAGGGTCAGGATCTGGGTTAGGTTCAGGGACAGGGTCAGGTTCAGGGTCAGGGACAGGGTCAGGTTTAGGGTCAGGGTCAGGGTCAGGGTTAGGGTCAGAATCAGGTTCAGGGTCAGTGTCAGAGTAAATTTCAGGGTCGCGGTCAGTGTTAGGGTCAGGGTCAGGTCAGGTTTAGGGTCAGGGTCAATGTCATTGTTAAGGTCAGCATCAGGGTTTGGGTCAGGGTCAGGTTCAGTGTCAGGGTCATGATCAGGGTCAGGGTCAGGTTTAGGGTCAGGGTCAGGGTCAAAGGTAGGGTCAAGGTCAGGGTCAGGGTCAGGGTCAGGTCAGGTTCAGTGTCAGGTTCAGGCTGAAGGTGAGTGTCAGGGTCAGGGTCAGAGTGAGTGGACAGGGTCAGGTCAGGCTTAGGGGCAGGGTCAGTGTCAGGGATAGGGTCAGGGTCAGGGTCATGGTCAGTTTTAGGTTCAGGTCAGGGTCAAGGTCAAGGTCACTGTCATATTTAGTGTCAGGGTAACGTTCAGTGTCAGGGAAAGGGTCATGGTCAGAATTTTGGGTCAGGGTCAAGGTTAGTGTCAGGGTGAGGTTAAGGGTCAGGGTCAGGGTCAGGGTCAGGATCAGTTTCAGATTTAGGGTCAGGGTCAGTTTCAGTGTTAGAGTTAGGGTCAGGGGTAGGATCAGGGTTAGTGTCAGGGTGAGGTTAAGGGTCAGGGTCAGGACCGGGGTCAAGGTTAGGTCAGGTTTAGGGTCAGGGTCCGGGTCAGTGTCAGGGTCAGTGTCAGGGTTAGGGACAGTGTCAGGGTCAGGTTCAGATTTAGGGTCAGGGTCAGAGTCAGGGTCACGGTCAGGGTTAAGTTCAGGGTCAGGGTCAGGGTCAGGGTCAGGTTCAGATTTAGGGTCAGGGTTAGGGTCAGGGTCAAGGTCAGGGTCAGGGTCAGGGTTAGGGTCAGGGTCATGGTCAGACTTAGGATCAGGTACAGGGTCACGGTCATGGTTAAGGTCAGGGTCAAGGTCAGGGTCAGGGTCAGCGTTAGGGTCACGGTCAGGGTCTGTGTCACGGTTAGGGTTAGGGTCACGGTCACGGTCAGGGTCAGCGTCAGGGTCTGGTTTAGGGTCAGGGTCGGGGAAAGTGTCAGGGTCAGGGTCAGGGTTAGGGTTAGGTTCAGTGTCAAAGTTAGGGTCAGTGTTAGTGTCAGGGTAAGGGTCTAGTTCAGGGTTAATGTCAAGGTCTGGGTCAGGTCAGGGTCAGGTTTAGAGTCGAGGTCAGGGGTAGGGTAAGTTTCAAAGTCAGGTTCAGGGTCAGTGTCAGGGTCACGGTCAGCGTCAGAGTCAGGGTTAGGGTCAGGGTCGGGGACAGGGTCAGTGTTAGGTTCAGGGTTAGGGTCAGGGTCCAAGTCAGTGTTAGGGTCAGGGTTAGGTTCAGGGTCAGGGTTAGGTTCAGGGTCAGCGTCAGGGTCAGGTTCAGAGTTAGTGTCAGGGTCAGGGTCAGGGTCAGGGTCAGGGTCAGGTTCAGGGTCACAGTCAGGGTCAGGGTCAGGGTAGGGGTCAGGGCATTGTCAGGGTAGGGGTCAGGGTCAGGGTCAGGGTCAGGGTCAGGGTTAGGGTTAGGTTTAGGGCCAGGGTCAGGGTCACAGTCAGGGTCAGTGTTACCGTCAGGGTCAATATTAAGGTCAGGGTAAGGGGCAGGGGTAGGGTCAGGATCAGGGTCAGGGTCACTGTCAGGGTCAGGGTCACGGTCAGGGTCAGGTTCAGGGTCAGGGTCAGAATCAGTGTCACGGTCAGTGTCAGGGTTAGGGTCAGGGTCAGGGTCAAGGTCAGGTTCATGATCAGGGTCAGGGTCAGGGTTAGGGTTAATGTCAGGGTCATGGTCAAGTTCAGGCTCAGGGTCACGTTCAGGGTCAGGGTCAGGGTCAGGTTCAGGGTCAGGGTCAGGGTCAGGGTAACATTCAGGGTCAGCGTCAGGGTCAGGGTCAGTGTCAGGGTCAGGGTCAGGTCTGGTTTAGGGTCAGGTCAGTGTCATTGTTAGGGTCAGCATCAGGGTTTGGGTCAGGGTCAGGGTCAGTGTTAGTGTAAGGATCAGGGTCAGTGTCAGGGTCATGATCAGGGTTAGGGTCAAGGTCAGGTTCAGGGTCAGGGCGAGGGTCAGGTTCACGGTCAGGGTCACGGTCAGACATAGGGTCAGGTTCAGGGTCACTGTCAGTGTCAGGGTTAGGGTCAGGTTTAGGGTCAGGGTCAGGGTCAAAGTTAGGGTCAAGGTCAGGGTCAAGGTCAGGGTCAGGGTCAGGTCAGGTTCAGTGTCAGGTTCAGGTTGAAGGTCAGGGTCAGGGTCAGGTTCAGAGTGAGGGTCAGGGTCAAATCAGGTTTAGGGGCAGGGTCAGGGTCAGGGTTAGCGTCATGGTCAGTGTCAGTGTCAGGGTCAGGTTAAGGGTCAGGGTAAGGGTCAGGGTCAGGGTTAGGTTCAGGGTCAGATTCAGGGTCAGGGTCAGGGTCAGTGTTAGGTTCAGGGTCAGGGTCAAGGTCAAGGTCACGGTCAGATTTAGGGTCAGGTTTACGTTCAGGGTCAGGGTCAGTGTCACGGTCAGAATTTTGGGTCAGGGTCAAGGTTAGTGTCAGGGTGAGATTTAGGGTCAGGGTCAGGGCCGGGGTCAGGGTCAGGTCAGATTTAGTGCCAGGATCAGGGTCAGTGTCAGGGTCAGGTTCAGTGTTGGAATCAGGGCATTGTCAGGGTCAGGTTCAGGGTCAGGGTCAGGGTCATTGTCAGGGTCACGGTCAGGGATAGGGTCAGGTTTAGGGTCAGGGTCAGGGTCAGGGTTAGGGTCAGAAACAGGGTAAGGGTCAGGGTCAGGGTCAAGGTCAAGGTCAGGGTCAGAATCAGGGTCAGGTTTAGGTTCAGGGTCAGTGTCAATATCAAGGTCAAGGTCAGGGTCAAGGTCAAGTTCAAGGTCAGGGTTAGGGTCAAGGTCAAGGTCAGGGTCAGGGTCATGGTCAGGGTCAAGGTAAAGGTCAGGGTCAGGGTCAGGGTCAGGGTCAAGGTCAAGGTCAAGGTCGGGTTCGGAGTCAGGGTCAGGGTTAGGATCATGGTAAAGGTCAAAGTAAAGTTCAGGGTCAGGGTCAAGGTCACGTTAAGATTAAGGTTCAGGGTCTGTGTTAGATTCAGGGTCAGTGTCACGGTCAGGGTAAAGGTCAAGGTACAGTTCAAGGTCAAGGTCATTGCCAGGGTCAATATCAAGGTCAGGTTCAGTTTCATGTTCAGGGTCAGGGTCAGGGTCAGGGTCACGGTCAGGGATAGGGTCAGGGTTAGGGTCACGGTCAGGGTCAGGGTCAGGGTTAGGGTCAGAAACAGGGTAAGGGTCAGGGTCAGGGTCAATGTAAAGGTCAGGGTCAGAATTAGGGTCAGGTTCAGTGTCAGGGTCAGGTTAAGGGTCAAGGTCAGGGTCAGGGGTAGGGTCAGGCTCAGGGTCAGGTGCACTTTCAGTGTCACGTTCAGACTTAGGTTCAGGGTCTTGGTCAGGTTCAAGTTCAGTGACAAGGTCAGTGACAAGGTCAAGGTCAAGTTCAAGGTCAAAGTCAGGGTCAGGTTCAGGGTCAGTGTCCGGTTCAGGTTCAGTGTCAGGGTCAGGGACAGGTTCAGAATCAGGGTCAGGGTCAAGGTCAGGATTAGGTTCAGTGTCAGGGTCAGGGTTAGGGTCAGGGTCAGGGACAGGGTCAGAGTCAGGGTCAAATTCTGACTTAGGGTCAGGGCAATGGTCAATGTCAGGGTCAGGGTCAGGGTCAGGGTCAGGGTCAGAATCAGGGTCACGGTCAGTGTAAGGGTCAGGGTCAGGGTCAGGGTCAGGGTCAGGATCAGGGTCAGTGTCAGGGTTAGGGTTAATGTCAGGGTCAGGGTCAAGTTCAGGGTCAGGGTAACGTTCAGAGTCAGGGTCAGGGTCAGGGTCAGGGTCAGGGTCAGGGTCAGGTAAGGTTAGGGTCAGGGTCAGTTTCAGTGTTAGGGTCAGGGTCAGGGGTAGGATCAGGGTTAGGGTCATGGTCAGGTTCAGGGTCAGGGTCAGTGTCAGAGTAAATTTCAGGGTCAGGGTCAGTGTCAGGGTCAGGGTCAGGTCTGGTTTAGGGTCAGGGTCAGTGTCATTGTTAGGGTCAGCATCAGGGTTTGGGTCAGGGTCAGGGTCAGTGTTAGTGTCAGGGTCAGGGTCAGTGTCAGGGTCATGATCAGGGTTAGGGTCAAGGTCAGGTTCAGGGTCAGGGCGAGGGTCAGGTTCACGGTAAGGGTCACGGTCAGACATAGGGTCAGGTTCAGGGTCACTGTCAATGTCAGTGTCAGGGTCAGGTTTAGGGTCAGGGTCAGGGTCAAAGTTAGGGTCAAGGTCAGGGTCAGGGTCAGGTCAGGTTCAGTGTCAGGTTCAGGTTGAAGGTCAGGGTCAGGGTCAGGTTCAGAGTGAGGGTCAGGGTCAAATCAGGTTTAGGGGCAGGGTCAGTGTCAGGGTCAGGGTCAGGGTTAGCGTCATGGTCAGTGTCAGTGTCAGGGTCAGGTTAAGGGTCAGGGTAAGGGTCAGGGTCAGGGTTAGGGTCAGGGTCAGATTCAGGGTCAGGGTCAGGGTCAGTGTTAGGTTCAGGGTCAGGGTCAAGGTCAAGGTCACGGTCAGATTTAGGGTCAGGTTCACGTTCAGGGTCAGGTTTAGGGTCATGGTCAGAATTTTGGGTCAGGGTCAAGGTTAGTGTCAGGGTGAGGTTTAGGGTCAGGGTCAGGGCCGGGGTCAAAGTTAGGTCAGGTTTAGGGTCAGGGTCCGGGTCAGTGTCAGGGTCAGTGTCAGTGTTAGGGACAGTGTCAGGGTCAGGTTTAGATTTAGGGTCAGGGTCAGAGTTAGGGTCACGGTCAGGGTTAGGTTCAGGGTCAGGGTCAGGGTGATGGTCAGTTTCAGATTTAGGGTCAGGGTTAGGATCAGGGTCAAGTTCAGGGTCAGGGTCAGGCTTAGGGTCTGGGTCAGGGTCAGGGTCACGGTCAGACCTAGGATCAGGTACAGGGTCACGGTCATGGTTAAGGTCAGGGTCAAGGTCAGGGTCAGGGTCAGCGTTAGGGTCACGGTCAGGGTCTGTGTCACGGTCAGGGTTAGGGTCACGGTCACGGTCAGGGTCAGCGTCAGGGTCTGGTTTAGGGTCAGGGTCGGGGAAAGTGTCAGGGTCAGGGTCAGGGTTAGGGTCAGGTTCAGTGTCAATGTTAGGGTCAGGGTTAGGGTCAGGGTTAGGTTCAGGGTCAGGTTCAGGTCAGGTTTAATGTCAGGGTTAGGGTCAGTGTCAGGGTCAGGGTCAGGGTCTAGTTCAGGGTTAATGTGAAGGTCTGGGTCAGGTCAGGGTCAGGTTTAGAGTCGGGTCAGGGGTAGGGTAAGTTTCAGAGTCAGGTTCAGGGTCAGTGTCAGGGTCACGGTCAGCGTCAGGGTCAGGGTCAGAATTAAGGTCGGGGACAGGGTCAGTGTTAAATTCAGGGTTAGGGTCAGGGTCCAAGTCAGTGTTAGGGACAGGGTCAGGGTCAGGATCAGGGTCAGGGTCACTGTCAGTGTCTGGGTCAGGGTCAGGGTCAGGGTCAGAATCAGGGTCACGTCAGTGTCAGGGTTAGGGTCAGGGTCAGGGTCAGGGTCAGGTTCATGATCAGGGTCAGTGTCAGGGTTAGGGTTAATGTCAGGGTCAGGGTCAAGGTCAGGGTCAGGGTCACGTTCAGGGTCAGGGTGAGGGTCAGGGTCAGGGTCATGGTCAAGTCAGGTTTAGGGTCAGGGTCAGGTTCAGTGTTAGGGTCAGGGTCAGGGGTAGGATCAGGGTTAGGATCATGGTCAGGTTCAGGGTCAGGGTCAGTGTCAGAGTAAATTTCAGGGTCAGGGTCAGTGTCAGGGTCAGGGTCAGGTCTGGTTTAGCGTCAGGGTCAGTGTCATTGTTAGGGTCAGCATCAGGGTTTGGGTCAGGGTCAGGGTCAGTGTTAGTGTAAGGGTCAGGGTCAGTGTCAGGGTCATAATCAGGGTCAGGGTCAAGGTCAGGTTCAGGGTCAGGGCGAGGGTCAGGTTCACGGTCAGGGTCACGGTCAGACATAGGGTCATGTTCAGGGTCACTGTCAGTGTCAGGGTCAGGGTCAGGTTTAGGGTCAGGTTCACGGTCAAAGTTAGGGTCAAGGTCAGGGTCAAGGTCAGGGTCAGGTCAGGTTCAGTGTCAGGTTCAGGTTGAAGGTCAGGGTCAGGGTCAGGTTCAGAGTGAGGGTCAGGGTCAAATCAGGTTTAGGGGCAGGGTCATGGTCAGGGTCATGGTTAGCGTCATGGTCAGTGTCAGGGTCAGGTTAAGGGTCAGGGTAAGGGTCAGGGTCAGGGCTAGGTTCAGGGTCAGATTCAGGGTCAGGTTCAGGGTCAGTGTTAGGTTCAGGGTCAGGGTCAAGGTCAAGGTCACGGTCAGATTTAGGGTCAGGTTCACGTTCAGGGTCAGTGTCAGTGTCACGGTCAGAATTTTGTGTCAGGGTCAAGGTTAGTGTCAGGGTGAGGTTTAGGGTCAGGGTCAGGGCCAGGGTCAGGGTCAGGTCAGGTTTAGTGCCAGAGTCAAATTCAGGGTCAGGGTCAGGGTCAGGGCCAGGGTCAGGGGTAGTGTTAGGTTCAGGGTCAGTATCAGGGTCACGGTCAGGGTCAGGGTCAGGGTCAGGGTCGGGGTCAGGATCAGGTTCAGAGTTAGGGTCAGGGTCAGGTTTAGGGTCAGTGTCACGGTCAGGGTTATGGTCAGGTTTATGGTCAGGGTCAGTGTCAGGGTCAGGGGTAGGGTCAGGGTCAGGGTCAGGTTCAGTGTTGGAATCAGGGCATTGTCAGGGTCAGGTTCAGGGTCAGGGTCACGGTCAGGGATAGGGTCAGGGTCAGGGTCAGGGTCACGGTCAGGGATAGGGTCAGGGTTAGGGTCAGGGTCAGGGTCAGGGTCAGGGTTAGTGTCAGAAACAGGGTAAGGGTCACGGTCAGGGTCAAGGTCAAGGTCAGTGTCAGAATCAGGGTCAGGTTTAGGGTCAGGGTCTGTGTCAATGTGAAGGTCAAGGTCAGGGTCAAGGTCAAGTTCAAGGTCAGGGTTAGGGTCAAGGTCAATGTCAGGGTCAGGGTCATGGTCAGGGTCAAGGTAAAGGTCAGGGTCAGGGTCAGGGTCAAGGTCAAGGTCAAGGTCGGGTTCGGGGTCAGGGTCAGGGTTAGGATCATGGTAAAGGTCAAAGTAAAGTTCAGGGTCAGGTTCAATGTCACGTTAAGATTAAGGTTCAGGGTCTGTGTTAGATTCAGGGTCAGTGTCACGGTCAGGTTAAAGGTCAAGGTACAGTTCAAGGTCAAGGTCAGGGCCAGGGTCAATATCAAGGTCAGGTTCGGTTTCTTGTTCAGGGTTAGGGTCAGGGTCAGGGTGAGTTTCAGCGTCAGGTTTAGGGTCAGGGTCAGAATTAGGGTCAGGGTTAGGGTCAGGGTCAGGGTCAGGTTCAGGGTCAGGGTCAGGTTAAGGGTGAAGGTCAGGGTCAGGGGTTAGGTTCAGGGTCAGGGTCAGGTGCACTTTCAGGGTCACGTTCAGACTTAGGTTCAGGGTCTTGGTCAGGTTCAAGTTCAGTGACAAGGTCAATGTCAAGGTCAAGGTCAAGTTCAAGGTCAAAGTCAGGGTCAGGTTCAGGGTCAGTGTCCGGTTCAGGTTCAGTGTCAGGGTCAGGGACAGGTTCAGAATCAGGGTCAGGGTCAAGGTCAGGATTAGGTTCATGGTCAGGGACAGGGTTAGGGTCAGGGTCAGGGACAGGGTCAGAGTCAGGGTCAAATTCAGACAGGGTCAGGGCAATGGTCAATGTCAGGGTCAGGGGTAGAGTCAGGGTCAGGGTAAGGGTTAGGTTCATGATCAGGTTCAGGGTCAGGGTCAGGGTCAGGGTCAGGGTCAGAGTCAGGGTCAGGGTCAGGGTCACGGTCAGTGTAAGAATCTGTGTCAAGGTCAGGGTCAGGGTAAGGGTTACAGTCAGACTTAGGGTCAGGTTCAGAATCAAGGTCAGGGTCAAGGTCAAGGTCAAGTTCAAGGTCAGGGTCAAGGTCAAGCTGAAGTTGAGTGTAAGGTTCAGGTTCAGGGTAAGGTTCAAGGTCAGGGTCAGGGTCATGGTCAGGTTTAGTTTCAGGTTCAGGGTAAGGGTCAGGGTCAGTGTCAAGGTCAGGATCAGGGTCAGGGTCAGGGTCATGGTCAGGGTCAGGGTAAGGTTCAGGGGTAGGTTCAGGGTCAGGGTTACTGTCACAGTCAGGGTCAGGGTCAGGGGTAGGTTCAGGGTAAGTGTTAGTGTAAGGGTCAAGGTCAGGGTCAGTGTCAGGGTCATGGTCATGGTCAGGGTCAAGGTCAGGTTCAGGGTCAGGGTCAGGGTCAGCGTCAGGGTAAGGTTCAGGGGTAGGTTCAGGGTCAGGGTTACTTTCACGGTCAGGGTCAGGGTCAGGGGTAGGTTCAGGGTAAGTGTTAGTGTAAGGGTCAAGGTCAGGGTCAGTGTCAGGGTCATGGTCACGGTCAGGGTCACGGTGAGACTTAGGGTCAGGTTCAGTGTCACGGTCAGGGTCAGGGTAAGTTCAGTGTTAGGGTCAGGGTCAGGGTCAAGGTTAGGGTCAATGTCAGGGTCAGGTCAGGTTCAATGTCAGGGTCAGGGTCAGAGTCAGTGTCAGGGTCAGGGTCAAGGTCAGGGTCAGGTTCAGTGTCAGGGTCAGTGTCAGGGTCAGGGTCAGGGTCAAGTTCAGTTGTAGGGTCAAGGTCAGGTTCAGGGTCAGAGTCAGTGTCAGGGTCAGGGTCATGGTCTGGGTCTGGGTCAGGTTCAGGGTCAGGGTCAGAGTCAGGGTCAGGGTCGGGGTCAGGGTCAGGGTCAGGTTCAGGGTCAGGGTCAGAGTCAGGGTCAGGGTCGGGGTCAGGGTCAGGGTCAGGGTCAGCGTCAGTCTCAGGGTCAGGCTCAGGGTTAGGCTCAGGTTTAGGGTCAGGGTCATGGTAAGGGTTAGTGTCAAAATCAGTGTCAGGGTCACGTTTATGGTCAGTGTCAGGGTCCGGGTCAAAGTCAGTGTTTGGGTCAGTGTCAGAGTCAGGGTCAGGTTCAGATTTAGGGTCAGGGTCAGGGTCAGAGTCAGTCAGGGTCAGGGTCACGGTCAGTGTAAGGGTCAGGGTAAGGGTTACAGTCAGACTTAGGGTCAGGTTCAGAATCAAGGTCAGGGTCAAGGTCAAGCTGAAGTTGAGTGTAAGGTTCAGGTTCAGGGTAAGGTTCAAGGTCAGGGTCAGGGTCATGGTCAGGTTTAGGGTGAGGGTCAGGGTAAGGGTCAGGGTCAGTGTCAAGGTCAGGATCAGGGTCAGGGTCAGGGTCAGGGTAAGGTTCAGGGGTAGGTTCAGGGTCAGGGTTACTGTCACAGTCAGGGTCAGGGTCAGGGGTAGGTTCAGGGTAAGTGTTAGTGTAAGGGTCAAGGTCAGGGTCAGTGTCAGGGTCATGGTCAGGATTAGTGTCAAGGTCAGGTTCAGGTTCATGGTGAGGGTCATGGTCACGGTCAGGGTCACGGTCAGACTTAGGGTCAGGTTCAGTGTCACGGTCAGGGTCAGGGTGAGGGTCAGGTTTAGGGTCAGGGTCAAGGTTCGGGTCAATGTCAGGGTCAGGGTTAGGATCAGGTTTAGGGTCAGGGTCAAGGTTCGGGGCAATGTCAGGGTCAGGGTCAAGGTCAGGTTCAATGTAACGGTCAGACAGAATCAGGGAACAGGTCAGGGTCAGGTTTAAGGTCAGTGTCACGTTGAGGGTCAGGTTCAGGTTCAGGTTCAGGGTTAGGTTCAGGGTCAGGGTCAGGGTCAAGGTCAGGGTCAGGGTTAGGTTCAGGGTAGGGTTCAGGGTCAGGGTCAGAGTCAGATATAGGGTCAGGGTCAGGGTCAGGTTCAGGGTCAAGGTCAGGGTCAGGTTCAATGTAACGGTCAGACTTAGGGTCAGGGAACAGGTCAGGGTTAGGGTTAAGGTCAGCGTCACCTTCAGGGTAAAGGTCAGGTTCAGGTTTAGGTTCAGGGTCAGGGTCAGGTTCAGGGTAAGGGTCCGGTTTAGGTTCAGGGTCAGGGTCAGGGTTAGAGTCAGGGGTAGGGTTAGGTTCAGGGTCAGGGTCAGGGTCAGGGTCAGGGTCAGGGTCAGGGTCAGGGTCGAGTTCAGTGTCAGGGTCAGTGTCAGGGTCAGGGTCATGATAAGGATCAGAGTCAGGTTCAGATTCAATGTCAGGGTCAGGTTCACCGTTAGACTTAGGGTCAGGGTCAGGTTCAGGGTCAGGGTTAGTGTCACGGTCTGGGTCATGGTCAGGGTCAGGGTTCGGTCAGGGTCAGTGTCAGGTTAAGGGTCAGGGTCATGTTTAGGGGCAGGGGCAGGGGCAGGGGCAGGGGCAGGGGCAGGGGCAGGGTCAAGGTTAGGGTCAGGTTCAGGGTCAATGTCAGGATCAGGGTCAGGTCAGTGTCAGGGTCAGGGTCAGGTTCAGTTCAGGTATAGAGTCAGGGTCAGGTAAGGTTCAGGGTCAGTGTTAGGGTAAGGGTCTGAGTCAGGGTCAAGGACAGGGTCAGGGTTAGGGTCAGGGTCAGGGCTGGAGTCAGCGTCAGGGTCAGGGTTAGGGTCAGGGTCAGGGTCAGGGTCAACGTCAGTGTCAGGGTCAGTGTCAGGGTCAGGGTCATGGTCAGGGTCATCATCAGGGACAGGGTCAGGGTAAGGGTCAAGGTCAGGTTCAGGGTCAGGGTCAGCGTCACGGTCAGACTTAGGGTCCGGGACAGGGTCAGGGTCAGGTTTAAGGTCAGGGTCAGGGTCGGGGTCAAGTCAGTGTCAGGGTTTGTGTTAGGGTCAGTGTCAGGGTCAACGTCAGGGTCAGGGTCAGTATCAGGGTCAGTGTCGTGATCAAGGTCAGGGTCACGTTCAGGGTCAGGGGTAGGGTCAGGGTCAAGGCCAGTGTCAGGGTCAGGGTCAGGGTCATTGTCAGGGTTAGGGTCAATGTCTGGGTCAGGGTCAGGTTCAGGGTCGGGGTCAGACTTAGGGTCGGGGTCAGTGTCAGGTTCAGGGTCAAGGTCAGTTTCAGGGTCACGTCAGGTTTAGAGTCAGGGTCAGTGTCAGGGTCAGAGTCAGGGTCATTGTCAGGGTCAGGTTCAGGGTCAGGGTTATGGTCAGGGTCAGGGTCAGTGTCAGAGTCAGGGTCATTATCAGGGTCAGGGTCAGCGTAAGGGTCAATGTCTGGGTCAGGGTCAGTGTCAGGGTCAGGGTGAGTGTCAGGGTCACGTTCAGGGTCGTGGTCAAACTTAGGGTCAAGGTCAGGGTGAGTGTCAGTGTCATGGTCAGGGTCAGGGTCAGGGTCAGGGTCAGGGTCAGGTCAGCTTTAGGGTATTGGTCAGGGTCAGGGGTAGGTTCAGCGTTAGAGCCAGCGTCAGGGTCAGGGTCAGGTTCAGGGTTAAGGTCATGGTCAGGGTAAGGGTCAGGGTTAGGGTCAAGGTTAGGTTCAGGGTCAGGTTCAGGTTCAATGTAACGGTCAGACTTAGGGTCAGGGAACAGGTCAGTGTCAGGGTTAAGGTGAGGGTAAGGTTCAGGGTCAGGGTCAGGTTCAGAGTTAGGTTCAGGGTCAGGATCAGGGTTAGGTTCAGGGTCAGGGTCACGGTCAGAGTCACGGTCAGGTCAGCTTTAGGGTATTGGTCAGGGTCAGGGTCAGGGGTAGGTTCAGTGTTTCAGTCAGCGTCAGGGTCAGGTTCAGGGTTAAGGTCAGGGTCAGGGTCATGTTCAGGTTCAGGGTCAAGATCAGGGTCAGGGTCAGGGTCAGGGTCAGACTTATGGTCAGGGTCAGTGTCAGGGTCAAGGTGAGGTTCAGGGTCATGGTCAGGTTCAGGGTCACGGTCAGATATAGTGTCAGGGACAGGGTCAGGGTCAGGGTTAAAGTCAGGGTCAGGTTCAGGTTCAGGGTCAGGGTCAGGGTTAGGTTCAGGGTGAGCTTCAGGGTCAGGGTTATGGTCAGGGTTAGGGTCAGGGTTAGGGTAAGGTCCAGGATTAGGGTTAGGGTCAGTGTCAGGTTCAGGTTCATGATCAGGGTCAGGGTCAGGGTAAGTGTCAAGGTCAGGGTCAGGTTCAGGTCAGGGTCATGGTCAGGGTCAGGGTCACGGTCAGAGTCAGCGTCAGGGTCAGGGTCAGGGCTAGGTTAAGGGTCAGGGTTAGGGTTAGGGTCAGTGTCAGGTTCAGGTTCATGATCAGGGTCAGGGTCAGGGTAAGTGTCAAGGTCAGGGTCAGGTTCAGGTCAGGGTCATGGTCAGGGTCAGGGTCACGGTCAGAGTCAGCGTCAGGGTCAGGGTCAGGGCTAGGTTAAGGGTCAGGGTTAGGGTTAGGGTCAGTGTCAGGTTCAGGTTCATGATCAGGGTCAGGGTCAGGGTAAGTGTCAAGGTCAGGGTCAGGTTCAGGTCAGGGTCATGGTCAGGGTCAGGGTCACGGTCAGAGTCAGCGTCAGGGTCAGGGTCAGGGCTAGGTTAAGGGTCAGGGTCAGGTTCAGGGTCAGGGGTAGGATGAGGGTCAGGGTCAGGGTCATGGTCAGGGTCAGGGTCACGGCCAGGGTCAGGGTCAGGTTCAGGGTCAGGGGTAGGATGAGGGTCAGGGTCAGGGTTATGGTCAGGGTCAGGGTCAGTGTCAGAGTCAGGGTCATGATCAGGGTCAGGGTCAGCGTAAGGGTCAAGGTCAGGGTCAGTGTCAGGGTCAGGGTCACTGTCAGACTTAGGGTCAGGGACAGGATCAGGGTCAAGTTTAATGTCAGTATCGGGGTCTGGGGCACGTCAGTGTCATGGTCACGTTAAGGGTCAGGGTCTGGGTCAGGGTCAGTGTCAGGGTCAGGGTCAGGGTCATGATCAGGGTCAGGGTCAGGGTCAGGGTCAGGGGTAGGGTCAGGGTCAAGTCCAGGGTCAGCGTCAGTGTCAGGGTCAGGGTCAGGATTAGGGTCAATGTCTGGATCAGTGTCAGGGTCAGGGTCAGGGTGAATGTCAGGGTCACGTTCAGGGTTGCGGTTAGACTTAGGGTCAAGGTCAGGGTGAGTGTCAGTGTCATGGTCAGGGTCAGGGTCAGGGTAAGGTCAGCTTTAGGGTATTGGTTAGGGTCAGGGTCAGGGTCAGGGTCAGGGTCAGGGTAAGGGTCAGGGTCAGGGTTAGGTTCAGGGTCAGGGTCACGGTCAGAGTCAGGGTCAGGGTCAGGTCAGCTTTAGGGTATTGGTCAGGGTCAGGGTCAGGGGTAGGTTCAGTGTTAGAATCAGCGTCAGGGTCAGGGTCAGGTTCAGGGTTAAGGTCAGGGTCAGGGTCATGGTCAGGTTCAGGGTCAAGATCAGGGTCAGGGTCAGTGTCATGGTCAGGTTCAGGGTCACGGTCAGTTATAGTGTCAGGGACAGGGTCAGGGTTAGGGTCAGGATTAAGTTCAGGGTCAGAGTTAGGGTCAGGGTCAGTGTCAGGGTCAAGGTCAAGGTCAGGGTCAGGGTCAGGGTGAGGGTCAGGGTCACGGTCACGTTCAAGGTCAAGTTCAGGGTGTAGGTCAGGGTCAGGGTTAAGTTCAGTGTCAGGGTCAGGGTTAGGGTCAGGTTCCGAGTTAGGGTCAGGTTCAGAGTTAGGGTCAGGGTCACGGTCAGGGTTAGGGTCAGGGTCAGGGTCAGGTTCAGGGTCAGGTGTAGAGTTAGGGTCAGGGCCAGGGTCATTGTCAAGTTCAGGGTCAGGGTCAAGTTCAGTTGTAGGGTCAAGGTCAGGTTCAGGGTCAGGGTCAGTGTCAGGGTCAGGGCCAGGTTCTGGGTCATGGTCAGAGTCAGAGTCAGGGCTAGGGTCAGAGTCAGGGTCAGGGTCAGTGTGAGTGTCAGGGTCACGGTCAGGGTCGCAGTCAGACTTAGGGTCAGGGTCAGGGTCAGGGTCAGGGTCAAGGTCAGGGTCACCTTCAGGGTAAAGGTCAGGTTCAGGTTTAGGTTCAGGGTTAGGTCCAAGGTCAGGTTCAATGTAACGGTCAGACTTAGAATCAGGGAACAGGTCAGGGTCAGGTTTAAGGTCAGTGTCACGTTGAGGGTCAGGTTCAGGTTCAGGTTCAGGGTTAGGTTCAGGGTCAGGGTCAGGGTCAGGTCAGGGTCAGGGTTAGGTTCAGGGTAGGGTTCAGGGTCAGGGTCAGGGTCAGATATAGGGTCAGGGTCAGTGTCAGGGTTATGTTCAGGATCCGGTTCAGGGTCAGGGTCGGGTTCAGGATCAGGGTTAGGGTCAGGGTCAGGGTCAGGTTCAGGGTCAAGGTCAGGGTCAGGTTCAATGTAACGGTCAGACTTAGGGTCAGGGAACAGGTCAGTGTCAGTGTTAAGGTCAGGGTCACCTTCAGGGTAAAGGTCAGGTTCAGGTTTAGGTTCAGGGTCAGGGTCAGGTTCAGGATCAGGGTAAGGGTCAGGTTTAGGGTCAGGGTCAGGGTCAGAGTCAGGGGTAGGGTTAGGTTCAGGGTCAGGGTCAGGGTCAGGGTCGGGGTCAGGGTCAGGGTCAGGGTCAGGGTCAGGTTCAGGGTCAGGGTTAGTGTCACGGTCTGGGTCATGGTCAGGGTCAGGGTTCGGTCAGAGTCAGTGTCAGGTTAAAGGGTCAGGGTCATGTTTAGGGGCAGGGGCAGGGGCAGGGGCAGGGGCAGGGTCAAGGTTAGGGTCAGGTTCAGGGTCAATGTCAGGATCAGGGTCAGGTCAGTGTCAGGGTCAGGGTCAGGTTCAGTTCAGGTATAGAGTCAGGGTCAGGTAAGGTTCAGGGTCAGTGTTAGGGTAAGGGTCTGAGTCAGGGTCAAGGACAGGGTCAGGGTTAGGGTCAGGGTCAGGGCTGGAGTCAGCGTCAGGGTCAGGGTTAGGGTCAGGGTCAGGGTCAACGTCAGTGTCAGGGTCAGTGTCAGGGTCAGGGTCATGGTCAGGGTCATCATCAGGGACAGGGTCAGGGAAAGGGTCAAGGTCAGGTTCAGGGTCAGGGTCAGGGTCAGCGTCACGGTCAGACTTAGGGTCCGGGAGAGGGTCAGGGTCAGGTTTAAGGTCAGGGTCAGGGTCGGGGTCAAGTCAGTGTCAGGGTTTGTGTTAGGGTCAGTGTCAGGGTCAACGTCAGGGTCAGGGTCAGTATCAGGGTCAGTGTCGTGATCAAGGTCAGGGTCACGTTCAGGGTCAGGGGTAGGGTCAGGGTCAAGGCCAGTGTCAGGGTCAGGGTCAGGGTCATTGTCAGGGTTAGGGTCAATGTCTGGGTCAGGGTCAGGGTCAGGGTCAGGCGCAGTGTCAGGGTTATGGTCAGGGTCAGACTTAGGGTCAGAGACAGGGTCAGGGTCAAGTTTAAGGTCACTATCAGGGTCAGAGTCAGGGTCAGGTTCAGGGTTAATGTCAGGGTCAGGATCAGGGTCATGGTCAGCGTCAAGATCAGGGTCAGGGTCAGGTCCAGGGTCAGGGTCAGTGTCAGGGTCAGTTTCAGGGTCAGGTCACGTTTAGGGTCAGGGTCAGGGTCATTGTCAGGGTCAGTGGTAGGGTCAGGGTTAGGGTCAGGGTCAGGTTCAGGGTCAGGGTTATGGTCAGGGTCAGGGTCAGTGTCAGAGTCAGGGTCATGATCAGGGTCAGGGTCAGCGTAAGGGTCAATGTCTGGGTCAGGGTCAGTGTCAGGGTCAGGGTGAGTGTCAGGGTCACGTTCAGGGTCGTGGTCAGACTTAGGGTCAAGGTCAGGGTGAGTGTCAGTGTCATGGTCAGGGTCAGGGTCAGGGTCAGGGTCAGGGTCAGGTCAGCTTTAGGGTATTGGTCAGGGTAAGAGGTAGGTTCAGCGTTAGAGCCAGCGTCAGGGTCAGGGTCAGGTTCAGGGTTAAGGTCA
Source organism: Clangula hyemalis (assembly GCA_963989345.1). The sequence continues at coordinate 2,606,714 of OZ022456.1, read as the reverse complement.
TGGTCAGGGTCATGGTCAGCGTCAGGGTCAGGGTTAGGGTCAAGGTCAGGTTCAGGGTCAGGTTCAGGTTCAATGTAACGGTCAGACTTAGGGTCAGGGAACAGGTCAGTGTCAGGGTTAAGGTGAGGGTAAGGTTCAGGGTCAGGGTCAGGTTCAGAGTTAGGTTCAGGGTCAGGATCAGGGTTAGGTTCAGGGTCAGGGTCACGGTCAGAGTCAGGGTCAGGTCAGCTTTAGGGTATTGGTCAGGGTCAGGGTCAGGGGTAGGTTCAGTGTTTCAGTCAGCGTCAGGGTCAGGTTCAGGGTTAAGGTCAGGGTCAGGGTCATGGTCAGGTTCAGGGTCAAGATCAGGGTCAGGGTCAGGGTCAGACTTAGGGTCAGGGTCAGTGTCAGGGTCAAGGTGAGGTTCAGGGTCATGGTCAGGTTCAGGGTCACGGTCAGATATAGTGTCAGGGACAGGGTCAGGGTCAGGGTTAAAGTCAGGGTCAGGTTCAGGTTCAGGGTCAGGGTCAGGGTTAGGTTCAGGGTGAGCTTCAGGGTCAGGGTTATGGTCAGGGTTAGGGTCAGGGTTAGGGTAAGGTCCAGGGTTAGGGTTAGGGTCAGTGTCAGGTTCAGGTTCATGATCAGGGTCAGGGTCAGGGTAAGTGTCAAGGTCAGGGTCAGGTTCAGGTCAGGGTCATGGTCAGGGTCAGGGTCACGGTCAGAGTCAGCGTCAGGGTCAGGGTCAGGGCTAGGTTAAGGGTCAGGGTTAGGGTTAGGGTCAGTGTCAGGTTCAGGTTCATGATCAGGGTCAGGGTCAGGGTAAGTGTCAAGGTCAGGGTCAGGTTCAGGTCAGGGTCATGGTCAGGGTCAGGGTCACGGTCAGAGTCAGCGTCAGGGTCAGGGTCAGGGCTAGGTTAAGGGTCAGGGTCAGGTTCAGGGTCAGGGGTAGGATGAGGGTCAGGGTCAGGGTCATGGTCAGGGTCAGGGTCACGGCCAGGGTCAGGGTCAGGTTCAGGGTCAGGGGTAGGATGAGGGTCAGGGTCAGGGTTATGGTCAGGGTCAGGGTCAGTGTCAGAGTCAGGGTCATGATCAGGGTCAGGGTCAGCGTAAGGGTCAAGGTCAGGGTCAGTGTCAGGGTCAGGGTCACTGTCAGACTTAGGGTCAGGGACAGGATCAGGGTCAAGTTTAATGTCAGTATCGGGGTCTGGGGCACGTCAGTGTCATGGTCACGTTAAGGGTCAGGGTCTGGGTCAGGGTCAGTGTCAGGGTCAGGGTCAGGGTCATGATCAGGGTCAGGGTCAGGGTCAGGGTCAGGGGTAGGGTCAGGGTCAAGTCCAGGGTCAGCGTCAGTGTCAGGGTCAGGGTCAGGATTAGGGTCAATGTCTGGATCAGTGTCAGGGTCAGGGTCAGGGTGAATGTCAGGGTCACGTTCAGGGTTGCAGTTAGACTTAGGGTCAAGGTCAGGGTGAGTGTCAGTGTCATGGTCAGGGTCAGGGTCAGGGTAAGGTCAGCTTTAGGGTATTGGTTAGGGTCAGGGTCAGGGTCAGGGTCAGGGTCAGGGTAAGGGTCAGGGTCAGGGTTAGGTTCAGGGTCAGGGTCACGGTCAGAGTCAGGGTCAGGGTCAGGTCAGCTTTAGGGTATTGGTCAGGGTCAGGGTCAGGGGTAGGTTCAGTGTTAGAATCAGCGTCAGGGTCAGGGTCAGGTTCAGGGTTAAGGTCAGGGTCAGGGTCATGGTCAGGTTCAGGGTCAAGATCAGGGTCAGGGTCAGTGTCATGGTCAGGTTCAGGGTCACGGTCAGTTATAGTGTCAGGGACAGGGTCAGGGTTAGGGTCAGGATTAAGTTCAGGGTCAGAGTTAGGGTCAGGGTCAGTGTCAGGGTCAAGGTCAAGGTCAGGGTCAGGGTCAGGGTGAGGGTCAGGGTCACGGTCACGTTCAAGGTCAAGTTCAGGGTGTAGGTCAGGGTCAGGGTTAAGTTCAGTGTCAGGGTCAGGGTTAGGGTCAGGTTCCGAGTTAGGGTCAGGTTCAGAGTTAGGGTCAGGGTCACGGTCAGGGTTAGGGTCAGGGTCAGGGTCAGGTTCAGGGTCAGGTGTAGAGTTAGGGTCAGGGCCAGGGTCATTGTCAAGTTCAGGGTCAGGGTCAAGTTCAGTTGTAGGGTCAAGGTCAGGTTCAGGGTCAGGGTCAGTGTCAGGGTCAGGGCCAGGTTCTGGGTCATGGTCAGAGTCAGAGTCAGGGCTAGGGTCAGAGTCAGGGTAAGGGTCAGGGTAGTGTCAGGGGTAGGGTCAGGGACAGGATCAAGGTAAGAGTCAGGGTCGGGGTCAGTGTGAGGGTCAGGGTCACGGTCAGGGTCGCGGTCAGACTTAGGGTCAGGGTCACGGTCAGGGTCAGGGTCAGTGTCAGGTTCAATGTAACGGTCAGACTTAGAATCAGGGAACAGGTCAGGGTCAGGTTTAAGGTCAGTGTCACGTTGAGGGTCAGGTTCAGGTTCAGGTTCAGGGTTAGGTTCAGGGTCAGGGTCAGGGTCAGGTCAGGGTCAGGGTTAGGTTCAGGGTGGGGTTCAGGGTCAGGGTCAGGGTCAGATATAGGGTCAGGGTCAGGGTCAGGGTTATGTTCAGGATCCGGTTCAGGGTCAGGGTCGGGTTCAGGATCAGGGTTAGGGTCAGGGTCAGGGTCAGGTTCAGGGTCAAGGTCAGGGTCAGGTTCAATGTAACGGTCAGACTTAGGGTCAGGGAACAGGTCAGTGTCAGTGTTAAGGTCAGGGTCACCTTCAGGGTAAAGGTCAGGTTCAGGTTTAGGTTCAGGGTCAGGGTCAGGTTCAGGATCAGGGTAAGGGTCAGGTTTAGGGTCAGGGTCAGGGTCAGAGTCAGGGGTAGGGTTAGGTTCAGGGTCAGGGTCAGGGTCAGGGTCGGGGTCAGGGTCAGGGTCAGGGTCAGGGTCAGGTTCAGGGTCAGGGTTAGTGTCACGGTCTGGGTCATGGTCAGGGTCAGGGTTCGGTCAGAGTCAGTGTCAGGTTAAAGGGTCAGGGTCATGTTTAGGGGCAGGGGCAGGGGCAGGGGCAGGGGCAGGGTCAAGGTTAGGGTCAGGTTCAGGGTCAATGTCAGGATCAGGGTCAGGTCAGTGTCAGGGTCAGGGTCAGGTTCAGTTCAGGTATAGAGTCAGGGTCAGGTAAGGTTCAGGGTCAGTGTTAGGGTAAGGGTCTGAGTCAGGGTCAAGGACAGGGTCAGGGTTAGGGTCAGGGTCAGGGCTGGAGTCAGCGTCAGGGTCAGGGTTAGGGTCAGGGTCAGGGTCAACGTCAGTGTCAGGGTCAGTGTCAGGGTCAGGGTCATGGTCAGGGTCATCATCAGGGACAGGGTCAGGGAAAGGGTCAAGGTCAGGTTCAGGGTCAGGGTCAGGGTCAGCGTCACGGTCAGACTTAGGGTCCGGGAGAGGGTCAGGGTCAGGTTTAAGGTCAGGGTCAGGGTCGGGGTCAAGTCAGTGTCAGGGTTTGTGTTAGGGTCAGTGTCAGGGTCAACGTCAGGGTCAGGGTCAGTATCAGGGTCAGTGTCGTGATCAAGGTCAGGGTCACGTTCAGGGTCAGGGGTAGGGTCAGGGTCAAGGCCAGTGTCAGGGTCAGGGTCAGGGTCATTGTCAGGGTTAGGGTCAATGTCTGGGTCAGGGTCAGGGTCAGGGTCAGGCGCAGTGTCAGGGTTATGGTCAGGGTCAGACTTAGGGTCAGAGACAGGGTCAGGGTCAAGTTTAAGGTCACTATCAGGGTCAGAGTCAGGGTCAGGTTCAGGGTTAATGTCAGGGTCAGGATCAGGGTCATGGTCAGCGTCAAGATCAGGGTCAGGGTCAGGTCCAGGGTCAGGGTCAGTGTCAGGGTCAGTTTCAGGGTCAGGTCACGTTTAGGGTCAGGGTCAGGGTCATTGTCAGGGTCAGTGGTAGGGTCAGGGTTAGGGTCAGGGTCAGGTTCAGGGTCAGGGTTATGGTCAGGGTCAGGGTCAGTGTCAGAGTCAGGGTCATGATCAGGGTCAGGGTCAGCGTAAGGGTCAATGTCTGGGTCAGGGTCAGTGTCAGGGTCAGGGTGAGTGTCAGGGTCACGTTCAGGGTCGTGGTCAGACTTAGGGTCAAGGTCAGGGTGAGTGTCAGTGTCATGGTCAGGGTCAGGGTCAGGGTCAGGGTCAGGGTCAGGTCAGCTTTAGGGTATTGGTCAGGGTAAGAGGTAGGTTCAGCGTTAGAGCCAGCGTCAGGGTCAGGGTCAGGTTCAGGGTTAAGGTCATGGTCAGGGTCATGGTCAGCGTCAGGGTCAGGGTTAGGGTCAAGGTCAGGTTCAGGGTCAGGTTCAGGTTCAATGTAACGGTCAGACTTAGGGTCAGGGAACAGGTCAGTGTCAGGGTTAAGGTGAGGGTAAGGTTCAGGGTCAGGGTCAGGTTCAGAGTTAGGTTCAGGGTCAGGATCAGGGTTAGGTTCAGGGTCAGGGTCACGGTCAGAGTCAGGGTCAGGTCAGCTTTAGGGTATTGGTCAGGGTCAGGGTCAGGGGTAGGTTCAGTGTTTCAGTCAGCGTCAGGGTCAGGTTCAGGGTTAAGGTCAGGGTCAGGGTCATGGTCAGGTTCAGGGTCAAGATCAGGGTCAGGGTCAGGGTCAGACTTAGGGTCAGGGTCAGTGTCAGGGTCAAGGTGAGGTTCAGGGTCATGGTCAGGTTCAGGGTCACGGTCAGATATAGTGTCAGGGACAGGGTCAGGGTCAGGGTTAAAGTCAGGGTCAGGTTCAGGTTCAGGGTCAGGGTCAGGGTTAGGTTCAGGGTGAGCTTCAGGGTCAGGGTTATGGTCAGGGTTAGGGTCAGGGTTAGGGTAAGGTCCAGGGTTAGGGTTAGGGTCAGTGTCAGGTTCAGGTTCATGATCAGGGTCAGGGTCAGGGTAAGTGTCAAGGTCAGGGTCAGGTTCAGGTCAGGGTCATGGTCAGGGTCAGGTTCACGGTCAGGTCAGGGTCTGGGTCACGGTCACACTTAGGTTCAGGTTCATGATCAGGGTCACGGGCAGGTAAGGTTTAGGATCAGGGTGAGGGTCAGGGTCAGGGTCAAGGTCAGGGGTAGGTTCAGGGTCAGTGTTAGTGTAAGGGTCAAGGTCAGGGTCAGTATCAGGGTCATGGTGAGGGTCAGGGTCAAGATCAGGTTCAGGGTCAGGGCGAGGATCATGTTCACAGTCAGGGTCACGGTCAGACTTAGGGTCAGGTTCAGTGTCACGGTCACAGTCAGGGTCAGGGTCAGGTTTAGGGTCAGGGTCAGGGTCAAGGTTAGGGTCAATGTCAGGGTCAGGTTCAGATCAGGTTCAGTGTCGGGGTCGGGGTCAGGGTCAGGGTCATGGTCAGGGTTAGTGTCAAAATCAGTGTCAGGGTCACGTTTAGGGTCAGTGTCAGGGTCCGGGTCAAAGTCAGTGTTAGGGTCAGTGTCAGAGTCAGGTTCAGGTTCAGATTTAGGGTCAGGGTCAGGGTCAGAGTCAGGGTCACGGTCAGGGTTAGGGTCAGGGTCAAGGTCAGGGTCAGGGTCAGTTTCAGGTCAGGTTTAGGGTCAGGGTCAGGGTCATGGTCAGGGTCAAGGTCAGGGTCAGGGCAGGGTCATTGTCAGGGTCAGAGTCAGGGTCAGGGTCACGGTCAGACTTAGGGTCAGGGTCAGTGTCGGGGTTAGGATAAATGTCAGGGTCAGGGTCAGCTTCAGGGTCAGTGTTAGGTTCAGGGTCACGGTTAGGGTCAGGGTAAGGGGTAGGAGTAGGGTCAGGTTCAGGGTTAGGGTCAGGGTTAGTGTAAGGGTCAGGGTCAGGTCACGTTCAGGGTCAGGGTCAGGGTCATGGTTAGGGTTAGGATCAGGGTCAGGGTCAGGGTCACCATCAGCGTCAAGGTCAGGGTCAGGGTCAGGGTCAGGGTCATGTCAGATTTAGGGTCACGGTCAGGGTCAGGGTCTGGGGTAGGGTTAGGTTCAGGGTCAGTATCAGTGTTAGGGTCATGGTCAGGGTCAAGGTCAAGGTCAGGTTCAGGGTGAGAATCAGGGTTAGGGTCAGAGTTACGGTCAGACTTAGGGTCAGGGTCACGGTCAGGGTGAGGTTCAGGGTGAGAGTCAGGGTTAGGTTCAGGTTCAGGGTCATTGTCAAAGTCAGGTTCAGAGTTAGGGTCAGGGTCAGGGTCAGAATCAGGGTCACGGTCAGTGTCAGGCTTAGGGTCAGGGTCAGGGTCAGGGTCAGGTTCATGATCAGGGTCAGTGTCAGGGTTAGGGTTAATGTCAGGGTCAGGGTGAAGTTCAGGGTCAGGGTCACGTTCAGGGTCAGGGTCAGGGTCAAGGTCAGGGTCAGGGTCAGGGTCAGGGTCAAGGTCAGGGTCAGGGTCAGGGTCAAGGTTAGAGTCAGGGTGAGGTTTAGGGTCAGGGTCAGGGTCAGCGTCATGTCAGGTTTAGGGTCAGGGTCAGGGTTAGTGTTAGGGTCAGGGTCAGGTGTAGGATCAGGTTCAGGGCCAGGGTCAGGGTCAGGGTCAGTGTTAGGGTCAGGGTCAGGGTCAGGGTCAGGGTCAGGGTCAGGTTCAGGGTCAAGTTCAGGTTCAAATTCCGGGTCAGGTTCAGGGTCATGGTCAGGGTCAGGATCTGGGTTAGGTTCGGGGACAGGGTCAGGTTCAGGGTCAGGGACAGGGTCAGGTTTAGGGTCAAGGTCAGGGTCAGGGTCAGGGTCACAGTAAGGATAAAGATCAGGGTCAGGGTGAGGGTCAGGGTCACGGTCAGGGTCGCGGTCAGACTTAGGGTCAGTGTCAGAATAAATTTCTGGGTCAGGGTCAGTGTCAGGGTCAGGGTCAGGTCAGGTTTAGGGTCAGGGTCAGTGTCATTGTTAAGGTCAGCATCAGGGTATGGGTCAGGGTCAGGTTCAGTGTCAGGGTCATGATCAGGGTCAGGGTCAGGTTTAGGGTCAGGGTCAGGGTCAAAAGTAGGGTCAAGGTCAGGGTCAGGGTCAGGGTCAGGTCAGGTTCAGTGTCAGGTTCAGGCTGAAGGTGAGGGTCAGGGTCAGGGTCAGAGTGAGGGTCAGGTTCAGGTCAGGCTTAGGGTCAGGGTCATGGTCAGTTTTAGGTTCAGGTCAGGGTCAAGGTCAAGGTCACTGTCATATTTAGAGTCAGGGTAACGTTCAGTGTCAGGGTAAGGGTCACGGTCAGAATTTTGGGTCAGGGTCAAGGTTAGTGTCAGGGTGAGGTTAAAGGTCAGGTTCAGGGCCGGGGTCAAGGTTAGGTCAGGTTTAGGGTCAGGGTCCGGGTCAGTGTCAGGGTTAGGGACGGTGTCAGGGTTAGGGACAGTGTCAGGGTCAAAGTCAGGTTCAGGGTCAGGGTCAGGGTCAGGTTCAGATTTAGAATCAGGGTTAGGGTCAGGGTAAAGGTCAGGGTCAGGGTCAGGGTTAGGGTCAGGGTCAGGGTCAGGGTCAGGGTCAGGTTCACGGTCAGGGTCAAGGTCAAGTTCAGGTTGTAGGTCAGGGTCAGGGTTAAGTTCAGACTTAGGGTCAGGGTCACGGTCAGGGTGAGGTTCAGGGTGAGAGTCAGGGTTAGGTTCAGGTTCAGGGTCATTGTCAGGGTCAGGTTCAGAGTTAGGGTCAGGGTCAGGGTCAGAATCAGGGTCACGGTCAGTGTCAGGGTTAGGGTCAGGGTCAGGGTCAGGTTCATGATCAGGGTCAGTGTCAGGGTTAGGGTTAATATCAGGGTCAGGGTAAAGGTCAATGTCAGGGTCACGTTCAGGGTTAGGGTCAGGGTCAAGTTCAGGGTCAGGGTCAGGGTCAAGGTTAGAGTTAGGGTGAGGTTTAGGGTCAGGGTCAGGGTCAGGGTCATGTCAGGTTTAGGGTCAGGGTCAGGGTCAGTGTTAGGGTCAGGGTCAGGGGTAGGATCATGTTCAGGGCCAGGGTCAGGTTCAGGGTCAGTGTCAGTGTCAGTGTTAGGGTCACGGTCAGGGTTAGGGTCAGGATCAGGTTCAGGGTCAGGGTCAGGGTCAAGTTCAGGTTCAAATTCCGGGTCAGTTTCAGGGTCATGGTCAGGGTCAGGATCTGGGTTAGGTTCAGGGACAGAGTTAGGTTCAGGGTCAGGGACAGGGTCAGGTTTAGGGTCAAGGTTAGGGTCAGGGTCAGGGTCACAGTCAGGATAAAGTTCAGGGTCAGGGTCAGTGTCAAGGTCAGGGTTAGGGTCTAAATCAGGTTCAGGGTCAGTGTCAGAATAAATTTCAGGGTCAGGGTCAGGGTCAGGTCAGGTTTAGGGTCAGGGTCAGTGTCATTGTTAAGGTCAGCATCAGGGTTTGGGTCAGGGTCAGGGTCAGTGTCAGTGTCAGGGTCATGATCAGGGTCAGGGTCAGGGTCAGGTTTAGGGTCAGGGTCAGGGTCAAAAGTAGGGTCAAGGTCAGGGTCAGGTCAGGTTCAGTGTCAGGTTCAGGCTGAAGGTGAGGGTCAGGGTCAGGGTCAGACTGAGGGTCAGGGTCAGGTCAGGCTTATGGGCAGGGTCAGTGTCAATTATAGGGTCAGGGTCAGGGTCATGGTCAGTTTTAGGTTCAGGTCAGGGTCAAGGTCAAGGTCACTTTCATATTTAGAGTCAGGGTAAAGTTCAGTGTTAGGGTAAGGGTCACGGTCAGAATTTTGGGTCAGGGTCAAGGTTAGTGTCAGGGTGAGGTTAAGGGTCAGGTTCAGGGCCGGGGTCAAGGTTAGGTCAGGTTTAGGGTCAGTGTCAGTGTCAGGGTCAGTGTCAGGGTTAGGGACAGTGTCAGGGTCAGGGTCAGATTTAGGGTCAGGGTAAAAGTCAGGGTCACGGTCAGGGTTAGGTTCAGGGTTAGGGTCAGGGTCAGGGTCAAGGTCAGGGTCAGGGTCAGTGTCACGGTCAGGGTTAGGGTCAGGGTCAGGGTCAGGGTTAGGGTCAGGGTAAGGATCAGGGTCAGGGTCAGGGTCAGGGCCAGGTTCAGATTTAGGGTCAGGGTTAGGGTCAGGGTCAAGGTCAGGGTCAGGGTCAGAGTCAGGGTCAGGTTCACGGTCAGGGTCAAGGTCAAGTTCAGGGCGTAGGTCAGGGTCAGGGTTAAGTTCAGTCTAAGGGTCAGGGTCAGGGTCAGGTTCCGAGTTAGGGTCAGGGTCAGGGTCAGGGTCAGGGCCAGGTTCAGATTTAGGGTCAGGGTTAGGGTCAGTTGTAGGGTCAAGGTCAGGGTCAGGGTCAGAGTCAGGGTCAGGGCCAGGGTCAGTGCCAAATTCAGGGTCACGATCAGGATTAGGGTCAGGGTCAGGGTTGGAGTCAGGGCATTGTCAGGGTCAGAGTCAGGGTCAGGGTCACGGTCAGGGTCAGGGTCAGGGTCAGGTTCACGGTCAGGGTCAGGGTCAGAATCAGGGTCACGGTCAGGTTCAGGGTTAGGGTCCGGGTCAGGGTCAGGGTCAGGGTCAGGTCAGGTTCAGGGTGAGGGTAATGGTCAGGGTCAGGGTCAGGTTCAGGGTCAGGGTCAGGGTCAGGGTCAGGGTCAGGGTCACCATCGGTGTCAAGGTCAGGTCAGGGTCAGGGTCAGGGTCATGTCAGGTTTAGGGTCATGGTCTGGGTCAGGGTCATGGGATAGGGTTAGGTTCAGGGTCAGGGTCAGTGTTAGGGTCAGGGTCAGGGTCATGGTCAGGGTCAGAGTCAGGGTCAGGTTCAGGGTCACGGTGTAGACTTAGGGTCAGGGTCAGGGTCGGGGTTAGGATAAATGGCAGGGTCAGGGTCAGCTTCAGGGTCAGTGTCAGGGTCAGGGTCAGCTTCAGTGTCAGTGTAAGGGTCAGGGTCACTGTTAGGGTCAGGGTAAGGGGTAGGAGTAGGGTCAGGGGCAGGGTCAGAGTCACTGTCAGGGTCAGGGTCAGGGTCCGGGTCACGGTCAGGGTCAAGGTCAGAATCAGGGTCACGGTCAGGTTCAGGGTTAGGGTCCGGGTCAGGGTCAGGGTCAGGGTCAGGTCAGGTTCAGGGTGAGGGTAATGGTCAGGGTCAGGGATAGGGTTAGGATCAGGGTCAGGGTCAGGGTCAGGGTCACCATCAGCGTCAAGGTAAGGGTCAGGGTCAGGGTCAGGGTCACGTCAGGTTTAGGGTCATCGTCAGGGTCAGGGTCAGTGTTAGGGTCAGGGTCAGGGTCAGGGTCAAGGTCAGACTTAGGGTCAGGGTCACGGTCTGTGTCGGGTTCAGGTTCAAAGACAGGGTCAGGTTCAGGGTCAAGGTCTGGGTCAGGGTCAGGTTCAGGGTTAGGGTAACAGTCAGGGTCAGGGTCAGGGTCAGGGTAGGGGTCAGGGCATTGTCAGGGTAGGGGTCAGGGTAAGGGTCAGGTTCAGGTTTAGGGTCAAGGTCAGACTTAGGGTCAGGGTCACGGTCAGTGTTACGGTCAGCGTCACGATTAAGGTCAGGGTCAGGGTCACGTTCAGGGTCAGGGTCAGGGTCAGGTTCACTGTCAGGGTCAGGGTCAGGGTTAGGGTCACGGTCAGTGTCAGGGTTGTTAAAAATGGCTCAGTCTTCAAAATAGGTTTAAATAAGAAAATAGGATTTATTAAGAGAATAGAGGTAAGCAAACAGCACTGGGTGCACCGGGAGTCTCCGCTCCACCAGGACGCACACCAGCCACATCAAGTAACCGATTTTTATACTCCTAGACTAATACATATTCATTACTACTTCTAAAAAAATAGGTTATTCTAATTAGCTTCCGGGGTCCAGTCCCTCCTACTGGAGCATGCGCGTCAGTCTCCGGTGGTCCCTCTGGGGGTCTTTCATGCTGAAGGCTAGTAGTCTTCCTCTCCAAGTTTTTTTCTTGTCCTTCCCCTTTGTACTCCTTTGGCACCGTGTCAAGTTTATACAACATCCCCTGCAGGTCTTGTCTCCTAGCCGTCCTTCAGCTTCCTTTTTTTCTTCTTCTTAATCTCTTGGACTCCTGGCCAGATATCAGAGGCCTGCATAGTGTTCCATAACAGTCACTAGTTGTTATCAGCTATTCCGAGGCTCCCAGACATCAAAGAAGTCATACAAACACAAATAGCTTTCTTATTGACACTTCACAAGTAATTAAAACATTCCCTACCAACTATTGACAAAGACAGTCACACCTATAGCCGTGTTAAGTTAATTTCGAAGAAGACAAAACAATAGGAAAAAGGCTGTAACTGCTAGAAATAGAAATCCGGAATAACAAAAGCAAACAAGCTCAAGAATTTGAGGAGTATTTTCTGAAGACTTGATAAATTGACTAGAATGAGGGGGAGACTGGGACACACTGCATCTGTGGTTCAGGAATCTGGCTGCCATTGCAGGGCCCCGAAGCAGACAGAAGCAGACAGGACTTTTCTTTATGGACACGAATTGTTAAAATATTCCTCACAGGGTTAAGGTCAGGGTCAGGGTCAGGTTCATGATCAGGGTCAGTGTCAGGGTTAGGGTTAATGTCAGGGTCAGGGTCAAGGTCAGGGTCAGGGTCACGGTCAGGGTCAGGGTCAGGGTCAGGGTCAAGGTTAGAGTCAGGGTGAGGTTTAGGGTCAGGGTCAGGGTCAGGGACAGGGTCAGTGTCAGGGTTAGGGTCAGGGTCAGGGTCATGTTCAGGGTTAGGGTCAGGATCCAGTTCAGGGTCAGGGTTAGTGTCAGGGTCAGGTTCCGAGTTAGGGTCAGGGTCAGGGTCAAGGTCAGGGTCAGGGTCAGGGTCAAGGTCAGGGTCAGGGTCAGGGTCATGGTCAGGGTCAGAGTCAGGGTCAGGGTCACGGTGTAGACTTAGGGTCAGGGTCAGGGTCGGGGTTAGGATAAATGTCAGGGTCAGGGTCAGCTTCAGGGTCAGTGTTAGGGTCAGGGTCACGGTTAGGGTCAGGGTAAGGGGCAGGAGTAGGGTCAAGGTCAGGGTCAGGGTCAGGGTCATGGTCAGGGTCAGAGTCAGGGTCAGGGTCACGGTGTAGACTTAGGGTCAGGGTCAGGGTCGGGGTTAGGATAAATGTCAGGGTCAGGGTCAGTTTCAGGGTCAGGGTCAGGTTCAGGATCACGGTCAGGGTCAGGGTCAGAATCAGGGTCACGGTCAGGTTCAGGGTTAGGGTCCGGGTCAGTGTCAGGGTCAGGGTCAGGTCAGGTTCAGGGTGAGGGTAATGGTCAGGGTCAGGGATAGGGTTAGGTTCAGGGTCAGGGTCAGGGTCACCATCAGCGTCAAGGTCAGGGTCAGGGTCAGGGTCACTGTCAGGGTCAGGGTCAGGGTCATGTCATGTTTAGGGTCACGGTCAGGGTCAGGGTCAGGGGTAGGGTTAGGTTCAGGGTCAGTATCAGTGTTAGGGTCATGGTCAGGGTCAGGTCAGGGTCAGGGTCAGACTTAGGGTCAGGGTCACGGTCAGGGTCGGGTTCACGTTCAAAGACAGGGTCAGGTTCAGGGTCAAGGTCTGGGTCAGGGTCAGGTTCAGGGTTAGGGTAACAGTCAGGGTCAGATTCAAGGTAGGGGTCAGGGCATTGTCAGGTTAGGGGTCAGGGTCAGGGTCAGGGTCAGGGTTAGGGTCAAGGTCAGGGTCAGGGTCACGGTCAGTGTTACGGTCAGGGTCACGATTAAGGTCAGCGTAAGGGGCAGGGTTAGAGTCAGGATCAGGGTCAGGTTCACTGTCAGGGTCAGGGTCAGGGTTAGGGTCACGGTCAGGGTCAGGGTCAGAATCAGGGTCACGGTCAGTGTCAGGGTTAGGGTCAGGGTCAGGGTCAGTTTCATGATCAGGGTCAGAGTCAGGGTTAGGGTTAATGTCAGGGTCAGGGTCAAGGTCAGGGTCAGGGTCAGGGTCAGGGTCAGGGTCAGGGTCAGGGTCAAGGTTAGAGTCAGGGTGAGGTTTAGGGTCAGGGTCAGGGTCAGGGACAGGGTCAGTGTCAGGGTTAGTGTCAGGGTCACGGTCAGGTTCAAGGTTAGGGTCCGGGTCAGTGTCAGGGTCAGGGTCAGGTTAGGTTCAGTGTGAGGGTAATGATCAGGGTCAGGGATAGGGTTAGGGTCAGGGTCAGGGTCAGGGTCACCATCAGCGTCAAGGTCAGGGTCACTGTCAGGGTCACTGTCAGGGTCAGGGTCAGGGTCAGGGTCATGTCATGTTTAGGGCCACGGTCAGGGTCAGGGTCAGGGGTAGGGTTAGGTTCAGGGTCAGTATCAGTGTTAGGGTCATGGTCAGGGTCAGGTCAGGGTCAGGGTCAGACTTAGGGTCAGGGTCACGGTCAGGGTCGGGTTCACGTTCAAAGACAGGGTCAGGTTCAGGGTCAAGGTCTGGGTCAGGGTCAGGTTCAGGGTTAGGGTAACAGTCAGGGTCAGATTCAAGGTAGGGGTCAGGGCATTGTCAGGGTAGGGGTCAGGGTCAGGGTCAGGGTCAGGGTTAGGGTCAAGGTCAGGGTCAGGGTCAGGGTCACGGTCAGTGTTACGGTCAGGGTCACGATTAAGGTCAGAGTAAGGGGCAGGGTTAGAGTCAGGATCAGGGTCAGGTTCACTGTCAGGGTCAGGGTCAGGGTTAGGGTCACGGTCAGGGTCAGGGTCACGTTCATGATCAGGGTCAGGGTCAGGTTTAGGGTTAATGTCAGGGTCAGGGTCAAGGTCAGGGTCAGGGTCACGGTCAGGGTCAGGGTCAGGGTCAGGGTCAGGGTCAGGGTTAAGGTTAGAGTCAGGGTGAGGTTTAGGTTCAGGGTCAGGGTCAGGGTCAAGGTTAGAGTCAGGGTGAGGTTTAGGGTCAGGGTCAGGGACAGGGTCAGTGTCAGGGTTAGGGTCAGGGTCAGGGTCAGGGTCAGGGTTAGGGTCAGGATCCAGTTCAGGGTCAGGGTTAGGGTCAGGGTCAGTGTCAGGGTCAAGGTCAGGGTCAGGGTCAGGGTCAGGGTCAGGGTGAGGGTCAGGTTCACGGTCAGGATCAAGGTCAATTTCAGTGTGTAGGTCAGGGTCAGGGTTAAGTTCAGTCTAAGGGTCAGGTTCAGGGCCAGGTGTAGAGTTAGGGTCAGGGCCAGGGTCAGTGCCAAATTCAGGGTCACGATCAGGATTAGGGTCAGGGTCAGGGTCAGGGTCAGGGTCGGAGTCAGGGCATTGTCAGGGTCAGGTTTGGGGTCTGGGTCAGGGTCAGGGTCAGGGTCAGGGTCAGGGTCAGGGTCAGGGTCAGGGTCAGGGTCAGTTTCAGGGTCAGGGTCAGGGTCAGGGTCAGGGTCAGGGTCAAGTTCAGTTGTAGGGTCAAGGTCAGGTTCAGGGTCAGGTCAGTGTCAGGGTCAGGGTCAGGGTCTGGGCAGGGTCAAGGTCAAGTTCAGGGTGTTGGTCAGGGTCAGGGTTAGGTTCAGTGTCATGGTCAGGGTAAGGTTCAGTTTCAGAGTTAGGGTCAGGGTCAGGGTCAGGGTTAGGGTCACAGTCAAAGATAGGAACAGGGTTAGGGTTTGGGTCAGGGTCAGGGACATATTCAGGGTCAGGGTTAAGTCAGGGTCAAGGTCAAGGTCAGGGTCAGGTTCAGGTCAGGTTTAGGGTCAGGGTCAGGGTCATGGTCAGGGTCAAGGTCAGGGTCAGGGTCAGGGTCATGGTCAGCGTCAGAGTCAGGGTCAGGTTCACGGTGTAGACTTAGGGTCAGGGTCAGGGTCGGGGTTAGGATAAATGTCAGGGTCAGAGTCAGCTTCAGGGTCAGTGTTAGGGTCAGGGTCATGGTTAGGGTCAGGGTAAGGGGTAGGAGTAGGGTCAGGGGCAGGGTCAGGTTCACTGTCAGTTTCAGGGTCAGGGTCAGGGTCAGTGTCAGGGTCAGGGTCAGGCTCAGGGTCAGAATCAGGGTCACAGTCAGGTTCAGGGTTAGGTTCCGGGTCAGTGTCAGGGTCAGGGTCAGGTCAGGTTCAGGGTGAGGGTAATGGTCAGGGTCAGGGATAGGGTTAGGATCAGGGTCAGGGTCAGGGTCACCATCAGCGTCAAGGTCAGGGTCAGGGTCAGGGTCATGTCAGGTTTAGGGTCAGGGTCAGGGTCAGGGGATAGGTTTAGGTTCAGGGTCAGGGTCAGTGTTAGGGTCAGGGTCAGGGTCAGGGTCAGGGTCAAGGTCAGACTTAGGGTCAGGGTCACGGTCAGGGTCGGGTTCACGTTCAAAGACAGGGTCAGGTTCAGGGTTAGGGTAACAGTCAGGGTCAGGGTCAGGGTAGGGGTCAGGGCATTGTCAGGGTAGAGGTCAGGGTCAGGGTCAGGGTCAGGGTTAGGGTCAAGGTCAGGGTCAGGGTTAGGGTCACGGTCAGTGTTACGGTCAGCGTCACGATTAAGGTCAGGGTAAGGGGCAGAGGTAGAGTCAGCATCAGGGTCAGGTTCACTGTCAGGGTCAGTGTCAGGGTTAAGGTCAGGGTCAGGGTCAGGTTCATGATAAGGGTCAGTGTCAGGGTTAGGGTTAATGTCAGGGTCAGGGTCAAGGTCAGGCTCAGGGTCTCGTTCAGGGTCAGCGTCAGGTTCAGGGTCAGGTTCAGGGTCAGGGTCAGGGTCAAGGTTAGAGTCAGGGTGAGGTTTAGTGTCAGGGTCAGGGTCAGGGACAGGGTCAGTGTCAGGGTTAGGGTCAGGGTCAGGGTCATGTTCAGGTTTACTGTCAGGATCCAGTTCAGGGTCAGAGTTAGGGTCAGGGTCAGTGTCAGGGTCAAGGTCAGGGTCAGGGTGAGGGTCAGGGTTAGGGTCAGGTTCACAGTCAGGGTCAAGGTCAAGTTCAGGGTGTAGGTCAGGGTCAGGGTTAAGTTCAGTCTAAGGGTCAGGGTCAGGGTCAGGTTCCGAGTTAGGGTCAGGGTCAGGGTCAGGGTCAGTGTCACCGTAAGGGATAGGGTCAGGGTTAGGGTCAGGGTCAGGGTCAGATTCAGGGTCAGGTGTAGAGTTAGGGTCAGGGCCAGGGTCAGTGCCAAATTCAGGGTCACGATCAGGATTAGGGTCAGGGTCAGGCTCAGGGTCAGGGTCGGAGTCAGGGCATTGTCAGGGTCAGGTTCGGGGTCTGGGTCAGGGACAGGGTCAGGGTCAGGGTCAGGGTCAGTTTCAGGGTCAGGGTCAGGGTCAGGGTCAGGGTCAAGTTCAGTTGTAGGGTCAAGGTCAGGGTCAGGGCCAGGGTCAGTGCCAGGGTAAGGGTCAGGGTCTGGGTCAGGGTCAGAGTCAGAGTCAGGGCTAGGGTCAGGGTCAGGGTCAGGGTCAGGGTTAGGATAAGCGTCAGTGTCAGGGTCAGGGTCAGGTTTAGGGTCAGAGTCATGGTCAGGGTCAGGGTGAGGGTCAGGGACAGGTCAGGTTTAGGTGCAGGGTCAGTGTCAGTGTCAGGTTCAGGGTCAGGGTCATGGTCAGGTCAGGGTCAGGGTCAGATTCACGGTCAGAATTAGGTTCAGGGTCACGGTCAGGGTCAGGGTCAGTGTCAGGGTCAGGGTCAGGGTCTCGGTCAGAGTTTTAAGGTCAGGGTCAGTGTTAGAGTCAGGGTCAGGAGTAGGGATAGGTTCAGGGTCAGTATCATGGTCACGGTCAGGGTCAGGGTCAGGATCAGGGTCAAGTTCAAGTTCAGGGTGTAGGTCAGGGTCAGGGTTAGGTTCAGTGTCATGGTCAGGGTCAGGTTCAGAGTTAGGGTCATGGTCAGGGTCAGGGTTAGGGTCACAGTCAAATTTAGGGTCAGGGTTAGGGTCAGGGTCAGGGTCAGGTTCAGTGTGAGGTGTAGGGTCAGGGTCAGGGCCAGGGTCAGGGCCAAATTCAGGGTCAACATCAGGATTAGTATCAGGGTCAGGGTCAGGGTCAGGGTCAGAATCACGGAATTGTCAGGGTCAGGGTCGGGGTAAGGGTCAGCGTCATTCTCAGGGTCAGGCTCAGGGTTATGATCAGGTTTAGGGTCAGGGTCATGGTAAGGGTTAGTTTCAAAATCAGTGTCAGGGTCACGTTTATGGTCAGTGTCAGGGTCCGTGTCAAAGTCAGTGTTAGGGTCAGTGTCAGAGTCAGGGTCAGGTTCAGATTTAGGGTCAGTGTCTGGTTCAGAGTCAGGGTCAGGTCAGGCTTAGGGGCAGGGTCAGTGTCAGGGTCAGGGTCAGGGTTAGGGTCATGGTCAGTGTCAGTGTCAGGGTCAGGTTAAGGATCAGAGTAAGGGTCAGGGTCAGGGTTAGGGTCATGGTCAGTGTCAGGGTCAGGGTCAGGGTCAGTGTTAAGTTCAGGGTCAGGGTCAAGGTCAAGGTCACGGTCAGATTTAGGGTCAGGTTCACGTTCAGGTTCAGGGTTAGTGTCACGGTCAGAATTTTGGGTCAGGGTCAAGGTTAGTGTCAGGGTGAGGTTTAGGGTCAGGGTCAGGACCGGGGTCAAGGTTAGGTCAGGTTTAGGGTCAGTGTCAGGGTCAGGGTCAGGGTCAGGGTCAGGATCAGGTTCAGAGTTAGGGTCAGGGTCAGGGTCAGGGTCAGGTGTAGGGTCATTGTCAGGGCAAGGGTCAAGGCCAAAGTAAGGGTCAGGGTCACGGTTAGCGTCAGGATCAGGGTCAGGGTCGGAATCAGGGCATTGTCAGGGTCATGGTCGGGGTCAGGGTCAGGGTCAGGTTCAGGGTCAGGGTCAGTGTCAGGGTTAGGGTCAGGTTCAGGGTCAGGGTTAGGGACAGGGGTATGGACAGTGTCAGGGTCAGGATCAGGGTCAGGTTCAGATTTAGGGTCAGGGTCAGAGTCAGGGTCAGGGTCAGGTTTAGTTTCAGGGTCAGGGTCAGGGTCAGGGTCAGAATCAGGGTTAGGTTCAGGGTCAGCGTCAGGGTCAGGTTCAGAATTAAGGTCAGGTTCAGGGTCAGGGTCAGTGTCACGGTCAGTGTTACGGTCAGGGTCACGATTAAGGTCAGGTTAAGGGGTAGGGGTAGGGTAAGGATCAGGGTCAGGGTCACTGTCAGGGTCAGGGTTAAGGTCACGCTCAGGGTCACGGTCAGTGTCAGGGTCACTGTCAGGGTCAGGTTTAGTGTCAGGGTCAGGATCAGGGTCAGGGGTAGTGTTAGTTTCAGGGTCACGGTCATGGTCCCGGTCAGGGTCAGAGTCAGGGTCAGGGTCACGGTTATGGTCAAGTTCAGGGTGTAGTTCAGAGTCAGGGTCAGCATCAGGGTCAGGATCAGCGTAACGGTCAGGGTCAGTGTAAGTGTCAGGGTCAGGGTCAGGGTAATGTTCAGGGTCAGGGTCAAGGTCAAGTTCAGGGTCAGGCCAGGGTGATGGTCAGGGTCAGGGTCACGGTATTTCTTAGAATCAGGGACAGGGTCAGGGTCAGGGTTAAGGTCAGGGTCAGGTTCAAGGTCAGGGTCAGGGTCAGGGTCAGGTTCAGGGTTAAGTTCAGGGTCAGGTTCAGGGTCAAGGTCAGGTTTATGTTCAGGGTCAGGGTCAGGGTCAGGGTCAGGTTTATATTCAGGGTCACAGTCAGGGTCAGGGTCAGGACAAGGGTTAGGGTCAGAGTGAGGGTCAGGGTCAAGGTCAGGGTTAGGGTCAGGGTCAGTTTGAGGTTCAGGGTCACGGTCAGGGTCTCAGTCAGACAGTGTCAAGGTCATGTTCAGGGTCAGTGTCAGGCTCAGGGAAAGTGGTAGGGTCAGGGTCTGGTTTAGTGTTAAGGTCAGGGTCAGACTTAGGGTCAGGGTAAGTGACAGGGTCAGGGTCAGTGTTAGGGCAAGGGTCAGGGTTAGAGTCAGGGTCAGGGTCAAGGTCATGATCAGGGTCACGGTCAGAATTAGGGTAAGGGTTAGGGTCACAGTCAGACTGAGGTTCAGTGTCAGTATCAGATTCAGGGTCAGGGTCAGGGTCAGGGTCAGGGTGAGGGTCTGGTTTAGTGTCAGGGTCAGGGACAGGGTCAGGTTCAGATTTAGGGTCAGGGTTAGGGTCAGGGTCAAGGTTAGGGTCAGGGTCAGGGTCAAGTTCTGAGTCAGGTGTAGAGTCAGGGTCAGGGCCAGGGTCAGTGCCAAATTCAGGGTAACGTTCAGGATAAGGGTCAGGGTCAGGTTCAGGGTCAGGGACAGGTCAGGTTTAGGGGCAGGGTCAGTGTCAGGGTCAGGGTCAGGGTCAGGGTCAACGTCAGGGTCAGGGTCAGGTTCACGGTCAGAGTTGAGGTTCAGGGTCACGGTTAGGGTTAGGGTCAGGGTCAGGGTCAGAGTTGAGGGTCAGGGTCACAGTCAGAATTTTAAGTTCAGGGTCAGTGTTAGAGTCAGGGTGATGTTTAGGGTTAGGGTCAGGGTCAGGTCAGGTTTAGGGTCAGGGTAAGTGTTAGGGTCAGGGTCAGGAGTACGGTTAGGTTCAGGGTCAGTATCAGGGTCACGGTCAGGGTCAGGATCAGGGTCAAGGTCAAGTTCAGGGTGTAGGTCAGGGTCAGGGTTAGGTTCAGTGTCATGGTCAGGGTCAGGGTCAGGTTCAGAGTTAGGGTCAGGGTCAGGGTCAGGGTTAGGGTCACGGTCAAATTTAGGGTCAGGGTCAGGGTCAGGGTAGGGGTCAGAGCATTGTCAGGTTAGTGGTCAGGGTCAGGGTCAGGGTTAGGGTCAAGTTCAGGGTCATGGTCAGGCTCACGGTCAGTGTTACGGTCAGGGTCACGATTAAGGTCAGGGTAAGGGGCAGGGGTAGGGTCAGGGTCAGGGTCAGGGTCACTGTCAGGGTCAGGGTCAGGGTCATGTCATGTTTAGGGCCATGGTCAGGGTCAGGGTCAGGGGTAGGGTTAGGTTCAGGGTCAGTATCAGTGTTAGGGTCATGGTCAGGGTCAGGTCAGGGTCAGGGTCAGGGTCAAGGTCAGACTTAGGGTCAGGGTCACGGTCAGATTCGGGTTCATGTTCAAAGACAGGGTCAGGTTCAGGGTCAAGGTCTGGGTCAGGGTCAGGTTCAGGGTTAGGGTAACAGTCAGGGTCAGGGTCAGGGTCAGGTTAGGGGGCAGGGGTAGGGTCAGGATCAGGGTCAGGTTCACTGTCAGGGTCAGGGTCAGGGTCAGGTTCAGGGTCAGAATCAGGGTTACGGTCAATGTCAGGGTTAGGGTCAGGGTCAGGGTCAGGGTCAGGTTCATGATCAGGGTCAGTGTCAGGGTTAGGGTTAAAGTCAGGTTCAGGGTCAGGGTTAGGGTCAGGGTCGGGGACAGGGTCAGGGTTAGGTTCAGGGTTAGGGTCAGGGTCCAAGTCAGTGTTAGGGTCAGGGTTAGGGTCAGGGTCAGGTTTAGGTTCAGGGTCAGCGTTAGGGTCAGGTTCAGAATTAAGGTCAGGTTCAGGGTCAGGGTCAGGGTCATGGTCAGGGTTAGGGTCAAGTTCAGGGTCATGGTCAGGGTCACGGTCAGTGTTACGGTCAGGGTCACGATTAAGGTCAGGGTAAGGGGCAGGGGTAGGGTCAGGATCAGGGTCAGGGTCACTGTCAGGGTCAGGGTCAGGGTCATGTCATGTTTAGGGTCACGGTCAGGGTCAGGGTCAGGGGTAGGGTTAGGTTCAGGGTCAGTATCAGTGTAAGGGTCATGGTCAGGGTCAGGTCAGGGTCAGGGTCAAGGTCAGACTTAGGGTCAGGGTCACAGTCAGGGTCGGGTTCAGGTTCAAAGACAGGGTCAGGTTCAGTGTCAAGGTCTGGGTCAGGGTCAGGTTCAGGGTTAGGGTAACAGTCAGGGTCAGGGTCAGGTTAGGGGGCAGGTGTAGGTTCAGGATCAGGGTCAGGGTCACTGTCAGGGTCAGGGTCAGGTTCATGATCAGGGTCAGTGTCGGGGTTAGGGTTAATGTCAGGGTCAGGGTCAAGGTCAGGGTCAGGGTGAGGTTTAGGTTCAGGGTCAGGGTCAGGGTCATGTCAGGTTTAGGGTCAGGGTCAGGGTCAGTGTTAGGGTCAGGGTCAGGGGTAGGATCAGGTTCAGGGCCAGGGTCAGGGTCGGGGTCAGTGTCAGTGTCAGTGTTAGGGTCAGGGTCAGGGTCAGGGTCAGTATCAGGGTCAGGGTCAGGGTCCAGTTCAGGTTCAAAGTCCGGGTCAGGTTCACGGTCATGGTCAGGGTCAGGATCTCGTTAGGTTCAGGGACAGGATCAGGGTCAGGGTCAGGGACAGGGTCAGGTTTAGGGTCAAAGTCACGGTCAGGGTCAGGGTCACGGTCAGGGTAAAGTTCAGGGTCAGGGTCAGTGTCAGAGTAAATTTCAGGGTCAGGTTCAGTGTCAGGGTCATGATCAGGGTCAGGGTCAGGGTCACGGTCAGACTTAGGATCAGGTACAGGGTCAGGGTCAGTATTATGGTCTGTGTCAGGATCAGGGTCAGGGTCAGGGTCAGTGTTAGGGTCAGTGTCAGGATCAGGGTCAGGGTCACGGTCAGACTTAGGGTCAGGGTCAGGGTCAGGGTTAGGGTCATGGTCAGGGTCAGGGTCAACGTCAGGGTCTGGGTTAGGGTCAGGGTCGGGGAAAGTGTCAGGGTCAGGGTCAGGGTTAGGGTCAGGTTCAGTGTCAAAGTTAGGGTCAGGGTTAAGGTCAGGTTTAGTGTCAGGGTCAGGGTCAAGTTCAGGTTTAATTTCAAGGTCAGGGTCAGGGTCAGGTTTAGGGTCACGGTAAGGGGTAGGGTCAGGTTCAGAGTCAGGTTCAGTGTCAGTGTCAGGGTCACGGTCAGCGTCAGGGTCAGGGTTAGGGTCAGGGTCGGGGACAGGGTCAGGGTTAGGTTCAGGGTTAGGGTCAGGGTCCAAGTCAGTGTTAGGGTCAGGGTTAGGTTCAGGATTAGAGTGAGGGTCAGGGTCAGGTCAGGCTTAGGGGCAGGGTCAGTGTCAGGGTCACTGTCAGGGTTAAGGTCTGGGTCAGGGTCGGGTTAGGGGTCAGAGCATTGTCAGGTTAGTGGTCAGGGTCAGGGTCAGGGTTAGGGTCAAGTTCAGGGTCATGGTCAAGGTCACGGTCAGTGTTACGGTCAGGGTCACGATTAAGGTCAGGGTAAGGGGCAGGGGTAGGGTCAGGATCAGGGTCAGGGTCACTGTCAGGGTCAGGGTCAGGGTCATGTCATGTTTAGGGTCACGGTCAGGATCAGGGTCAGGGTCAGGGGTAGGGTTAGGTTCAGGGTCAGTATCAGTGTTAGGGTCATGGTCAGGGTCAGGTCAGGGTCAGGGTCAGGGTCAGGGTTAGAGTCAGGGTGAGGTTTTGGGTCAGGGTCAGGGTAACATTCAGGGTCAGGGTCAGGGTCAGGGTCAGTGTTAGGGTCAGGGTCAGGGGTAGGATCAGGGTTAGGATATGGTCAGGTTCAGGGTCAGGGTCAGTGTCAGAGTAAATTTCAGGGTCAGGGTCAGTGTCAGGGTCAGGGTCTAGTTCAGGGTTAATGTGAAGGTCTGGGTCAGGTCAGGGTCAGGTTTAGAGTCAGGTCAGGGGTAGGGTAAGTTTCAGAGTCAGGTTCAGGGTCAGTGTCAGGGTCACGGTCAGCGTCAGGGTCAGGGTCAGAATTAGGGTCGGGGACAGGGTCAGTGTTAAATTCAGGGTTAGGGTCAGGGTCCAAGTCAGTGTTAGGGACAGGGTCAGGGTCAGGATCAGGGTCAGGGTCACTGTCAGTGTCTGGGTCAGGGTCAGGGTCAGGGTCAGGGTCAGGGTCAGGGTCACGGTCAGGGTTAGGGTCAGGGTCAGGGTCAGTGTCAGGGTCAGGGTCAGGGTCAGGTTCAGGGTCACAGTCAGGGTCAGGGTCAGGGTAGGGGTCAGGGCATTGTCAGGGTAGGGGTCAGGGTCAGGGTCAGGGTCAGGGTCAGGGTTAGGGTTAGGGTCAGGGTCAGGGTCACAGTCAGGGTCAGTGTTACCGTCAGGGTCAATATTAAGGTCAGGGTAAGGGGCAGGGGTAGGGTCAGGATCAGGGTCAGGGTCACTGTCAGGGTCAGGGTCACGGTCAGGGTCAGGTTCAGGGTCAGGGTCAGAATCAGTGTCACGGTCAGTGTCAGGGTTAGGGTCAGGGTCAGGGTCAAGGTCAGGTTTATGATCAGGGTCAGGGTCAGGGTTAGGGTTAATGTCAGGGTCATGGTCAAGTTCAGGCTCAGGGTCACGTTCAGGGTCAGGGTCAGGGTCAGGTTCAGGGTCAGGGTCAGGGTCAAGGTTAGAGTCAGGGTGAGGTTTTGGGTCAGGGTCAGGGTAACATTCAGGGTCAGGGTCAGGGTCAGGGTCAGTGTTAGGGTCAGGGTCAGGGGTAGGATCAGGGTTAGGATATGGTCAGGTTCAGGGTCAGGGTCAGTGTCAGAGTAAATTTCAGGGTCAGGGTCAGTGTCAGGGTCAGGGTCAGGTCTGGTTTAGGGTCAGGGTCAGTGTCATTGTTAGGGTCAGCATCAGGGTTTGGGTCAGGGTCAGGGTCAGTGTTAGTGTAAGGGTCAGGGTCAGTGTCAGGGTCATGATCAGGGTTAGGGTCAAGGTCAGGTTCAGGGTCAGGGCGAGGGTCAGGTTCACGGTCAGGGTCACGGTCAGACATAGGGTCAGGTTCAGGGTCACTTTCAGTGTCAGGGTTAGGGTCAGGTTTAGGGTCACGGTCAGGGTCAAAGTTAGGGTCAAGGTCAGGGTCAAGGTCAGGGTCAGGGTCAGGTCAGGTTCAGTGTCAGGTTCAGGTTGAAGGTCAGGGTCAGGTTCAGAGTGAGGGTCAGGGTCAAATCAGGTTTAGGGTCAGGGTCAGGGTCAGGGTCAGGGTCAGGGTTAGCGTCATGGTCAGTGTCAGTGTCAGGGTCAGGTTAAGGGTCAGGGTAAGGGTCAGGGTCAGGGTTAGGTTCAGGGTCAGGGTCAGGGTCAGGGTCAGGTTCAGGGTCAGTGTTAGGTTCAGGGTCAGGGTCAAGGTCAAGGTCACGGTCAGATTTAGGGTCAGGTTTATGTTCAGGGTCAGGGTCAGGGTGACGGTCAGAATTTTGGGTCAGGGTCAAGGTTAGTGTCAGGGTGAGATTTAGGGTCAGGGTCAGGGCCGGGGTCAGGGTCAGGTCAGATTTAGTGCCAGGATCAGGGTCAGTGTCAGGGTCAGGTTCAGTGTTGGAATCAGGGCATTGTCAGGGTCAGGTTCAGGGTCAGGGTCAGGGTCAGGGTCAGGGTCACGGTCAGGGATAGGGTCAGGTTTAGGGTCAGGGTCAGGGTAAAGGTCAAGGTCAGGGTCAGAATCAGGGTCAGGTTTAGGTTCAGGGTCAGTGTCAATATCAAGGTCAAGGTCAGGGTCAAGGTCAAGTTCAAGGTCAGGGTTAGGGTCAAGGTCAAGGTCAGGGTCAGGGTCATGGTCAGGGTCAAGGTAAAGTTCAGGGTCAGGGTCAGGGTCAAGGTCAAGGTCAAGGTCGGGTTCGGAGTCAGGGTCAGGGTTAGGATCATGGTAAAGGTCAAAGTAAAGTTCAGGGTCAGGGTCAAGGTCACGTTAAGATTAAGGTTCAGGGTCTGTGTTAGATTCAGGGTCAGTGTCACGGTCAGGGTAAAGGTCAAGGTACAGTTCAAGGTCAAGTTCAGGGCCAGGGTCAATATCAAGGTCAGGTTCAGTTTCATGTTCAGGGTCAGGGTCAGGGTCAGGGTCACGGTCAGGGATAGGGTCAGGGTTAGGGTCACGGTCAGGGTCAGGGTCAGGGTTAGGGTCAGAAACAGGGTAAGGGTCAGGGTCAGGGTAAAGGTCAAGGTCAGGGTCAGAATCAGGGTCAGGTTCAGTGTCAGGGTCAGGTTAAGGGTCAAGGTCAGGGTCAGGGGTAGGGTCAGGCTCAGGGTCAGGTGCACTTTCAGGGTCATGTTCATACTTAGGTTCAGGGTCTTGGTCAGGTTCAAGTTCAGTGACAAGGTCAGTGACAAGGTCAAGGTCAAGTTCAAGGTCAAAGTCAGGGTCAGGTTCAGGGTCAGTGTCCGGTTCAGGTTCAGTGTCAGGGTCAGGGACAGGTTCAGAATCAGGGTCAGGGTCAAGGTCAGGGTTAGGTTCAGTGTCAGGGTCAGGGTTAGGGTCAGGGTCGGGGACAGGGTCAGGGTTAGGTTCAGGGTTAGGGTCAGGGTCCAAGTCAGTGTTAGGGTCAGGGTTAGGTTCAGGATCAGAGTGAGGGTCAGGGTCAGGTCAGGCTTAGGGGCAGGGTCAGTGTCAGGGTCACTGTCAGGTTAAGGTCTGGGTCAGGGTCGGGTTAGGGGTCAGAGCATTGTCAGGTTAGTGGTCAGGGTCAGGATCAGGGTTAGGGTCAAGTTCAGGGTCATGGTCAGGGTCACGGGCAGTGTTACGGTCAGGGTCACGATTAAGGTCAGGGTAAGGGGCAGGGGTAGGGTCAGGATCAGGGTCAGGGTCACTGTCAGGGTCAGGGTCAGGGTCATGTCATGTTTAGGGTCACGGTCAGGGTCAGGGTCAGGGTCAGGGGTAGGGTTAGGTTCAGGGTCAGTATCAGTGTTCGGGTCATGGTCAGGGTCGGGTCAGGGTCAGGGTCAGGGTCAAGGTCAGACTTAGGGTCAGGGTCACGGTCAGGGTCGGGTTCAGGTTCAAAGACAGGGTCAGGTTCAGGGTCAAGGTCTGGGTCAGGGTAAGGTTCAGGGTTAGGGTAACTGTCAGGGTTTGGGTCAGGGTCATGTTAGGGGGCAGGGGTAGGGTCAGGATCAGGGTCAGGGTCACTCTCAGTGTCAGGGTCAGGGTCAGAATCAGGGTCACGGTCAGTGTCAGGGTTAGGGTCAGGGTCAGGGTCAGGGTCAGATTCATGATCAGGGTCAGTGTCAGGGTTAGGGTTAATGTCAGGGTCAGGTTCAGGGTCAGGGTCTGGGTCAGGGTCAGGGTCAGGGTCAGGGTCAAGGTCAGGGTCAGGGTCAAGGTTAGAGTCAGGCTGAGGTTTAGGGTCAGTGTCAGGGTCAGGGTCATGTCAGGTTTAGGGTCAGGGTCAGGGTCAGTGTTAGGGTCAGGGTCAGGGGTAGGATCAGGTTCAGGGCCAGGGTCAGGGTCGGGGTCAGTGTCAGTGTCAGTGTTAGGGTCAGGGTCAGGGTCAGGATCAGGTTCAGGGTCAGGGTCAAGTTCAGGTTCAAATTCCGGGTCAGGTTCAGGGTCATGGTCAGGGTCAGGATCTGGGTTAGGTTCAGGGACAGGGTCAGGTTCAGGGTCAGGGACAGGGTCAGGTTTAGGGTCAGGGTCAGGGTCAGGGTTAGGGTCAGAATCAGGTTCAGGGTCAGTGTCAGAGTAAATTTCAGGGTCGCGGTCAGTGTTAGGGTCAGGGTCAGGTCAGGTTTAGGGTCAGGGTCAATGTCATTGTTAAGGTCAGCATCAGGGTTTGGGTCAGGGTCAGGTTCAGTGTCAGGGTCATGATCAGGGTCAGGGTCAGGTTTAGGGTCAGGGTCAGGGTCAAAGGTAGGGTCAAGGTCAGGGTCAGGGTCAGGGTCAGGTCAGGTTCAGTGTCAGGTTCAGGCTGAAGGTGAGTGTCAGGGTCAGGGTCAGAGTGAGTGGACAGGGTCAGGTCAGGCTTAGGGGCAGGGTCAGTGTCAGGGATAGGGTCAGGGTCAGGGTCATGGTCAGTTTTAGGTTCAGGTCAGGGTCAAGGTCAAGGTCACTGTCATATTTAGTGTCAGGGTAACGTTCAGTGTCAGGGAAAGGGTCATGGTCAGAATTTTGGGTCAGGGTCAAGGTTAGTGTCAGGGTGAGGTTAAGGGTCAGGGTCAGGGTCAGGGTCAGGATCAGTTTCAGATTTAGGGTCAGGGTCAGTTTCAGTGTTAGAGTTAGGGTCAGGGGTAGGATCAGGGTTAGTGTCAGGGTGAGGTTAAGGGTCAGGGTCAGGACCGGGGTCAAGGTTAGGTCAGGTTTAGGGTCAGGGTCCGGGTCAGTGTCAGGGTCAGTGTCAGGGTTAGGGACAGTGTCAGGGTCAGGTTCAGATTTAGGGTCAGGGTCAGAGTCAGGGTCACGGTCAGGGTTAAGTTCAGGGTCAGGGTCAGGGTCAGGGTCAGGTTCAGATTTAGGGTCAGGGTTAGGGTCAGGGTCAAGGTCAGGGTCAGGGTCAGGGTTAGGGTCAGGGTCATGGTCAGACTTAGGATCAGGTACAGGGTCACGGTCATGGTTAAGGTCAGGGTCAAGGTCAGGGTCAGGGTCAGCGTTAGGGTCACGGTCAGGGTCTGTGTCACGGTTAGGGTTAGGGTCACGGTCACGGTCAGGGTCAGCGTCAGGGTCTGGTTTAGGGTCAGGGTCGGGGAAAGTGTCAGGGTCAGGGTCAGGGTTAGGGTTAGGTTCAGTGTCAAAGTTAGGGTCAGTGTTAGTGTCAGGGTAAGGGTCTAGTTCAGGGTTAATGTCAAGGTCTGGGTCAGGTCAGGGTCAGGTTTAGAGTCGAGGTCAGGGGTAGGGTAAGTTTCAAAGTCAGGTTCAGGGTCAGTGTCAGGGTCACGGTCAGCGTCAGAGTCAGGGTTAGGGTCAGGGTCGGGGACAGGGTCAGTGTTAGGTTCAGGGTTAGGGTCAGGGTCCAAGTCAGTGTTAGGGTCAGGGTTAGGTTCAGGGTCAGGGTTAGGTTCAGGGTCAGCGTCAGGGTCAGGTTCAGAGTTAGTGTCAGGGTCAGGGTCAGGGTCAGGGTCAGGGTCAGGTTCAGGGTCACAGTCAGGGTCAGGGTCAGGGTAGGGGTCAGGGCATTGTCAGGGTAGGGGTCAGGGTCAGGGTCAGGGTCAGGGTCAGGGTTAGGGTTAGGTTTAGGGCCAGGGTCAGGGTCACAGTCAGGGTCAGTGTTACCGTCAGGGTCAATATTAAGGTCAGGGTAAGGGGCAGGGGTAGGGTCAGGATCAGGGTCAGGGTCACTGTCAGGGTCAGGGTCACGGTCAGGGTCAGGTTCAGGGTCAGGGTCAGAATCAGTGTCACGGTCAGTGTCAGGGTTAGGGTCAGGGTCAGGGTCAAGGTCAGGTTCATGATCAGGGTCAGGGTCAGGGTTAGGGTTAATGTCAGGGTCATGGTCAAGTTCAGGCTCAGGGTCACGTTCAGGGTCAGGGTCAGGGTCAGGTTCAGGGTCAGGGTCAGGGTCAGGGTAACATTCAGGGTCAGCGTCAGGGTCAGGGTCAGTGTCAGGGTCAGGGTCAGGTCTGGTTTAGGGTCAGGTCAGTGTCATTGTTAGGGTCAGCATCAGGGTTTGGGTCAGGGTCAGGGTCAGTGTTAGTGTAAGGATCAGGGTCAGTGTCAGGGTCATGATCAGGGTTAGGGTCAAGGTCAGGTTCAGGGTCAGGGCGAGGGTCAGGTTCACGGTCAGGGTCACGGTCAGACATAGGGTCAGGTTCAGGGTCACTGTCAGTGTCAGGGTTAGGGTCAGGTTTAGGGTCAGGGTCAGGGTCAAAGTTAGGGTCAAGGTCAGGGTCAAGGTCAGGGTCAGGGTCAGGTCAGGTTCAGTGTCAGGTTCAGGTTGAAGGTCAGGGTCAGGGTCAGGTTCAGAGTGAGGGTCAGGGTCAAATCAGGTTTAGGGGCAGGGTCAGGGTCAGGGTTAGCGTCATGGTCAGTGTCAGTGTCAGGGTCAGGTTAAGGGTCAGGGTAAGGGTCAGGGTCAGGGTTAGGTTCAGGGTCAGATTCAGGGTCAGGGTCAGGGTCAGTGTTAGGTTCAGGGTCAGGGTCAAGGTCAAGGTCACGGTCAGATTTAGGGTCAGGTTTACGTTCAGGGTCAGGGTCAGTGTCACGGTCAGAATTTTGGGTCAGGGTCAAGGTTAGTGTCAGGGTGAGATTTAGGGTCAGGGTCAGGGCCGGGGTCAGGGTCAGGTCAGATTTAGTGCCAGGATCAGGGTCAGTGTCAGGGTCAGGTTCAGTGTTGGAATCAGGGCATTGTCAGGGTCAGGTTCAGGGTCAGGGTCAGGGTCATTGTCAGGGTCACGGTCAGGGATAGGGTCAGGTTTAGGGTCAGGGTCAGGGTCAGGGTTAGGGTCAGAAACAGGGTAAGGGTCAGGGTCAGGGTCAAGGTCAAGGTCAGGGTCAGAATCAGGGTCAGGTTTAGGTTCAGGGTCAGTGTCAATATCAAGGTCAAGGTCAGGGTCAAGGTCAAGTTCAAGGTCAGGGTTAGGGTCAAGGTCAAGGTCAGGGTCAGGGTCATGGTCAGGGTCAAGGTAAAGGTCAGGGTCAGGGTCAGGGTCAGGGTCAAGGTCAAGGTCAAGGTCGGGTTCGGAGTCAGGGTCAGGGTTAGGATCATGGTAAAGGTCAAAGTAAAGTTCAGGGTCAGGGTCAAGGTCACGTTAAGATTAAGGTTCAGGGTCTGTGTTAGATTCAGGGTCAGTGTCACGGTCAGGGTAAAGGTCAAGGTACAGTTCAAGGTCAAGGTCAGGGCCAGGGTCAATATCAAGGTCAGGTTCAGTTTCATGTTCAGGGTCAGGGTCAGGGTCAGGGTCACGGTCAGGGATAGGGTCAGGGTTAGGGTCACGGTCAGGGTCAGGGTCAGGGTTAGGGTCAGAAACAGGGTAAGGGTCAGGGTCAGGGTCAATGTAAAGGTCAGGGTCAGAATTAGGGTCAGGTTCAGTGTCAGGGTCAGGTTAAGGGTCAAGGTCAGGGTCAGGGGTAGGGTCAGGCTCAGGGTCAGGTGCACTTTCAGGGTCACGTTCAGACTTAGGTTCAGGGTCTTGGTCAGGTTCAAGTTCAGTGACAAGGTCAGTGACAAGGTCAAGGTCAAGTTCAAGGTCAAAGTCAGGGTCAGGTTCAGGGTCAGTGTCCGGTTCAGGTTCAGTGTCAGGGTCAGGGACAGGTTCAGAATCAGGGTCAGGGTCAAGGTCAGGATTAGGTTCAGTGTCAGGGTCAGGGTTAGGGTCAGGGTCAGGGACAGGGTCAGAGTCAGGGTCAAATTCTGACTTAGGGTCAGGGCAATGGTCAATGTCAGGGTCAGGGTCAGGGTCAGGGTCAGGGTCAGAATCAGGGTCACGGTCAGTGTAAGGGTCAGGGTCAGGGTCAGGGTCAGGGTCAGGATCAGGGTCAGTGTCAGGGTTAGGGTTAATGTCAGGGTCAGGGTCAAGTTCAGGGTCAGGGTAACGTTCAGAGTCAGGGTCAGGGTCAGGGTCAGGGTCAGGGTCAGGGTCAGGTAAGGTTAGGGTCAGGGTCAGTTTCAGTGTTAGGGTCAGGGTCAGGGGTAGGATCAGGGTTAGGGTCATGGTCAGGTTCAGGGTCAGGGTCAGTGTCAGAGTAAATTTCAGGGTCAGGGTCAGTGTCAGGGTCAGGGTCAGGTCTGGTTTAGGGTCAGGGTCAGTGTCATTGTTAGGGTCAGCATCAGGGTTTGGGTCAGGGTCAGGGTCAGTGTTAGTGTCAGGGTCAGGGTCAGTGTCAGGGTCATGATCAGGGTTAGGGTCAAGGTCAGGTTCAGGGTCAGGGCGAGGGTCAGGTTCACGGTAAGGGTCACGGTCAGACATAGGGTCAGGTTCAGGGTCACTGTCAATGTCAGTGTCAGGGTCAGGTTTAGGGTCAGGGTCAGGGTCAAAGTTAGGGTCAAGGTCAGGGTCAGGGTCAGGTCAGGTTCAGTGTCAGGTTCAGGTTGAAGGTCAGGGTCAGGGTCAGGTTCAGAGTGAGGGTCAGGGTCAAATCAGGTTTAGGGGCAGGGTCAGTGTCAGGGTCAGGGTCAGGGTTAGCGTCATGGTCAGTGTCAGTGTCAGGGTCAGGTTAAGGGTCAGGGTAAGGGTCAGGGTCAGGGTTAGGGTCAGGGTCAGATTCAGGGTCAGGGTCAGGGTCAGTGTTAGGTTCAGGGTCAGGGTCAAGGTCAAGGTCACGGTCAGATTTAGGGTCAGGTTCACGTTCAGGGTCAGGTTTAGGGTCATGGTCAGAATTTTGGGTCAGGGTCAAGGTTAGTGTCAGGGTGAGGTTTAGGGTCAGGGTCAGGGCCGGGGTCAAAGTTAGGTCAGGTTTAGGGTCAGGGTCCGGGTCAGTGTCAGGGTCAGTGTCAGTGTTAGGGACAGTGTCAGGGTCAGGTTTAGATTTAGGGTCAGGGTCAGAGTTAGGGTCACGGTCAGGGTTAGGTTCAGGGTCAGGGTCAGGGTCAGGGTCAGTTTCAGATTTAGGGTCAGGGTTAGGATCAGGGTCAAGTTCAGGGTCAGGGTCAGGCTTAGGGTCTGGGTCAGGGTCAGGGTCACGGTCAGACCTAGGATCAGGTACAGGGTCACGGTCATGGTTAAGGTCAGGGTCAAGGTCAGGGTCAGGGTCAGCGTTAGGGTCACGGTCAGGGTCTGTGTCACGGTCAGGGTTAGGGTCACGGTCACGGTCAGGGTCAGCGTCAGGGTCTGGTTTAGGGTCAGGGTCGGGGAAAGTGTCAGGGTCAGGGTCAGGGTTAGGGTCAGGTTCAGTGTCAATGTTAGGGTCAGGGTTAGGGTCAGGGTTAGGTTCAGGGTCAGGTTCAGGTCAGGTTTAATGTCAGGGTTAGGGTCAGTGTCAGGGTCAGGGTCAGGGTCTAGTTCAGGGTTAATGTGAAGGTCTGGGTCAGGTCAGGGTCAGGTTTAGAGTCGGGTCAGGGGTAGGGTAAGTTTCAGAGTCAGGTTCAGGGTCAGTGTCAGGGTCACGGTCAGCGTCAGGGTCAGGGTCAGAATTAAGGTCGGGGACAGGGTCAGTGTTAAATTCAGGGTTAGGGTCAGGGTCCAAGTCAGTGTTAGGGACAGGGTCAGGGTCAGGATCAGGGTCAGGGTCACTGTCAGTGTCTGGGTCAGGGTCAGGGTCAGGGTCAGAATCAGGGTCACGTCAGTGTCAGGGTTAGGGTCAGGGTCAGGGTCAGGGTCAGGTTCATGATCAGGGTCAGTGTCAGGGTTAGGGTTAATGTCAGGGTCAGGGTCAAGGTCAGGGTCAGGGTCACGTTCAGGGTCAGGGTGAGGGTCAGGGTCAGGGTCATGGTCAAGTCAGGTTTAGGGTCAGGGTCAGGTTCAGTGTTAGGGTCAGGGTCAGGGGTAGGATCAGGGTTAGGATCATGGTCAGGTTCAGGGTCAGGGTCAGTGTCAGAGTAAATTTCAGGGTCAGGGTCAGTGTCAGGGTCAGGGTCAGGTCTGGTTTAGCGTCAGGGTCAGTGTCATTGTTAGGGTCAGCATCAGGGTTTGGGTCAGGGTCAGGGTCAGTGTTAGTGTAAGGGTCAGGGTCAGTGTCAGGGTCATAATCAGGGTCAGGGTCAAGGTCAGGTTCAGGGTCAGGGCGAGGGTCAGGTTCACGGTCAGGGTCACGGTCAGACATAGGGTCATGTTCAGGGTCACTGTCAGTGTCAGGGTCAGGGTCAGGTTTAGGGTCAGGTTCACGGTCAAAGTTAGGGTCAAGGTCAGGGTCAGGGTCAGGGTCAGGTCAGGTTCAGTGTCAGGTTCAGGTTGAAGGTCAGGGTCAGGGTCAGGTTCAGAGTGAGGGTCAGGGTCAAATCAGGTTTAGGGGCAGGGTCATGGTCAGGGTCATGGTTAGCGTCATGGTCAGTGTCAGGGTCAGGTTAAGGGTCAGGGTAAGGGTCAGGGTCAGGGCTAGGTTCAGGGTCAGATTCAGGGTCAGGTTCAGGGTCAGTGTTAGGTTCAGGGTCAGGGTCAAGGTCAAGGTCACGGTCAGATTTAGGGTCAGGTTCACGTTCAGGGTCAGTGTCAGGGTCACGGTCAGAATTTTGTGTCAGGGTCAAGGTTAGTGTCAGGGTGAGGTTTAGGGTCAGGGTCAGGGCCAGGGTCAGGGTCAGGTCAGGTTTAGTGCCAGAGTCAAATTCAGGGTCAGGGTCAGGGTCAGGGCCAGGGTCAGGGGTAGTGTTAGGTTCAGGGTCAGTATCAGGGTCACGGTCAGGGTCAGGGTCAGGGTCAGGGTCGGGGTCAGGATCAGGTTCAGAGTTAGGGTCAGGGTCAGGTTTAGGGTCAGTGTCACGGTCAGGGTTATGGTCAGGTTTATGGTCAGGGTCAGTGTCAGGGTCAGGGGTAGGGTCAGGGTCAGGGTCAGGTTCAGTGTTGGAATCAGGGCATTGTCAGGGTCAGGTTCAGGGTCAGGGTCACGGTCAGGGATAGGGTCAGGGTCAGGGTCAGGGTCACGGTCAGGGATAGGGTCAGGGTTAGGGTCAGGGTCAGGGTCAGGGTCAGGGTTAGTGTCAGAAACAGGGTAAGGGTCACGGTCAGGGTCAAGGTCAAGGTCAGTGTCAGAATCAGGGTCAGGTTTAGGGTCAGGGTCTGTGTCAATGTGAAGGTCAAGGTCAGGGTCAAGGTCAAGTTCAAGGTCAGGGTTAGGGTCAAGGTCAATGTCAGGGTCAGGGTCATGGTCAGGGTCAAGGTAAAGGTCAGGGTCAGGGTCAGGGTCAAGGTCAAGGTCAAGGTCGGGTTCGGGGTCAGGGTCAGGGTTAGGATCATGGTAAAGGTCAAAGTAAAGTTCAGGGTCAGGGTCAATGTCACGTTAAGATTAAGGTTCAGGGTCTGTGTTAGATTCAGGGTCAGTGTCACGGTCAGGTTAAAGGTCAAGGTACAGTTCAAGGTCAAGGTCAGGGCCAGGGTCAATATCAAGGTCAGGTTCGGTTTCTTGTTCAGGGTTAGGGTCAGGGTCAGGGTGAGTTTCAGCGTCAGGTTTAGGGTCAGGGTCAGAATTAGGGTCAGGGTTAGGGTCAGGGTCAGGGTCAGGTTCAGGGTCAGGGTCAGGTTAAGGGTGAAGGTCAGGGTCAGGGGTTAGGTTCAGGGTCAGGGTCAGGTGCACTTTCAGGGTCACGTTCAGACTTAGGTTCAGGGTCTTGGTCAGGTTCAAGTTCAGTGACAAGGTCAATGTCAAGGTCAAGGTCAAGTTCAAGGTCAAAGTCAGGGTCAGGTTCAGGGTCAGTGTCCGGTTCAGGTTCAGTGTCAGGGTCAGGGACAGGTTCAGAATCAGGGTCAGGGTCAAGGTCAGGATTAGGTTCATGGTCAGGGACAGGGTTAGGGTCAGGGTCAGGGACAGGGTCAGAGTCAGGGTCAAATTCAGACAGGGTCAGGGCAATGGTCAATGTCAGGGTCAGGGGTAGAGTCAGGGTCAGGGTAAGGGTTAGGTTCATGATCAGGTTCAGGGTCAGGGTCAGGGTCAGGGTCAGGGTCAGAGTCAGGGTCAGGGTCAGGGTCACGGTCAGTGTAAGAATCTGTGTCAAGGTCAGGGTCAGGGTAAGGGTTACAGTCAGACTTAGGGTCAGGTTCAGAATCAAGGTCAGGGTCAAGGTCAAGGTCAAGTTCAAGGTCAGGGTCAAGGTCAAGCTGAAGTTGAGTGTAAGGTTCAGGTTCAGGGTAAGGTTCAAGGTCAGGGTCAGGGTCATGGTCAGGTTTAGTTTCAGGTTCAGGGTAAGGGTCAGGGTCAGTGTCAAGGTCAGGATCAGGGTCAGGGTCAGGGTCATGGTCAGGGTCAGGGTAAGGTTCAGGGGTAGGTTCAGGGTCAGGGTTACTGTCACAGTCAGGGTCAGGGTCAGGGGTAGGTTCAGGGTAAGTGTTAGTGTAAGGGTCAAGGTCAGGGTCAGTGTCAGGGTCATGGTCATGGTCAGGGTCAAGGTCAGGTTCAGGGTCAGGGTCAGGGTCAGCGTCAGGGTAAGGTTCAGGGGTAGGTTCAGGGTCAGGGTTACTTTCACGGTCAGGGTCAGGGTCAGGGGTAGGTTCAGGGTAAGTGTTAGTGTAAGGGTCAAGGTCAGGGTCAGTGTCAGGGTCATGGTCACGGTCAGGGTCACGGTGAGACTTAGGGTCAGGTTCAGTGTCACGGTCAGGGTCAGGGTAAGTTCAGTGTTAGGGTCAGGGTCAGGGTCAAGGTTAGGGTCAATGTCAGGGTCAGGTCAGGTTCAATGTCAGGGTCAGGGTCAGAGTCAGTGTCAGGGTCAGGGTCAAGGTCAGGGTCAGGTTCAGTGTCAGGGTCAGTGTCAGGGTCAGGGTCAGGGTCAAGTTCAGTTGTAGGGTCAAGGTCAGGTTCAGGGTCAGAGTCAGTGTCAGGGTCAGGGTCATGGTCTGGGTCTGGGTCAGGTTCAGGGTCAGGGTCAGAGTCAGGGTCAGGGTCGGGGTCAGGGTCAGGGTCAGGTTCAGGGTCAGGGTCAGAGTCAGGGTAAGGGTCGGGGTCAGGGTCAGGGTCAGGGTCAGCGTCAGTCTCAGGGTCAGGCTCAGGGTTAGGCTCAGGTTTAGGGTCAGGGTCATGGTAAGGGTTAGTGTCAAAATCAGTGTCAGGGTCACGTTTATGGTCAGTGTCAGGGTCCGGGTCAAAGTCAGTGTTTGGGTCAGTGTCAGAGTCAGGGTCAGGTTCAGATTTAGGGTCAGGGTCAGGGTCAGAGTCAGTCAGGGTCAGGGTCACGGTCAGTGTAAGGGTCAGGGTAAGGGTTACAGTCAGACTTAGGGTCAGGTTCAGAATCAAGGTCAGGGTCAAGGTCAAGCTGAAGTTGAGTGTAAGGTTCAGGTTCAGGGTAAGGTTCAAGGTCAGGGTCAGGGTCATGGTCAGGTTTAGGGTGAGGGTCAGGGTAAGGGTCAGGGTCAGTGTCAAGGTCAGGATCAGGGTCAGGGTCAGGGTCAGGGTAA
The DNA here is from genome assembly GCA_963989345.1 of Clangula hyemalis. Next base: position 2,571,555 of record OZ022456.1, on the reverse strand, counting down.
GGTTCAGGGGTAGGTTCAGGGTCAGGGTTACTGTCACAGTCAGGGTCAGGGTCAGGGGTAGGTTCAGGGTAAGTGTTAGTGTAAGGGTCAAGGTCAGGGTCAGTGTCAGGGTCATGGTCAGGATTAGTGTCAAGGTCAGGTTCAGGTTCATGGTGAGGGTCATGGTCACGGTCAGGGTCACGGTCAGACTTAGGGTCAGGTTCAGTGTCACGGTCAGGGTCAGGGTGAGGGTCAGGTTTAGGGTCAGGGTCAAGGTTCGGGTCAATGTCAGGGTCAGGGTTAGGATCAGGTTTAGGGTCAGGGTCAAGGTTCGGGGCAATGTCAGGGTCAGGGTCAAGGTCAGGTTCAATGTAACGGTCAGACAGAATCAGGGAACAGGTCAGGGTCAGGTTTAAGGTCAGTGTCACGTTGAGGGTCAGGTTCAGGTTCAGGTTCAGGGTTAGGTTCAGGGTCAGGGTCAGGGTCAAGGTCAGGGTCAGGGTTAGGTTCAGGGTAGGGTTCAGGGTCAGGGTCAGAGTCAGATATAGGGTCAGGGTCAGGGTCAGGTTCAGGGTCAAGGTCAGGGTCAGGTTCAATGTAACGGTCAGACTTAGGGTCAGGGAACAGGTCAGGGTTAGGGTTAAGGTCAGCGTCACCTTCAGGGTAAAGGTCAGGTTCAGGTTTAGGTTCAGGGTCAGGGTCAGGTTCAGGGTAAGGGTCCGGTTTAGGTTCAGGGTCAGGGTCAGGGTTAGAGTCAGGGGTAGGGTTAGGTTCAGGGTCAGGGTCAGGGTCAGGGTCAGGGTCAGGGTCAGGGTCAGGGTCGAGTTCAGTGTCAGGGTCAGTGTCAGGGTCAGGGTCATGATAAGGATCAGAGTCAGGTTCAGATTCAATGTCAGGGTCAGGTTCACCGTTAGACTTAGGGTCAGGGTCAGGTTCAGGGTCAGGGTTAGTGTCACGGTCTGGGTCATGGTCAGGGTCAGGGTTCGGTCAGGGTCAGTGTCAGGTTAAGGGTCAGGGTCATGTTTAGGGGCAGGGGCAGGGGCAGGGGCAGGGGCAGGGGCAGGGGCAGGGTCAAGGTTAGGGTCAGGTTCAGGGTCAATGTCAGGATCAGGGTCAGGTCAGTGTCAGGGTCAGGGTCAGGTTCAGTTCAGGTATAGAGTCAGGGTCAGGTAAGGTTCAGGGTCAGTGTTAGGGTAAGGGTCTGAGTCAGGGTCAAGGACAGGGTCAGGGTTAGGGTCAGGGTCAGGGCTGGAGTCAGCGTCAGGGTCAGGGTTAGGGTCAGGGTCAGGGTCAGGGTCAACGTCAGTGTCAGGGTCAGTGTCAGGGTCAGGGTCATGGTCAGGGTCATCATCAGGGACAGGGTCAGGGTAAGGGTCAAGGTCAGGTTCAGGGTCAGGGTCAGCGTCACGGTCAGACTTAGGGTCCGGGACAGGGTCAGGGTCAGGTTTAAGGTCAGGGTCAGGGTCGGGGTCAAGTCAGTGTCAGGGTTTGTGTTAGGGTCAGTGTCAGGGTCAACGTCAGGGTCAGGGTCAGTATCAGGGTCAGTGTCGTGATCAAGGTCAGGGTCACGTTCAGGGTCAGGGGTAGGGTCAGGGTCAAGGCCAGTGTCAGGGTCAAGGTCAGGGTCATTGTCAGGGTTAGGGTCAATGTCTGGGTCAGGGTCAGGTTCAGGGTCGGGGTCAGAGTTAGGGTCGGGGTCAGTGTCAGGTTCAGGGTCAAGGTCAGTTTCAGGGTCACGTCAGGTTTAGAGTCAGGGTCAGTGTCAGGGTCAGAGTCAGGGTCATTGTCAGGGTCAGGTTCAGGGTCAGGGTTATGGTCAGGGTCAGGGTCAGTGTCAGAGTCAGGGTCATTATCAGGGTCAGGGTCAGCGTAAGGGTCAATGTCTGGGTCAGGGTCAGTGTCAGGGTCAGGGTGAGTGTCAGGGTCACGTTCAGGGTCGTGGTCAAACTTAGGGTCAAGGTCAGGGTGAGTGTCAGTGTCATGGTCAGGGTCAGGGTCAGGGTCAGGGTCAGGGTCAGGTCAGCTTTAGGGTATTGGTCAGGGTCAGGGGTAGGTTCAGCGTTAGAGCCAGCGTCAGGGTCAGGGTCAGGTTCAGGGTTAAGGTCATGGTCAGGGTAAGGGTCAGGGTTAGGGTCAAGGTTAGGTTCAGGGTCAGGTTCAGGTTCAATGTAACGGTCAGACTTAGGGTCAGGGAACAGGTCAGTGTCAGGGTTAAGGTGAGGGTAAGGTTCAGGGTCAGGGTCAGGTTCAGAGTTAGGTTCAGGGTCAGGATCAGGGTTAGGTTCAGGGTCAGGGTCACGGTCAGAGTCACGGTCAGGTCAGCTTTAGGGTATTGGTCAGGGTCAGGGTCAGGGGTAGGTTCAGTGTTTCAGTCAGCGTCAGGGTCAGGTTCAGGGTTAAGGTCAGGGTCAGGGTCATGTTCAGGTTCAGGGTCAAGATCAGGGTCAGGGTCAGGGTCAGGGTCAGACTTATGGTCAGGGTCAGTGTCAGGGTCAAGGTGAGGTTCAGGGTCATGGTCAGGTTCAGGGTCACGGTCAGATATAGTGTCAGGGACAGGGTCAGGGTCAGGGTTAAAGTCAGGGTCAGGTTCAGGTTCAGGGTCAGGGTCAGGGTTAGGTTCAGGGTGAGCTTCAGGGTCAGGGTTATGGTCAGGGTTAGGGTCAGGGTTAGGGTAAGGTCCAGGGTTAGGGTTAGGGTCAGTGTCAGGTTCAGGTTCATGATCAGGGTCAGGGTCAGGGTAAGTGTCAAGGTCAGGGTCAGGTTCAGGTCAGGGTCATGGTCAGGGTCAGGGTCACGGTCAGAGTCAGCGTCAGGGTCAGGGTCAGGGCTAGGTTAAGGGTCAGGGTTAGGGTTAGGGTCAGTGTCAGGTTCAGGTTCATGATCAGGGTCAGGGTCAGGGTAAGTGTCAAGGTCAGGGTCAGGTTCAGGTCAGGGTCATGGTCAGGGTCAGGGTCACGGTCAGAGTCAGCGTCAGGGTCAGGGTCAGGGCTAGGTTAAGGGTCAGGGTTAGGGTTAGGGTCAGTGTCAGGTTCAGGTTCATGATCAGGGTCAGGGTCAGGGTAAGTGTCAAGGTCAGGGTCAGGTTCAGGTCAGGGTCATGGTCAGGGTCAGGGTCACGGTCAGAGTCAGCGTCAGGGTCAGGGTCAGGGCTAGGTTAAGGGTCAGGGTCAGGTTCAGGGTCAGGGGTAGGATGAGGGTCAGGGTCAGGGTCATGGTCAGGGTCAGGGTCACGGCCAGGGTCAGGGTCAGGTTCAGGGTCAGGGGTAGGATGAGGGTCAGGGTCAGGGTTATGGTCAGGGTCAGGGTCAGTGTCAGAGTCAGGGTCATGATCAGGGTCAGGGTCAGCGTAAGGGTCAAGGTCAGGGTCAGTGTCAGGGTCAGGGTCACTGTCAGACTTAGGGTCAGGGACAGGATCAGGGTCAAGTTTAATGTCAGTATCGGGGTCTGGGGCACGTCAGTGTCATGGTCACGTTAAGGGTCAGGGTCTGGGTCAGGGTCAGTGTCAGGGTCAGGGTCAGGGTCATGATCAGGGTCAGGGTCAGGGTCAGGGTCAGGGGTAGGGTCAGGGTCAAGTCCAGGGTCAGCGTCAGTGTCAGGGTCAGGGTCAGGATTAGGGTCAATGTCTGGATCAGTGTCAGGGTCAGGGTCAGGGTGAATGTCAGGGTCACGTTCAGGGTTGCGGTTAGACTTAGGGTCAAGGTCAGGGTGAGTGTCAGTGTCATGGTCAGGGTCAGGGTCAGGGTAAGGTCAGCTTTAGGGTATTGGTTAGGGTCAGGGTCAGGGTCAGGGTCAGGGTCAGGGTAAGGGTCAGGGTCAGGGTTAGGTTCAGGGTCAGGGTCACGGTCAGAGTCAGGGTCAGGGTCAGGTCAGCTTTAGGGTATTGGTCAGGGTCAGGGTCAGGGGTAGGTTCAGTGTTAGAATCAGCGTCAGGGTCAGGGTCAGGTTCAGGGTTAAGGTCAGGGTCAGGGTCATGGTCAGGTTCAGGGTCAAGATCAGGGTCAGGGTCAGTGTCATGGTCAGGTTCAGGGTCACGGTCAGTTATAGTGTCAGGGACAGGGTCAGGGTTAGGGTCAGGATTAAGTTCAGGGTCAGAGTTAGGGTCAGGGTCAGTGTCAGGGTCAAGGTCAAGGTCAGGGTCAGGGTCAGGGTGAGGGTCAGGGTCACGGTCACGTTCAAGGTCAAGTTCAGGGTGTAGGTCAGGGTCAGGGTTAAGTTCAGTGTCAGGGTCAGGGTTAGGGTCAGGTTCCGAGTTAGGGTCAGGTTCAGAGTTAGGGTCAGGGTCACGGTCAGGGTTAGGGTCAGGGTCAGGGTCAGGTTCAGGGTCAGGTGTAGAGTTAGGGTCAGGGCCAGGGTCATTGTCAAGTTCAGGGTCAGGGTCAAGTTCAGTTGTAGGGTCAAGGTCAGGTTCAGGGTCAGGGTCAGTGTCAGGGTCAGGGCCAGGTTCTGGGTCATGGTCAGAGTCAGAGTCAGGGCTAGGGTCAGAGTCAGGGTCAGGGTCAGTGTGAGTGTCAGGGTCACGGTCAGGGTCGCAGTCAGACTTAGGGTCAGGGTCAGGGTCAGGGTCAGGGTCAAGGTCAGGGTCACCTTCAGGGTAAAGGTCAGGTTCAGGTTTAGGTTCAGGGTTAGGTCCAAGGTCAGGTTCAATGTAACGGTCAGACTTAGAATCAGGGAACAGGTCAGGGTCAGGTTTAAGGTCAGTGTCACGTTGAGGGTCAGGTTCAGGTTCAGGTTCAGGGTTAGGTTCAGGGTCAGGGTCAGGGTCAGGTCAGGGTCAGGGTTAGGTTCAGGGTAGGGTTCAGGGTCAGGGTCAGGGTCAGATATAGGGTCAGGGTCAGTGTCAGGGTTATGTTCAGGATCCGGTTCAGGGTCAGGGTCGGGTTCAGGATCAGGGTTAGGGTCAGGGTCAGGGTCAGGTTCAGGGTCAGGGCTAGGTTAAGGGTCAGGGTTAGGGTTAGGGTCAGTGTCAGGTTCAGGTTCATGATCAGGGTCAGGGTCAGGGTAAGTGTCAAGGTCAGGGTCAGGTTCAGGTCAGGGTCATGGTCAGGGTCAGGGTCACGGTCAGAGTCAGCGTCAGGGTCAGGGTCAGGGCTAGGTTAAGGGTCAGGGTCAGGTTCAGGGTCAGGGGTAGGATGAGGGTCAGGGTCAGGGTCATGGTCAGGGTCAGGGTCACGGCCAGGGTCAGGGTCAGGTTCAGGGTCAGGGGTAGGATGAGGGTCAGGGTCAGGGTTATGGTCAGGGTCAGGGTCAGTGTCAGAGTCAGGGTCATGATCAGGGTCAGGGTCAGCGTAAGGGTCAAGGTCAGGGTCAGTGTCAGGGTCAGGGTCACTGTCAGACTTAGGGTCAGGGACAGGATCAGGGTCAAGTTTAATGTCAGTATCGGGGTCTGGGGCACGTCAGTGTCATGGTCACGTTAAGGGTCAGGGTCTGGGTCAGGGTCAGTGTCAGGGTCAGGGTCAGGGTCATGATCAGGGTCAGGGTCAGGGTCAGGGTCAGGGGTAGGGTCAGGGTCAAGTCCAGGGTCAGCGTCAGTGTCAGGGTCAGGGTCAGGATTAGGGTCAATGTCTGGATCAGTGTCAGGGTCAGGGTCAGGGTGAATGTCAGGGTCACGTTCAGGGTTGCGGTTAGACTTAGGGTCAAGGTCAGGGTGAGTGTCAGTGTCATGGTCAGGGTCAGGGTCAGGGTAAGGTCAGCTTTAGGGTATTGGTTAGGGTCAGGGTCAGGGTCAGGGTCAGGGTCAGGGTAAGGGTCAGGGTCAGGGTTAGGTTCAGGGTCAGGGTCACGGTCAGAGTCAGGGTCAGGGTCAGGTCAGCTTTAGGGTATTGGTCAGGGTCAGGGTCAGGGGTAGGTTCAGTGTTAGAATCAGCATCAGGGTCAGGGTCAGGTTCAGGGTTAAGGTCAGGGTCAGGGTCATGGTCAGGTTCAGGGTCAAGATCAGGGTCAGGGTCAGTGTCATGGTCAGGTTCAGGGTCACGGTCAGTTATAGTGTCAGGGACAGGGTCAGGGTTAGGGTCAGGATTAAGTTCAGGGTCAGAGTTAGGGTCAGGGTCAGTGTCAGGGTCAAGGTCAAGGTCAGGGTCAGGGTCAGGGTGAGGGTCAGGGTCACGGTCACGTTCAAGGTCAAGTTCAGGGTGTAGGTCAGGGTCAGGGTTAAGTTCAGTGTCAGGGTCAGGGTTAGGGTCAGGTTCCGAGTTAGGGTCAGGTTCAGAGTTAGGGTCAGGGTCACGGTCAGGGTTAGGGTCAGGGTCAGGGTCAGGTTCAGGGTCAGGTGTAGAGTTAGGGTCAGGGCCAGGGTCATTGTCAAGTTCAGGGTCAGGGTCAAGTTCAGTTGTAGGGTCAAGGTCAGGTTCAGGGTCAGGGTCAGTGTCAGGGTCAGGGCCAGGTTCTGGGTCATGGTCAGAGTCAGAGTCAGGGCTAGGGTCAGAGTCAGGGTAAGGGTCAGGGTAGTGTCAGGGGTAGGGTCAGGGACAGGATCAAGGTAAGAGTCAGGGTCGGGGTCAGTGTGAGGGTCAGGGTCACGGTCAGGGTCGCGGTCAGACTTAGGGTCAGGGTCACGGTCAGGGTCAGGGTCAGTGTCAGGTTCAATGTAACGGTCAGACTTAGAATCAGGGAACAGGTCAGGGTCAGGTTTAAGGTCAGTGTCACGTTGAGGGTCAGGTTCAGGTTCAGGTTCAGGGTTAGGTTCAGGGTCAGGGTCAGGGTCAGGTCAGGGTCAGGGTTAGGTTCAGGGTGGGGTTCAGGGTCAGGGTCAGGGTCAGATATAGGGTCAGGGTCAGGGTCAGGGTTATGTTCAGGATCCGGTTCAGGGTCAGGGTCGGGTTCAGGATCAGGGTTAGGGTCAGGGTCAGGGTCAGGTTCAGGGTCAAGGTCAGGGTCAGGTTCAATGTAACGGTCAGACTTAGGGTCAGGGAACAGGTCAGTGTCAGTGTTAAGGTCAGGGTCACCTTCAGGGTAAAGGTCAGGTTCAGGTTTAGGTTCAGGGTCAGGGTCAGGTTCAGGATCAGGGTAAGGGTCAGGTTTAGGGTCAGGGTCAGGGTCAGAGTCAGGGGTAGGGTTAGGTTCAGGGTCAGGGTCAGGGTCAGGGTCGGGGTCAGGGTCAGGGTCAGGGTCAGGGTCAGGTTCAGGGTCAGGGTTAGTGTCACGGTCTGGGTCATGGTCAGGGTCAGGGTTCGGTCAGAGTCAGTGTCAGGTTAAAGGGTCAGGGTCATGTTTAGGGGCAGGGGCAGGGGCAGGGGCAGGGGCAGGGTCAAGGTTAGGGTCAGGTTCAGGGTCAATGTCAGGATCAGGGTCAGGTCAGTGTCAGGGTCAGGGTCAGGTTCAGTTCAGGTATAGAGTCAGGGTCAGGTAAGGTTCAGGGTCAGTGTTAGGGTAAGGGTCTGAGTCAGGGTCAAGGACAGGGTCAGGGTTAGGGTCAGGGTCAGGGCTGGAGTCAGCGTCAGGGTCAGGGTTAGGGTCAGGGTCAGGGTCAACGTCAGTGTCAGGGTCAGTGTCAGGGTCAGGGTCATGGTCAGGGTCATCATCAGGGACAGGGTCAGGGAAAGGGTCAAGGTCAGGTTCAGGGTCAGGGTCAGGGTCAGCGTCACGGTCAGACTTAGGGTCCGGGAGAGGGTCAGGGTCAGGTTTAAGGTCAGGGTCAGGGTCGGGGTCAAGTCAGTGTCAGGGTTTGTGTTAGGGTCAGTGTCAGGGTCAACGTCAGGGTCAGGGTCAGTATCAGGGTCAGTGTCGTGATCAAGGTCAGGGTCACGTTCAGGGTCAGGGGTAGGGTCAGGGTCAAGGCCAGTGTCAGGGTCAGGGTCAGGGTCATTGTCAGGGTTAGGGTCAATGTCTGGGTCAGGGTCAGGGTCAGGGTCAGGCGCAGTGTCAGGGTTATGGTCAGGGTCAGACTTAGGGTCAGAGACAGGGTCAGGGTCAAGTTTAAGGTCACTATCAGGGTCAGAGTCAGGGTCAGGTTCAGGGTTAATGTCAGGGTCAGGATCAGGGTCATGGTCAGCGTCAAGATCAGGGTCAGGGTCAGGTCCAGGGTCAGGGTCAGTGTCAGGGTCAGTTTCAGGGTCAGGTCACGTTTAGGGTCAGGGTCAGGGTCATTGTCAGGGTCAGTGGTAGGGTCAGGGTTAGGGTCAGGGTCAGGTTCAGGGTCAGGGTTATGGTCAGGGTCAGGGTCAGTGTCAGAGTCAGGGTCATGATCAGGGTCAGGGTCAGCGTAAGGGTCAATGTCTGGGTCAGGGTCAGTGTCAGGGTCAGGGTGAGTGTCAGGGTCACGTTCAGGGTCGTGGTCAGACTTAGGGTCAAGGTCAGGGTGAGTGTCAGTGTCATGGTCAGGGTCAGGGTCAGGGTCAGGGTCAGGGTCAGGTCAGCTTTAGGGTATTGGTCAGGGTAAGAGGTAGGTTCAGCGTTAGAGCCAGCGTCAGGGTCAGGGTCAGGTTCAGGGTTAAGGTCATGGTCAGGGTCATGGTCAGCGTCAGGGTCAGGGTTAGGGTCAAGGTCAGGTTCAGGGTCAGGTTCAGGTTCAATGTAACGGTCAGACTTAGGGTCAGGGAACAGGTCAGTGTCAGGGTTAAGGTGAGGGTAAGGTTCAGGGTCAGGGTCAGGTTCAGAGTTAGGTTCAGGGTCAGGATCAGGGTTAGGTTCAGGGTCAGGGTCACGGTCAGAGTCAGGGTCAGGTCAGCTTTAGGGTATTGGTCAGGGTCAGGGTCAGGGGTAGGTTCAGTGTTTCAGTCAGCGTCAGGGTCAGGTTCAGGGTTAAGGTCAGGGTCAGGGTCATGGTCAGGTTCAGGGTCAAGATCAGGGTCAGGGTCAGGGTCAGACTTAGGGTCAGGGTCAGTGTCAGGGTCAAGGTGAGGTTCAGGGTCATGGTCAGGTTCAGGGTCACGGTCAGATATAGTGTCAGGGACAGGGTCAGGGTCAGGGTTAAAGTCAGGGTCAGGTTCAGGTTCAGGGTCAGGGTCAGGGTTAGGTTCAGGGTGAGCTTCAGGGTCAGGGTTATGGTCAGGGTTAGGGTCAGGGTTAGGGTAAGGTCCAGGGTTAGGGTTAGGGTCAGTGTCAGGTTCAGGTTCATGATCAGGGTCAGGGTCAGGGTAAGTGTCAAGGTCAGGGTCAGGTTCAGGTCAGGGTCATGGTCAGGGTCAGGGTCACGGTCAGAGTCAGCGTCAGGGTCAGGGTCAGGGCTAGGTTAAGGGTCAGGGTTAGGGTTAGGGTCAGTGTCAGGTTCAGGTTCATGATCAGGGTCAGGGTCAGGGTAAGTGTCAAGGTCAGGGTCAGGTTCAGGTCAGGGTCATGGTCAGGGTCAGGGTCACGGTCAGAGTCAGCGTCAGGGTCAGGGTCAGGGCTAGGTTAAGGGTCAGGGTCAGGTTCAGGGTCAGGGGTAGGATGAGGGTCAGGGTCAGGGTCATGGTCAGGGTCAGGGTCACGGCCAGGGTCAGGGTCAGGTTCAGGGTCAGGGGTAGGATGAGGGTCAGGGTCAGGGTTATGGTCAGGGTCAGGGTCAGTGTCAGAGTCAGGGTCATGATCAGGGTCAGGGTCAGCGTAAGGGTCAAGGTCAGGGTCAGTGTCAGGGTCAGGGTCACTGTCAGACTTAGGGTCAGGGACAGGATCAGGGTCAAGTTTAATGTCAGTATCGGGGTCTGGGGCACGTCAGTGTCATGGTCACGTTAAGGGTCAGGGTCTGGGTCAGGGTCAGTGTCAGGGTCAGGGTCAGGGTCATGATCAGGGTCAGGGTCAGGGTCAGGGTCAGGGGTAGGGTCAGGGTCAAGTCCAGGGTCAGCGTCAGTGTCAGGGTCAGGGTCAGGATTAGGGTCAATGTCTGGATCAGTGTCAGGGTCAGGGTCAGGGTGAATGTCAGGGTCACGTTCAGGGTTGCGGTTAGACTTAGGGTCAAGGTCAGGGTGAGTGTCAGTGTCATGGTCAGGGTCAGGGTCAGGGTCAGGGTCAGGGTAAGGGTCAGGGTCAGGGTTAGGTTCAGGGTCAGGGTCACGGTCAGAGTCAGGGTCAGGGTCAGGTCAGCTTTAGGGTATTGGTCAGGGTCAGGGTCAGGGGTAGGTTCAGTGTTAGAATCAGCGTCAGGGTCAGGGTCAGGTTCAGGGTTAAGGTCAAGGTCAGGGTCATGGTCAGGTTCAGGGTCAAGATCAGGGTCAGGGTCAGTGTCATGGTCAGGTTCAGGGTCACGGTCAGTTATAGTGTCAGGGACAGGGTCAGGGTTAGGGTCAGGATTAAGTTCAGGGTCAGAGTTAGGGTCAGGGTCAGTGTCAGGGTCAAGGTCAAGGTCAGGGTCAGGGTCAGGGTGAGGGTCAGGGTCACGGTCACGTTCAAGGTCAAGTTCAGGGTGTAGGTCAGGGTCAGGGTTAAGTTCAGTGTCAGGGTCAGGGTTAGGGTCAGGTTCCGAGTTAGGGTCAGGTTCAGAGTTAGGGTCAGGGTCACGGTCAGGGTTAGGGTCAGGGTCAGGGTCAGGTTCAGGGTCAGGTGTAGAGTTAGGGTCAGGGCCAGGGTCATGGTCGCAGTCAGGGCATTGTCAGGGTAAGGGTCGCGGTCTGGGTCAGGGTCAGGGTCAGGGTCGGGGTCACGTTCAGGGTCAGGGTCAGGGTCATTGTCAAGTTCAGGGTCAGGGTCAAGTTCAGTTGTAGGGTCAAGGTCAGGTTCAGGGTCAGGGTCAGTGTCAGGGTCAGGGCCAGGTTCTAGGTCATGGTCAGAGTCAGAGTCAGGGCTAGGGTCAGAGTCAGGGTAAGGGTCAGGGTAGTGTCAGGGGTAGGGTCAGGGACAGGATCAAGGTAAGAGTCAGGGTCGGGGTCAGTGTGAGGGTCAGGGTCACGGTCAGGGTCAGGGTCAAGGTCAGGTTCAATGTAACGGTCAGACTTAGAATCAGGGAACAGGTCAGGGTCAGGTTTAAGGTCAGTGTCACGTTGAGGGTCAGGTTCAGGTTCAGGTTCAGGGTTAGGTTCAGGGTCAGGGTCAGGGTCAGGTCAGGGTCAGGGTTAGGTTCAGGGTAGGGTTCAGGGTCAGGGTCAGGGTCAGATATAGGGTCAGGGTCAGTGTCAGGGTTATGTTCAGGATCCGGTTCAGGGTCAGGGTCGGGTTCAGGATCAGGGTTAGGGTCAGGGTCAGGGTCAGGTTCAGGGTCAAGGTCAGGGTCATGTTCAATGTAACGGTCAGACTTAGGGTCATGGAACAGGTCAGGGTCAGGGTTAAGGTCAGGGTCACCTTCAGAGTAAAGGTCAGGTTCAGGTTTACGTTCAGGGTCAGGGTCAGGTTCAGGATCAGGGTAAGGGTCAGGTTTAGGGTCAGGGTCAGGGTCAGGGTCAGAGTCAGGGGTAGGGTTAGGTTCAGTGTCAGGGTCAGGGTCAGGGTCGGGGTCAGGGTCAGGGTCAGGGTCAGGGTCAGGGTCAGGGTCAGTGTCGAGTTCAGTGTCAGGGTCAGTGTCAGGGTCAGGGTCATGATAAGGATCAGAGTCAGGTTCAGATTCAATGTCAGGGTCAGGTTCACCGTTAGACTTAGGGTCAGGGTCAGGTTCAGGGTCAGGGTTAGTGTCACGGTCTGGGTCATGGTCAGGGTCAGGGTTCGGTCAGGGTCAGTGTCAGGTTAAAGGGTCAGGGTCATGTTTAGGGGCAGGGGCAGGGGCAGGGGCAGGGGCAGGGTCAAGGTTAGGGTCAGGTTCAGGGTCAATGTCAGGATCAGGGTCAGGTCAGTGTCAGGGTCAGGGTCAGGTTCAGTTCAGGTATAGAGTCAGGGTCAGGTAAGGTTCAGGGTCAGTGTTAGGGTAAGGGTCTGAGTCAGGGTCAAGGACAGGGTCAGGGTTAGGGTCAGGGTCAGGGCTGGAGTCAGCGTCAGGGTCAGGGTTAGGGTCAGGGTCAGGGTCAACGTCAGTGTCAGGGTCAGTGTCAGGGTCAGGGTCATGGTCAGGGTCATCATCAGGGGCAGGGTCAGGGAAAGGGTCAAGGTCAGGTTCAGGTTCAGGGTCAGGGTCAGCGTCACGGTCAGACTTAGGGTCCGGGAGAGGGTCAGGGTCAGGTTTAAGGTCAGGGTCAGGGTCGGGGTCAAGTCAGTGTCAGGGTTTGTGTTAGGGTCAGTGTCAGGGTCAACATCAGGGTCAGGGTCAGTATCAGGGTCAGTGTCGTGATCAAGGTCAGGGTCACGTTCAGGGTCAGGGGTAGGGTCAGGGTCAAGGCCAGTGTCAGGGTCAGGGTCAGGGTCATTGTCAGGGTTAGGGTCAATGTCTGGGTCAGGGTCAGGGTCAGGGTCAGGGGCAGTGTCAGGGTTATGGTCAGGGTCAGACTTAGGGTCAGAGACAGGGTCAGGGTCAAGTTTAAGGTCACTATCAGTGTCAGAGTCAGGGTCAGGTTCAGGGTTAATGTCAGGGTCAGGGTCAGGGTCATGGTCAGCATCAAGATCAGGGTCAGGGTCAGGTCCAGGGTCAGGGTCAGTGTCAGGGTCAGTTTCAGGGTCAGGTCACGTTTAGGGTCAGGGTCAGGGTCATTGTCAGGGTCAGTGGTAGGGTCAGGGTTAGGGTCAGGGTCAGGTTCAGGGTCAGGGTTATGGTCAGGGTCAGGGTCAGTGTCAGAGTCAGGGTCATGATCAGGGTCAGGGTCAGCGTAAGGGTCAATGTCTGGGTCAGGGTCAGTGTCAGGGTCAGGGTGAGTGTCAGGGTCACGTTCAGGGTCGTGGTCAGACTTAGGGTCAAGGTCAGGGTGAGTGTCAGTGTCATGGTCAGGGTCAGGGTCAGGGTCAGGGTCAGGGTCAGGTCAGCTTTAGGGTATTGGTCAGGGTCAGGGGTAGGTTCAGCGTTAGAGCCAGCGTCAGGGTCAGGGTCAGGTTCAGGGTTAAGGTCATGGTCAGGGTCATGGTCAAAGTCAGGGTCAGTGTTAGGGTCAAGGTTAGGTTCAGGGTCAGGTTCAGGTTCAATGTAACGGTCAGACTTAGGGTCAGGGAACAGGTCAGTGTCAGGGTTAAGGTGAGGGTAAGGTTCAGGGTCAGGGTCAGGTTCAGAGTTAGGTTCAGGGTCAGGATCAGGGTTAGGTTCAGGGTCAGGGTCACGGTCAGAGTCAGGGTCAGGTCAGCTTTAGGGTATTGGTCAGGGTCAGGGTCAGGGGTAGGTTCAGTGTTTCAGTCAGCGTCAGGGTCAGGTTCAGGGTTAAGGTCAGGGTCAGGGTCATGTTCAGGTTCAGGGTCAAGATCAGGGTCAGGGTCAGGGTCAGGGTCAGACTTAGGGTCAAGGTCAGTGTCAGGGTCAAGGTGAGGTTCAGGGTCATGGTCAGGTTCAGGGTCACGGTCAGATATAGTGTCAGGGACAGGGTCAGGGTCAGGGTTAAAGTCAGGGTCAGGTTCAGGTTCAGGGTCAGGGTCAGGGTTAGGTTCAGGGTGAGCTTCAGGGTCAGGGTTATGGTCAGGGTTAGGGTCAGGGTTAGGGTAAGGTCCAGGGTTAGGGTTAGGGTCAGTGTCAGGTTCAGGTTCATGATCAGGGTCAGGGTCAGGGTAAGTGTCAAGGTCAGGGTCAGGTTCAGGTCAGGGTCATGGTCAGGGTCAGGGTCACGGTCAGAGTCAGCGTCAGGGTCAGGGTCAGGGCTAGGTTAAGGGTCAGGGTTAGGGTTAGGGTCAGTGTCAGGTTCAGGTTCATGATCAGGGTCAGGGTCAGGGTAAGTGTCAAGGTCAGGGTCAGGTTCAGGTCAGGGTCATGGTCAGGGTCAGGGTCACGGTCAGAGTCAGCGTCAGGTTCAGGGTCAGGGGTAGGATGAGGGTCAGGGTCAGGGTTATGGTCAGGGTCAGGGTCAGTGTCAGAGTCAGGGTCATGATCAGGGTCAGGGTCAGCGTAAGGGTCAAGGTCAGGGTCAGTGTCAGGGTCAGGGTCACTGTCAGACTTAGGGTCAGGGACAGGATCAGGGTCAAGTTTAATGTCAGTATCGGGGTCTGGGGCACGTCAGTGTCATGGTCACGTTAAGGGTCAGGGTCTGGGTCAGGGTCAGTGTCAGGGTCAGGGTCAGGGTCATGATCAGGGTCAGGGTCAGGGTCAGGGTCAGGGGTAGGGTCAGGGTCAAGTCCAGGGTCAGCGTCAGTGTCAGGGTCAGGGTCAGGATTAGGGTCAATGTCTGGATCAGTGTCAGGGTCAGGGTCAGGGTGAATGTCAGGGTCACGTTCAGGGTTGCGGTTAGACTTAGGGTCAAGGTCAGGGTGAGTGTCAGTGTCATGGTCAGGGTCAGGGTCAGGGTAAGGTCAGCTTTAGGGTATTGGTTAGGGTCAGGGTCAGGGTCAGGGTCAGGGTCAGGGTAAGGGTCAGGGTCAGGGTTAGGTTCAGGGTCAGGGTCACGGTCAGAGTCAGGGTCAGGGTCAGGTCAGCTTTAGGGTATTGGTCAGGGTCAGGGTCAGGGGTAGGTTCAGTGTTAGAATCAGCGTCAGGGTCAGGGTCAGGTTCAGGGTTAAGGTCAGGGTCAGGGTCATGGTCAGGTTCAGGGTCAAGATCAGGGTCAGGGTCAGTGTCATGGTCAGGTTCAGGGTCACGGTCAGTTATAGTGTCAGGGACAGGGTCAGGGTTAGGGTCAGGATTAAGTTCAGGGTCAGAGTTAGGGTCAGGGTCAGTGTCAGGGTCAAGGTCAAGGTCAGGGTCAGGGTCAGGGTGAGGGTCAGGGTCACGGTCACGTTCAAGGTCAAGTTCAGGGTGTAGGTCAGGGTCAGGGTTAAGTTCAGTGTCAGGGTCAGGGTCAGGGTCAGGTTCCGAGTTAGGGTCAGGTTCAGAGTTAGGGTCAGGGTCACGGTCAGGGTTAGGGTCAGGGTCAGGGTCAGGTTCAGGGTCAGGTGTAGAGTTAGGGTCAGGGCCAGGGTCATTGTCAAGTTCAGGGTCAGGGTCAAGTTCAGTTGTAGGGTCAAGGTCAGGTTCAGGGTCAGGGTCAGTGTCAGGGTCAGGGCCAGGTTCTGGGTCATGGTCAGAGTCAGAGTCAGGGCTAGGGTCAGAGTCAGGGTAAGGGTCAGGGTAGTGTCAGGGGTAGGGTCAGGGACAGGATCAAGGTAAGAGTCAGGGTCGGGGTCAGTGTGAGGGTCAGGGTCACGGTCAGGGTCGCGGTCAGACTTAGGGTCAGGGTCACGGTCAGGGTCAGGGTCAAGGTCAGGTTCAATGTAACGGTCAGACTTAGAATCAGGGAACAGGTCAGGGTCAGGTTTAAGGTCAGTGTCACGTTGAGGGTCAGGTTCAGGTTCAGGTTCAGGGTTAGGTTCAGGGTCAGGGTCAGGGTCAGGTCAGGGTCAGGGTTAGGTTCAGGGTAGGGTTCAGGGTCAGGGTCAGGGTCAGATATAGGGTCAGGGTCAGGGTCAGGGTTATGTTCAGGATCCGGTTCAGGGTCAGGGTCGGGTTCAGGATCAGGGTCAGGGTCAGGGTCAGGGTCAGGTTCAGGGTCAAGGTCAGGGTCATGTTCAATGTATCGGTCAGACTTAGGGTCAGGGAACAGGTCAGGGTCAGGGTTAAGGTCAGGGTCACCTTCAGGGTAAAGGTCAGGTTCAGGTTTAGGTTCAGGGTCAGGGTCAGGTTCAGGATCAGGGTAAGGGTCAGGTTTAGGTTCAGGGTCAGGGTCAGGGTCAGAGTCAGGGGTAGGGTTAGGTTCAGTGTCAGGGTCAGGGTCAGGGTCGGGGTCAGGGTCAGGGTCAGGGTCAGGGTCAGGGTCAGGGTCAGTGTCGAGTTCAGTGTCAGGGTCAGTGTCAGGGTCAGGGTCATGATAAGGATCAGAGTCAGGTTCAGATTCAATGTCAGGGTCAGGTTCACCGTTAGACTTAGGGTCAGGGTCAGGTTCAGGGTCAGGGTTAGTGTCACGGTCTGGGTCATGGTCAGGGTCAGGGTTCGGTCAGGGTCAGTGTCAGGTTAAAGGGTCAGGGTCATGTTTAGGGGCAGGGGCAGGGGCAGGGGCAGGGGCAGGGTCAAGGTTAGGGTCAGGTTCAGGGTCAATGTCAGGATCAGGGTCAGGTCAGTGTCAGGGTCAGGGTCAGGTTCAGTTCAGGTATAGAGTCAGGGTCAGGTAAGGTTCAGGGTCAGTGTTAGGGTAAGGGTCTGAGTCAGGGTCAAGGACAGGGTCAGGGTCAGGGTCAGCGTCACGGTCAGACTTAGGGTCCGGGACAGGGTCAGGGTCAGGTTTAAGGTCAGGGTCAGGGTCGGGGTCAAGTCAGTGTCAGGGTTTGTGTTAGGGTCAGTGTCAGGGTCAACATCAGGGTCAGGGTCAGTATCAGGGTCAGTGTCGTGATCAAGGTCAGGGTCACGTTCAGGGTCAGGGGTAGGGTCAGGGTCAAGGCCAGTGTCAGGGTCAGGGTCAGGGTCATTGTCAGGGTTAGGGTCAATGTCTGGGTCAGGGTCAGGTTCAGGGTCGGGGTCAGAGTTAGGGTCGGGGTCAGTGTCAGGTTCAGGGTCAAGGTCAGTTTCAGGGTCACGTCAGGTTTAGAGTCAGGGTCAGTGTCAGGGTCAGGGTCAGGGGTAGGGTCAGGCTTAGGGTCAGGGTCAGGGTCAGGGTCAGCGTTAGGGTCAGGATCAAGGTCAGGGTTAGGCTCAGTGTCAGGTCAGGTTTAGGGTATTGGTCAGGGTCACAGTCAGGGTTAGGTTCAGGGTTAAGGTCAGGGTCGGTGTAAGGGTCAGTGTCAGGGTCAGGGTCAGGTTTAGGGTTCAGGGTCAGTGTAAGGTTCAGGGTCAGGGTCAGGGTCAGGGTCAGAGTCAGGGGTAGGTTTAGGTTCATGGTCAGGGTCAGGGTCAGGGTCAGGGTCAGTGTCCGGGTCAGTGTCACGGTCAGACTTAGGGTCAGGGTCAGGTTCAGGGTGAGGGTTATGGATAGGGTCAGGGTCAGGGTCAGGGTCAGGGTCAGGTTCAGTATTAGATTAAGGGTCTGGGTCAGGGTCAGGGTTAGGGTCAGGGTGAGGGTTGGAGTCAGCGTCAGTGTCAGGGTTAGGGTCAGGGTCAAGGTCAGGGTCAAGGTCAGGGTCAGGGTCAGTGTCAGGGTCATGATCAGGGTCAGTATCAGTGTAAAGGTCAAGGTCAGGGTCAGGGTCAGGGTCAGCATCAGCGTAAAGGTCAAGGTCAAGGTCAGGGTCAGTGTCAGGGTCAGGGTCATGATCAGAGTCAGGGTCATGATCAGGGTCAGGGTCAAGTCCAGGGTCAGCGTCAGGGTTAGGGTCAGGGTCAGGTTTAGGGTCAATGTCTGGATCAGGTTCAGGTTCAGGGTCAGGTTCAGTGTCAGGGTTATGGTCAGGGTCAGACTTAGGGTCAGAGACAGGGTCAGGGTCAAGTTTAAGGTCACTATCAGTGTCAGAGTCAGGGTCAGGTTCAGGGTTAATGTCAGGGTCAGGGTCAGGGTCATGGTCAGCATCAAGATCAGGGTCAGGGTCAGGTCCAGGGTCAGGGTCAGTGTCAGGGTCAGTTTCAGGGTCAGGTCACGTTTAGGGTCAGGGTCAGGGTCATTGTCAGGGTCAGTGGTAGGGTCAGGGTTAGGGTCAGGGTCAGGTTCAGGGTCAGGGTTATGGTCAGGGTCAGGGTCAGTGTCAGAGTCAGGGTCATGATCAGGGTCAGGGTCAGCGTAAGGGTCAATGTCTGGGTCAGGGTCAGTGTCAGGGTCAGGGTGAGTGTCAGGGTCACGTTCAGGGTCGTGGTCAGACTTAGGGTCAAGGTCAGGGTGAGTGTCAGTGTCATGGTCAGGGTCAGGGTCAGGGTCAGGGTCAGGGTCAGGTCAGCTTTAGGGTATTGGTCAGGGTCAGGGGTAGGTTCAGCGTTAGAGCCAGCGTCAGGGTCAGGGTCAGGTTCAGGGTTAAGGTCATGGTCAGGGTCATGGTCAAAGTCAGGGTCAGTGTTAGGGTCAAGGTTAGGTTCAGGGTCAGGTTCAGGTTCAATGTAACGGTCAGACTTAGGGTCAGGGAACAGGTCAGTGTCAGGGTTAAGGTGAGGGTAAGGTTCAGGGTCAGGGTCAGGTTCAGAGTTAGGTTCAGGGTCAGGATCAGGGTTAGGTTCAGGGTCAGGGTCACGGTCAGAGTCAGGGTCAGGTCAGCTTTAGGGTATTGGTCAGGGTCAGGGTCAGGGGTAGGTTCAGTGTTTCAGTCAGCGTCAGGGTCAGGTTCAGGGTTAAGGTCAGGGTCAGGGTCATGTTCAGGTTCAGGGTCAAGATCAGGGTCAGGGTCAGGGTCAGGGTCAGACTTAGGGTCAAGGTCAGTGTCAGGGTCAAGGTGAGGTTCAGGGTCATGGTCAGGTTCAGGGTCACGGTCAGATATAGTGTCAGGGACAGGGTCAGGGTCAGGGTTAAAGTCAGGGTCAGGTTCAGGTTCAGGGTCAGGGTCAGGGTTAGGTTCAGGGTGAGCTTCAGGGTCAGGGTTATGGTCAGGGTTAGGGTCAGGGTTAGGGTAAGGTCCAGGGTTAGGGTTAGGGTCAGTGTCAGGTTCAGGTTCATGATCAGGGTCAGGGTCAGGGTAAGTGTCAAGGTCAGGGTCAGGTTCAGGTCAGGGTCATGGTCAGGGTCAGGGTCACGGTCAGAGTCAGCGTCAGGGTCAGGGTCAGGGCTAGGTTAAGGGTCAGGGTTAGGGTTAGGGTCAGTGTCAGGTTCAGGTTCATGATCAGGGTCAGGGTCAGGGTAAGTGTCAAGGTCAGGGTCAGGTTCAGGTCAGGGTCATGGTCAGGGTCAGGGTCACGGCCAGGGTCAGGGTCAGGTTCAGGGTCAGGGGTAGGATGAGGGTCAGGGTCAGGGTTATGGTCAGGGTCAGGGTCAGTGTCAGAGTCAGGGTCATGATCAGGGTCAGGGTCAGCGTAAGGGTCAAGGTCAGGGTCAGTGTCAGGGTCAGGGTCACTGTCAGACTTAGGGTCAGGGACAGGATCAGGGTCAAGTTTAATGTCAGTATCGGGGTCTGGGGCACGTCAGTGTCATGGTCACGTTAAGGGTCAGGGTCTGGGTCAGGGTCAGTGTCAGGGTCAGGGTCAGGGTCATGATCAGGGTCAGGGTCAGGGTCAGGGTCAGGGGTAGGGTCAGGGTCAAGTCCAGGGTCAGCGTCAGTGTCAGGGTCAGGGTCAGGATTAGGGTCAATGTCTGGATCAGTGTCAGGGTCAGGGTCAGGGTGAATGTCAGGGTCACGTTCAGGGTTGCGGTTAGACTTAGGGTCAAGGTCAGGGTGAGTGTCAGTGTCATGGTCAGGGTCAGGGTCAGGGTAAGGTCAGCTTTAGGGTATTGGTTAGGGTCAGGGTCAGGGTCAGGGTCAGGGTCAGGGTAAGGGTCAGGGTCAGGGTTAGGTTCAGGGTCAGGGTCACGGTCAGAGTCAGGGTCAGGGTCAGGTCAGCTTTAGGGTATTGGTCAGGGTCAGGGTCAGGGGTAGGTTCAGTGTTAGAATCAGCGTCAGGGTCAGGGTCAGGTTCAGGGTTAAGGTCAGGGTCAGGGTCATGGTCAGGTTCAGGGTCAAGATCAGGGTCAGGGTCAGTGTCATGGTCAGGTTCAGGGTCACGGTCAGTTATAGTGTCAGGGACAGGGTCAGGGTTAGGGTCAGGATTAAGTTCAGGGTCAGAGTTAGGGTCAGGGTCAGTGTCAGGGTCAAGGTCAAGGTCAGGGTCAGGGTCAGGGTGAGGGTCAGGGTCACGGTCACGTTCAAGGTCAAGTTCAGGGTGTAGGTCAGGGTCAGGGTTAAGTTCAGTGTCAGGGTCAGGGTCAGGGTCAGGTTCCGAGTTAGGGTCAGGTTCAGAGTTAGGGTCAGGGTCACGGTCAGGGTTAGGGTCAGGGTCAGGGTCAGGTTCAGGGTCAGGTGTAGAGTTAGGGTCAGGGCCAGGGTCATTGTCAAGTTCAGGGTCAGGGTCAAGTTCAGTTGTAGGGTCAAGGTCAGGTTCAGGGTCAGGGTCAGTGTCAGGGTCAGGGCCAGGTTCTGGGTCATGGTCAGAGTCAGAGTCAGGGCTAGGGTCAGAGTCAGGGTAAGGGTCAGGGTAGTGTCAGGGGTAGGGTCAGGGACAGGATCAAGGTAAGAGTCAGGGTCGGGGTCAGTGTGAGGGTCAGGGTCACGGTCAGGGTCGCGGTCAGACTTAGGGTCAGGGTCACGGTCAGGGTCAGGGTCAAGGTCAGGTTCAATGTAACGGTCAGACTTAGAATCAGGGAACAGGTCAGGGTCAGGTTTAAGGTCAGTGTCACGTTGAGGGTCAGGTTCAGGTTCAGGTTCAGGGTTAGGTTCAGGGTCAGGGTCAGGGTCAGGTCAGGGTCAGGGTTAGGTTCAGGGTAGGGTTCAGGGTCAGGGTCAGGGTCAGATATAGGGTCAGGGTCAGGGTCAGGGTTATGTTCAGGATCCGGTTCAGGGTCAGGGTCGGGTTCAGGATCAGGGTCAGGGTCAGGGTCAGGGTCAGGTTCAGGGTCAAGGTCAGGGTCATGTTCAATGTATCGGTCAGACTTAGGGTCAGGGAACAGGTCAGGGTCAGGGTTAAGGTCAGGGTCACCTTCAGGGTAAAGGTCAGGTTCAGGTTTAGGTTCAGGGTCAGGGTCAGGTTCAGGATCAGGGTAAGGGTCAGGTTTAGGTTCAGGGTCAGGGTCAGGGTCAGAGTCAGGGGTAGGGTTAGGTTCAGTGTCAGGGTCAGGGTCAGGGTCGGGGTCAGGGTCAGGGTCAGGGTCAGGGTCAGGGTCAGGGTCAGTGTCGAGTTCAGTGTCAGGGTCAGTGTCAGGGTCAGGGTCATGATAAGGATCAGAGTCAGGTTCAGATTCAATGTCAGGGTCAGGTTCACCGTTAGACTTAGGGTCAGGGTCAGGTTCAGGGTCAGGGTTAGTGTCACGGTCTGGGTCATGGTCAGGGTCAGGGTTCGGTCAGGGTCAGTGTCAGGTTAAAGGGTCAGGGTCATGTTTAGGGGCAGGGGCAGGGGCAGGGGCAGGGGCAGGGTCAAGGTTAGGGTCAGGTTCAGGGTCAATGTCAGGATCAGGGTCAGGTCAGTGTCAGGGTCAGGGTCAGGTTCAGTTCAGGTATAGAGTCAGGGTCAGGTAAGGTTCAGGGTCAGTGTTAGGGTAAGGGTCTGAGTCAGGGTCAAGGACAGGGTCAGGGTCAGGGTCAGCGTCACGGTCAGACTTAGGGTCCGGGACAGGGTCAGGGTCAGGTTTAAGGTCAGGGTCAGGGTCGGGGTCAAGTCAGTGTCAGGGTTTGTGTTAGGGTCAGTGTCAGGGTCAACATCAGGGTCAGGGTCAGTATCAGGGTCAGTGTCGTGATCAAGGTCAGGGTCACGTTCAGGGTCAGGGGTAGGGTCAGGGTCAAGGCCAGTGTCAGGGTCAGGGTCAGGGTCATTGTCAGGGTTAGGGTCAATGTCTGGGTCAGGGTCAGGTTCAGGGTCGGGGTCAGAGTTAGGGTCGGGGTCAGTGTCAGGTTCAGGGTCAAGGTCAGTTTCAGGGTCACGTCAGGTTTAGAGTCAGGGTCAGTGTCAGGGTCAGGGTCAGGGGTAGGGTCAGGCTTAGGGTCAGGGTCAGGGTCAGGGTCAGCGTTAGGGTCAGGATCAAGGTCAGGGTTAGGCTCAGTGTCAGGTCAGGTTTAGGGTATTGGTCAGGGTCACAGTCAGGGTTAGGTTCAGGGTTAAGGTCAGGGTCGGTGTAAGGGTCAGTGTCAGGGTCAGGGTCAGGTTTAGGGTTCAGGGTCAGTGTAAGGTTCAGGGTCAGGGTCAGGGTCAGGGTCAGAGTCAGGGGTAGGTTTAGGTTCATGGTCAGGGTCAGGGTCAGGGTCAGGGTCAGTGTCCGGGTCAGTGTCACGGTCAGACTTAGGGTCAGGGTCAGGTTCAGGGTGAGGGTTATGGATAGGGTCAGGGTCAGGGTCAGGGTCAGGGTCAGGTTCAGTATTAGATTAAGGGTCTGGGTCAGGGTCAGGGTTAGGGTCAGGGTGAGGGTTGGAGTCAGCGTCAGTGTCAGGGTTAGGGTCAGGGTCAAGGTCAGGGTCAAGGTCAGGGTCAGGGTCAGTGTCAGGGTCATGATCAGGGTCAGTATCAGTGTAAAGGTCAAGGTCAGGGTCAGGGTCAGGGTCAGCATCAGCGTAAAGGTCAAGGTCAAGGTCAGGGTCAGTGTCAGGGTCAGGGTCATGATCAGAGTCAGGGTCATGATCAGGGTCAGGGTCAAGTCCAGGGTCAGCGTCAGGGTTAGGGTCAGGGTCAGGTTTAGGGTCAATGTCTGGATCAGGTTCAGGTTCAGGGTCAGGTTCAGTGTCAGGGTTATGGTCAGGGTCAGACTTAGGGTCAGGGACAGGGTCAGGGTCAAGTTTAAGATCACTATCAGGGTCTGGGTCAAGTCAGTGTCAGTGTCAGGGTCAGGGTCAGGGTCAGGGTTAGGGTCAATGTCTGGGTCAGGATCAGGGTCAGGGTCAGGGTCAGTGTCAGGTTTAGGGTCAGGGTCACGGTCAGACGTAGGGTCAGGTTTAGGGTCAGGGTCAGTTTCAGTGTCAGGGTCAGGGGTACGGTCAGGGTTATGGTCAGGGTCAGGGTCACGTTCAGGGTCAGCGTTAGGGTCAGGATCAAGGTCAGGGTCAGGGTCAAGGTCAGTGTCATGGTCAGGATGAGTGTCAGGGTCACGTTCAGGGTCGTGGTCAGACTTAGGGTCAAGGTTAGGGTGAGGGTTATTGTCATGGTCCGGGTCAGGGTCAGGGTCAGGTCATCTTTAGGGTATTGGTCAGGGTCAGGGTAAGGGGTAGGTTCAGCGTTAGAGCCAGCGTCAGGGTCAGAGTTCAGGGTTAAGGTCAGGGTCAGGGTCAGGGTCAGCGTCAAGATCAGGGTCAGGGTCAGGTCCAGGGTCAGGGTCAGTGTCAGGGTCAGTTTCAGGGTCAGGTCACGTTTAGGGTCAGGATCAGGGTCAGTGTCAGTGTCAGGGGTAGGGTCAGGGTCAGGGTCAGGGTCAGGATTAGGGTCAATGTCTGGGTCAGGGTCAGGGTCAGGGTCAGGGTGAGTGTCAGGGTCACGTTTAGGGTTGCGGTCAGACTTAGGGTCAAGGTCAGGGTGAGTGTCAGTGTCATGGTCAGGGTCAGGGTCAGGGTTAGGGTCAAGGTCAGGTTCAGGGTCAGGTTCAGGTTCAATGTAATGGTCAGACTCAGGGTCAGGGAACAGGTCAGTGTCAGGGTTAAGGTGAAGGTAAGGTTCAGGGTCAGGTTCAGGGTTAGGTTCAGGGTCAGGATCAGGGTTAGGTTCAGGGTCAGGTTCACGGTCAGAGTCAGGGTCAGGGTCAGGTCAGCTTTAGGGTATTGGTCAGGGTCAGGGTCAGGGGTAGGTTCAGTGTTAGAGTCAGCGTCAGGGTCAGGTTCAGGGTTAAGGTCAGGGTCAGGGTCATGGTCAGGTTCAGGGTCAAGATCAGGGTCAGGGTCAGGGTCAGGGTCAGACTTAGGGTCAGGGTCAGTGTCAGGGTCAAGGTGAGGTTCAGGGTCATGGTCAGGTTCAGGGTCACGGTCAGATATAGTGTCAGGGACAGGGTCAGGGTCAGGGTTAAAGTCAGGGTCAGGTTCAGGTTCAGGGTCAGGGTCAGGGTTAGGTTCAGGGTGAGCTTCAGGGTCAGGGTTATGGTCAGGGTTAGGGTCAGGGTTAGGGTAAGGTTCAGGGTTAGGGTTAGGGTCAGTGTCAGGTTCAGGTTAATGATCAGGGTCAGGGTCAGGGCTAGGTTAAGGGTCAGGGTCAGGTTCAGGGTCAGGGTCTGTGTTATTGTCATACTTAGGGTTAGGGTCAGGTCAGATTTAGGTTCAGAATAGGGGTCAGGGTCAGGGTCAGGTTCAAGGTCAGGGGTAGGATGAGGGTCAGGGTCAGGGTCACGGTCAGGGTCAGGGTCACGGCCAGGGTTAGGGTCAGGGTCAGGGTCAGGGTCAGGGTCAGGTTTAGGGTTCAGGGTCAGGGTCAGTGTCAGGGTCACGGTCAGGGTCAGGGTGAGGGTTGGAGTCAGCGTCAGTGTCAGGGTTAGGGTCAGGGTCAAGGTCAGGGTCAAGGTCAGTGTCAGGGTCAGGGTCAGGGTCATGATCAGGGTCAGTATCAGCGTAAAGGTCAAGGTCATGGTCAGGGTCAGGGTCAGGGTCAGGGTCAGCATCAGCGTAAAGGTCAAGTTCAAGGTAAGGGTCAGTGTCAGGGTCAGGGTCATGATCAGGGTCAGGGTCATGATCAGGGTCAGGGTCAAGTCCAGGGTCAGCGTCAGGGTTAGGGTCAGGGTCAGGTTTAGGGTCAATGTCTGGATCAGGTTCAGGTACAGGGTCAGGGTCAGGGTCAGGGTTAGGTTCAGGGTCACAATCAGACTTAGGGTGAGGTTCAGGGTCAGGGTCAGGGTTAGGGTCAATGTCTGGGTCAGCGTAAGGGTCAAGGTCAGGGTCAGGGTCAGGGTCAGGGTCAGGGTCACGGTCAGACTTAGGGTCAGGGACAGGATCAGGGTCAAGTTTAAGGTCAGTATCAGGGTCTGGGTCACGTCAGTGTCATGGTCACGGTAAGGGTCAGGGTTAGGGTCAGGGTCAGGGTCAGGGTCAGGGTCATGATCAGGTAAAAGTCAGGGTCAGGGGTAGGGTCAGGGTCAAGTCCAGGGTCAGCGTCAGTGTCAGGGTCAGGGTGAGGATTAGGGTCAATGTCTGGATCAGGGTCAGGTTCAGGGTCAGGGTGAGTGTCAGGGTCACGTTTAGGGTCGCGGTCAGACATAGGGTCAAGGTCAGGGTGAGAGTCAGTGTCATGGTCAGGGTCAGGGTCAGGGTCAGGTCAGCTTTAGGGTATTGGTAAGGGTCAGGGTCAGGGTCAGGGTCAGGTTCAGGGTCAGGGTAAGTGTCAGGGTCAGGGTTAGATTCAGGGTCAGGGTCACGGTCAGAGTCAGGGTCAGTGTCAGGTCAGCTTTAGGGTATTGGTCAGGGTCAGGGTCAGGGGTAGGTTCAGTGTTAGAATCAGCGTCAGGTTGAGGGTCAGGTTCAGGGTTAAGGTCAGGGTCAGGGTCATGGTCAGGTTCAGGATCAAGATCAGGGTCAGGGTCAGGGTCATGGTCAGGTTCAGGGTCATGGTCAGATATAGTGTCAGGGACAGGGTCAGGGTCAGGGTTAGGGTCAGGATTAAGTTCAGGGTCAGAGTAAGGGTCAGGGTCAGTGTCAGGGTCACGGTCACGTTCATGGTCAAGTTCAGGGTGTAGGTCAGGGTCAGGGTTAAGTTCAGTGTCAGGGTCAGGGTTAGGGTCAGGTTCCGAGTTAGGGTCAGGTTCAGAGTTAGGGTCAGGGTCACGGTCAGGCTCAGGGTCAGGGTTAGGGTCAGGGTCAGGGTCAGGTTCAGGGTCAGGTGTAGAGTTAGGTTCAGGGCCAGGGTCAGGGTCGGAGTCAGGGCATTGTCAGGGTAAGGGTCGGGGTCGGGGTCTGGGTCAGGGTCAGGGTTAGGGTCAGGGTCGGGGTCACGTTCAGGGTCAGGGTCATTTTCAAGTTCAGGGTCAGGGTCAAGTTCAGTTGTAGGGTCAAGGTCAGGTTCAGGGTCAGGGTCAGTGTCAGGGTCAGGACCAGGTTCTGGGTCATGGTCAGAGTCAGAGTCAGGGCTAGGGTCAGAGTCAGGGTAAGGGTCAGGGTGTGTCAGGGGTAGGGTCAGGGACAGGATCAAGGTAAGAGTCAGGGTCGGGGTCAGTGTGAGGGTCAGGGTCACGGTCAGGGTCGCGGTCAGACTTAGGGTCAGGGTCAGGGTCAGGGTCAGGGTCAAGGTCAGGTTCAATGTAACGGTCAGACTTAGAATCAGGGAACAGGTCAGGGTCAGGTTTAAGGTCAGTGTCACGTTGAGGGTCAGGTTCAGGTTCAGGTTCAGGGTTAGGTTCAGGGTCAGGGTCAGGGTCAGGTCAGGGTCAGGGTTAGGTTCAGGGTGGGGTTCAGGGTCAGGGTCAGGGTCAGATATAGGGTCAGGGTCAGGGTCAGGGTTATGTTCAGGATCCGGTTCAGGGTCAGGGTCGGGTTCAGGATCAGGGTTAGGGTCAGGGTCAGGGTCAGGTTCAGGGTCAAGGTCAGGGTCAGGTTCAATGTAACGGTCAGACTTAGGGTCAGGGAACAGGTCAGGGTCAGGGTTAAAGTCAGGGTCACCTTCAGGGTAAAGGTCAGGTTCAGGTTTAGGTTCAGGGTCAGGGTCAGGTTCAGGATCAGGGTAAGGGTCAGGTTTAGGGTCAGGGTCAGGGTCAGGGTCAGAGTAAGGGTCAGGTTTAGGGTCAGGGTCAGGGTCAGAGTCAGGGGTAGGGTTAGGTTCAGGGTCAGGGTCAGGGTCAGGGTCAGGGTCGGGGTCAGGGTCAGGTTCAGATTCAATGTCAGGGTCAGGTTCAGATTCAATGTCAGGGTCAGGTTCACCGTTAGACTTAGGGTCAGGGTCAGGTTCAGGGTCAGGGTTGGTGTCACGGTCTGGGTCATGGTCAGGGTCAGGGTTAGGGTCAGGGTCAGGGCTGGAGTCAGCGTCAGGGTCAGGATTAGGGTCAGGGTCAGGGTCAACGTCAGTGTCAGGGTCAGTGTCAGGGTCAGGGTCATGGTCAGGGTCATCATCAGGGACAGGGTCAGGGTAAGGGTCAAGGTCAGGTTCAGGGTCATGGTCAGGGTTAGCGTCACGGTCAGACTTAGGGTCCGGGAGAGGGTCAGGGTCAGGTTTAAGGTCAGGGTCAGGGTCGGGGTCAAGTCAGTGTCAGGGTTTGTGTTAGGGTCAGTGTCAGGGTCAACGTCAGGGTCAGGGTCAGTATCAGGGTCAGTGTCGTGATCAAGGTCAGGGTCACGTTCAGGGTCAGGGGTAGGGTCAGGGTCAAGGCCAGTGTCAGGGTCAGGGTCATTGTCAGGGTTAGGGTCAATGTCTGGGTCAGGGTCAGGTTCAGGGTCGGGGTCAGAGTTAGGGTCGGGTTCAGTGTCAGGTTCAGGGTTAAGGTCAGTTTCAGGGTCACGTCAGGTTTAGAGTCAGGGTCAGTGTCAGTGTCAGGGTCAGGGGTAGGGTCAGGCTTAGGGTCAGAGTCAGGGTCAGGGTCAGCGTTAGGGTCAGGATCAAGGTCAGGGTTAGGCTCAGTGTCAGGTCAGGTTTAGGGTATGGGTCAGGGTCACAGTCAGGGTTAGGTTCAGGGTTAAGTTCAGGGTCGGTGTAAGGGTCAGGGTCAGGGTCAGGGTCAGGTTTAGGGTTCAGGGTCAGGGTAAGGTTCAGGGTCAGGGTCAGGGTCAGGGTCAGGTTCAGTATTAGGTTAAGGGTCTGGGTCAGGGTCAGGGTTAGGGTCAGGGTGAGGGTTGGAGTCAGCGTCAGTGTCAGGGTTAGGGTCAGGGTCAAGGTCAGGGTCAAGGTCAGTGTCAGGGTCAGGGTCAGGGTCAGGGTCAGGGTCAGCATCAGCGTAAAGGTCAAGGTCAAGTCCAGGGTCAGCATCAGGGTTAGGGTCAGGGTCAGGTTTAGTGTCAATGTCTGGATCAGGTTCAGGTTCAGGGTCAGGGTCAGGTTCAGGGTCACAATCAGACTTAGGGTGAGGTTCAGGGTCAGGGTCAGGGTCAGGGTTAGGGTCATTGTCTGGGTCAGGGTCAGGGTCAGGGTCAGTGTCAGGGTTATGGTCAGGGTCAGACTTAGGGTCAGGGACAGGGTCAGGGTCAAGTTTAAGGTCACTATCAGGGTCTGGGTCAAGTCAGTGTCAGTGTCAGTGTCAGGTTCATGGTCAGGGTTAGGGTCAATGTCTGGGTCAGGGTCAGGGTCAGGGTCAGTTTCAGTGTCAGGGTCAGGGGTACGGTCAGGGTTAGGGTCAGGGTCAGGGTCACGTTCAGGGTCAGCGTTAGGGTCAGGATCAAGGTCAGGGTCAGGGTCAAGGTCAGTGTCATGGTCAGGATGAGTGTCAGGGTCACGTTCAGGTTCGTGGTCAGACTTAGGGTCAAGGTTAAGGTGAGGGTCATTGTCATTGTCCGGGTCAGGGTCAGGGTCAGGTCACCTTTAGGGTATTGGTCAGGGTCAGGGTAAGGGGTAGGTTCAGCGTTAGAGCCAGCGTCAGGGTCAGAGTCAGGGTCAGGTTCAGGGTTAAGGTCAGGGTCAGGGTCAGGGTCAGGGTCAGCGTCAAGATCAGGGTCAGGGTCAGGTCCAGGGTCAGGGTCAGTGTCAGGGTCAGCATTAAGGTCAGGGTCAGGGTTAGGGTCAGGGTCAGGGTCAGGGTTATGGTCAGGGTCAGGGTCAGTGTCAGAGTCAGGGTCATGATCAGGGTCAGGGTCAGCGTAAGGGTCAAGGTCAGGGTCAGTGTCAGGGTCAGGGTCATGGTCACTGTCAGACTTAGAGTCAGGGACAGGATCAGGGTCAAGTTTAAGGTCAGTATCAGGGTCTGGGTCACGTCAGTGTCATGGTCACGGTAAGGGTCAGGGTCAGGGTCAGGGTCAGGGTCAGGGTCAGTGTCAGGGTCAGGGGTAGGGTCAGGGTCAAGTCCAGGATCAGCGTCAGGGTCAGGGTCAGGGTCAGGATTAGGGTCAATATCTGGGTCAGGGTCAGTGTCAGGGTCAGGGTCAGGGTCAGGGTCACGTTCAGGGTCGCGGTCAGACTTAGGGTCAAGGTCAGGGTGAGTGTCAGTGTCATGGTCAGGGTCAGGGTCAGGGTCAGGGTCAGGGTTAGGGTTAAGGTCAGGTTCAGGGTCAGGTTCAGGTTCAATGTAACGGTCAGAGTTAGGGTCAGGGAACAGGTCAGTGTCAGGGTTAAGGTGAGGGTAAGGTTCAGGGTCAGGGTCAGGTTCAGGGTTAGGTTCAGGGTCAGGAACAGGGTTAGGTTCAGGGCCAGGGTCACGGTCAGAGTCAGGGTCAGGGTCAGGTCAGCTTTAGGGTATTGGTCAGGGTCAGGGTCAGGGGTAGGTTCAGTGTTAGAGTCAGCGTCAGGGTCAGGTTCAGGGTTAAGGTCAGGGTCAGGGTCATGGTCAGGTTCAGGGTCAAGATCAGGGTCAGGGTCAGGGTCAGACTTAGGGTCAGGGTCAGTGTCAGGGTCAAGGTGAGGTTCAGGGTCATGGTCAGGTTCAGGGTCACGGTCAGATATAGTGTCAGGGACAGGGTCAGGGTCAGGGTTAAAGTCAGGGTCAGGTTCAGGGTCAGGGTCAGGGTCAGGGTTAGGTTCAGGGTGAGCTTCAGGGTCAGGGTTATGGTCAGGGTTAGGGTCAGGGTTAGGGTAAGGTTCAGGGTTAGGGTTAGGGTCAGTGTCAGGTTCAGGTTCATGATCAGGGTCAGGGTCAGGGTCAGGGTAAGTGTCAAGGTCAGGGTCAGGTTCAGGTCAGGGTCATGGTCAGGGTCAGGGTCACGGTCAGAGTCAGCGTCAGGGTCAGGGTCAGGGCTAGGTTAAGTGTCAGGGTCAGGATCAGGGTCAGGGTCTGTGTTATTGTCATACTTAGGGTTAAGGTCAGGTCAGATTTAGGTTCAGAATAGGGGTCAGGGTCAGGGTCAGGTTCAGGGTCAGGGTTAGGATGAGGGTCAGGGTCAGGGTCACGGCCAGGGTTAGGGTCAGGGTCAGGGTCAGGGTCAGGGTCAGGTTCAGGGTCAGGTGTAGGATGAGGGTCAGGGTTAGGGTCAGGGTCAGGGTTAGGTTCAGGGTCAGGGTCAGGGTCAGGGTCAAGGTCAGGGTCAGGGTCAGGGTCAGGGTCACGGTCAGACTTAGGGTCAGGGACAGGATCAGGGTCAAGTTTAAGGTCAGTATCAGGGTCTGGGTCATGTCAGTGTCATGGTCACGGTAAGGGTCAGGGTCAGGGTCAGGGTCAGGGTCAGTGTCAGGGTCATGATCAGGGTCAGTGTCAGGGTCAGGGGTAGGGTCAGGGTCAAGTCCAGGATCAGCGTCAGGGTCAGGGTCAGGGTCAGGATTAGGGTCAATGTCTGGATCAGGGTCAGGGTCAGGGTCAGGGTGAGTGTATGGTTACGTTCAGGGTCGCGGTTAGACTTAGGGTCAAGGTCAGGGTGAGTGTCAGTGTCATGGTCAGGGTCAGGGTCAGGTCAGCTTTAGGGTATTGTTTAGGGTCAGGGTCAGGGTCAGGGTCAGGTTCAGGGTCAGGGTAAGGGTCAGTGTCAGGGTCAGGTTCAGGGTTAAGGTCAGGGTCAGGATCATGGTCAGGTTCAGGGTCAAGATCAGGGTCAGGGTCAGTGTCATGGTCAGGTTCAGGGTCACGGTCAGATCTAGTGTCAGGGACAGGGTCAGGGTTAGGGTCAGGATTAAGTTCAGGGTCAGAGTTAGTGTCAGGGTCAGTGTCAGGGTCAAGGTCAGGGTCAGGGTCAGGGTCAGGGTGAGGGTCAGGGTCACGGTCACGTTCAATGTCAAGTTCAGGGTGTAGGTCAGGGTCAGGGTTAAGTTCAGTGTCAGGGTCAGTGTCAGGGTCAGTTTCCGAGTTAGGGTCAGGTTCAGAGTTAGGGTCAGGGTCACGGTCAGGGATAGGGTCAGGGTTAGGATCAGGGTCAGGGTCAGGTTCAGGGTCAGGTGTAGAGTTAGGGTCAGGGCCAGGGTCAGGGTCGGAGTCAGGGTCAGTTTCAGGGTCAGGGTCGGGGTCTGGGTCAGGGTCAGTTTCAGGGTCAGGGTCGGGGTCACGTTCAGGGTCAGGGTCAGGGTCATTGTCAAGTTCAGGGTCAGGGTCAAGTTCAGTTGTAGGGTCAAGGTCAGGTTCAGTGTCAGGGTCAGTGTCAGGGTCAGGGCCAGGTTCTGGGTCATGGTCAGAGTCAGAGTCAGGGCTAGGGTCAGAGTCAGGGTAAGGGTCAGGGTGTGTCAGGGGTAGGGTCAGGGACAGGATCAAGGTAAGAGTCAGGGTCGGGGTCAGTGTGAGGGTCAGGGTCACGGTCAGGGTCGCGGTCAGACTTAGGGTCAGGGTCACGGTCAGGGTCAAGGTTAGGTTCAATGTAACGGTCAGACTTAGAATCAGGGAACAGGTCAGGGTCAGGTTTAAGGTCAGTGTCACGTTGAGGGTCAGGTTCAGGTTCAGGGTTAGGTTCAGGGTCAGGGTCAGGGTCAGGGTCAGGTCAGGGTCAGGGTTAGGTTCAGGGTAGGGTTCAGGGTCAGGGTCAGGGTCAGATATAGGGTCAGGGTCAGGGTTATGTTCAGGATCAGGTTCAGGGTCAGGGTCGGGTTCAGGATCAGGCTTAGGGTCAGGGTCAGGTTCAGGGTCAAGGTCAGGGTCATGTTCAATGTAACGGTCAGACTTAGGGTCAGGGAACAGGTCAGGGTCAGGGTTAAGGTCAGGGTCACCTTCAGGGTAAAGGTCAGGTTCAGGTTTAGGTTCAGGGTCAGGGTCAGGTTCAGGATCAGGGTAAGGGTCAGGTTTAGGGTCAGGGTCAGGGTCAGGGTCAGAGTCAGGGGTAAGGTTAGGTTCAGGGTCAGGGTCAGGGTCGGGGTCAGGGTCAGGGTCAGGGTCAGGGTCAGGGTCAGGGTCAGTGTCGAGTTCAGTGTCAGGGTCAGTGTCAGGGTCAGGGTCATGATAAGGATCAGAGTCAGGTTCAGATTCAATGTCAGGGTCAGGTTCACCATTAGACTTAGGGTCAGGGTCAGGTTTAGGGTCAGGGTTAGTGTCACGGTCTGGGTCATGGTCAGGGTCAGGGTTCGGTCAGGGTCAGGGTCAGGATAAGGGTCAGAGTCATGTTTAGGGGCAGGGGCAGGGGCAGGGGCAGGGGCAGGGGCAGGGTCAAGGTCATCATCAGGGACAGGGTCAGGGAAAGGGTCAAGGTCAGGTTCAGGGTCAGGGTCAGGGTCAGCGTCACGGTCAGACTTAGGGTCCGGGACAGGGTCAGGGTCAGGTTTAAGGTCAGGGTCAGGGTCGGGGTCAAGTCAGTGTCAGGGTTTGTGTTAGGGTCAGTGTCAGGGTCAACGTCAGGGTCAGGGTCAGTATCAGGGTCAGTGTCGTGATCAAGGTCAGGGTCACGTTCAGGGTCAGGGGTAGGGTCAGGGTCAAGGCCAGTGTCAGGGTCAGGGTAAGGGTCATTGTCAGGGTTAGGGTCAATGTCTGGGTCAGGGTCAGGTTCAGGGTCGGGGTCAGAGTTAGGGTCGGGGTCAGTGTCAGGTTCAGGGTCAAGGTCAGTTTCAGGGTCACGTCAGGTTTAGAGTCAGGGTCAGTGTCAGTGTCAGGGTCAGGGGTAGGGTCAGGCTTAGGGTCAGGGTCAGGGTCAGGGTCAGGGTCAGCGTTAGGGTCAGGATCAAGGTCAGGGTCAGGCTCAGTGTCAGGTCAGGTTTAGGGTATTGGTCAGGGTCACAGTCAGGGTTAGGTTCAGGGTTAAGGTCAGGGTCAGTGTAAGGGTCAGTGTCAGGGTCAGGGTCAGGGTCAGGGTCAGTGTCAGGATCAGGGTCAGGGTCACGGTCAGACTTAGGGTCAGGGTCAGTGTCCGGGTCAGTGTCACGGTCAGACTTAAGGTCAGGGTCAGGTTCAGGGTGAGGGTTATGGATAGGGTCAGGGTCAGGGTCAGGGTCAGGATCAGGGTCAGGTTCAGTATTAGGTTAAGGGTCTGGGTCAGGGTCAGGGTTAGGGTCAGGGTGAGGGTTGGAGTCAGCGTCAGTGTCAGGGTTAGGGTCAGGGTCAAGGTCAGGGTCAAGGTCAGTGTCAGGGTCAGGGTCAGGGTCATGATCAGGGTCAGTATCAGCGTAAAGGTCAAGGTCAGGTCAGGGTCAGGGTCAGCATCAGTGTAAAGGTCAAGGTCAGGGTCAGTGTCAGGGTCAGGGTCATGATCAGGGTCAGGGTCATGATCAGGGTCAGGGTCAAGTCCAGGGTCAGCGTCAGGGTTAGGGTCAGGGTCAGGTTTAGGGTCAATGTCTGGATCAGTTTCAGGGTCAGGGTCAGGTTCAGGGTCACAATCAGACTTAGGGTCAGGGTCAGGGTCAGGGTCAGGGTCAGGGTTAGGGTCAGGGTCACGGTCAGACGTAGGGTCAGGTTTAGCGTCAGGGTCAGTTTCAGTGTCAGGGTCAGGGGTACGGTCAGGGTTATGGTCAGGGTCAGGGTCACGTTCAGGGTCAGCGTTAGGGTCAGGATCAAGGTCAGGGTCAGGGTCAAGGTCAGTGTCATGGTCAGGATGCGTGTCAGGGTCACGTTCAGGGTCGTGGTCAGACTTAGGGTCAAGGTTAGGGTGAGGGTCATTGTCATGGTCCGGGTCAGGGTCAGGGTCAGGTCATCTTTAGGGTATTGGTCAGGGTCAGGGTAAGGGGTAGGTTCAGCGTTAGAGCCAGCGTCAGGGTCAGAGTCAGGGTCAGGTTCAGGGTTAAGGTCAGGGTCAGGGTCAGGGTCAGGGTCAGCGTCAAGATCAGGGTCAGGGTCAGGTCCAGGGTCAGGGTCAGTGTCAGGGTCAGTTTCAGGGTCAGGTCAAGTTTAGGGTCAGGGTCAGGGTCAGTGTCAGGGTCAGGTCACGTTTAGGGTCAGGGTCAGGGTCAGGGTCAGGGTCATGATCAGGGTCAGGGTCAGGGTCAGGGTCAGGGTCAGGGTCAGGGTCAGGGTCAGGGTCAAGTTCAGTTGTAGGGTCAAGGTCAGGTTCAGGGTCAGGTCAGTGTCAGGGTCAGGGTCAGGGTCAGGGTCAGGGTTATGGTCAGGGTTATGGTCAGGGTCAGGGTCAGTGTCAGGGTCAGGGTCATGATCAGGGTCAGGGTCAGCGTAAGGTTCAAGGTCAGGGTCAGTGTCAGGGTCAGGGTCAGGGTCAGGGTTATGGTCAGGGTCAAGGTCAGTGTCAGAGTCAGGGTCATGATCAGGGTCAGGGTCAGGGTCAGGGTCAGGGTCAGTGTCAGGGTCAGTGTCAGGGTCAGGGTCAGGGTTATGGTCAGGGTCAGGGTCAGGGTCAGGTCAGGTTCAGGGTGAGGGTAATGGTCAGGGTCAGGGATAGGGTTAGGTTCAGGGTCAGGGTTAGTGTCAAAGATAGGGTTAATGTCAGGGGCAGGGTCAGGGTCAGGGTCAGGTTCAGGGTCAGAATCAGGGTCACGGTCAGGTTCAGGGTTAGGTTCCGGGTCAGTGTCAGGGTCAGGGTCAGGTCAGGTTCAGGGTGAGGGTAATGGTCAGGGTCAGGGATAGGGTTAGGGTCAGGGTCAGGGTCAGGGTCACCATCAGCGTCAAGGTCAGGGTCAGGATCAGGGTCAGGTTCATGTCAGGTTTAGGGTTATGGTCAGGGTCAGTGTCAGGGGATAGGGTTAGGTTCAGGGTCAGGGTCATTGTCAGGGTTAGGGTTAATGTCAGGGTCAGGGTCAAGGTCAGGCTCAGGGTCACGTTCAGGGTCAGGGTCAGGTTCAGGGTCAGGTTCAGGGTCAGGGTCAGGGTCAAGGTTAGAGTCAGTGTGAGGTTTAGTGTCAGGGTCAGGGTCAGGGACAGGGTCAGTGTCAGGGTTAGTGTCAGGGTCAGGGTCATGTTCTGGGTTACTGTCAGGATCCAGTTCAGGGTCAGGGTTATTGTCAGGGTCAGTGTCAGGGTCAAGGTCAGGGTCAGGGTTAGGGTCAGGGTGAGGTTCAGGTTCACGGTCAGGGTCAAGGTCAAGTTCAGGCTGTAGGTCATGATCAGGGTTAAGTTCAGTCTAAGGGTCAGGGTCAGGGTCAGGTTCCAGGTTAGGGTCAGGGTCAGGGTCAGGGTCAGGGTCACGGTCAGGGATAGGGTCAGGGTTAGGGTCAGGGACAGGGTCAGGTTCAGGGTCAGGTGTAGAGTTAGGGTCAGGGCCAGGGTCAGTGCCAAATTCAGGGTCACGATCAGGATTAGGGTCAGGGTCAGGGTCAGGGTCAGGGTCAGAGTCAGGGCATTGTCAGGGTCAGGGTCAAGGTCATGGTCAAAGTCAGGGTCAGGGTCAAGGTCATGGTCAGGATCAGGATCAGGATAAGAGTCAGGGTCAGGGTTAGAGTAAAGTTCAGTGTCGTGGTCAAGGTCAGGGTCACGGTCAGGGTCACGGTCAGGGTCAGGGTCACGGTCAGGTCAGGGTCTGGGTCACAGTCACACTTAGGGTCAGTGTCAGTGTCAGTGTTATGGGCAGGTAAGGCTTAGGATCAGGTGAGAGTCAGGGTCAGGGTCAGGGTCAGGGGTAGGTTCGGGGCAGGGTGAGGGTCATGGTCAGGTTCAGGGTTAGGGTCTGGGTCAGTGTCAGGGTCAGGGTCAGGTCAGGTTCAGGGTGAGGGTAATGGTCAGGCTCACGGTCAGACTTAGTGTCAGGTTCAGTGTCACGGTCAGGGTCAGGGTCAGGGTCAGGTTTAGGGTCAGGGTCAGCGTCAGGGTCAGGGTCAGGTTCAGTGTTAGGGTCAGGGTCAGGGGTAGGATCAGGGTTAGGATCATGGTCAGGTTTAGGGTCAGGGTCAGGGTCAACGTTAGGGTCAATGTCAGGGTCAGGGTAAGGGTCAGGTCAGGTTCAGTGTCAGGGTCAGGGTCAGGGTCAGGTTTAGGGTCAGGGTCAGGGTCAAGGTTAGGGTCAATGTCAGGGTAATGGTCAGGGTCAGGTCAGGTTCAGTGTCAGGGTCAGGGTCAGGGTCAGGTTTAGGGTCAGGGTCAGGGTCAGGTCAGGGTCAGGGTCAGGTTCACGGTCAGAATTAGGTTCAGGGTCAGGGTCAGGGTCAGGGTCAGGGTCAGGGTCTCGGTCAGAGTTTTAAGGTCAGGGTCAGTGTTAGAGTCAGGGTCAGGAGTAGGGTTAGGTTCAGGGTCAGTATCAGGGTCACGGTCAGGGTCAGGGTGTAGGTCAGGGTCAGGGTTAGGTTCAGTGTCATGGTCAGGGTCAGGTTCAGATTTAGGGTCAGGGTCAGGGTCAGGGTTAGGGTCACGGTCAAATTTAGGGTCAGGGTTAGGGTCAGGGTCAGGGTCAGGTTCAGTGTGAGGTGTAGGGTCAGGGTCAGGGCCAGGGTCAGGGCCGAATTCAGGGTCAACATCAGGATTAGTATCAGGGTCAGGGTCAGGGTCAGGGTCGGGGTCAGAATCAGGGCATTGTCAGGGTCAGGGTCGGGGTAAGGGTCAGCGTCAGTCTCAGGGTCAGGCTCAGGGTTATGATCAGGTTTAGGGTCAGGGTCATAGTCAGGGTTAGTGTCAAAATCAGTGTCAGGGTCACGTTTACGGTCAGTGTCAGGGTCCGGGTCAAAGTCAGTGTTAGGGTCAGTGTCAGAGTCAGGGTCAGGTTCAGATTTAGGGTCAGGGTCAGGGTCACAGTCAGGGTCACGGTCAGGTTTAGGGTCAGGGTTTGGGTCAGGGTCAGGGTCAGGGTCAGTGTCACGGTCAGTGTTAGTGTCAGAGTCTGGTTTAGTGTTAAGGTCAGGGTCAGGTTCAGGGTCAGGGTAAGTGTCAGGGTCAGAGTCAGTGTTAGGGCAAAGGTCAGGTTTAGGGTCAGGGTCAGGGTCACGGTCAGTGTCAGGGTTAAGGTCAGGGTCACGGTCAGTTTCAGGGTTAATGTCAGGGTCAGGGTCCGGTTCATGATCAGGGTCAGTGTCAGGGTTAGGGTTAATGTCAGGGTCAAGGTCAAGGTCAGGCTCAGGGTCACGTTCAGGGTCAGGGTCAGGGTCAGGTTCAGGGTCAGGGTCAGGGTCAAGGTTAGAGTCAGGGTGAGGTTTAGGGTCAGGGTCAGGGTCAGCGTCATGTCAGGTTTAGGGTCAGGGTCAGGGTCAGGTGTAGGATCAGGTTCAGGGTCAGGGTCAGGATCAGGGTCAGGGTCAGGGTCAAGTTCAGGTTCAAATTCCGGGTCAGGTTCAGGGTCATGGTCAGGGTCACGATCTGGGTTAGGTTCATGGACAGGGTCAGGGTCAGGGTCAGGGTCAGGGACAGGGTCAGGTTTAGGGTCAAGTTCAGGGTCAGGGTCACGATCATTATAAAATTCAGCGTCAGGGTCAGGGTCAGGGTCAGGGTTAGTGTCAGGATCAGGTTCAGGATCAGGGTCAGGGTCAGAGTAAATTTCAGGGTCGCGGTCAGTGTCAGGGTCAGGGTCTGGTCAGGTTTATGGTCAGGGTCAGTGTCATTGTTAGGGTCAGCATCAGGGTTTGGGTCAGGGTCAGGGTCAGTGTTAGTGTAAGGGTCAAGGTCAGGGTCAGTGTCAGGGTCATGATCAGGTTCAGGGTAAAGGTCAGGTTCAGGGTCAGGGCGAGGGTCAGGTTCACGGTCAGGGTCACGGTCAGACATAGGGTCAGGTTCAGGGTCACTGTCAGAGTCAGGGTCAGGGTCAGGGTCAGGTCAGGTTCAGTGTCAGGTTCAGGTTGTAGGTCAGGGTCAGGGTCAGGGTCAGAGTGAGGGTCAGGGTCAGGTCAGGCTTAGGGGCAGGGTCAGTGTCAGGGTCAGGGTCAGGGTTAGGGTCATGGTCAGTGTCAGGTTCAGGGTCAGATTCAGGGTCAGTGTTAGGTTCAGGGTCAGGGTCAAGGTCAAGGTCACGGTCAGATTTAGGGTCAGGGTCACGTTCAGGGTTAGGGTTAGGGTCACGGTCTGAATTTTGGGTCAGGGTCAAGGTTAGTGTCAGGGTGAGGTTTAGGGTCAGGGTCAGGACCGGGGTCAAGGTTAGGTCAGGTTTAGTGCCAGGATCAGGGTCAGGGTCAGGGTCAGGGTCAGGCTTAGTGTTAGGTTCAGGGTCAGTATCAAAGTCACGGTCAGGGTCAGGGTCAGGGTCAGGGTCAGGTTCAGGGTTAGGGTAATAGTCAGGGTCAGGGTCTGGGTCAGGGTCAGGGTAGGGGTCAGGGTCAGGGTCAAGGTTAGAGTCAGGGTGAGGTTTAGGGTCAGGGTCAGTGTCAGGGTCAGGTGTAGAGTCAGGGTCAGGGCCAGGGTAAAGGCCAAAGTAAGGGTCAGGGTCACGTTTAGCGTCAGGGTCAGGGTCAGGGTCAGCATCAGACTCAGGGTCAGTGTCAGGGTTAGGGTCAGGTTCAGGGTCAGGGTCAGGGACAGGGTTAGTGTCAAAATCAGTGTCAGGGTTACGTTTAGGGTCAGTGTCAGGGTCAGGGTCAGGGTCAGGGTTAGGGACAGTGTCAGGGTCAGGATCAGGGTCAGGTTCAGATTTAGGGTCAGGGTCAGAGTCAGGGTCACGGTCAGGGTTAGTTTCAGAGTCAGGGTCAGGGTGATGTTCAGGGTCAGGGTCAAGGTCAGGATCAGGGTCAGGCCTGGGTGAGGGTCAGGGTCAGGGTCACGGTATTTCTTAGAATCAGAGACAAGTTCAGGGTCAGGGTTAAGGTCAGGGTCAGGTTCAAGGTCAGGGTCAGAGTAAGGGTCAGGGTCAGGGTTAGGGTCACGGTCAAATTTGGGGTCAGGGTTAGGGTCAGTGTCAGAGTCAGGATCAGGTTCAGATTTAGGGTCAGGGTCAGGGTCACAGTCAGGGTCACGGTCAGGGTTAGTGTCAGGGTTTGGGTCAGGGTAAGAGTCAGGGAGAGGTTCAGGGTCAACGTCATACTTAGGGTCAGGGTCACAGTCAGGGTAGGGTTCAGGTTCAAAGACAGGGTCAGGTTCAGGGTCAAGGTCTGGGTCAGGGTCAGGTTCAGGGTTAGGGTAACAGTCAGGGTCAGGGTCTGGGTCAGGGTCAGGGTAGGGGTCAGGGTCAGGGTCAAGGTTAGAGTCAGGGTGAGGTTTAGGGTCAGGGTCAGGGTCAGGGTCAGGTCTGGTTTAGGGTCAGGGTCAGTGTCATTGTTAGGGTCAACATCAGGGTTTGGGTCAGGGTCAGGGTCAATGTTAGTGTAAGGGTCAAGGTCAGGGTCAGTGTCAGGGTCATGATCAGGGTCAGGGTCAAGGTCAGGTTCAGGGTCAGGGCGAGGGTCAGGTTCACGGTCAGGGTAACAGTCAGACATAGGGTCAGGTTCAGGGTCACTGTCAGGGTCAGGGTCAGGTTCAGGTTTAGGGTCAGTGTCAGGGTCACAGTTAGGGTCAAGGTCAGGGTCACGGTCAGGGTCAGGGTCAGTTCAGGTTCAGTGTCAGGTTCAGATTGTAGGTCGGGTTCAGGGTCTGGGTCAGTGTCAGGGTTAGGGTCATGGTCAGTGTCAGGTTCAGGGTCAGGTTAAAGGTCAGGGTAAGGGTCAGGGTCAGGGTTAGGTTCAGGGTCAGGGTCAAGGTCAAGGTCACAGTCAGATTTAGGGTCAGGGTCACGTTCAGGGTCACGGTCATAATTTTGGGTCATGGTCAATGTTAATGTCAGGGTGAGGTTTAGGGTCAGAGTCAGGGCCGGGGTCAAGGTTAGGTCAGATTTAGGGTCAGGGTCAGGGTCAGGGTCAGGGTCAGGGTCAGGGGTAGTGTTAGGTTCAGGGTCAGTATAAGGGTCACGGTCAGGGTTAGGGTCAGGGTCAGGGTCAGGGTCAGGGTCAGGGTCAGGATCAGGTTCAGAGTTAGTGTCAAGGTCAGGGTCAAGGTCAGTGTCACGGTCAGGGTTATGGTCAGGTTTAGGTTCAGGGTCAGTGTCAGAGTCAGGTGTAGGGTCATGGTATGTGCCAGTGTCAGGGCCAAAGTAAGGGTCAGGGTCAAGTTTAGCGTCAGGGTCAGGGTCAGGATCGGAAACAGGGCATTGTCAGGGTCATGGTCAGGGTCAGGGTCAGTGTCTGTGTCAGGGTCAGTGTCAGACTCAGGGTCAGGGTCAGGGTTAGGGTCAGGTTCAGGGTCAGGGTCAGGGACAGGGTTAGTGTCAAAATCAGTGTCAGGGTCATATTTATGGTCAGTGTCAGGGTCAGAGTCAGGGTCTGGGTTAGGGACAATGTCAGGGTCAGGGTCAGGTTCAGATTTAGCGTCAGGGTTAGAATCAGGGTCAGGGTCACGGTCAGTGTTACGGTCAGGGTCACGATTAAGGTCAGGTTAAGGGGCAGGGGTAGGGTCAGGATCAGGGTCAGGGTCACTGTCAGGGTCAGGGTCAGGGTCAGGGCCAGTGTCATGTCATGTTTTGGGCCACAATCAGGGTCAGGGTCAGGGGTAGGGTTAGGTTCAGGGTCAGTATCAGTGTTAGGGTCATGGTCAGGGTCAGGTCAGGGTCAGGGTCAGGGTCAAGGTCAGACTTAGGGTCAGGGTCACGGTCAGGGTCGGGTTCACGTTCAAAGACAGGGTCAGGTTCAGTGTCAAGGTCTGGGTCAGGGTCAGGTTCAGGGTTAGGGTAACAGTCAGGGTCAGGGTCAGGGTCAGGTTAGGGGGCAGGGGTAGGGTCAGGATCAGGGTCAGGGTCAGTGTCAGGGTCAGGGTCAGGGTCAGAATCAGGGTTACGGTCAATGTCAGGGTCAGGGTCAGGGTCAGGGTCAGGGTCAGGTTCATGATCAGGGTCAGTGTCAGGGTTAGGGTTAATGTCAGGTTCAGGGTCAGGGTCAGGGTCAAAGTTGGAGTCAGTGTGAGGTTCAGGGTCAGGGTCAGGGTCATGTCAGGTTTAGGGTCAGGGTCAGGTTCAGTGTTAGGGTCAGGGTCAGGCGTAGGATCAGGTTCAGGGCCAAGGTCAGGTTCAGGGTCAGTGTCAGTGTAAGTGTTATTGTCAGGGTCAGGGTCAGCGTCAGACTCAGGGTCAGGCTCAGGGTTAGGCTCAGGGTTAAGTTCAGGGTCATGGTCAGGGTTAGTGTCAAAATCCGTGTCAGGGTCACGTTTACGGTCAGTGTCAGGGTCCGGGTCAAAGTCAGTGTTAGGGTCAGTGTCAGAGTCAGGGTCAGGTTCAGATTTAGGGTCAGTGTCTGGTTTAGAGTCAGGGTCAGGGTCAGGGTTAGGGTCAGGGTTTGGGTCAGGATCAGGTTCAGGGTCAGGGTCAGTGTCAGAGTAAATTTCAGGGTCAGGGTCAGTGTCAGGGTCAGGGTCAGGTCAGGTGTAGGGTCAGGGTCAGTGTCATTGTTAGGGTCAGCATCAGGGTTTGGGTCAGGGTCAGGGTCAGTGTTAGTGTAAGGGTCAAGGTCAGGGTCAGTGTCATGGTCATTTTCAGGGTCAGGGTCAAGGTCAG
The DNA here is from genome assembly GCA_963989345.1 of Clangula hyemalis. The sequence goes on along the minus strand of OZ022456.1, from coordinate 2,530,935 downwards.
GTTCAGGGTCAGCGCAAGGGTCAGGTTCACGGTCAGGGTCACGGTCAGACATAGGGTCAGGTTCAGGGTCACTGTCAGAGTAAGGGTCAGGGTCAGGTTTAGGGTCAGGGTCACAATCAAATTTAGGGTCATGATCAGGGTCAGGGTCAAGGTCAGGTTCAGGGTCAGGGCGAGGGTCAGGTTCACGGTCAGGGTAACAGTCAGACATAGGGTCAGGTTCAGGGTCACTGTCAGGGTCAGGGTCAGGTTCAGGTTTAGGGTCAGTGTCAGGGTCACAGTTAGGGTCAAGGTCAGGGTCACGGTCAGGGTCAGGGTCAGTTCAGGTTCAGTGTCAGGTTCAGATTGTAGGTCGGGTTCAGGGTCTGGGTCAGTGTCAGGGTTAGGGTCATGGTCAGTGTCAGGTTCAGGGTCAGGTTAAAGGTCAGGGTAAGGGTCAGGGTCAGGGTTAGGTTCAGGGTCAGGGTCAAGGTCAAGGTCACAGTCAGATTTAGGGTCAGGGTCACGTTCAGGGTCACGGTCATAATTTTGGGTCATGGTCAATGTTAATGTCAGGGTGAGGTTTAGGGTCAGAGTCAGGGCCGGGGTCAAGGTTAGGTCAGATTTAGGGTCAGGGTCAGGGTCAGGGTCAGGGTCAGGGTCAGGGGTAGTGTTAGGTTCAGGGTCAGTATAAGGGTCACGGTCAGGGTTAGGGTCAGGGTCAGGGTCAGGGTCAGGGTCAGGGTCAGGATCAGGTTCAGAGTTAGTGTCAAGGTCAGGGTCAAGGTCAGTGTCACGGTCAGGGTTATGGTCAGGTTTAGGTTCAGGGTCAGTGTCAGAGTCAGGTGTAGGGTCATGGTATGTGCCAGTGTCAGGGCCAAAGTAAGGGTCAGGGTCAAGTTTAGCGTCAGGGTCAGGGTCAGGATCGGAAACAGGGCATTGTCAGGGTCATGGTCAGGGTCAGGGTCAGTGTCTGTGTCAGGGTCAGTGTCAGACTCAGGGTCAGGGTCAGGGTTAGGGTCAGGTTCAGGGTCAGGGTCAGGGACAGGGTTAGTGTCAAAATCAGTGTCAGGGTCATATTTATGGTCAGTGTCAGGGTCAGAGTCAGGGTCTGGGTTAGGGACAATGTCAGGGTCAGGGTCAGGTTCAGATTTAGCGTCAGGGTTAGAATCAGGGTCAGGGTCACGGTCAGTGTTACGGTCAGGGTCACGATTAAGGTCAGGTTAAGGGGCAGGGGTAGGGTCAGGATCAGGGTCAGGGTCACTGTCAGGGTCAGGGTCAGGGTCAGGGCCAGTGTCATGTCATGTTTTGGGCCACAATCAGGGTCAGGGTCAGGGGTAGGGTTAGGTTCAGGGTCAGTATCAGTGTTAGGGTCATGGTCAGGGTCAGGTCAGGGTCAGGGTCAGGGTCAAGGTCAGACTTAGGGTCAGGGTCACGGTCAGGGTCGGGTTCACGTTCAAAGACAGGGTCAGGTTCAGTGTCAAGGTCTGGGTCAGGGTCAGGTTCAGGGTTAGGGTAACAGTCAGGGTCAGGGTCAGGGTCAGGTTAGGGGGCAGGGGTAGGGTCAGGATCAGGGTCAGGGTCAGTGTCAGGGTCAGGGTCAGGGTCAGAATCAGGGTTACGGTCAATGTCAGGGTCAGGGTCAGGGTCAGGGTCAGGGTCAGGTTCATGATCAGGGTCAGTGTCAGGGTTAGGGTTAATGTCAGGTTCAGGGTCAGGGTCAGGGTCAAAGTTGGAGTCAGTGTGAGGTTCAGGGTCAGGGTCAGGGTCATGTCAGGTTTAGGGTCAGGGTCAGGTTCAGTGTTAGGGTCAGGGTCAGGCGTAGGATCAGGTTCAGGGCCAAGGTCAGGTTCAGGGTCAGTGTCAGTGTAAGTGTTATTGTCAGGGTCAGGGTCAGCGTCAGACTCAGGGTCAGGCTCAGGGTTAGGCTCAGGGTTAAGTTCAGGGTCATGGTCAGGGTTAGTGTCAAAATCCGTGTCAGGGTCACGTTTACGGTCAGTGTCAGGGTCCGGGTCAAAGTCAGTGTTAGGGTCAGTGTCAGAGTCAGGGTCAGGTTCAGATTTAGGGTCAGTGTCTGGTTTAGAGTCAGGGTCAGGGTCAGGGTTAGGGTCAGGGTTTGGGTCAGGATCAGGTTCAGGGTCAGGGTCAGTGTCAGAGTAAATTTCAGGGTCAGGGTCAGTGTCAGGGTCAGGGTCAGGTCAGGTGTAGGGTCAGGGTCAGTGTCATTGTTAGGGTCAGCATCAGGGTTTGGGTCAGGGTCAGGGTCAGTGTTAGTGTAAGGGTCAAGGTCAGGGTCAGTGTCATGGTCATTTTCAGGGTCAGGGTCAAGGTCAGGTTCAGGGTCAGCGCAAGGGTCAGGTTCACGGTCAGGGTCACGGTCAGACATAGGGTCAGGTTCAGGGTCACTGTCAGAGTAAGGGTCAGGGTCAGGTTTAGGGTCAGGGTCACAATCAAATTTAGGGTCAAGGTCAGGGTCAGGGTCAGGGTCAGGTCAGGTTCAGTGTCAGGTTCAGGTTGTAGTTCAGGGACAGGGTCAGGTTCAGAGTGAGGGTCAGGGTCAGGTCAGGCTTAGGGGCAGGGTCAGTGTCAGGGTCAGGGTCAGGGTTAGGGTCATGGTCAGTGTCAGGTTCAGGGTCAGGTTAAGGGTCAGGGTAAGGTTCAGGTTCAGAGTTAGGTTCAGGGTCAGATTCAGGGTCAGGGTCAGGGTCAGTGTTAGCTTCAGGGTCAGGGTCAAGGTCAAGGTCACGGTCAGATTTAGGGTCAGGGTCACGTTCAGGGTCAGGGTTAGGGTCACGGTCAGAATTTTGGGTCAGGGTCAAGGTTAGTGTCAGGGTGAGGTTTAGGGTCAAGGTCAGGGTCAGGGTCAGGGTCACGGTCAGGGTCAGGGTCAGGGTCAGGTGTAGTGTTAGGTTCATGATCAGTATCAGGGTCACGGTCAGGGTCAGGGTCAGTGTCACGGTCAGGGTTATGGTCAGGTTTAGGGTCAGGGTCAGTGTCAGGGTCAGGTGTAGGGTCAGGGTCAGGGCCAGGGTCAGGGCCAAAGTAAGGGTCAGGGTCACATTTAGCGTCAGGGTCAGGGTCAGGGTCGGAATCAGGGCATTGTCAGCGTCATGGTCGGGGTCAGGGTCAGGGTCAGGGTTAGGGACAGTGTCAGGGTCAGGGTCAGGGTCAGGTTCAGATTTAGGGTCAGGGTCAGAGTCAGGGTCACGGTCAGGGTTAGTTTCAGGGTCAGGGTCAGGGTCAGGGTCAGAATCAGGGTTAGGTTCAGGGTCTGCGTCAGGGTCAGGTTCAGAATTAAGGTCAGGTTCAGGATCAGGGTTAGGGTCAGGGTCAGTGTTACGGTCAGTGTCACGATTAAGGTCAGGGTAAGGGGCAGGTGTAGGGTCAGGATTAGTGTCAGGGTCACTGTCAGGGTCAGGGTTAAGGTCACGGTCGGGGTCACGGTCAGTGTCAGGGTCACTGTCAGTGTCAGGGTCAGGGTCAGGTCAGGTTTAGGGTCAGGTTCAGGGTCAAGGTCAGGGGTAGGGTTAGTTTCAGGGTCACGGTCAGGGTCCCGGTCAGGGTCAGAGTCAGGGTCAGGGTCACGGTTATGGTCAAGTTCAGGGTGTAGTTCAGAGTCAGGGTCAGCATCAGGGTCAGGATCAGCATAACGGTCAGGGTCAGGGTCAGGGTCAGGCTCAGGGTCAGGGTGACGTTCAGGGTCAGGGTCAAGGTAAGGGTCAGGGTCAGGCCAGGGTGATGGTCAGGGTCAGGGTCACGGTATTTCTTAGAATCAGGGACAGGGTCAGGGTCAGGGTGATGTTCAGGGTCAGGTTCAAGGTCAGGGTCAGGGTCAGAGTCAGGGTCAGGGTCAGGACAAGGGTTAGGGTCAGAGTGAGGGTCAGGGTCAGTGTCAGGGGTAGAGTCAGCGTCAGGGCGAGGGTCAGGGTCAGGTTCAGGGTCAGGGTCAAGGTCAGGGTTAGGGTCAGGGTCAGTTTGAGGTTCAGGGTCACGGTCAGGGTCTCAGTCAGACTTAGTGTCAAGGTCATGTTCAGGGTCAGTGTCAGGGTCAGGGTAAGGGGTAGGGTCAGGTCTGGTTTAGTGTTAAGGTCAGGGTCAGACTTAGGGTCAGGGTAAGTGACAGGGTCAGGGTCAGTGTTAGGGTCACGGTCAGGGTTAGGGTCAGGGTCAGGGTCAAGGTCATGATCAGGGTCACGGTCAGAATTAGGGTAAGGGTTAGGGTCACAGTCAGACTTAGGTTCAGGGTCAGTATCAGGTTCAGGGTCAGGACAGGTTTAGGATCAGGTTGAGGGTCTGGTTTAGTGTCAGGGTCAGGGACAGGGTCAGTGTCAGGGTTAGGGTCAGGGTCAGGGTCATGTTCAGGGTTAGGGTCAGGATCAAGTTCAGGGTCAGGGTCAGGGTCAGGGTCAGCGTCAGACTCAGGGTCAGGCTCAGGGTTAGGCTCAGGGTTAAGTTCAGGGTCATGGTCAGGGTTAGTGTCAAAATCATTGTCAGGGTCACGTTTACGGTCTGTGTCAGGGTCCGGGTCAAAGTCAGTGTTAGGGTCAGTGTCAGAGTGTGGGTCAGGTTCAGATTTAGGGTCAGGGTCATGGTCACAGTCAGGGTCACAGTCAGGGTTAGGGTCAGGGTTTGGGTCAGGGTCAGGGTCAGGGACAGGTTCAGGGTCAAGGTCAGACTTAGGGTCAGGGTCACGGTCAGGGTCGGGTTCACGTTCAAAGACAGGGTCAGGTTCAGTGTCAAGGTCTGGGTCAGGGTCAGGTTCAGGGTTAGGGTAACAGTCAGGGTCAGGGTCAGGGTCAGGGTTTGGGTCAGGGTCAGGGCATTGTCAGGGTCAGGGTCAGGGTCAGGGTCAGGGTCAGGGTCAGGGTCAAGGTTAGAGTCAGGTTGAGGTTTAGGGTCAGGGTCAGGGTCAGGTCAGGTTTAGGGTCAGGGTCAGGTTCAGTGTTAGGGTCAGGGTCAGAGGTAGAATCAGGGTTAGGGTCATGGTCAGGTTCAGGGTCAGGGTCAGTGTCAGAGTAAATTTCAGGGTCAGGGTCAGTGTCAGGGTCAGGGTCAGGGTCAGGTCTGGTTTAGGGTCAGGGTCAGTGTCATTGTTAGGGTCAACATCAGGGTTTGGGTCAGGGTCAGGGTCAGTGTTAGTGTAAGGGTCAAGGTCAGGGTCAGTGTCAGGGTCATGATCAGGGTCAGGGTCAAGGTCAGGTTCAGGGTCAGGGCGAGGGTCAGGTTCACGGTCAGGGTCACGGTCAGACATAGGGTAAGGTTCAAGATCAGGGTCAGGGTCAGGGTCAGGTTCAGGTTTAGGGTCAGGTTCAGGGTCACAGTTAGGGTCAAGGTCAGGATCAGGGTCAGGTTCAGGGTCAGGTCAGGTTCAGTGTCAGGTTCAGGTTGTAGGTCAGGTTCAGGGTCAGGGTCAGAGTGAGGGTCAGGCTCAGGTCAGGGTTAGGGTCATGGTCAGTGTCAGGGTCAATGTCAGGGTTAGGGTCATGGTCAGTGTCAGTGTCAGGGTCAGGTTAAGGGTCAGGGTCACGGTCAGGGTCAGGGTCAGGGTCACCGTCAGAATTTTGGGTCAGGGTCAAGGTTAGTGTCAGGGTGAGGTTTGGGGTCAGGGTCAGGGCCGGGGTCAAGGTTAGGTCAGGTTTAGGGTCAGGGTCAGGGTCAGGGTCAGGGTCAGGGTCAGGGTCAGGGGTAGTGTTAGGTTCAGGGTCAGTATCAGGGTCACGGTCAGGGTCAGGGTCAGGGTCAGGGTCAGGATCAGGGTCAAGGTCAAGTTCAGGGTGTAGGTCAGGGTCAGGTTTAGGTTCAGTGTCATGGTCAGGGTCAGGGTTACTGTCAGGGTCAGGGTCAGGGTCAGAATCAAGGTTACGGTCAATGTCAGGGTTAGGGTCAGGGTCAGGGTCAGGGTCAGGTTCAGTGTGAGGTGTAGGGTCAGGGTCAGGGCCAGGGTCAGGGCCGAATTCAGGGTCACCATCAGGATTAGGGTCAGGGTCAGGGTCGGAATCAGGGCATTGTCAGGGTCAGGGTCGGGGTCAGGGTCAGGGTCAGCGTCAGACTCAGGGTCAGGCTCAGGGTTAGGCTCAGGGTTAAGTTCAGGGTCATGGTCAGGGTTAGTGTCAAAATCCGTGTCAGGGTCACGTTTACGGTCAGTGTCAGGGTCCGGGTCAAAGTCAGTGTTAGGGTCAGTGTCAGAGTCAGGGTCAGGTTCAGATTTAGGGTCAGGGTCAGGGTCACAGTCAGGGTCACGGTCAGGGTTAGGGTCAGGGTTTGGGTCAGGGTCAGGGCATTGTCAGGGTCAGGGTCAGGGTCAGGGTCAGGGTGAGGTTTAGGGTCAGGGTCAGGGTCAGGTCAGGTTTAGGGTCAGGGTCAGGTTCAGTGTTAGGGTCAGGGTCAGAGGTATAATCAGGGTTAGGGTCATGGTCAGGTTCAGGGTCAGGGTCAGTGTCAGAGTAAATTTCAGGGTCAGGGTCAGTGTCAGGGTCAGGGTCAGGTCTGGTTTAGGGTCAGGGTCAGTGTCATTGTTAGGGTCAACATCAGGGTTTGGGTCAGGGTCAGGGTCAGTGTTAGTGTAAGGGTCAAGGTCAGGGTCAGTGTCAGGGTCATGATCAGGGTCAGGGTCAAGGTCAGGTTCAGGGTCAGGGCGAGGGTCAGGTTCACGGTCAGGGTCACGGTCAGACATAGGGTAAGGTTCAAGATCAGGGTCAGGGTCAGGGTCAGGTTCAGGTTTAGGGTCAGGTTCAGGGTCACAGTTAGGGTCAAGGTCAGGATCAGGGTCAGGTTCAGGGTCAGGTCAGGTTCAGTGTCAGGTTCAGGTTGTAGGTCAGGGTCAGGGTCAGGGTCAGAGTGAGGGTCAGGCTCAGGTCAGGGTTAGGGTCATGGTCAGTTTCAGGGTCAGGGTCAGTGTTAGGTTCAGGGTAAGGGTCAAGGTCAAGGTCACGGTCAGATTTAGGGTCAGGGTCACGTTCAGGGTCAGGGTCAGGGTCACGGTCAGAATTTTGGGTCAGGGTCAAGGTTAGTGTCAGGGTGAGGTTTAGGGTCAGGGTCAGGGACGGGGTCAAGTTTAGGTCAGGTTTAGGGTCAGTATCAGGGTCACGGTCAGGGTCAGAGTCAGGGTCAGGATCAGGTTCAGAGTTAGGGTCAGGGTCAAGGTCAGGGTCAAGGTCAGTGTCACGGTCAGGGTTATAGTCAGGGTTAGGGTCAGGGTCATTGTCAGGGTAAGGGTCAGGGTCTGTGTCAGGTTCAGTATCAGACTCAGGGTCATTGTCAGGGTTAGGGTCAGGTTCAGGGTCAGGGTCAGGGACAGTGTTAGTGTCAAAATCAGTGTCAGGGTCATATTTATGGTCAGTGTCAGGGTCAGGGTCAGGGTCTGGGTTAGGGACAGTGTCAGGGTCAGGGTCAGGTTCAGATTTAGGTTCAGGGTTAGAGTCAGGGTCAAGGTCAGGTTCAGGGTTAGGTTCATGGTCAGGGTCAGGGTCACGGTCAGACTTAGGATCAGGTACAGGGTCAGGGTCAGTGTTATGGTCAGTGTCAGGATCAGGGTCAGGGTCAGGGTCAGTGTTAGGGTCAGTGTCAGGATCAGGGTCAGGGTCATGGTCAGACTTAGGGTCAGGGTCAGGGTCAGGGTTAGGGTCACGGTCAGGGTCAGGGTCAGCGTCAGGGTCTGGGTTAGGGTCAGGGTCTGGGAAAGTGTAAGGGTCAGGGTCATGTTTAGGGTCAGGTTCAGTGTCAAATTTAGGGTCAGGGTTAAAGTCAGATTTAGTGTCAGGGTCAGGGTCAAGTTCAGGGTTAATGTCAAGGTCAGGGTCAGGGTCAGGTTTAGGGTCACGGTCAGGGGTAGGGTCAGGTTCAGAGTCAGGTTCAGGGTCAGTGTCAGGGTCACGGTCAGCATCAGGGTCAGGGTTAGGGTCAGGGTCGGGGACAGGGTCATTGTTAGGTTCAGGGTTAGGGTCAGGGTCCAAGTCAGTGTTAGGGTCAGGGTTAGGGTCATGGTCAGGTTTAGGTTCAGGGTCAGCGTCAGGGTCAGGTTCAGAATTAAGGTCAGGTTCAGGGTCAGGGTCAGGGTCATGGTCAGGGTTAGGGTCAAGTTCCGGGTCGGGGTAGGGGTCAGAGCATTGTCAGGTTAGTGGTCAGGGTCAGGGTCAGGGTTAGGGTCAAGTTCAGGGTCATGGTCAAGGTCACGGTCAGTGTTACGGTCAGGGTCACGATTAAGGTCAGGGTAAGGGGCAGGGGTAGGGTCAGGATCAGGGTCAGGGTCACTGTCAGGGTCAGGGTCAGGGTCATGTCATGTTTAGGGTCACGGTCAGGGTCAGGGTCACGGGTAGGGTTAGGTTCAGGGTCAGTATCAGTGTTAGGGTCATGGTCAGGGTCAGGGTCAGCGTCAAGGTTTTTGGTTAGGGTCAGGGTCGGGGAAAGTGTAAGGGTCAGGGTCATGGTTAGGGTCAGGTTCACTGTCAACGTTAGGGTCATGGTTAGTGTCAGGGTCAAGGTCTAGTTCAGGGTTAATGTCAAGGTCTGGGTCAGGTCACGGTCAGGTTTAGGGTCACGGTCAGGGGTAGGGTCAGGTTCAGAGTCAGGTTCAGGGTCAGTGTCAGGGTCACGGTTAGCGTCAGGGTCAGGGTTAGGGTCAGGGTCAGGGTCAGGGTCAGGGGTAGTGTTAGGTTCAGGGTCAGTATCAGGGTCACGGTCAGGGTCAGGGTCAGGGTCAGGGTCGGGGTCAGGATCAGGTTCAGAGTTAGGGTCAGGGTCAGGTTTAGGGTCAGTGTCACGGTCAGGGTTATGGTCAGGTTTATGGTCAGGGTCAGTGTCACGGTCAGGGGTAGGGTCAGGGTCAGGGTCAGGTTCAGTGTTGGAATCAGGGCATTGTCAGGGTCAGGTTCAGGGTCAGGGTCAGGTTTAGGGTCAGGGTCAGGGTCAGGGTCAGGTTTAAGGTCAGGGTCAGGGTCAGGGTCACGGTCAGGGATAGGGTCAGGTTTAGTGTCAGGGTCAGGGTCAGGTTCAGGGTCAGGTTTAGGGTCAGGGTCAGGGTCAGGGTCACGGTCAGGGATAGGGTCAGGGTTAGGGTCAGGGTCAGGGTCAGGGTTAGGGTCAGAAACAGGGTAAGGATTAGGGTCAGTGTCAAGGTTAAGGTCAGGGTCAGAATCAGGGTCAGGTTTAGGGTCAGGGTCAGTGTCAATGTCAAGTTCAAGGTCAGGGTCAAGGTCAAGTTCAAGGTCAGGGTCAAGGTCAAGGTCAAGGTCAGGGTCAGGGTCAAGGTCAGGGTCAAGGTAAGGTCAGGGTCAGGGTCAGGGTCAGGGTCAAGGTCATGGTCAATGTCGGGTTCGGGGTTAGGGTCAGGGTTAGGATCATGGTAAAGGTCAAAGTAAAGTTCAGGGTCAGGATCAAGGTCACGTTAAGATTAAGGTTCAGGGTCTGTGTTAGATTCAGGGTCAGTGTCACGGTCAGGGTAAAGGTCAAGGTACAGTTCAAGGTCAAGGTCAGGGCCAGGGTCAATATCAAGGTCAGGTTCAGGTTCATGTTCAGGGTTAGGGTCAGGGTCAGGGTGAGTTTCAGGGTCAGGTTTAGGGTCAGGGTCAGAATTAGGGTCAGGGTCAGGTTCAGGGTCAGGGTCAGGTTCAGGGTCAGGGTCAGGTTAAGGGTGAAGGTCAGGGTCAGCGGTAGGTTCAGGGTCAGGGTCAGGTGCACTTTCAGGGTCACGTTCAGACTTAGGTTCAGGGTCTTGGTCAGGTTCAAGTTCAGTGACAAGGTCAATGTCAAGGTCAAGGTCAAGTTCAAGGTCAAAGTCAGGGTCAGGTTCAGGGTCAGTGTCCGGTTCAGGTTCAGTGTCAGGGTCAGGGACAGGTTCAGAATCAGGGTCAGGGTCAAGGTCAAGATTAGGTTCAGTGTCAGGGTCAGGGTTAGGGTCAGGGTCAGGGACAGGGTCAGAGTCAGGGTCAAATTCAGACTTAGGGTCAGGGCAATGGTCAATGTCAGGGTCAGGGGAAGAGTCAGGGTCAGGGTAAGGGTTAGGTTCATGATCAGGTTCAGGGTCAGGGTCAGGGTCAGGGTCAGAGTCAGGGTCAGGGTCAGGGTCACGGTCAGTGTAAGAATCAGTGTCAAGGTCAGAGTCAGGGTCAGGGTAAGGGTTACAGTCAGACTTAGGGTCAGGTTCAGAATCAAGGTCAGGGTGAAGGTCAAGGTCAAGTTCAAGGTCAGGGTCAAGGTCAAGGTGAAGTTGAGTGTAAGGTTCAGGTTCAGGGTAAGGTTCAAGGTCAGGGTCAGGGTCATGGTCAGGTTTAGGGTCAGGGTAAGGTTCAGGGGTAGGTTCAGGGTCAGGGTTACTGTCACGGTCAGGGTCAGGGTCAGGGGTAGGTTCAGGGTAAGTGTTAGTGTAAGGGTCAAGGTCAGGGTCAGTGTCAGGGTCATGGTCATGGTCAGGGTCAAGGTCAGGTTCAGGGTCAGGGTGAGGGTAATGGTCACGGTCAGGGTCACGGTCAGACTTAGGGTCAGGTTCAGTGTCACGGTCAGGGTCAGGGTCAGGTTCAGTGTTAGGGTCAGGGTCAGGGTCAAGGTTAGGGTCAGTGTCAGGGTCAGGTTCAGGGTCATGATCACGTCAGGGTCAGGTTTAGTGTCAGGGTCATGTTCAAGGTTAGGGTCAATGTCAGAGTCAGGTCAGGTTCAATGTCAGAGTCAGGTCAGGTTCAATGTCAGGGTCAGGGTTAGAGTCAGTGTCAGGGTCAGTGTCAAGGTCAGGGTAAGGTTCACGTTCAGGGTCAGGGTCAGGTTCAGGGTCAAGGTCAGGGTCAGGTTCAGGGTCAGGGTCAGAGTCAGGGTCAGGGTCAGGGTAGGGTCAGGGGTAGGGACAGGATCAATGTAAGAGTCAGAGTCAGGGTCAGGGTCAGTGTGATGGTCAGGGTCACGGTCAGGGTCGCGGTGAGACTTAGGGTCAGGGTCGGAGTCAGGGCACTGTCAGGGTCAGGGCCAAGGTCATGGTCAAAGTCAGGGTCAGGGTCAATGTCATGGTCAGGGTCAGGATCAGGATAAGAGTCAGGGTCAGGGTTAGAGTAAAGGTCAGTGTCATGGTCAAGGTCAGGGTCACGGTCAGGGTCAGGATCACGGTCAGGTGAGGGTCTGGGTCACGGTCACACTTAGGGTCAGGGTCACGGGCAGGTAAGGTTTAGGATCAGAGTGAGGGTGAGGGTCAGGGTCAGGGTCAGGGGTAGGTTCAGGGTCAGGGTTAGTGTCAGGGTCAGGGTAAGGTTCAGGGATAGGTTCAGGGTCAGGGTTACTGTCAGGGTCAGGGTCAGGGTCAGGGGTAGGTTCAGGGTAAGTGTTAGTGTTTGGGTCAAGGTAAGGGTCAGTGTCAGGGTCATGGTCAGGATCAGTGTCAAGGTCAGGTTCAGGTTCATGGTGAGGGTCATGGTCACGGTCAGGGTCACGGTCAGACTTAGGGTCAGGTTCAGTGTCACGGTCAGGGTCAGGTTGAGGGTCAGGTTTAGGGTCAGGGTCAAGGTTCGGGTCAATGTCAGGGTCACTGTCAGAGTCAGGATCAGGGTCAGGTTTAGGGTCAGTGTCAGGGTCAATGTTTGGGTCAAGGTCAGGGTCAGGTCAGGTTAAGTGTCAGGTTCAGGTTGTAGTTCAGGGTCTGGGTCAGGTTCAGAGTGAGGGTCAGGGTTAGGTCAGGCTTAGGGGCAGGGTCAGTGTCAGGGTCAGGGTCAGGGTTAGGGTCATGGTCAGTGTCAGGTTCAGGGTCAGGTTAAGGGTCAGGGTAAGGTTCAGGTTCAGGGTTAGGTTCAGGGTCACATTCAGGGTCAGTGTTAGGTTCAGGGTCAGGGTCAAGGTTAGTGTCAGGGTGAGGTTTAGGGTCAGGGTCAGGACCGGGGTCAAGGTTAGGTCAGGTTTAGGGTCAAGGTCAGGGTCAGGGTCAGCGTCAGGGTCAGGGTCAGGGTCAGGGGTAGTGTTAGGTTTATGATCAGTATCAGGGTCAGGGTCAGTGTCACGGTCAGGGTTATGGTCAGGTTTAGGGTCAGGGTCAGTGTCAGGGTCAGGTGTAGGGTCAGGGTCAGGGCCAGGGTCAGGGCCAAAGTAAGGGTCAGGGTCACGTTTAGCGTCAGGGTCAGTGTCAGGGTCGGAATCAGGGCATTGTCAGGGTCATGGTAAGGGGCAGGGTCAGGATCAGGGTCAGGTCAGGTTTAGGGTCAGGCTAAGTGTTAGGGTCAGGGTCAGGAGTACGGTTAGGTTCAGGGTCAGTTTCAGGGTCACGGTCAGGGTCAGGGTCAGGATCAGGGTCAAGGTCAAGTTCAGGGTGTAGGTCAGGGTCAGGGTTAGGTTCAGTGTCATGGTCAGGGTCAGGGTCAGGTTCAGAGTTAGGGTCAGGGTCAGGGTCAGGGTTAGGGTCACGGTCAAATTTAGGGTCAGGTTTAGGGTCAGGGTCAGGGTCAGGTTCAGTGTGAGGTTTAGGGTCAGGGTCAGGGCCAGGGTCAGGGCCGAATTCAGGGTCACCATCAGGATTAGGGTCAGGGTCAGGGTCGGAATCAGGGCATTGTCAGGGTCAGGGTCGGGGTCAGGGTCAGGGTCAGCGTCAGACTCAGGGTCAGGCTCAGGGTTAGGCTCAGGGTTAAGTTCAGGGTCATGGTCAGGGTTAGTGTCAAAATCCGTGTCAGGGTCACGTTTACGGTCAGTGTCAGGGTCCGGGTCAAAGTCAGTGTTAGGGTCAGTGTCAGAGTCAGGGTCAGGTTCAGATTTAGGGTCAGGGTCAGGGTCAGAGTCAGGGTCACGGTCAGGGTTAGGGTCAGGGTTTGGGTCAGGGTCAGGGTCAGGGACAGGTTCAGGGTCAAGGTCAGACTTAGGGTCAGGGTCACGGTCAGGGTCGGGTTCAGGTTCAAAGACAGGGTCAGGTTCAGGGTCAAGGTCTGGGTCAGGGTCAGGTTCAGGGTTAGGGTAACAGTCAGGGTCAGGGTCTGGGTCAGGGTCAGGGTAGGGGTCAGGGCATTGTCAGGGTAGGGGTCAGGGTCAGGGTCAGGGACAGTGTCACGGTCAGTGTTACCGTCAGGGTCACGATTAAGGTCAGGGTAAGGGGCAGGGGTAGGGTCAGGATCAGAGTCAGGGTCACTGTCAGGGTCAGGGTCAGGGTTAGGGTCACGGTCAGGGTCAGGGTCAGAATCAGGGTCACGGTTAGTGTCAGGGTTAGGGTCAGGGTCAGGGTCAGGTTCATGATCAGGGTCAGTGTCAGGGTTAGGGTTAATGTCAGGGTCAGGGTCAAGGTCAGGCTCAGGGTCACGTTCAGGGTCAGGGTCAGGGTCAGGTTCAGGGTCAAAGTCAGGGTCAGGGGTAGGATCAGGGTTAGGGTCAGGGTCAGGTTCAGGGGCAGGGTCAGTGTCAGAGTAAATTTCAGGGTCAGGGTCAGGGTCAGGTCTGGTTTAGGGTCAGGGTCAGTGTCATTGTTAGGGTCAACATCAGGGTTTGGGTCAGGGTCAGGGTCAGTGTTAGTGTAAGGGTCAAGGTCAGGGTCAGTGTCAGGGTCATGATCAGGGTCAGGGTCAAGGTCAGGTTCAGGGTCAGGGCGAAGGTCAGGTTCACGGTCAGGGTCACGGTCAAACATAGGGTCAGGTTCAGGATCAGGGTCAGGGTCAGGTTCAGGGTTAGGGTCAGGGTCCAAGTCAGTGTTAGGGTCAGGGTTAGGGTCAGGGTCAGGTTTAGGTTCAGGGTCAGCGTCAGGGTCATGTTCAGAATTAAGGTCAGGTTGAGGGTCAGGGTCAGGGTCACGGTCAGGGTTAGGGTCAGGGTCAGGGTCAGGGTAGGGGTCAGAGCATTGTCAGGTTAGTGGTCAGGGTCAGGGTCAAAGTTAGGTTCAAGTTCAGGGTCATGGTCAGGGTCACGGTCAGTGTTACGGTCAGGGTCACAATTAAGGTCAGGGTAAGGGGCAGGGGTAGGGTCAGGATCAGGGTCAGGGTAACTGTCAGGGTCAGGGTCAGGGTCATGTCATGTTTAGGGCCACAGTCAGGGTCAGGGTCATGGTCAGGGTCAGGTCAGGGTCAGGGTCAGGGTCATGTCAGGTTTAGGGTCAGGGTCATGTTCAGTGTTAGGGTCAGGGTCAGGGGTAGGATCAGGTTCAGGGCCAAGGTCAGGTTCAGGGTCAGTGTCAGTGTTAGGGTCAGGGTCAGCGTCAGACTCAGGGTCAGGGTCAGGCTCAGGGTTAGGCTCAGGGTTAAGTTCAGGGTCATGGTCAGAGTTAGTGTCAAAATCATTGTCAGGGTCACGTTTACGGTCAGTGTCAGGGTCCGGGTCAAAGTCAGTGTTAGGGTCAGTGTCAGAGTCAGGGTCAGGTTCAGATTTAGGGTCAGTGTCTGGTTCAGAGTCAGGGTCACGGTCAGGGTTAGGGTCAGGGTCAGGGTCAGGGTCAGGGTCAGGGTCAAGTTCAGGTCAGGATCTGGGTTAGGTTCAGGGACATGGTCAGGGTCAGGGTCAGGGACAGGGTCAGGTTTAGGGTCAAGGTCAGGGTCAGGGTCAGGGTCACGATCACGGTAAAGTTCAGAGTCAGGTTCAGGGTCAGGGTTAGTGTCAGGATCAGGTTCATGGTCAGGGTCAGTGTCAGAGTAAATTTCAGGGTCAGTGTCAGTGTCAGGGTCAGGGTCAGGTCAGGTTTATGGTCAGTGTCAGTGTCATTGTTAGGGTCAGCATCAGGGTTTGGGTCAGGGTCAGGGTCAGTGTTAGGTTCAGGGTCAGGGTCAAGGTCAAGGTCAAGGTCAGATTTAGGGTCAGGGTCACGTTCAGGGTCAGTGTCAGGGTCACGGTCAGAATTTTGGGTCAGGGTCAAGGTTAGTGTCAGGGTGAGGTTTAGGGTCAGGGTCAGGACCTGGGTCAAGGTTAGGTCAGGTTTAGGGTCAGGGTCAGGGTCAGGGTCAGGGGTAGTGTTAGGTTCATGATCAGTATCAGGGTCACAGTCAGGGTCAGGGTCAGTGTCACGGTCAGGTGTAGGGCCAGGGTCAGGGCCAGGGTCAGGGCCAAAGTAAGGGTCAGGGTCACGTTTAGCGTCAGGGTCAGGGTCAGGGTCGGAATCAAGGCATTGTCAGGGTCATGGTCGGGGTCAGGGTCAGGGTCAGGGTCAGAATTTTGGGTCAAGGTCAAGGTTAGTGTCAGGGTGAGGTTTAGGGTCAGGGTCAGGACCTGGGTCAAGGTTAGGTCAGGTTTAGGGTCAGGGACAGCGTCAGACTCAGGGTCAGTGTCAGGGTTAGGGTCAGGTTCAGATTTAGGGTCAGGGTCAGAGTCAGGGTCAGGGTCAGAGTTAGTTTAAGGGTCTGGGTCAGGGTCAGGGTCAGAATCAGGGTTAGGTTCAGGGTCAGCGTCAGGGTCAGGTTCAGAATTAAGGTCAGGTTCAGGGTCAGGGTCAGGGTCACGGTCAGTGTTACGGTCAGGGTCACGATTAAGGTCAGGGTAAGGGGCAGGGGTAGGGTAAGGATCAGGGTCAGGGTCACTGTCAGGGTCAGGGTTAAGGTCACGGTCAGGGTCACGGTCAGTGTCAGGGTCACTGTCAATGTCAGGGTCAGGGTCAGGTCAGGTTTAGGATCAGGGCCAGGGTCAGGGTCAGGGGTAGGGTTAGTTTCAGGGTCACGGTCAGGGTCCCGGTCAGGGTCAGAGTCAGGGTCAGGGTCACGGTTATGGTCAAGTTCAGGGTGTAGTTCAGAGTCAGGGTCAGCATCAGGGTCAGGATCAGCGTAACGGTCAGGGTCAGGGTCAAGGTAAGGGTCAGGGTCAGGCCAGGGTGATGGTCAGGGTCAGGGTCACGGTATTTCTTAGAATCAGGGACAGGGTCAGGGTCAGGGTGATGTTCAGGGTCAGGTTCATGGTCAGGGTCAGGGTCAGAGTCAGGGTCAGGGTCAGGACAAGGGTTAGGGTCAGAGTGAGGGTCAGGGTCAGTGTCAGGGGTAGAGTCAGCGTCAGGGCGAGGGTCAGGGTCAGGTTCAGGGTCAGGGTCAAGGTCAGGGTTAGGGTCAGGGTCAGTTTGAGGTTCAGGGTCACGGTCAGGGTCTCAGTCAGACTTAGTGTCAAGGTCATGTTCAGGGTCAGTGTCAGGGTCAGGGTAAGGGGTAGGGTCAGGTCTGGTTTAGTGTTAAGGTCAGGGTCAGACTTAGGGTCAGGGTAAGTGACAGGGTCAGGGTCAGTGTTAGGGTCACGGTCAGGGTTAGGGTCAGGGTCAGGGTCAAGGTCATGATCAGGGTCACGGTCAGAATTAGGGTAAGGGTTAGGGTCACAGTCAGACTTAGGTTCAGGGTCAGTATCAGGTTCAGGGTCAGGACAGGTTGAGGATCAGGTTGAGGGTCTGGTTTAGTGTCAGGGTCAGGGACAGGGTCATGTTCAGGGTTAGGGTCAGGATCAAGTTCAGGGTCAGGGTTAGGGTCAGGGTCAGTGTCAGGGTCAAGGTCAGGGTCAGGGTCAAGGTCAGGGTCAGGGTGAGGGTCAGGGTCACGGTCAGGGTCAAAGTCAAGTTCATTGTGTAGGTCAGGGTCAGGGTTAGGGTCACGGTCAGGGATAGGGTCAGGCTTAGGGTCAGGGTCAGTGTCAGGTTCTGGGTCATGTGTAGAGTCAGGGTCAGGGCCAGGGTCAGTGCCAAATTCAGGGTAACGATCAGGATAAGGGTCAGGGTCAGGGTCAGGGTCAAGGTCAGGGTCAGGGTCAGGTTCACAGTCAGACAGGTTCAGGGTCACGGTTAGGGTTAGGGTCAGGGTCAGGGTCAGGGTTGAGGGTCAGGGTCACAGTCAGAATTTTAAGTTCACGGTCAGTGTTAGAGTCAGGGTGATGTTTAGGGTTAGGGTCAGGGTCAGGTCAGGTTTAGGGTCAGGGTAAGTGTTAGGGTCAGGGTCAGGAGTACGGTTAGGTTCAGGGTCAGTATCAGGGTCACGGTCAGGGTCAGGGTCAGGATCAGGGTCAAGGTCAAGTTCAGGGTGTAGGTCAGGGTCAGGGTTAGGTTCAGTGTCATGGTCAGGGTCAGGTTCAGAGTTAGGGTCAGGGTCAGGGTCAGGGTTAGGGTCACGGTCAAATTTAGGGTCAGGGTTAGGGTCAGGGTCAGGGTCGGAATCAGGGCATTGTCAGGGTCAGGGTCGGGGTCAAGGTCAGGGTCAGCGTCAGACTCAGGGTCAGGCTCAGGGTTAGGCTCAGGGTTAAGTTCAGGGTCATGGTCAGGGTTAGTGTCAAAATCCGTGTCAGGGTCACGTTTACGGTCAGTGTCAGGGTCCGGGTCAAAATCAGTGTTAGGGTCAGTGTCAGAGTCAGGGTCAGCTTCAGATTTAGGGTCAGGGTCAGGGTTAGGTTCAGGGTCAGATTCAGGGTCAGGGTCAGTGTTAGGTTCAGAGTCAGGGTCAAGGTCAAGGTCACGGTCAGATTTAGGGTCAGGGTCACGTTCAGGGTCAGGGTCAGTGTCACGGTCAGAATTTTGGGTCAGGGTCAAGGTTAGTGTCAGGGTGAGGTTTAGGGTCAGGGTCAGGGCCGGGGTCAAGGTTCAGGGTCAGGTTTAGGGTCAGGGTCACGGTCAGGGTCAGGGTCACGGTCAGGGTAAAGTTCAGGGTCAGGGTCAGGGTCAGGGTCAGGGTTAGGGTCAGAATCAGGTTCAGGGTCAGAGTCAGAATAAATTTCAGGGTCAGGGTCAGTGTCAGGGTCAGGGTCAGGTCAGGTGTAGGGTCAGGGTCAGTGTCATTGTTAAGGTCAGCATCAGGGTTTGGGTCAGGGTCAGGTTCAGTGTCAGGGTCATGATCAGGGTCAGGGTCAGGGTCAGGTTTAGGGTCAGGGTCAGGGTCAACGGTAGGGTCAAGGTCAGGGTCAGGGTCAGGGTCAGGTCAGGTTCAGTGTCAGGTTCAGGCTGAAGGTGAGGGTCAGGGTCAGGGTCAGAGTGAGGGTCAGGGTCAGGTCAGGCTTATGGGCAGGGTCAGTGTCAGGGATAGGGTCAGGGTCAGGGTCATGGTCAGTTTTAGTTTCAGGTCAGGGTCAAGGTCAAGGTCACTGTCATATTTAGAGTCAGGGTAACGTTCAGTGTCCGGGTAAGTGTCACGGTCAGAATTTTGGGTCAGGGTCAAGGATAGTGTCAGGGTGAGGTTAAGGGTCAGGGTCAGGGCCGGGGTCAAGGTTAGGTCAGGTTTAGGGTCAGGGTCCGGGTCAGTGTCAGGGTCAGTGTCAGGGTTAGGGACAGTGTCAGGGTCAGGGTCAGGTTCAGATTTAGGGTCAGGGTCAGAGTCAGGGTCACGGTCAGGGTTAGGTTCAGGGTCAGGGTCAGGGTCAGGGTCAGGTTCAGGGTCAAGGTCAGGGTCAAGGTTAGAGTCAGGGTGAGGTTTAGGGTCAGGGTCAGGGTCAGGATCAGTTTCAGATTTAGGGTCAGGGTCAGTTTCAGTGTTAGGGTCAGGGTCAGGGGTAGGATCAGGGTTAGGATCATGGTCAGGGTCAGGGACAGGGTCAGTGTCAGAGTAAATTTCAGGTTCAGGGTCAGTGTCAGGGTCAGGGTCAGGTCTGGTTTAGGGTCAGGGTCAGTGTCATTGTTAGGGTCAGCATCAGGTTTTGGATCAGGGTCATGGTCAGTGTCAGGGTTAGGGTCAGGGTTAGGGTCAGGGTCAGGTTCAGGTCAGGGTCACTGTCAGGGTCAGGGTCAGGGTCATGTCATGTTTAGGGCCACGGTCAGGGTCAGGGTCAGGGTCAGAATCAGGGTTACGGTCAGTGTCAGTGTTAGGGTCAGGGTCAGGGTCAGGGTCATGTCAGGTTTAGGGTCAGGGTCAGTGTTAGGGTCAGGGTCAGGAGTAGGGTCAGGTTCAGGGCCAGGGTCAGGGTCAGGGTCAGTGTTAGGGTCAGGGTCAGGGTCAGGATCAGGGTCAGGGTCAGGGTCAAGTTCAGGTTCAAATTCCGGGTCAGGTTCAGGGTCATGGTCAGGGTCAGGATCTGGGTTAGGTTCAGGGATAGGGTCAGGTTCTGGGTCAGGGACAGGGTCAGGTTTAGGGTCAAGGTCACGGTCAGGGTCAGGGTCACGGTCAGGGTAAAGTTCAGGGTCAGGGTCAGGTTCAGGGTCAGGGTCAGGGTTAGGGTCAGGGTCAGGGTCAGGTCAGGGTCAGGGTCAGGGTCAAGGTCAGACTTAGGGTCAGGGTCACGGTCAGGGTCGGGTTCAGGTTCAAAGACAGGGTCAGGTTCAGGGTCAAGGTCTGGGTCAGGGTAAGGTTCAGGGTTAGGGTAACTGTCAGGGTTTGGGTCAGGGTCATGTTAGGGGGCAGGGGTAGGGTCAGGATCAGGGTCAGGGTCACTGTCAGTGTCAGGGTCAGGGTCAGAATCAGGGTCACGGTCAGTGTCAGGGTTAGGGTCAGGGTCAGGGTCAGGGTCATGTCAGGTTTAGGGTCAGGGTCAGTGTTAGGGTCAGGGTCAGGAGTAGGGTCAGGTTCAGGGCCAGGGTCAGGGTCAGGGTCAGTGTTAGGGTCAGGGTCAGGGTCAGGATCAGGGTCAGGGTCAGGGTCAAGTTCAGGTTCAAATTCCGGGTCAGGTTCAGGGTCATGGTCAGGGTCAGGATCTGGGTTAGGTTCAGGGATAGGGTCAGGTTCTGGGTCAGGGACAGGGTCAGGTTTAGGGTCAAGGTCACGGTCAGGGTCAGGGTCACGGTCAGGGTAAAGTTCAGGGTCAGGGTCAGGGTCAGGGTCAGGGTTAGGGTCAGAATCATGTTCAGGGTCAGTGTCAGAATAAATTTCAGGGTCAGGGTCAGTGTCAGGGTCAGGGTCAGGTCAGGTGTAGGGTCAGGGTCAGTGTCATTGTTAAGGTCAGCATCAGGGTTTGGGTCAGGGTCAGGTTCAGTGTCAGGGTCATGATCAGGGTCAGGGTCAGGGTCAGGTTTAGGGTCAGGGTCAGGGTCAAAGGTAGGGTCAAGGTCAGGGTCAGGGTCAGGGTCAGGTCAGGTTCAGTGTCAGGTTCAGGCTGAAGGTGAGGGTCAGGGTCAGGGTCAGAGTGAGGGTCAGGGTCAGGTCAGGCTTATGGGCAGGGTCAGTGTCAGGGATAGGGTCAGGGTCAGGGTCATGGTCAGTTTTAGGTTCAGGTCAGGGTCAAGGTCAAGGTCACTGTCATATTTAGAGTCAGGGTAACGTTCAGTGTCAGGGTCAGTGTCAGGGTTAGGGACAGTGTCAGGGTCAGGTTCAGATTTAGGGTCAGGGTCAGAGTCAGGGTCACGGTCAGGGTTAGGTTCAGGGTCAAGGTCAGGGTCAGGGTCAGGGTTAGGGTCTGGGTCAGGGTCACGGTCACGGTCAGACCTAGGATCAGGTACAGGGTCACGGTCATGGTTAAGGTCAGGGTCAAGGTCAGGGTCAGGGTCAGCGTTAGGGTCACGGTCAGGGTCTGTGTCACGGTCAGGGTTAGGGTCATGGTCACGGTCAGGGTCAGCGTCAGGGTCTGGTTTAGGGTCAGGGTCGGGGAAAGCGTCAGGGTCAGGGTCAGGGTTAGGGTCAGGTTCAGTGTCAAAGTTAGGGTCAGGGTTAGGGTCAGGGTTAGGGTCAGGGTCAGGTTCAGGTCAGGTTTAATGTCAGGGTTAGGGTCAGTGTTAGTGTCAGGGTCAGGGTCTAGTTCAGGGTTAATGTCAAGGTCTGGGTCAGGTCCGGGTCAGGTTTAGAGTCGGGGTCAGGGGTAGGGTAAGTTTCAAAGTCAGGTTCAGGGTCAGTGTCAGGGTCACGGTCAGCGTCTGGGTCAGGGTTAGGGTCAGGGTCGGGGACAGGGTCAGTGTTAGGTTCAGGGTTAGGGTCAGGGTCCAAGTCAGTGTTAGGGACAGGGTCAGAATCAGGGTTAGGTTCAGGGTCAGTGTCAGGGTCAGGTTCAGAGTTAGTGACAGGTTCAGGGTCAGGGTCAGGGTCACAGTCAGGGTCAGGGTCACGGTCAGTGTTACCGTCAGGGTCACGATTAAGGTCAGGGTAAGGGGCAGGGGTAGGGTCAGGATCAGGGTCAGGGTCACTGTCAGGGTCAGGGTCAGGGTCAGAATCAGGGTCAGGGTCAGTGTCAGGGTTAGGGTCAGGGTCAGGGTCAGGGTCAGGTTCATGATCAGGGTCAGGGTCAGGGTTAGGGTTAATGTCAGGGTCAGGGTCACGGTCAGGGTCAGGGTCAGGGTCAGGGTCAGGGTCAGGGTCAGGGTCAGGTCAGGTTTAGGGTCAGGGTCAGGTTCAGTGTTAGGGTCAGGGTCAGGGGTAGGATCAGGGTTAGGATCATGGTCAGGTTCAGGGTCAGGGTCAGTGTCAGAGTAAATTTCAGGGTCAGGGTCAGTGTCAGGGTCAGGGTCAGGTCTGGTTTAGGGTCAGGGTCAGTGTCATTGTTAGGGTCAGCATCAGGGTTTGGGTCAGGGTCAGTGTCAGTGTTAGTGTCAGGGTCAGGGTCAGTGTCAGGGTCGTGATCAGGGTTAGGGTCAAGGTCAGGTTCAGGGTCAGGGCGAGGGTCAGGTTCATGGTCAGGGTCATGGTCAGACATAGGGTCAGGTTCAGGGTCACTGTCAGTGTCAGGTTCAGGGTCAGGTTAAGGGTCAGGGTAAGGGTCAGGGTCAGGGTTAGGTTCAGGGTCAGATTCAGGGTCAGGGTCAGGGTCAGTGTTAGGTTCAGGGTCAGGGTCAGGGTCACGGTCAGAATTTTGTGTCAGGGTCAAGGTTAGTGTCAGGGTGAGGTTTAGGGTCAGGGTCAGGGCCGGGGTCAGGGTCAGGTCAGGTTTAGTGCCAGGGTCAGGGTCAGGGTCAGGGTCAGGGTCAGGGGTAGTGTAAGGTTCAGGGTCAGTATCAGGGTCACGGTCAGGGTCAGGGTCAGGGTCGGGGTCAGGATCAGGTTCAGAGTTAGGGTCAGGGTCAGGTTTAGGGTCAGTGTCACGGTCAGGGTTATGGTCAGGGTCAGGGTCAGGGTCAGGGGTAGGGTCAGGGTCAGGGTCAGGTTCAGATTTAGGGTCAGGGTCAGAGTCAGGGTCAGAATCAGGGTTAGGTTCAGGGTCAGCATCAGGGTCAGGTTCAGAATTAAGGTCAGGTTCAGGGTCATGGTCAGGGTCACGGTCAGTGTTACCGTCAGGGTCACGATTAAGGTCAGGGTAAGGGGCAGGGGTAGGGTAAGGATCAGGGTCAGGGTCACTGTCAGGGTCAGGGTTAAGGTCATGGTCAGGGTCAGGGTCAGGGTCAGGGTCACGGTCAGTGTCAGGGTCACTGTCAGTGTCAGGGTCAGGGTCAGGGTGATGTTCAGGGTAAGGTTCAAGGTCAGGGTCAGGATCAGGCCAGGGTGAGGGTCAGGGTCAGGGTTACGGTATTTCTTAGAATCAGGGACAGGGTCAGGGTTAAGGTCAGCGTCAGGTTCAAGGTAAGGGTCAGGGTCAGGGTCAGGGTCAGGGTTAAGTTCAGGGTCAGGTTCAGGGTCAGGGTTAAGTTCAGGGTCAGGTTCAGGGTCAGGGTCAGGTTTATGTTCAGGGTCAGGGTCAGGGTCAGGTTTATATTTAGGGTCAGGTTCAGAGTCAGGGTCAGGGTCAGGACAAGGGTTAGGGTCAGAGTGAGGGTCAGGGTCAGTGTCAGGGGTAGGATCAGGGTCAGGGCGAGGGTCAGGGTCAGGTTCAGGGTCAGGGTTTAGGTCATGGTCAGGGTCAGGGTCAGGGTCAGGGTCACGGTCAGTGTCAGGGTCACTGTCAGTGTCAGGGTCAGTGTCAGGGTCAGGGTAAGGGGTAGGGTCAGGTCTGGTTTAGTGTTAAGGTCAGGGTCAGACTTAGGGTCAGGGTAAGTGACAGGGTCAGGGTCAGTGTTAGGGTCACGGTCAGGGTTAGGGTCAGGGTCAGGGTCAAGGTCATGATCAGGGTCACGGTCAGAATTAGGGTAAGGGTTAGGGTCACAGTCAGACTTAGGTTCAGGGTCAGTATCAGGTTCAGGGTCAGGACAGGTTGAGGATCAGGTTGAGGGTCTGGTTTAGTGTCAGGGTCAGGGTCAGGGTCAGGGTGAGGGTCAGGGTCTCGGTCAGGGTCAAACTCAAGTTCATTGTGTAGGTCAGGGTCAGGGTTAGGGTCACGGTCAGGGATAGGGTCAGGCTTAGGGTCAGGGTCAGTGTCAGGTTCTGGGTCAGGTGTAGAGTCAGGGTCAGGGCCAGGGTCAGTGCCAAATTCAGGGTAACGATCAGGATAAGGGTCAGGGTCAGGGTCAGGGTCAGGGTCAGGGACAGGATCAAGGTAAGAGTCAGGGTCAGGGTCAGGGTCAGTGTGAGGGTCAGGGTCACGGTCAGGGTCGCGGTGAGACTTAGGGTCAGGGTCGGAGTCAGGGCACTGTCAGGGTCAGGGTCAAGGTCATGGTCAGAGTCAGGATCAGGGTAAGAGTCATGGTCAGGGTTAGAGTAAAGGTCAGTGTCATGGTCAAGGTCAGGGTCAGGGTGAGGGTCAGGGTGAGGGTCAGGTTCACGGTCAGGGTCAAGGTCAAGTTCAGGGTGTAGGTCAGGGTCAGGGTTAAGTTCAGTCTAAGGGTCAGGGTCAGGGTCAGGTTCAGGGTCAGGTGTAGAGTTAGGATCAGGGCCAGGGTCAGTGCCAAATTCAGGGTCACGATCAGGATTAGGGTCAGGGTCAGGGTCAGGGTAAGGGTCGGAGTCAGGGCATTGTCAGGGTCAGGTTCGGGGTCTGGGTCAGGGACAGGGTCAGGGTCAGGGTCAGGGTCAGGGTCAGTTTCAGGGTCAGGGTCAGGGTCAGGGTCAGGGTCAAGTTCAGTTGTAGGGTCAAGGTCAGGTTCAGGGCCAGGGTCAGTGTCAGGGTCAGGGTCAGGGTCTGGGTCAGGGTCAGAGTCTGAGTCAGGGCTAGGGTCAGGGTCAGGGTCAGGGTCAGGGTTAGGGTAAGAGTCAGGGTCAGAGTCAGGGTCAGGTTTAGGGTCAGAGTCATGGTAAGGGTCAGGGTAGGGTCAGGGGTAGGGTTAGGGTCAGGATCAAGTTCAGGGTCAGGGTCAGGGCCAGGGTCAGTTCCAAATTCAGGGTAACGATCAGGATAAGTTTCAGGGTCAGGGTCAGGGTCAGGTTCAGGGACAGGTCAGGTTTAGGAGCAGGGTCAGTGTCAGGGTCAGGGTCACGGTTAGGGTTAGGGTCAGGGTCAGGGTCAGGGTTGAGGGTCAGGGTCACAGTCAGAATTTTAATTTCAGGGTCAGTGTTAGAGTCAGGGTGATGTTAAGGGTTAGGGTCAGGGTCAGGTCAGGTTTAACGTCAGGGTAAGTGTTAGGGTCAGTGTCAGGAGTAGGGTTAGGTTCAGGGTCAGTTTCAGGGTCACGGTCAGGGTCAGGGTCAGGATCAGGGTCAAGGTCAAGTTCAGCGTGTAGTTCAGGGTCAGGGTTAGGTTCAGTGTCATGGTCAGGGTCAGGGTCAGGTTCCGAGTTAGGGTCAGGGTCAGTATCAGCGTTAGGGTCACGGTCAAATTTAGGGTCAGGGTTAGGGTCAGGGTCAGGGTCAGGTTCAGTGTGAGGTGTAGGGTCAGGGTCAGGGCCAGGGTCAGGGCCGAATTCAGGGTCACCATCAGGATTAGGGTCAGGGTCAGGGTCGGAATCAGGGCATTGTCAGGGTCAGGGTCGGGGTCAGGGTCAGGGTCAGCGTCAGACTCAGGGTCAGGCTCAGGGTTAGGCTCAGGGTTAAGTTCAGGGTCATGGTCAGGGTTAGTGTCAAAATCCGTGTCAGGGTCCGGGTCAAAGTCAGTGTTAGGGTCAGTGTCATAGTCAGGGTCAGGTTCAGATTTAGGTTCAGGGTCAGGGTCACAGTCAGGGTTAGGGTCAGGGTTTGGGTCAGGGTCGGGTTCAGGTTCAAAGACAGGGTCAGGTTCAGGGTCAGGTTCAGGGTTAGGGTAACAGTCAGGGTCAGGGTCTGGGTCAGGGTCAGGGTAGGGGTCAGGGCATTGTCAGGGTAGGGGTCAGGGTCAGGGTCAGGGTCAGGGTCAGGGTCACGGTCAGTGTTACGGTCAGGGTCACGATTAAGGTCAGGTTAAGGGGCAGGGGTAGGGTCAGGATCAGGGTCAGGGTCACTATCAGGGTCAGGGTCAGAGTTAGGGTCACGGTCAGGGTCAGGGTCAGAATCAGGGTCACGGTTAGTGTCAGGGTTAGGGTCAGGGTCAGGTTCATGATCAGGGTCAGGGTCAGGGTTAGGGTTAATGTCAGGGTCAGGGTCAGGTTCAGGGTCAGGGTCAGGGTCAAGGTTAGAGTCAGGGTGAGGTTTAGGGTCAGGGTCAGGGTCACTGTCAGGGTCAGGGTCAGGGTCAGGGTCAGGGTTATGGTCACGGTCAGGGTCAGGGTCAGAATCAGGGTCACGGTTAGTGTCAGGGTTAGGGTCACGGTCAGGTTCATGATCAGGGTCAGGGTCAGGGTTAGGGTTAATGTCAGGGTCAGGGTCAAGTTCAGGCTCAGGGTCACGTTCAGGTTCAGGATCAGGGTGAGGTTCAGGGTCAGGGTCAGGGTCAAGATTAGAGTCAGGGTGAGGTTTAGGGTCAGGGTCAGGGTCAGGGACAGGGTCAGTGTCAGGGTTAGGGTCAGGATCAGGTTTAGGGTCAGGGTCAGGGTCAGGATCAGGTCAGGGTCACTGTCAGGGTCAGGGTCAGGGTCAGGGTCAGAATCAGGGTTACGGTCAATGTCAGGGTCAGGGTCTGGGTCAGGGTCAGGGTCAGGGTCAGGGTCAGGGTCAAGGTTAGAGTCAGGGTGAGGTTTAGGGTCAGGGTCAGGGTCAGGGTCATGTCAGGTTTAGGGTCAGGGTCAGGGTCAGGGTCAGGTTCATGATCAGGGTCAGTGTCAGGGTTAGGGTTAATGTCAGGGTCAGGATCAAGGTCAGGGTCAGGGTCACGTTCAGGGTCAGGGTCAGGGTCAGTGTTAGGGTCAGTGTCAGGATCAGGGTCAGGGTCACGGTCAGACTTAGGGTTAGGGTCAGGGTCAGGGTTAGGGTCACGGTCAGGGTCAGGGTCATCGTCAGGGTCTGGGTTAGGGTCAGGGTCGGGGAATGTGTCAGGGTCAGGGTCATGGTTAGGGTCAGGTTTAAGGTCAGGTTTAGTGTCAGGTTCAGGGTCAAGTTCAGGGTTAATTTCAAGGTCAGGGTCCGGGTCAGGGTCAGGTTTAGGGTCACGGTAAGGGGTAGGGTCAGGTTCAGAGTCAGGTTCAGGGTCAGCGTCAGGGTCAGGGTTAGGGTCAGGTTCGGTGACAGGAACAGAATTAGGTTCAGGGTTAGGGTCAGGGTCCAAGTCAGTGTTAGGGTCAGGGTTAGGGTCATGGTCAGGTTTAGGTTCAGGGTCAGCGTCAGGGTCAGGTTCAGAATTAAGGTCAGGTTGAGGGTCAGGGTCAGGGTCAGGGTCAGGGTTAGGGTCAGGGTCAGGGTCAGGGTAGGGGTCAGAGCGTTGTCAGGTTAGTGGTCAGGGTCAGGGTCAGGTTTAGGGTCAAGTTCAG
This sequence comes from Clangula hyemalis, assembly GCA_963989345.1. The sequence goes on along the minus strand of OZ022456.1, from coordinate 2,504,609 downwards.
GGTCAGGGTCAGGGTCACGGTCAGTGTTACGGTCAGGGTCACGATTAAGGTCAGGGTAAGGGGCAGGGGTAGGGTCAGGATCAGGGTCAGGGTCACTGTCAGGGTCAGGGTCAGGGTCATGTCATGTTTAGGGCCACGGTCAGGATCAGGGTCAGGGGTAGGGTTGGGTTCAGGGTCAGTATCACTGTTAGGGTCATGGTCAGGGTCAGGTCAGGGTCAGGGTCAGGGTCAAGGTCAGACTTAGGGTCAGGGTCACGGTCAGGGTCGGGTTCAGGTTCAAAGACAGGGTCAGGTTCAGTGTCAAGTTCTGGGTCAGGGTCAGGTTCAGGGTTAGGGTAACAGTCAGGGTCAGGGTCAGGGTCAGGGTCAGGTTAGGGGGCAGGGGTAGGGTAAGGATCAGGGTCAGGGTCACTGTCAGGGTCAGGGTTAAGGTCACGGTCAGGGTCACGGTCAGTGTCAGGGTCACTGTCAGTGTCAGGGTCAGGGTCAGGTCAGGTTTAGGGTCAGGGCCAGGGTCAGGGTCAGGGGTAGGGTTAGTTTCAGGGTCACGGTCAGGGTCCCGGTCAGGGTCAGAGTCAGGGTCAGGGTCACGGTTATGGTCAAGTTCAGGGTGTAGTTCAGAGTCAGGGTCAGCATCAGGGTCAGGATCAGCGTAACGGTCAGGGTCAGGGTCAGGGTCAGGGTCAGGGTCAGGGTGATGTTCAGGGTCAGGGTCAAGGTAAGGGTCAGGGTCAGGCCAGGGTGATGGTCAGGGTCAGGGTCACGGTATTTCTTAGAATCAGGGACAGGGTCAGGGTCAGGGTGATGTTCAGGGTCAGGTTCAAGGTCAGGGTCAGGGTCAGAGTCAGGGTCAGGGTCAGGACAAGGGTTAGGGTCAGAGTGAGGGTCAGGGTCAGTGTCAGGGGTAGAGTCAGCGTCAGGGCGAGGGTCAGGGTCAGGTTCAGGGTCAGGGTCAAGGTCAGGGTTAGGGTCAGGGTCAGTTTGAGGTTCAGGGTCACGGTCAGGGTCTCAGTCAGACTTAGTGTCAAGGTCATGTTCAGGGTCAGTGTCAGGGTCAGGGTAAGGGGTAGGGTCAGGTCTGGTTTAGTGTTAAGGTCAGGGTCAGACTTAGGGTCAGGGTAAGTGACAGGGTCAGGGTCAGTGTTAGGGTCACGGTCAGGGTTAGGGTCAGGGTCAGGGTCAAGGTCATGATCAGGGTCACGGTCAGAATTAGGGTAAGGGTTAGGGTCACAGTCAGACTTAGGTTCAGGGTCAGTATCAGGTTCAGGGTCAGGACAGGTTGAGGATCAGGTTGAGGGTCTGGTTTAGTGTCAGGGTCAGGGACAGGGTCATGTTCAGGGTTAGGGTCAGGATCAAGTTCAGGGTCAGGGTTAGGGTCAGGGTCAGTGTCAGGGTCAAGGTCAGGGTCAGGGTCAAGGTCAGGGTCAGGGTGAGGGTCAGGGTCACGGTCAGGGTCAAAGTCAAGTTCATTGTGTAGGTCAGGGTCAGGTTTAGGGTCACGGTCAGGGATAGGGTCAGGCTTAGGGTCAGGGTCAGTGTCAGGTTCTGGGTCAGGTGTAGAGTCAGGGTCAGGGCCAGGGTCAGTGCCAAATTCAGGGTAACGATCAGGATAAGGGTCAGGGTCAGGGTCAGGGTCAAGGTCAGGGTCAGGGTCAGGTTCACGGTCAGACAGGTTCAGGGTCACGGTTAGGGTTAGGGTCAGGGTCAGGGTCAGGGTTGAGGGTCAGGGTCACAGTCAGAATTTTAAGTTCAGGGTCAGTGTTAGAGTCAGGGTGATGTTTAGGGTTAGGGTCAGGGTCAGGTCAGGTTTAGGGTCAGGGTAAGTGTTAGGGTCAGGGTCAGGAGTACGGTTAGGTTCAGGGTCAGTATCAGGGTCACGGTCAGGGTCAGGGTCAGGATCAGGGTCAAGGTCAAGTTCAGGGTGTAGGTCAGGGTCAGGGTTAGGTTCAGTGTCAGGGTCAGGGTCAGGTTCAGAGTTAGGGTCAGGGTCAGGGTCAGGGTTAGGGTCACGGTCAAATTTAGGGTCAGGGTTAGGGTCAGGGTCAGGGTCGGAATCAGGGCATTGTCAGGGTCAGGGTCGGGGTCAGGGTCAGGGTCAGCGTCAGACTCAGAGTAAGGCTCAGGGTTAGGCTCAGGGTTAAGTTCAGGGTCATGGTCAGGGTTAGTGTCAAAATCCGTGTCAGGGTCACGTTTACGGTCAGTGTCAGGGTCCGGGTCAAAGTCAGTGTTAGGGTCAGTGTCATAGTCAGGGTCAGGTTCAGATTTAGGGTCAGGGTCAGGGTTAGGTTCAGGGTCAGATTCAGGGTCAGGGTCACTGTTAGGTTCAGGGTCAGGGTCAAGGTCAAGGTCACGGTCAGATTTAGGGTCAGGGTCACGTTTAGGGTCAGGGTCAGGGTCACGGTCAGAATTTTGGGTCAGGGTCAAGGTTAGTGTCAGGGTGAGTTTTAGGGTCACCGTCAGGACCGGGGTCAAGGTTAGGTCAGGTTTAGGGTCAGGGTCACGGTCAGGGTCAGGGTCACGGTCAGGGTAAAGTTCAGGGTCAGGGTCAGGGTCAGGGTCAGGGTTAGGGTCAGAATCAGGTTCAGGGTCAGTGTCAGAATAAATTTCAGGGTCAGGGTCAGTGTCAGGGTCAGGGTCAGGTCAGGTGTAGGGTCAGGGTCAGTGTCATTGTTAAGGTCAGCATCAGGGTTTGGGTCAGGGTCAGGTTCAGTGTCAGGGTCATGATCAGGGTCGGGGTCAGGGTCAGGTTTAGGGTCAGGGTCAGGGTCAAAGGTAGGGTCAAGGTCAGTGTCAGGGTCAGGGTCACGGTCAGACCTAGGATCAGGTACAGGGTCACGGTCATGGTTAAGGTCAGGGTCAAGGTCAGGGTCAGGGTCAGCGTTAGGGTCACGGTCAGGGTCTGTGTCACGGTCAGGGTTAGGGTCACGGTCACGGTCAGGGTCAGCGTCAGGGTCTGGTTTAGGGTCAGGGTCGCGGAAAGTGTCAGGGTCAGGGTCAGGGTTAGGGTCAGGTTCAGTGTCAAAGTTAGGGTCAGGGTTAGGGTCAGGGTTAGGGTCAGGGTCAGGTTCAGGTCAGGTTTAATGTCAGGGTTAGGGTCAGTGTTAGTGTCAGGGTCAGGGTCTAGTTCAGGGTTAATGTCAAGTTCTGGGTCAGGTCCGGGTCAGGTTTAGAGTCGGGGTCAGGGGTAGGGTAAGTTTCAAAGTCAGGTTCAGGGTCAGTGTCAGGGTCACGGTCAGCGTCAGGGTCAGGGTTAGTGTCTGGGTCGGGGACAGGGTCAGTGTTAGGTTCAGGGTTAGGGTCAGGGTCCAAGTCAGTGTTAGGGATTGGGTCAGAATCAGGGTTAGGTTCAGGGTCAGCGTCAGGGTCAGGTTCAGAGTTAGTGTCAGGTTCAGGGTCAGGGTCAGGGTCAGGGTCACGGTCAGGGTTAGGGTCAGGGTCAGGCTCAGGGTCAGGTCAGGGTCACAGTCAGGGTCAGGGTCAGGGTCAAGGTTAGGTTCAGGGTCAGGGTCAGGGTCAGGGTCACGGTCAGTGTTACGGTCAGGGTCACGATTAAGGTCAGGGTAAGGGGCAGGGGTAGGGTCAGGATCAGGGTCAGGGTCACTGTCAGGGTCAGGGTCAGGGTCATGTCATGTTTAGGGCCACGGTCAGGGTCAGGGTCAGGGTCAGAATCAGGGTTATGGTCAGTGTCAGTGTTAGGGTCAGGGTCAGGGTCAGGGTCATGTCAGGTTTAGGGTCAGGGTCAGTGTTAGGGTCAGGGTCAGGAGTAGGATCAGGTTCAGGGCCAGGGTCAGGGTCAGTGTTAGGGTCAGGGTCAGGGTCAGGATCAGGGTCAGGGTCAGGGTCAAGTTCAGGTTCAAATTCCGGGTCAGGTTCAGGGTCATGGTCAGGGTCAGGATCTGGGTTAGGTTCAGGGATAGGGTCAGGTTCTGTGTCAGGGACAGGGTCAGGTTTAGGGTCAAGGTCACGGTCAGGGTCAGGGTCACGGTCAGGGTAAAGTTCAGGGTCAGGGTCAGGGTCACAATCAGGGTTAGGGTCAGGGTCATGGTCAGGTCAGGGTCAGGGTCAGGGTCAAGGTCAGACTTAGGGTCAGGGTCACGGTCAGGGTCGGGTTCAGGTTCAAAGACAGGGTCAGGTTCAGGGTCAAGGTCTGGGTCAGGGTAAGGTTCAGGGTTAGGGTAACTGTCAGGGTTTGGGTCAGGGTCATGTTAGGGGGCAGGGGTAGGGTCAGGATCAGGGTCAGGGTCACTGTCAGTGTCAGGGTCAGGGTCAGAATCAGGGTCACGGTCAGTGTCAGGGTTAGGGTCAGGGTCAGGGTCAGGGTCATGTCAGGTTTAGGGTCAGGGTCAGTGTTAGGGTCAGGGTCAGGAGTAGGGTCAGGTTCAGGGTCAGTGTCAGGGTTAGGGTTAATGTCAGGTTCAGGGTCACTGTCAGTGTCAGGGTCACGGTCAGGTTCAGTGTTAGGGTCCGGGTCAGTGTCAGGGTCAGGGTCAGGGTCAGGTCAGGTTCAGGGTGAGGGTAATGGTCAGGGTCAGGGATAGGGTTAGGGTCAGTGTCAGGGTCAGGGTCATGTCAGGTTTAGGGTCATGGTCAGGGTCAGGGTTAGGGGATAGGGTTAGGTTCAGGGTCAGGGTCAGTGTCAGGGTTAGGGTTAATGTCAGGGTCAGGGTCAAGTTCAGGGTCAGGGTCACGTTCAGGGTCAGGGTCAGGTTCAGGGTCAGGGTCAGGGTCAAGGTTAGAGTCAGGGTGAGTTTTAGTGTCAGGGTCAGGGTCAGGGTCAGGGACAGGGTCAGTGTCAGGGTTAGGGTCAGGGTCAGGGTCATGTTCAGGGTTAGGGTCAGGATCCAGTTCAGGGTCAGGGTTAGGGTCAGGGACAGGGTCAGGTTCAGGGTCAGGTGTAGAGTTAGGGTCAGGGCCAGGGTCAGTGCCAAATTCAGGGTCACGATCAGGATTAGGGTCAGGGTCATTTTCAGGGTCAGGGTCAGTGTCAGGGTCAGGGTCAGTGTGAGGGTCAGGGTCACGGTCAGGGTCGTGGTCAGACTTAGGGTCAGGGTCAGGGTCGGAGTCAGGGCACTGTCAGGGTCAGGGTCAAGGTCATGGTCAAAGTCAGGGTCAGGTTCAAGTTCATGGTCAGGGTCAGGATCAGGATAAGAGTCAGGGTCAGGGTTAGAGTAAAGGTCAGTGTCATGGTCAAGGTCAGGGTCACGGTCAGGATCACGGTCAGGGTCAGGGTTACGGTCAGGTCAGGGTCTGGGTCACGGTCACACTTAGGGTCAGTGTCAGTGTTATGGGCAAGAAATGCTTAGGATCAGGGTGAGAGTCACGGTCAGGGTCAGGGTCAGGGGTAGGTTCAGGGTCAGGGTTAGTGTCAGGGTCAGGGTCAAGGTCAGGTTCAGTGTCAGGGTGAGGGTCATGGTCACGGTCAGGGTCACGGTCAGACTTAGTGTCAGGTTCAGTGTCACGGTCAGGGTCAGGGTCAGGGTCAGGTTTAGGATCAGGTTGAGGATCTGGTTTAGTGTCAGGGTCAGGGACAGGGTCAGTGTCAGGGTTAGGGTCAATGTCAGGGTCAGGGTCACGGTCAGGTCAGGTTCAGTGTCAGGGTCAGGGTCAGGGTCAGGTTTAGGGTCAGGGTCAGGGTCAAGGTTAGGGTCAATGTCAGGGTCAGGGTCAGGGTCAGGTCAGGTTCAGTGTCAGGGTCAGGGTCAGGGTCAGGGTCAGGGTCAGGGTCAGGGTCAGGGTCAGGGTCAGGGAGAGGTCAGGTTTAGGGGCAGGGTCAGTGTCAGGGTCAGGTTCAGGGTCAGGGTCATGGTCAGGTCAGGGTCAGGGTCAGGTTCACGGTTAGAATTAGGTTCAGGGTCACGGTCAGGGTCAGGGTCAGTGTTAGAGTCAGGGTCAGGTGTAGGGTTAGTTTCAGGGTCAGGATCAGGGTCAAGTTCAAGTTCAGGGTGTAGGTCAGGGTCAGGTTTAGGTTTAGTGTCATGGTCAGGGTCAGGTTCAGAGTTAGGGTCAGGGTCAGGGTCAGGGTTTGGGTCACGGTCAAATTTAGGGTCAGGGTTACGGTCAGGGTCAGGGTCAGGTTCAGTGTGTGGTGTAGGGTCAGGGTCAGGGCTGAATTCAGGGTCAACATCAGGATTAGTATCAGGGTCAGGGTCAGGGTCAGGGTCAGCGTCTGAATCAGGGCATTGTCAGGGTCAGGGTCGGGGTCAGGGTCAGGGTCAGGGTCAGCGTCAATCTCAGGGTCAGACTCAGGGCTACGCTCAGGTTTAGGGTCCGGGTCATGGTAAGGGTTAGTGTCAAAATCAGTGTCAGGGTCACGTTTACGGTCAGTGTCAGGGTCCAGGTCAAAGTCAGTGTTAGGGTCAGTGTCAGAGTCAGGGTCAGGTTCAGATTTAGGGTCAGGGTCAGGGTCAGAGTCAGGGTCACGGTCAGGTTTAGGGTCAGGGTTTGGGTCAGGGTCAGGGTCAAGGTCAGGGTCAGGGTCATGGTCACGGTCAGTGTTAGTGTCAGGGTCTGGTTTAGTGTAAAGGTCAGGGTCAGACTTAGGGTCAGGGTAAGTGTCAGGGTCAGGGTCAGTGTTAGGGCAAGGGTCAGGGTTAGGGTCAGGTTCAGGGTCAGGGTCAAGGTTAGAGTCAGGGTGAGGTTTAGGGTCAGGGTCAGGGTCAGGGGTAGGATCAGGTTCAGGGTCAGGGTCAGGGTCAGGGTCACTGTCAGTGTCAGTGTTAGGGTCATGGTCAGTGTCAGGTTCAGGGTCAGGTTAAGGGTCAGGGTAAGGGTCAGGGTCAGGGTTAGGTTCAGGGTCAGATTCAGGGTCAGGGTCAGGGTCAGTGTTAGGTTCAGTTTCAGGGTCAAGGTCAAGGTCACGGTCAGATTTAGGGTCAGGGTCACGTTCAGGGTCAGGGTTAGGGTCACGGTCAGAATTTTGGGTCAGGGTCAAGGTTAGTGTCAGGGTGAGGTTTAGGGTCAGGGTCAGGACCGGGGTCAAGGTTAGGTCAGCTTTAGGGTCAAGGTCACGGTCAGGGTCAGGGTCAGTGTCAGTATCAGGGTCAGGGTCAGGGGTAGTGTTAGGTTCAGGGTCAGTATCAGGGTCACGGTCAGGGTCAGGGTCAGGGTCAGGGTCAGGATCAGGTTCAGAGTTAGGGTCAGGGTCAGGGTCAGGGTCAGTGTCACGGTCAGGGTTATGGTCAGGTTTAGGGTCAGAGTCAGTGTCACGGTCAGGTGTAGGGTCAGGGTCAGGGCCAGGGTCAAGGCCAAAGTAAGGGTCAGGGTCACGTTTAGCGTCAGGGTCAGGGTCAGGGTCGGAATCAGGGCATTGTCAGGGTCATGGTCGGGGTCAGGGTCAGGGTCAGCGTCAGACTCAGGGTCAGGGTCAGGGTTAGGGTCAGGTTCAGGGTCAGGGTCAGGTTCAGGGTCAGTGTTAGGGACAGTGTCAGGGTCAGGGTCAGGGTTTGGTTCAGGGTCAGCATCAGGGTCAGGTTCAGAATTAAGGTCAGGTTCAGGGTCATGGTCAGGGTCACGGTCAGTGTTACGGTCAGGGTCACGATTAAGGTCAGGGTAAGGGGCAGGGGTAGGGTAAGGATCAGGGTCAGGGTCACTGTCAGGGTCAGGGTTAAGGTCAGGGTCAGGGTGATGTTCAGGGTAGGGTTCAAGGTCAGGGTCAGTATCAGGCCAGGGTGAGGGTCAGGGTCAGGGTTACGGTATTTCTTAGAATCAGGGACAGGGTCAGGGTTAAGGTCAGAGTCAGGGTCAGGGTCAGGGTTAAGTTCAGGGTCAGGTTCAAGGTCAGGGTCAGGTTCAGAATCAGGGTCAGGGTCAGGACAAGGGTTAGGGTCAGAGTGAGGGTCAGGGTCAGTGTCAGGGGTAGGGTCAGGGTCAGGGCGAGGGTCAGGGTCAGGTTCAGGGTCAGGGTCAGGGTTAGGGTCAGGGTCAGTTTGAGGTTCAGGGTCACGGTCAGGGTCTCAGTCAGACTTAGTGTCAATGTCATGTTCAGGGTCAGTGTCAGGGTCAGGGTAAGGGGTAGGGTCAGGTCTGGTTTAGTGTTTAGGTCAGGGTCAGACTTAGGGTCAGGTTAAGTGACAGGGTCAGGGTCAGTGTTAGGGTCACGGTCAGGGTTAGGGTCAGGGTCAGGGTCAAGGTCATGATCAGGGTCACGGTCAGAATTAGGGTAAGGGTTAGGGTCACAGTCAGACTTAGTTTCAGGGTCAGTATCAGGTTCAGGGTCAGGACAGGTTTAGGATCAGGTTGAGGGTCTGGTTTAGTGTCAGGGTCAGGGACCGGGTCAGTGTCAGGGTTAGGGTCAGGGTCAGGGTCATGTTCAGGGTTAGGGTCAGGATCAAGTTCAGGGTCAGGGTTAGGGTGAGGGTCAGTGTCAGGGTCAAGGTCAGGGTCAGGGTCAGGGTCAGGGTGAGGGTCAGGGTCTCGGTCAGGGTCAAACTCAAGTTCATTGTGTAGGTCAGGGTCAGGGTTAGGGTCACGGTCAGGGATAGGGTCAGGCTTAGGGTCAGGGTCACTGTCAGGTTCTGGGTCAGGTGTAGAGTCAGGGTCAGGGCCAGGGTCAGTGCCAAATTCAGGGTAACGATCAGGATAAGGGTCAGGGTCAGGGTCAGGTTCAGGGTCAGGGTCAGGGACAGGTCAGGTTTAGGGTCAGGGTCAGGGTAGAGTCAGGGGTAGGGTCAGGGACAGGATCAAGGTAAGAGTCAGGGTCAGGGTCAGGGTCAGTGTGAGGGTCAGGGTCACGGTCAGGGTCGCGGTGAGACTTAGGGTCAGGGTCGGAGTCAGGGCACTGTCAGGGTCAGGGTCAAGGTCATGGTCAGGGTCAGGATCAGGGTAAGAGTCAGGGTCAGGGTTAGAGTAAAGGTCAGTGTCATGGTCAAGGTCAGGGTCAGGGTGAGGGTCAGGGTGAGGGTCAGGTTCACGGTCAGGGTCAAGGTCAAGTTCAGGGTGTAGGTCAGGGTCAGGGTTAAGTTCAGTCTAAGGGTCAGGGTCAGGATCAGGTTCAGGGTCAGGTGTAGAGTTAGGGTCAGGGTCAGGGTCAGGGTAAGGGTCGGAGTCAGGGCATTGTCAGGGTCAGGTTCGGGGTCTGGGTCAGGGTCAGGGTCAGGGTCATGTCAGGTTTAGGGTCAGGGTCAGTGTTAGGGTCAGGGTCAGGAGTAGGATCAGGTTCAGGGCCAGGGTCAGGGTCAGGGTCAGTGTTAGGGTCAGGGTCAGGGTCAGGATCAGGGTCAGGGTCAGGGTCAAGTTCAGGTTCAAATTCCGGGTCAGGTTCAGGGTCATGGTCAGGGTCAGGATCTGGGTTAGGTTCAGGGATAGGGTCAGGTTCTGGGTCAGGGACAGGGTCAGGTTTAGGGTCAAGGTCACGGTCAGGGTCAGGGTCACGGTCAGGGTAAAGTTCAGGGTCAGGGTCAGGGTCACGGTCAGGGTTAGGGTCAGGGTCAGGGTCAGGTCAGGGTCAGGGTCAGGGTCAAGGTCAGACTTAGGGTCAGGGTCACGGTCAGGGTCGGGTTCAGGTTCAAAGACAGGGTCAGGTTCAGGGTCAAGGTCTGGGTCAGGGTAAGGTTCAGGGTTAGGGTAACTGTCAGGGTTTGGGTCAGGGTCATGTTAGGGGGCAGGGGTAGGGTCAGGATCAGGGTCACGGTCAGTGTCAGGGTTAGGGTCAGGGTCAGGGTCAGGGTCATGTCAGGTTTAGGGTCAGGGTCATTGTTAGAGTCAGGGTCAGGAGTAGGGTCATGTTCAGGGTCAGGGTCAGGGTCAAGGTTAGAGTCAGGGTGAGGTTTAGGGTCAGGGTCAGGGTCACTGTCAGGGTCAGGGTCAGGGTCAGGGTCAGGGTTATGGTCACGGTCAGGGTCAGGGTCAGAATCAGGGTCACGGTTAGTGTCAGGGTCAGGTTCATGATCAGGGTCAGGGTCAGGGTTAGGGTTAATGTCAGGGTCAGGGTCAAGTTCAGGCTCAGGGTCACGTTCAGGGTCAGGGTCAGGGTCAGGGTCAGGTTCAGGGTCAGGGTCAGGGTCAAGATTAGAGTCAGGGTGAGGTTTAGGGTCAGGGTCAGGGTCAGGGACAAGGTCAGTGTCAGGTTTAGGGTCAGGATCAGGTTTAGGGTCAGGGTCAGGGTCAGGATCAGGTCAGGGTCACTGTCAGGGTCAGGGTCAGGGTCAGGGTCAGAATCAGGGTTACGGTCAATGTCAGGGTCAGGGTCTGGGTCAGGGTCAGGGTCAGGGTCAGGGTCAGGGTCAGGGTCAAGGTTAGAGTCAGGGTGAGGTTTAGGGTCAGGGTCAGGGTCAGGGTCATGTCAGGTTTAGGGTCAGGGTCAGGGTCAGGGTCAGGTTCATGATCAGGGTCAGTGTCAGGGTTAGGGTTAATGTCAGGGTCAGGATCAAGGTCAGGGTCAGGGTCACGTTCAGGGTCAGGGTCAGGGTCAGTGTTAGGGTCAGTGTCAGGATCAGGGTCAGGGTCACGGTCAGACTTAGGGTTAGGGTCAGGGTCAGGGTTAGGGTCACGGTCAGGGTCAGGGTCATCGTCAGGGTCTGGGTTAGGGTCAGGGTCGGGGAATGTGTCAGGGTCAGGGTCATGGTTAGGGTCAGGTTCAGTGTCAAATTTAGGGTCAGGTTTAAGGTCAGGTTTAGTGTCAGGGTCAGGGTCAAGTTCAGGGTTAATTTCAAGGTCAGGGTCAGGGTCAGGTTTAGGGTCACGGTAAGGGGTAGGGTCAGGTTCAGAGTCAGGTTCAGGGTCAGCGTCAGGGTCAGGGTTAGGGTCAGGGTCGGTGACAGGAACAGGGTTAGGTTCAGGGTTAGGGTCAGGGTCCAAGTCAGTGTTAGGGTCAGGGTTAGGGTCATGGTCAGGTTTAGGTTCAGGGTCAGCGTCAGGGTCAGGTTCAGAATTAAGGTCAGGTTGAGGGTCAGGGTCAGGGTCACGGTCAGGGTTAGGGTCAGGGTCAGGGTCAGGGTAGGGGTCAGAGCATTTTCAGGTTCGTGGTCAGGGTCAGGGTCAGGGTTAGGGTCAAGTTCAGGGTCATGGTCAGGGTCATGGTCAGTGTTACGGTCAGGGTCACGATTAAGGTCAGGGTAAGGGGCAGGGGTAGGGTCAGGATCAGGGTCAGGGTCACTGTCAGGGTCAGGGTGAGGGTCATGTCATGTTTAGGGCCACGGTCAGGGTCAGGGTCAGGGGTAGGGTTAGGTTCAGGGTCAGTATCAGTGTTAGGGTCATGGTCAGGGTCAGGTCAGGGTCAGGGTCAGGGTCAGGTTCAGTGTTAAGGTCAGGGTCAGGGGTAGGATCAGGTTCAGGGCCAAGGTCAGGTTCAGGGTCAGTGTCAGTGTCAGTGTTAGGGTCAGGGTCAGGGTCAGGGTCAGCATCAGAGTCAGGGTCAGGCTCAGGGTTAGGCTCAGGTTTAGGGTCAGGGTCATGGTAAGGGTTAGTGTCAAAATCAGTGTCAGGATCACGTTTACGGTCAGTGTCAGGGTCCAGGTCTAAGTCAGTGTTAGGGTCAGTGTCAGAGTCAGGGTCAGGTTCAGATTTAGGGTCAGTGTCTGGTTCAGTGTCAGGGTCATGGTCAGGGTTAGTGTCAGGGTTTGGGTCAGGGTCAGGGTCAGGGTCAAGTTCAGGGTCAGGGTTAAGTCAGGGTCAAGGTCAGGGTCAGGGTCAAGTTCAGGTCAGGATCTGGCTTAGGTTCAGGGACATGGTCAGGGTTAGGGTTAGTGTCAGGATCAGGTTCATGGTCAGGGTCAGTATCAGAGTAAATTTCAGGGTGGCGGTCAGTGTCAGGGTCAGGGTCAGGTCAGGTTTATGGTCAGGGTCAGTGTCATTGTTAGGGTCAGCATCAGGGTTTGGTCAGGGCCAGGGTCAGTGTTAGTGTAAGGGTCAAGGTCAGGGTCAGTGTCAGGGTCATGATCAGGGTCAGGGTCAAGGTCAGGTTCAGGGTCAGCGCGAGGGTCAGGTTCACGGTCAGGGTCACGGTCAGACATATGGTCAGGTTCAGGGTCACTGTCAGAGTCAGGGTCAGGGTCAGGTTTAGGGTCAGGATCAGGGTCAAAGTTAGGGTCAGGATCAGGGTCAGGTCAGGTTCAGTGTCAGGTTCAGGTTGTAGGTCAGGGTCAGGGTCAGGTTCAGAGTGAGGGTCAGGGTCAGGTCAGGCTTAGGGGCAGTGTCAGTGTCAGGGTCAATGTCAGGGTTAGGGTCATGGTCAGTGTCAGGTTCAGGGTCAGGTTAAGGGTCAGGGTAAGATTCAGGTTCAGGGTTAGGTTCAGGGTCAGATTCAGGGTCAGGGTCAGGGTCAGTGTTAGGTTCAGGGTCAGGGTCAAGGTCAAGGTCACGGTCAGATTTAGGGTCAGGGTCACGTTCAGGGTCAGGGTTAGGGTCACGGTCAGAATTTTGGGTCAGGGTCAAGGTTAGTGTCAGGGTGAGGTTTAGGGTCAGGGTCTGGACCGGGGTCAAGGTTAGGTCAGGTTTAGGGTCAGGGTCAGGGTCAGTGTCAGGGTCAGGTGTAGGGTCAGGGTCAGGGCCAGGGTCAGGGCCAAAGTAAGGGTCAGGGTCACGTTTAGCGCCAGGGTCAGGGTCAGGGTCGGAATCAGGGCATTGTCAGGGTCATGGTCGGGGTCAGGGTCAGGGTCAGGGTCATGGTCAGCGTCAGACTCAGGGTCAGTGTCAGGGTTAGGGTCAGGTTCAGGGTCAGGGTCAGGGACAGGGTTAGTGTCAAAATCAGTGTCAGGGTTACGTTTAGGGTCATTGTCGGGGTCAGGGTCAGGGTCAGGGTTAGGGACAGTGTCAGGGTCAGGGTCAGGTTCAGATTTAGGTTCAGGGTCAGAGTCAGGGTCAGGGTCAGAATTAGTTTCAGCGTCAGGGTCAGGGTCAGGGTCAGAATCAGGGTTAGGTTCAGGGTCAGCGTCAGGGTCAGGTTCAGAATTAAGGTCAGGTTCAGGGTCATGGTCACGGTCACGGTCAGTGTTACGGTCAGGGTCACGATTAAGGTCAGGGTAAGGGGCAGGGGTAGGGTAAGGATCAGGGTCAGCGTCACTATCAGGGTCAGGGTCAGGGTTAAGGTCACGGTCAGGGTCACGGTCAGTGTCAGGGTCACTGTCAGTGTCAGGGTCAGGGTCAGGTCAGGTTTAGGGTAAGGGTCAGGGTCAGGGTCAGAGGTAGGGTTAGTTTCAGTGTCACGGTCTGGGTCCCGGTCAGGGTCAGTGGCAGTGTCAGGGTCAGGGTCAGGGTGATGTTCAGGGTCAGCGTCAAGGTAAGGGTCAGGGTCAGGCCAGGGTGATGGTCAGGGTCAGGGTCACGGTATTTCTTAGAATCAGGGACAGGGTCAGGGTCAGGGTTAAGGTCAGGGTCAGGTTTAAGGTCAGGGTCAGGGTCAGAGTCAGGGTCAGGGTCAGGACAAGGGTTAGGGTCAGAGTGAGGGTCAGGGTCAGTGTCAGGGGTAGAGTCAGCGTCAGGGCGAGTGGCAGGGTCAGGTTCAGGGTCAGGGTCAAGGTCAGGGTCAGTTTGAGGTTCAGGGTCACGGTCAGGGTCTCAGTCAGACTTAGTGTCAAGGTCATGTTCAGGGTCAGTGTCAGGGTCAGGGTAAGGGGTAGGGTCAGGTCTGGTTTAGTGTTAAGGTCAGGGTCAGACTTAGGGTCAGGGTAAGTGACAGAGTCAGGGTCAGTGTTAGGGTAAGGGTCAGGGTTAAAGTCAGGGTCAGGGTCAGGTCAGTTTCAGTGTCAGGTTCAGGTTGTAGGTCAGGGTCAGGGTCAGGGTCAGAGTGAGGGTCAGGCTCAGGTCAGTTTTAGGGGCAGGGTCAGTGTCAGGGTCAATGTCAGGGTTAGGGTCATGGTCAGTGTCAGTGTCAGGGTCAGGTTAAGGGTCAGGGTAAGGGTCAGGGTCAGGGTTAGGTTCAGGGTCAGATTCAGGGTCAGGGTCAGTGTTAGGTTCAGGGTCAGGGTCAAGGTCAAGGTCACGGTCAGATTTAGGGTCAGGTTCACGTTCAGGGTCAGGGTCAGGGTCACGGTCAGAATTTTGGGTCAGGGTCAAGGTTAGTGTCAGGGTGAGGTTTAGGGTCAGGGTCAGGGCCGGGGTCAAGGTTAGGTCAGGTTTAGGGTCAGGGTCAGGGTCAGGGTCAGGGTCAGGGTCAGGGGTAGTGTTAGGTTCAGGGTCAGTATCAGGGTCATGGTCAGGGTCAGGGTCAGGGTCAGGATCAGGGTCAGGATCAGGTTCAGAATTAGGTTCAGGGTCAGGGTCAGGGTCAAAGTCAGGGTTATGGTCAGGTTTAGGGTCAGGGTCAGGGCCAGGGTCAGGGCCAAAGTAAGGGTCAGTGTCACGGTTAGCGTCAGGGTCAGGGTCAGGATCGGAATCAGGGCATTGTCAGGGTCATGGTCAGTGTCAGGGTCAGGGTCAGCGTCAGACTCAGGGTCAGGGTCAAGTTCAGGGACAGGGTCAGGTTTAGGGTCAGGGTCAGTTTCAGTGTTAGGGTCAGGGTCAGGGGTAGGATCAGGGTTAGGATCATGGTCAGGTTCAGGGTCAGGGTCAGGGACAGGGTTAGTGTCAAAATCAGTGTCAGGGACATGTTTATGGTCAGTGTCAGGGTCAGGGTCTGGGTTAGGGACAGTGTCAGGGTCAGGGTCAGGGTCAGGTTCAGATTTAGGGTCAGGGTTAGGGTCAGGGTCAAGGTCAGGGTCAGGGTTAGGTTCAGGGTCAGGGTCAGGGTCACGGTCAGACTTAGGATCAGGTACAGGGTCAGGGTCAGTGTTAGGGTCAGTGTCAGGATCAGGGTCAGGGTCACGGTCAGACTTAGGATCAGGGTCAGGGTCAGGGTTAGGGTCACGGTCACGGTCAGGGTCAGCGTCAGGGTCTGGGTTAGGGTCAGGGTCCAAGTCAGTGTTAGGGTCAGGGTTAGGTTCAGGGTCAGGGTTATGTTCAGGGTCAGCGTCAGGGTCAGGGTCAGGGTAGGGGTCAGAGCATTGTCAGGTTAGTGGTCAGGGTCAGGGTCAGGGTTAGGGTCAAGTTCAGGGTCATGGTCAAGGTCACGGTCAGTGTTACGGTCAGGGTCACGATTAAGGTCAGGGAAAGGGGCAGGGGTAAGATCAGGATCAGGGTCAGGGTCACTGTCAGGGTCAGGGTCAGGGTCATGTCATGTTTAGGGTCACGGTCAGGGTCAGGGTCAGGGGTAGGTTTTAGGTTCAGGGTCAGTATCAGTGTTAGGGTCATGGTCAGGGTCAGGTCAGGGTCAGGGTCAGGGTCAAGGTCAGACTTAGGGTCAGGGTCACGGTCAGGGTCGGGTTCAGGTTCAAAGACAGGGTCAGGTTCAGGGTCAAGGTCTGGGTCAGGGTTAGGTTTAGGGTTAGGGTAACAGTCAGGGTCAGGGTCAGGGTCAGGTTAGGGGGCAGGGTTAGGGTCAGGATCAGGGTCAGGGTCACTGTCAGGGTCAGGGTCAGGTTCATGATCAGGGTCAGTGTCGGGGTTAGGGTTAATGTCAGGGTCAGGGTCAAGGTCAGGGTCAGGGTGAGGTTTAGGTTCAGTGCCAGGGTCAGGGTCAAGTTCAGGGACAGGGTCAGGTTTAGGGTCAGGTTCAGTTTCAGTGTTAGGGTCAGGGTCAGGGGTAGGATCAGGGTTAGGATCATGGTCAGGTTCAGGGTCAGGGTCAGTGTCAGAGTAAATTTCAGGGTCAGGGTCAGTGTCAGGGTCAGGGTCAGGTCTGGTTTAGGGTCAGGGTCAGTGTCATTGTTAGGGTCAGCATCAGGGTTTGGGTCAGGGTCAGTGTTAGTGTCAGGGTCAGGGTCAGTGTCAGGGTCATGATCAGGGTTAGGGTCAAGGTCAGGTTCAGGGTCAGGGTCAGGTCAGGTTCAGTGTCAGGTTCAGTTTGAATGTCAGGGTCAGGGTCAGGTTCATTGTGAGCGTCAGGGTCAAATCAGGTTTAGGGGCAGGGTCAGTGTCAGGGTCAGGGTCAGGGTTAGCGTCATGGTCATTGTCAGGATCAGGTTAAGTGTCAGGGTAAGGGTCAGGGTCAGGGTTAGGTTCAGGGTCAGATTCAGGGTCAGGGTCAGGGTCAGGGTCAGTGTTAGGTTCAGGGTCAGGGTCAAGGTCAAGGTCACGGTCAGATTTAGGGTCAGGTTCACGTTCAGGGTCAGGGTCAGGTTCACGGTCAGAATTTTGGGTCAGGGTCAAGGTTAGTGTCAGGGTGAGGTTTATGGTCAGGGTCAGGGCCGGGGTCAGGGTCAGGTCAGGTTTAGTGCCAGGATCAGGGTCAGGGTCAGGGTCAGGGTCAGGGGTAGTGTTAGGTTCAGGGTCAGTATCAGGGTCACGGTCAGTGTCAAGTTCAGGTTTAATTTCAAGGTCAGGGTCAGGGTCAGGGTCAGGTTTAGGGTCACGGTCAGGGGTAGGGTAAGGTTCAGAGTCAGGTTCAGGGTCAGTGTCAGGGTCACGGTCAGCGTCAGGGTCAGGGTTAGGGTCAGGGTCGGGGACAGGGTCAGGGTTAGGTTCAGGGTTAGGGTCAGGGTCCAAGTCAGTGTTAGGGTCAGGGTTAGGTTCAGGGTCAGGGTTATGTTCAGGGTCAGCGTCAGGGTCAGGTTAAGAATTAAGGTCAGGTTCAGGGTCAGGGTCAGGGTCACGGTCAGGGTTAGGGTCAGGGTCGGGGTAGGGGTCAGAGCATTGTCAGGTTTGTGGTCAGAGTCAGGGTCAGGGTCAGGGTCAGGGTTACGGTCAGTGTTACGGTCAGGGTCACGATTAAGGTCAGGGTAAGGGGCAGGGGTAGGATCAGGATCAGGGTCAGGGTCACTGTCAGGGTCAGGGTCAGGGTCATGTCATGTTTAGGGTCACGGTCAGGGTCAGGGTCAGGGGTAGGGTTAGGTTCAGGGTCAGTATCAGTGTTAGGGTCATGGTCAGGGTCAGGTCAGGGTCAGGGTCAGGGTCAGAATCAGGGTCACGGTCAGTGTCAGGATTAGGGTCAGGGTCAGGGTCAGGTTCATGATCAGGGTCAGTGTCAGGGTTAGGGTTAATGTCAGGGTCAGAATCAAGTTCAGGGTCAGGGTCACGTTCAGTGTCAGGGTCAGGGTTAGGGTCTAGGTCAGGGTCAGGGTCAAGTTCAGGGTCAGGGTCAGGTTCAGTGTCAGGGTCAGGGTCAGGGTCAGGGTCAGGTCACGTTTAGGGTCAGGGTCAGGGTCAGTGTCAGTGTCAGGGTCTCGGTCAGAGTTTTAAGGTCAGGGTCAGTGTTAGAGTCAGGGTCAGGTGTAGGGTTAGGTTCAGGGTCTGTATCAGTGTCACGGTCAGGGTCAGGTTCAGGATCAGTGTCAAGTTCAAGTTCAGGGTCAGGGTCAGTGTCAGGGTTAGGTTCAGTGTCATGGTCAGGGTCAGGTTCAGAGTTAGGGTCAGGGTCAGGGTCAGAGTCAGGGTCACGGTCAGGTTTAGGGTCAGGGTTTGGTTCAGGGTCAGGGTCAGGGTCAGGGTCAGGGAGATATTCAGTGTCAGGTTTAAGTCAGGGTCAAAGTCAGGGTCAGGGTCAGGTTCAGGTCAGGTTTAGGGTCAGGGTCTGGGTCATGGTCAGGGTCAAGGTCAGGGTCAGGGTCAGGGTCATGGTCAGGGTCAGTGTTAGTGTCAGGGTCTGGTTTAGTGTTAAGGTCAGGGTCAGACTTAGGGTCAGGGTAAGTGTCAGGATCAGGGTCAGTGTTAGGGCAAGGGTCAGGGTTAGGGTCAGGGTCAGGGTCACGGTCAGTGTCAGGGTTAAGGTCAGGGTCACGGTCAGTATCAGGGTTAAGGTTAGGGTCAGGGTCAGGTTCATGATCAGGGTCAGTGTCAGGGTTAGGGTTAATGTCAGGGTCAGGGTCAAGGTCAGGGTCAGGGTCAGGGTCAAGGTTAGAGTCAGGGTGAGGTTTAGGGTCAGGGTCAGGGTCAGGGTCATGTCAGGTTTAGGGTCAGGGTCAGGATCAGTTGTAGGATCAGGTTCAGGGTCAGGGCCAGGGTCAGGAGCAGGGTCAGGGTCAGGGTCAGGATCAGGTTCAGAGTTAGGGTCAGGGTCAGGGTCAGGGTCAGTGTCACGGTAAGGGTTATGGTCAGGTTTAGGGTCAGGGTCAGTGTCACGGTCAGGTGTAGGGTCAGGGTCAGGGCCAGGGTCAAGGCCAAAGTAAGGGTCAGGGTCACGTTTAGCGTCAGGGTCAGGGTCAGGGTCGGAATCAGGGCATTGTCAGGGTCATGGTCGGGGTCAGGGTCAGGGTCAGCGTCAGACTCAGGGTCAGGGTCAGGTTTAGGGTCAGGTTCAGGGTCAGGGTCAGGTTCAGGGTCAGTGTTAGGGACAGTGTCAGGGTCAAGGTCAGGGTCAGGTTCAGATTTAGGGTCAGGGTCAGTGTCAGGGTCAGGATCAGGGTTAGTTTCAGGGTCAGGGTCAGGGTCAGGGTCAGAATCAGGGTTAGGTTCAGGGTCAGCGTCAGGGTCAGTTTCAGAATTAAGGTCAGGTTCAGGGTCATGGTCAGGGTCACGGTCAGTGTTACGGTCAGGGTCACGATTAAGGTCAGGGTAAGGGGCAGGGGTAGGGTAAGGATCAGGGTCAGGGTCACTGTCATTGTCAGGATCAGGGTCAGGTCAGGTTTAGGGTCTGGGTCAGGGTCAGGGTCAGGGGTAGGTTTAGTTTCAGGGTCACGGTCAGGGTCCCGGTCAGGGTCAGAGTCAGGTTCAGGGTCACGGTTATGGTCAAGTTCAGGGTGTAGTTCAGAGTCAGGGTCAGCATCAGGGTCAGGATCAGCATAACGGTCATGGTCAGTGTCAGGGTCAGGGTCAGGGTCAGGGTGATGTTTAGTGTCAGCCTCAAGGTAAGGGTCAGGGTCAGGCCAGGGTGATGGTCAGGGTCAGGGTCACGGTATTTCTTAGAATCAGGGACAGGGTCAGTGTCAGGGTTAAGGTCAGGGTCAGGTTCAAGGTCAGGGTCAGGGTCAGAGTCAGGGTCAGGGTCAGGACAAGGGTTAGGGTCAGAGTGATTGTCCGGGTCAGTGTCAGGGGTAGAGTCAGCGTCAGGGCGAGGGTCAGGGTCAGGTTCAGGGTCAGGGTCAAGGTCAGGGTTAGGGTCAGGGTCAGTTTGAGGTTCAGGGTCACGGTCAGGGTCTCAGTCAGACTTAGTGTCAAGGTCATGTTCAGGGTCAGTGTCAGGGTAAGGGGTAGGGTCAGGTCTGGTTTAGTGTTAAGGTCAGGGTCAGACTTAGGGTCAGGGTAAGTGACAGGGTCAGGGTCAGTGTTAGGGCAAGGGTCAGGGTTAGGGTCAGGGTCAGGGTCAAGGTCATGATCAGGGTCACGGTCAGAATTAGGGTAAGGGTTAGGGTCACAGTCAGACTTAGGTTCAGGGTCAGTATCAGGTTCAGGGTCAGGACAGGTTTAGGATCAGGTTGAGGGTCTGGTTTAGTGTCAGGGTCAGGGACAGGGTCAGTGTCAGGGTCAAGGTCAGGGTCAGGGTGAGGGTCAGGGTCTCGGTCAGGGTCAAACTCAAGTTCATTGTGTAGGTCAGGGTCAGGGTTAGGGTCACAGTCAGGGATAGGGTCAGGGTTAGGGTCAGGGTCAGTGTCAGGTTCTGGGTCAGGTGTAGAGTCAGGGTCAGGGCCAGGGTCAGTGCCAAATTCAGGGTAACGATCAGGATAAGGGTCAGGGGTAGGGGCAGGATCAGGGTCAAGGTCAAGTTCAGCGTGTAGGTCAGGGTCAGGGTTAGGGTCATGGTCACATTTAGGGTCAGGGTTAGGGTCAGGGTCAGGGTCAGGTTCAGTGTGAGGTGTAGGGTCAGGGTCAGGGCCAGGGTCAGGGCCGAATTCAGGGTCACCATCAGGATTAGGGTCAGGGTCAGGGTCGGAATCAGGGCATTGTCAGGGTCAGGGTCGGGGTCAGGGTCAGGGTCAGCGTCAGACTCAGGGTCAGGCTCAGGGTTAGGCTCAGGGTTAAGTTCAGGGTCATGGTCATGGTTAGTGTCAAAATCCGTGTCAGGGTCACGTTTACGGTCAGTGTCAGGGTCCGGGTCAAAGTCAGTGTTAGGGTCAGTGTCAGAGTCAGGGTCAGGTTCAGATTTAGGGTCAGGGTCAGGGTCACAGTCAGGGTCACTGTCATGTTTAGGGTCAGGGTTTGGGTCAGGGTCAGGGTCAGGGTCAGGTTCAGGGTCAAGGTCAGACTTAGGGTCAGGGTCACGGTCAGGGTCGGGTTCAGGTTTAAAGACAGGGTCAGGTTCAGTGTCAAGGTCTGGGTCAGGGTCAGGTTCAGGGTTAGGGTAACAGTCCGGGTTAGGGTCAGGGTCAGGGTCAGGGTCAGGGTCAGGGCTAGTATTAGGTTCAGGGTCAGTATCAGGGTCACGGTCAGGGTCAGGGTCAGGGTCAGGGTCAGGATCAGGTTCAGAGTTAGAGTCAGGGTTAAAGTCAGGGTCAAGGTCAGTGTCACGGTCAGGGTTATGGTCAGGTTTAGGGTCAGGGTCAGTGTCAGGGTCAGGTGTAGGGTCATGGTCAGGGCCAGGGTCAGGGCCAAAGTAAGTGTGAGGGTCACGGTTAGCATCAGGGTCAGGGTCAGGATCAGAATCAGGGCATTGTCAGGGTCATGGTCAAGGTCAGGGTCAGGGTCTGTGTCAGGGTCAGCGTCAGGGTCAGGGTTAGGGTCAGGTTCAGGGTCAGGGTCAGGGTTAGGGTCAGGTTCAGGGTCAGGGTCAGGGACAGGGACAGGGTTAGTGTCAAAATCAGTGTCAGGGTCATATTTATGGTCAGTGTCAGGGTCAGGGTCAGGGTCTGGGTTAGGGACAGTGTCAGGATCAGGGTCATGTTCAGATTTAGTGTCAGGGTTAGGGTCAGGGTCAAGGTCAGGGTCAAGGTCAGATTTAGGGTCAGGGTCACGGTCAGGGTCGGGTTCAGGTTCAAAGACAGGGTCAGGTTCAGGGTCAAGGTCTGGGTCAGGGTCAGGTTCAGGGTTAGGGTAACAGTCAGGGTCAGGGTCTGGGTCAGGGTCAGGGTAGGGGTCAGGGCATTGTCAGGGTAGGGGTCAGGGTCAGGGTCAGGGTCACAGTAAGTGTTACGGTCAGGGTCACGATTAAGGTCAGGGTAAGGGGCAGGGGTAGGGTCAGGATCAGGGTCAGGGTCACTGTTAGTGTCAGGGTCAGGGTTAGGGTCACGGTCAGGGTCAGGGTCAGAATCAGGGTCACGGTTAGTGTCAGGGTTAGGGTCAGGGTCAGGGTCAGGTTCATGATCAGGGTCAGTGTCAGGGTTAGGGTTAATGTCAGGGTCAGGTTCAAGGTCAGGCTCAGGGTCACGTTCAGGGTCAGGGTCAGGGTCAAGTTCAGGGTCAGGGTCAGGGTCAAGGTTAGAGTCAGGGTGAGGTTTAGGGTCAGGGTCAGGGTCAGGGTCAGGTTCAGTGTTAGGGTCAGTGTCAGGGGTAGGATCAGGGTTAGGGTCATGGTCAGGTTCAGGGTCAGGGTCAGTGTCAGAGTAAATTTTTGGGTCAGGGTCAGTGTCAGGGTCAGGGTAAGGTCTGGTTTAGGGTCAGGGTCAGTGTCATTGTTAGGGTCAACATCAGGATTTGGTCAGGGTCAGGGTCAGTGTTAGTGTAAGGGTCAAGGTCAGGGTCAGTGTCAGGGTCATGATCAGGGTCAGGATCAAGGTCAGGTTCAGGGTCAGGGCGAGGGTCAGGTTCACGGTCAGGGTCACGGTCAGACATAGGGTCAGGTTCAGGATCAGGGTCAGGGTCAGGGTCAGGTTTAGGTTTAGGATCAGGGTCAGGGTCACAGTTAGGGTCAAGGTCAGGATCAGGGTCAGGGTCAGGGTCAGGTCAGGTTCAGTGTCAGGTTCAGGTTGTAGGTCAGGTTCAGGGTCAGGGTCAGAGTGAGGGTCAGGCTCAGGTCAGGGTTAGGGTCATGGTCAGTGTCAGGGTCAATGTCAGGGTTAGGGTCATGGTCAGTGTCAGTGTCAGGGTCAGGTTAAGGGTCAGGGTAAGGTTCAGGTTCAGGGTTAGGTTCAGGGTCAGATTCAGGGTCAGGGTCAGTGTTAGGTTCAGGGTCAGGGTCAAGGTCAAGGTCACGGTCAGATTTAGGGTCAGGGTCACGTTCAGGGTCAGGGTCAGTGTCACGGTCAGAATTTTTGGTCAGGGTCAAGGTTAGTGTCAGGGTAAGGTTAGGGTCAGGGTCAGGGCCGGGGTCAAGGTTAGGTCAGGTTTAGGGTCAGGGTCAGGGTCAGGATCAGGTTCAGAGTTAGGGTCAGGGTCAAGGTCAGTGTCACGGTCAGGGTTATGGTCAGGTTTAGGGTCAGGGTCAGTGTCAGGGTCAGGTGTAGGGTCTTGGTCAGGGCCAGGTTCAGGGCCAAATTAAGGGTCAGGGTCACGGTTAGCATCAGGGTCAGGGTCAGGATCGGAATCAGGGCATTGTCAGGGTCATGGTCAAGGTCAGGGTCAGGGTCTGTGTCAGGGTCAGCGTCAGACTCAGGGTCAGGGTTAGGGTCAGGTTCAGGGTCAGGGTCAGGGACAGGGTTAGTGTCAAAATCAGTGTCAGGGTCATGTTTATGGTCAGTGTCAGGGTCAGGGTCAGGGTCTGGGTTAGGGACAGTGTCAGGGTCAGGGTCAGGTTCAGATTTAGGGTCAGGGTTAGGGTCAGGGTCAAGGTCAGGGTCAGGGTTAGGTCCATGGTCAGGGACAGGGTCAGGTTCATGGTCAGGGTCAGGGTCACGGTCAGACGTAGGATCAGGTACAGGGTCAGGGTCAATGTTAGGGTCTGTGTCAGGATCAGGGTCAGGGTCAGGGTCAGTGTTAGGGTCAGTGTCAGGATCAGGGTCAGGGTCATGGTCAGACTTAGGGTCAGGGTCAGGGTCAGGGTTAGGGTCACGGTCAGGGTCAGGGTCAGCGTCAGGGTCTGGGTTAGGTTCAGGGTCGGGGAAAGTGTCAGGGTCAGGGTCATGGTTAGGGTTAGGGTCAAGTTCAGGGTCATGGTCAGGGTCACGGTCAGTGTTACAGTCAGGGTCACGATTAAGGTCAGGGTAAGGGGCAGGGGTAGGGTCAGGATCAGGGTCAGGGTCACTGTCAGGGTCAGGGTCAGGGTCATGTCATGTTTAGGGCCACGGTCAGGGTCAGGGTCAGGGGTAGGGTTAGGTTCAGGGTCAGTATCAGTGTTAGGGTCATGGTCAGGGTCAGGTCAGGTTTAGGGTCAGGGTCAGGGTCAGGGTCAGGGGTAGGGTTAGTTTCAGGGTCACGGTCAGGGTCCCGGTCAGGGTCAGAGTCAGGGTTAGGGTCACGGTTATGGTCAAGTTCAGGGTGTAGTTCAGAGTCAGGGTCCACATCAGGGTCAGGATCAGCGTAACGGTCAGGGTCAGTGTCAGGGTCAGGGTCAGGGTCAGGGTGATGTTCACGGTCAGGGTCAAGGTCAGGGTCAGGGTCAAGGTTAGAGTCAGGGTGAGGTTCAGGGTCAGGGTCAGGGTCAGGTCAGGTTTAGTGTCAGTGTCAGTTTCAGTGTTAGGGTCAGGGTCAGGGGTAGGATCAGGGTTAGGATCATGGTCAGTGTCAGGGTCTGGGTCAGGTCTGGTTTAGGGTCAGGGTCAGTGTCATTGTTAGGGTCAGCATCAGGGTTTGGGTCAGGGCCAGGGTCAGTGTTAGTGTCAGGGTCAGGGTCAGTGTCAGGGTCATGATCAGGGTTAGGGTCAAGGTCAGGTTCAGGGTCAGGGCGAGGGTCAGGTTCACGGTAAGGGTCACGGTCAGACATAGGGTCAGGTTCAGGGTCACTGTCAGTGTCAGGGTCAGGGTCAGGTTTAGTGTCAGGGTCAGGGTAAAAGTTAGGGTCAAGGTCAGGGTCAGGTCAGGTTCAGTGTCAGGTTCAGGTTGAAGGTCAGGGTCAGGGTCAGGTTCAGAGTGAGGGTCAGGGTCAAATCAGGTTTAGGGGCAGGGTCAGGGTCAGGGTCAGGGTCAGGGTTAGCGTCATGGTCAGTGTCAGTGTCAGGGTCAGGTTAAGGGTCAGGGTAAGGGTCAGGGTCAGGGTTAGGTTCAGGGTCAGATTCAGGGTCAGGGTCAGGGTCAGTGTTAGGTTCAGGGTCAGGGTCAAGGTCAAGGTCATGGTCAGATTTAGGTTCAGGTTCACGTTCAGGGTCAGGGTCAGTGTCACTGTCAGAATTTTGGGTCAGGGTCAAGGTTAGTGTCAGGGTGAGGTTTAGGGTCAGGGTCAGGGCCGGGGTCAGGGTCAGGTCAGGTTTAGTGCCAGGATCAGGGTCAGGGTAAGGGTCTGGATCAGGGTCAGGGTCAGGGGTAGTGTTAGGTTCAGGGTCAGTATCAGGGTCACGGTCAGGGTTAGGGTCAGGGTCAGGGTCAGGGTCAGGGTCAAGGTCAGTGTCACGGTCAGGGTTATGGTCAGGTTTATGGTAAGGGTCAGTGTCAGTGTCAGGGGTAGGGTCAGGGTCAGGGTCAGGTTCAGTGTTGGAATCAGGGCATTGTCAGGGTCAGGGTCAGGGTCAGGGTCAGGGTCAGTGTCAGGGTCAGCGTCAGACTCAGGGTCAGGGTCATGGTTATTTTCAGGTTCAGGGTCAGGGTCAGGGACAGGGTTAGTGTCAAAATCCGTGTCAGGGTCACGTTTAGGGTCAGGGTCAGGGTCAGGGTCAGGGTTAGGGACAGTGTCAGGGTCAGGGGCAGGGGCAGGTTCAGATTTAGGGTCAGGGTCAGAGTCAGGGTCACGGTCAGGGTTAGGTTCAGGGTCAGGTTCAGGGTCAGCGTCAGGTTCAGATTTAGGGTCATGGTTAGGGTCAGGGTCAGAGTCAGGGTCAGTGTTAGTGTCAGTGTCAGGATCAGGGTCAGGGTCATGGTCAGGGTTAGGGTCACGGTCAGGGTCAGGGTCAGCGTCAGGGTCTGGGTTAGGGTCAGAGTCGGGGAAAGTGTCAGGGTCAGGGTCAGGGTCAGGTTCAGGTCAGGTTTAATGTCAGGGTTAGGGTCATTGTTAGTGTCAGGGTCAGGGGCAAGTTCAGAGTTAATATCAAGGTTAGTGTTAGGGTCAGGGTCAGGTTTAGGGTCAGGGTCAGGGTTAGAGTCAGGTTCAGATTCAGGTTCAGGGTCAGTGTCAGGGTCACGGTCAGCGTCAGGGTCAGGGTTAGGTTCAGGGTCAGGGACAGGTTCAGGGTTAGGTTCAGGTTTAGGGTCAGGGTCCAAGTCAGTGTTAGAGTCAGGGTCAGGGTCAGGGTTAGGTTCAGGGTCAGCGTCAGAGTCAGGTTCATAGTTAGGGTCAGGTTCAGGGTCAGGGTCAAAGTCACGGTCAGGGTTAAGGGTCAGGGTCAGGGTCAGGGTAGGTGTCAGGGTCACGGTCAGGGTCAGGGTTAGGGTCAAGTTCAGGGTCTGTGTCAGGGTCACGGTCAGTGTTACGGTCAGGGTCACAATTAAGGTCAGGGTAAGGGACAGGGGTAGCGTCAGAATCAGTGTCACGGTCATTGTCAGGGTCAGGGTCAGGGTCAGGTCAGGTTTAGGGTCAGGGTCAGAGTCAGGGTCAGGGTTAGGGTTATGTTCAGGGTCAGGGTCCGGGTCACGGTCAGGGTCAGGGTCAGGGTCAGGGTCAGGGTCAATGTCAGGGTTAGGGTAAGAGTCAGGATCAGGGTCAGGATCATGGTTTGGTCAGGTTGAGGGTCAGGGTCATGGTCAGGGTCTGATTCAGGTGTAGGGTCAGGGTCAGGGTAAAATTCAGAATTAGGGACAGGGTCATGGTCAGGTTCCGGGGTAGGGCACTGTCAGACTTAGGGTCAGGATAAGTGTCAGGGTCAGGGTCAGGGTAAGGGTTAGGGTCAGGTTCATGGTCAGTGTTATGGTCAGGTTCAGGGTCAGAGTCAGGGTCAGGTGTACGGTCAGGGTCAGGTTCAGGGTCAGACTCAGCGTCAAAGTCAGGGTCTGGGTCAGGTTCAGGGTCAGGGTCAGGTTCAAGGTCAGGGTCAGGGTCAGGGTCAGAATCAGGGTCACAGTCAGGGTCAGGGTCAGGGTCACAGTCAGGGTCAGGTTCAGGGTCAGTGTCAGGGTCAGGGTCAGGGTCAGGGTTATGGTCAAGTTCAGGGTGTAGGTCAGGTTCAGGGCCAGGGTCAGGGTCAGGGACACGGTCACAGTCAGACTTAGGGTAAGGGTCACGGTCAGGGTCAGGGTCAGGTTCAGGGTTAGGTTCAGTGTCAGGGTCAGTGTCAGGGTCACTCTCAGGGTTAGGGTCAGGGTCAGGGTCAGCATCAGGTTCAGGATCAGCGTAACGGTCAAAGTCAGTGTCAGGGTCAGGGTCAGGGTGATGTTCAGGGTCAGGGTCAAGGTCAGGGTCAGGGTCAAGGTCAGGGTCAGGGTCAGGGTTACGGTAAGACTTAGAATCAGGGACAGGGTCAGGGTCATGGTTAAGTTCAGGGTCATGTTCAAGTTCAGGGTCAGGGTCAGGTTTAGGGTCAGGGTCAGGGTAAGGGTTAGGGTCAGGGTGAGGGTTAGGGTCAGGGTCACGGTCAGGGTTAGAGTCAGGATCAGGGTCAGGGTCAAGGTCAGGATCAGCGTAACTGTCAGGGTCAGTGTCAGTGTCAGGGTCAGTTTCAGTGTGATGTTCAGGGTCATGGTCGCGGTCAGACTTAAGATCAGGGACAGGGTCAGGGTAAGGGTTAAGGTCAGGGTCAAAGTCAGGGTCAGGGTCAGGGTCAAGGTCAGTGTTAGTGTCTGGGTCAGGGTCAGGGTTAGGGTCACGGTCAGGTTCACGGTCAGTGTCAGGGTCAGGGTTAGAGTCAGGGTCGGGGAAAGGGTCAGGGTTAGGGTCAGGGGTAGGGTCATGTTCAGGGTCAGGGTTAGGGTCAGGATCAGGGTCAGGGTTAGGGTCAGGTTCAAGTCAGGTTTAGGTTCAGGGTCAGGGTCAGGGTAAGGATTAGGGTCAGGGTCAGAGTCAGGTTCAGGGTTAGTGTCAAGGTCAGGGTCAGTGTCAGGGTCAGGTTTAGGATCAGGGTCTGGTACAGGGGTAGGATCAGGTTCAGAGTCAGGGTCAGGATCAGTGTCAGGGTCACGGTCAGCGTCAGGATCAGGGTGAGGATCAGAGTCGGGGACAGGGTCAGCTTTAGGGTCAGGGTTAGTGTCAGGGTCAGGGTTAGGGGCAGGGTCAGCTTCAGGGTCAGCTTCAGGGTCAGGGTTAGGGTCCGTGTCAGGGTCAGGTTCAGGGTTATGGTCAGGGTCAGGGTCAGGTCAGTTTTAGGGACAGGGTCAGGTTCAGTTTCAGGCTTAGTATCAGGGTCAGGTCAGGGTCACGTTCAGGGTCTTGTTTAGGGTCAGGGTCAGGGTCAGGTTGAAGTTCAAGGTCAGGGTAAGGGTAAGGGTCAGGGTCATGGTCAGGGTCAGGGTCAGGTAAGGGTCAGGGTCAATGTCAGGGTCAGGCTCAGGCTCAGGCTCAGGGTTAGGGTCACGGTCACACTTATGGTCAGGGACAGGGACAGGGTCAGTGTGAGGGTCAGGGTCAGGGCCACGGTCAGGGTCAGGGTTAGGGTCAGGGTCATGGTCAGGGTGAGGGTCAGGGTTAGGGTCAGGGTGAGGGTCAGGGTCAGAATCAGGGTCAATGTCAGGTTCAAGATCAGGTTCAGGATCAGGTCAGGTTTAGGGTCAGGGTCAGGGTTAGGGTTAGTGTCAGGTGTAGGGTCAGGGTCAGGGCCAGGGTCAGTGTCAGGGTCAGGTTCAGGGTTTTTGGTCAGATTAAGTTTCAGGGTCAAATTCAGTGTTAGGGTCAGGGTGATATTCAGGGTCAGGGTCAGGCCATGGTGAGGGTCAGGGTCACGGTCACGTTAAGACTTAGAATCAGGGACAGGGTCAGGGTCAGGGTTAAGGTCAGGGTCAGGTTCAAGGTCAGGGTCAGGGTCAGGTTCAGGGTCAGGGTGAGGGTCAGGTTTAGGTTCAGGGTCAGGATCAGGTTCTCGGTCAGGGTCAGGGTCAGGGTCAGGGTCAGGTTCAAGGTCAGGGTCAGGGTCAGGGTCAGGTCAGGTTTAAGGTCAGGGTTAGGGTCAGGGTCAGGGTCAGGGTCAGGGTCAGGGTCAGGGTCAGGGTCAGAGTTAGGTTTAGGTCATGGTCAGGGTCAGGGTCACGTTCAGATTTAGGTTGAGGGTCAGGGTCAGTGTCAGGGTCACTCTCAGTGTTAGGGTCAGTGTCAGTGTCAGGGTCAAGGTCAGGGTGATGTCCAGGGTCAGGGTCAAGGTCAGGGTCAGGGTCAGGCCAGGGTGAGGGTCAGGGTCACGGTCACGGTAAGACTTAGAATCAGGGACAGGGTCAGGGTCATGGTTAAGTTCAGGGTCAGGTTCAAGGTCAGGGTCAGGGTCAGGGTCAGGTTTAAGTTCAGGGTCAGGTTCGGGGTCAGGGTCAGGGTCAGGGTCAGGGTCAGTGTCATGGTTAGGGTAAGGATTAGGGTCAGGGTGAGGTTCAGGGTCAGGGTCAGGGTTAGAGTAAAGGTCAGTTTCATGGTCAAGGTCAGGGTGAGGGTCAGGGTCAGGGTCACGGTCAGGTCAGGGTCTGGGTCATGGTCACACTTAGGTTCAGGGTCAGTGTCAGGGTCACGGGCAGGTAAGGTTTAGGATCAGGGCGAGGGTCAGGGTCAGGGTCAAGGTCAGGGGTAGGTTCAGGGTCAGTGTTAGTGTAAGGGTCAAGGTAAGGGTCAGTATCAGGGTCATGGTGAGGGCCAGGGTCAAGATCAGGTTCAGGGTCAGGGCGAGGATCATGTTCACAGTCAGGGTCACGGTCAGACTTAGGGTCAGGTTCAGTGTCACGGTCACAGTCAGGGTCAGGTTTAGGGTCAGGGTCAGGGTCAAGGTTAGGGTCAATGTCAGGGTCAGGTTCAGATCAGGTTCAGTGTCGGGGTCGGGGTCAGGGTCAGGGTCATGGTCAGGGTTAGTGTCAAAATCAGTGTCAGGGTCACGTTTAGGGTCAGTGTCAGGGTTCGGGTCAAAGTCAGTGTTAGGGTCAGTGTCAGAGTCAGGTTCAGGTTCAGATTTAGGGTCAGGGTCAGGGTCAGAGTCAGGGTCACGGTCAGGGTTAGGGTCAGGGTTAGGGTCAGGGTCAGGGAGATATTCAGTGTCAGGATTAAGTCAGGGTCAAGGTCAGGGTCAGGGTCAGGTTCAGGTCAGGTTTAGGGTCAGGGTCAGGGCTAGTATTAGGTTCAGGGTCAAGTTCAGGGTCAGGGCAGGGTCATTGTCAGGGTCAGAGTCAGGGTCAGGGTCACGGTCAGACTTAGGGTCAGGGTCAGTGTCGGGGTTAGGATAAATGTCAGGGTCAGGGTCAGCTTCAGGGTCAGTGTTAGGTTCTGGGGCACGGTTAGGGTCAGGGTAAGGGGCAGGAGTAGGGTCAGGTTCAGGGTTAGGGTCAGGGTTAGTGTCAGGGTCAGGGTCAGGTCACGTTCAGGGTCAGGATCAGGGTCAGGGTCAAGGTTAGGGTTAGGATCAGGGTCAGGGTCAGGATCACCATCAGCGTCAAGGTCAGGGTCAGGGTCAGGGTCAGGGTCATGTCAGGTTTAGGGTCACGGTCAGGGTCAGGGTCAGGGGTAGGGTTAGGTTCAGGGTCAGTATCAGTGTTAGGGTCATGGTCAGGGTCAAGGTCAGGGTCAGGGTCAGGGTCAAGGTCAAACTAAGTTCAGGGTCACGGTCAGGGACGGGTTCATGTTCAAAGACAGGGTCAGGTTCAGGGTAAAGTTCTGGGTCAGGGTCAGGTTCAGGGATAGGGTAACAGTCAGGGTTAGGGTCAGGGTCAGGGTTAGGTCAGGTTTAGGGTCAGGGTCAGGGTCAGGGTCAGAATCAGCGTTAGGGTCAAAATCAGTGTAAGGGTCAGGTTTAGGTTCAGCGTCAATATCAGGGTCAGGGTCAGGGTTAGGGTCAGGGTCAGGGTCAAAATCAGTGTCATGGTCAAAGTCAGGTTCAGGGTCAGGGTCAGGGTCAGGGTCACGGTCCGACTTAAGGTCAGGGTCAGCATCAGGGTCAGGGTCAGGTTCAGGGTCAGGTTTAGGGTAAGATTCAGGGTCAGGATCAGGGTCAGGGTTAGGTTAGGTTTAGGGTCAGGGTCAGGGCCAGCTTCAGGGTCAGGGTCAGGGTAAGGGTCAGGCT
Source organism: Clangula hyemalis (assembly GCA_963989345.1). The sequence goes on along the minus strand of OZ022456.1, from coordinate 2,474,634 downwards.
CACGGTCAAGGTCAGGTTCAGGGTGAGAATCAGGGTTAGGGTCAGAGTCACGGTCAGACTTAGGGTCAGGGTCACGGTCAGGGTGAGGTTCAGGGTGAGAGTCAGGGTTAGGTTCAGGTTCAGGGTCATTGTCAGGGTCAGGTTCAGAGTTAGGGTCAGGGTCAGGGTCAGGTTCATGATCAGGGTCAGGGTCAGGGTCAGGGTTAGTGTTAGGGTCAGGGTCAGGTGTAGGATCAGGTTCAGGGCCAGGGTCAGGGTCAGGGTCAGTGTTAGGGTCAGGGTCAGGTTCAGGGTCATGGTCAGGGTCAGGATCTGGGTTAGGTTCAGGGACAGGGTCAGGTTCAGGGTTTGGGACAGGGTCAGGTTTAGGGTCAAGGTCAGGGTCAGGGTCAGGGTCACAGTCAGGATAAATTTCAGGGTCAGGGTCAGGGTCAGGGTCAGGGTTAGGGTCAGAATCAGGTTCAGGGTCAGTGGCAGAATAAATTTCAGGGTCAGGGTCAGTGTCAGGGTCAGGGTCAGTTCAGGTTTAGGGTCAGGGTCAGTGTCATTGTTATGTCAGCATCAGGGTTTGGGTCAGGGTCAGGTTCAGTGTCAGGGTGATGTTCAGTGTCAGGGTCAGGTTTAGGGTCAGGGTCAGGGTCAAAAGTAGGGTCAAGGTCAGGGTCAGGGTCAGGTCAGGTTCAGTGTCAGGTTCAGGCTGAAGGTGAGGGTCAGGGTCAGGGTCAGAGTGAGGGTCAGGGTCAGGTCAGGCTTAGGGGCAGGGTCAGTGTCAGGGATAGGGTCAGGGTCATGGTCAGTTTTAGGTTCAGGTCAGGGTCAAGGTCAAGGTCACTGTCATATTTAGAGCTAGGGTAACGTTCAGTGTCAGGGTAAGGGTCACGGTCAGAATTTTGGGTCAGGGTCAAGGTTAGTGTCAGGGTGAGGTTAAGGGTCAGGGTCAGGGCCGGGGTCAAGGTTAGGTCAGATTTAGGGTCAGGGTCCAGGTCAGTGTCAGGGTTAGGGACAGTGTCAGGGTTAGGGACAGTGTCAGGGTCAGGGTCAGATTTAGGGTCAGGGTAAAAGTCAGGGTCACGGTCAGGGTTAGGTTCAGGGTTAAGTTTAGTGTCAGGGTCAGGGTCAGGTTCAGATTTAGGATCAGGGTTAGGGTCAGGGTAAAGGTCAGGGTCAGGGTCAGGGTCAGGGTCAATGTCAGGGTGAGGTTCAGGGTGAGAGTCAGGGTTAGGTTCAGGTTCAGGGTCATTGTCAGGGTCAGGTTCAGAGTTAGGGTCAGGGTCAGAATCAGGGTCACGGTCAGTGTCAGGGTTAGGGTCAGGGTCAGGGTCAGGTTCATGATCAGGGTCAGTGTCAGGGTTAGGGTTAATGTCAGGGTCAGGGTCAATGTCAGGGTCAGGGTCACGTTCAGGGTCAGGGTCAGGTTCAAGGTCAGGGTCAGGGTCAAGATTAGAGTCAGGGTGAGGTTTAGGGTCAGGGTCAGGGTCAGGGTCATGTCAGGTTTAGGGTCAGGATCAGGGTCAGTGTCAGTGTCAGTGTTAGAGTCAGGGTCAGGGTCAGGGTCAGGATCAGGTTCAGGGTCAGGGTCAGGGTCAAGTTCAGGTTCAAATTCCGGGTCAGGTTCAGAGTCATGGTCAGGGTCAGGATCTGGGTTAGGTTCAGGGACAGGGTCAGGTTCAGGGTCAGGGACAGGGTCTGGTTTATGGTCAAGGTCAGGGTCAGGGTCAGGGTCAGGGTCAAGGTCAGGGTTAGGGTCAGAATCAGGTTCAGGGTCAGTGTCAGAATAAATTTCAGGGTCAGGGTCAGTGTCAGGGTCAGGGTCAGGTCAGGTTTAGGGTAAGGGTCAGTGTCATTGTTAAGGTCAGGGTTTGGGTCAGGGTCAGGGTCAGTGTCAGGGTCATGATCAGGGTCAGGGTCACGGTCAGGGTCAAAGGTAGGGTCAAGGTCAGGGTCAGGTCAGGTTCAGTCTCAGGTTCAGGCTGAAGGTGAGGGTCAGAGTCAGGGTCAGACTGAGGGTCAGGGTCAGGTCAGGCTTAGGGTCAGGGTCAGGGTCATGGTCAGTTTTAGGTTCAGGTCAGGGTCATGGTCAAGGTCACTGTCATATTTAGAGTCAGGGTAACGTTCAGTGTCCGGGTAAGGGTCACGGTCAGAATTTTGGGTCAGGGTCAAGGTTAGTGTCAGGGTGAGGTTAAGGGTCAGGGTCAGGGCCGGGGTCAAGGTTAGGTCAGGTTTAGGGTCAGGGTCCGGGTCAGTGTCAGGGTTAGGGACAGTGTCAGGGTTAGGGACAGTGTCAGGGTTAGGGACAGTGTCAGGGTCAGGGTCAGATTTAGGGTCTGGGTAAAAGTCAGGGTCACGGTCAGGGTTAGGTTCAGGGTCAGGGTCAGTGTCAGGGTCAAGGTCAGGGTCAGGGTCAGTGTCACGGTCAGGGTTAGGGTCAGGGTCAAGGTCAGGGTCAGGGTCAGGGTCAGGGTCAGGGCCAGGTTCAGATTTAGGGTCAGGGTTAGGGTCAGTGTCAAGGTCAGGGTCAGGGTCAGAGTCAGGGTCAGGTTCACGGTCAGGGTCAAGGTCAAGTTCAGGTTGTAGGTCAGGGTCAGGGTTAAGTTCAGTCTAAGGGTCAGGGTCAGGGTCATTGTCAGGGTCAGTATCAGGGTCAGGGTCAAAGTCAAGTTCAGTTGTAGGGTCAAGGTCAGGGTCAGGGTCAGAGTCAGGGTCAGGGCCAGGGTCAGTGCCAAATTCAGGGTCACGATCAGGATTAGGGTCAGGGTCAGGGTCAAAGTCAAGTTCAGTTGTAGGGTCAAGGTCAGGGTCAGGGTCAGAGTCAGGGTCAGGGCCAGGGTCAGTGCCAAATTCAGGGTCACGATCAGGATTAGGGTCAGGGTCAGGGTCAGGGTCAGGGTTGGAGTCAGGGCATTGTCAGGGTCAGGTTCGGGGTCTTGGTCAGGGTCAGGGTCAGGGTCAGGTTTAGGGTCAGGGTCAGGGTCAGTTTCAGGGTCAGGGTCAGTGTCAGGGTCAGGGTCAGGGTCAAGTTCAGTTGTAGGGTCAATTTCAGGGTCAGGGTCAGGGTCAGTGTCAGGGTCAGGGTCAGGGTCTGGGTCAGGGTCAAGGTCAAGTTCAGGGTGTTGGTCAGTGTCAGGGTTAGGTTTAGTGTCATAGTCAGGGGTTCAGTTTCAGAGTTAGGGTCAAGGTCAAGGTCAGGGTCAGGTTCAGGTCAGGTTTAGGGTCAGGGTCAGGGTCACGGTCAGGGTCAGGGTCAGAATCAGGGTCACGGTCAGGTTCAGGGTTAGGGTCCGGGTCAGTGTCAGGGTCAGGGTCAGGTCAGGTTCAGGGTGAGGGTAATGGTCAGGGTCAGGGTCAGGTTCAGGGTCAGGGTCAGGGTCACCATCGGTGTCAAGGTCAGGGTCAGGGTCAGGGTCAGGGTCATGTCAGGTTTAGGGTCATGGTCTGGGTCAGGGTCAGGGGATAGTGTTAGGTTCAGGGTCAGGGTCAGTGTTAGGGTCAGGGTCAGGGTCAGGGTCAAGGTCAGACTTAGGGTCAGGGTCACGGTCTGTGTCGGGTTCACGTTCAAAGACAGGGTCAGGTTCAGGGTCAAGGTCTGGGTCAGGGTCAGGTTCAGGGTTAGGGTAACAGTCAGGGTCAGGGTCAGGGTCAGGGTAGGGGTCAGGGCATTGTCAGGGTAGGGGTTAGGGTAAGGGTCAGTTTCAGGGTTAGGGTCAAGGTCAGACTTAGGGTCAGGGTCACGGTCAGTGTTACGGTCAGGGTCACGATTAAGGTCAGGGTAAGGGGCAGGGGTAGAGTCAGGATCAGGGTCAGGTTCACTGTCAGGGTCAGGGTCAGGGTTAGGGTCACGGTCAGTGTCAGGGTTGTTAAAAATTGCTCAGTGTTCAAAATAGGTTTAAATAAGAAAATAGGATTTATTAAGAGAATAGAGGTAAGCAAACAGCGCTGGGTGCACCGGGAGTCTCCGCTCCACCAGGACGCACACCAGCCACATCAAGTAACCGATTTTTATACTCCTAGACTAATACATATTCATTACTACTTCTAAAAAAAATAGGTTATTCTAATTAGCTTCCGGGGTCCAGTCCCTCCTACTGGAGCATGCGCGTCAGTCTCCGGTGGTCCCTCTGGGGGTTTTTCATGCTGAAGGCTAGTAGTCTTCCTCTCCAAGTTTTTTTCTTGTCCTTCCCCTTTGTACTCCTTTGGCACCGTGTCAAGTTTATACAGCATCCCCTGCAGGTCTTGTCTCCTAGCCGTCCTTCAGCTTCCTTTTTTTCTTCTTCTTAATCTCTTGGACTCCTGGCCAGATATCAGAGGCCCGCATAGTGTTCCATAACAGTCACTAGTTGTTATCAGCTATTCCGAGGCTCCCAGACATCAAAGAAGTCATACAAACACAAATAGCTTTCTTATTGACACTTCACAAGTAATTAAAACATTCCCTACCAGCTACTTACAGGGACAGTCACACCTATAGCCGTGTTAAGTTAATTTCGAAGAAGACAAAACAATAGGAAAAAGGCTGTAACTGCTAGAAATAGAAATCCGGAATAACAAAAGCAAACAAGCTCAAGAATTTGAGGAGTATTTTCTGAAGACTTGATAAATTGACTAGAATGAGGGGGAGACTGGGACACACTGCATCTGTGGTTCAGGAATCTGGCTGCCATTGCAGGGCCCCGAAGCAGACAGAAGCAGACAGGACTATTCTTTATGGACACGAATTGTTAAAATATTCCTCACAGGGTTAAGGTCAGGGTCAGGGTCAGGTTCATGATCAGGGTCAGTGTCAGGGTTAGGGTTAATGTCAGGGTCAGGGTCAGGGTCAGGGTCAGGATCACGGTCAGGGTCAGGGTCAGAATCAGGGTCACGGTCAGGTTCAGGGTTAGGGTCCGGGTCAGTGTCAGGGTCAGGGTCAGGTCAGGTTCAGGGTGAGGGTAATGGTCAGGGTCAGGGATAGGGTTAGGGTCAGGGTCAGGGTCAGGGTCACCATCAGCGTCAAGGTCAGGGTCAGGGTCGGGGTCATGTCAGGTTTAGGGTCATGGTCAGGGTCAGGGTCAGGGGATAGGGTTAGGTTCAGGGTCAGGGTCAATGTTAGGGTCAGGGTCAGGGTCAGGATCAGGGTCAGGGTCAGGGTCAAGGTCAGACTTAGGGTCAGGGTCACGGTCAGGGTCGGGTTCACGTTCAAAGACAGGGTCAGGTTCAGGGTCAAGGTCTGGGTCAGGGTCAGGTTCAGGGTTAGGGTAACAGTCAGGGTCAGATTCAAGGTAGGGGTCAGGGCATTGTCAGTGTAGGGGTCAGGGTCAGGGTCAGGGTCAGGGTTAGGGTCAAGGTCAGGGTCAGGGTCAGGGTCACGGTCAGTGTTACGGTCAGGGTCACGATTAAGGTCAGGGTAAGGGGCAGGGTTAGAGTCAGGATCAGGGTCAGGTTCACTGTCAGGGTCAGGGTCAGGGTTAGGGTCACGGTCAGGGTCAGGGTCAGAATCAGGGTCACGGTCAGTGTCAGGGTTAAGCTCAGGGTCAGGGTCAGGTTCATGATCAGGGTCAGTGTCAGGGTTAGGGTTAATGTCAGGGTCAGGGTCAAGGTCAGGGTCAGGGTCAGGTTCATGATCAGGGTCAGTGTCAGTGTTAGGGTTAATGTCAGGGTCAGGGTCAAGTTCAGGCTCAGGGTTAGAGTCAGGGTGAGGTTTAGGGTCAGGGTCAGGGTCAGGGACAGGGTCAGTGTCAGGGACAGGGTCAGGGTTAGGGTCAGGGTCAGGGTCATGTTCAGGGTTAGGGTCAGGATCCAGTTCAGGGTCAGAGTAAGTGTCAGGGTCAGTGTCAGGGTCAAGGTCAGGGTCAGGGTCAGGGTCAGGGTGAGGGTCAGGTTCACGGTCAGGGTCAAGGTGAAGTTCAGGGTGTAGGTCAGGGTCAGGGTTAAGTTCAGTCTAAGGGTCAGGGTCAGGGTCAGGTTCCGAGTTAGGGTCAGGGTCAGTGTCAGGGTCAGGGTCACCGTCAGGGATAGGGTCAGGGTTAGGGTCAGGGTCAGGGTCAGGGTCAGGTGTAGAGTTAGGGTCAGGGCCAGGGTCAGTGCCAAATTCAGGGTCACGATCAGGATTAGTGTCAGGGTCAGGGTCAGGGTCAGGGTTGGAGTCTGGGCATTGTCAGGGTCAGGTTTGGGGTCTGGGTCAGGGTCAGGGTCAGGGTCAGGTTTAAGGTCAGGGTCAGGGTCAGGGTCACGGTCAGGGATAGGGTCAGGTTTAGGGTCAGGGTCAGGGTCAGGGTCAGGTTTAGGGTCAGGGTCAGGGTAAGGGTCACGGTCAGGGATACGGTCAGGGTTAGGGTCAGGGTCAGGGTCAGGGTCAGGGTTAGTGTCAGAAACAGGGTAAGGGTCACGGTCAGGGTCAAGGTCAAGGTCAGGGTCAGAATCAGGGTCAGGTTTAGGGTCAGGGTCAGTGTCAATGTCAAGGTCAAGGTCAGGGTCAAGGTCAAGTTCAAGGTCACGGTTAGGGTCAAGGTCAAGGTCAGGGTCAGGGTCATGGTCAGGGTCAATGTAAAGGTCAGGGTCAGGGTCAGGGTCAAGGTCAAGGTCAAGGTCGGGTTCAGGGTCAGGGTCAGGGTTAGGATAATGGTAAAGGTCAAAGTAAAGTTCAGGGTCAGGGTCAAGGTCACGTTAAGATTAAGGTTCAGGGTCTGTGTTAGATTCAGGGTCAGTGTCACGGTCAGGTTAAAGGTCAAGGTACAGTTCAAGGTCAAGTTCAGGGCCAGGGTCATGTTCAGGGTTAGGGTCAGGATCCAGTTCAGGGTCAGGGTTAGGGTCAGGGTCAGGTTCCGAGTTAGGGTCAGGGTCAGGGTCAAGGTCAGGGTCAGGGTCATGGTCAGGGTCAGAGTCAGGGTCAGGGTCACGGTGTAGACTTAGGGTCAGGGTCAGGGTCGGGGTAAGGATAAATGTCAGGGTCAGGGTCAGCTTCAGGGTCAGTGTTAGGGTCAGGGTCACGGTTAGGGTCAGGGTCAGGGTCTGGGTCAGGGTCAGAGTCAGAGTCAGGGCTAGGGTCAGGGTTAGGGTCAGGGTCAGGTTCAGGGTCAGGGTTAGGTTCAGAAACAGGGTAAGAGTCAGGGTCAGTGTCAACGTCAAGGTCAAGGTCAGGGTCAAGGTCAAGTTCAAGGTCAGGGTTAGGGTCAAGGTCAAGGTCAGTGTCAGGGTCATGTTCAGGGTCAAGGTAAAGGTCAGGGTCTGTGTCAGGGTCAAGGTCAAGGTCAGGGTCAGGTTCATGGTCAGGGTCAAGGTAAAGGTCAGGGTCAGGGTCAGTGTCAAGGTCAGCATCATGGTCAGGGTCAGGGTCAGGGTCAGGTTCAGTGTTAGGGTCAGGGTCAGGGTCAAGGTTAGGGTCAATGTCAGGGTCAGGTTCAGGGTCAGGTCAGGTTCAGTGTCATGATCACGTCAGGGTTAGGTTTAGTGTCAGGGTCATGTTCAAGGTTAGGTTCAATGTCAGGATCAGGTCAGGTTCAATGTCAGGGTCAGGGTCAGAGTCAGTGTCAGGGTCAGGGTCAAGGTCAGGGTCAATGTCAGGATCAGGTCAGGGTCAATGTCAGGGTCAGGGTCAGGGTCAGTGTCAGGGTCATGTTCATGGTCAGGGTCAAGGTCAGGTTCAGAGTCAGGGTGAGGGTCATGGTCACGGTCAGGGTCATGGTCAGACTTAGGGTCAGGTTCAGTGTCACGGTCAGGGTCAGGGTCAGGGTCAGGTTTAGGGTCAGGGTCAGGGTCAGGGTCAGGGTCAGGTTTAAGGTCAGTGTCAGGGTCAGGGTCACGGTCAGGGATAGGGTCAGGGTTAGGGTCAGGGTCAGGGTTAGGGTCAGGGTCAGGGTCAGGGTCAGGTTTAGGGTCAGGGTCAGGGTTAGGGTCACGGTCAGGGATAGGGTCAGGGTTAGGGTCAGGGTCAGGGTCAGGGTCAGGGTTAGGGTCAGAAACAGTGTAAGGGTCAGGGTCAGGGTCAAGGTCAAGGTCAGGGTCAGAATCAGGGTCAGGTTTAGGGTCAGGGTCAGTGTCAATGTCAAGGTCAAGGTCAGGGTCAAGGTCAATTTCAAGGTCACAGTTAGGGTCAAGGTCAAGGTCAGGGTCAGGGTCATGGTCAGGGTCAAGGAAAAGGTTAGGGTCAGGGTCAGGGTCAGGTTAAGGGTCAAGTTCAGGGTCAGGGGTAGGGTCAGGCTCAGGGTCAGGTGCACTTTCAGGGTCACGTTCAGACTTAGGTTCAGGGTCTTGGTCAGGTTCAAGTTCAGTGACAAGGTCATTGTCAAGGTCAAGGTCAAGTTCAAGGTCAAAGTCAGGGTCAGGTTCAGGGTCAGTGTCCGGTTCAGGTTCAGTGTCAGGGTCAGGGACAGGTTCAGAATCAGGGTCAGGGTCAAGGTCAGGATTAGGTTCATGGTCAGGGTCAGGGTTAGGGTCAGGGTTAGGGTCAGGTCAGAGTCAGGGTCAAATTCAGACTTAAGGTCATGGCAATGTTCAATGTCAGGGTCAGGGGTAGAGTCAGGGTCAGGGTAAGGGTTAGGTTCATGATCAGGTTCTGGGTCAGGGTCAGGGTCAGGGTCAGAGTCAGGGTCAGGGTCAGGGTCACGGTCAGTGTAAGGGTCAGTGTCAAGGTCAGAGTCAGGGTCAGGGTAAGGGTTACAGTCAGACTTAGGGTCAGGTTCAGAATCAAGGTCAGGGTGAAGGTCAAGGTCAAGTTCAAGGTCAGGGTCAAGGTCAAGGTGAAGTTGAGTGTAAGGTTCAGGTTCAGGGTAAGGTTCAAGGTCAGGGTCAGGGTCATGGTCAGGTTTAGGGTGAGGGTCAGGGTAAGGGTCAGGGTCAGTGTCAAGGTCAGGATCATGGTCAGGGTCAGCGTCAGGGTCAGGTTCAGTGTTAGGGTCAGGGTCAGGGTCAAGGTTAGGGTCAATGTCAGGGTCAGGTTCAGGGTCAGGTCAGGTTCAGTGTCATGATCATGTCAGGGTCAGGTTTAGTGTCAGGGTCACGTTCAAGGTTAGGGTCAATGTCAGGGTCAGGTCAGGTTCAATGTCAGGGTCAGGTTCAGGGTCAGGGTCATTGTCAGGTTCAGGGTCAGGGTTAAGTTCAGATATAGGGTCAAGGTCAGGTTTATGGTCAGAGTCAGTGTCAGGGTCAGGGTCTGGGTCTGGGTCAGAGTCAGAGTCAGGGCTAGGGTCAGGGTCAGGGTCAGGTTCAGGGTCAGGGTCATGGTCAGGGTCAGGGTCAGGGTCAGGGTCAGTTTCAGGGTCAGGGTCAGTGTCAGGGTCAGGGTCAGGTTCAGGGTCAAGTTCAGTGTAGGGTCAAGGTCAAGGTCAGGGTCAGGGTTATGGTCAGGGTCAGAGTCAGGGTCAGGTTCACGGTGTAGACTTAGGGTCAGGGTCAGGTTCAGGGTTAGGATAAATGTCAGGGTCAGGGTCAGCTTCAGGGTCAGGGTCAGGGTCAGGGTCACCGTCAGGGTCAGGGTCAGAATCAGGGTCACGGTCAGGTTCAGGGTTAGGGTCCTGGTCAGTGTCAGGGTCAGGGTCAGGTCAGGTTCAGGGTGAGGGTAATGGTCAGGGTCAGGGATAGGGTTAGGGTCAGGGTCAGGGTCAGGGTCACCATCAGCGTCAAGGTCAGGGTCAGGGTCATGTCAGGTTTAGGGTCATGGTCAGGGTCAGGGTCAGGGGATAGGGTTAGGTTCAGGGTCAGGGTCAGTGTCAGGGTTCGGGTTAATGTCAGGGTCAGGGTCAAGGTCAGGCTCAGGGTCACGTTCAGGGTCAGCGTCAGGGTCAGGGTCAGTGTCAGGGTCAGGGTCTCGGTCAGAGTTTTAAGGTCAGGGTCAGTGTTAGAGTCAGGGTCAGGAGTAGGGATAGGTTCAGGTTCAGTATCATGGTCACGGTCAGGGTCAGGGTCAGGATCAGGGTCAAGTTCAAGTTCAGGGTGTATGTCAGGGTCAGGGTTAGGTTCAGTGTCATGGTCAGGGTCAGGTTCAGAGTTAGGGTCAGGGTCAGGGTCAGGGTTAGGGTCACAGTCAAATTTAGTCAGGGTCACGGTCAGGTTTAGGGTCAGGGTTTGGGTCAGGATCAGGGTCAGGGTTAGGGTCAGGGTCAGGGTCAGGTTCAGTGTGAGGTGTAGGGTCAGGGTCAGGGCCAGGGTCAGGGCCGAATTCAGGGTCAACATCAGGATTAGTATCAGGGTCAGGGTCAGGGTCAGAATCAGGGCATTGTCAGGGTCAGGGTCGGGGTAAGGGTCAGCGTCAGTCTCAGGGTCAGGCTCAGGGTTATGATCAGGTTTAGGGTCAGGGTCATGGTAAGGGTTAGTTTAGGGTCAGTGTCAGGGTCACGTTTACGGTCAGTGTCAGGGTCCGGGTCAAAGTCAGTGTTAGGGTCAGTGTCAGAGTCAGGGTCAGGTTCAGATTTAGGGTCAGGGTCAGGGTCACAGTCAGGGTCACGGTCATGTTTAGGGTCAGGGTTTGGGTCAGGGTCAGGGTCAGGTTCAGGGTCAGGGTCAGGGTCAGTGTTAGTGTCAGGGTCTGGTTTAGTGTTAAGGTCAGGGTCAGACTTAGGGTCAGGGTAAGTGTCAGGGTCAGGTTCAGTGTTAGGGCAAGGGTCAGGGTTAGGGTCAGGGTCAGGGTCACGGTCAGTGTCAGGGTTAAGGTCAGGGTCACGGTCAGTGTCAGGGTTAAGGTCAGGGTCAGGGTCAGGTTCACGATCAGGGTCATTGTCAGGGTTAGGGTTAATGTCAGGGTCAGGGTCAAGGTCAGGGTCAGGGTCACGTTCAGGGTCAGGGTCAGGGTCAGGTTCAGAGTAAGGGTCAGGGTCAAGGTTAGAGTCAGGGTGAGGTTTAGGGTCAGGGTCAGGGTCAGGGTCATGTCAGGTTTAGGGTCAGGGTCAGGGTCAGGTGTAGGATCAGGTTCAGGTTCAGGGTCAGGGTCAGGGTCAGGGTCTGGGTAAGGGTCAGAGTCAGAGTCAGGGCTAGGGTCAGGGTTAGGGTCAGGGTCAGGTTCAGGGTCAGGGTTAGGTTCAGAAACAGGGTAAGGGTCAGGGTCAGTGTCAACGTCAAGGTCAAGGTCAGGGTCAAGGTCAAGTTCAAGGTCAGGGTTAGGGTCAAGGTCAAGGTCAGTGTCAGGGTCATGTTCAGGGTCAAGGTAAAGGTCAGGGTCTGTGTCAGGGTCAAGGTCAAGGTCAGGGTCAGGTTCATCGTCAGGGTCAAGGTAAAGGTCAGGGTCAGGGTCAGTGTCAAGGTCAGCATCATGGTCAGGGTCAGGGTCAGGGTCAGGTTCAGTGTTAGGGTCAGGGTCAGGGTCAAGGTTAGGGTCAATGTCAGGGTCAGGTTCAGGGTCAGGTCAGGTTCAGTGTCATGATCACGTCAGGGTTAGGTTTAGTGTCAGGGTCATGTTCAAGGTTAGGTTCAATGTCAGGATCAGGTCAGGTTCAATGTCAGGGTCAGGGTCAGAGTCAGTGTCAGGGTCAGGGTCAAGGTCAGGGTCAATGTCAGGATCAGGTCAGGGTCAATGTCAGGGTCAGGGTCAGGGTCAGTGTCAGGGTCATGTTCATGGTCAGGGTCAAGGTCAGGTTCAGAGTCAGGGTGAGGGTCATGGTCACGGTCAGGGTCATGGTCAGACTTAGGGTCAGGTTCAGTGTCACGGTCAGGGTCAGGGTCAGGGTCAGGTTTAGGGTCAGGGTCAGGGTCAGGGTCAGGGTCAGGTTTAAGGTCAGTGTCAGGGTCAGGGTCACGGTCAGGGATAGGGTGAGGGTTAGGGTCAGGGTTAGGGTCAGGGTCAGGTTTAGGGTCAGGGTCAGGGTTAGGGTCAGGGTCAGGGTCAGGGTCAGGGTCAGGGTCAGGGTCAGGGTCAGGGTCAGGGTCAGGGTCAAGGTCAGGTTTAGGGTCAGGGTCAGGGTTAGGGTCACGGTCAGGGATAGGGTCAGGGTTAGGGTCAGGGTCAGGGTCAGGGTCAGGGTTAGGGTCAGAAACAGTGTAAGGGTCAGGGTCAGGGTCAAGGTCAAGGTCAGGGTCAGAATCAGGGTCAGGTTTAGGGTCAGGGTCAGTGTCAATGTCAAGGTCAAGGTCAGGGTCAAGGTCAATTTCAAGGTCACAGTTAGGGTCAAGGTCAAGGTCAGGGTCAGGGTCATGGTCAGGGTCAAGGAAAAGGTTAGGGTCAGGGTCAGGGTCAGGTTAAGGGTCAAGTTCAGGGTCAGGGGTAGGGTCAGGCTCAGGGTCAGGTGCACTTTCAGGGTCACGTTCAGACTTAGGTTCAGGGTCTTGGTCAGGTTCAAGTTCAGTGACAAGGTCATTGTCAAGGTCAAGGTCAAGTTCAAGGTCAAAGTCAGGGTCAGGTTCAGGGTCAGTGTCCGGTTCAGGTTCAGTGTCAGGGTCAGGGACAGGTTCAGAATCAGGGTCAGGGTCAAGGTCAGGATTAGGTTCATGGTCAGGGTCAGGGTTAGGGTCAGGGTTAGGGACAGGTCAGAGTCAGGGTCAAATTCAGACTTAAGGTCATGGCAATGTTCAATGTCAGGGTCAGGGGTAGAGTCAGGGTCAGGGTAAGGGTTAGGTTCATGATCAGGTTCTGGGTCAGGGTCAGGGTCAGGGTCAGAGTCAGGGTCAGCGTCAGGGTCATGGTCAGTGTAAGGGTCAGTGTCAAGGTCAGAGTCAGGGTCAGGGTAAGGGTTACAGTCAGACTTAGGGTCAGGTTCAGAATCAAGGTCAGGGTGAAGGTCAAGGTCAAGTTCAAGGTCAGGGTCAAGGTCAAGGTGAAGTTGAGTGTAAGGTTCAGGTTCAGGGTAAGGTTCAAGGTCAGGGTCAGGGTCATGGTCAGGTTTAGGGTGAGGGTCAGGGTAAGGGTCAGGGTCAGTGTCAAGGTCAGGATCATGGTCAGGGTCAGCGTCAGGGTCAGGTTCAGTGTTAGGGTCAGGGTCAGGGTCAAGGTTAGGGTCAATGTCAGGGTCAGGTTCAGGGTCAGGTCAGGTTCAGTGTCATGATCATGTCAGGGTCAGGTTTAGTGTCAGGGTCACGTTCAAGGTTAGGGTCAATGTCAGGGTCAGGTCAGGTTCAATGTCAGGGTCCGGGTAAGGGTCAGGGTCAGGGTCAGTGTCACGGTCAGTGTTACGGTCAGGGTCACGATTAAGGTCAGGGTAAGGGGCAGGGGTAGGGTAAGGATCAGGGTCAGGGTCACTGTCAGGGTCAGGGTTAAGGTCACGCTCAGGGTCACGGTCAGTGTCAGGGTCACTGTCAGGGTCAGGTTTAGTGTCAGGGTCAGGATCAGGGTCAGGGGTAGTGTTAGTTTCAGGGTCACGGTCATGGTCCCGGTCAGGGTCAGAGTCAGGTTCTGGGTCACGGTTATGGTCAAGTTCAGGGTGTAGTTCAGAGTCAGGTTCAGTATCAGGGTCAGGATCAGCGTAACGGTCAGGGTCAGTGTAAGTGTCAGGGTCAGGGTCAGGGTAATGTTCAGGGTCAGGGTCAAGGTCAGGTTCAGGGTCAGGCCAGGGTGATGGTCAGGGTCAGGGTCACGGTATTTCTTAGAATCAGGGACAGGGTCAGGGTCAGGGTCAGGGTTAGGATAAATGTCAGGGTCAGGGTCAGCTTCAGGGTCAGGGTCAGGGTCAGGGTCACCGTCAGGGTCAGGGTCAGAATCAGGGTCACGGTCAGGTTCAGGGTTAGGGTCCGGGTCAGTGTCAGGGTCAGGGTCAGGTCAGGTTCAGGGTGAGGGTAATGGTCAGGGTCAGGGATAGGGTTAGCGTCAGGGTCAGGGTCAGGGTCACCATCAGCGTCAAGGTCAGGGTCAGGGTCAGGGTCAGGGTCATGTCAGGTTTAGGGTCATGGTCAGGGTCAGGGTCAGGGGATAGGGTTAGGTTCAGGGTCAGGGTCAGGGTCAGGACAAGGGTTAATGTCAGGGTCAGGGTCAAGGTCAGGCTCAGGGTCACGTTCAGGGTCAGAGTGAGGGTCAGGGTCAAGGTCAGGGTTAGGGTCCGGGTCAGTTTGAGGTTCAGGGTCACAGTCAGGGTCTCAGTCAGACAGTGTCAAGGTCATGTTCAGGGTCAGTGTCAGGGTCAGGGTAAGGGGTAGGGTCAGGGTCAGGTTTAGTGTTAAGGTCAGGGTCAGACTTAGGGTCAGGGTAAGTGACAGGGTCAGGGTCAGTGTTAGGGTCACGGTCAGGGTTAGGGTCAGGTCAGGGTCAAGGTCATGATCAGGGTCACGGTCAGAATTAGGGAAAGGGTTAGGGTCACAGTCAGACTTAGGTTCAGTGTCAGTATCAGGTTCAGGGTCAGGGTCAGGGTCAGGGTCAACATCAGGTTTAGTGTCAGGGTCAGGGTCAGGGTCAGTGTCAGGGTTAGGGTCAGGGTCAAGTTCAGGGTCAGGGTTAGGGTCAGGGTCAGTGTCAGGTTCTGGGTCAGGTGTAGAGTCAGGGTCAGGGCCAGGGTCAGTGCCAAATTCAGGGTAACGTTCAGGATAAGGGTCAGGGTTAGGTTCAGGGTCAGTATCAGGGTCACGGTCAGGGGCAGGGTCAGTGTCAGGGTCAGGGTCAGGGTCAGGGTCAAGGTCAGGGTCAGGGTCAGGTTCACGGTCAGACTTAGGTTCAGGGTCACGGTTAGGGTTAGGGTCAGGGTCAGGGTCAGGGTTGAGGGTCAGGGTCACAGTCAGAATTTTAAGTTCAGGGTCAGTGTTAGAGTCAGGGTGATGTTTAGGGTTAGGGTCAGGGTCAGGTCAGGTTTAGGGTCAGGGTAAGTGTTAGGGTCAGGGTTAGGAGTACGGTTAGGTTCAGGGTCAGTATCAGGGTCACGGTCAGGGTCAGGGTCAGGATCAGGGTCAAGGTCAAGTTCAGGGTGTAGGTCAGGGTCAGGGTTAGGTTCAGTGTCATGGTCAGGGTCAGGGTCAGGTTCAGAGTTAGGGTCAGGGTCAGTATCAGGGTTAGGGTCACGGTCAAATTTAGGGTCAGGGTTAGGGTCAGGGTCAGGGTCAGGTTCAGTGTGAGGTGTAGGGTCAGGGTCAGGGCCAGGGTCAGGGCCGAATTCAGGGTCACCATCAGGATTAGGGTCAGGGTCAGGGTCGGAATCAGGGCACTGTCAGGGTCAGGGTCGGGGTCAGGGTCAGGGTCAGCGTCAGACTCAGGGTCAGGCTCAGGGTTAGGCTCAGGGTTAATTTCAGGGTCATGGTCAGGGTTAGTGTCAAAATCCGTGTCAGGGTCACGTTTACGGTCAGTGTCAGGGTCCGGGTCAAAGTCAGTGTTAGGGTCAGTGTCAGAGTCAGGGTCAGGTTCAGATTTTGGGTCAGGGTCAGGGTCAGAGTCAGGGTCACGGTCAGGGTTAGGGTCAGGGTTTGGGTCAGGGTCAGGGTCAGGGACAGGTTCAGGGTCAAGGTCAGACTTAGGGTCAGGGTCACGGTCAGGGTCGGGTTCAGGTTCAAAGACAGGGTCAGGTTCAGGGTTAGGGTAACAGTCAGGGTCAGGGTCTGGGTCAGGGTCAGGGTAGGGGTCAGGGCATTGTCAGGGAAGGGGTCAGGGTCAGGGTCAGGGTCAGGGTCAGGGTCAGTGTTACGGTCAGTGTCACTATTAAGGTCAGGTTAAGAGGCAGGGGTAGGGTCAGGATCAGGGTCAGGGTCACTGTCAGGGTCAGTGTCAGTGTTAGGGTCACGGTCAGGTTCAGGGTCAGAATCAGGGTCACGGTTAGTGTCAGGGTTAGGGTCAGGGTCAGGTTCATGATCAGGGTCAGGGTCAGGGTTAGGGTTAATGTCAGGGTCAGAGTCAAGGTCAGGCTCAGGGTCACGTTCAGATTCAGGGTCAGGTTCAGGGTCAGGGTCAGGGTCAAGGTTAGAGTCAGGGTGAGGTTTAGGGTCAGGGTCAGGGTCAGGGTCAGGTCTGGTTTAGGGTCAGGTTCAGTGTCATTGTTAGGGTCAACATCAGGGTTTGGGTCAGGGTCAGGGTCAGTGTTAGTGTAAGGGTCAAGGTCAGGGTCAGTGTCAGGGTCATGATCAGGTTCAGGGTCAAGGTCAGGTTCAGGGTCAGGGCGAGGGTCAGGTTCACGGTCAGGGTCACAGTCAGACATAGGGTCAGGTTCAGGGTCACTGTCAGGGTCAGGGTCAGGTTCAGGTTTAGGGTCAGTGTCAGGGTCACAGTTAGGGTCAAGGTCAGGGTAACGGTCAGGGTCAGGGTCAGGTCAGGTTCAGTGTCAGGTTCAGGTTGTAGGTCAGGTTCAGGGTCTGGGTCTGTGTCAGGGTTAGGGTCATGGTCAGTGTCAGGTTCAGGGTCAGGTTAAAGGTCAGGGTAAGGGTCAGGGTCAGGGTTAGGTTCAGGGTCAGGGTCAAGGTCAAGGTCACGGTCAGATTTAGGGTCAGGGTCACGTTCAGGGTCACGGTCATAATTTTGGGTCAGGGTCAAGGTTAGTGTCAGGGTGAGGTTTAGGGTCAGGGTCAGGGCTGGGGTCAAGGTTAGGTCAGATTTAGGGTCAGGGTCAGGGTCAGGGTCAGGGTCGGGGTCAGGGGTAGTGTTAGGTTCAGGGTCAGTATCAGGGTCACGGTCAGGGTCAGGGTCAGGGTCAGGGTCAATGTCACGGTCAGGGTTATGGTCAGGTTTAGGGTCAGGGTCAGATTTAGGGTCAGGGTCACGTTCAGGGTCAGTGTCAGGGTCACGGTCAGAATTTTGGGTCAGGGTCAAGGTTAGTGTCAGGGTGAGGTTTAGGGTCAGGGTCAGGGCCGGGGTCAAGGTTATGTCAGGTTTAGGGTCAGGGTCAGGGTCAGGGTCAGGGTCAGGGTCAGGGTCAGGGGTAGTGTTAGGTTCAGGGTCAGTATCAGGGTCACGGTCAGGGTCAGGGTCAGGGTCAGGGTCAGGATCAGGTTCAGAGTTAGGGTCAGGGTCAGGGTCAGGGCCAGGGCCAAAGTAAGGGTCAGGGTCACGTTTAGCGGTCAGGTACAGTTCAAGGTCAAGGGGTAGTTTGTCCCTGATTCTAAGTCTTACCGTAACCCTGACCCTGACCCTGACCTTGACCCTGACCCTGACCTTGACCCTGACCCTGAACATCACCCTGACCCTGACACTGACTTTGACCGTTACGCTGATCCTGAACCTGATGCTGACCCTGACACTGACCCTAACCCTGAGAGTGACCCTGACACTGACCCTGACACTGAACCTAACCCTGAACCTGACCCTGACCCTGACCGTGACCCTTACCCTAAGTCTGACTGTGACCGTGTCCCTGACCCTGACCCTGGCCCTGAACCTGACCTACACCCTGAACTTGACCATAACCCTGACCCTGACCCTGACCCTGACACTGACCCTGAACCTGACCCTGACTGTGACCCTGACCCTGACCCTGACTGTGACCCTGATTCTGACCCTGACCCTGACCTTGAACCTGACCCTGACCCTGAACCTGACCCAGACCCTGACCCTGACCCTAACCCTGACCCTGACTTTGACGCTGAGTCTGACCCTGAACCTGACCCTGACCGTACACCTGACCCTGACTCTGACCCTGAACCTAACCATAACACAGACCATCAACCTGACCCTAACCCTTACCCTGACCCTGAATCTGACACTTATCCTGACCCTAAGTCTGACAGTGCCCTACCCCGGAACCTGACCATGACCCTGTCCCTAATTCTGAATTTTACCCTGACCCTGACCCTACACCTGAATCAGACCCTGACCATGACCCTGACCCTCAACCTGACCAAACCATGATCCTGACCCTGATCCTGACTTTTACCCTAACCCTGACATTGACCCTGACCCTGACCCTGACCCTGACCCTGACCGTGACCCGGACCCTGACCCTGAACATAACCCTAACCCTGACCCTGACTCTGACCCTGACCCTAAACCTGACCTGACCCTGACCCTGACCCTGACCCTGACCCTGACAATGACCGTGACACTGATTCTGACGCTACCCCTGTCCCTTACCCTGACCTTAATTGTGACCCTGACTGTAACACTGACCGTGACCCTGACACAGACCCTGAACTTGACCCTAACCCTGACCCTGACCCTGACCCTGACACCTACCCTGACCCTGACCCTTAACCCTGACCGTGACTTTGACCCTGACCCTGAACCTGACCCTAACTATGAACCTGACTCTGACGCTGACCCTGAACCTAACCCTGACCCTGACCCTGACTCTAACACTGACTTGGACCCTGACCCTAAACCTGAACCTAACCCTGAACCTGTCCCTGACCCTGAACCTAACCCTGACCCTGACGCTGACCGTGACCCTGACACTGACCCTGAACCTGAATCTGAACCTGACTCTAACCCTGACCCTGACCCTACACCTGACCCTGACCCTAACCCTAACCTTGATATTAACCCTGAACTTGCCCCTGACCCTGACACTAACAATGACCCTAACCCTGACATTAAACCTGACCTGAACCTGACCCTGACCCTGACCCTGACACTTTCCCCGACTCTGACCCTAACCCAGACCCTGACGCTGACCCTGGCCCTGAACGTGACCCTAACCCTGACCATGACCCTGACCCTGATCCTGACACTGACAATAACACTGACCCTGACTCTGACCCTGACCCTAACCATGACCCTAAATCTGAACCTGACGCTGACCCTGAACCTGACCCTGAAACTAACCCTGACCGTGACCCTGACTCTGACCCTGACCCTAAATCTGAACCTGCCCCTGACCCTGACCCTGACACTGTCCCTAACCCTGACCCTGACCCTGACACTGACCCTAAACGTGACCCTGACACTGATTTTGACACTAACCCTGTCCCTGACCCTGACCCTGAACCTGAAAATAACCATGACCCTGACCCTGAGTCTGACGCTGACCCTGACACTGACCCTGACCCTGACAATGCCCTGATTCCAACACTGAACCTGACCCTGACCCTGACCCTACCCCTGACACTGACACTGACCCTGACCATAAACCTGACCATAACCCTGACCGTGACACTGACCCTGACCCTGACCCTGACCCTAACTCTGAACCTGACCGTGACCCTGATACTGACCCTGAACCTAACACTACCCCTGACCCTGACCCTGATCCAGACCCTGACCCTGACCCTGATCCTGGCACTAAACCTGACCTGACCCTGACCCCGGCCCTGACCCTGACCCTAAACCTCACCCTGACACTAACCTTGAACCTGACCCAAAATTCTGACAGTGACACTGACCCTGACCCTGAACGTGAACCTGAACCTAAATCTGACCATGACCTTGACCTTGACCCTGACCCTGAACCTAACACTAACCCTGACCCTGACCCTGAATCTGACCCTGAACCTAACCCTGACCCTGACCCTTACCCTGACCCTTAACCTGACCCTGACACTGACACTGACCATGACGCTAACCCTGACCCTGACCCTGACCCTGACCCTGCCCCTAAACCTGATTTGACCCTGACCCTCACTCTGAACCTGACCCTGACCCTGACCTTCAATCTGAAACTGACACTGAACCTGACCTGACCCTGACCCTGACCCTGACCTTGACCCTAACTTTGACCCTGACCCTGACCCTAAACCTGACCCTGACCCTGACACTGACAGTGACCCTGAACCTGACCCTATGTCTGACCGTGACCCTTACCGTGAACCTGACCCTCGCCCTGACCCTGAACCTGACCTTGACCCTAACCCTGATCATGACCCTGACACTGACCCTGACCCTGACACTAACACTGACCCTGGCCCTGACCCAAACCCTGATGCTGACCCTAACAATGACACTGACCCTGACCCTAAACCAGACCTGACCCTGACCCTGACACTGACCATGATCCTAACCCTGATCCTACCCCTGACCCTGACCCTAACACTGAAACTGACCCTGACACTAAACCTGACCTGACCCTGACCCTGACCCTGAACCTCACCCTGACTCTAACCTTGACCCTGACCCTGACCCTGAACCTGACCCTGACCCTTACCCTGAACGTGACCCTGAGCCTGACCTTGACCCATGACCCTGATATTAACCCTAACCCTGACACTGACCCTGATTCTGACCCTGACCCTGACCCTGACCGTGACCCTAACCCTGACCCTGACCCTGACAGTGACCCTGACCCTGACCCCTACCCTGACAATGCCCTGACCCCTACCCTGACCCTGACCCAGACCCTGACCCTGACTGTTACCCTAAACCTGAACCTGACCCTGACCCAGACCTTGACCCTGAACCTGACCCTGTCTTTGAACCTGAACCCGACCCTGACCGTGACCCTGACCCTAAGTCTGACCTTGACCCTGAACCTGACCCTGACCCTGACCCTGACCCAAACCCTGACCCTAACCCTGACCGTGACCCTGACTGTGACCCTGACCCTGACCCTAAATCTGAACCTGACCCTGACTCTGACACTGACCCTAACACTGACTTTGACCCGGACCCTGACACTGACCGTAAATGTGACCCTGACATGGATTTTGACACTAACCCTGACCATGACCCTGAACTTAACCCTGAGCCTAACCCTGAGCCTGACCCTGAGTCTGACGCTGACCCTGACCCTGACCCCGACCCTGACCCTGACAGTGCCCTGATTCCGACCCTGACCATGACCCTAATCCTGATGGTGACCCTGAATTCGCCCCTGACCCTGGCCCTGACCCTGACCCTACACCTCACACTGACCCTGACCCTGACCCTGACCCTAACCCTGACCCTAAATTTGACCGTGACCCTAACCCTGACCCTGACCCTGACCCTAACTCTGAACCTGACCCTGACCATGACACTGAACCTAACCCTGACCCTGACCTACACCCTGAACTTGACCTTGACCCTGATCCTGACCCTGACCGTGACCCTGATACTGACCCTGAACCTAACCGTACTCCTGACCCTGACCCTAACACTTACCCTGACCCTAAACCTGACCTGACCCAGACCCTAACCCTAAACATCACCCTGACTCTAACACTGATCCTGAACTTAAAATTCTGACTGTGACCCTGACCCTCAACCCTGACCCTGACCCTGACCCTAACCCTAACCGTGACCCTGAACCTAAGTCTGACCGTGAACCTGACCCTGACCCTGACCTTGACCCTGACCCTGACACTGACCCTGCCCCTAAACCTGACCTGACCCTGACCCTGACCCTGACCCTGACCCTTATCCTGATCGTTACCCTGAATTTGGCACTGACCCTGGCCCTGACCCTGACTCTACACCTGACCCAGAACCTGACACTGACCCTGACCCTAACCCTGACCCTGTCCCTGACCGTGACCCTAACCCTGACCCTGACCTACACAATGAACTTGACTTTGACCCTGACCGAGACCCTGACCCTCACCCTGACCCTGACCCTGACACTGACCTTTACCCTGACACTGACCCTGACCCTAACCCTGACCCTGAACTTGATCCTGACCCTAACCCTGAACATGACCCTGACCCTGACCCTAACCCTGACACTGACCCTGTCCCTGACCCTGACACTAAACCAGACCCTCAACCTGATCCTCAACCTGTCCTGACCCTGAACCTGATACTGACCCTGAACCTAAGTCTGACTGTGACCCTAACCCTTACCCTAATTCTGACCGGGACCCTGATCATGACCTTGACCCTGACCCTGACCCTAACCCTGACCGTGACCCTAACACTGACCCTGACCCTGTCACTTACCCTGACCCTAAGTCTGACCCTGACCTTAACACTAAACCAGACCTGACCCTACCCCTTACCCTGACCCTGACACTGACCCTGAACATGACCTTGACACTAAGTCTGACTGAGACCCTGACCGTGACCCTGAACCTCAAACTGACCCTGACCCTAACCCTGACCTTGACCCTGACCCTGAACCTGACCCTGACCCTCGCCCTGACGCTGACTCTACCCCTGACACTGACCCTGACCCTCACTCTGACCCTAACCCTTGTCCTGACCCTGACCCTGACTCTGACCCTGACCCTGACCTTGAACCTGACCCTGACCTTAACCCTGACCCTGACCCTGTCCCTGATTCTAAGAAATACCGTGACCCTGACCCTGACCCTCACCCTGGCCTGACCCTGACCCTTACCTTGACCCTGACCCTGAACATCACCCTGACCCTGACCCTGACCCTGACCCTGACCGGGACCCTGACCGTGACCCTGAAACTAACCCTACCCCTTACCCTGACCCTAACCCTGACCCTAAACCTGACCTGACCCTGACCCTGACACTGACAGTGACCCTGACACTGACCGTGACCCTGACCGTGACCTTAACCCTGACCCTGACAGTGACCCTGACCCTGATCCTTACCCTACCCCTGCCCCTTACCCTGACCTTAATCGTGACCCTGACCGTAACACTGACCGTGACCGTGACCCTGACCCTGAACCTGACCTTAATTCTGAACCTGACCCTGACCCTGACCCTGAAACTAACCCTGACCGTGACCCTGACCCTAAATCTGAACCTGACCCTGACACTGTCCCTAACCCTGACCCTGACCCTGACCCTGACCCTGACACTGTCCCTAACCGTGACCCTGACCCTGACCCCGACTATGACCTTAAACGTAACCCTGACACTGAATTTGACACTAACCCTGTCCCTGACCCTGACCCTGAACTTGACCCTAACCCTGACACTGACCCTGAGACTGACGCTGACCATGACCCTGACCCTGACCCTGACACTGACCATGACCCTGACAATGTCCTGATTCCGACCCTGACCCTGACGCTAAACGTGACCCTGACCCTTACTTTGGCCATGACCCTGCCCCTACACCTGACCCTGACACTGACACTGACCCTAAACCTGACCATAACCCTGACCGTGACACTGACCCTGACCCTGACCGTGACCCTGATACTGATCATGAACCTAACACTACTCCTGACCCTGAACCTGACCCTGACCCTGACCTTGACCCTGACCCTAAACCTGACCTAACCTTGACCCCGGTCCTGACCCTGACCCTAAACCTCACCCTGATACTAACCTTGACCCTGACCCTAAGTCTGACCTTGACCCTGACCCTGACCCTGACCTGACCCTGACCATGACCCTAACACTGATACTGACCCTGAACCTAACCCTACCCCTGACCCTGACCCTGACCGTGGCCCTAAACATGACATGACCCTGACCCTGACTCTGACAGTGACCCTGACCCTGATCCTGACCCTACCCCTGCCCCTTACCCTGACCTTAATCGTGACCCTGACTGTAACACTGACCGTGACCCTGACCATGACCCTGAACTTGACCCTAACCCTGACCCTGACCCTGACCCTAAGTCTGACCATGACCCTGACCCTGATCCTGACACTGACCCTAACACTGACCCTGACCCTGACCCTGATCCTGACACAGACCCTAACATTGACCCTGACCCTGTACCTGATCCTACGTCTGACCGTGACCCTGACCCTGACCATGAACCTGACCCTGTCCCTGACCATGGACCTAACCCTGACCCTGACCTTGACCCTGACCCTAACCCTGACCCTAAATCTGAACCTGACCCTGACCCTGACACTGTCCCTAACCCAGACCCTGACCCTGACACTGACCATAAACATGACCCTGACACTGATTTTGACACTAACCCTGTCCCTGACCCTGACCCTGAACCTGACCCTAACCCTGACCCTGAGTCTGACGCTGACCCTGACACAGACCCTGACCCTGACCTTGACCATGACCCTGACAATGCCCTGATTCCGATCCTGACCCTGACCCTGATGCTAACCGTGACCCTGACCCTTAATTTGGCCCTGAACCTGGCCCTGACCATGACCCTACACCTGACCCTGACACTGACCCTGACCCTAAACCTGACCATAACCCTGACCGTGACACTGACCTTGACCTTGACCCTGACCCTAACTTTGAACCTGATCCTGACCCTGACCCTAAACCTGACCTAACCTTGACCCCGGCCCTGACCCTGACCCTAACCTTACCCTGACACTAACCTTGACCCTGACCAAAAATTCTGACCGTGACCCTGACCCTGACCCTGAACGTGACCCTGACCCTAAATCTGACCGTGACCTTGACCTTGACCCTGACCCTGAACCTAACACCGACCCTGACCCTGAATCTGACCCTGAACCTAACCCTGAACCTGAACCTTACCCTGACCCTTAACCTGACCCTGACACTGACACTGACCATGACCCTAACCCTGACATTGACCCTGACACTGACCCTGCCCCTAAGCCTGACCTGAGCCTTACCCTCACTCTGACCCTGACCCTGACCCTGACCTACAACCTGAACCTGACACTGAACCTGACCTGACCCTGACCCTGACCCTGATCCTGACCTTGACCCTAACTGTGACCCTGACCCTGATCCTAAACCTGAACCTGACCCTGACCCTGACCCTGATCCTGAACCTGACCCTATGTCTGACCGTGACCCTGACCGTGAACCTGAACCTCGCCCTGACCCTGAACCTGACCTTGACCCTGACCCTGATCATGACCCTGACACTGACCCTGACCTTGACCCTTACACTAACACTGACCCTGACCCTGACCAAATCCTGATGTTGACCCTAACAATGACACTGACCCTGACCCTAAACCAGACCTTACCCTGACCCTGACACTGACCCTGACCCAAAAATTTACTCTGACACTGACCCTGACCCTGAACCTGACCATGACCCTAACCCTGATCCTACCCCTGACCCTGACCCTAACACTGAACCTGACCCTGACCCTAAACCTGACCTGACCCTGACCCTGACCCTGACCCTAAACCTCACCCTGACTCTAACCTTGACCCTGACCCTGACCCTGAACTTGACCCTGACCCTGACCCTGAACGTTACCCTGAGCCTGACCTTGACCCTGACCCTGACATTAACCCTAACCCTGACCCTGACCCTGATCCTGAACCTGACCCTATGTCTGACCGTGACCCTGACCGTGAACCTGAACCTCGCCCTGACCCTGAACCTGACCTTGACCCTGACCCTGATCATGACCCTGACACTGACCCTGACCTTGACCCTTACACTAACACTGACCCTGACCCTGACCAAATCCTGATGTTGACCCTAACAATGACACTGACCCTGACCCTAAACCAGACCTTACCCTGACCCTGACCCTGACCCTGACCCAAAAATTTACTCTGACACTGACCCTGACCCTGAACCTGACCATGACCCTAACCCTGATCCTACCCCTGACCCTGACCCTAACACTGAACCTGACCCTGACCCTAAACCTGACCTGACCCTGACCCTGACCCTGACCCTAAACCTCACCCTGACTCTAACCTTGACCCTGACCCTGACCCTGAACTTGACCCTGACCCTGACCCTGAACGTTACCCTGAGCCTGACCTTGACCCTGACCCTGACATTAACCCTAACCCTGACACTGACCCTGATCATGAACCTGACCCTGACCCTGACCCTAACCCTGACACTAACCGTGACCCTGATTCTGACCCTGACCCTGACCGTGACCCTAACCCTAACCCTGACACTGACAGTGACCCTGACCCTGATCCTGACCCTACCCCTGCCCCTTACCCTGACCTTAATCGTGACCCTGACCGTAAAACTGACCGTGACCCTGACCCTGACCCCTACCCTGACAATGCCCTGACCCCTACCCTGACCCTGACCCAGACCCTGACCCTGACTGTTACCCTAACCCTGAACCTGACCCTGACCCAGACCTTGACCCTGAACCTGACCCTGTCTTTGAACCTGAACCCGACCCTGACCGTGACCCTGAACCTAAATCTGACCTTGACCCTGAACCTGACCCTGACCTACACGCTGAACTTGACCTTGACCCTGATCCTGCCCCTGCCCCTGACCCTTATCCTGATCGTTACCCTGAATTTGGCACTGACCCTGGCCCTGACCCTGACTCTACACCTGACCCAGAACCTGACACTGACCCTGAACCTAACCCTGACCCTATCCCTGACTGTGACCCTAACCCTGACCCTGACCTACAGAATGAACTTGACTTTGACCCTGACCGAGACCCTGACCCTCACCCTGACCCTGACATTGATCCTGACACTGACCCTGTCCCTGACCCTGACACTAAACCAGACCCTCAACCTGATCCTCAACCTGTCCTGACCCTGAACCTGATACTGACCCTGAACCTAAGTCTGACTGTGACCCTAACCCTTACCCTAATTCTGACCGTGACCCTGATCATGACCTTGACCCTGACCCTGACCCTAACCCTGACCGTGACCCTAACACTGACCCTGACCCTGTCACTTACCCTGACCCTAAGTCTGACCCTGACCTTAACACTAAACCAGACCTGACCCTACCCCTTACCCTGACCCTGGCACTGACTCTGAACATGACCTTGACACTAAGTCTGACTGAGACCCTGACCGTGACCCTGAACCTCAAACTGACCCTGACCCTAACCCTGACCTTGTCCCTGACCCTGAACCTGACCCTGACCATCGCCCTGACGCTGACTCTACCCCTGACCCTGACCCTGACCCTCACTCTGACCCTAACCCTTGTCCTGACCCTGACCCTGACTCTGACCCTGACCCTGACCTTGAACCTGACCCTGACCTTAACCCTGAACCTGACCCTGTCCCTGATTCTAAGAAATACCGTGACCCTGACCCTGACCATCACCCTGGCCTGACCCTGACCCTTACCTTGAGGCTGACACTAAACATCACCCTGACCCTGACCCTGACACTGACACTGACCCTGACCGTTACGCTGATCCTGACCCTGATGCTGACCCTGACTCTGAACTACACCCTGAACCTGACCATAACCGTGACCGTGACACTGACCCTGACACTGACCCTGACCCTAACTCTGAACCTGATCCTGACCCTGACCCTGACCCTGCTCCTGACCCTGGCCCTGACCCTGAACCTGATCCTACAACTGATCCTGACCCTGACCCTAAACCTGACATGACCCTGACCCTGACCCTGACCCTAAACCTCACCCTGACTCTAACCTTGACCCTGACCCTGACCCTGACCTTGACCCTGACCCTGACATTAACCCTAACCCTGACACTGACCCTGATCATGAACCTGACCCTGACCCTAACCTTAACCCTGATACTGACCGTGACCCTGACCTTAACCCTGACACTGACCGTGACCCTGACCCTGACCCTAACCCTGACCCTTGCCCTAACACTGACCCTGATCCTGACACTTACCCTGACCCTAAGTCTGACCCTGACCTTAACACTAAACCAGACCCTGACACTAACACTGACCCTGACCATGACCCTGACCCTGACCCCGACCTTGACCCTGACCATGACCCAGACCCTGACCCTAAACCTTACCTGAACCTGACCCTGACCCTGACTTTGACCCTGACTTAGACCTGACACTGAATATCTCCCTGACCCTGACCCTGACCCTGACCCTGACCCAAACCCTGACCCTAAACCTGACCGTGACCCTGACTCTGACCCTGACCCTGACCCTAACTCTGAACCTGACCCTGACCATGACACTGAACCTAACCCTGACACTGACCTGCACCCTGAACTTGAACTTGACCCTGATCCTGAACCTGACCCTGACCGTGACACTGATACTGACCCTGAACCTAACCCTACACCTGACCCTGACTCTAACACTGACCCTGACCTTAAAACTCTGACCGAGACCCTACCCATGACACTGACACTGACCCTGACCCTGACCCTAAACCTGACCTGACACTGACCCTGACCCTGACCCTGACACTGAACCTGACCTGACCCTGACCCTGACATTGACCCTAACATTGACCCTGACCCTGACCCTAAACCTGACCCTGACCCTGAACTTGACCCTGACCCTGACCTAGACCCTAAACCTGACCCTGACCCTGAACGTGACCCTGAACCTGAACTTGATTCTGACCCTGACATTAACCCTAACCCTGACACTGACCCTGATCATGAACCTGACCCTGACCCTGACCCTAACCCTGACACTGACCGTGACCCTGATTCTGACCCTGACCCTGACCCTGACCTGACCCTGACCATGACCCTAACACTGATACTGACCCTGAACCTAACCCTACCCCTGACCCTGACCCTGACCGTGACCCTAAACATGACATGACCCTGACCCTGACCCTGACAGTGACCCTGACCCTGATCCTGATCCTACCCCTGCCTCTTACCCTGACCTTAATCGTGACCCTGACCGTAACACTGACCGTAACCCTGACCCTGACCCTGACCCTGACCCTGACCACAAACCTGACAATGCTCTGACCCCTACCCCGACCCTGACCCTGACCCTAACCCTGACCGTGACCCTGACCCTGACCCTGAACCTGACCTTAATTCTGAACCTGACCCTGACGCTGACCCTGAACATAACCCTGACCCTGAACCTAACCCTGACCCTAACACTGACTTGGACCCTGACCCTAACCCTGAACCTAACCCTGACCCTGTCCCCGACCCTGACCCTAACCCTGACCCTGACGCTGACCGTGACCCTGACACTGACCCTGAACCTGACTCTGAACCTGACCCTACCCCTGACCGTGACCCTAAACCTGACCCTGACCCTGACCCTGACCTTGAAATTAAACCTGAACTTGACCCTGACCGTGACCCTGATACTGACCCTGAACCTAACACTACCCCTGACCCTGACCCTGACCCTGACCCTGATCCTGGCACTAAACCTGACCTGACCCTGACCCCGGCCCTGACCCTGACCCTAAACCTCACCCTGACACTAACCTTGACCCTGACCCAAAATTCTGACCGTGAACCTGACCCTGACCCTGAACGTGAACCTGACCCTAAATCTGACCGTGACCTTGACCTTGACCCTGACCCTGAACCTAACACTGACCCTGACCCTGACCCTGACCCTGACCCTGAATCTGACCCTGAACCTAACCCTGACCCTGACCCTTACCCTGACACTTAACCTGATCCTGACAATGACCATGACGCTAACCCTGACCCTGACCCTGACACTGACCCTGCCCCTAAACCTGATTTGACCCTGACGCTCACAATGAACCTGACCCTGACCCTGACATTCAAACTGAACCTGACACTGAACCTGACCTGACCCTGACCCTGAACCTGACCTTGACCCTAACCCTGATCATGACCCTGACACTGACCCTGACCCTGACACTAACACTGACCCTAACCCTGACCCAAACCCTGATGCTGACCCTAACAATGACACTGACCCTGACCCTAAACCAGACCTGACCCTGACCCTGACACTGACCCTGACCCTGAAATTTACTCTGACACTGACCCTGTCCCTGACCCTGACACTAAACCAGACCCTCAACCTGATCCTCAACCTGTCCTGACCCTGAACCTGATACTGACCCTGAACCTAAGTCTGACTGTGACCCTAACCCTTACCCTAATTCTGACCATGACCCTGTGACCCTGATCATGACCTTGACCCTGACCCTGACCCTAACCCTGACCGTGACCCTAACACTGACCCTGACCCTGTCACTTACCCTGACCCTAAGTCTGACCCTGACTTTAACACTAAACCAGACCTGACCCTACCCCTTACCCTGACCCTGACACTGACCCTGAACATGACCTTGACACTAAGTCTGACTGAGACCCTGACCGTGACCCTGAACCTCAAACTGACCCTGACCCTAACCCTGACCTTGACCCTGACCCTGAACCTGACCCTGACCCTCGCCCCGACGCTGACTCTACCCCTGACCCTGACCCTGACCCTCACTCTGACCCTAACCCTTGTCCTGACCCTGACCCTGACTCTGACCCTGACCCTGACCTTGAACCTGACCCTGACCTTAACCCTGACCCTGACCCTGTCCCTGATTCTAAGAAATACCGTGACCCTGACCCTGACCATCACCCTGGCCTGACCCTGAACCTGACCTTGACCCTGACCCTGAACATCACCCTGACCCTGACCCTGACACTTACCCTGAACCTGACCTTAATTCTGAACCTGACCCTGACGCTGACCCTGACTCTGAACTACACCCTGAACTTGACCATAACCGTGACCCTGACCCTGACTATGACCCTGACCGGGACCCTGACCGTGACCCTGAAACTAAACCTACCCCTGACCCTGACCCTGACCCTGACCCAGACCCTAAACCTGACCTGACCCTGATCCTGACACTGACAGTGACCCTGACACTGATCCTTACCCTACCCCTGCCCCTTACCCTGACCTTAATCGTGACCCTGACCGTAACACTGACCGTGACCCTGACCATGACCCTGAACCTGACCTTAATTCTGAACCTGACCCTGACGCTGACCCTGAACCTGACCCTGATTCTGACCCTGACCCTGACCCTGACCCTGAAACTAACCCTGACCCTGACCCTGACCCTGACCCTGACACTGTCCCTAACACTGACCCTGAACCTGACCCTGACCCTGAACCTGACCCTAACCCTGACCCTGACCCTGAGTCTGACGCTGACCCTGACCCTGACCCCGACCATGACACTGACAATGCCCTGATTCCGACCCTGACCCTGAAACTGACGCTAAACGTGACCCTGACCCTTACTTTGGCCTTGACCCTGGCCCTGACCCTGACCCTACACCTGACCGTGACACTGACCCTGACCCTAAACCTGACCATAACGCTGACCGTGACATTGACCCTGACCCTGACCCTGACCCTAACTCTGAACCTGATCCTGACCCTGACCCTGACCCTGACCCTGACCGTGACCCTGATACTGACCCTGAACCTAACACTACCCCTGACCGTGACCCTGACCCTGACCCTGACCCTGACCCTGACCCTGACCCTAAACCTGACCTAACCTTGACCCCGGCCCTGACCCTGACCCTAAACCTCACCCAGACACTAACCTTGACCCTGACCCAAAATTCTGACCGTCACCCTGACCCTGACCCTGAACGTGACCCTGACCCTAAATCTGACCGTGACCTTGACCTTGACCCTGACCCTGAACCTAACACTGACCCTGACCCTGACCCTGAATCTGACCCTGAACCTAACCCTGACCCTGACCCTTATCCTGATCCTTAACCTGACCCTGAACCTGACACTGACCATGACCCTAACCCTGACCCTGACCCTGACACTGCCCCTGCCCCTAAGCCTGACCTGACCCTGAACCTCACTCTGACCCTGACCCTGACCTACAACCTGAGCCTGACACTGAACCTGACCTGACCCTGACCCTGACCCTGACTCTGACAGTGACCCTGAACCTGACCATATGTCTGACCGTGACCCTGACCGTGAACCTGACCCTCGCCCTGACCCTGAACCTGACCTTGACCCTGACCCTGATCATGACACTGACACTGACCCTGACCTTGACCCTTACACTAACACTGACCCTGACCCTGACCCAAACCCTGATGCTGACCCTAACAATGACACTGACCCTGACCATAAACCTGACCTGACCCTGGCCCTGACACTGACCCTTACCCTGAAATTTACTCTGACACTGACCCTGAACCTGACCCTGACGCTGAACTTTATAATGATCGTGACCCTGACCCTGACCCTGTCCATGAACCTAACCCAGATCCTGACCCTGACC
Organism: Clangula hyemalis; assembly: GCA_963989345.1. The sequence goes on along the minus strand of OZ022456.1, from coordinate 2,443,171 downwards.
ATGACCCTGAACCTGACCCGGACTTTGAACCTGAACTTGACCCTGACCATGACCCTGAACCTGACCCGGATTTGAACCTGAACTTGACCCTGACCCTGACCCTGATCCTGACCCTGGCCCAGACCCTGAACCTGATCCTACAACTGATCCTGACCCTGACCCTAAACCTGACATGACCCTGACCCTGACCCTGACACTAAACCTCACCCTGACTCTAACCTTGACCCTGACCCTGACCCTGACCTTGACCCTGACCCTGACATTAACCCTAACCCTGACACTGACCCTGATCATGAACCTGACCCTGACCCTAACCTTAACCCTGATACTGACCGTGACCCTGACCTTAACCCTGACACTGACCGTGACCCTGACCCTGACCCTAACCCTGACCCTTGCCCTAACACTGACCCTGATCCTGACACTTACCCTGACCCTAAGTCTGACCCTGACCTTAACACTAAACCAGACCCTGACACTAACACTGACCCTGACCATGACCCTGACCCTGACCCTGACTTAAACCTGACCATGACCCAGACCCTGACCCTAAACCTGACCTGAACCTGACCCTGACCCTGACTTTGACCCTGACTTAAACCTGACACTGAATATCTCCCTGACCCTGACCCTGACCCTGACCCTGACCCAAACCCTGACCCTAAACCTGACCGTGACCCTGACTCTGACCCTGACCCTGACCCTAACTCTGAACCTGACCCTGACCATGACACTGAACCTAACCCTGACACTGACCTACACCCTGAACTTGAACTTGACCCTGATCCGAAACCGGACCCTGACCGTGACACTGATACTGACCCTGAACCTAACCCTACACCTGACCCTGACTCTAACACTGACCCTGACCTTAAAACTCTGACCGAGACCCTGACCCTGACCCTGACGCTGACCCTGACCCTGACCATGACCCTGAACATAATTCTGACCGTGAACCTGACCCTGACCCTGACCTGACCATGACCCTGACCCTGAACCTGACCCTGACACTGACCCTGCCCCTAAACCTGATCTGTCCCTGACCCTCACCCTGACCCTGACCCTGACCCTGACTCTGACCCTGACCCTGACCCTGACCCTGACACTGAACCTGACCTGACCCTGACCCTGACCTAGACCCTAACCCTGACCCTGACCCTGAACGCGACCCTGACCCTGAACTTGACCCTGACCCTGACATTAACCCTAACCCTGACACTGACCCTGATCATGAACCTGACCCTGACCCTGACCCTAACCCTGACACTGACCTTGACCCTGATTCTGACCCTGACCCTGACCCTGACCTGACCCTGACCATGACCCTAACACTGATACTGACCCTGAACCTAACCCTACCCCTGACCCTGACCCTGACCGTGACCCTAAACATGACATGACCCTGACCCTGACCCTGACAGTGACCCTGACCCTGATCCTGATCCTACCCCTGCCCCTTACCCTGACCTTAATCGTGACCCTGACCGTAACACTGACCGTGACCTTGACCATGACCCTGAACTTGACCCTAACCCTGACCCTGACCCTGACCACTAACCTGACAATGCTCTGACCCCTACCCCGACCCTGACCCTGACCCTAACCTGACCGAGATCCTAACCCTGACCCTGAACCTGACCTTAATTCTGAACCTGACCCTGACGCTGACCCTGAACATAACCCTGACCCTGAACCTAACCCTGACCCTAACACTGACTTGGACCCTGACCCTAACCCTGAACCTAACCATGACCCTGTCCCCGACCCTGACCCTAACCCTGACCCTGACGCTGACCGTGACCCTGACACTGACCCTGAACCTGACTCTGAACCTTACCCTACCCCTGACCGTGACCCTAAACCTGACCCTGACCCTGACCCTGACCTTGAAATTAAACCTGAACTTGACCATGACCGTGACCCTGATACTGACCCTGAACCTAACACTACACCTGACCCTGACCCTGACCCTGACCCTGATCCTGGCACTAAACCTGACCAGACCCCGGCCCTGACCCTGACCCTAAACCTCACCCTGACACTAACCTTGACCCTGACCCAAAATTCTGACCGTGACTCTGACACTGACCCTGACCCTGAATCTGACCCTGAACCTAACCCTGACCCTGACCCTTACCCTGACACTTAACCTGATCCTGACAATGACCATGACGCTAACCCTGACCCTGACCCTGACACTGACCCTGCCCCTAAACCTGATTTGACCCTGACGCTCACAATGAACCTGACCCTGACCCTGACATTCAAACTGAACCTGACACTGAACCTGACCTGACCCTGACCCTGAACCTTACCTTGACCCTAACCCTGATCATGACCCTGACACTGACCCTGACCCTGACACTAACACTGACCCTAACCCTGACCCAAACCCTCATGCTGACCCTAACAATGACACTGACCCTGACCCTAAACCAGACCTGACCCTGACCCTGACACTGACCCTGACCCTGAAATTTACTCTGACACTGACCCTGACCCTGAACCTGACCATGATCCTAACCCTGATCCTACCCCTGACCCTGACCCTAACACTGAAACTGAACCTGACCCTAAACCTGACCCTGTCCCTGAACTTGACCCTGACCCTGGCACTGAACCTAAACCTCACCCTGACCCTGACCTTGACCCTGACCCTGACATTAACCCAAACCCCGACACTGACCCTGATCATGAACCTGACCCTGACCCTGACAGTGACCCTGACCCTGATCCTGACCCTACCCCTGCCCCCTAACCTGACCCTGACCCTGACCCTGACTGTTACCCTAACCCTAAACCTGACCCTGACCCAGACCTTGACACTGAACCTGACCCTGTCTTTGAACCTGAACCCGACCCTGACCGTGACCCTGACCCTAAGTCTGACCTTGACCCTGACCCTGACCCTGACCTGATCCTGACCATGACCCTAACACTGATACTGACCCTGAACCTAACCCTACCCCTGACCCTGACCCTGACCGTGACCCTAAACATGACATGACCCTGACCCTGACCCTGACAGTGACCCTGACCCTGATCCTGATCTTACCCCTGCCCCTTTCCCTGACCTTAATCGTGACCCTGACCGTAACACTGACCGTGACCTTGACCATGACCCTGAACTTGACCCTAACCCTGACCCTGATCCTGACCACTAACCTGACATGCTCTGACCCCTACCCTGACCCTGACCCTGACGCTGACCCTGAACATAACCCTGACCCTGAACCTAACCCTGACCCTAACACTGACTTGGACCCTGACCCTAACCCAGACCCTGACGCTGACCCTGACCCTGACCGTGACCCTAACCCTGACCCTGACCCTGATCCTAAGTCTGACCGTGACCCTGACCCTGATCCTGACACTGACCCTAACACTGACCCTGACCCTGTACCTGATCCTAAGTCTGACCGTGACCCTGACCCTGACCCTGAACCTAACCCTGACCCTGACCTTGACCCTGACCCTAACCCTGACCCTAAATCTGAACCTGACCCTGACCCTGACCCTGACACTGTCCCTAACCCAGACCCTGACACTGACCCTGACCCTGAAATTTACTCTGACACTGACCCTGACCCTGAACCTGACCATGATCCTAACCCTGATCCTACTCCTGACCCTGACCCTAACACTGAAATTGACCCTGACCCTAAACCTGACCCTGTCCCTGAACTTGACCCTGACCCTGAGTCTGATGCTGACCCTGACCCTGACACTGACCATGACCCTGACAATGCCCTGATTCCGATCCTGACCCTGACCCTGACGCTAACCGTGACCCTGACCCTTACTTTGGCCCTGACCCTGGCCCTGACCCTGACCCTACACCTGACCATAACCCTGACTTTGACCCTGACCCTGACCCTGAACCTAACTCTGAACCTGATCCTGACCCTGATCCTGACCCTGACCCTGACCCTGACCATGACCCTGATACTGACCCTGAACCTAACACTACCCCTGACCCTGACCCTGACCCTGACCCTGACCCTGACCCTGACCCTAAACCTGACCTAAACTTGACCCCGGCCCTGACCCTGACCCTAAACCTCACCCTGACACTAACCTTGACCCTGACCCAAAATTCTGACCGTGACCCTGACCCTAACCCTGAACGTGAACCTGACCCTAAATCTGACTGTGACCTTGACCTTGACCCTGACCCTGAACCTAACACTGACCCTGACCCTGAATTTGACCCTGAACCTAACCCTGACCCTGACCCTTACCCTGACCCTTAACCTGACCCTGACACTGACACTGACCATGACCCTAACCCTGACATTGACCCTGACACTGACCCTGCCCCTAAACCTGACCTGAGCCTGACCCTCACTCTGACCCTGACCCTGACCCTGACCTACAACCTGAACCTGACACTGAAACTGACCTGACCCTGACCCTGACTTTAACCCTGACCCTTACCCTAACACTGACCCTGACTCTGTCACTTACCCTGACCCTAAGTCTGACCCTGACCTTAACACTAAACCAGACCTGACCCTACCCCTTACCCTGACCCTGACACTGACCCTGAACATGACCTTGACACTAAGTCTGACTGAGACCCTGACCGTGACCCTGAACCTCAAACTGACCCTGACCCTAACCCTGACCTTGACCCTGACCCTGAACCTGACCCTGACCCTCGCCCTGACGCTGACTCTACCCCTGACACTGACCCTGACCCTGACTCTGACCCTAACCCTTGTCCTGACCCTGACCCTGACTCTGACCCTGACCCTGACCTTGAACCTGACCCTGACCTTAACCCTGACCCTGACCCTGTCCCTGATTCTAAGAAATACCGTGACCCTGACCCTGACCATCACCCTGGCCTGACCCTGACCCTTACCTTGACGCTGACCCTGAACATCACCCTGACCCTGACCCTGACCCTGACCCTGACCCTGACCGGGACCCTGACCGTGACACTGAAACTAACCCTACCTCTGACCCTGACCCTGACCCTTACCCTAAACCTGACCTGACCCTGACCCTGACACTGACAGTGACCCTGACACTGACCGTGACCCTGACCGTGACCTTAACCCTGACCCTGACAGTGACCCTGACCCTGATCCTTACCCTACCCCTGCCCCTTACCCTGACCTTAATCGTGACCCTGACCGTAACACTGACCGTGACCGTGACCCTGACCCTGAACCTGACCTTAATTCTGAACCTGACCCTGACGCTGACCCTGAACCTAACCCTGATTCTGACCCTGACCCTGACCCTGACGCTGAAACTAATTCTGACCCTGACCCTGACTCTGACCCTGAACCTAAATCTGAACCTGACCCTGACCCTGACACTGTCCCTAACCCTGACCCTGACCCTGACCCCGACAATGACCCTAAACGTAACCCTGACACTGATTTTGACACTAACCCTGTCCCTGACCCTGACCCTGAACCTGACCCTAACCCTGACACTGACCCTGAGTCTGACGCTGACCATGACCCTGACCCTGACCCTGACCCCGACCATGACCCTGACAATGCCCTGATTCCGACCTTGACCCTGACCCTGGCGCTAAACGTGACCCTGACCCTTACTTTGGCCCTGACCCTGGCCCTGACCCTGACCCTACACTTGACCCTGACACTGACCCTGACCCTGACCCTAAACCTGACCTAACCTTGACCCCGGTCCTGACCCTGACCCTAAACCTCACCCTGACACTAACCTTGACCCTGACCCAAAATTCTGACCGTGACCCTAACCCTGACCCTGAACGTGACCCTGACCCTAAATCTGACCGTGACCTTGACCTTGACCCTGACCCTGAACCTAACACTGACCCTGACCCTGACCCTGAATCTGACCCTGAACCTAACCCTGAACCTGAATCTTACCCTGACCCTTAACCTGACCCTGAACCTGACACTGACCATGACCCTAACCCTGACATTGACCCTGACACTGACACTGCCCCTAAGCCTGACCTGACCCTGACCCTCACTCTGAACCTGACCCTGACCCTGACCTACAACCTGAACCTGACACTGAACCTGACCTGACCCTGACCTTGACCCTAACTTTGACCCTGACCCTGACCCTAAACCTGACCCTGACCCTGACTCTGACAGTGACCCTGAACCTGACCATATGTCTGACCGTGACCCTGACCGTGAACCTGACCCTCGCGCTGACCCTGAACCTGACCTTGACCCTGACCCTGATCATGACCCTGACACTGACCCTGACCTTGACCCTTACACTAACACTGACCCTGGCCCTGACCAAACCCTGATGCTGACCCTAACAATGACACTGACCCTGACCATAAACCTGAACTGCCCCTGACCCTGACACTGACCGCGACCCTGAAATTTACTCTGACACTGACCCTGACCATGAACCTGATCCTGACACTAACCCTAACCCTGACCATGTCCCTGAACCTAAGCCAGATCCTGACCTGAACTTGACCCTGACCCTGACCTTGACCCTGACTTAACCCTGACACTGAATATCTCCCTGACCCTGACCCTGACCCAAACCCTGACCCTAACCCTGACCATGACCCTGACTCTGAACCAGACACTGACTCTAAATCTGAACCTGACCCTGACTCTGACACTGACCCTAACACTGACTTTGACCCGGACCCTGACACTGACCGTAAACGTGACCCTGACAATGATTTTGACACTAACCCTTACAATGACCCTGACCCTAAACCTGAGCCTAACCCTGAGCCTGACCCTGAGTCTGATGCTGACCCTGACCCTGACCCTGACCCTGACCCTAAACCTCACCCTGACTCTAACCTTGACCCTGACCCTGACCCTGACCCAGACCCTGACCCTGAACCTGACATTAACCCTAACCCTGACACTGACCCTGATCATGAACCTGACCCTGACCCTGACCCTGACCCTCACTCTGACCCTGACCCTCACTCTGACCCTGACCCTGACCTTGACACTGAACCTGACCCTGTCTTTTAACCTGAACCCGACCCTGACCGGGACCCTGACCGTAAGTCTGAACTTGACCCTAACCCTGACCCTGACCTGACCCTGACCATGACCCTAACACTGATACTGACACTGAACCTAACCCTACCCCTGACCCTGACCCTGACCGTGACCCTAAACATGACATGACCCTGACCCTGACCCTGACAGTGACCCTGACCCTGATCCTGACCCTACCCCTGCCCCTTACCCTGACCTTAATCGTGACCCTGACCGTAACACTGACCGTGACCCTGATTCTGACCCTGACCCTGACCCGAACCGTGACATTGACCGTAACCCTGATTCTGACCCTGACCCTGAACCTGAACTTGACCCTAACCCTGACCCTGACCCTGACCATTAACCTGACAATGCTCTGACCCCTACCCTGACCCTGACCCTGACCCTAAACCTGACCGTGACCCTGACCCTGACGCTGAACCTGACTCTGAACCTTACCCTACCCCTGACCGTGACCCTAAACCTCATCCTGACCCTGACCCTGACCTTGACATTAACCCTGAACTTAACCCTGACCCTGACACTGAACCTGACCTTAACCCTGACCCTAACTTTGACACTGAACCTGACCCTAACCATGACACTGACCCTGACACTTTCCCCGAACCTGACCCTAACCCAGACCCTGACGCTGACCCTGACCCTGACCCTGACCCTAACTCTGACCGTGACCCTGACCCTGATCCTGACACTGACCCTAACACTGACCCTGACCCTGACCCTGATCCTGACACAGACCCTAACACTGACCTTGACCCTGTACCTGATCCTAAATCTGACCGTGACCCTGACCCTGACCATGAACCTAACCCTGACCCTGACCTTGACCCTGACCCTAACCCTGACCCTAAATCTGAACCTGACCCTGACGCTGACCCTGAACCTAAACCTGACCATGACCCTAACCCTGACCCTAACACTGACTTGGACCCTGACCCTAACCCTGAACCTAAACCTGTTCCTGTCACCGACCCTGACCCTAACCCTGACCCTGACGCTGACCCTGAACCTGACTCTGAACCTGACCCTACCCCTTACCGTGACCCTAAACCTGACCCTGACCCTGACCCTGACCTTGAAATTAACCCTGAACTTGACCCTGACCCTGACACTAAACCTGACCTTAAACCTGACCCTAAATTTGACACTGAACCTGACCCTAACCATGACCCTGACCCTGACACATTCCCCGACCCTGACCCTAACCCAGACCCTGACGATGACCCTGACCCTGACCGTGACCCTAACCCTGACCCTGACCCTAACCCTAAGTCTGACCGTGACCCTGACCCTGATCCTGACACTGACCCTAACACTGACCCTGACCCTGACCCTGAACGTGACCCTGACCCTGACCTTGATCCTGACCCTGACATTAACCCTAACCCTGACACTGACCCTGATCATGAACCTGACCCTGACCCTGACCCTGACCCTAAACCTGACATGACCCTGACCCTGAACCTGACCCTAAACCTCATCCTGACTCTAACCTTGACCCTGACCCTGACCCTGACCCTGACCCTGACCCAGACCCTGACCCTGACATTGACCGTAACCCTGATTCTGACCCTGACCCTGACCCTGACCCTGACAGTGACCCTGACCTGATCATGACCCTGACCCTAAACCTGATCCTGACCCTAACCCTGACACTGACCCTGTCCCTGACCCTGACCCTGACCCTAAACCTCACCCTGACTCTAATCTTGACCCTGACCCTGACCCTGAACCTGACCCTGACCCTGACCCTGACCCTGAACGTGACCCTGAGCCTGAACTTGACCCTGACCCTGACATTAACCCTAACCCTGACCCTGACCCTGATCATGAACCTGACCCTGACCCTAACCCTGACACTAACCGTGACCCTGATTCTGACCCTGACCCTGACCGTGACCATAACCCTGACCCTGACCCTGACCCTGACCCTGACCCTGACCCTGACCCTGACATTAACCCTAACCCTGACCCTGACCCTGATCATGAACCTGACCCTGACCCTAACTCTGACACTAACCGTGACCCTGATTCTGACCCTGACCCTGAACGTGACCCTGAGCCTGAACTTGACCCTGACCCTGACATTAACCCTAACCCTGACCCTGACCCTGATCATGAACCTGACCCTGACCCTAACCCTGACACTAACCGTGACCCTGATTCTGACCCTGACCCTGACCGTGACCATAACCCTGACCCTGACCCTGACCCTGACCCTGACCCTGACCCTGACCCTGACATTAACCCTAACCCTGACCCTGACCCTGATCATGAACCTGACCCTGACCCTAACCCTGACACTAACCGTGACCCTGATTCTGACCCTGACCCTGACCGTGACCCTAACCCTGACCCTGACCCTGATAGTGACCCTGACCCTGATCCTGACCCTACCCCTGCCCCTTACCCTGACCTTAATCGTGACCCTGACCGTAACACTGACCGTGACCCTGACCCTGACCCTGACCCTGACCCCTACCCTGACAATGCCCTGACCCCTACCCTGACCCTGACCCAGACCCTGACCCTGACTGTTACCCTAACCCTGAACCTGACCCTGACCCAGACCTTGACCCTGAACCTGACCCTGACCCTGACCCAAACCCTGACCCTAACCCTGACTGTGACCCTGACTGTGACCCTGACCCTGAACCTAAATCTGAACCTGACCCTGACTCTGACACTGACCCTAACACTGACTTTGACCCGGACCCTGACACGGATTTTGACACTAACCATGACCATGACCCTGAACTTAACCCTGAGCCTAACCCTGAGCCTGACCCTGAGTCTGACGCTGACCCTGACCCTGACCCCGACCCTGACCCTGACAATGCCCTGATTCCGACCCTGACCCTGACCCTAATCCTGATGGTGACCCTGAATTCGGCCCTGACCCTGGCCCTGACCCTGACCCTACACCTCACACTGAACCTGACCCTGACCCTGACCCTAACCCTGACCCTAAATTTGACCGTGACCCTAACCCTGACCCTGACCCTGACCCTAACTCTGAACCTGACCCTGACCATGACCCTGACCCTGACCGTGACCCTGATACTGACCCTGAACCTAACACTACCCCTGACCCTGACCCTGATACTGACCCTGACCCTGACCCTGACCCTGACCTTGACCCTAAACCTGACCTAACCTTGACCCCGGTCCTGACCCTGACCCTAAACCTCACCCTGACACTAACCTTGACCCTGACCCAAAATTCTGACCGTGACACTAACCCTGACCCTGAACGTGACCCTGACCCTAAATCTGACCGTGACCTTGACCTTGACCCTGAAACTGAACCTAACACTGACCCTGACCCTGACCCTGAATCTGACCCTGAACCTAACCCTGACCCTGACCCTTACCCTGACCCTGAACCTGACACTGACCATGACCCTAACACTGACACTGACAGTGACCCTGACCCTGACCCTGACCCTGAACCTGATCCTACCCCTGACCCTGACCCTGACCCTAAACCTCACCCTGACTCTAACCTTGACCCTGACCCTGACCCTGACCCTAACCCTGACCCTTGCCCTAACACTGACCCTGACCCTGACACTTACCCTGACCCTAAGTCTGACCCTGACCTTTACACTAAACCAGACCCTGACACTAACACTGACCCTGACCATGACCCTGACCCTGACCTTGACCCTGACAATGACCCAGACCCTGACCCTAAACCTGACCTGAACCTGACCCTGACCCTGACTTTGACCCTGACTTAAACCTGACACTGAATATCTCCCTGACCCTGACCCTGACCCTGACCCAAACCCTGACCCTAAACCTGACCGTGACCCTGACTCTGACCCTGACCCTGACCCTAAATCTGAACCTGACCCTGACTCTGACACTGACCCTAACACTGACTTTGACCCGGACCCTGACACTGACCGTAAACGTGACCCTGACACTGATTTTGACACTAACCCTTACCATGACCCTGACCCTAAACCTGAGCGTAGCCCTGAGTCTGACCCTGAGATTGACACTGACCCTGACCCTGACCCTGACCCCGACCCTGACCCTGACAATGCCCTGATTCAGACACTGACCCTGACCCTGACCCTGACCCTGATACTAATCCTGATGTTGACCCTGAATTCAGCCCTGACCCTGACCCTACACCACACACTGAACCTGACCCTGACCCTGACCGTAACCCTGACCCTAAATTTGACCGTGACCCAAACCCTGACCCTGACCCTAACTCTGAACCTGACCCTGACCATGACACTAAACCTAAACCTGACCCTGACCTACACCCTGAACTTGAACTTGACCCTGATCCTGACCCTGAAACTAACCCTACACCTGACCCTGACTCTAACACTGACCCTGACCCTGACCGTGACCCTGAACCTAATTCTGACCGTGAACCTGACCCTGACCCTGACCTGACCATGACCCTGACCCTGAACCTGACCCTGACACTGACCCTGCCCCTAAACCTGACCTCTCCCTGACCCTGACCCTGACCCTGACCCTGACCCTGACCCTGACCCTGACACTGAACCTGACCTGACCCTGACCCTGACCCTGACATTGACCCTAACCTTGACCCTGACCCTGACCCTGACCCTAAACCTGACCCTGACCCTGACCCTGACACTGAACCTGACCTGACCGTGACCCTGACCCTGACATTGACCCTAACCCTGACACTGACCCTGTCCCTGACCCTGACACTAAACCAGATCCTCAACCTGATCCTAAACCTGACCCTGACCCTGACCCTGACCGTGACACTGAACCTGACACTAAGTCTGACCGTGACCCTGACCGTGACCATGACCCTCACCCTGACACTGAACCTGACCTTGACCCTGACCCTGACACTAACCCTGACCCTGAACCTACCCCTGACCCTGACCCTGACCGTGACTCTCACCCTGATCCTAAGCATTTCTTGCCCATAACACTGACACTGACCCTAAGTGTGACCGTGACCCAGACCCTGACCTGACCGTAACCCTGACCCTGACCGTGATCCTGACCGTGACCCTGACCTTGACCATGACACTGACCTTTACTCTAACCCTGACCCTGACTCTTATCCTGATCCTGACCCTCACCATGAACTTGAACCTGACCCTGAATTTGACCATGACCTTGACCCTGACCCTGACAGTGCCCTGACTCCGACCCTGACCCTGACCCTAAGTCTGACCACGACCCTGACCGTGACCCTGACCCTCACACTGACCCTGACCCTGACACTGACCCTGACCCTGAAAATGACCCTGACCCTGACGCTGACCCTGACCCTAATCCTGATCGTGACCCTGAATTTGGCACTGACCCTGGCCCTGACCCTAACTCTACACCTGACCCTGAACCTGACCCTGACCCTGACCCTAACCCTGACCCTGAACTGGATCCTGACCCTAACCCTGAACATGACCCTGACCCTGACCCTAACCCTGACACTGACCCTGTCCCTGACCCTGACCCTGACCCTGACACTAAAACTCACCCTGACTCTAACCTTGACACTGACCCTGACCCTGAACCTGACCCTGACCCTGACCCTGAACGTGACCCTGACCCTGAACTTGACCCTGACCCTGACATTAACCCTAACCCTGACACTGACCCTGACCCTGAACCTAACCCTATCCCCTAACCCTGACCCTGACCATGACCCTAAACCTGACATGACCCTGACCCTGACTCTGACCCTAACCCTATCCGTGACCCTGACCATTACCCTCACCCTGAACCTGACCTGACCCTGACCCTGAACCTGACACTGACCCGGACCCTAACACTGAACCTGACCGTGACCCTGACCGTGACCCTGACACTGACAGTGACCCTGAACCTGACATTAACCCTAACCCTGACACTGACCCTGAACCTGACCCTACTCCTGACCCTGACCCTAACACTGACCCTGACCCTAAACCTGACATGACCCTGACCCTGACCCTGACCCTAACCCTGACACTGACCGTGACCCTGATTCTGACCCTGACCCTGACACTGACAGTGACCCTGACCCTGATCCTGACCCTACCCCTGCCCACTAACATGACCCTGACCCAAACCCTGACTATTACCCTAACCCTGAACCTTACCCTGACCCAGACCTTGACCCTGAACCTGACCCTGTCTTTGAACCTGAACCCGACCCTGACCGTGACCCTGACCCTAAGTCTGACCTTGACCCTGACCCTGACCCTGACCTGACCCTGACCCTGACCCTGACCCTAACCCTGACCCTGACCCTGACCCTGACCCTGAACTTTACCCTGACCGTGACCCTGACCCTGACCGTGACCTTGACCCTAAACCTGACCCTGTCCCTGACCCAGAACCTGACCCTATACCTGAACCTAACCCAGATCCTGACCCTGACCATGACCCTGAACCTGACCCGGACTTTGAACCTGAACTTGACCCTGACCCTGACCCTGATCCTGACCCTGACCCTAACACTGACCCTGACCCTGACCCTGGCCCTGAACCTGATCCTACTCCTGACCCTGACCCTAACACTGACCCTGACCCTAAACCTGACATGACCCTGACCCTGACCCTGACCCTAACACTGACACTGACCATAACCCTGATTCTGACCCTGACCCTGACCCTGACCGTGGCCCTAAACATGACATGACCCTGACCCTGACCCTGACAGTGACCCTGACCCTGATCCTGACCCTACCCCTGCCCCTTACCCTGACCTTAATCGTGACCCTGACCGTAACACTGACCGTGACCTTGACCATGACCCTGACAGTGACCCTAACTCTGACCCTGACCCTGACCACTAACCTGACAATGCTCTGACCCCTACCCCGACCCTGACCCTGACCCTGACCCTGACCCTGACCCTAACCCTGACCCTGACCCTGAACCTGTCACTAACTCTGAACCTGACCCTGACGCTGACCTTGAACCTAACCCTGATTCTGACCCTGTCCCTATCACTGACTTGGACCCTGACCCTGACCCTGACCCTGCCACTGACCCTGCCACTGACCCTGACCATAAACCTGACCATAACCCTGACCGTGACACTGACCCTAAACCTGACCCTGACCCTAACTCTGAACCTGATCCTGACCCCGACCCTGACCCTGACCCTGACCGTGACCCTGATACTGACACTGAACCTAACACTACCCCTGACCCTGACCCTGACCCTGACCCTGACCCTGACCCAGGCACTAAACCTGACCTGACCCTGACCCCGGCCCTGACCCTGACCCTAAACCTCACCCTGACACTAACCTTGACCCTGACCCAAAATTCTGACCGTGACACTGAACCTGACCGTGACCGTGACCTTGACCTTGACCCTGACACTGACCCTAACACTGACCCTGACCCTGACACTGACAGTGACCCTGAACCTGACCCTACGTCTGACCGTGACCCTTACCGTGAACCTGACACTCGCCCTGACCCTGAACCTCACCTTGACCCTGACCCTGATCATGACCCTGACAGTGACCCTGAGCCTTACACTAACACTGACCCTGACCCTGACCCAAACCCTGATGCTGACCCTAACAATGACACTGACCCTGAACCTAAACCAGACCTGACCCTGACCCTGACACTGACCCTGAACCTGAAATTTACTCTGACACTGACCCTGACCCTGAACCTGACCATGATCCTAACCCTGATCCTACCCCTGACCCTGACCCTAACACTGAAACTGACCCTGACCCTAAAACTGACCTGACCGTAACCCTGACCCTGACCCTAAACCTCACCCTGACTCTAACCTTGACCCTGACCCTGACCCTGAACCTGACCCTGAATCTGACCTTGAACGTGACCCTGACCCTGAACTTGACCCTGAACCTGACATTAACCCTAACCCTGACCCTGACCCTGATCATGAACCTGACCCTGACCCTGACCCTGACCCTAACTCTGACACTGACCGTGACCCTGATCCTGACACTGACCCTAACACTGACCCTGACCCTGACAGTGACCCTGACCCTGACCCTGACCCTAACTCTGACACTGACCGTGACCCTGATTCTGACCCTGACCCTGACCCTGACAGTGACCCTGACCCTGATCCTGACCCTACCCCTGCCCCTTACCCTGACCTTAATCGTGACCCTGACCGTATCACTGACCGTGACCCTGACCCTGACCCTGACCCTGACCCTAACCCTGACCCTGACCCTGACCCTGACCCCTACCCTGACAATGCCCTGACCCCTAACCTGACCCTGACCCTGACTGTGACCCTGACCCTGACCCTGACCATGACCCTGACTCTGACCCTGACCCTAACACTGACCGTGACCCTGACCCTGACCCTGAACCTGACACTAACTCTGAACCTGACCCTGACGCTGACCCTGAACCTAACCCTGACCCTGAACCTAACCCTGACCCTAACACTGACTTGGACCCTGACCCTAACCCTGAACCTAACACTGACCCTGTCCCCGACCCTGACCCTAACCCTGACCCTGACGCTAACCGTGACCCTGACACTGACCCTGAACCTGACTCTGAACCTGACCCTACCCCTGACCGTGACCCTAAACCTGACCCTGACCTGACCCAGACCTTGACATTAACCCTGAACTAGACCTTGACCCTGACCCTAACCCTGACCCTAACTTTGACACTGAACCTGACCCTAACCCTGACCCTGACCCTGACACTTTCCCCGACCCTGACCCTAAACCAGACCCTGACGCTGACCCTGACCGTGACCGTGATCCTAACCCTGACCGTGACACAGACCCTGACCGTGACCCTAACGCTGACCCTGACCCTGACCTTGACCCTGACCTTAACCATGACAGTGACCCTGTACCTGATCCTAAGTCTGACCATGACCCTGACCCTGACCCTGAACCTAACCCTGACCGTGACCCTAACTCTGACCCTGACCCTAAACCTGACCTAACCTTGACCCCGGCCCTGACCCTGAGCCTTAACCTCACCCTGACACTAACCTTGACCCTGACCCAAAATTCTGACCCTGACCCTGACCCTGACACTGAACATTACCCTGACACTAAATCTGACTGTGACCTTGACCTTGACCCTGACCTGAACCTAAAACTGACCATGACCCTGACCCTGACCCTATCCCTGACCCTGACCCTGCCCCTAAGCCTGACCTGACTCTGACCACTCACTCTGACCCTGAACCTGACCCTCACCTTCAGCCTCAACCTGACACTGAACCTGACCTGACCCTGACCCTGACCCTGACCTTGACCCTACCTTTGACCCTGACCCTGACCCTAAACCTGACCTGACCCTGACCCTGACACTGACCGTGACCCTGAAATTTACTCTGACACTGACCCTGAACCTGATTCTGACCCTAACCCTGACCCTGACCCTGACCCTGACCCTGAACTTTACCCTGACTGTGACCCTGACCCTGACTCTGACCTTGACCCTAAACCTGACACTGTCCCTGACCCTGAACCTGACCCTGTCCCTGAACCTAACCCAGATCCTGACCCTGACCATGACCCTGAACCTGACCCGGAATTTGAACCTGAACTTGACTCTGACCCTGACCCTGATCCTGACCCTGACCCTGACCCTGAATTTGACCCTAACACTGACACTGACACTGACCCTGACCCTGACCCTGGCCCTGAACCTGATCCTACCCCTGACCCTGACCCTAACACTGACCCAGACCCTGACCCTAAACCTGACATGACCCTAACCCTGACACTGACCCTAAACCTCACCCTGACTCTAACCCACACCCTGACCCTGACCTTGACCCTGACCCTGACCCTGAACGTGACCCTGAGCCTGACCTTGACCCTGACCCTGACATTAATCCTAACCCTGACACTGACCCTGACCCTGACCCTGACAGTGACCCTGACTCTGACCCTGATCCTGACCCTACCCCTGCCCCCTAACGTGACACTGACCCAAACCCTGACAGTTACCCTAACCCTGAACCTGACCCTGACCCAGACCTTGACACTGAACCTGACCCTCTCTTTGAACCTGAACCCGACCCTGACTGTGACCCTGACCCTAAGTCTGACCTTGACCCTGACCCTGACCTGATCCTGACCATGACCCTAACACTGATACTGACCCTGAACCTAACCCTACCCGTGACCCTGACCCTGATCGTGGCCCTAAACATGACATGACCCTGACCCTGACCCTGACAGTGTCCCTGACCCTGATCCTGACCCTACCCCTGCCCCTTACCCTGACCTTAATCGTGACCCTGACCGTAACACTGACCGTGACCTTGACCATGACCCTGAACTTGACCCTAACCCTGACCCTGACCCTGACCACTAACTTGACTATGCTCTGACCCCTACCCCGACCCGGAACTTGACCCTAACCCTGACCATGACCCTGACCCTGACCCTGAACCTGACCTTAATTCTGAACCTGACCCTGACGCTGACCCTGAACCTAAACCTGACCATGACCCTAACCCTGACCCTAACACTGACTTGGACCCTGACCCTAACCCTGAACCTAACACTGACCCTGTCCCCGACCCTGACCCTAACCCTGACCCTGATGCTGACCGTGACCCTGACACTGACCCTGAACCTGACTCTGAACCTGACCCTACCCCTGACCGTGACCCTAAACCTGACCCTGACCCTGACCTTGACATTAACCCTGAACTTGACCCTGACCCTGACACTAAATCTGACTTTAACCCTGACCCTAAATTTGACACTGAACCTGACCCTAACCCTGACCCTGACCCTGACACTTTCCCCGACCCTGACACTAACCCAGACCCTGACGCTGACCCTGACCCTGACCGTGACCCTAACCCTGACCCTGACCCTGACCCTAAGTCTGACCGTGACCCTGACCCTGATCCTGACACTGACCCTAACACTGACCCTGACCCTGACAGTGACCCTGACCCTGACCCTGACTCTAACTCTGACACTGACCGTGACCCTGATTCTGACCCTGACCCTGACCCTGACAGTGACCCTGACCCTGATCCTGACCCTACCCCTGCCCCTTACCCTGACCTTAATCGTGACCCTGACCGTATCACTGACCGTGACCCTGACCCTGACCCTGACCCTGACCCTAACCCTGACCCTGACCCTGACCCTGACCCCTACCCTGACAATGCCCTGACCCCTAACCTGACCCTGACCCTGACTGTGACCCTGACCCTGACCCTGACCATGACCCTGACTCTGACCCTGACCCTAACACTGACCGTGACCCTGACCCTGACCCTGAACCTGACACTAACTCTGAACCTGACCCTGACGCTGACCCTGAACCTAACCCTGACCCTGAACCTAACCCTGACCCTAACACTGACTTGGACCCTGACCCTAACCCTGAACCTAACACTGACCCTGTCCCCGACCCTGACCCTAACCCTGACCCTGACGCTAACCGTGACCCTGACACTGACCCTGAACCTGACTCTGAACCTGACCCTACCCCTGACCGTGACCCTAAACCTGACCCTGACCTGACCCAGACCTTGACATTAACCCTGAACTAGACCTTGACCCTGACCCTAACCCTGACCCTAACTTTGACACTGAACCTGACCCTAACCCTGACCCTGACCCTGACACTTTCCCCGACCCTGACCCTAAACCAGACCCTGACGCTGACCCTGACCGTGACCGTGATCCTAACCCTGACCGTGACACAGACCCTGACCGTGACCCTAACGCTGACCCTGACCCTGACCTTGACCCTGACCTTAACCATGACAGTGACCCTGTACCTGATCCTAAGTCTGACCATGACCCTGACCCTGACCCTGAACCTAACCCTGACCGTGACCCTAACTCTGACCCTGACCCTAAACCTGACCTAACCTTGACCCCGGCCCTGACCCTGAGCCTTAACCTCACCCTGACACTAACCTTGACCCTGACCCAAAATTCTGACCCTGACCCTGACCCTGACACTGAACATTACCCTGACACTAAATCTGACTGTGACCTTGACCTTGACCCTGACCTGAACCTAAAACTGACCATGACCCTGACCCTGACCCTATCCCTGACCCTGACCCTGCCCCTAAGCCTGACCTGACTCTGACCACTCACTCTGACCCTGACCCTGACCCTCACCTTCAGCCTCAACCTGACACTGAACCTGACCTGACCCTGACCCTGACCCTGACCTTGACCCTACCTTTGACCCTGACCCTGACCCTAAACCTGACCTGACCCTGACCCTGACACTGACCGTGACCCTGAAATTTACTCTGACACTGACCCTGAACCTGATTCTGACCCTAACCCTGACCCTGACCCTGACCCTGACCCTGAACTTTACCCTGACTGTGACCCTGACCCTGACTCTGACCTTGACCCTAAACCTGACACTGTCCCTGACCCTGAACCTGACCCTGTCCCTGAACCTAACCCAGATCCTGACCCTGACCATGACCCTGAACCTGACCCGGAATTTGAACCTGAACTTGACTCTGACCCTGACCCTGATCCTGACCCTGACCCTGACCCTGAATTTGACCCTAACACTGACACTGACACTGACCCTGACCCTGACCCTGGCCCTGAACCTGATCCTACCCCTGACCCTGACCCTAACACTGACCCAGACCCTGACCCTAAACCTGACATGACCCTAACCCTGACACTGACCCTAAACCTCACCCTGACTCTAACCCACACCCTGACCCTGACCTTGACCCTGACCCTGACCCTGAACGTGACCCTGAGCCTGACCTTGACCCTGACCCTGACATTAATCCTAACCCTGACACTGACCCTGACCCTGACCCTGACAGTGACCCTGACTCTGACCCTGATCCTGACCCTACCCCTGCCCCCTAACGTGACACTGACCCAAACCCTGACAGTTACCCTAACCCTGAACCTGACCCTGACCCAGACCTTGACACTGAACCTGACCCTCTCTTTGAACCTGAACCCGACCCTGACTGTGACCCTGACCCTAAGTCTGACCTTGACCCTGACCCTGACCTGATCCTGACCATGACCCTAACACTGATACTGACCCTGAACCTAACCCTACCCGTGACCCTGACCCTGATCGTGGCCCTAAACATGACATGACCCTGACCCTGACCCTGACAGTGTCCCTGACCCTGATCCTGACCCTACCCCTGCCCCTTACCCTGACCTTAATCGTGACCCTGACCGTAACACTGACCGTGACCTTGACCATGACCCTGAACTTGACCCTAACCCTGACCCTGACCCTGACCACTAACTTGACTATGCTCTGACCCCTACCCCGACCCGGAACTTGACCCTAACCCTGACCATGACCCTGACCCTGACCCTGAACCTGACCTTAATTCTGAACCTGACCCTGACGCTGACCCTGAACCTAAACCTGACCATGACCCTAACCCTGACCCTAACACTGACTTGGACCCTGACCCTAACCCTGAACCTAACACTGACCCTGTCCCCGACCCTGACCCTAACCCTGACCCTGATGCTGACCGTGACCCTGACACTGACCCTGAACCTGACTCTGAACCTGACCCTACCCCTGACCGTGACCCTAAACCTGACCCTGACCCTGACCTTGACATTAACCCTGAACTTGACCCTGACCCTGACACTAAATCTGACTTTAACCCTGACCCTAAATTTGACACTGAACCTGACCCTAACCCTGACCCTGACCCTGACACTTTCCCCGACCCTGACACTAACCCAGACCCTGACGCTGACCCTGACCCTGACCGTGACCCTAACCCTGACCCTGACCCTGACCCTAAGTCTGACCGTGACCCTGACCCTGATCCTGACACTGACCCTAACACTGACCCTGACCCTGACAGTGACCCTGACCCTGACCCTGACCCTAACTCTGACACTGACCGTGACCCTGATTCTGACCCTGACCCTGACCCTGACAGTGACCCTGACCCTGATCCTGACCCTACCCCTGCCCCTTACCCTGACCTTAATCGTGACCCTGACCGTATCACTGACCGTGACCCTGACCCTGACCCTGACCCTGACCCTAACCCTGACCCTGACCCTGACCCTGACCCCTACCCTGACAATGCCCTGACCCCTAACCTGACCCTGACCCTGACTGTGACCCTGACCCTGACCCTGACCATGACCCTGACTCTGACCCTGACCCTAACACTGACCGTGACCCTGACCCTGACCCTGAACCTGACACTAACTCTGAACCTGACCCTGACGCTGACCCTGAACCTAACCCTGACCCTGAACCTAACCCTGACCCTAACACTGACTTGGACCCTGACCCTAACCCTGAACCTAACACTGACCCTGTCCCCGACCCTGACCCTAACCCTGACCCTGACGCTAACCGTGACCCTGACACTGACCCTGAACCTGACTCTGAACCTGACCCTACCCCTGACCGTGACCCTAAACCTGACCCTGACCTGACCCAGACCTTGACATTAACCCTGAACTAGACCTTGACCCTGACACTAACCCTGACCCTAACTTTGACAGTGAACCTGACCCTAACCATGACCCTGACCCTGACACTTTCCCCGACCCTGACCCTAAACCAGACCCTGACGCTGACCCTGACCGTGACCGTGATCCTAACCCTGACCGTGACACAGACCCTGACCGTGACCCTAACGCTGACCCTGACCCTGACCTTGACCCTGACCTTAACCATGACAGTGACCCTGTACCTGATCCTAAGTCTGACCATGACCCTGACCCTGACCCTGAACCTAACCCTGACCGTGACCCTAACTCTGACCCTGACCCTAAACCTGACCTAACCTTGACCCCGGCCCTGACCCTGAGCCTTAACCTCACCCTGACACTAACCTTGACCCTGACCCAAAATTCTGACCCTGACCCTGACCCTGACACTGAACATTACCCTGACACTAAATCTGACTGTGACCTTGACCTTGACCCTGACCTGAACCTAAAACTGACCATGACCCTGACCCTGACCCTATCCCTGACCCTGACCCTGCCCCTAAGCCTGACCTGACTCTGACCACTCACTCTGACCCTGACCCTGACCCTCACCTTCAGCCTCAACCTGACACTGAACCTGACCTGACCCTGACCCTGACCCTGACCTTGACCCTACCTTTGACCCTGACCCTGACCCTAAACCTGACCTGACCCTGACCCTGACACTGACCGTGACCCTGAAATTTACTCTGACACTGACCCTGAACCTGATTCTGACCCTAACCCTGACCCTGACCCTGACCCTGACCCTGAACTTTACCCTGACTGTGACCCTGACCCTGACTCTGACCTTGACCCTAAACCTGACACTGTCCCTGACCCTGAACCTGACCCTGTCCCTGAACCTAACCCAGATCCTGACCCTGACCATGACCCTGAACCTGACCCGGAATTTGAACCTGAACTTGACTCTGACCCTGACCCTGATCCTGACCCTGACCCTGACCCTGAATTTGACCCTAACACTGACACTGACACTGACCCTGACCCTGACCCTGGCCCTGAACCTGATCCTACCCCTGACCCTGACCCTAACACTGACCCAGACCCTGACCCTAAACCTGACATGACCCTAACCCTGACACTGACCCTAAACCTCACCCTGACTCTAACCCACACCCTGACCCTGACCTTGACCCTGACCCTGACCCTGAACGTGACCCTGAGCCTGACCTTGACCCTGACCCTGACATTAATCCTAACCCTGACACTGACCCTGACCCTGACCCTGACAGTGACCCTGACTCTGACCCTGATCCTGACCCTACCCCTGCCCCCTAACGTGACACTGACCCAAACCCTGACAGTTACCCTAACCCTGAACCTGACCCTGACCCAGACCTTGACACTGAACCTGACCCTCTCTTTGAACCTGAACCCGACCCTGACTGTGACCCTGACCCTAAGTCTGACCTTGACCCTGACCCTGACCTGATCCTGACCATGACCCTAACACTGATACTGACCCTGAACCTAACCCTACCCGTGACCCTGACCCTGATCGTGGCCCTAAACATGACATGACCCTGACCCTGACCCTGACAGTGTCCCTGACCCTGATCCTGACCCTACCCCTGCCCCTTACCCTGACCTTAATCGTGACCCTGACCGTAACACTGACCGTGACCTTGACCATGACCCTGAACTTGACCCTAACCCTGACCCTGACCCTGACCACTAACTTGACAATGCTCTGACCCCTACCCCGACCCGGAACTTGACCCTAACCCTGACCATGACCCTGACCCTGACCCTGAACCTGACCTTAATTCTGAACCTGACCCTGACGCTGACCCTGAACCTAAACCTGACCATGACCCTAACCCTGACCCTAACACTGACTTGGACCCTGACCCTAACCCTGAACCTAACACTGACCCTGTCCCCGACCCTGACCCTAACCCTGACCCTGATGCTGACCGTGACCCTGACACTGACCCTGAACCTGACTCTGAACCTGACCCTACCCCTGACCGTGACCCTAAACCTGACCCTGACCCTGACCTTGACATTAACCCTGAACTTGACCCTGACCCTGACACTAAATCTGACTTTAACCCTGACCCTAAATTTGACACTGAACCTGACCCTAACCCTGACCCTGACCCTGACACTTTCCCCGACCCTGACACTAACCCAGACCCTGACGCTGACCCTGACCCTGACCGTGACCCTAACCCTGACCCTGACCCTGACCCTAAGTCTGACCGTGACCCTGACCCTGATCCTGACACTGACCCTAACACTGACCCTGACCCTGACAGTGACCCTGACCCTGACCCTGACCCTAACTCTGACACTGACCGTGACCCTGATTCTGACCCTGACCCTGACCCTGACAGTGACCCTGACCCTGATCCTGACCCTACCCCTGCCCCTTACCCTGACCTTAATCGTGACCCTGACCGTATCACTGACCGTGACCCTGACCCTGACCCTGACCCTGACCCTAACCCTGACCCTGACCCTGACCCTGACCCCTACCCTGACAATGCCCTGACCCCTAACCTGACCCTGACCCTGACTGTGACCCTGACCCTGACCCTGACCATGACCCTGACTCTGACCCTGACCCTAACACTGACCGTGACCCTGACCCTGACCCTGAACCTGACCTTAATTCTGAACCTGACCCTGACGCTGACCCTGAACCTAACCCTGACCCTGAACCTAACCCTGACCCTAACACTGACTTGGACCCTGACCCTAACCCTGAACCTAACACTGACCCTGTCCCCGACCCTGACCCTAACCCTGACCCTGACGCTAACCGTGACCCTGACACTGACCCTGAACTTGACTCTGAACCTGACCCTACCCCTGACCGTGACCCTAAACCTGACCCTGACCTGACCCAGACCTTGACATTAACCCTGAACTAGACCTTGACCCTGACCCTAACCCTGACCCTAACTTTGACACTGAACCTGACCCTAACCCTGACCCTGACCCTGACACTTTCCCCGACCCTGACCCTAAACCAGACCCTGACGCTGACCCTGACCGTGACCGTGATCCTAACCCTGACCGTGACACAGACCCTGACCGTGACCCTAACGCTGACCCTGACCCTGACCTTGACCCTGACCTTAACCATGACAGTGACCCTGTACCTGATCCTAAGTCTGACCATGACCCTGACCCTGACCCTGAACCTAACCCTGACCGTGACCCTAACTCTGACCCTGACCCTAAACCTGACCTAACCTTGACCCCGGCCCTGACCCTGAGCCTTAACCTCACCCTGACACTAACCTTGACCCTGACCCAAAATTCTGACCCTGACCCTGACCCTGACACTGAACATTACCCTGACACTAAATCTGACTGTGACCTTGACCTTGACCCTGACCTGAACCTAAAACTGACCATGACCCTGACCCTGACCCTATCCCTGACCCTGACCCTGCCCCTAAGCCTGACCTGACTCTGACCACTCACTCTGACCCTGACCCTGACCCTCACCTTCAGCCTCAACCTGACACTGAACCTGACCTGACCCTGACCCTGACCCTGACCTTGACCCTACCTTTGACCCTGACCCTGACCCTAAACCTGACCTGACCCTGACCCTGACACTGACCGTGACCCTGAAATTTACTCTGACACTGACCCTGAACCTGATTCTGACCCTAACCCTGACCCTGACCCTGACCCTGACCCTGAACTTTACCCTGACTGTGACCCTGACCCTGACTCTGACCTTGACCCTAAACCTGACACTGTCCCTGACCCTGAACCTGACCCTGTCCCTGAACCTAACCCAGATCCTGACCCTGACCATGACCCTGAACCTGACCCGGAATTTGAACCTGAACTTGACTCTGACCCTGACCCTGATCCTGACCCTGACCCTGACCCTGAATTTGACCCTAACACTGACACTGACACTGACCCTGACCCTGACCCTGGCCCTGAACCTGATCCTACCCCTGACCCTGACCCTAACACTGACCCAGACCCTGACCCTAAACCTGACATGACCCTAACCCTGACACTGACCCTAAACCTCACCCTGACTCTAACCCACACCCTGACCCTGACCTTGACCCTGACCCTGACCCTGAACGTGACCCTGAGCCTGACCTTGACCCTGACCCTGACATTAATCCTAACCCTGACACTGACCCTGACCCTGACCCTGACAGTGACCCTGACTCTGACCCTGATCCTGACCCTACCCCTGCCCCCTAACGTGACACTGACCCAAACCCTGACAGTTACCCTAACCCTGAACCTGACCCTGACCCAGACCTTGACACTGAACCTGACCCTCTCTTTGAACCTGAACCCGACCCTGACTGTGACCCTGACCCTAAGTCTGACCTTGACCCTGACCCTGACCTGATCCTGACCATGACCCTAACACTGATACTGACCCTGAACCTAACCCTACCCGTGACCCTGACCCTGATCGTGGCCCTAAACATGACATGACCCTGACCCTGACCCTGACAGTGTCCCTGACCCTGATCCTGACCCTACCCCTGCCCCTTACCCTGACCTTAATCGTGACCCTGACCGTAACACTGACCGTGACCTTGACCATGACCCTGAACTTGACCCTAACCCTGACCCTGACCCTGACCACTAACTTGACTATGCTCTGACCCCTACCCCGACCCGGAACTTGACCCTAACCCTGACCATGACCCTGACCCTGACCCTGAACCTGACCTTAATTCTGAACCTGACCCTGACGCTGACCCTGAACCTAAACCTGACCATGACCCTAACCCTGACCCTAACACTGACTTGGACCCTGACCCTAACCCTGAACCTAACACTGACCCTGTCCCCGACCCTGACCCTAACCCTGACCCTGATGCTGACCGTGACCCTGACACTGACCCTGAACCTGACTCTGAACCTGACCCTACCCCTGACCGTGACCCTAAACCTGACCCTGACCCTGACCTTGACATTAACCCTGAACTTGACCCTGACCCTGACACTAAATCTGACTTTAACCCTGACCCTAAATTTGACACTGAACCTGACCCTAACCCTGACCCTGACCCTGACACTTTCCCCGACCCTGACACTAACCCAGACCCTGACGCTGACCCTGACCCTGACCGTGACCCTAACCCTGACCCTGACCCTGACCCTAAGTCTGACCGTGACCCTGACCCTGATCCTGACACTGACCCTAACACTGACCCTGACCCTGACAGTGACCCTGACCCTGACCCTGACCCTAACTCTGACACTGACCGTGACCCTGATTCTGACCCTGACCCTGACCCTGACAGTGACCCTGACCCTGATCCTGACCCTACCCCTGCCCCTTACCCTGACCTTAATCGTGACCCTGACCGTATCACTGACCGTGACCCTGACCCTGACCCTGACCCTGACCCTAACCCTGACCCTGACCCTGACCCTGACCCCTACCCTGACAATGCCCTGACCCCTAACCTGACCCTGACCCTGACTGTGACCCTGACCCTGACCCTGACCATGACCCTGACTCTGACCCTGACCCTAACACTGACCGTGACCCTGACCCTGACCCTGAACCTGACACTAACTCTGAACCTGACCCTGACGCTGACCCTGAACCTAACCCTGACCCTGAACCTAACCCTGACCCTAACACTGACTTGGACCCTGACCCTAACCCTGAACCTAACACTGACCCTGTCCCCGACCCTGACCCTAACCCTGACCCTGACGCTAACCGTGACCCTGACACTGACCCTGAACTTGACTCTGAACCTGACCCTACCCCTGACCGTGACCCTAAACCTGACCCTGACCTGACCCAGACCTTGACATTAACCCTGAACTAGACCTTGACCCTGACCCTAACCCTGACCCTAACTTTGACACTGAACCTGACCCTAACCCTGACCCTGACCCTGACACTTTCCCCGACCCTGACCCTAAACCAGACCCTGACGCTGACCCTGACCGTGACCGTGATCCTAACCCTGACCGTGACACAGACCCTGACCGTGACCCTAACGCTGACCCTGACCCTGACCTTGACCCTGACCTTAACCATGACAGTGACCCTGTACCTGATCCTAAGTCTGACCATGACCCTGACCCTGACCCTGAACCTAACCCTGACCGTGACCCTAACTCTGACCCTGACCCTAAACCTGACCTAACCTTGACCCCGGCCCTGACCCTGAGCCTTAACCTCACCCTGACACTAACCTTGACCCTGACCCAAAATTCTGACCCTGACCCTGACCCTGACACTGAACATTACCCTGACACTAAATCTGACTGTGACCTTGACCTTGACCCTGACCTGAACCTAAAACTGACCATGACCCTGACCCTGACCCTATCCCTGACCCTGACCCTGCCCCTAAGCCTGACCTGACTCTGACCACTCACTCTGACCCTGACCCTGACCCTCACCTTCAGCCTCAACCTGACACTGAACCTGACCTGACCCTGACCCTGACCCTGACCTTGACCCTACCTTTGACCCTGACCCTGACCCTAAACCTGACCTGACCCTGACCCTGACACTGACCGTGACCCTGAAATTTACTCTGACACTGACCCTGAACCTGATTCTGACCCTAACCCTGACCCTGACCCTGACCCTGACCCTGAACTTTACCCTGACTGTGACCCTGACCCTGACTCTGACCTTGACCCTAAACCTGACACTGTCCCTGACCCTGAACCTGACCCTGTCCCTGAACCTAACCCAGATCCTGACCCTGACCATGACCCTGAACCTGACCCGGAATTTGAACCTGAACTTGACTCTGACCCTGACCCTGATCCTGACCCTGACCCTGACCCTGAATTTGACCCTAACACTGACACTGACACTGACCCTGACCCTGACCCTGGCCCTGAACCTGATCCTACCCCTGACCCTGACCCTAACACTGACCCAGACCCTGACCCTAAACCTGACATGACCCTAACCCTGACACTGACCCTAAACCTCACCCTGACTCTAACCCACACCCTGACCCTGACCTTGACCCTGACCCTGACCCTGAACGTGACCCTGAGCCTGACCTTGACCCTGACCCTGACATTAATCCTAACCCTGACACTGACCCTGACCCTGACCCTGACAGTGACCCTGACTCTGACCCTGATCCTGACCCTACCCCTGCCCCCTAACGTGACACTGACCCAAACCCTGACAGTTACCCTAACCCTGAACCTGACCCTGACCCAGACCTTGACACTGAACCTGACCCTCTCTTTGAACCTGAACCCGACCCTGACTGTGACCCTGACCCTAAGTCTGACCTTGACCCTGACCCTGACCTGATCCTGACCATGACCCTAACACTGATACTGACCCTGAACCTAACCCTACCCGTGACCCTGACCCTGATCGTGGCCCTAAACATGACATGACCCTGACCCTGACCCTGACAGTGTCCCTGACCCTGATCCTGACCCTACCCCTGCCCCTTACCCTGACCTTAATCGTGACCCTGACCGTAACACTGACCGTGACCTTGACCATGACCCTGAACTTGACCCTAACCCTGACCCTGACCCTGACCACTAACTTGACTATGCTCTGACCCCTACCCCGACCCGGAACTTGACCCTAACCCTGACCATGACCCTGACCCTGACCCTGAACCTGACCTTAATTCTGAACCTGACCCTGACGCTGACCCTGAACCTAAACCTGACCATGACCCTAACCCTGACCCTAACACTGACTTGGACCCTGACCCTAACCCTGAACCTAACACTGACCCTGTCCCCGACCCTGACCCTAACCCTGACCCTGATGCTGACCGTGACCCTGACACTGACCCTGAACCTGACTCTGAACCTGACCCTACCCCTGACCGTGACCCTAAACCTGACCCTGACCCTGACCTTGACATTAACCCTGAACTTGACCCTGACCCTGACACTAAATCTGACTTTAACCCTGACCCTAAATTTGACACTGAACCTGACCCTAACCCTGACCCTGACCCTGACACTTTCCCCGACCCTGACACTAACCCAGACCCTGACGCTGACCCTGACCCTGACCGTGACCCTAACCCTGACCCTGACCCTGACCCTAAGTCTGACCGTGACCCTGACCCTGATCCTGACACTGACCCTAACACTGACCCTGACCCTGACAGTGACCCTGACCCTGACCCTGACCCTAACTCTGACACTGACCGTGACCCTGATTCTGACCCTGACCCTGACCCTGACAGTGACCCTGACCCTGATCCTGACCCTACCCCTGCCCCTTACCCTGACCTTAATCGTGACCCTGACCGTATCACTGACCGTGACCCTGACCCTGACCCTGACCCTGACCCTAACCCTGACCCTGACCCTGACCCTGACCCCTACCCTGACAATGCCCTGACCCCTAACCTGACCCTGACCCTGACTGTGACCCTGACCCTGACCCTGACCATGACCCTGACTCTGACCCTGACCCTAACACTGACCGTGACCCTGACCCTGACCCTGAACCTGACACTAACTCTGAACCTGACCCTGACGCTGACCCTGAACCTAACCCTGACCCTGAACCTAACCCTGACCCTAACACTGACTTGGACCCTGACCCTAACCCTGAACCTAACACTGACCCTGTCCCCGACCCTGACCCTAACCCTGACCCTGACGCTAACCGTGACCCTGACACTGACCCTGAACCTGACTCTGAACCTGACCCTACCCCTGACCGTGACCCTAAACCTGACCCTGACCTGACCCAGACCTTGACATTAACCCTGAACTAGACCTTGACCCTGACACTAACCCTGACCCTAACTTTGACAGTGAACCTGACCCTAACCATGACCCTGACCCTGACACTTTCCCCGACCCTGACCCTAAACCAGACCCTGACGCTGACCCTGACCGTGACCGTGATCCTAACCCTGACCGTGACACAGACCCTGACCGTGACCCTAACGCTGACCCTGACCCTGACCTTGACCCTGACCTTAACCATGACAGTGACCCTGTACCTGATCCTAAGTCTGACCATGACCCTGACCCTGACCCTGAACCTAACCCTGACCGTGACCCTAACTCTGACCCTGACCCTAAACCTGACCTAACCTTGACCCCGGCCCTGACCCTGAGCCTTAACCTCACCCTGACACTAACCTTGACCCTGACCCAAAATTCTGACCCTGACCCTGACCCTGACACTGAACATTACCCTGACACTAAATCTGACTGTGACCTTGACCTTGACCCTGACCTGAACCTAAAACTGACCATGACCCTGACCCTGACCCTATCCCTGACCCTGACCCTGCCCCTAAGCCTGACCTGACTCTGACCACTCACTCTGACCCTGACCCTGACCCTCACCTTCAGCCTCAACCTGACACTGAACCTGACCTGACCCTGACCCTGACCCTGACCTTGACCCTACCTTTGACCCTGACCCTGACCCTAAACCTGACCTGACCCTGACCCTGACACTGACCGTGACCCTGAAATTTACTCTGACACTGACCCTGAACCTGATTCTGACCCTAACCCTGACCCTGACCCTGACCCTGACCCTGAACTTTACCCTGACTGTGACCCTGACCCTGACTCTGACCTTGACCCTAAACCTGACACTGTCCCTGACCCTGAACCTGACCCTGTCCCTGAACCTAACCCAGATCCTGACCCTGACCATGACCCTGAACCTGACCCGGAATTTGAACCTGAACTTGACTCTGACCCTGACCCTGATCCTGACCCTGACCCTGACCCTGAATTTGACCCTAACACTGACACTGACACTGACCCTGACCCTGACCCTGGCCCTGAACCTGATCCTACCCCTGACCCTGACCCTAACACTGACCCAGACCCTGACCCTAAACCTGACATGACCCTAACCCTGACACTGACCCTAAACCTCACCCTGACTCTAACCCACACCCTGACCCTGACCTTGACCCTGACCCTGACCCTGAACGTGACCCTGAGCCTGACCTTGACCCTGACCCTGACATTAATCCTAACCCTGACACTGACCCTGACCCTGACCCTGACAGTGACCCTGACTCTGACCCTGATCCTGACCCTACCCCTGCCCCCTAACGTGACACTGACCCAAACCCTGACAGTTACCCTAACCCTGAACCTGACCCTGACCCAGACCTTGACACTGAACCTGACCCTCTCTTTGAACCTGAACCCGACCCTGACTGTGACCCTGACCCTAAGTCTGACCTTGACCCTGACCCTGACCTGATCCTGACCATGACCCTAACACTGATACTGACCCTGAACCTAACCCTACCCGTGACCCTGACCCTGATCGTGGCCCTAAACATGACATGACCCTGACCCTGACCCTGACAGTGTCCCTGACCCTGATCCTGACCCTACCCCTGCCCCTTACCCTGACCTTAATCGTGACCCTGACCGTAACACTGACCGTGACCTTGACCATGACCCTGAACTTGACCCTAACCCTGACCCTGACCCTGACCACTAACTTGACTATGCTCTGACCCCTACCCCGACCCGGAACTTGACCCTAACCCTGACCATGACCCTGACCCTGACCCTGAACCTGACCTTAATTCTGAACCTGACCCTGACGCTGACCCTGAACCTAAACCTGACCATGACCCTAACCCTGACCCTAACACTGACTTGGACCCTGACCCTAACCCTGAACCTAACACTGACCCTGTCCCCGACCCTGACCCTAACCCTGACCCTGATGCTGACCGTGACCCTGACACTGACCCTGAACCTGACTCTGAACCTGACCCTACCCCTGACCGTGACCCTAAACCTGACCCTGACCCTGACCTTGACATTAACCCTGAACTTGACCCTGACCCTGACACTAAATCTGACTTTAACCCTGACCCTAAATTTGACACTGAACCTGACCCTAACCCTGACCCTGACCCTGACACTTTCCCCGACCCTGACACTAACCCAGACCCTGACGCTGACCCTGACCCTGACCGTGACCCTAACCCTGACCCTGACCCTGACCCTAAGTCTGACCGTGACCCTGACCCTGATCCTGACACTGACCCTAACACTGACCCTGACCCTGACAGTGACCCTGACCCTGACCCTGACCCTAACTCTGACACTGACCGTGACCCTGATTCTGACCCTGACCCTGACCCTGACAGTGACCCTGACCCTGATCCTGACCCTACCCCTGCCCCTTACCCTGACCTTAATCGTGACCCTGACCGTATCACTGACCGTGACCCTGACCCTGACCCTGACCCTGACCCTAACCCTGACCCTGACCCTGACCCTGACCCCTACCCTGACAATGCCCTGACCCCTAACCTGACCCTGACCCTGACTGTGACCCTGACCCTGACCCTGACCATGACCCTGACTCTGACCCTGACCCTAACACTGACCGTGACCCTGACCCTGACCCTGAACCTGACACTAACTCTGAACCTGACCCTGACGCTGACCCTGAACCTAACCCTGACCCTGAACCTAACCCTGACCCTAACACTGACTTGGACCCTGACCCTAACCCTGAACCTAACACTGACCCTGTCCCCGACCCTGACCCTAACCCTGACCCTGACGCTAACCGTGACCCTGACACTGACCCTGAACTTGACTCTGAACCTGACCCTACCCCTGACCGTGACCCTAAACCTGACCCTGACCTGACCCAGACCTTGACATTAACCCTGAACTAGACCTTGACCCTGACCCTAACCCTGACCCTAACTTTGACACTGAACCTGACCCTAACCCTGACCCTGACCCTGACACTTTCCCCGACCCTGACCCTAAACCAGACCCTGACGCTGACCCTGACCGTGACCGTGATCCTAACCCTGACCGTGACACAGACCCTGACCGTGACCCTAACGCTGACCCTGACCCTGACCTTGACCCTGACCTTAACCATGACAGTGACCCTGTACCTGATCCTAAGTCTGACCATGACCCTGACCCTGACCCTGAACCTAACCCTGACCGTGACCCTAACTCTGACCCTGACCCTAAACCTGACCTAACCTTGACCCCGGCCCTGACCCTGAGCCTTAACCTCACCCTGACACTAACCTTGACCCTGACCCAAAATTCTGACCCTGACCCTGACCCTGACACTGAACATTACCCTGACACTAAATCTGACTGTGACCTTGACCTTGACCCTGACCTGAACCTAAAACTGACCATGACCCTGACCCTGACCCTATCCCTGACCCTGACCCTGCCCCTAAGCCTGACCTGACTCTGACCACTCACTCTGACCCTGACCCTGACCCTCACCTTCAGCCTCAACCTGACACTGAACCTGACCTGACCCTGACCCTGACCCTGACCTTGACCCTACCTTTGACCCTGACCCTGACCCTAAACCTGACCTGACCCTGACCCTGACACTGACCGTGACCCTGAAATTTACTCTGACACTGACCCTGAACCTGATTCTGACCCTAACCCTGACCCTGACCCTGACCCTGACCCTGAACTTTACCCTGACTGTGACCCTGACCCTGACTCTGACCTTGACCCTAAACCTGACACTGTCCCTGACCCTGAACCTGACCCTGTCCCTGAACCTAACCCAGATCCTGACCCTGACCATGACCCTGAACCTGACCCGGAATTTGAACCTGAACTTGACTCTGACCCTGACCCTGATCCTGACCCTGACCCTGACCCTGAATTTGACCCTAACACTGACACTGACACTGACCCTGACCCTGACCCTGGCCCTGAACCTGATCCTACCCCTGACCCTGACCCTAACACTGACCCAGACCCTGACCCTAAACCTGACATGACCCTAACCCTGACACTGACCCTAAACCTCACCCTGACTCTAACCCACACCCTGACCCTGACCTTGACCCTGACCCTGACCCTGAACGTGACCCTGAGCCTGACCTTGACCCTGACCCTGACATTAATCCTAACCCTGACACTGACCCTGACCCTGACCCTGACAGTGACCCTGACTCTGACCCTGATCCTGACCCTACCCCTGCCCCCTAACGTGACACTGACCCAAACCCTGACAGTTACCCTAACCCTGAACCTGACCCTGACCCAGACCTTGACACTGAACCTGACCCTCTCTTTGAACCTGAACCCGACCCTGACTGTGACCCTGACCCTAAGTCTGACCTTGACCCTGACCCTGACCTGATCCTGACCATGACCCTAACACTGATACTGACCCTGAACCTAACCCTACCCGTGACCCTGACCCTGATCGTGGCCCTAAACATGACATGACCCTGACCCTGACCCTGACAGTGTCCCTGACCCTGATCCTGACCCTACCCCTGCCCCTTACCCTGACCTTAATCGTGACCCTGACCGTAACACTGACCGTGACCTTGACCATGACCCTGAACTTGACCCTAACCCTGACCCTGACCCTGACCACTAACTTGACTATGCTCTGACCCCTACCCCGACCCGGAACTTGACCCTAACCCTGACCATGACCCTGACCCTGACCCTGAACCTGACCTTAATTCTGAACCTGACCCTGACGCTGACCCTGAACCTAAACCTGACCATGACCCTAACCCTGACCCTAACACTGACTTGGACCCTGACCCTAACCCTGAACCTAACACTGACCCTGTCCCCGACCCTGACCCTAACCCTGACCCTGATGCTGACCGTGACCCTGACACTGACCCTGAACCTGACTCTGAACCTGACCCTACCCCTGACCGTGACCCTAAACCTGACCCTGACCCTGACCTTGACATTAACCCTGAACTTGACCCTGACCCTGACACTAAATCTGACTTTAACCCTGACCCTAAATTTGACACTGAACCTGACCCTAACCCTGACCCTGACCCTGACACTTTCCCCGACCCTGACACTAACCCAGACCCTGACGCTGACCCTGACCCTGACCGTGACCCTAACCCTGACCCTGACCCTGACCCTAAGTCTGACCGTGACCCTGACCCTGATCCTGACACTGACCCTAACACTGACCCTGACCCTGACAGTGACCCTGACCCTGACCCTGACCCTAACTCTGACACTGACCGTGACCCTGATTCTGACCCTGACCCTGACCCTGACAGTGACCCTGACCCTGATCCTGACCCTACCCCTGCCCCTTACCCTGACCTTAATCGTGACCCTGACCGTATCACTGACCGTGACCCTGACCCTGACCCTGACCCTGACCCTAACCCTGACCCTGACCCTGACCCTGACCCCTACCCTGACAATGCCCTGACCCCTAACCTGACCCTGACCCTGACTGTGACCCTGACCCTGACCCTGACCATGACCCTGACTCTGACCCTGACCCTAACACTGACCGTGACCCTGACCCTGACCCTGAACCTGACACTAACTCTGAACCTGACCCTGACGCTGACCCTGAACCTAACCCTGACCCTGAACCTAACCCTGACCCTAACACTGACTTGGACCCTGACCCTAACCCTGAACCTAACACTGACCCTGTCCCCGACCCTGACCCTAACCCTGACCCTGACGCTAACCGTGACCCTGACACTGACCCTGAACCTGACTCTGAACCTGACCCTACCCCTGACCGTGACCCTAAACCTGACCCTGACCTGACCCAGACCTTGACATTAACCCTGAACTAGACCTTGACCCTGACCCTAACCCTGACCCTAACTTTGACACTGAACCTGACCCTAACCCTGACCCTGACCCTGACACTTTCCCCGACCCTGACCCTAAACCAGACCCTGACGCTGACCCTGACCGTGACCGTGATCCTAACCCTGACCGTGACACAGACCCTGACCGTGACCCTAACGCTGACCCTGACCCTGACCTTGACCCTGACCTTAACCATGACAGTGACCCTGTACCTGATCCTAAGTCTGACCATGACCCTGACCCTGACCCTGAACCTAACCCTGACCGTGACCCTAACTCTGACCCTGACCCTAAACCTGACCTAACCTTGACCCCGGCCCTGACCCTGAGCCTTAACCTCACCCTGACACTAACCTTGACCCTGACCCAAAATTCTGACCCTGACCCTGACCCTGACACTGAACATTACCCTGACACTAAATCTGACTGTGACCTTGACCTTGACCCTGACCTGAACCTAAAACTGACCATGACCCTGACCCTGACCCTATCCCTGACCCTGACCCTGCCCCTAAGCCTGACCTGACTCTGACCACTCACTCTGACCCTGACCCTGACCCTCACCTTCAGCCTCAACCTGACACTGAACCTGACCTGACCCTGACCCTGACCCTGACCTTGACCCTACCTTTGACCCTGACCCTGACCCTAAACCTGACCTGACCCTGACCCTGACACTGACCGTGACCCTGAAATTTACTCTGACACTGACCCTGAACCTGATTCTGACCCTAACCCTGACCCTGACCCTGACCCTGACCCTGAACTTTACCCTGACTGTGACCCTGACCCTGACTCTGACCTTGACCCTAAACCTGACACTGTCCCTGACCCTGAACCTGACCCTGTCCCTGAACCTAACCCAGATCCTGACCCTGACCATGACCCTGAACCTGACCCGGAATTTGAACCTGAACTTGACTCTGACCCTGACCCTGATCCTGACCCTGACCCTGACCCTGAATTTGACCCTAACACTGACACTGACACTGACCCTGACCCTGACCCTGGCCCTGAACCTGATCCTACCCCTGACCCTGACCCTAACACTGACCCAGACCCTGACCCTAAACCTGACATGACCCTAACCCTGACACTGACCCTAAACCTCACCCTGACTCTAACCCACACCCTGACCCTGACCTTGACCCTGACCCTGACCCTGAACGTGACCCTGAGCCTGACCTTGACCCTGACCCTGACATTAATCCTAACCCTGACACTGACCCTGACCCTGACCCTGACAGTGACCCTGACTCTGACCCTGATCCTGACCCTACCCCTGCCCCCTAACGTGACACTGACCCAAACCCTGACAGTTACCCTAACCCTGAACCTGACCCTGACCCAGACCTTGACACTGAACCTGACCCTCTCTTTGAACCTGAACCCGACCCTGACTGTGACCCTGACCCTAAGTCTGACCTTGACCCTGACCCTGACCTGATCCTGACCATGACCCTAACACTGATACTGACCCTGAACCTAACCCTACCCGTGACCCTGACCCTGATCGTGGCCCTAAACATGACATGACCCTGACCCTGACCCTGACAGTGTCCCTGACCCTGATCCTGACCCTACCCCTGCCCCTTACCCTGACCTTAATCGTGACCCTGACCGTAACACTGACCGTGACCTTGACCATGACCCTGAACTTGACCCTAACCCTGACCCTGACCCTGACCACTAACTTGACTATGCTCTGACCCCTACCCCGACCCGGAACTTGACCCTAACCCTGACCATGACCCTGACCCTGACCCTGAACCTGACCTTAATTCTGAACCTGACCCTGACGCTGACCCTGAACCTAAACCTGACCATGACCCTAACCCTGACCCTAACACTGACTTGGACCCTGACCCTAACCCTGAACCTAACACTGACCCTGTCCCCGACCCTGACCCTAACCCTGACCCTGATGCTGACCGTGACCCTGACACTGACCCTGAACCTGACTCTGAACCTGACCCTACCCCTGACCGTGACCCTAAACCTGACCCTGACCCTGACCTTGACATTAACCCTGAACTTGACCCTGACCCTGACACTAAATCTGACTTTAACCCTGACCCTAAATTTGACACTGAACCTGACCCTAACCCTGACCCTGACCCTGACACTTTCCCCGACCCTGACACTAACCCAGACCCTGACGCTGACCCTGACCCTGACCGTGACCCTAACCCTGACCCTGACCCTGACCCTAAGTCTGACCGTGACCCTGACCCTGATCCTGACACTGACCCTAACACTGACCCTGACCCTGACAGTGACCCTGACCCTGACCCTGACCCTAACTCTGACACTGACCGTGACCCTGATTCTGACCCTGACCCTGACCCTGACAGTGACCCTGACCCTGATCCTGACCCTACCCCTGCCCCTTACCCTGACCTTAATCGTGACCCTGACCGTATCACTGACCGTGACCCTGACCCTGACCCTGACCCTGACCCTAACCCTGACCCTGACCCTGACCCTGACCCCTACCCTGACAATGCCCTGACCCCTAACCTGACCCTGACCCTGACTGTGACCCTGACCCTGACCCTGACCATGACCCTGACTCTGACCCTGACCCTAACACTGACCGTGACCCTGACCCTGACCCTGAACCTGACACTAACTCTGAACCTGACCCTGACGCTGACCCTGAACCTAACCCTGACCCTGAACCTAACCCTGACCCTAACACTGACTTGGACCCTGACCCTAACCCTGAACCTAACACTGACCCTGTCCCCGACCCTGACCCTAACCCTGACCCTGACGCTAACCGTGACCCTGACACTGACCCTGAACCTGACTCTGAACCTGACCCTACCCCTGACCGTGACCCTAAACCTGACCCTGACCTGACCCAGACCTTGACATTAACCCTGAACTAGACCTTGACCCTGACCCTAACCCTGACCCTAACTTTGACACTGAACCTGACCCTAACCCTGACCCTGACCCTGACACTTTCCCCGACCCTGACCCTAAACCAGACCCTGACGCTGACCCTGACCGTGACCGTGATCCTAACCCTGACCGTGACACAGACCCTGACCGTGACCCTAACGCTGACCCTGACCCTGACCTTGACCCTGACCTTAACCATGACAGTGACCCTGTACCTGATCCTAAGTCTGACCATGACCCTGACCCTGACCCTGAACCTAACCCTGACCGTGACCCTAACTCTGACCCTGACCCTAAACCTGACCTAACCTTGACCCCGGCCCTGACCCTGAGCCTTAACCTCACCCTGACACTAACCTTGACCCTGACCCAAAATTCTGACCCTGACCCTGACCCTGACACTGAACATTACCCTGACACTAAATCTGACTGTGACCTTGACCTTGACCCTGACCTGAACCTAAAACTGACCATGACCCTGACCCTGACCCTATCCCTGACCCTGACCCTGCCCCTAAGCCTGACCTGACTCTGACCACTCACTCTGACCCTGACCCTGACCCTCACCTTCAGCCTCAACCTGACACTGAACCTGACCTGACCCTGACCCTGACCCTGACCTTGACCCTACCTTTGACCCTGACCCTGACCCTAAACCTGACCTGACCCTGACCCTGACACTGACCGTGACCCTGAAATTTACTCTGACACTGACCCTGAACCTGATTCTGACCCTAACCCTGACCCTGACCCTGACCCTGACCCTGAACTTTACCCTGACTGTGACCCTGACCCTGACTCTGACCTTGACCCTAAACCTGACACTGTCCCTGACCCTGAACCTGACCCTGTCCCTGAACCTAACCCAGATCCTGACCCTGACCATGACCCTGAACCTGACCCGGAATTTGAACCTGAACTTGACTCTGACCCTGACCCTGATCCTGACCCTGACCCTGACCCTGAATTTGACCCTAACACTGACACTGACACTGACCCTGACCCTGACCCTGGCCCTGAACCTGATCCTACCCCTGACCCTGACCCTAACACTGACCCAGACCCTGACCCTAAACCTGACATGACCCTAACCCTGACACTGACCCTAAACCTCACCCTGACTCTAACCCACACCCTGACCCTGACCTTGACCCTGACCCTGACCCTGAACGTGACCCTGAGCCTGACCTTGACCCTGACCCTGACATTAATCCTAACCCTGACACTGACCCTGACCCTGACCCTGACAGTGACCCTGACTCTGACCCTGATCCTGACCCTACCCCTGCCCCCTAACGTGACACTGACCCAAACCCTGACAGTTACCCTAACCCTGAACCTGACCCTGACCCAGACCTTGACACTGAACCTGACCCTCTCTTTGAACCTGAACCCGACCCTGACTGTGACCCTGACCCTAAGTCTGACCTTGACCCTGACCCTGACCTGATCCTGACCATGACCCTAACACTGATACTGACCCTGAACCTAACCCTACCCGTGACCCTGACCCTGATCGTGGCCCTAAACATGACATGACCCTGACCCTGACCCTGACAGTGTCCCTGACCCTGATCCTGACCCTACCCCTGCCCCTTACCCTGACCTTAATCGTGACCCTGACCGTAACACTGACCGTGACCTTGACCATGACCCTGAACTTGACCCTAACCCTGACCCTGACCCTGACCACTAACTTGACAATGCTCTGACCCCTACCCCGACCCGGAACTTGACCCTAACCCTGACCATGACCCTGACCCTGACCCTGAACCTGACCTTAATTCTGAACCTGACCCTGACGCTGACCCTGAACCTAAACCTGACCATGACCCTAACCCTGACCCTAACACTGACTTGGACCCTGACCCTAACCCTGAACCTAACACTGACCCTGTCCCCGACCCTGACCCTAACCCTGACCCTGATGCTGACCGTGACCCTGACACTGACCCTGAACCTGACTCTGAACCTGACCCTACCCCTGACCGTGACCCTAAACCTGACCCTGACCCTGACCTTGACATTAACCCTGAACTTGACCCTGACCCTGACACTAAATCTGACTTTAACCCTGACCCTAAATTTGACACTGAACCTGACCCTAACCCTGACCCTGACCCTGACACTTTCCCCGACCCTGACACTAACCCAGACCCTGACGCTGACCCTGACCCTGACCGTGACCCTAACCCTGACCCTGACCCTGACCCTAAGTCTGACCGTGACCCTGACCCTGATCCTGACACTGACCCTAACACTGACCCTGACCCTGACCCTGATCCTGACACTGACCCTAACACTAACCCTGACCCTGTACCTGATCCTGTCTGACCGTGACCCTGACCCTGACCATGAACCTAACCCTGAACTTGACCTTGACCCTGACTCTAACCCTGAACCTAAATCTGAATCTGACCCTGACCCTGACACTGTCCCTAACCCAGACCCTGACCCTGACCCTGACACTCACCATAAATATGACCCTGACACTGATTTTGACACTAACACTGTCCCTGACCCTGACCCTGAACCTGACCCTAACCCTGACAATGACCCTGAGTCTGATGCTGAACCTGACACAGACCCTGACCCTTACCCTGACAATGACCCTGACCCTAACCCTGACTATAACCCTGACCGTGACACTGACCTTGACCCTGACCTTGACCCTGACCCTAACTCTAAACCTGATCCTGACCCTGACCCTGACCCTGACCCTGACCGTGACCCTGATACTGACCCTGAACCTAACACTACACCTGACCCTGACCCTGAAACTGACCCTGACCCTAAACCTGACCTAAACTTGACCCCGTCCCTGACCCTGACCCTAAACCTCACCCTGACACTAACCTTGACCCTGACCAAAAATTCTGACCGTGACCCTGATCCTGACCCTGAACGTGACCCTGACCCTAAATCTGACCGTGACCTTGACCTTGACCCTTACCCTGAACCTAACACTGACCCTGACCCTGAAACTGACCCTGAACCTAACCCTGACCCTGAACGTGACCCTGACCCTTAACCTGACCCTGACACTGACCATGACCCTAACCCTGACATTGACCCTGACACTGACCCTGCCCCTAAACCTGACCTGAGCCTGACCCTCACTCTGACCCTGACCCTGACCCTGACCTACAACCTGAACCTGACACTGAACCTGACCTGACCCTGAACCTGACCCTGATCCTGACCTTGACCCTAACTGTGACCCTGAACCTGACCCTAAACCTGAACCTGACCCTGACCCTGACCCTGATCTTGAACCTTACCCTATGTCTGACCGTGACCCTGACCGTGAACCTGACCCTCACCCTGACCCTGAACCTGACCTTGACCCTGACCCTGATCATGACCCTGACAGTGCCCCTGACCTTGACCCTTACACTAACACTGACCCTGACCCTGACCCAAACCCTGATGTTGACCCTAACAATGACACTGACCCTGACCCTAAACCAGACCTGACCCTGACCCTGACACTGACCCTGACCCTGAA
This sequence comes from Clangula hyemalis, assembly GCA_963989345.1. The sequence goes on along the minus strand of OZ022456.1, from coordinate 2,400,749 downwards.
ATTTACTCTGACACTGACCCTGACCCTGAACCTGACCATGACCCTAACCCTGATTCTACCTCTGACCCTGACCCTAACACTGAACCTGACCCTGACCCTAAACCTGACCTGACCCTGACCCTGACCCTAAACCTCACCCTGACTCTAACCTTGACCCTGACCCTGACCCTGACCCTGACCCTGACCCTGACAATGCCCTGACCCTGACTGTTACCCTAACCCTGAACCTGACCCTGACCCAGACCTTGACACTGAACCTGACCCTGTCTTTGAACCTGAACCCGACCCTGACCGTGACCCTGACCCTAAGTCTGACCTTGACCCTGAACCTGTCCCTGAACCTGACCCTGACCAAAAACCTGACCCTAACCCTGACCGTGACCCTGACTGTGACCCTGAACCTGACCCTAAATCTGAACCTGACCCTGACTCTGACACTGACCCTAACACTGACTTTGACCCGGACCCTGACACTGACCGTAAACGTGACCCTGACACGGATTTTGACACTAACCCTGACCATGACCCTGAACTTAACCCTGAGCCTAACCCTGAGCCTGACCCTGAGTCTGACGCTGACCCTGACTCTGACCCCGACCCTGACCCTGACAATGCCCTCATTCCGACCCTGACCCTGACCCTAATCCTGATGGTGACCCTGAATTCGGCCCTGACCCTGGCCCTGACCCTGACCCTACACCTCACACTGAACCTGACCCTGACCCTGACCCTGACCCTAACCCTGACATTGACCGTAACCCTGATTCTGACCCTGACCCTGACCCTGACAGTGACCCTGACCCTGACCATGACACTGAACCTGACCCTGACCCTGACCCTGACCCTAACCCTGACATTGACCGTAACCCTGATTCTGACCCTAACCCAGACCCTGACGCTGACCCTGACCCTGACCGTGACCCTAACCTTGACCCTGACCCTGACCCTAAGTCTGACCGTGACCCTGACCCTGATCCTGACACTGACCCTAAAACTGACCCTGACCCTGATCCTGACACAGACCCTAACACTGACCCTGACCCTGTACCTGATCCTAAGTCTGACCGTGACCCTGACCCTGACCTTGACCCTGACCCTAACCCTGACCCTAAATCTGAACCTTACCCTGACCCTGACACTGTCCCTAACCCAGACCCTGACCCTGACCCTGACACTGACCATAAACATGACCCTGACACTGATTTTGACACTAACACTGTCCCTGACCCTGACCCTGAACCTGACCCTAACCCTGACCCTGACCCTGAGTCTGACGCTGACCCTGACCCTGACACTGACCATGACCCTGACAATGCCCTGATTCCGATCCTGACCCTGACCCTGACGCTAACCGTGACCCTGACCCTTACTTTGGCCCTGACCCTGGCCCTGACCCTGACCCTACACCTGACCCTGACACTGACCCTGACCCTAAACCTGACCATAACCCTGACTTTGACCCTGACCCTGACCCTGACCGTGACTCTGAACCTGATCCTGACCCTGACCCTGACCCTGACCCTGACCCTGACCCTGACCGTGACCCTGATACTGACCCTGAACCTAACACTACCCCTGACCCTAACACTGACCCTGACCCTGACCCTGAATCTGACCCTGAACCTAACCCTGAACCTGAACCTTACCCTGACCCTTAACCTGACCCTGACACTGACACTGACCATGACCCTAACCCTGACAATGACCCTGAGTCTGACGCTGAACCTGACACAGACCCTGACCCTTACCCTGACAATGACCCTGACCCTAACCCTGAATATAACCCTGACCGTAACACTGACCTTGACCCTGACCTTGACCCTGACCCTAACTCTGAACCTGATCCTGACCCTGACCCTGACCCTGACCGTGACCCTGATACTGACCCTGAACCTAACACTACCCCTGACCCTGACCCTGACCCTGACCCTGACCCTAAACCTGACCTAACCTTGACCCCGGCCCTGACCCTGACCCTAAACCTCACCCTGACACTAACCTTGACCCTGACCCAAAATTCTGACGGTGACCCTGACCCTGACCCTGAACGTGACCCTGACCCTTAACCTGACCCTGACACTGACACTGACCATGACCCTAACCCTGACATTGACCCTGACACTGACCCTGCCCCTAAACCTGACCTGAGCCTGACCCTCACTCTGACCCTGACCCTGACCCTGACCTACAACCTGAACCTGACCCTGATCCTGACCTTGACCCTAACTGTGACCCTGAACCTGACCCTAAACCTGAACCTGACCCTGACCCTGACCCTGATCTTGAACCTTACCCTATGTCTGACCGTGACCCTGACCGTGAACCTGACCCTCGCCCTGACCCTGAACCTGACCTTGACCCTGACCCTGATCATGACCCTGACAGTGCCCCTGACCTTGACCCTTACACTAACACTGACCCTGACCCTGACCCAAACCCTGATGTTGACCCTAACAATGACACTGACCCTGACCCTAAACCAGACCTGACCCTGACCCTGACACTGACCCTGACCCTGAAATTTACTCTGACACTGACCCTGACCCTGAACCTGACCATGACCCTAACCCTGATTCTACCTCTGACCCTGACCCTAACACTGAACCTGACCCTGACCCTAAACCTGACCTGACCCTGACCCTGACCCTAAACCTCAACCTGACTCTAACCTTGACCCTGACCCTGACCCTGACCCTGACCCTGACCCTGACAATGCCCTGACCCTGACCCAAACCCTGACCCTGACCCTGACCCTGACTGTTACCCTAACCCTGAACCTGACCCTGACCCAGACCTTGACCCTGAACCTGACCCTGTCTTTGAACCTGAACCCGACCCTGACCGTGACCCTGACCCTAAGTCTGACCTTGACCCTGACCCTGACCCTGACCTGACCCTGACCCTGACCCTGACCCTAACCCTGACCCTGACCCTGACCTTGACATTAACCCTGAACTTGACCCTGACCCTGACACTAAACCTGACCTTAACCCTGACCCTGTGAGGAATGTTTTAACAATTCGTGTCCATAAAGAAAAATCCTGTCTGCTTCTGTCTGCTTCGGGGCTCTGCAATGGCAGCCAGATTCCTGAACCACAGATGCAGTGTGTCCCAGTCTCCCCCTCATTCTAGTCAATTTATCAAGTCTTCAGAAAATACTCCTCAAATTCTTGAGCTTGTTTGCCTTTGTTATTCCGGATTTCTATTTCTAGCAGTTACAGCCTTTTTCCTATTGTTTTGTCTTCTTCGAAATTAACTTAACACGGCTATAGGTGTGACTGTCCCTGTAAATAGCTGGTAGGGAATGTTTTAATTACTTGTGAAGTGTCAATAAGAAAGCTATTTGTGTTTGTATGTCTTCTTTGATGTCCGGGAGCCTCAGAATAGCTGATAACAACTAGTGACTATTATGGAACACTATGCAGGCCTCTGATATCTGGCCAGGAGTCCAAGAGATTAAGAAGAAGAAAAAAAGGAAGCTGAAGGACGGCTAGGAGACAAGACCTGCAGGGGATGCTGTATAAACTTGACACGGTGCCAAAGGAGTACAAAGGGGAAGGACAAGAAAAAAACTTGGAGAGGAAGACTACTAGCCTTCAGCATGAAAGACCCCCAGAGGGACCACCGGAGACTGACACGCATGCTCCAGTAGGAGGGACTGGACCCCGGAAGCTAATTAGAATAACCTATTTTTTTAGAAGTAGTAATGAATATGTATTAGTCTAGGAGTATAAAAATCAGTTACTTGATGTGGCTGGTGTGCGTCCTGGTGGAGCGGAGACTCCCAGTGCACCCAGCGCTGTTTGCTTACCTCTATTCTCTTAATAAATCCTATTTTCTTATTTAAACCTATTTTGAAGACTGAGTCATTTTTAACAATTTGGGGGTTCGTCCGGGATGGCTATGGTTCCTGAACCCTGATTTGATCCAGGAGAGGCGCCCCACCATTTGGTGGCTCCTGTTTGAGTCGGGTCGGGACTAATGCCATCCTGAACCTGAATAAAGGTAAGCAAAGAATTTGATTTTTTGAGCTCCCTTGCCGGCTGCATTGTTGGTCGTTTTTTCCCGTAATTCTGCGCGCGAAGATCCGGACGAAGACGACGGAGTCGTAAGCGTTTGCGGATACCGTTCGGTTGGGTAAAGGTGCGGTTGCTAGTGTTTGTGTGTGAGAGTGTAACTGAGACTTCTAACGTCAGTGTGGAGGTCTTTTTTTTTGTTGTTTTCTCACCGGTTCTAATCTCCTGGAGGGGGGCTTAGCCGGTGAAAGGATTGATTCTATAGGAGTGATTCCTATAGAATTCTGGACACGTGGGTGGGTGACAGGTCCTAAACCCCCTGCAAGACACTCTCACTGAGGGCAACCAAGGGCTGTGGGAATTGCCACTATTAAAATTCCCAGATGGGTCAGAAAAAATCGAGGACCAAGGACCGAGAAGGGAGCAAATTACCAGATATACCACCAGAAAGTCCATTAGGAATAATGATTGGAAATTGGAACAATAGGGGGCCCAGAAAAATTAAAAAGAGTAAATTAAAAATGACCCAGTATTATATGATAGAATGACCAAAAGAACTCTTAAGACCCCATGTATTTTGATCCACGGAGGACGGGGTCTGTCAGGCTTTGAACATTAATAGTAGAATACCCGTGGATCCAGAAAAGAGCAAGCTGAAACATTGGAATTAGAAATTAGAGAGCAATTGATTAAGAATGAATATGTGCTACATTTGTGCCTGTGCTGCACTTGTACCTCCAGATAACAGGAGCCTCTCGGACCCCGAGAACCAGATCTAAAACAACCACATGGTTCGGACTTTAATCAAGGGGTCTGAGATAAGGAGGACTGTTCACAAAGGGACAGGTTATGCAGATGTATAGGAATGTTCATGTATATGTAACTCTTTACTAGATATAACCAAAGCAAGTTGCCACGTTAGGCGTGCACGACTTTGGTGGGACTACCCGCCCTGTGCCGCCCAGAACTGAGTAAACGTACCTACTTTACAATCTTACTGATGGTGGAGTCAGCTTTCTGTGAGTCATTTTGTCATCTTTCTGTGAGCTAGGCAGGAGATACTCTGCTCGGCTGCGGGATCAGCTGCGGAGCGGACGCCCCTAGGTGCACCCCGAGTGTTTTGCTCGGAGGGGACTCCACTCTCAGCTGCTCACCACAGGAGCAAAGATCTCCTGAAACTGCAGACAAACGGCATGTTTTCAGCTGCTGGAGGGATACTAACTGGAGTGTTAATAATTGTATGTGTTATTTTTAAATGTCCAGGTATTTTGTGTTGAAAGTATTTGTGTAAGTGCAAGGGTTTGAAACAAAGTGTTACAAGTCACTTCACGAAGAACACAGTCAGAGACAATACTTCTTTGATTGGTTAACATTCTAAATTATATTCTTGTGGTGTGAATGAGGTGTGCTAGAGGCCTCTCTGTGTGATTGCTGTGTGAGTGAGCGAGTACAGAGTTCTGATCCGTATTCTCCGCAAAGGGAGTGGGCGGAGACGAACGAAGTGAAAAAGTTTTATCCAAGTTTTGAGTGGTGGTGCCTAATATATGGGCCTGGCGGTGTATCTTGTGATCCTATTTTTGCTCTTAAATGCTTTGAGTGTGACAGTGAAAACGCGGGAGCCCGGAGCGGCGCCGGGAGATCGCAGCGGCGCCGGGCGACCCGAGAGACACGGAGAGACCTGACAGAAGCCGGAAAACACGGGAAATTGAAGTAATCGCGGTGAGACACGGGACATCCGAGATCGAGTTGCTACGGGAGACCAGAGGCGTCGGTGGACAACGGCAGCCGACCCTCACCCTCACCGTGTGGCGAGTTGGCACATAGCAGCGGGGCGGAGATCAGGACCCTGCAGCCTGTCTGGCGTAACCATGGAGGCAGCAGCGGCTGTGCTGCTTCTCTCTAGCATTCTTTTTATGAGAGGTTTATCTTGCAATGCAAAAAAAGACTATTCGTCCCCAGATCGGTGTTATAACTGTTATAACTATGTTTCTGGATAACATTCCGTGGGGTTGCCACATTCTACGGATTACTAATGACGATTTAGCTCTATTATGGGGCAGGAGTGCAGAGACGCAGATTACACTGCCAAATGACCACCGGCAGGCTCTTTCACAAATAGCTTCTAAGGTTGCAGCTGGCACTGCCTGCAGCCGTATAGCAGACGTTACACTCTCTTTCCTAACTAGTAATCATGTGTCTCATCCATTTGTGGTGGATGGTCAGTGGCAAAAAGAAAAGGGAGAAGGGGGCTGACTGATTCATTTCTTTGGTAGTTCGGGCTTGAGCCCTGGGAATTTGGTAAGAAGGGGGAGAGCGAGTTTATTTAGGCATCAATACCATTTAAACCCCCATATTGACGGATACACAGGAGTGATTCCTTGTTTTGTATGGGCTTACTAACAAAGTGCATGAGAAAAATTCGCTCCTGTTGAAATGTAAATTTTTGTGGAAAAGGTGATAATGTTTGTCTAGAAGACTGGAGACTGCGTGCTTCAGCTGTTTTCCTGAAGTTCCGTGGATTTATGATTGAAACTGGGCACAGAAAGCAAGGGGACTTTCACTAAGTATTGCAATCAGTGGTGGCCACTATATAAACTAAATGGCCACTTTATAATCAATCGACTATAACACTATCTTGCAATTAATGTTGTTTTTGAGGAGAGAAGGAAAATAGGATTAAATGTCTCATACTGATATGTCGTTTCAGCATCTTAGAGGAAAAGAGTGGAATTAAGTTGGCCCCTGACTGAGCCTTTGGTGTTGGCATGAGAAAAGTACAGGCTGGAGACAGATAAAGGAAGGGTTAAAAGAGTTGCTGAAGGTGTTAAAGGTGTGACATGTAGTGTTTAACAGAGCTGTTTGAAGTTGAATGAGCAGGGGAAGAGGATGTAGGAATGTTAATAGTTCTGCCTCAACAGGAGGCTGTGATCCCAAAATCACCGGTGTGAGCCCTTTGGGGCAGAGGGACCATGATGGGTGCGAGAGAGTTGTCATGGACACAGAAAAGCAACGAACTCTTAAAACAACCTGAGTTTATGAGTGAGCTCAGATTGCCAATGGGACTGCTCAGGGAACTGTTGACAATTGCATTCCCCTGACCGGCCCCACGCTGGGACTATAGTCACCCCGGAAATAATGAACGGTAAATACCAAAATCTGGTTAAATTGGGAATTGAGAATCTGTTCCAACAAGATCCAAAAGAAACCCCTATGGAATTTTTGACTGACTCTGGAATGCAATGGAAAACAAAACAAAACAAACAAACGAAACTGGAGAAAATAGGGGCTAAATTAGAACAAGGAAAATAGACTCTGCCAGACAGATGAGAGATATTGCCAAAGGCTTATGCGAAGCAAATATTGGGATGTTCGCATGCACGAACACATTGGGGTACAAAGGTGTTAAGTGATCATTTACTAAAACAATTTGGGTGCATTGTTTTTTTTTTTGAAATAGCAAAGCAAATCACACAAGGTTGTTTAACTTGTCAAAGAACAAATAAGAAAATATTTCAACAAGAGACTGCAGGAGGAAGAAAAACAGCTTATCGGCCTTTCGAGAGAGTACAAGTTGATTTTACTGAATTGCCCAAAGTAGGGAGAATAAAATATTTATTGGTAATTGTGGATCATTTAACATAATGGGTAGAAGCTTATCCTGTGGCACGAGCCACGGCACAAGTGGTGGCAAAAATTTTATTGGAACACCTAATACCTAGATATGGGATAATCCAGTACATTGATTCTGACCAGGGCACACACTTCTAAAATAATAAAATTACTATGTCAATCATTGGGTATTCAGTGGGAATATCATACTCTGTGGCACCCACAAAGTTCAGGAAAAGTAGAAAGAATGAATCAAACGATAAAACAGCAATTGGCTAAATTAATGATTGAGACACAAATGCCTTGGATTCGATGCTTACCATTAGCACTTCTAAAACATCAGAACCAAACCACATAATAAGACTGGATTATCACCATATGAAATGTTATATGGTATGCCTTATTCACAGGGGATGCCTCTGGGAGACAATGTAGTTGAGGATCGTAGCATCCAGAAATATATAGTTACTATTGGGAAAAGACTGCAAGAACTGAGAGAAATTGGAATACTGGCTCAGACACCACCTTTAGGATTCGCTATTCATCAAATTCAGCCAGGGGACAAGGTCTTAATAAAATCTTGGAAAGAAGAATCATTACAACCCCAGTGGGAGGGACCGTATCTTGTTTTACTTACCACCGAAACAGCTGTGAGAACAGCAGAAAGGGGTTGGACCCATGCATCCAGAGTAAAAGGACCAGTAAATACCAAAGCTTGGAGGGTTGAGTCTGCTCCTGGGGAACTGAAGTTAAAGCTAAAAAAGGACTAATGTTCTGGCAATAAGGCTCGAAGAAGGGGACAAGCCTACAACGAATAAAGGGGAGAAGGCAAGACTGGGGCAGGACTCTCCACTGCGGTGTGTATAATGTGTATAGTCTACCGAGGGAGGCAACCCCTACGGGTATTGACTGCCGAATGTGAGGGCCTCGACCGGACTTCTCCCACACTGAAAGTCAAGCTGTCCCAGAAAGAAAAGAGAAACAAACGAGCGAATGAAAAAATATATGTATATAGTAAGAGTTTTTTTTTTAACCTATTGTAATTAGTTTTCCAGGAGCTGGACCACCCTCAGAGGCTGAACAGTGACCCGAGCTCAAATAGATCCTGGAGGTGGATCCAACCCCTATACTTGAAGGTATTTTTCACACCCCTACGATATTCTCTGAATGACGCAGAAGGATGTTATATTTTCTGGTACTATTCATACAAGGGCAATTGAGCTATGGTAATAACTTTTTTATTCTGGGAGAGGAAGTAGCTAAAGCTTTTAATCTTAGCAATTGCTGGGTTTGTGGAGGACCAGGGGGAGCTGAAAGTTGGCCCTGGGTAGCTGGCCCAGTTGAGCCTAAGTGGTGGGTTAGCAATTTGAGTGAAGTTCATAAGGGAACCCAATTTTGGAGAGATGAAGGGGGCCCGTGGCCATTGCATTCATCAGAAAAAGGTATATACTGTTTAAACAGAACAGGAACAGTAAAGGTAGGAAAAAGCATTTGTAAATGGACTCTGTCCCCTGGATATGAATGTACTGATCCTGAATATAGACCTATAAACTGTACAACAAGCAAAGGGAAATGGAATGCTACACATGTCCAGCAAAAAAAATGGGACTTGGCTGAAGTGCTCATCTAAGGAATTTTTTGGACCTGGATGTAAGGCCATGGCGAGAGCCCAATCAAAAGGACAATTCGATGTTCAAATTTTGAGTTGTCAGCGTGATAACACCACTAGGGAGCAACATGTGGTAAGAGTCTACCGCTGGAGGTGGCAAAATGAGAACGGGACACAAGCGTTTTTTAAACATTTTTGGTCAGCTCGTAATGTAACAAGTCGTGAAGGGGAACTTAGCTGTAATTGTGAGTGGGAATCTGGTGTGGGGGCTTGGAAGTGTATATATACAAGTACCAATGAAGCGGACATTGTAACGGGACCACTTGGTAATAAGAATACTTTGTATTTTCATGCCCCAAGAAATAAAAAGGAATGGGATGGTCCTTTTCCGAATGGGACATGGGCTTTAAAAGGACATTATTGGGTATGTGACAAACAGGCCTATAAAAAGCTACCAAAGGACTGGTCAGGAATATGCTATGTGGGGTACATAAGACCCTTATTCTTCTTATTATCACAAATACAAGGAAAACACTTAGGAGTAAAATTATATGATGATCTCAATAGGGAAAAACGATATATTGATGCCTCTTTAGCTGGAGGTAGTGCCCAAAAATGGAGAGAAAATGAGTGGCCTCCTGAAAGAATCATACAGTATTATGGACCAGCTACCTGGAACCCGAATGAAGTAATATCTGGGGCCCGAGAACCTATTTATAATCTAAATCGAATAATTAGGTTACAAGCTGTCCTTGAAATAATAACCAATCAAACAGCAACAGCTCTAGACCTCTTGGCTGACCAGTCTACCCAAATGAGGAATGCTATTTTTCAACATAGAATGGTTTTAGACTATCTACTAGCAGAAGAGGGGGGTGTGTGTGGTAAATTAAACGATTCTAATTGTTGCTTACAAATTGACGATAACGGAAAAGTAGTTAAGAAGATAACCAAAGAAATTAGAAAATTGGCCCATGTCCCAGCACCAACCTGGAAGGATATGGAATGGGATTTATTTTCATAGCTGCCTGGCGGACCATGGGTTAAAAGAGTATTATTTTTTTTGTTTTGTAGTGTAATGACGCTATTGTTTATACCTTGTATGATACCTTGCCTTACATTATTAATACACTGGGTGATAAATAGTACATTTGTAATAACTTCATTAAAAAGGGAAGGGGATATGTCAATTATGATGCTTAAGGATTGTACCCTCCAAGAACGGATTGATGAAATCCGATTATTAACAACAGAAGAGACACGAATTGAGGATGTTAAAAAGAAGATAAGGGATTGTGAGGAATATTTTAACAATTCGTGTCCATAAAGAAAAACCCTGTCTGCTTCTGTCTGCTTCGGGGCTCTGCAATGGCAGCCAGATTCCTGAACCACAGATGCAGTGTGTCCTAGTCTCCCCCTCATTCTAGTCAATTTATCAAGTCTTCAGAAAATACTCCTCAAATTCTTGAGCTTGTTTGCTTTTGTTATTCCGGATTTCTATTTCTAGCAGTTACAGCCTTTTTTTCTGTTGTTTTGTCTTCTTCGAAATTAACTTAACACAGCTATAGGTGTGACTGTCCTTGTGAATGGCTGGTGAAGAATGTTTTAATTTCTTGTGAAGTGTCAATAAGAAAGCTATTTGTGTTTATATGACTTCTTTGATGTCCGGGAGCCTCAGAATAGCTGATAACAAATAGTGACTATTATGGAACACAGGCCTCTGATATCTGGCCAGGTGTCCAAGAGATTAAGAAGAAGCTGAAGGACGGCTAGGAGACAAGACCTGCAGGGGATGCTGTATAAACTTGACACAGTGCCAAAGGAGTACAAAGGGGAAGGACAAGAAAAAAACTTGGAGAGGAAGACTACTAGCCTTCAGCATGAAAGACCCCCAGAGGGACCACCGGAGACTGATGCGCATGCTCCAGTAGGAGGGACTGGACCCCGGAAGCTAATTAGAATAACCTATTTTTTTAGAAGTAGTAATGAATATGTATTAGTCTAGGTGTATAAAAATCGGCTACTTGATGTAGCTGGTGTGCGTCCTGGTGGAGCGGAGACTCCCGGTGCACCCAGCGCTGTTTGCTTACCTCTATTCTCTTAATAAATCCTATTTTCTTATTTAAACCTATTTTGAAGACTGAGCCATTTTTAAGAACCCTGACCCTGACCCTGATCCTACCCCTGACCCTGAACCTGACCCTGACCCCTATCCTGACCCTAACCCTGACCCTGACCCTGAACCTGAACCTGACCCTGACTTTAACCCTGACCCTGACCTTAACCCTGAACCTGACCCTCAACCTGACGCTGATTCTAACACTGAACCTACCCCTGACCCTGACACTATATCTGACCGTGACCCTGAGCCTGACCATGACCTTGACCCTGACTTTGATCTTGACCCTGAACCTGACCATGACCCTGACCCTGACCTTAACCCTGAACCTGACCCTGACCCTGACGCTGATTCTAACACTGAACCTACCCCTGACCCTGACGCTGATTCTAACACTGAACCTACCCCTGAACCTGACCCTGATTCTAACACTGAACCTACCCCTGACCCTGACCCTGACCAATACCCTAAAGCTGACCTGACCCTGACTCTGAATCTGACCGTGACCCTGACCATGACGCTGACCCTGACCCTGATCATGACCCTGACCCTGACCTTGACACTGACCCTGATCATGACCCTGACCCTGACCTTGACACTGACCCTGACCCTGACCCTTACCGTGACCATGACACTGACGTGACCCAGACCCTGATACTGACCTTTAACTTGACCCTGATCCTGTCCCTGACCCTAAGTCTGACCGTGACACTGACCCTGACCCTGACCCTGACCCTGAACCTGACCCTAACCCTGGCCGTGACCCTGACCATGACCGTGACCCTGACCCTGACCCTCATCCTACCCCTGACCAGACCCTGACCCTGACCCTTAACCTAGCCCTGACCCTGACCCTGACCCTAACGCTGACTCTGACCGTGACCCTGACCTGAACCTGACCCTGACCGTGACACTTACCCTGACCCTGATCATGAACCTGAACCTGACACTGACCCTAACCCTAACCCTGAACCTTACCCTAACCCTGACCCTAACCCTGACCATAACCCTGACCCTGAAGCTCACTCTGAACCTAACCCTGACCCCGACCCTGAACCTGAACCTGACCCTGACTTTAACCCTGACCAGGACCCTGTCCCTGACACTATATCTGACCGTGACCCTGAACCTGACCATGACCCTGAACCTCACCTTGACCCTGACCCTGACCCTGACCCTTACCGTGACCATGACACTGACGTGACCCAGACCCTGATACTGACCTTAAACTTGACCCTGATCCTGTCCCTGACCCTAAGTCTGACAGTGACCATGACCCTGACCCTGACACTGACCCTGACCTTGACCCTTACGCTGACCCTGAACGTGACCCTGACCCTGACACTGACACTGACCCTGACCCTGAACCTGACCCTAAGTCTGATCGTGACCCTGAACCTGACCCTGACCCTGAAGCTGAACCTGATCCAGACATTGACCCTAAACCTGACCCTGACCCTAACCCTGACGCTGACCCTGGACTTGACCCTGACCCTGATCATGACCCTGACCCTGATCATGACCCTGACCCTGACACTGACCCTGACCTTGACCTTGACCTTTACGCTGATGCTGACCCTGACCCTGACCCTGACCTTGACCTTTACGCTGATACTGACCCTGATCATGACCCTGACCCTGACCCTGACACTGACCTTGACCCTGACCTTGACCCTGACCCTAACACTGACACTGACGCTGACTCCAACCCTCACCCTGACCCTAACCCTGACCCTGACCCAGACCCTTAACCTAATACTGAACCTGACCCTGACCCTGACCCTGACCCTGACCCTGACCCTGACCCTATCCATAAACTTGACCCTGAACCTGACCCTGACCCTGACCCTGACAATAACCCTGACCCTGACCCTGACACTAAACCGGACCCTGACCCTTACCCTGACCAAGACCCTGACCCTAACCCTCACCCTGAACCTGTCGCTGACCCTAAGTCTGACCGTGACACTGACCCGGACACTGACCCTGACCCTGACCCTGACCCTGACCCTGAACCTAAACCTACCCCTGACTCTGACCCTGACCCTGACCCTGACCCTGACCCTGACCCTGACCCTACCCTTGGCCCTGACCCTGACACTGACCCTGACTCAAAACCTGACGTGACCCTGAAACTGACCTTGACCCTGAACCTGACACTGACCCCGACCCTAACTCTGACCCCGACCCTGAACCAGACATTGACCCTAACCCTGACAATGACCCTGACCCTGACCCTGACACTGGCCTTGACCCTGACCCTACCCCTGACCCTGAACGTGACCCTGACCTTGATCACGACACTGACCCTGATACTGACCCTGACCCTGATGTTGAACATGACACTAACCCTAACACAAACCCTGACACTGACTTGACCCCGACCCTGACCCTGACCTTAAACCTGACCCTGACCCTGTCCCGGACCCTAAGTCTGACCGTGACGCTGACCCTGACCCTGACCCTGAACCGGACCTTGACCCTTACCCTGACCCTGTCCCTGATGATGACCCTGACCCTGACACTGACCATGACACTGACGTTGACCCTGATCCTGACCCTAACCCTGACCCTGACGCTGACTCCAGCCCTGACCCTGACCCTAACCCTGACCCTGTCCTTGACCCTGACTCAGACCCTTACCCTAACACTGACCCTGAACCTTACCTGACCCTGACTCTATACCTGAACTGAACCTGACCCTGACACTGACACTGACCTGACCCTGATCCTGACATTGACCCTGAACCTGACCCTAACCTTGACCCTGCCCCTGCCCCTGCCCCTGCCCCTAAACATGACCCTGACCCTTAACCTGACACTGACCCTGACCGAACCCTGACCCTGACCATGACCCAGACCGTGACACTAACCCTGACCCTGAACCTGACCCTGACCCTAAGTCTAACGGTGAACCTGACCCTGACATTGAATCTGAACCTGACTCTGATCCTTATCATGACCCTGACCCTGACACTGACCCTGACACTGAACTCGACCCTGACCCTGACCCCGACCCTGACCCTGACCCTGACCCCGACCCTGACCCTGACCCTGACCCTGAACCTAACCCTACCCCTGACTCTGACCCTGACCCTGACCCTGACCCTAAACCTGACCCTTACCCTGATCCTGAACCTGACCCTGACCCTGAACCTAAACCTGAACCTGACCTTTACCCTGAAGGTGACCCTGACCTTAACCCTGACCCTGACCTGTTCCCTGACCCTAAGTCTGACCGTTACATTGAACATGACCCTGACCTTGACCCTGAACCTGACCCTGACCCTAAGCCTGATCCAGAACCCGACCCTGACCCTGAACCGGATCCTGAACATAACCCTGACCCTGACCCTGACACTATATCTGACCCTGACCCTGACCCTGAACCCTACCCTGAACCTAACCCTGACCCTGACCTGACCCTGACCCTGACCCTGACCCTGAACCTAACCCTGAACCTGAACCTGACCCTCAACGTGACACTGACCTTAAACCTGACCCTGACCTGTTCCCTGATTCTAAGTCTGACCGTTACATTGAACCTGACCTTGACCCTGACCCTGACCCTGACCCTGACCCTAAGTCTGACCGCGACCCTGACCGTGACCCTGAACCTCACACTGACCCTGACCCTGACTCTTACCTTGATCCTGTCCCTGACCCTACCCCTGACACTACCCTGACCCTTACCCTGATTCTGACCCTAGCCCTGACTCTGACTCTGACCATGACCCAGAACCTGGCCCTGACCCTGACACTGACCCTGACACTGAACCTGACCTTGACCCTACAACTGAACTTGACCCTGACCCTGAACTTGATAATGACCCTGACTCTGACCCTGAACGTGACCCTGACCCTGACCCTGACCCTGACCCTGACCCTGACCCAGACCCCGACCCTTACCCTGACAATGCCCTGACTCCGACCCTGACCCTGGCCCTGAACCTAACTCTACACCTGACCCTGAACCTGACCCTGACCCTGACCCTAACCCTGACCCTATCCCTGACCGTGACCCTGACCCTGACCCTGACCCTGACCCTAACTCGGAACCTGACCCTGACCCTGACACTTAGACTGAACTTAACCCTGACCCTGACCTACACCCTGAACTTGACCTTGAACGTGACCGTGACCCTGACCCTCACCCTGAACCTGACCCTGACCCTGACCCTGACCTTGACCCTGACACTGACCCTGACCCTAACTCTGACCCTGAACTTAATCCTGACCCTAACCCTGACCCTGACTCTGTCCCTGACACTATATCTGACCGTGACCCTGAACCTGACCATGACCCTGACCCTGACCCTGATCTTGACCCTGAACCTGACCATGACCCTGACCCTGACCTTAACCCTGAACCTGACCCTCAACCTGACGCTGATTCTAACACTGAACCTACCCCTGACCCTGACCCTGACCAATACCCTAAAGCTGACCTGACCCTGACCCTGACCCTGACTCTGACCGTGACCCTGACCCTGAACCTAACCCTGACCCTGACCCTTACCCTGACCCTGAACCTGACCCTGACCCTGACCCTAACCAATACCCTAAAGCTGACCTGACCCTGACCCTGACCCTGACATTGACCCTAATCCTGACCCTGACCCTTACGCTGATCCTGGACTTGACCCTGACACTACCCCTGACCCTGACCCAGACCCTTACCGTGACCATGACACTGACATGACACAGACCCTGATACTGACCTTAAACTTGACCCTGATCCTGTCCCTGACCCTAAGTCTGACCGTGACCCTGACCCTGACCCTGACCCTGATCTTGAACCTTACGCTGACCCTGACCCTGATCATGACCCTGACTCTGACACTGACCCTGACCCTGACCATAACCCTGACCCTGACCCTAACCCTGACCCTGACCCTGACCCTGACTCTAACCCTGGCCGTGACCCTGACCCTGACCGTGACCCTGACCCTGACCCTCATCCTACCCCTGACCCTGATGCTGACACTGACCCTGACCCAGACATTGACCCTAATCCTGACCCTGACCCTAACCCTGACGCTGATCCTGGACTTGACCCTGACCCTACCCCTGACCCTGACCCTGACCCTGACCCTTACCCTGAACCTGACCCTGACCCTGACCCTTACCGTGACCATGACACTGACGTGACCCAGACCCTGATACTGACCTTAAACTTGACCCTGATCCTGTCCCTGACCCTAAGTCTGACAGTGACCCTGACCCTGACACTGACCCTGACCTTGACCCTTACGCTGACCCTGACCCTGATCATGACCGTGACTCTGACACTGACCCTGACCCTGACCATAACCCTGACCCTGAACCTGACCCTAACCCTGACCCTGACCATAACCCTGACCCTGACCCTGACACTGACCCTGACACTGACCCTGACCCTGACCCTGACCCTGACCCTGATCATGACCCTGACTCTGACCCTGACCCTGACCCTGACCATAACCCTGACCCTGACCCTGACCCTGACACTGACCCTGACCTTGACCCTTACGCTGACCCTGACCCTGATCATGACCCTGACCCTGACACTGACCCTGACCCTGACCATAACCCTGACCATAACCCTGACCCTGACCCTGACCCTGACCCTGACACTGACCTGACCCTGAACCTGACCTTGACCCTACAACTGAACTTGACCCTGACCCTGACCCTGACACTGACCCTGACCCTGACCCTGAAACTGACCCTGACCCTGACCCTGACCCTGACCCTGACCCTGACCCTAAACGTGACCTGACCCTGACACTGAGCCTGACCCTGACCCTAAACATGACCTGACCCTGAAACTGACCCTGACACTGACCCTGACCCTGGACCTGACCCTGACCCTGATCTTGACGCTGACCCTGACCCTGACCCTGACCCTGACCTTAACCCTGAACCTGACCCTGACTCTGACCCTGACGCTGGCTCTAACGCTGACCCTACCCCTTACCCTGACCCTGACCAATACCCTAAAGATGACCTGACCCTGACCCTGACCCTGACCATGACAATGACCCTCACCCTAACCTTGACCCTAAGTCTGACCACGACCCTGAACATGACCCTGACACTCATCCTGACCATGACACTGACCTTGACCCTGACCCTGACCTTGATCCTGACCTTAACGCTGACCCTGAACGTGACCCTGACCCTGACCCTAACCCTGACCGTACCCCTGACCGTACCCCTGACCCTGAAACTGACCCTGACCCTAAACCTGACCCTACGTCTGACCGTGACCCTGACCCTAACCCTGACACTGACCCTGACCCTGACCCTGACCCTGAACCTGATCCAGACATTGACCCTAAACCTGACCCTGACCCTAACCCTGACGCTGACCCTGGACTTGACCCTGACCCTGATCATGACCCTGACCCTGATCATGACCCTGACCCTGACACTGACCCTGACCTTGACCTTGACCTTTACGCTGATGCTGACCCTGACCCTGACCCTGACCTTGACCTTTACGCTGATACTGACCC
Organism: Clangula hyemalis; assembly: GCA_963989345.1. Next base: position 2,382,896 of record OZ022456.1, on the reverse strand, counting down.
TGATCATGACCCTGACCCTGACCCTGACACTGACCTTGACCCTGACCTTGACCCTGACCTTGACCCTGACACTGACGCTGACTCCAACCCTCACCCTGACCCTAACCCTGACCCTGACCCAGACCCTTAACCTAATACTGAACCTGACCCTGATTCTGACCCTGACCCTGACCCCGACCCTATCCATAACCCTGACCCTGAACCTGACCCTGACCTTAAGTCTGACCGTGACACTGACCCGGACACTGACCTGGACCCTGAACCTGACCCTGACCCTGACCCTTACCGTGACCATGACACTGACGTGACCCAGACCCTGATACTGACCTTAAACTTGACCCTGATCCTGTCCCTGACTCTAAGTCTGACAGTGACCATGACCCTGACCCTGACACTGACCCTGACCTTGACCATAACCCTGACCCTGACCCTAATGCTGACCCTGACACTGACCCTGACCCTGGACCTGACCATGACCCTGATCATGACCCTGACTCTGACACTGACCCTGACCCTGACCATAACCCTGACCCTGACCCTGACCCTAACCCTGACCCTGACCCTAATGCTGACCCTGACACTGACCCTGACCCTGGACCTGACCCTGACCCTGATCTTGACGCTGACCCTGACCCTGACCCTGACCCTGACCTTAACCCTGAACCTGACCCTGACTCTGACCCTGACACTGGCTCTAACGCTGACCCTACCCCTTACCCTGACCCTGACCAATACCCTAAAGATGACCTGACCCGGACCCTGACCCGGACCATGACAATGACCCTCACCTTAACCTTGACCCTAAGTCTGACCACGACCCTGAACGTGACCCTGACACTCATCCTGACCATGACACTGACCTTGACCCTGACCCTGACCTTGATCCTGACCCTAACGCTGACCCTGAACGTGACCCTGACCCTGACCCTAACCCTGACCGTACCCCTGACCCTGACACTGAAACTGATCCTGACCCTATACCTGACCCTACGTCTGACCGTGACCCTGACCCTAACCCTGACACTGACCCTGACCCTGACCCTGACCCTGACCCAGACATTGACCCTAACCCTGACCATGAACCTGACCCTGACACGGACACTGACTTGACCCAGACCCTGATAGTGACATTAAACTTGACCCTGACACTGTCCCTGACCCTAAGTATGACCCTGACCATAACCCTGACACTGACCCTGACCCTGACCCTGACCCTGACCCAGACATTGACCCTAACCCTTACCCTGACCCTGAACCTGACCCTAAGTCTGATTGTGACCCTGAACCTAACCCTGACCCTGACCCTGAAGCTGAACCTGATCCAGACATTGACCCTAAACCTGACCCTGACCCTAACCCTGACGCTGACCCTGGACTTGACCCTGACCCTGATACTGACCCTGACCCTGATGTTGAACATGACACTAACCCTAACACAAACCCTGACACTGACTTGACCCCGACCCTGACCCTGACCTTAAACCTGACCCTGACCCTGTCCCGGACCCTAAGTCTGACCGTGACGCTGACCCTGACCCTGACCCTGAACCGGACCTTGACCCTTACCCTGACCCTGTCCCTGATGATGACCCTGACCATGACCCTGACCCTGACACTGACCATGACACTGACGTTGACCCTGACCCTGACCCTAACCCTGACCCTGACGCTGACTCCAGCCCTGACCCTGACCCTAACCCTGACCCTGTCCTTGACCCTGACTCAGACCCTTACCCTAACACTGACCCTGAACCTTACCTGACCCTGACTCTATACCTGAACTGAACCTGACCCTGACCCTGACACTGACCTGACCCTGATCCTGACATTGACCCTGAACCTGACCCTAACCTTGACCCTGCCCCTGCCCCTGCCCCTGCCCCTAAACATGACCCTGACCCTTAACCTGACACTGACCCTGACCGAACCCTGACCCTGACCATGACCCAGACCGTGACACTAACCCTGACCCTGAACCTGACCCTGACCCTAAGTCTAACGGTGAACCTGACCCTGACATTGAATCTGAACCTGACTCTGATCCTTATCATGACCCTGACCCTGACACTGACCCTGACACTGAACTCGACCCTGACCCTGACCCTGACCCTACCCTGACCCCGACCCTGACCCTGACCCTGACCCTGACCCTGAACCTAACCCTACCCCTGACTCTGACCCTGACCCTGACCCTGACCCTAAACCTGACCCTTACCCTGATCCTGAACCTGACCCTGACCCTGAACTTAAACCTGAACCTGACCTTTACCCTGAAGGTGACCCTGACCTTAAACCTGACCCTGACCTGTTCCCTGACCCTAAGTCTGACCGTTACATTGAACATGACCCTGACCTTGACCCTGAACCTGACCCTGACCCTAAGCCTGATCCTGAACCCGACCCTGACCCTGAACCGGATCCTGAACATAACCCTGACCCTGACCCTGACACTATATCTGACCCTGACCCTGACCCTGAACCCTACCCTGAACCTAACCCTGACCCTGACCTGACCCTGACCCTGACCCTGACCCTGAACCTAACCCTGAACCTGAACCTGACCCTCAACGTGACACTGACCTTAAATCTGACCCTGACCTGTTCCCTGATTCTAAGTCTGACCGTTACATTGAACCTGACCTTGACCCTGACCCTGACCCTGACCCTGACCCTAAGTCTGACCGCGACCCTGACCGTGACCCTGACCCTCACACTGACCCTGACCCTGACTCTTACCTTGATCCTGTCCCTGACCCTACCCCTGACACTACCCTGACCCTTACCCTGATTCTGACCCTAGCCCTGACTCTGACTCTGACCATGACCCAGAACCTGGCCCTGACCCTGACACTGACCCTGACACTGAACCTGACCTTGACCCTACAACTGAACTTGACCCTGACCCTGAACTTGACAATGACCCTGACTCTGACCCTGAACGTGACCCCGACCCTGACCCTGACCCTGACCCTGACCCTGACCCAGACCCCGACTCTTACCCTGACAATGCCCTGACTCCGACCCTGACCCTGGCCCTGAACCTAACTCTACACCTGACCCTGAACCTGACCCTGACCCTGACCCTAACCCTGACCCTATCCCTGACCGTGACACTGACCCTGACCCTGACCCTAACTCGGAACCTGACCCTGACCCTGACACTTAGACTGAACTTAACCCTGACCCTGACCTACACCCTGAACTTGACCTTGAACGTGACCGTGACCCTGACCCTCACCCTGAACCTGACCCTGACCCTGACCCTGACCTTGACCCTGACACTGACCCTGACCCTAACTCTGACCCTGAACTTAATCCTGACCCTAACCCTGACCCTGACTCTGTCCCTGACACTATATCTGACCGTGACCCTGAACCTGACCATGACCCTGACCCTGACCCTGATCTTGACCCTGAACCTGACCATGACCCTGACCCTGACCTTAACCCTGAACCTGACCCTCAACCTGACGCTGATTCTAACACTGAACCTACCCCTGACCCTGACCCTGACCAATACCCTAAAGCTGACCTGACCCTGACCCTGACTCTGACCGTGACCCTGACCCTGAACCTAACCCTGACCCTGACCCTTACCCTGACCCTGAACCTGACCCTGACCCTGACCCTAACCAATACCCTAAAGCTGACCTGACCCTGACCCTGACCCTGACACTGACACTCACCCTGACCTTGACCTTAAGTCTAACCGCAACCCTGACCCTGACCCTGACCCTGATCCAGACATTGACCCTAATCCTGACCCTGACCCTTACGCTGATCCTGGACTTGACCCTGACACTACCCCTGACCCTGACCCAGACCCTTACCGTGACCATGACACTGACATGACCCAGACCCTGATACTGACCTTAAACTTGACCCTGATCCTGTCCCTGACCCTAAGTCTGACCCTGACCCTGACCCTGACCCTTACCCTGAACCTGACCCTGACCCTGACCCTTACCGTGACCATGACACTGACGTGACCCAGACCCTGATACTGACCTTAAACTTGACCCTGATCCTGTCAATGACCCTAAGCCTGACCTTGACTCTTACGCTGACCCTGACACTGACCCTGACCTTGACCCTTACGCTGACCCTGACCCTGATCATGACCGTGACTCTGACACTGACCCTGACCCTGACCATAACCCTGACCCTGACCCTGACCCTGACACTGACCCTGACCATAACCCTGACCCTGACCCTGACACTGACCCTGACACTGACCCTGACCCTGACCCTGACCCTGACCCTGATCATGACCCTGACTCTGACACTGACCCTGACCCTGACCATAACCCTGACCCTGACCCTGACCCTGACACTGACCCTGACCTTGACCCTTACGCTGACCCTGACCCTGATCATGACCCTGACCCTGACACTGACCCTGACCCTGACCATAACCCTGACCATAACCCTGACCCTGACCCTGACCCTGACCCTGACCCTGACCCTAAACGTGACCTGACCCTGACACTGACCCTGACCCTGACCCTAAACATGACCTGACCCTGAAACTGACCCTGACACTGACCCTGACCCTGGACCTGACCCTGACCCTGATCTTGACGCTGACCCTGACCCTGACCCTGACCCTGACCTTAACCCTGAACCTGACCCTGACTCTGACCCTGACGCTGGCTCTAACGCTGACCCTACCCCTTACCCTGACCCTGACCAATACCCTAAAGATGACCTGACCCTGATCCTGACCCGGACCATGACAATGACCCTCACCCTAACCTTGACCCTAAGTCTGACCACGACCCTGAACGTGACCCTGACACTCATCCTGACCATGACACTGACCTTGACCCTGACCCTGACCTTGATCCTGACCCTAACGCTGACCCTGAACGTGACCCTGACCCTGACCCTAACCCTGACCGTACCCCTGACCCTGACCCTGAAACTGACCCTGACCCTAAACCTGACCCTACGTCTGACCGTGACCCTGACCCTAACCCTGACACTGACCCTGACCCTGACCCTGACCCTGACCCAGACATTGACCCTAACCCTGACCCTGACCCTGTCCCTGAACCTGACCCTAAGTCTGATTGTGACCCTGAACCTGACCCTGACCCTGAACCTGATCCAGACATTGACCCTAAACCTGACCCTGACCCTAACCCTGACGCTGACCCTGGACTTGACCCTGACCCTGATCATGACCCTGACCCTGATCATGACCCTGACCCTGACACTGACCCTGACCTTGACCTTGACCTTTACGCTGATGCTGACCCTGACCCTGACCCTGACCTTGACCTTTACGCTGATACTGACCCTGATCATGACCCTGACCCTGACCCTGACACTGACCTTGACCCTGACCTTGACCCTGACCCTAACCCTGACACTGACGCTGACTCCAACCCTCACCCTGACCCTAACCCTGACCCTGACCCAGACCCTTAACCTAATACTGAACCTGACCCTGATCCTGACCCTGACCCTGACCCTGACCCTATCCATAACCCTGACCCTGAACCTGACCCTGACCTTAAGTCTGACCGTGACACTGACCCGGACACTGACCCTACCCCTGACCCTGAACCTGACCCTGACCCTGATCATGACCCTGACCCTGACACTGACCCTGACTCTGAACCTGACCCTGACCCTGACCCTTACCGTGACCATGACACTGACGTGACCCAGACCCTGATACTGACCTTAAACTTGACCCTGATCCTGTCCCTGACTCTAAGTCTGACAGTGACCATGACCCTGACCCTGACACTGACCCTGACCTTGACCATAACCCTGACCCTGACCCTAATGCTGACCCTGACACTGACCCTGACCCTGACCTTAACCCTGAACCTGACCCTGACTCTGACCCTGACGCTGGCTCAACGCTGACCCTACCCCTTACCCTGACCCTGACCAATACCCTAAAGATGACCTGACCCTGACCCTGACCCGGACCATGACAATGACCCTCACCCTAACCTTGACCCTAAGTCTGACCACGACCCTGAACGTGACCCTGACACTCATCCTGACCATGACACTGACCTTGACCCTGACCCTGACCTTGATCCTGACCCTAACGCTGACCCTGAACGTGACCCTGACCCTGACCCTAACCCTGACCGTACCCCTGACCCTGACCCTGAAACTGACCCTGACCCTAAACCTGACCCTACGTCTGACCGTGACCCTGACCCTAACCCTGACACTGACCCTGACCCTGACCCTGACCCTGACCCAGACATTGACCCTAACCCTGACCCTGACCCTGACCCTGAACCTGACCCTAAGTCTGATTGTGACCCTGAACCTGACCCTGACCCTGACCCTAACCCAGACATTGACCCTAACCCTGGCCATGAACCTGACCCTGACACTGACACTGACTTGACCCAGACCCTGATAGTGACCTTAAACTTGACCCTGACCCTGTCCCTGACCCTAAGTCTGACCCTGACCATAACCCTGACACTGACCCTGACCCTGACCCTGACCCAGACAATGACCCTAACCCTGACCCTGACCCTGACCCTGAACCTCACCCTAAGTCTGATTGTGACCCTGAACCTGACCCTGACCCTGAAGCTGAACCTGATCCAGACATTGACCCTAAACCTGACCCTGACCCTAACCCTGATGCTGACCCTGGACTTGACCTTGACCTTTACGCTGATGCTGACCCTGACCCTGACCCTGACTCTGACCTTGACCTTTACGCTGATATTGACCCTGATCATGACCCTGACCCTGACCCTGACACTGACGTTGACCCTGACCTTGACCCTGACACTAACACTGACACTGACGCTGACTCCAACCCTCACCCTGACCCTAACCCTGACCCTGACCCAGACCCTTAACCTAATACTGAACCTGACCCTGACCCTGACCCTGACCCTGACCCTGACCCTGACCCTTACCCTGACCCTGAACCCTAAACCTGACCCTGACCCTGACCCTGACCCTTACACCGACCCTGAACTTAACCCTGACTGTGACCCTGACCCATACCCTAAACCTGACCTGACACTGAGCCTAACCCTGACCTTGATCCTGACCCTAACGCTGACCCTGACCCTGACTCTGACCCTAAGCCTGACCCTACCCCTGACCCTGACCCTGACACTGACCCTGACTCTAAACCTGACGTGACCCTGAAACTGACCTTGACCCTGAACCTGACACTGACCCCGACCCTAACTCTGACCCCGACCCTGAACCTGACCCTGACCCAGACATTGACCCTAACCCTGACAATGACCCTGACCCTGACCCTGACACTGGCCTTGACCCTGACCCTACCCCTGACCCTGAACGTGACCCTGACCTTGATCACGACACTGACCCTGATACTGGCCCTGACCCTGACGTTGACCCTGACACTGACCCTAACACAAACCCTGACACTGACTTGACCCCGACCCTGACCCTGACCTTAAACCTGACCCTGACCCTGTCCCGCACCCTAAGTCTGACCGTGACGCTGACCCTGACCCTGACCCTGAACCTGACCTTGACCCTTACCCTGACCCTGTCCCAGATGATGACCCTGACCATGACCCTGACCCTGACACTGACCCTGACACTGACGTTGACCCTGACCCTGACCCTAATCCTGACCCTGACGCTGACTCCAGCCCTGACCCTGACCGAACCCTGACCCTGACCATGACCCAGACCGTGACACCAACCCTGACCCTGAACCTGACCCTGACCCTAAGTCTAACGGTGAACCTGACCCTGACATTGAATCTGAACCTGACCCTGACCCTGACCCTGACCCTGACCCTGACCCTGACCCTGACCCTGAACCTAACCCTACCCCTGACTCTGACCCTTACCCTGACCCTAAACCTGACCCTTACTCTGACCCTGACCCTGACCCTGACCCTAAACCTGACCCTTACCCTGATCCTGAACCTGACCCTGACCCTGAACCTAAACCTGAACCTGACCTTTACCCTGAAGGTGACCCTGACCTTAACCCTGACCCTGACCTGTTCCCTGACCCTAAGACTGACCGTTACATTGAACTTGACCCTGACCTTGACCCTGACCCTGACCCTGACCCTAAGTCTGACCGCGACCCTGACCGTGACCCTGACACTCACACTGACCCTGACCCTGACTCTTACCTTGATCCTGTCCCTGACCCTACCCCTGACACTACCCTGACCCTTACCCTGACTCTGACCCTAGCCCTGACTCTGACTCTGACCATGACCCAGAACCTGTCCCTGACCCTGACACTGACCCTGACCCTGAACCTGACCCTACGTCTGACCGTGACCCTGACCCTAACCCTGACACTGACCCTGACCCTGACCCTGACCCTGACCCAGACATTGACCCTAACCCTGACCATGAACCTGACCCAGACACTGACACTGACTTGACCCAGACCCTGATAGTGACCTTAAACTTGACCCTGACCCTGTCCCTGACCCTAAGTCTGACCCTGACCATAACCCTGACACTGACCCTGACCCTGACCCTGACCCTGACCCTGACCCAGACATTGACCCTAACCCTGACCCTGACCCTGACCCTGAACCTGACCCTAAGTCTGATTGTGACCCTGAACCTAACCCTGACCCTGACCCTGAAGCTGAACCTGATCCAGACATTGACCCTAAACCTGACCCTGACCCTAACCCTGACGCTGACCCTGGACTTGACCCTGACCCTGATCATGACCCTGACCCTGATCATGACCCTGACCCTAACCCTGACCCTGTCCTTGACCCTGACTCAGACCCTTACCCTAACACTGACCCTGAACCTTACCTGACCCTGACTCTATACCTGAACTGAACCTGACCCTGACCCTGACACTGACCTGATCCTGATCCTGACATTGACCCTGAACCTGACCCTAACCTTGACCCTGCCCCTGCCCCTGCCCCTGCCCCTAAACATGACCCTGACCCTTAACCTGACACTGACCCTGACCGAACCCTGACCCTGACCATGACCCAGACCGTGACACTAACCCTGACCCTGAACCTGACCCTGACCCTAAGTCTAACGGTGAACCTGACCCTGACATTGAATCTGAACCTGACTCTGATCCTTATCATGACCCTGACCCTGACACTGACCCTGACACTGAACTCGACCCTGACCCTGACCCTGACCCTGACCCTGACCCCGACCCTGACCCTGACCCTGACCCTGACCCTGAACCTAACCCTACCCCTGACTCTGACCCTGACCCTGACCCTAAACCTGACCCTTACTCTAACCCTGACCCTGACCCTGAACCTAAACCTGACCCTTACCCTGATCCTGAACCTGACCCTGACCCTGAACCTAAACCTGAACCTGACCTTTACCCTGAAGGTGACCCTGACTTTAACCCTGACCCTGACCTGTTCCCTGACCCTAAGTCTGACCGTTACATTGAACCTGACCCTGACCTTGACCCTGAACCTGACCCTGACCCTGACCCTGACCCTGACCCTAAGCCTGATCCTGAACCCGACCCTGACCCTGAACCTGATCCTGAACATAACCCTGACCCTGACCCTGACCCTATATCTGACCCTGACTCTGACCCTGAACCCTACCCTGAACCTAACCCTGACCCTGACCTGACCCTGACCCTGACCCTGAACCTAACCCTGAACCTGAACCTGAACCTGACCCTCAACGTGACACTGACCTTAAACCTGACCCTGACCTGTTCCCTGATTCTAAGTCTGACCGTTACATTGAACCTGACCTTGACCCTGACCCTGACCCTGACCCTGACCCTGACCCTAAGTCTGACCGCGACCCTGACCGTGACCCTGACCCTCACACTGACCCTGACCCTGACTCTTACCTTGATCCTGTCCCTGACCCTACCCCTGACACTACCCTGACCCTTACCCTGACTCTGACCCTAGCCCTGACTCTGACTCTGACCATGACCCAGAACCTGGTCCTGACCCTGACACTGACCCTGACCCTGAACCTGACCTTGACCCTACAACTGAACTTGACCCTAACCCTGAACTTGACAATGACCCTGACCCTGACCCTGACCCAGACCCCGACCCCGCCCCTTACCCTGACAATGCCCTGACTCCGACCCTGACCCTGGCCCTGAACCTAACTCTACACCTGACCCTGAACCTGACCCTGACCCTGACCCTGACCCTGACCCTGACCCTGACCGTGACCCTGACCCTAACTCTGAACCTGACCCTAACTCGGAACCTGACCCTAACCCTGACCCTGACACTGAACTTAACCCTGACCCTGACCTACACCCTGAACTTGACCATGAACGTGACCGTGACCCTGACACTGACCCTGACCCTAACTCTGACCCTGAACTTAATCCTGACCCTAACCCTGACCCTGACCCTGTCCCTGACACTATATCTGACCGTGACCCTGAACCTGACCATGACCCTGACCCTGACCCTGATCTTGATCCTGAACCTGACCATGACCCTGACCCTGACCTTAACCCTGAACCTGACCCTCAACCTGACGCTGATTCTAACACTGAACCTACCCCTGACCCTGACCCTGACCAATACCCTAAAGCTGACCTGACACTGACCCTGACTCTGACCGTGACCCTGACCCTGAATCTAACCCTGACCCTGACACTTACCCTGACCCTGACCCTGACCCTGACCCTGACCCTGACCCTAACCAATACCCTAAAGCTGACCTGACCCTGACCCTGACCCTGACCCTGACACAGACACTCACCCTGACCTTGACCCTAAGTCTGACCGCGACCCTGAACGTGACCCTGACACTCACCCTGACCCTGAACCTGACCCTGATCCAGACATTGACCCTAATCCTGACCCTGACCCTGACACTGACGCTGACCCTGGACATGACCCTGACCCTACCCCTGACCCTGACTTTTACCTGATCATGACCCTGACCCTGACCCTGACCCTGACCCTGACCCTGACCCTTACCGTGACCATGACACTGACGTGACCCAGACCCTGATACTGACCTTAAACTTGACCCTGATCCTGTCCCTGACCCTAAGTCTGACCGTGACCCTGACCCTGACCCTGACCCTGACCCTGACCTTGACCCTTACGCTGACCCTGACCCTGATCATGACCCTGACTCTGACACTGACCCTGAACCTGACGCTGAACCTGACCCTGACCCTAACCCTGGCCGTGACCCTGACCCTGACCGTGACCCTGACCCTGACCCTCATCCTACCCCTGACCCTGAACCAGACCCTGACCCTGACCCCTATCCTGAACATAAATCTGACCTGACCCTAACCCTAAGTATGACAATAACACAGAACCCTGACCCTGAACCAGACCCTGACCCTTAACCTAGCCCTGACCCTGACCCTGACACTGACCCTGACGCTGACTCTAACCTTGACCCTGACCCTGACCATGACCCTGACCTGAACCTGACCCTGACCTTGACACTTACCCTGACCCTGACCCTGATCATGAACCTGAACCTGACACTGACCCTAACCCTAACCCTGAACCTTACCCTAACCCTGACCCTAACCCTGACCATAACCCTGACCCTGAAGCTCACCCTGAACCTAACCCTGACCCTGACCCTGAACCTGAACCTGACCCTGACTTTAACCCTGACCCTGGCCCTGTCCCTGACACTATATCTGACCGTGACCCTGAACCTGACCATGACCCTGAACCTCACCTTGACCCTGACACTGACCCTGACCCTAAGTCTGACCCTGACCCTGACCCTGACCCTGATCTTGACCCTGAACCTGACCATGACCCTGACCCTGACCTTAACCCTGAACCTGACCCTGACGCTGACTCTAACACTGAACCTACCCCTGACCCTGACCCTGACCAATACCCTAAAGCTGACCTGACCCTGACCCTTACTCTGACCGTGACCCTGACCCTGACCCTGATCTTGACCCTGAACCTGAACGTGACCCCGACCCTGACCCTGACAATGCCCTGACTCCGACCCTGACCCTGGCCCTGAACGTAACTCTACACCTGACCCTGAACCTGACTCTGACACTGACCCTGACCCTGACCATAACCCTGACCCTGACCCTGACCCTGACCCTAACCCTGACCCTGACCCTAACGCTGACCCTGACACTGACCCTGACCCTGACCCTAAACGTGACCTGACCCTGACACTGACCCTGACCCTGACCCTAAACGTGACCTGACCCTGAAACTGACCCTGACACTGACCCTGACCCTGGACCTGACCCTGACCCTGATCTTGACGCTGACCCTGACCCTGACCCTGACCCTGACCTTAACCCTGAACCTGACCCTGACTCTGACCCTGACGCTGGCTCTAACGCTGAACCTACACCTTACCCTGACCCTGACCAATACCCTAAAGATGACCTGACCCTGACCCTGACCTGGACCATGACAATGACCCTCACCCTAACCTTGACCCTAAGTCTGACCACGACCCTGAATGTGACCCTGACACGCATCCTGACCATGACACTGACCTTGACCCTGACCCTGACCTTGATCCTGACCCTAACACTGACCCTGAACGTGACCCTGACCCTGACCCTAACCCTGACCGTACCCCTGACCCTGACCCTGACTCTGACCCTGACCCTGACCCTAACCCTGACCCTGACCCTAACGCTGACCCTGAACCGGACCCTGACCCTAACCCTGACCCTATCCCTGACACTGACACTGACCCTGACCCTGACCTTAAACGTGACCTGACCCTGAAACTGACCCTGACACTGACCCTGACCCTGGACCTGACCCTGACCCTGATCTTGACGCTGACCCTGACCCTTACCCTGACCCTGACCTTAACCCTGAACCTGACCCTGACTCTGACCCTGACGCTGGCTCTAACGCTGAACCTACCCCTTACCCTGACCCTGACCAATACCCTAAAGATGACCTGACCCTGACCCTGACCCGGACCATGACAATGACCCTCACCCTAACCTTGACCCTAAGTCTGACCACGACCCTGAACGTGACCCTGACACGCATCCTGACCATGACACTGACCTTGACCCTGACCCTGACCTTGATCCTGACCCTAAAACTGACCCTGAACGTGACCCTGACCCTGACCCTAACCCTGACCGTATCCCTGACCATGACCCTGACTCTGACCGTGACCCTGACCCTGAACCTAACCCTGACACTGACCCTTACCCTAACCCTGACACTGACCCTGACCCTGACCCTGACCCTGACCCAGACATTGACCCTAACCCTGACCATGAACCTGACCCTGACACTGACACTGACTTGACCCAGACCCTGATAGTGACCTTAAACTTGACCCTGACCCTGTCCCTGACCCTAAGTCTGACCCTGACCATAACCCTGACACTGACCCTGACCCTGACCCTGACCCTGACCCTGACCCAGACATTGACCCTAACCCTGACCCTGACCCTGAAACTCACCCTAAGTCTGATTGTGACCCTGAACCTAACCCTGACCCTGACCCTGACCCTGTACCTGAACCTGATCCAGACATTGACCCTAAACCTGACCCTGACCCTAACCCTGACGCTGACCCTGGACTTGACCCTGACCCTGATCATGACCCTGACCCTGATCATGACCCTGACCCTGACACTGACCCTGACCTTGACCTTGACCATTACGCTGATGCTGACCCTGACCCTGACCCTGACCCTGACCATGACCTTGACCTTTATGCTGATACTGACCCTGATCATGACCCTGACCCTGACCCTGACACTGACCTTGACCCTGACCTTGACCCTGACCCTAACCCTGACACTGACGCTGACTCCAACCCTCACCCTGACCCTGACCCTGACCCTGACACTGACCCTGACCCTGAACCCTAAACCTGACCCTGACCCTGACCCTGACCCTGACCCTAACCCTGGCCGTGACCCTGACCCTGACCGTGACCCTGACCCTGACCCTCATCCTACCCCTGACCTTGAACCTGACCCTGACCCTGACCCCTATTCTGAACCTAAATCTGACCTGACCCTAACCCTAAGTACGACAATAACACAGACCCTGACCCTGAACCTGACCCTGACCCTTAACCTAGCCCTGACCCTGACCCTGACCCTGACCCTGACGCTGACTCTGACCGTGACCCTGACCCTGACCATGACCCTGACCTGAACCTGACCCTTACCCTTAACCTAGCCCTGACCCTGACCCTGATCATGAACCTGAACCTGACACTGACTCTAACCCTAACCCTGAACCTTACCCTAACCCTGACCCTAACCCTGACCATAACCCTGACCCTGAAGCTCACCCTGAACCTAACCCTGACCCTGACCCTGAACCTGAACCTGACCCTGACTTTAACCCTGACCCTGACCCTGTCCCTGACACTATATCTGACCGTGACCCTGAACCTGACCGTGACCCTGAACCTCACCTTGACCCTGACACTGACCCTGACCCTAAGTCTGACCCTGACCCTGACCCTGACCCTGATCTTGACCCTGAACCTGACCATGACCCTGACCCTGACCTTAACCCTGAACCTGACCCTGACGCTGACTCTAACACTGAACCTACCCCTGACCCTGACCCTGACCAATACCCTAAAGCTGACCTGACCCTGACCCTGACTCTGACCGTGACCCTGACCCTGAACCTAACCCTGATCCTGACCCTGAACCTAACCCTGAACCTGACACTGAACCTTACCTTCACCTTAACCCTGACACTGACCTGTTTCCTGACCCTAAGTCTGACCATTACATTGAACCTGAACCTGACCCTGAACCTGACCTTGACCCTAACCCTGACCCTGACCTTGACCATGACCCTGACGCTGGCTCTAACGCTGAACCTACCCCTGACCCTGACCAATACCCTAAAGCTGACCTGACCCTGACCCTGACCCTGACCATGACACTGACACTCACCCTGACCTTGACCCTAAGTCTGACCGCAACCCTGAACGTGACCCTGACACTCACCCTGAACGTGACCCTGACACTCACCCTGACCCAGACATTGACCCTAATCCTGACCCTGACCCTGACCCTGACGCTGATCCTGGACTTGACCCTGACCCTACCCCTGACCCTGACCCTGACCCTGACCCTGATCATGACCCTGACCCTGACCCTGACCCTGACCCTGACCCTGACCCTGACCCTGACCCTTACCGTGACCATGACACTGACGTGACCCAGACCCTGATACTGACCTTAAACTTGACCCTGACCCTGTCCCTGACCCTAAGTCTGACAGTGACCATGACCCTGAACCTGACACTGACCCTGACCTTGACCCTTACGCTGACCCTGACCCTGATCATGACCCTGACTCTGACACTGACCCTGACCCTGACCATAACCCTGACCCTGACCCTGACCCTGACCCTGACCCTGACCCTGACCGTGACCCTGACCCTGACCCTCATCCTACCCCTGACCCTGACCCTGACCCTGACCCTGACATTAACCCTGAACCTGACCCTGACCAATACCTTAAAGATGACCTGACCCTGACCCTGACCCGGACCATGACAATGACCCTCACCCTAACCTTGACCCTAAGTCTGACCACGACCCTGAACGTGACCCTGACACTCATCCTGACCATGACACTGACCTTGACCCTGACCCTAACCCTGACCTTGATCTTGACGCTGACCCTGACCCTGACCATGACACTGACACTCACCCTGACCTTGACCCTAAGTCTGACCACGACCCTGAACGTGACCCTGACACTCACCCTGACCCTGACACTGACCCTGACCCAGACATTGACCCTTACGCTTACCCTGACCCTGATCATGACCCTGACTCTGACACTGACCCTGACCCTGACCATAACCCTGACCCTGAACCTGACCCTGACCCTAACCCTGACCCTACCACTGACCCTGACAATGACCCTGACCCTGACCCTAAACGTGACCTGACCCTGAAACTGACCCTGACACTGACCCTGACCCTGGACCTGACCCTGACCCTGATCTTGACGCTGACCATGACCCTGACCCTGACCCTGACATTAACCCTGAACCTGACCCTGACTCTGACCCTGATAGTGACCTTAAACTTGACCCTGACCCTGTCTCTGACCCTAAGTCTGACCCTGACCATAACCCTGACACTGCCCCTGACCCTGACCCTGACCCTGACCCAGACATTGACCCTAACCCTGACAATGACCCTGACCCTGACCCTGACACTGGCCTTGACCCTGACCCTACCCCTGACCCTGAACGTGACCCTGACCTTGATCACGACACTGACCCTGATACTGACCCTGACCCTGACACTGACCTGACCCTGATCCTGACATTGACCCTGAACCTGACCCTAACCTTGACCCTGCCCCTGCCCCTGCCCCTGCCCCTAAACATGACCCTGACCCTTTAACCTGACACTGACCCTGACCGAAACCTGACCCTGACCATGACCCAGACCGTGACACTAACCCTGACCCTGAACCTGACCCTGACCCTAAGTCTAACGGTGAACCTGACCCTGACATTGAATCTGAACCTGACTCTGATCCTTATCATGACCCTGACCCTGACACTGACCCTGACACTGAACTCGACCCTGACCCTGACCCTGACCCCGACCCTGACCCTGACCCTGACCCTGAACCTAACCCTACCCCTGACTCTGACCCTGACCCTGACCCTGACCCTAAACCTGACCCTTACCCTGATCCTGAACCTGACCCTGACCCTGAACCTAAACCTGAACCTGACCTTTACCCTGAAGGTGACCCTGACCTTAACACTGACACTGACCTGTTCCCTGACCCTAAGTCTGACCGTTACATTGAACCTGACCCTGACCTTGACCCTGAACCTGACCCTGACCCTGACCCTAACCCTGATCCTGAACCCGACCCTGACCCTGAACCGGATCCTGAACATAACCCTGACCCTGACCCTGACCCTATATCTGACCCTGACCCTGACCCTGAACCCTACCCTGAACCTAACCCTGACCCTGACCTGACCCTGACCCTGACCCTGAACCTAACCCTGACCCTGACCCTTACCCTGACCCTGACCCTGACCCTGACCCTGACCCTAACCAATACCCTAAAGCTGACCTTACCCTGACCCTGACCCTGACCATGACACTGACACTCACCCTGACCTTGACCCTAAGTCTAACCGCAACCCTGAACGTGACCCTGACATTCACCCTGACCCTGACCCTGACACTGATCCAGACATTGACCCTAATCCTGACCCTGACCCTGACACTGACGCTGACCCTGGACTTGACCCTGACCCTACCCCTGACCCTGACCCTGACCCTGACCCTGATCATGACCCTGACCCTGACCCTGACACTGACCCTGACCCAGACCCTGACCCTTAACGTGACCATGACACTGACGTGCCCCAGACCCCGATACTGACATTAAACTTGACCCTGATCCTGTCCCTGACCCTAAGTCTGACAGTGACCCTGACCCTGACACTGACCCTGACCTTGACCCTTACGCTGACCCTGACCCTGATCATGACCCTGACTCTGACACTGACCCTGACCCTGACCATAACCCTGACCCTGACCCTCATCCTACCCCTGACCCTGAACCTGACCCAGACCCTGGCCGTGACCCTGACCCTGACCGTGACCCTGACCCTGACCCTCATCCTACCCCTGACCCTGAACCTGACCCTGACCCTTAACCTAGCCCTGACCCTGACCCTGACGCTGACTCTGACCGTGACCCTGACCCTGACCATGATCCTGACCTGAACCTGACCCTGACCTTGACACTTACCCTGACCCTGACCCTGATCATGAACCTGAACCTGACACTGACCCTAACCCTAACCCTGGACCTTACCCTAACCCTGACCCTAACCCTGACCATAACCCTGACCCTGAAGCTCACCCTGAACCTAACCCTGACCATGACCCTGAACCTGAACCTGACCCTGACTTTAACCCTGACCCTGACCCTGTCCCTGACACTATATCTGACCGTGACCCTGAAACTGACCGTGACCCTGAACCTCACCTTGACCCTGACACTGACCCTGACCCTAAGTCTGACCCTGACCCTGACCCTGACCCTGATCTTGACCCTGAACCTGACCATGACCCTGACCCTGACCTTAACCCTGAACCTGACCCTGACGCTGACTGAAACACTGAACCTACCCCTGACCCTGACCCTGACCAATACCCTAAAGCTGACCTGACCCTGACTCTGACCGTGACCCTGACCCTGAACCTAACCCTGATCCTGACCCTGAACCTAACTCTGAACCTGACCCTGACCCTGAACCTTACCCTCACCTTAACCCTGACACTGACCTGTTCCCTGACCCTAAGTCTGACCGTTACATTGAACCTGAACCTGACCCTGAACCTGACCTTAACCCTAACCCTGACCCTGACCCTGACCATGACCCTGACCATGACCTTAACCCTGAACCTGACCCTGACCCTGACGCTGGCTCTAACGCTGAACCTACCCCTGACCCTGACCAATACCCTAAAGCTGACCTGACCCTGACCCTGACCCTGACACTGACCATGACATTGACACTCACCCTGAACTTGACCCTAAGTCTGACCACGACCCTGAACGTGACCCTGACACTCACCCTGACCCTGACACTGACCCTGACCCAGACATTGACCCTTACGCTGACCCTGACCCTGATCATGACCCTGACTCTGACACTGACCCTGACCCTGACCATAACCCTGACCCTGAACCTGACCCTGACCCTAACCCTGACCCTACCACTGACCCTTACAATGACCCTGACCCTGAACCCTAAACGTGACCTGACCCTGAAACTGACCCTGACACTGACCCTGACCCTGGACCTGACCCTGACCCTGATCTTGACACTGACCATGACCCTGACCCTGACCCTGATATTAACCCTGAACCTGACCCTGACTCTGACCCTGATAGTGACCTTAAACTTGACCCTGACCCTGTCTCTGACCCTAAGTCTGACCCTGACCATAACCCTGACACTGCCCCTGACCCTGACCCTGACCCTGACCCAGACATTGACCCTAACCCTGACAATGACCCTGACCCTGACCCTGACACTGGCCTTGACCCTGACCCTACCCCTGACCCTGAACGTGACCCTGACCCTGATCATGACCCTGACCCTGACACTGACCCTGACCTTGACCTTGACCTTTACGCTGATGCTGACCCTGACCCTGACCCTGACCCTGACCATGACCTTGAACTTTACGCTGATACTGACCCTGATCATGACCCTGACCCTGACCCCGACACTGACCTTGACCCTGACCTTGACCCTGACCCTAACCCTGACACTGACGCTGACTCCAACCCTCACCCTGACCCTAACCCTGACCCTGACCCAGACCCTTAACCTAATACTGAACCTGACCCTGAACCTGACCCTGACCCTGACCCTGACCCTGACCCTGACAATAACCCTGACTCTGACCCTGACACTAAACCGGACCCTGACCCTTACCCTGACCAAGACCCTGACCCTAACCCTCACCCTGAACCTGCCGCTGACCCTAAGTCTGACCGTGACACTGACCCGGACACTGACCCTGACCCTTACCCTGACCCTGAACCTAAACCTACCCCTGACTCTGACCCTGACGCTGACCCTGACCCTGACCCTAACCCTGAACCTTACCCTGACCCTGAACCCTAAACCTGACCCTGACCCTGACACTGACCCTTACACTAACCCTGACCTTAACCCTGAACCTAACCCTGACTGTGACCCTGACCCATACCCTAAACCTGACCTGACACTGAGCCTAACCCTGACCTTGATCCTGACCCTAACGCTGACCCTGACCCTGACCCTGACCCTGACCCTAAGCCTGACCCTACCCCTGACCCTGACCCTGACACTGACCCTGACTCTAAACCTGACGTGACCCTGAAACTGACCTTGACCCTGAACCTGACACTGACCCCGACCCTAACTCTGACCCCGACCCTGAACCTGACCCTGACCCAGACATTGACCCTAACCCTGACAATGACCCTGACCCTGACCCTGACACTGGCCTTGACCCTGACCCTACCCCTGACCCTGAACGTGACCCTGACCTTGATCACGACACTGACCCTGATACTGACCCTGACCCTGACGTTGACCCTGACACTGACCCTAACACAAACCCTGACACTGACTTGACCCCGACCCTGACCCTGACCTTAAACCTGACCCTGACCCTGTCCCGCACCCTAAGTCTGACCGTGACGCTGACCCTGACCCTGACCCTGAACCTGACCTTGACCCTTACCCTGACCCTGTCCCTGATGATGACCCTGACCATGACCCTGACCCTGACACTGACCCTGACACTGACGTTGACCCTGACCCTGACCCTGACCCTAACCCTGACCCTGACGCTGACTCCAGCCCTGACCCTGACCCTAACCCTGACCCTGTCCTTGACCCTGACTCAGACCCTTACCCTAACACTGACCCTGAACCTTACCTGACCCTGACTCTATACCTGAACTGAACCTGACCCTGACCCTGACACTGACCTGACCCTGATCCTGACATTGACCCTGAACCTGACCCTAACCTTGACCCTGCCACTGCCCCTGCCCCTGCCCCTGCCCCTGCCCCTAAACATGACCCTGACCCTTAACCTGACACTGACCCTGACTGAACCCTGACCCTGACCATGACCCAGACCGTGACACTAACCCTGACCCTGAACCTGACCCTGACCCTAAGTCTAACGGTGAACCTGACCCTGACATTGAATCTGAACCTGACTCTGATCCTTATCATGACCCTGACCCTGACACTGACCCTGACACTGAACTCGACACTGACCCTGACCCTGACACTGACCCTGACCCTGACCCCGACCCTGACCCTGACCCTGACCCTGAACCTAACCCTACCCCTGACTCTGACCCTGACCCTGACCCTGACCCTAAACCTGACCCTTACCCTGATCCTGAACCTGACCCTGAACCTAAACCTGAACCTGACCTTTACCCTGAAGGTGACCCTGACCTTAACCCTGACCCTGACCTGTTCCCTGACCCTAAGTCTGACCGTTACATTGAACCTGACCCTGACCTTGACCCTGAACCTGACCCTGACCCTGACCCTATATCTGACTCTGACCCTGACCCTGAACCCTACCCTGAACCTAACCCTGACCCTGACCTTGACCCTGACCCTGACCCTGAACCTAACCCTGAACCTGAACCTGAACCTGACCCTCAACGTGACACTGACATTAAACCTGACCCTGACCTGTTCCCTGATTCTGTCTGACCGTTACATTGAACCTGACCTTGACCCTGACCCTGACATTGCCCCGAACCTTGACCCTGACCCTAAACCTGACCCTCACCCTGATCCTGACCGTGACACTGAACCTGACCCTAAGTCTGACCGTGACCCTGACCGTGACCATGACCCTCACCATGAACCTGAACCTGACCTTGACACTGATCCTGACCATGACCCTGACACTGACCCTGACCTTGACCCTTACACTAACACTTACCCTGAACCTACCCCTGACCCTGACCCTGACTGTGACAGTAACCCTGACCCTGAACCTACCCCTGAACCTTACCCTGACCCTGACCCTGACCCTGACCCTGACCCTGATCCTGACCTTGACACTGACCCTGACCCTTACCCTGACCCTCACCCTAAACCTGACCATGACCCTGACCCTGACCTTGAACCTTACCCTGAACCTGAACCTTACACTCAACTTCAGCTTGACCTTGACCCTGACCTTGAACTTGACCTTGACCTTCACCCTGACCTTGATTCTGAACCTGACCCTAAGTCTGACTGTAACCCTTACCCTGACCCTTACACTGACCGTGACCCTGACCCTGACTGACTCTGACCCTGACCCTGACCCTAAATCTGAACCTGACCCTGACTCTGACACTGACCCAAACACTGACTTTGACCCGGACCCTGACACTGACCATAAACGTGACCCTGACACTGATTTTGACACTAACCCTTACCATGACCCTGACCCTAAACCTGAGCCTAACCCTGAGCCTGACCCTGAGACTGACGCTGACCCTGACCCTGACCCTGACCCCGACCCTGACCCTGACAGTAACCCTGACCCTGAACCTATCCCTGAACCTTACCCTGACCCTGACAGTAACCCTGACTCTGAACCTACCACTGACCCTCACCCTCACCCTCACCCTCACCCGGATCCTAAACCTTACCTGCCCGTGACCCTGACCCTAAGTGTGACCGTGACCCAGACCCTGACCTGACCGTGATCCTGACCCTGACCGTGACCCTGACCTTGACCATGACACTGACCTTTACTCTAACCCTGACCCTGACTCTTACCCTGATCCTCACCCTGACCATGACCTTGGCCCTGACCCTGACAGTGCCCTGACTCCGACCCTGACCCTAAGTCTCACCGCGACCCTGACCGTGACCCTGACCCTCACACTGACCCTGACCCTGACTCTGACTCTTACATTGATCCTGACCCTACCCCTGACCCTACCCTGAACCTGACCCTGACTCTGACCCTGACCCTGAACCTGACCCTGACCCTGACCCTAGCCCTGACTCTTACTCTGACCCAGACCCAGACCATGACCCTGACCCTGACACTGACTCTGACCCTGAACCTGACCTTGACCCTACAACTGAACTTGACCCTGACCCTGACCCTGACACTGACCCTGACACTGAACCTGACCCTGACCTTGACCCTGACCCTGACACTGACTCTGACCCTGACCCTGACATTGAACCTGACCTGACCCTGACATTGACCCTAACCTTGACCCTGACCCTAACACTGAACTTACCCTGACCCTGACCGTGACACTGAACCTGACCCTAAGTCTGACCGTGACCCTGACCGTGACCATGACCCTGACACTGACCCTGACCTTGACCCTTACACTAACACTTACCCTGAACCTACCCCTGACCCTGACCGTGAAAGTAACCCTGACCCTGAACCTACCCCTGAACCTTACCCTGACGCTGACCCTGACCCTGACCCTGAACCTGACCTTGACCCTGACCATGACCATGACCCTGACACTGACCCTGACCTTGACCCTTACACTAACACTTACCCTGAACCTACCCCTGACCCTGACCCTGACTGTGACAGTAACCCTGACCCTGAATCTACCCCTGAACCTTACCCTGACCCTGACCCTGACCCTGACCCTGACCCTGATCCTGACCTTGACACTGACCCTGACCCTTACCCTGAACCTGAACCTAAACCTGACCATGACCCTGACCCTGACCTTGAACCTTACCCTGAACCTGAACCTTACACTCAACTTCAGCTTGACCTTGACCCTGACCTTGAACTTGACCTTGACCTTCACCCTGACCTTGATTCTGAACCTGACCCTAAGTCTGACTGTAACCCTTACCCTGACCCTGACCTTGACACAGATTCTTACACTGACCGTGACCCTGACCCTGACCCTGACTCTGACCCTGACCCTGACCCTGACCCTGACCCTGAACCTGATCATGAACCTAACCCTTACCCTGACCCTGACTCTACCCCTGACCCTGACATTGACCATTGCCCAGACCCTGTCTGAATTTGACCCTGACTCTGACCCTGTCCCTGACCCTGACCCTAACCCTGACCCTGACACTGAACCTAATCCTGACCTTGACCCTGACCCTGATTCTGAACCTGTCCCTGACCCTGACACTGAACCTGAACCGGACACTGACCCTCAACCTGACCCTGACTTTGACCTTGAACTTGACCTTGACCTTGACATTGACCTTGTCACTGAACTTGAACCTGACCAAGACCCTGAACCTAAGTCTGAACGTGACCCTGAAAGTGCACCTGACCCTGAGCCTGACCCTACCCCTGACCCTGACCTTGACCCTTAACCTGACCCTGACCCTGAACCTGACCCTGACCCTGACCCTAACCCTGACCCTAATTCTGACCCTGACCCTAAACCTGACGCTGAAACTCACCCTGACCCTGACCCTAACCCTGAACAAGAAACCGAACCTGACCTTGATATTGACCCTGGCCCTGACCTTGACCTTCAACTGTACCTTGACCTTTAACCTGACCGTGACACTGACCCTGAATCTAACACAGACCCTGAACCTTAATCTTAACGTGACCTTGACCCTGACCCTGAACTTTACTTTGACCTTTACCATGATCCTAACCCTGACCCTGACCCCGAACCCGACCTTGACCTTGACCTTGACCCTGACCCTGACCCTGACCTTTACCTTGACCCTGACCATGACCCTGACCCTGACCTTGACCTTGACCCTAACCCTGACCTTGAACTTGACCTTGACCCTGACCTTGACCTTCACATTGACACTGACCCTGACCCTAAACCTGACCCTGATTCTGACCCTGACCTTGACCTTGACCCTGACCCTGACCCTTACCCTGTTTCTGACCCTAACCCTGACCCTGACCCTGACCCTAACCCTGACCCTATCCCTGACCGTGACCCTGACCCTAACCCTGACCCTTTCCCTGACCGTGACCCTGACCCTGAACCTGACCCTGACAATGCCCTGATTCCAACACTGAACCTGAACCTGACCCTGACCCTACCCCTGACCCTGACACTGACCCTGACCATAAACCTGACCATAACCCTGACCGTGACACTGACCCTAAACCTGACCCTGACCCTAACTCTGAACCTCATCCTGACCCCGACCCTGACCCTGACCCTGACCCTGACCGTGACCCTGATACTGACCCTGAACCTAACACTACCCCTGACCCTGACCCTGACCCTGACCCTGACCCTGACCCTGAACCTGACTCTGGCACTAAACCTGACCTGACCCTGACCCTGGCCCTGACCCTGACCCTAAACCTCACCCTGACACTAACCTTGACCCTGACACAAAATTCTGACCGTGACAAAGACACTGACCCTGAACGTGACCCTGACCCTAAATCTGACCGTGACCTTGACCTTGACCCTGACCCTGAACCTAACACTGACCCTGACCCTGACCCTGAATCTGACCCTGAACCTAGCCCTGACCATGACCCTTACCCTGACCCTTAACCTGACCCTGACACTGACCATGACGCTAACCCTGACCCTGACACTGACCCTGCCCCTAAACCTGATTTGACCCTGACCCTCACTCTGAACCTGACCCTGACCCTGACCTTCAACCTGAACCTGACACTGAACCTGACCTGACCCTGACCCTGACCCTGACCTTGACCCTAACTTTGACCGTGAACCTGACCCTAAACCTGACCCTGACCCTGACACTGACAGTGACCCTGAACCTGACCCTATGTCTGACCGTGACCCTGACCGTGAACCTGACCCTGAACCTGACCTTGACCCTGACCCTGATCATGACCCTGACACTGACCCTGACCCTTACACTAACACTGACCCTGACCCTGACCCAAACCCTGATGCTGACCCTAACAATGACACTGACCCTGACCCTAAACCAGACCTGACCCTGACCCTGACACTGACCCTGACCCTGAAATTTACTCTGACACTGACCCTGACCCTAACCCTGATCATGACCCTGACACTGACCCTGACCCTTACACTAACACTGACCCTGACCCAAACCCTGACCCTGACCCTAACAATGACACTGACCCTGACGCTAAACCAGACCTGACCCTGACCCTGACACTGACCCTGACCCTGAAATTTACTCTGACACTGACCCTGACCCTGAACCTGACCATGATCCTAACCCTGATCCTACCCCTGACCCTGACCCTAACACTGAACCTGACCCTGACCCTAAACCTGACTTGACCATGACCCTGACCCTGACCCTGACCCTGACCCTGAACGTGACCCTGACCCTGATCTTGACCCTGACCCTGACATTAACCCTAACCCTGACACTGACCCTGATCATGAACCTGACCCTGACCCTGACCCTAACCCTGACACTGACGTGACCCTGATTCTGACCCTGACCCTGACCCTGACCCAGACACTGACAGTGACCCTGACCCTGATCCTGACCCTGACCCTGTCCCTAACACTGACTTGGACCCTGACCCTAACCCTGAATTTAACACTGACCCTGTCCCCGACCCTAATTCTGACCCTGACCCTGACGCTGACCGTGACCCTGACACTGACCCTGAACCTGACTCTGAAACTTACCCTACCCCTGACCCGACTCTAAACCTGACCCTGACCTGACCCAGACCTTCACATTAACCCTGAACTAGACCCTGACCCTGACACTGACACTGACCCTAACCCTGACATTAAACCTGACCTGAACCTGACCCTGAACCTAACCCTGACCCTAACCCTGACCCTAACTTTGACACTGAACCTGACACTAACCCTGACCCTGACCCTGACACTTTCCCCGACCCTGACCCTAAACCAGACCCTGACGCTGACCCTGACCGTGACCGTGACCCTAACCCTGACCGTGACACAGACCCTGACCGTGACCCTAACGCTGACCCTGACCCTGACCTTGACCCTGACCTTAACCATGACCGTGACCCTGTACCTGATCCTAAGTCTGACCGTGACCCTGACCCTGACCCAGACCCTAACCCTGACCCTGACCCTGACCTTGACCCTGACCCTAAACCTGACCCTAAATCTGAAACTGACCCTGACCCTGACCCTGAACCTAACCCTGACCGTGACCCTAACTCTGACCCTGACCCTAAATCTAAACCTGACCCTGACACTGTCCCTAACACTGACACTGACCCTGACACTGACCCGGACCCTGACCCTAAACCTGACCTAACCTTGACCCCGGCCCTGACCCTGACCCTAAACCTCACCCTGACACTAACCTTGACCCTGACCCAAAATTCTGACCATGACCCTAAACCTGACCCTGAACGTGACCCTGACCCTAAATCTGACCGTGACCTTGACCTTGACCCTGACCCTGAACCTAACACTGACCCTGACCCTGACCCTGAATCTGACTCTGAACCTAACCCTGACCCTGACCCTTACCCTGACCCTTAACCTGACCCTGACACTGACACTGACCATGACGCTAACCCTGACACTGACCCTGACCCTGACCCTGCCCCTAAACCTGATTTGACCCTGACCCTCACTCTGAACCTGACCCTGACCCTGACCTTCAACCTGAACCTGACACTGAACCTGACCGGACCCTGACCCTGACCCTGACCTTGACCCTAACTTTGACCCTGACCCTGACCCTAAACCTGACCCTGACACTGACACTGACAGTGACCCTGAACCTGACCCTATGTCTGACCGTGACCCTGACCGTGAACCTGACCCTGACCCTGACCCAAACCCTGATGCTGACCCTAACAATGACACTGACCCTGACCCTAAACCAGACCTGACCCTGACCCTGACACTGACCCTGACCCTGAAATTTACTCTGACACTGACCCTGACCCTGAACCTGACCATGACCCAAACCCTGATCCTACCCCTGACCCTGACCCTTACACTGAAACTGACCCTGACCCTAACCTTACCTGACCCTGACCCTGACCCTGAACCTGACCCTGAACCTGACCCTGAACGTTACCCTGACCCTGAACT
Source organism: Clangula hyemalis (assembly GCA_963989345.1). The sequence continues at coordinate 2,355,408 of OZ022456.1, read as the reverse complement.
TGACCCTGACCCTGACATTAACCCTAACCCTGACACTGACCCTGATCCTGACCCTGACCCTGACCCTGACCCTGACCCTGACCCTGACCCTGACCCTGACCCTGACCCTGACCCTGACACTGACCCTGATCCTGACCCTGACCCTGACCCTGACCCTGACTCTGACCCTGACCCTGACATTGACCATTGCCCTGACCCTAAGTCAGAATTTGACCCTGACTCTGACCCTGTCCCTGACCCTGACCCTAACCCTGACCCTGACACTGAACCTAATCCTGACCTTGACCCTGACCCTGATTCTGAACCTGTCCCTGACCCTGACACTGAACCTGAACCGGACACTGACCCTGAACCTGACCCTGACTTTGACCTTGAACTTGACCTTGACCTTGTCACTGACCTTGTCACTGAACTTGAACCTGACCAAGACCCTGAACCTAAGTCTGAACGTGACCCTGAAAGTGCACCTGACCCTGAGCCTGACCCTACCCCTGACCCTGACCTTGACCCTTAACCTGACCCTGACACTGAACCTGACCCTAATTCTGACCCTGACCTTTACATTGACCCTGACCCTGACCCTTACCCTGTTTCTGACCCTAACCCTGACCCTGACCCTGACCCTGACCCTGACCCTGACCCTGACCCCTACCCTGACAATGCCCTGACCCCTACACTGACCCTGACCCTGACTGTGACCCTGAACCTGACCCTGACCCTGACCCTGACCCTGACCCTGACCCTAACCCTGACCGTGACCTTGACCCTGACCCTGACCCTGACCCTGACCCTGACCCTGACCCAGACACTGACAGTGACCCTGACCCTGATCCTGACCCTGACCCTGTCCCTAACACTGACTTGGACCCTGACCCTAACCCTGAATTTAACACTGACCCTGTCCCCGACCCTAATTCTGACCCTGACCCTGACGCTGACTGTGACCCTGACACTGACCCTGAACCTGACTCTGAAACTTACCCTACCCCTGACCCGACTCTAAACCTGACCCTGACCTGACCCAGACCTTCACATTAACCCTGAACTAGACCCTGACCCTGACACTAACACTGACCCTAACTTTGACACTGAACCTGACCCTAACCCTGACCCTGACCCTGACACTTTCCCCGACCCTGACCCTAAACCAGACCCTGACGCTGACCCTGACCGTGACCGTGACCCTAACCCTAACCGTGACACAGACCCTGTCCGTGACCCTAACGCTGACCCTGACCCTGACCTTGACCCTGACCTTAACCATGACCGTGACCCTGTACCTGATCCTAAGTCTGACCGTGACCCTGACCATGACCCAGACCCTAACCCTGACCCTGACACTGACCTTGACCCTGACCCTAACCCTGACCCTAAATCTGAACCTGACCCTGACCCTGACCCTGACCCTGACCCTGAACTTAACCCTGACCGTGACCCTGACTCTGACCCTGACCCTAAATCTGAACCTGACCCTGACACTGTCCCTAACCCTGACACTGACCCTGACACTGACCCGGACCCTGATCCTAAACCTGACCTAACCTTGACCCCGGCCCTGACCCTGACCCTTAACCTCACCCTGACACTAACCTTGACCCTGACCCAAAATTCTGACCGTGACTCTTACCCTGACACTGAACGTTACCCTGACACTAAATATGACAGTGACCTTGACCTTGACCCTGACCAGAACCTAAAACTGACCATGACCCTGACCCTGACCCTATCCCTGACCCTGACCCTGCCCCTAAGCCTGACCTGACCCTGTCCACTCACTCTGACCCTGACCCTGACACTCACCTTCAGCCTGAACCTGACACTTAACCTGACCTGACCCTGACCCTGACCCTGACCTTGACCCTACCTTTGACCCTGACCCTGACCCTAAACCTGACCCTGACCCTGACCCTGATCATAACCCTGACACTGAACCTGACCCTGACCCATACCCTGATGCTGACCTTAACAATGACATTGACCCTGACCCTAAACCTGACCTGACCCTGACCCTGACACTGACCGCGACCCTGAAATTTACTCTGACACTGACCCTGAACCTGATTCTGACCCTAACCCTGACCCTGACCCTGACCCTAAACCTGACCCTGTCCCTGACCCTGAACCTGACCCTGTCCCTGAACCTAACCCAGATCCTGACCCTGACCATGACCCTGAACCTGACCCGGAATTTGAACCTGAACTTGACCCTGACCCTGACCCTGATCCTGACCCTGACCCTGACCCTGACCCTAACACTGACACTGACCCTGAACCTGACCCTGGCCCTGAACCTGATCCTACCCCTGACCCTGACCCTAACACTGACCCTGACCCTGACCCTAAACCTGACATGACCCTGACCCTGACACTGACCCTAAACCTCAGCCTGACTCTAACCTTGACCCTGACCCTGACCTTGACCCTGACCCTGACCCTGACCCTGACCCAGACCCTGACCCTGAACCTGACCCTGACATTAACCCTAACCCTGACACTGACCCTGATCATGAATCTGACCCTGACCCTGACCCTGACCCTAACCCTGACACTGACCGTGACCCTGATTCTGACCCTGACCCTGACACTGACAGTGACCCTGACCCTGATCCTGACCCTACCCCTGCCCCCTAACATGACCCTGACCCAAACCCTGACAGTTACCCTAACCCTGAACCTTACCCTGACCCAGACCTTGACCCTGAACCTGACCCTGTCTTTGAACCTGAACCCGACCCTGACCGTGACCCTGACCCTAAGTCTGACCTTGACCCTGACCCTGACCCTGACCTGACCCTGACCATGACCCTAACACTGATACTGACCATGAACCTAACCCTACCCCTGACCCTGACCCTGACCCTGACCGTGACCCTAAACATGACATGACCCTGACCCTGACCCTGACAGTGACCCTGACCCTGATCCTGACCCTACCCCTGCCCCTTACCCTGACCTTAATCGTGACCCTGACCGTAACACTGACCGTGACCTTGACCATGACCCTGAACTTGACCCTAACCCTGACCCTGACCCTGACCACTAACCTGACAATGCTCTGACCCCTAACCCGACCCTGACCCAGACCTTAACCCTGACAGTGACCCTGACACTGACCCTTCCCCTAAGCCTGACCTGACCCTGACCCTCACTCTGATCCTGAACCTAACCCTGACCCTAACACTGACTTGGACCCTGACCCTAACCCTGAACCTAACCCTGACCCTGTCCCCGACCCTGACCCTAACCCTGACCCTGACGCTGACCGTGACCCTGACACTGACACTGAACCTGACTCTGAACCTGACCCTACCCCTGACCGTGACCCTAAACCTGACCCTGACCCTGACCTTGAAATTAAACCTGAACTTGACCCTGACCCTGACACTAAACCTGACCCTAACCCTGACCCTAACTTTGACACTGAACCTGACCCTAACCCTGACCCTGACCCTGACACTTTCCCCGACCCTGACCCTAACCCAGACCCTGACGTTGACCCTGACCCTGACCATGACCCTAACCCTGACCCTGACCCTGACCCTAAGTCTGACCGTGACCCTGACCCTGATCCTGACACTGACCCTAACACTGACCCTGACCCTGACCCTGATCCTGACACAGACCATAACACTGACCCTGACCCTGTACCTGATCCTAAGTCTGACCGTGACCCTGACCCTGACCCTGATCATGACCCTGACACTGAACCTGACCCTGAAATTTACTCTGACACTGACCCTGACCCTGAACTTTACCCTGACCGTGACCCTGACCCTGACCGTGACCTTGACCCTAAACCTGACCCTGTCCCTGACCCTGAACCTGACCCTGTCCCTGAACCTAACCCAGATCCTGACCCTGACCATGACCCTGAACCTGACCCGGAATTTGAACCTGAACTTGACCCTGACCCTGACCCTGATCCTGACCCTGACCCTGACCCTGACCCTAACACTGACACTGACCCTGAACCTGACCCTGGCCCTGAACCTGATCCTACCCCTGACCCTGACCCTAACACTGACCCTGACCCTAAACCTGACATGACCCTGACCCTGACCCTGAACCTAAACCTCACCCTGACCCTGACCTTGACCCTGACCCTGACATTAACCCTAACCCCGACACTGACCCTGATCATGAACCTGACCCTGACCCTGACAGTGACCCTGACCCTGATCCTGACCCTACACTTGCCCCCTAACCTGACCCTGACCCTGACTGTTACCCTAACCCTGAACCTGACCCTGACCCAGACCTTGACACTGAACCTGACCCTGTCTTTGAACCTGAACCCGACCCTGACTGTGACCCTGACCCTAAGTCTGACCTTGACCCTGACCCTGACCTGACCCTGACCATGACCCTAACACTGATACTGACCCTGAACCTAACCCTACCCCTGACCCTGACCCTGACCGTGACCCTAAACATGACATGACCCTGACCCTGACCCTGACAGTGACCCTGACCCTGATCCTGACCCTACCCCTGCCCCTTACCCTGACCTTAATCGTGACCCTGACCGTAACACTGACCGTGACCCTGACCATGACCCTGAACTTGACCCTAACCCTGACCATGACCCTGACCCTGACCATGAACCTGACCTTAATTCTGAACCTGACCCTAACGCTGACCCTGAACCGAAACCTGACCCTGACCCTAAGCCTGACCCTAACACTGACTTGGACCCTGACCCTAACCCTGAACCTAACCCTGACCCTGTGCCCGACCCTGACCCTAACCCTGACCCTGAACCTGACATTAACCCTAACCCTGACACTGACCCTGATCATGAACCTGACCCTGACCCTGACCCTGACCCTAACCCTGACATTGACCGTAACCCTGATTCTGACCCTGAACCTGAACCTGACCCTGACCCTGACCCTGACAGTGACCCTGACCCTGATCCTGACCCTACCCCTGCCCCCTAACATGACCCTGACCCAAACCCTGACTGTTACCCTAACCCTGAACCTGACCCTGACCCAGACCTTGACCCTGAACCAGACCCTGTCTTTGAACCTGAACCCGACCCTGACCGTGACCCTGACCCTAAGTCTGACCTTGACCCTGACCCTGACCCTGACCTGACCCTGACCATGACCCTAACACTGATACTGACCCTGAACCTAACCCTACCCCTGACCCTGACCCTGACCATGGCCCTAAACATGACATGACCCTGACCCTGACCCTGACAGTGACCCTGACCCTGATCCTGACTCTAACCCTGCCCCTTACCCTGACCTTAATCGTGACCCTGACAGTAACACTGACCGTGACCCTGACCATGACCCTGAACTTGACCCTAACCCTGACCCTGACCCTGACCACTAACCTGACAATGCTCTGACCCCTACCCTGACCCTGACCCTGACCCTAAATTTGACCGTGACCCTAACCCTGACCCTGACCCTGACCCTAACTCTAAACCTGACCCTGACCCTGACCATGACACTGAACCTAACCCTGACCCTGACCTACACCCTGAACTTGACCTTGACCCTGATCCTGACCCTGACCCTGACCATGACCCTGATACTGACCCTGAACCTAACCGTACTCCTGACCCTGACCCTAACACTTACCCTGACCCTAAACCTGACCTGACCCTGACCCTAACCCTAAACATCACCCTGACTCTAACACTGACCCTGAACTTAAAATTCTGACTGTGACCCTGACCCTCAACTCTGACCCTGACCCTGACCCTAACCCTAACCATGACCCTGAACCTCAACTCTGACCGTGAACCTGACCCTGACCCTGACCTTGACCCTGACCCTGACCCTGACCCTGACACTGACCCTGCCCCTAAACCTGACCTGTCCCTGACCCTGAACCTGACCCTGACCCTTATCCTGAACGTTACCCTGAATTTGGCACTGACCCTGGCCCTGACCCTGACTCTACACCTGACCCAGAACTTGACACTGACCCTGACCCTAACCTTGACCCTGACCCTAACCCTGACCCTAAATCTGAACCTGACCCTGTCCCTGACCCTGACACTAAACCAGACCCTCACCCTGACCCTGACCCTGACCCTGACCCTGAACCTGATACTGACACTGAACCTCAGTCTGACTGTGACCCTAACCCTTACCCTAATTCTGACCGTGACCCTGATCATGACCTTGACCCTGACCCTGACCCTGACCCTTGCCCTAACACTGACCCTGACCCTGTCACTTACCCTGACCCTAAGTCTGACCCTGACCTTAACACTAAACCAGACCCTGACCCTACCACTTTCCCTGAGCCTGACACTGACCCTGAACATGACCTTGACACTGTCTGACTGAGACCCTGACCGTGACCCTGAACCTCAAACTGACCCTGACCCTAACCCTGACCTTGACCCTGACCCTCACTCTGACCCTAACCCTTGTCCTGACCCTGACCCTGACTGTGACCCTGAATATAAACCTGACCCTGACCCTGACCCTGACCCCGAACATAAACCTGACCTTGACCCTGAACCTGACCCTGAACTTAACCCTGAACCTGACCCTGACCCTGACCCTGACCTTGAACCTGACCCTGACCTTAACCCTGACCCTGACCCTGTCCCTGATTCTAAGAAATACCGTGACCCTGACCCTGACCATCACCCTGGCCTGACCCTGAACTTGACCTTGACCCTCACCCTGAACATTACCCTGACCCTGACTCTGACACTTACACTGACCCTGACCGTTACACTGATCCTGACCCTGATGCTGACCCTGACTCTGAACTACACCCTGAACTTGACCATAACCGTGACCCTGACCCTGACACTGACCCTGACCGGGACCCTGACCGTGACCCTGAAACTAACACTACCCCTGACCCTGATTCTGACCCTGACCCTAAACCTGACCCTGACAGTGACCCTGACAGTGACCCTGACACTGACCGTGACCCTGACCGTGACCTTAACCCTGACCCTGACAGTGACCCTGACCCTGATCCTTACCCTACCCCTGCCCCTTAACCTGACCTTAATCGTGACCCTGACCGTGACCGTGACCCTGACCCTGAACCTGACCTAAATTCTGAACCTGACCCTGACGCTGACCCTGAACCTAACCCTGATTCTGACCCTGACCCTGACCCTGACCCTGAAACTAACCCTGACCCTGACCCTGACTCTGACCCTGACCCTAAATCTGAACCTGACCCTGATCCTGACCCTGACACTGTCCATACCCCTGTCCCTGACCCTGACCCTGAACCTGACCCTAACCCTGACACTGACCCTGACCCTGACCCTGACCCTGACCCTGACCCCGACCATGACCCTGACAATGCCCTGATTCCGACCCTGACCCTGATCCTGACGCTAACCGTGACCCTGACCCTTACATTGGCCTTGACCCTTGCCCTGACCCTGACCCTACACCTGACCCTGACCCTGACCCTGACCCTGACCTTGACCCTAAACCTGACCTAACCTTGACCCCGGTCCTGACCCTGACCCTAAACCTCACCCTGACAGTAACCTTGACCCTGACCCAAAATTCTGACCGTGACACTAACCCTGAACCTGAACGTGAACCTGACCCTAAATCTGACCGTGACCTTGACCTTGACCCTGACCCTGAACTTAACACTGACCCTGACCCTGACCCTGACACTGACCATGACCCTAACCCTGACCCTGACCCTTACTCTGATCCTTAACCTGACCCTGACACTGACACTGACCATGACCCTAACCCTGACCCTGACCCTGACACTGACCCTGCCCCTAAGCCTGACCTGACCCTGACTCTGAACCAGACACTGACCCTAAATCTGAACCTGACCCTGACTCTGACACTGACCCTAACACTGACTTTGACACGGACCCTGACACTGACCGTAAACGTGACCCTGACACTGATTTTGAAACTAACCCTTACCATGACCCTGACCCTAAACCTGATCATAACCCTGAGCCTGACCCTGAGAATGACGCTGACCCTTACCCCGACCCTGACCCTGACAATGCCGTGATTCTGACCCTGACCCTGACCCTGACCCTGATACTAATCCTGATGTTGACCCTGAATTTGGCCCTGACCCTGGCCCTGACCCTGACCCTACACCTCACACTGAACCTGACCCTGACCCTGACCCTAACCCTGACCCTAAATTTGACTGTGACCCTAACCCTGACCCTGACCATGACCCTAACTCTGAACCTGACCCTGACCATGACACTGAACCTAACCCGGACCCTGACCTACACCCTGAACTTGAACTTGACCCTGATCCTGACCCTGACCCTGACCGTGACCATGATACTGACCCTGAACCTATCCCTACTCCTGACCCTGACCCTGACCGTGACCCTGAACCTAATTCTGACCGTGAACCTGACCCTGACCCTGACCTGACCATGACCCTGACCCTGAACCTGACACTGACACTGACCCTGCACCTAAACCTGACCTGTCCCTGACCCTCACCCTGACCCTGACCATGACTCTGACCCTAAACCTGACCCTGACCCTGACACTGACGCTTACCCTAACCCTGACCCTGACCCTGACCCTGACCCTAGCCCTGACTCTGACTCTGACCCTGACCCAGACCCTGACCCTTACCCTGACACTGACCCTGGCCCTGAACCTGACCTTGACCCTACAACTGAACTTGACCCTGACCCTGACCCTGACCCTGACCCTGAAACTGACCCTGACCCTGACCCTGACCCTGTCCCTGACCCAGACCCCGAACCTGACCCTGACAATGCCCTGACTCCGACCCTGACCCTGACCCTGACCCTGACCCTAATCCTGAACGTGACCCTGAATTTGGCACTGACCCTGGCCCTGACCCTAACTCTACACCTGACCCTGAACCTGACCCTGACCCTGACCCTAACCCTGACCCTATCCCTTACGGTGACACTGACCCTGACCCTGACCCTGACCCTAACTCGGAACCTGACCCTGACCCTGACCCTTAGACTGAACTTAACCCTGACCCTGACCTACACCCTGAACTTGACCTTGACCCTGACCGTGAACCTGACCCTCACCCTGACCCTGACCCTGACCTTGACCCTGACACTGACCCTGACCCTAAGTCTGACCCTGAACTGGATCCTGACAGTAAACCTGAACATGACCCTGACCCTGACCCTAACCCTGACACTGACCCTGTCCCTGACCCTGACACTAAACCTCACCCTGACTCTAACCTTGACCCTGACCCTGACCCTGAACCTGACCCTGAACCTGACGCTGACCCTGAACGTGACCCTGGGCCTGACCTTGACCCTGACCCTGACATTAACCCTAACCCTGACACTGACCCTTATCATGAACCTGACCCTGACCATGACCTTAACCCTGACACTGACCCTGACAGTGAACCTGACCCTGATCCTGACTCTACCTCTGCCCCTTACCCTGACCTTAATCGTGACGCTGACCGTAACACTGACCGTGACCCTAACCCTGACCCTGACCTTGACCCTAACCCTGACCCTGACCCTGACCCTGACCTCTACCCTGACAATGCCCTGACCCCTACCCTGACCCTGACCCTGACTGTTACCCTAACCCTGAACCTGACCCTGTCTTTGAACGTGAACCCGACCCTGACCGTGACCCTGACCCTAAGTCTGACCTTGACCCTGACCCTGACCCTGACCCTGACCCTAACACTGACCCTGACCCTGAACCTAAACCTATCCCCTGACCCTGACCCTGACCCTAAACCTGACATGACCCTGACCCTGACCCTGACCTTGACGCGTATGGTGACCCTGACCCTGACCCTGATCCTAACCCTATCCCTGACCCTGACCATTACCCTCACCCTGAACCTGACCTGACCCTGACCCTGACACTGACCCGGAACCTAACCCTGAACCTGACTGTGACCCTGATTCTGACCCTGAGCCTGACCCTGACCCTGACACTGACCCTGACCCTGACCCTGAAACTGACAGTGAACCTGACCCTGCCCCTGACCCTACTCCTACCCCTTACCCTGACCCTAACCGTGACCCTGACCCTAACACTGACCCTGAAGCTGACCCTGACCCTGACATTTATCCTAACCCCGACCCTGACCCTGACCCTAAGTCTACACCGTGAACCTGACCCTGACTCTGACGCTGACCTTGACCCTGACCATGACCCTGACCCTGACCCTAAACCTGACCTGAACCTGACCCTGACCTTGACCTTGACCCTGACTTAACCCTGACACTGAATATCTCCCTGACCCTGACCCAAACCCTAACCCTGTTCCTATCTTTGACTGTGACCCTAACCCTGACCCTGACCCTGAACCTAACTCTGAAACTGAACCTTACCCTGACCATGACACTGAACCTAACCCTGACCCTGACCAACACCCTGAACTTGACCTTGACCCTGCCCAGACCCTGACCCTGACCCTGACACTGACCTGACCCTGAACCTGACCTTGACCCTACAACTGAACTTGACCCTGACCCTGACCCTGACCCTGACCCTGACCCTGACCCTGACCCTGACCCTGAAACTGACCCTGACCCTGACCCTGACCCTGACCCTGACCCAGACCCCAAACCTGACCCTGACAATGCCCTGACTCCGACCCTGACCCTGACCCTGACCCTGACCCTAATCCTGATCGTGACCCTGAATTTGGCACTGACCCTGGCCCTGACCCTAACTCTACACCTGGCCCTGAACCTGACCCTTAGACTGAACTTAACCCTGACCCTGACCTACACCCTGAACTTGACCTTGACCCTGACCGTGAACCTGACCCTCACACTGACCCTGACCCTGACCCTGACCTTGACCCTGACACTCACCCTGACCCTAACCCTGACCCTGAACTGGATCCTGACCCTAACCCTGAACATGACCCTGACCCTGACCCTAACCCTTACACTGACCCTGTCCCTGACCCTGACCCTGAACCTAAACCTCACCCTGACTCTAACCTTGACCCTGACCCTGACCCTGACCCTAAACCTCACCCTGACTCTAACCTTGACCCTGACCCTGACCCTGACCCTGACCCTGACCCTGACCGTGACCCTGAACCTGACCTTGACCTGACCCTGACATTAACCCTAACCCTGACCCTGACCCTGATCATGAACCTGACCCTGACCCTGACCGTGACCCTGACCCTGACCCTGACCCTGACAGTGAACCTGACCCTGATCCTGACTCTAACCCTGCCCCTTACCCTGACCTTAATCGTGACCCTGACCGTAACACTGACCGTGACCCTGACCCTGACCCTGACCTTGACCCTAACCCTGACCCTGACCCTGACCCTGACCCTGACCCCTACCCTGACAATGCCCTGACCCCTACCTTGAATCTGAGCCTGACTGTTACCTTAACCCTGAACCTGACCCTGACCCAGACCTTGACCCTGAACCTGACCCTGTCTTTGAACGTGAACCCGACCCTGACCGTGACCCTGACCCTAAGTCTGACCCTGACCCTGACCTGACTCTGACCATGACCCTAACACTGATACTGACCCTGAACCTAACCCTACCCCTGACCCTGACCCTGACCGTGGCCCTAAACATGACATGACCCTGACCCTGACCCTGACCCTGACAGTGACCCTGACCGTGACCCTGACCTTGACGCCGATGGTGACCCTGACCCTGACCCTGACCCTAAACCTATCCCTGACCCTGACCATTACCCTCACCCTGAACCTGACCTGACCCTGACCCTGACACTGACCCGGACCCTAACCTTGAACCTGACCGTGACCCTGACCCTAACCCTGACACTGACCCTGTCCCTGACCCTGACCCTGACCCTAAACCTCACCCTGACTCTAACCTTGACCCTGACCCTGACCCTGACCCTGACCCTGACCCTGACCCTGACCCTGACCTGACCCTGACCCTGACCTTGACCCTGACCCTGACATTAACCCTAACCCTGACACTGACCCTGATCATGAAACTGACCCTGACCCTGACCCTAACCCTGACACTGACCTTGATCCTGATTCTGACCCTGACCCTGACCGTGACCCTAACCCTGACCCTGACCCTGACAGTGAACCTGACCCTGATCCTGACTCTAACCCTGCCCCTTACCCTGACCTTAATCGTGACCGTGACCGTAACACTGACCGTGACCCTGACCCTGACCTTGACCCTAACCCTGACCCTGACCCTGACCCTGACCCCTACCCTGACAATGCCCTGACCCTGACCCTGACCCTGACCTTGACCCTGACCCTGACATTAACCCTAACCCTGACACTGACCCTGATCATGAAACTGACCCTGACCCTGACCCTAACCCTGACACTGACCTTGATCCTGATTTTGACCCTGACCCTGACCGTGACCCTAACCCTGACCCTGACCCTGACAGTGAACCTGACCCTGATCCTGACTCTAACCCTGCCCCTTACCCTGACCTTAATCGTGACCGTGACCGTAACACTGACCGTGACCCTGACCCTGACCTTGACCCTAACCCTGACCCTGACCCTGACCCTGACCCCTACCCTGACAATGCCCTGACCCCTACCTTGAATCTGACCCTGACTGTTACCCTAACCCTGAACCTGACCCTGACCCAGACCTTGACCCTGAACCTGACCCTGACCGTGACCCTGACCCTAAGTCTGACCCTGACCCTGACCTGACCCTGACCATGACCCTAACACTGATACTGACCCTGAACCTAACCCTACCCCTGACCCTGACCCTGACCGTGGCCCTAAACATGACATGACCCTGACCCTGACCCTGACCCTGACAGTGACCCTGACCGTGACCCTGACCTTGACGCTGATGGTGACCCTGACCCTGACCCTGACCCTAACCCTATCCCTGACCCTGACCATTACCCTCACCCTGAACCTGACCTGACCCTGACCCTGACACTGACCCGGACCCTAACCTTCAACCTGACCGTGACCCTGACCCTAACCCTGACACTGACCCTGTCCCTGACCCTGACCCTGACCCTAAACCTCACCCTGACTCTAACCTTGACCCTGACCCTGACCCTGACCCTGACCCTGACCCTGACCCTGACCCTGACCTGACCCTGACCCTGACCTTGACCCTGACCCTGACATTAACCCTAACCCTGACACTGACCCTGATCATGAAACTGACCCTGACCCTGACCCTAACCCTGACACTGACCATGACCCTGATTCTGACCCTGACCCTGACCGTGACCCTAACCCTGACCCTGACCCTGACAGTGAACCTGACCCTGATCCTGACTCTAACCCTGCCCCTTACGCTGACCTTAATCGTGACCCTGACCGTAACACTGACCATGACCCTGACCCTGACCTTGACCCTAACCCTGACCCTGACCCTGACCCTGACCCCTACCCTGACAATGCCCTGACCCCTACCTTGAATCTGAGCCTGACTGTTACCCTAACCCTGAACCTGACCCTGACCCAGACCTTGACCCTGAACCTGACCCTGTCTTTGAACGTGAACCCGACCCTGACCGTGACCCTGACCCTAAGTCTGACCCTACCCCTGACCCTGACCCTGACCGTGACCCTAAACATGACATGACCCTGACCCTGACCCTGACAGTGACCCTGACCCTGACCCTGACCTTGACGCTGATGGTGACCCTGACCCTGACCCTGAACCTAACCCTATCCCTGACCCTGACCATTACCCTCACCCTGAACCTGACCTGACCCTGACACTGACCCGGACCCTAACCCTGAACCTGACTGTGTCCCTGATTCTTACCCTGACCCTGACCGTGATCCTGACCCTGACCCTGACCCTGAAACTGACCCTGACCCTGCCCCTGACCCTACTCCTGCCCCTTACCCTGACCCTAACCGTGACCCTGACCCTAACACTGACCCTGAAGCTGACCCTGACCCTGACATTAATCCTAACCCCGACCCTGACCCTGACCCTAAGTCTACACCGTGACCCTGACCCTGACTCTGACCCTGACCATGACCCTGACCCTGACCCTGACCTTGACCCTGACCCTGACCCTAACTCGGAACCTGACCCTGACCCTAACCCTGACCCTGAACTGGATCCTGACCCTAACCCTGAACATGACCCTGACCCTGACCCTAACCCTGACACTGACCCTGTCCCTGACCCTGGCCCTGACCCTAAACCTCACCCTGACTCTAACCTTGACCCTGACCCTGACCCTGACCCTGACCGTGACCCTGACCCTGACCTTGACCCTGACCCTGACATTAACCCTAACCCTGACACTGACCCTGATCATGAACCTGACCCTGACCCTGACCTTAACCCTGTGAGGAATATTTTAACAATTCGTGTCCATAAAGAAAAGTCCTGTCTGCTTCTGTCTGCTTCGGGGCCCTGCAATGGCAGCCAGATTCCTGAACCACAGATGCAGTGTGTCCCAGTCTCCCCCTCATTCTAGTCAATTTATCAAGTCTTCAGAAAATACTCCTCAAATTCTTGAGCTTGTTTGCTTTTGTTATTCCGGATTTCTATTTCTAGCAGTTACAGCCTTTTTCCTATTGTTTTGTCTTCTTCGAAATTAACTTAACACGGCTATAGGTGTGACTGTCTTTGTCAATAGTTGGTAGGGAATGTTTTAATTACTTGTGAAGTGTCAATAAGAAAGCTATTTGTGTTTGTATGACTTCTTTGATGTCTGGGAGCCTCGGAATAGCTGATAACAACTAGTGACTGTTATGGAACACTATGCAGGCCTCTGATATCTGGCCAGGAGTCCAAGAGATTAAGAAGAAGAAAAAAAGGAAGCTGAAGGACGGCTAGGAGACAAGACCTGCAGGGGATGTTGTATAAACTTGACACGGTGCCAAAGGAGTACAAAGGGGAAGGACAAGAAAAAAACTTGGAGAGGAAGACTACTAGCCTTCAGCATGAAAGACCCCCAGAGGGACCACCGGAGACTGACGCGCATGCTCCAGTAGGAGGGACTGGACCCCGGAAGCTAATTAGAATAACCTATTTTTTTTAGAAGTAGTAATGAATATGTATTAGTCTAGGAGTATAAAAATCGGTTACTTGATGTGGCTGGTGTGCGTCCTGGTGGAGCGGAGACTCCCGGTGCACCCAGTGCTGTTTGCTTACCTCTATTCTCTTAATAAATCCTATTTACTTATTTAAACCTATTTTGAAGACTGAGCCATTTTTAACAACCCTGACACTGACCGTGACCCTAACCCTGACCCTGACCCTGACAGTGAACCTGACCCTGACCCTGACCGTGAACGTGACCCTGACCCTGACCTTAATCGTGACGCTGACCGTAACACTGACCGTGACCCTGACCCTAAGTCTGACCTTGACCCTAACCCTGACCCTGACCCTTACCCTGACCCCTACCCTGAAAATGCCCTGACCCCTACCCTGACCCTGACCCTGACCCTGACTGTTACCCTAACCCTGAACCTGACCCTGACCCAGACCTTGACCCTGAACCTGACCCTGTCTTTGAACCTGAACCCGACACAGACCCTGACCCTGACCCTAAGTCTGACCTTGACCCTGACCCTGACCCTGACCCTAACACTGACCCTGACCCTGACCCTAACCCTGACCGTGACACTGACCCTGACCCTGACCTTGACCCTGACCCTGACCCTAACCCTGAACCTAACCCTGACCGTGACCCTGACTTTTACCCTGACCCTAAATCTGACCCTGACCCTGACACTGTCCCTAACCCTGACACTGTCCCTAACCCTGACACTGACCCTAAACCTGACCTAACCTTGACCCCGGCCCTGAACCTGACCCTTAACCTCACCCTGACACTAACCTTGACCTTGACCCAAAATTCTGACCGTGACCCTTACCCTAACACTGAACGTTACCCTGACTCTAAATATGACAGTGACCTTGACCTTGACGCTGACCTGAACCTAAAACTGACCATGACCCTGACCCTGACCCTATCATTGACACTGACCCTGCCCATAAGCCTGACCTGACCCTGACCCTCAGTCTGACCCTGACCCTGACCCTCACCTTCAGCCTGAACCTGACACTGAACCTGACCTGACCCTGACCCTGACCTTGACCCTATTTTTGACCCTGACCCTGACCCTAAACCTGACCCTGACCCTGACCCTGATCATGACCCTGACACTGACCCTGACCCTGACCCTGACCCTGACCCAAACCCTGGTGCTGACCTTAACAATGACACTGACCCTGACCCTAAACCTGACCTGACCCTGACCCTGACCCTGAAATTTATTCTGACACTGACCCTGAACCTGATTTAGACCCTAACCCTGACCTTGACCCTGACCCTGACCCTGAACTTTATCCTGACTGTGACCCTGACCCTGACCCTGACCTTGACCCTAAACCTGACCCTGTCCCTGACCCTGAACCTAACTCTGTCCCTGAACCTAACCCAGATCCTGACCCTGACCATGACCCTGAACCTGACCCGGAATTTGAACCTGAACTTGACCCTGACCCTGACCCTGAACCTGATCCTGACCCTGACCCTGACCCTGACCCTAACACTGACACTGACACTGACCCTGAACCTGACCCTGGCCCTGAACATGATCCTACCCCTGACCCTGACCCTAACACTGACCCTGACCCTGACCCTAAACCTGACATGACCCTAACCCTGACCCTGACCCTAAACCTCACCCTAACTCTAACCTTGACCCTGATCCTGATCCTGACCTTGACCCTGACCCTGACCCTGAACGTGATCCTGACATTGACCTTTACCCTGACCCTGGTATTAACCCTAACCCTGACACTGACCCTGATCATGATCCTGACCCTGACCCTGACCCTAACTCTGAACCTGACCCTGACAATGACCCTGAACCTGAACCTAACCCTGACTCTCACCCTGAACCTCACCCTGACCGTGACCCTGACCCTAAGTCTGAACTTAACCCTGACCCTGACCTACACACTGAACTTGACCTTGACCCTGACCGTGAACCTGACCCTGACCCTGACCCTGACCCTGACTCTGACCCTAACCCTGACCCTGACCCTGACCTTTACCCTGACCCTAACCCTGACCCTGAATCTGAACCTGACCCTGACCCTGACCCTGACCCTGAACCTAACCGTGACCGTGACCCTGACCCTGACCCTGAACCTGACTTTGACCCTGACACTGTCCCTAACCCTGACACCGTCCCTAACCCTGACACTGACCCGGACCCTGACCCTGAACTTTATCCTGACTCTGACCCTGACCCTGACCCTGACCTTGACCCTAAACCTGACCCTGTCCCTGACCCTGAACCTAACCCTGTCCCTGAACCTAACCCAGATCCTGACCCTGACCATGACCCTGAACCTGACCCGGAATTTGAACCTGAACTTGACCCTGACCCTGACCCTGAACCTGATGCTGACCCTGACCCTGACCCTGACCCTAACACTGACACTGACACTGACCCTGAACCTGACCCTGGCCCTGAACATGATCCTACCCCTGACCCTGACCCTAACACTGACCCTGACCCTAAACCTGACATGACCCTGACCCTGACCCTGACCCTAAACCTCACCCTGACTCTAACCTTTACCCTGACCCTGACCCTGACCTTGACCCTGACCCTGACCCTGAACGTGACCCTGACCCTGACCTTTACCCTGACCCTGACATTAACCCTAACCCTGACACTGACCCTGATCATGAACCTGACCCTGACCCTGACCCTAACCCTGACACTGACCGTGACCCTGATTCTGACCCTGACCCTGACCCTAACCCTGACACTGACCGTGACCCTGATTCTGACCATGACCCTAACCCTAACTCTGAACCTGACCCTGACAATGACCCTGAACCTGAACCTAACCCTGACTCTCACCCTGACCGTGACCCTGACCCTAAGTCTGAACTTAACCCTGACCCTGACCTACAACCTGAACTTGACCTTGACCCTGACCGTTGTGAGGAATGTTTTAACAATTCGTGTCCATAAAGAAAAATCCTGTCTGCTTCTGTCTGCTTCGGGGCTCTGCAATGGCAGCCAGATTCCTGAACCACAGATGCAGTGTGTCCCAGTCTCCCCCTCATTCTAGTCAATTTATCAAGTCTTCAGAAAATACTCCTCAAATTCTTGAGCTTGTTTGCTTTTGTTATTCCGGATTTCTATTTCTAGCAGTTACAGCCTTTTTTCTGTTGTTTTGTCTTCTTCGAAATTAACTTAACACAGCTATAGGTGTGACTATCCTTGTGAATGGCGGGTGAAGAATGTTTTAATTACTTGTGAAGTGTCAATAAGAAAGCTATTTGTGTTTGTATGTCTTCTTTGATGTCCGGGAGCCTCAGAATAGCTGATAACAACTAGTGACTATTATGGAACACTATGCAGGCCTCTGATATCTGGCCAGGTGTCCAAGAGATTAAGAAGAAGCTGAAGGACGGCTAAGAGACAAGACCTGCACGGGATGCTGTATAAACTTGACACGGTGCCAAAGGAGTACAAAGGGGAAGGACAAGAAAAAAACTTGGAGAGGAAGACTACTAGCCTTCAGCATGAAAGACCCCCAGAGGGACCACCAGAGACTGATGCGCATGCTCCAGTAGGAGGGACTGGACCCCGGAAGCTGATTAGAATAACCTATTTTTTTTAGAAGTAGTAATGAATATGTATTAGTCTAGGTGTATAAAAATCGGCTACTTGATGTGGCTGGTGTGCGTCCTGGTGGAGCGGAGACTCCCGGTGCACCCAGCGCTGTTTGCTTACCTCTATTCTCTTAATAAATCCTATTTTCTTATTTAAACCTATTTTGAAGACTGAGCCATTTTTAACAATTTGGGGGCTCGTCCGGGATGGTTATGGTTCCTGAACCCTGATTTGATCCAGGAGAGGCGCCCCACCATTTGGTGGCTCCTGTTTGAGTCGGGTCGGGACTAATGCCATCCTGAACCTGAATAAAGGTAAGCAAAGAATTTGATTTTTTGAGCTCCCTTGCCGGCTGTATTGTTGGTCGTTTTTTTTTCCCGTAATTCTGAGCGCGAAGATCCGGACGAAGACGACGGAGTCGTAAGTGTTTGCGGAGACCGTTCGGTTGGGTAAACGTGCGGTTGCTCGTGTTTGTGTGTGAGAGTGTAACTGAGACTTCTAACGTCAGTGTGGAGGTCTTTTTTTGTTGTTGTTGTTTTCTTACCGGTCCTAATCTCCAGGAGGGGGGCTTAGCCGGTGATTCTATAGGAGTGATTCCTATAGAATTCTGGACACGTGGGTGGGTGACAGGTCCTAAACCCCCTGCAAGACACTCTCACTTAGGGCAACCAAGGGCTGTGGGAATTGCCACTATTAAAATTCCCAAATGGGTCAGAAAAAATCGAAGACCAAGGACCGAGAAGGGAGCAAATTACCAGATATACCACCAGAAAGTCCATTAGGAATAATGATTGGAAATTGGAACAATAGGGGCCCCAGAAAAATTAAAAAGAGTAAATTAAAATGACCCAGTATTATATAATAGAATGACCAAAAGAACTCTTAAGACCCCATGTATTTTGATCCACGGAAGACGGGGTCTGTCAGGCTTTGAACATTAATAGTAGAATACCCGTGGATCCGGAAAAGAGCAAGCTGAAATATTGGAATTAGAAATTAGAGAGCAATTGATTAAGAACGAATTTGTGCCTGTGCTGCACTTATACCTCCAGATAACAGGAGCCTCTCGGACCCCGAGAACCAGATCTAAAACAACCACATGGTTCGGACTTTAATCAAGGGGTCTGAGATAAAGAGGACTGTTCACAAAGGGACAGGTTATGCAGATGTATAGGAATGTTCATGCATATGTAACTCTTTACTAGATATAACCAAAGCAAGTTGCCACGTTAGGCGTGCACGACTTTGGTGGGGCTACCCGCCCTGTGCCGCCCAGAACTAAGTAAACGTACCTACTTTACAATCTTACTGATTGTGGAGTCAGCTTTCTGTGAGTCATTTTGGTGAGCCAGGCAGGAGATACTCTGCTCGGCTGCGGGATCAGCTGCGGAGCGGACGCCCCTAGGTGCACCCCGAGTGTTTTGCTCGGAGGGGACTCCACTCTCAGCTGCTCACCACAGGAGCAAAGATCTCCTGAAACTGCAGACAAACGGTATGTTTTCAGCTGCTGGAGGGATACTAACTGGAGTGTTAATAATTGTATGTGTTATTTTTAAATGTCCAGGTATTTTGTGTTGAAAGTATTTGTGTAAGTGCAAGGGTTTTGAAACAAAGTGTTACTTCACGAAGAACACAGTCAGAGACAATACTTGTTTGATTGGTTAACATTCTAAATTATATTCTTGTGGTGTAAATGAGGTGTGCTAGAGGCCTCTCTGTGTGATTACTGTGTGAGTGAGCGAGTACAGAGTTCTGATCCGTATTCTCCACAAAGGGAGTGGGCGGAGACGAACGAAGTGAAAAAGTTTTGTCCAAGTTTTGAGTGGTGGTGCCTAATATATGGGCCTGGCGGTGTATCTTGTGATCCTATTTTTGCTCTTAAATGCTTTGAGTGTGACAGTGAAAACGGGGGAGCCCGGAGCGGCGCCGGGAGATCGCAGCGGCGCCGGGCGACCCGAGAGACACGGAGAGACCGGACAGAAGCCGGAAAACGCGGGAAATTGAAGTAATCGTAGTGAGACGCGGGACATCCGAGATCGAGTTGCTACGGGAGACCAGAGGCGTCAGTGGACAACGGCAGCCGACCCTCACCCTCACCGTGTGGCGAGTTGGTACATAGCAGCGGGGCGGAGATCAGGACCCTGCAGCCTGTCTGACGTAACTATGGAGGCAGCAGCGGCTGTGCTGCTTCTCTCTAGCATTCTTTTTATGAGAGGCTTATCTTGCAATGCAAAAAAGAGTATTCGTCCCCAGATCGGTGTTATAACTATGTTTCTGGATAACATTCCGTGGGGTTACCACATTCTACAGATTACTAATGACGATTTAGCTCTATTGTGGGGCAGGAGTGCAGAGACGCAGATTACACTGCCAAATGACCACCGGCAGGCTCTTTCACAAATAGCTTCTAAGGTTGCAGCTGGCACTGCCTGCAGCCGTATAGTAGACGTTACACTCTCTTTCCTAACTAATAATCATGCGTCTCATCCATTTGTGGTGGATGGTCAGTGGCAAAAAGAAAAGGGAGAAGGGGGCTGACTGATTCATTTTTTTTGGTGGTTCAGGCTTGAGCCCTGGGAATTTGGTAAGAAGGGGGAGAGCGAGTTTATTTAGGCATCAATACCATTTAAACCCCCATATTGACGGATACACAGGAGTGATTCCTTGTTTTGTATGGGCTTACTAACAAAGTGCATGAGAAAAATTCGCTCCTGTTGAAATGTAAATTTTTGTGGAAAAGGTGATAATGTTTGTCTAGAAGACTGAAGGCTGCGTGCTTCAGCTGTTTTCCTGAAGTTCCGTGGATTTATGATTGAAACGGGGCACAGAAAGCAAGGGGACTTTCACTAAGTATTGCAATCAGTGGTGGCCACTATATAAACTAAATGGCCACTTTATAATCAATCGACTATAACACTATCTTGCAATTAATGTTGTTTTTGAGGAGAGAAGGAAAATAGGATTAAATGTCTCATACTGATATGTCGTTTCAGCATCTTGGAGGAAAAGAGTGGAATTAAGTTGGCCTCTGACGGAGCCTTTGGTGTTGGCATGAGAAAAGTACAGGCTGGAGAAAGATAAAGGAAGGGTTAAAAGAGTTGCTGAAGGTGTTAAAGGTGTGGCATGTAGTGTCTAACAGAGCTGTTTGAAGTTGAATGAGCAGGGGAAGAGGATGTAGGAATGTTAATAGTTCTGCTTCAACAGGAGGCTGTGATCCCAAAATCACCGGTGTGAGCCCTTTTGGGCAGAGGGTCCATGATGGCCCGAGAGTTGTCAAGGAAACAGAAAAACAGTTAACCCTTAAAACAACCTGAGTTTATGAGTGAGCTCAGATTGCCAATGGGACCGCTCAGGGAACTGTTGACAATTGCATTCCCCTGACCGGCCCCACACTGAGACTGTAGTCACCCCGGAAATAATGAACGGTAAATACCAAAATCTGGTTAAATTGGGAATTGAGGATCTGTTCCAACAAGATCCAAAAGAAACCCCTATGGAATTTTTAAACTGACTCTGGAATGCAATGGAAAACAAAACAAAACAAACAAACGAAACTGGAGAAAATAGGGGCTAAATTAGAACAAGGAAAATGGACTCTGCCAGAGAGATGAGAGATATTGCCAAAGGTTTACACGAAGCAAATATTGGGACGTTTGCATGCACGAACACATTGGGGTACAAAGGTGTTAAGTAATCATTTACTAAATATTTTTTGAAATAGCAAAGCAAATCACACAAGGTTGTTTAACTTGTCAGAGAATAAATAAGAAGATATTTCAACAAGAGACTGCAGGAGGAAGAAAAACAGCTTATCGAGAGAGTACAAGTTGATTTTACTGAATTGCCCAAAGTAGGGAGAATAAAATATTTATTGGTAATTGTGGATCATTTAACACAATGGGTAGAAGCTTATCCCGTGGCACGAGCTATGGCACAAGTGGTGGCAAAAATTTTATTGGAACACCTAATACCTAGATATGGGATAATCCAGTACATTGATTCTGACCAGGGCACACACTTTACTTCTAAAATAATAAAATTACTATGTCAATCATTGGGTATTCAGTGGGAATATCATACTCCATGGCACCCACAAAGTTCAGGAAAAGTAGAAAGAATGAATCAAACGCTAAAACAGCAATTGGCTAAATTAATGATTGAGACACAAATGCCTTGGATTCGATGCTTACCATTAGCACTTCTAAATATCAGAACTAAACCACATAATAAGACTGGATTATCACCATATGAAATGTTATATGGTATGCCTTATTCACAGGGGATGCCTCTGGGAGACGATGTAGTTGAGGATCGTAGCATCCAGAAATATATAGTTACTATTGGGAAAAGATTGCAAGAACTGAGAGAAATTGGAATACTGGCTCAGACACCACCTTTAGGATTCGCTATTCATCAAATTCAGCCAGGGGACAAGGTCTTAATAAAATCTTGGAAAGAAGAATCATTACAACCCCGGTGGGAGGGACCGTATCTTGTTTTACTTACCACCGAAACAGCTGTGAGAACAGCAGAAAGGGGTTGGACCCATGCATCCAGAGTGAAAGGACCAGTAAATGCCAAAGCTTGGAGGGTTGAATCTGCTCCTGGGGAACTGAAGTTAAAGCTAAAAAAGGACTAATGTTCTGGCGATAACACTCAAAGAAGGGGACAAGCCTACAACAAATAAAGGGGAGAAGGCAAGACCGGGGCAGGACTCTCCACTGCGGTGTGTATAATGTGTATAGTCTACCGAGGGAGGCAACCCCTACGGGTATTGACTGCCGAATGTGAGGGCCTCGACCGGACTTCTCCCACACTGAAAGACAAGCTGTCCCAGAAAGAAAAGAGAAACAAATGAGCGAAGGAAAAAATATATGTATATAGTAAAAGTTTTTTTACCTATTGTAATTAGTTTTCCAGGAGCTGGACCACCCTCAGAGGCTGAACAGTGACCCGAGCTCAAATAGATCCTGGAGGTGGATCCAACCCCTATACTTGAAGGTATTCTTCACACCTCTACGATATTCTCTGGACGACGCAGAAGGATGTTATATCTTCTGGTACTATTCATACAAGGGCAATTGAGCTATGGTAATAACTTTTTTTATTTTGGGAGAGGAAGTAGCTAAAGCTTTTAATCTTAGTAATTGCTGGGTTTGTGGAGGACCAGGGGGAGCTGAGAGTTGGCCCTGGGTAGCTGGCCCAGTTGAGCCTAAGTGGTGGGTTAGCAATTTAAGTGAAGTTCATAATGGAACCCAATTTTGGAGAGATGAAGGGGGCCCGTGGCCATTGCATTCATCAGAAAAAGGTATATACTGTTTAAACAGAACAGGAACAGTGAAGGTAGGAAAAAGCATTTGTAAATGGACTCTGTCCCCTGGATATGAATGTACTGATCCTGAATGTAGACCTATAAACTGTACAACAAGCAAAGGGAAATGGAATGCTACACATGTCCAGCTAAAAAATGGGACTTGGCTGAAGTGTTCATCTAAGGAATTCTTTGGGCCTGGATGTAAGGCTATGGCGAGAGCCCAATCAAAGGGACAATTCAACGTTCAAATTTTGAGCTGTCAGCGTGATAACACCACTAGGGAGCAACATGTGGTAAGAGTCTACCGCTGGGGGTGGCAAAATGAAAACGGGACACAAGTGTTTTTTTTAAACATTTTTGGTCAGCTCGTAATGTGACAAGTCGTGAAGGGGAACTTAGCTGTAATTGTAAGTGGGAATCTTATGTGGGGGCTTGGAAGTGTATATATACAAGTACCAATGAAGCGGACATTGTAACGGGACCACTTGGTAATAAGAATACTTTATATTTTCATGCCCCAAGAAATAAAAAGGAATGGCATGGTCCTTTTCCGAATGGGACATGGGCTTTAAAAGGACATTATTGGGTATGTGACAAACAAGGCCTATAAAAAGCTACCAAAGGACTGGTCAGGAATATGCTATGTGGGGTACATAAGACTCTTATTCTTTTTATTATCACAAATACAAGGAAAACACTTAGGAGTAAAATTATATGATGATCTTAATAGGGAAAAACGATATATTGATGCCTCTTTAGCTGGAGGTAGTGCCCAAAAATGGAGAGAAAATGAGTGGCCTCCTGAAAGAATCATACAGTATTATGGACCAGCTACCTGGAACCCGAATGAAGTAATATCTGGGGCCCGAGAACCTATTTATAATCTAAATCGAATAATTAGGTTACAAGCTGTCCTCGAAATAATAACCAATCAAACAGCAACAGCTCTAGACCTCTTGGCTGACCAGTCTACCCAAATGAGGAATGCTATTTTTCAACATAGAATGGTTTTAGACTATCTACTAGCAGAAGAGGGGGGTGTGTGTGGTAAATTAAACGATTCTAATTGTTGCTTACAAATTGACGATAACGGAAAAGTAGTTAAGAAGATAACCAAAGAAATTAGAAAATTGGCCCATGTCCCAGCACGAACCTGGAAGGATATGGAATGGGATTTATTTTCATGGCTGCCTGGCGGACCATGGGTTAAAAGAGTATTATTTTTTTGTTATGTAGTGTAATGACGCTATTGTTTATACCTTGTATGATACCTTGCCTTACATTATTAATACACCGGGTGATAAATAGTACATTCGTAATAACTTCATTAAAAAGGGAAGGGGATATGTCAATTATGATGCTTAAAGATTGTACCCTCCAAGAACAGATTGATGAAATCCGATTATTAACAACAGAAGAGACACGAATTGAGGATGTTAAAAAGAAGATGAGGGATTGTGAGGAATGTTTTAACAATTCGTGTCCATAAAGAAAAATCCTGTCTGCTTCTGTCTGCTTCGGGGCTCTGCAATGGCAGCCAGATTCCTGAACCACAGATGCAGTGTGTCCCAGTCTCCCCCTCATTCTAGTCAATTTATCAAGTCTTCAGAAAATACTCCTCAAATTCTTGAGCTTGTTTGCCTTTGTTATTCCGGATTTCTATTTCTAGCAGTTACAGCCTTTTTTCTGTTGTTTTGTCTTCTTCGAAATTAACTTAACACAGCTATAGGTGTGACTATCCTTGTGAATGGCGGGTGAAGAATGTTTTAATTACTTGTGAAGTGTCAATAAGAAAGCTATTTGTGTTTGTATGTCTTCTTTGATGTCCGGGAGCCTCAGAATAGCTGATAACAACTAGTGACTATTATGGAACACTATGCAGGCCTCTGATATCTGGCCAGGTGTCCAAGAGATTAAGAAGAAGCTGAAGGACGGCTAAGAGACAAGACCTGCACGGGATGCTGTATAAACTTGACACGGTGCCAAAGGAGTACAAAGGGGAAGGACAAGAAAAAAACTTGGAGAGGAAGACTACTAGCCTTCAGCATGAAAGACCCCCAGAGGGACCACCAGAGACTGATGCGCATGCTCCAGTAGGAGGGACTGGACCCCGGAAGCTGATTAGAATAACCTATTTTTTTTAGAAGTAGTAATGAATATGTATTAGTCTAGGTGTATAAAAATCGGCTACTTGATGTGGCTGGTGTGCGTCCTGGTGGAGCGGAGACTCCCGGTGCACCCAGCGCTGTTTGCTTACCTCTATTCTCTTAATAAATCCTATTTTCTTATTTAAACCTATTTTGAAGACTGAGCCATTTTTAACACCGTGAACCTGACCCTGACCCTGACCCTGACCCTGACCCTGACCCTAACCCTGACCCTGACCCTGACCTTTACCCTGACCCTAACCCTGATTCTAAATCTGAACCTGACCCTGACCCTGACCCTGACCCTGAACCTAACCCTGACCGTGACACTGACCCTGACCCTGACCCTGAACCTGACTTTGACCCTGACACTGTCCCTAACCCTGACACCGTCCCTAACCCTGACACTGACCCGGACCCTGACCCTAAACCTGACCTAACCTTGACCCCGGCCCTGAACCTGACCTTTAACCTCACCCTGACACTAACCTTGACCCTGACCCAAAATTCTGACCGTGACCCTTACCCTGACACTGAACGTTACCCTGACTCTAAATATGACAGTGACCTTGACCTTGACCCTGACCTGAACCTAAAACTGACCCTGACCCTGACCCTAAGCCTGACCTGAACCTGACCCTCACTCTGACCCTGACCCTGACCCTCACCTTCAGCCTGAACCTGACACTGAACCTGACCTGACCCTGACCCTGACCCTGACCTTGACCCTACTTTTGACCCTGACCCTGACCCTAAACCTGACCCTGACCCTGATCATGACCCTGACACTGAACCTGACCCTGACCCATACCCTGATGCTGACCTTAACAATGACACTGACCCTGACCCTAAACCTGACCTGACCCTGACCCTGACACTGACCCTGACCCAGAAATTTATTCTGACACTGACCCTGAACCTGATTCTGACCCAAACCCTGACCCTGACCCTCACCCTGACCCTGATCTTTATCCTGACTGTGACCCTGACCCTGACCCTGACCTTGACCCTAAACCTGACCCTTTCCCTGACCCTGAACCTGACCCTGTCCCCGAACCTAACCCAGATCCTGACCCTGACCATGACCCTGAACCTGACCCGGAATTTGAACCTGAACTTGACCCTGACCCTGACCCTGACCCTGATCCTGACCCTGACCCTGACCCTGACCCTAACACTGACCCTGACCCTGACCCTGGCCCTGAACCTGATCCTACACCTGACCCTCACCCTAACACTAACCCTGACCCTGACCCTAAACCTGACATGACGCTGACCCTGACCCTGACCCTAAACCTCACCCTGACTCTAACCTTGACCCTGACCCTGACCCTGACCTTGACCCTGACCCTGACCCTGACCCTGACCTTGACCCTGTCCCTGACCCTGAACGTGACCCTGACCCTGAACTTCACCCTGACCCTGACATTAACCCTAACCCTGACACTGACCCTGATCATGAACCTGACCCTGACCCTGACCCTGACCCTAACCCTGACACTGACCGTGACCCTGATTCTGACCCTGACCCTGACCCTAACTCTGAACCTGACTTTGACAATGACCCTGAACCTGAACCTAACCCTGACTCTCACCCTGAACCTCACCCTGACCGTGACCCTGACCCTAAGTCTGACCGTAACTCTGACCCTAACCCTGATTCTCACCCTGAACCTGACCTTGACCGTGAGCCTGACCCTTACCCTGACCCTGACCCAGAAGCTGGCCCTGACCCTGACCCTACCCCTGACCCCGACCCTGACCCTGACCCTGACCCTGACCCTAAACCTAACCTAACCCTGACCCTGATCCTGACCCTGAATCTTACACTAACCCTGACCCTGAAACTGTCCCTGACCCTGATGCTGACCCTGACCTTAAGTCGCACCGTGACCCTGACCCTGACCCTGACCCTGAACCTGACTTTGACCCTGACACTGATTTTGACCCTGACCCTGACCCTAACCCTGACCCTGACCCTGATATTGACTCTGAACCTAAACCTGACCCTTACACTGATTTTGACCCTAACGCTGATCCTGACCCTGACCCTGACCCTGACCATAAACCTGACACTGACCCTGAGTCTGACGCTGAAACTGACCTTGACCATAACCCTGAACCTGACCTTGACCATAACCCTGACCCTGACCCTGACCCTTATCCTGACCCTAAGTCTGACAGTGACCCTACACCTGACCATGAACCTGACCCTGACCCTGACCCTACACCTGACCCTTAACCTGACCCTGACCCTGACCCTGACCCTAAACCTGACCTAACCCTGACCCTGACCCTAACCCTGACTGTTACCCTATCCCTGAACCTGACCGTGACCCAGAATTTTACCCTGAACCTGACCCTGTCTTTGAACATGAACCCGTCCCTGACCGTGACCCTGAACTTAGTTTGACCTTGACCCTGACCCTGACCCTGACCTTGACCCTGACCATGACCCTAACACTGATACTGACCCTGAACCTAACCCTACCCCAGACCCTGACCCTGACCGTGACCCTAAATGTGACATGACCCTGACCCTGACCCTGACCCTGACCTTGACGCTGATGGTGACCCTGACCCTGACCCTGATCCTAACCCTAACCTTGACCCTGACCCTGACCCTGAACGTGACCTGACCCTGACCCTGACACTAACCCTGACCCTAACCCTGAACCTGACCCTACTCCTGCCCCTTACCCTGACCCTAACCGTGCCCCAGAACCTAACACTGACCCTGAAGCTGACCCTTACCCTGACATTTATCCTAACCCCGACACTGACCCTGACCCTAAGTCTGACCGTGACCCTGACCCTGACTCTGACCCTGACAATGACCCTGCCCTGACCCTGACCTTGACCCTGACCATGACCCTGACCCTGACCCTAAACCTGACCTGAACCTGACCCTGACCCTGACCTTGACCCTGACTTAATCCTGACACTGAATATCTCCCTGACCCTGACCCTAACCCTGACCCTAACCCTGACCGTGACCCTGACTCTGACCCTGACCCTGACCCTAAATCTGAACCTGAACCTGACTCTGACACTGACCCTAACACTGACTTTGACCCGAACCCTGACACTGACCCTAAACGTGACCCTGACACTGATTTTGACACTAACCCTGACCATGACCCTGACCCTGACCCCGACCCCGACACTGAACCTGATCTGAACCTGACCCTGACATTGACCCTAACCTTGACCCTGACCCTGACCCTAAACCTGACCCTGACCCTGACTGTGACCGTGACACTGAACCTGACCCTAAGTCTGACCGTGACCCTGACTGTGAACATGATCCTCGCCCTGACCCTGAACCTGATCTTGACCCTGACCCTCACCATGACCCTGATACTGACCCTGACCTTGACCCTTACACTAACACTGACCCTGAACCTACCCCTGACCTTGACCCTGACCCTGACCCTCACCCTGATCCTAAACCTTACCTGCCCGTGACCCTGACACTGACCCTGACCCTAAGTGTGACCGTGACCCAGACCCTGACCTGACCGTGAACCTGACCCTGACCGTGACCCTGACCCTGACCCTGACCCTGACCTTGACCATGAAACTGACCTTTACTCTAACCCTGACCCTGACACTTACCCTGATCATGACCCTGACCATGACCTTGACCCTGACCCTGACATTGACCATGACCTTGACCCTGACCCTGACAATGCCCTGACTCCGACCCTGACCCTGACCCTAAGTCTGACCGCGACCCTGACCGTGACCCTGACCCTCACACTGACCCTGACCCTGACCCTGAATCTTACCTTGATCCTGTCCCTGACCCTACCCCTGACCCTACCCTGACCCTTACCATGACTCTGACCCTAAACCTGACTCTGACTCTGAACCTGACCCAGACCCTGACCCTGACCCTGACACTGACCCTTACCCTGAACCTGACCTTGACCCTACAACTGAACTTGATCCTGAACCTGAGCCTGACACTGACCCTGAACCTAACCCTGACCCTGAACCTGACCATAATCCTGATCGTGACCCTGAATTTGGCACTGACCCTGGCCCTGACCCTGACTCTACACCTGACCCTGAACCTGACCCTGACCCTGACCCTAACCCTGACCCTATCCCTGACCGTGACCCTGACCCTGACCCTGACCGTGACCCTACCTCGGAACCTGACCCTGACCCTGACCCTGAGAATGAACTTAACCCTAACCCTGACCTACACCCTGAACTTGACCTTGACCCTGACCGTGAACCTGACCCTCACCCTGACACTGACCCTTAGCCTGACCTTGACCCTGACACTGACCCTGACCCTGACACTGACCCTGAATTTGATCCTGACCCTAATCCTAAACATGACCCAGACCCTGACCCTACGCCTGACCCTGACCCTCAACCTGATCCTAAACCTGTCCTGAAACTGAACCTGATACTGACCCTGAACCTAAGTCTGACTGTGACCCTGACCCTGAACCTAAGTCTGACTGTTACCCTGACCCTTACCCTAATTCTGACCGTGACCCTGATCATGACCTTGACCCTTAATCTGACCCTAACCCTGACCATTGCCCTAACACTGACCCTGACCCTGACCCTTACGCTGACCCTAAGTCTGACCCTGACCTTAACACTAAACCAGACCCTGACCCTACCCCTTACCCTGACGCTGACCCTGACCCTGAACATGACCTTGACACTAAGTCTGACCGAGACCTTGACCGTGACACTGAAACTCACACATACCCTGACCCTGACGCTGACTCTAACCCTGACCCTCACCCTAACCCTGAACCTAAACCTGACCTGATCCTGACCCTGAATATGACGCTGACACTAAGCCTGACCACTACCCTGACCGTGACCTTGAGCCTCACCCTGACCCTGACCCTGACCCTGACCTTGACCCTGACACTGACCCTGACCCTAACCCTAACCCTGACCCTGAATTTGATACTGACCCTAACACTGAACATGACCCTGACCCTAAACCTCACCCTGACCCTAATCCTTACCCTAACCCTGACACTGACCCTGACCCTGACCCTGACCCTGACCCCGAACCTGACCCTGACCTTGACCCTGACCCTGACCTTGAACCTGACCCTGAACTTAACCATGACCCTGACCCTGTCCCTGATTCTAAGTCTTACCGTGACCGTGACCCTGACCCTCACCCTGGCCTGACCCTGACCCTGGACATCACCCTGACCTTGACCCTGACACTGACACTGACCCTAACACTGAGAGTGACCCTGACACTGACCCTGACCCTCAACCTAAATCTGAACGTGACCCTGACCCTGACTCTGACCTTAACCTAACTCTGACCCTGACCCTGACCCTGACCCTGACCCTGACCCTGACCCTAACCCTGACCCTAAACCAGACCTGACCCTGACCCTGACACTGACCTTGAACCTGACCCTGACCCTGACCCTAACCCTGAACTTAAACGTGACCTGACCCTGACCCTGACCCTGACTTTGACCCTGACTTAAGCCTGACATTGATTTTGATCCTGACCCTGACCCTGACCCTGACCCTGACCCTGACCCTGACCCAAACCCTGACCCTAAGCCTGACCGTGACCCTGACTCTGACCCTTACCCTGATGCTAAAACTGAACCTGACTCTGACTCTGACCCTGACCCTGACCCTAACACTGACCCTGACCCGGACCCTGACACTGACCCTAAACATGACCCTGACACTGATTTAGACACTAACCCTAAGCATGACCATGACCCTGACCCTGACCCTGACCCTAACCCTTACACTGACCCTGAGTCTGATGCTGACCCTGACCCTGACCCAGACCCCGACCCTGACCGTGACAATGCCCTGACTCCGACCCTGACCCTGACCCTGACCCTGACCCTGACCCTGACCCTAATCCTGATCGTGACCCTGAATTTGGCACTAAACCTGGCACTGACCCTTACTCTACACCTGACCCTGAACCTGACCCTGACCCTGACCCTAACCCTGATCCTATCTTTGACCGTGACCCTAACCCTGACCCTGACCCTGACCCTAACTCTGAACCTGACCCTGACCATGACACTGAACCTAACCCTTACCTGACCTACACCCTGAACTTGACCTTGACCCTGACCGTGACACTTACCCTCACCCTGACCCTGACCCTGACCTTGACCCTGACACTGACCCTGACCCTAACCCCATCCCTGAACTTGATCCTGACCCTAATACTGAACATGACCCTGACCCAGACCCTAACCCTGACACTGACCCTAACCCTGACCCTCAACCTGATCCTAAACCTGTCCTGAACCTGACCCTGATACTGACCCTGAAACTAAGTCTGACTGTGACCCTGACCCTTACCCTAATTCTGACCGTGACCCTGATCATGACCTTGACCCTGACCCTGACCCTAACCCTGACACTTACCCTAACACTGACCCTGACCCTCGCCCTGACGCTGACTCTACCCCCGACCCTGACCCTCACCCTGAACCTAACACTTACCCTGACCCTGACCCTCACCCTGACCCTGAACCTGACCCTGACCCTGACCTTGAACCTGACCCTGACCTTAACCCTGACCCTGACCCTGTCCCTGATTCTAAGTCTTAACGTGACCGTGACCCTGACCCTCACCCTGGACTGACCCTGACCCTGAACATCACCCTGACCCTAACACTGAATTTGACCCTGAAACTTAATCTGACCAAAAACCCTGAACCTGACCCTGACACTGACCCTGGCCCTGACCCTAAACCTGACCTGATCTTGAACCTGATCCTGACCCTGACATTGACCCAGATTCTGACCCTGACTCTTACCCTGACCCTGACCCTGACCCTAAGTCTGTCCGTGACCCTGACACTGAGCCTGACCCTGACCCTGACCCTGACCTTGACCCTGACCCTGACACTGAACCTAAAACTGACCTTTACCTTGACCCTGACCCTGAACGTAAACCTCACCTTGACCCTAACCCTGACTCTCACCCTGATCATGACCCTGACCCTAACCCTGACCCTGACCGTGGCCCTGACACTGACCCTCACACTGACCCTGTCCCTGTCCCTGACCATAAGTGTGACCGTGACCCTAACCCTGAGCCTGAGCCTGACCCTGACCCTGACCATGACCCTGACCCTTACCTGACCCTGACCTTGAACTTCATCCTGACCCTGACCCTGACCCTAACCAAGACCCTGAACGTGACCCTGACCTGACCCTGATACTAATCCTGAACCTGAACCTGACCCTGTCCCTAAAACTGACCTGACCCTGACCCTGACCATAACCCTGAACCTGACCCTGACACGGACCCTAACCCTGACCCTGAAGCTGACCCTGAAGCTGACCCTGCCCCTAACCCTGACCCTGACACTAACCCTGACCCTAAACCTGACCCTGTCCCCGACTCTGATCCTCACCCTGATCCTGACGCTGACCGTGACCCTGACATTGATCCTGATCCTGACTCTGAATCTGATCCTACCCCTGTGCCAGACC
Organism: Clangula hyemalis; assembly: GCA_963989345.1. The sequence goes on along the minus strand of OZ022456.1, from coordinate 2,321,901 downwards.
CTGACCCTAAACCTGACCCTGACACTGACCCTGACCTTGACACTAACCCTGACCCTGTCCCTGATCTTAAGTCTGACCGCGACCATGACCCTGAACATCACACTGAAACTGACCCTGACACTGACACTGACCCTGACAGTTACGCTGACCCTGACCCTGACCCTGACCCTGACCCTGACCCTGACCTTGACCCTGACCCTGAACATCACCCTGACCCTGACCCTGACACTGACACTGACTTTGACCGTTACGCTGATGCTGACCCTGACACTGACCCTAACCCTGAGAGTGACCCTGACACTGATCCTAAATCTGAACTTGACCCTAACCCTGACACTGAACCTAACCCTGAACCTGACCCTGACCCTGACCGTGACCCTTACCCTAAGTCTGACTGTGACCGTGTCCCTGACCCTGACCCTGGCCCTGAACCTGACCTACACCCTGAACTTGACCATAACCCTGACCCTGACCCTGACCCTGACAGTGACCCTGACCCTGCACCTTAACCTGACCTTAATCGTGACCTTGACCGTAAAACTGACCGTGACCCTGACCCAGACCCTGACCCTAACCCTGACCCTGACCCTGACCCCTTTCCTGACAATGCCCTGACCCCTACCCTGACCCTGACCCTGACCCTGACAGTGACCCTGACCCTGACCCTGACCCTGACCCTAACCCTGACCGTGACCCTGACCCTGACCATGAACTTGACACTAACTCTGAACCTGACCCTGACGCTGACCCTGAACATAACCCTGACCCTGAACCCAACCCTGACCCTAACACTGACTTGGACCCGGACCCTAACCCTGAACCTAACACTGACCCTGTCCAAGACCCTGACCCTAACCCTGACCCTGACGCTGACCCTGACCCTGACCCTGACCCTGACCCTGACCCTGACCCTGAACCTAACCCTGACCGTGACCCTGACTTTTACCCTGACCCTAAATCTGACCCTGACCCTGACACTGTCCCTAACCCTGACACTGTCCCTAAACCTGACACTGACCCTGACCCTGACCCTAAACCTGACCTAACCTTGACCCCGGCCCTGAACCTGACCCTTAACCTCACCCTGACACTAACCTTGACCCTGACCCAAAATTCTGACCGTGACCCTTACCCTAACACTGAACGTTACCCTGACACTAAATATGACAGTGACCTTGACCTTGACCCTGACCTGAAACTAAAACTGACCATGACCCTGACCCTGACCCTATCCCTGACACTGACCCTGCCCCTAAGCCTGACCTGACCCTGACCCTCACTCTGACCCTGACTCTGACCCTCACCTTCAGCCTGAACCTGACACTGAACCTGACCTGACCCTGACCCTGACCCTGACCTTGACCCTACTTTTGACCCTGACCCTGACCCTAAACCTGACCCTGACCCTGACACTGATCATGACCCTGACACTGAACCTGACCCTGACCCAAACCCTGATGCTGACCTTAACAATGACACTGACACTGACCCTAAACCTGACCTGACTCTGACCCTGACACTGACCCTGACCCTGACCCTGAACATTATCTTGACTGTGACCCTGACCCTGACCCTGACCTTGACCCTAAACCTGACCCTGTCCCTGACCCTGAACCTGACCCTGTCCCTGAACCTATCCCAGATCCTGACCCTGACCATGACCCTGAACCTGACACGGAATTTGAATTTGAACTTGACCCTGACCCTGACCCTGACCCTGACCCTGATCCTGACCCTGACCCTGACCCTGACCCTAACCCTGACCTTGACCCTGACCCTAACCCTGACCCTAAAACTGAACCTGACCCTGACCCTGACACTGTCCCTAACCTAGACCCTGACCCTGACACTGACCATGACCCTGAGAATGCCCTGATTCTGATCCTGACCCTGACCCTGACGCTAACCGTGACACTGACCCTTACTTTGGCCCTGACCCTGACCCTGACCCTACACCTGACCCTGACACTGACCCTGACCATAAACGTGACCATAACCCTGACTTTAACCCTGACCCTGACCCTCACCCTAACTCTGAACCTGATCCTGACCCTGACCCTGACCCTGACCCTGACCCTGACCCTGACCCTAAACCTGACCTAACCTTGACCCCGGCCCTGACCCTGACCCTAAACCTCACCCTGACACTAACCTTGACCCTGACCCAAAATTCTGACCGTGACCCTGACCCTGACCCTGAACGTGATCCTGACCCTAAATCTGACCGTGACCTTGACCTTGACCTTGACCCTGAACCTAACACTGACCCTGACCATGAATCTGACCCTGAACCTAACCCTGAACCTGAACCTTACCTTGAGCCTTAACCTGACCCTGACACTGACACTAACCATGACCCTAACCCTGACATTGACCCTGACACTCACCCTGCCCCTAAGCCTGACCTGAGCCTGACCCTCACTCTGACCCTGACCCTGACCCTGACCTACAACCTGAACCTGACACTGAACCTGACCTGACCCTGACCCTGACCCTAACCCTGACCGTGACCCTAACACTGACCCTGACCCTGTCACTTACCCTGACCCTAAGTCTGACCCTGACCTTAACACTAAACCAGACCTGACCCTACCCCTTACCCTGACCCTGACACTGACCCTGAAATGACCTTGACACTAAGTCTGACTGAGACCCTGACCGTGACCCTGAACCTCAAACTGACCCTGACCCTAACCCTGACCTTTACCCTGACCCTAACCCTGACCCTAAAACTGAACCTGACCCTGACCCTGACACTGTCCCTAACCTAGACCCTGACCCTGACACTGACCATGACCCTGAGAATGCCCTGATTCTGATCCTGACCCTGACCCTGACGCTAACCGTGACACTGACCCTTACTTTGGCCCTGACCCTGACCCTGACCCTACACCTGACCCTGACACTGACCCTGACCATAAACGTGACCATAACCCTGACTTTAACCCTGACCCTGACCCTCACCCTAACTCTGAACCTGATCCTGACCCTGACCCTGACCCTGACCCTGACCCTGACCCTGACCCTAAACCTGACCTAACCTTGACCCCGGCCCTGACCCTGACCCTAAACCTCACACTGACACTAACCTTGACCCTGACCCAAAATTCTGACCGTGACCCTGACCCTGACCCTGAACGTGATCCTGACCCTAAATCTGACCGTGACCTTGACCTTGACCTTGACCCTGAACCTAACACTGACCCTGACCATGAATCTGACCCTGAACCTAACCCTGAACCTGAACCTTACCCTGACCCTTAACCTGACCCTGACACTGACACTAACCATGACCCTAACCCTGACATTGACCCTGACACTCACCCTGCCCCTAAGCCTGACCTGACCCTGACCCTCACTCTGACCCTGACCCTGACCCTGACCTACAACCTGAACCTGACACTGAACCTGACCTGACCCTGACCCTGACCCTAACCCTGACCGTGACCCTAACACTGACCCTGACCCTGTCACTTACCCTGACCCTAAGTCTGACCCTGACCTTAACACTAAACCAGACCTGACCCTACCCCTTACCCTGACCCTGACACTGACCCTGAAATGACCTTGACACTAAGTCTGACTGAGACCCTGACCGTGACCCTGAACCTCAAACTGACCCTGACCCTAACCCTGACCTTGACCCTGACCCTGAACCTGACCCTGACCCTCGCCCTGACGCTGACTCTACCCCTGACACTGACCCTGACCCTCACTCTGACCCTAACCCTTGTCCTGACCCTGACCCTGACTCTGACCCTGACCCTGACCTTGAACCTGACCCTGACCTTAACCCTGACCCTGACCCTGTCCCTGATTCTAAGAAATACCGTGACCCTGACCCTAAACATCACCCTGACCCTGACCCTGACACTGACAGTGACCCTGACCCTGACCCTGACCCTGGCCCTGAACCTGACCCTAACCCTGACCCTGACCCTAACACTGACCCTGACCCTGACCCTAAACCTGACATGACCCTGACCCTGACCCTGACCATGAACCTAACCCTGACTCTGACCTTGACCCTGACCCTAACCCTGACCCTAATTCTGAACCTGACCCTGACCCTGATATTGTCCCTAACCCAGACCCTGACTCTGACCCTGACACTGACCATAAATATGACCCTGACACTGACTTTGACACTAACCCTGATTCTGACCCTGACCCTGACCCTGACCCTAACACTGACACTGACCCTGACCCTGACCCTGACCCTGGCCCTGAACCTGACCCTAACCCTGACCCTGACCCTAACACTGACCCTGACCCTGACCCTAAACCTGACATGACCCTGACCCTGACCCTGACCATGAACCTAACCCTGACTCTGACCTTGACCCTGACCCTAACCCTGACCCTAATTCTGAACCTGACCCTGACCCTGATATTGTCCCTAACCCAGACCCTGACTCTGACCCTGACACTGACCATAAATATGACCCTGACACTGACTTTGACACTAACCCTGATTCTGACCCTGACCCTGACCCTGACCCTAACACTGACACTGACCCTGACCCTGACCCTGACCCTGGCCCTGAACCTGACCCTAACCCTGAGCCTGACCCTAACACTGACCCTGACCCTGACCCTAACACTGACCCTGACCCTGACCCTAAACCTGACATGACCCTGACCCTGACCCTGACCATGAACCTAACCCTGACTCTGACCTTGACCCTGACCCTAACCCTGACCCTAATTCTGAACCTGACCCTGACCCTGACATTGTCCCTAACCCAGACCCTGACTCTGACCCTGACACTGACCATAAATATGACCCTGACACTGATTTTGACACTAACCCTGTCCCTGTCCCTGACCCTGACCCTTACCCTAAACCTCACCCTGACACTAACCTTGACCCTGACCCAAAATTCTGACCGTGACCCTGACACTGACCCTGAAAGTGACCCTGATCCTGACCTTGACCCTGACCCTGAACCTAACACTGACCCTGACCCTGACCCTGAATCTGACCCTGAACCTAACCCTGAACCTGACCCTTACCCTGACCCTTAACCTGACCCTGACACTGACACTGACCATGACCCTAACCCTGATATTGACCCTGACACTGACCCTGCCCCTAAGCCTGACCTGACCCTGACCCTCACTCTGACCCTGACCCTGACCCTGACCTACAACCTGAACCTGATACTGAACCTGACCTGACCCTGACCCTGACCCTGATCCTGACCTTGACCCTAACTGTGACCCTGACCCTGACCCTAAACCTGAACCTGACCCTGACCCTGACCCTGATCCTGAACCTGACCCTATGTCTGACCGTGACCCTGACCGTGAACCTGACCCTCGCCCTGACCCTGAACCTGACTTTGACCCTGACCCTGATAATGACCCTGACACTGACCCTGACCTTGACCCTTACACTAACACTGACCCTGACCCTGACCCAAACCCTGATGTTGACCCTAACAATGACACTGACCCAGACCCTAAACCAGACCTGACCCTGACCCTGACACTGACCGCGACCCTGAAATTTACTCTGACACTGACCCTGACCCTGAACCTGACCATGACCCTAACCCTGATCCTAACCCTGACCCTGACCCTGACCCTGAACCTGACCCTGACCCTGACCCTGACCCTTATCCTGATCGTTACCCTGAATTTGGCACTGACCCTGGCCCTGACCCTGACTCTACACATGACCCAGAACCTGACCCTGACCCTGACCCTAAGCCTGACCCTGTCCCTGACCGTGACCCTAACCCTGACCCTGACCTACACAATGAACTTGACTTTGACCCTGACCCTGACCCTGACCCTGACCTTGACCCTGACACTGACCCTGACCCTAACGCTGACCCTGAACTTGATCCTGACCCTAACCCTGAACGTGACCCTGACCCTGACCCTAACCCTGACACTGACCCTGTCCCTGACCCTGACACTAAACCAGACCCTCAACCTGATCCTAAACCTGTCCTGACCCTGAACCTGATACTGACCCTGAACCTAAGTCTGACTGTGACCCTAACCCTTACCCTAATTCTGACCGTGACCCTGATCATGACCTTGACCCTGACCCTGACCCTAACCCTGACCCTTACCCTAACACTGACCCTGACCCTGTCACTTACCCTGACCCTAAGTCTGACCCTGACCTTAACACTAAACCAGACCTGACCCTACCCCTTACCCTGACCCTGACACTGACCCTGAACATGACCTTGACACTAAGTCTGACTGAGACCCTGACCGTGACCCTGAACCTCAAACTGACCCTGACCCTAACCCTGACCTTGACCCTGACCCTGAACCTGACCCTGACCCTCGCCCTGACGCTGACTCTACCCCTGACACTGACCCTGACCCTGACTCTGACCCTAACCCTTGTCCTGACCCTGACTCTGACCCTGACCCTGACCTTGAACCTGACCCTGACCTTAACCCTGACCCTGACCCTGTCCCTGATTCTAAGAAATACCGTGACCCTGACCCTGAACATCACCCTGACCCTGACCCTGACACTTACACTGACCCTGACCGTTACGCTGATCCTGACCATGATGCTGACCCTGACTCTGAACTACACCCTGAACTTGACCATAACCGTGACCCTGACCCTGACTCTGACCCTGACCGGGACCCTGACCGTGACCCTGAAACTAACCCTACCCCTGACCCTGACCCTGACCCTGACCCTAAACCTGACCTGACCCTGACCCTGACACTGACAGTGACCCTGACACTGAGCGTGACCCTGACCGTGACCTTAACCCTGACCCTGACAGTGACCCTGACCCTGATCCTTACCCTACCCCTGCCCCTTACCCTGACCTTAATCGTGACCCTGACCGTAACACTGACCGTGACCCTGACCCTGACACTGAACCTGACCTTAATTCTGAACCTGACCCTGACGCTGACCCTGAACCTAACCCTGATTCTGACCCTGACCCTGAACCTGACCCTGAAACTAACCCTGACCGTGACCCTGACTCTGACCCTGACCCTAAATCTGAACCTGACCCTGACCCTGACCCTGACACTGTCCCTAACCCTGACCCTGACCCCGACAATGACCCTAAACGTAACCCTGACACTGATTTTGACACTAACCCTGTCCCTGACCCTGACCCTGAACCTGACCCTGAGTCTGACGCTGACCCTGACCCTGAGTCTGACGCTGACCCTGACCCTGACCCTGACCCCGACCATGACCCTGACAATGCCCTGATTCCCACCCTGACCCTGACCCTGACGCTAAACGTGACCCTGACCCTTACATTGGCCCTGACCCTGGCCCTGACCCTGACCCTACACCTGACCCTGACACTGACCCTGACCCTAAACCTGACCATAACCCTGACCGTGACACTGACCCTGACCCTGACCGTGACCCTGATACTGATCATGAACCTAACACTACACCTGACCGTGACCCTGACCCTGACCCTGACCCTGACCCTGACCTTGACCCTAAACCTGACCTAACCTTGACCCCGGTCCTGATCCTGACCCTAAACCTCACCCTGACACTAACCTTGACCCTGATCCAAAATTCTGACTGTGACCCAACCCTGACCCTGAACGTGACCCTGACCCTAAATCTGACCGTGAACTTGACCCTGAATCTGACCCTGACCCTGAACCTAACACAGACCCTGACCCTGACCCTTAACCTGACCCTGAACCTGACACTGACCATGACCCTAACCCTGACCCTGACCCTGACACTGACCCTGCCCCTAAGCCTGACCTGACCCTGACCCTCACTCTGAACCTGACCCTGACCCTGAACTACAACCTGAACCTGACACTGAACCTGACCTGACCCTGACCCTGACCCTGATCTTGACCCTAACTTTGACCCTGACACTGACCCTAAACCTGACCCTGACCCTGACTTAGACAGTGACCCTGACATTGACCCGAACCTTGACCCTGACCCTAAACCTGACCCTCACCCTGACCCTGACCGTGACACTGAACCTGACCCTAAGTCTGACCGTGACCCTGACCGTGACCATGACCCTCACCATGAACCTGAGTCTGACCTTGACACTGATCCTGACCATGACCCTGACACTGACCCTTACCTTGACCCAAACACTAACACTTACCCTGAACCTACCCCTGACCCTGACCCTGACCCTGACCCTCACCCTCACTCTGATCCTAAACCTTACCTGCCCGTGACCCTGACCCTAAGTGTGACCGTGAACCAGACCCTGACCTGACCGTGATCCTGACCCTGACCGTGACCCTGACCGTGACCCTGACCTTGACCATGACACTGACCTTTACTCTAACCCTGACCCTGATTCTTATCCTGATCCTGACCCTGACCATGACCTTGACCCTGACCCTGAATTTGACCATGACCTTGGCCCTGACCCTGACAGTGCCCTGACTCCGACCCTGACCCTAAGTCTCACCGCGACCCTGACCGTGACCCTGACCCTCACACTGACCCTGACCCTGACTCTTACATTGATCCTGACCCTACCCCTGACCCTACCCTGACCCTGACCCTGACTCTGACTCTGACCCTGACCCTGACCATGACCCTGACCCTAGCCCTGACTCTGACTCTGACCCAGACCCAGACCCTGACCCTGACACTGACTCTGACCCTGAACCTGACCTTGACCCTACAACTGAACATGACCCTGACCCTGACACTGACCCTGAACGTGAACCTTACCCTGACCTTGACCCTGTTATAAATGGCTCAGTCTCCAAAATAGGATTAAATAAAAAAATAGAATTTATTAGAAGAATAGAGGTAAGCAAACAGCGCTGGGTGCACCGGGAGTCTCCGCTCCACCAGGATGCACACCAGCCACATCAGGTAGTCGATTTTTATACACCTAGACTAATACATATTCATTACTACTTCTAAAAAAAATAGGTTATTCTAATTAGCTTCCGGGGTCCAGTCCCTCCTACTGGAGCATGCGCATCAGTCTCTGGTGGTCTCTCTGGGGGTCTTTCATGCTGAAGGCTAGTAGTCTTCCTCTTCAAGTTTTTTTCTTGTCCTTCCCCTTTTCACTCCTTTGGCACCATGTTAAGTTCATACAGCATCCCCTGCAGGTCTTGTCTCCTAGCCGTCCTCCAGCTTCCTTGGATATCTGGCCAGATATCAGAGGCCTGCATAGTGTTCCATAATAGTCACTGGTTGTTATCAGCTATTCTGAGGCTCCCGGACATCAAAGAAGTCATACAAACACAAATAGCTTTCTTATTGACGCTTCACAAGTGATTAGAACATTCCCTACCAACTATTGACAGAGACAGTCATACCAATAGCCAAAACAACAGGAAAAAGGCTGTAACTGCTAGGAATAGAAATCCGGAATAACAAGAGCAAACAAGCTCAAGAATTTGAGGAGTATTTTCTGAAGACGTGATAAATTGACTAGAATGAGGGGGGGAGACTGGGACCCACTGCATCTGTGGTTCAGGAATCTGGCTGCCATTGCAGGTCCCCGAAGCAGACAGAAGCAGAAGCAGACAGGACTTTTCTTTATGGACACGAATTGTTAAAATATTCCTCACAATCCCTTATCTTCTTTTTAACATCATCAATTCGTGTCTCTTCTGTTGTTAATAATTGGATTTCATCAATTCGTTCTTGGAGGGTACAATCCTTAAGCATCATAATTGATATATCCCCTCCCCTTTTTAATGAAGTTATTATGAATGTACTATTTATCACCCGGTGTATTAATAATGTAAGGCAAGGTATCATACAAGGTATAAACAATAGTGTTATTACACTACATAACAAAAAAAATAATACTCTTTTAACCCACGGTCCACCAGGCAGCCATGAAAATAAATCCCATTCCATATTCTTCCAGGTTTGTGCTGGGACATGGGCCAATTTTCTAATTTCTTTGGTTATCTTTTTAACTACTTTTCCGTTATCGTCAATTTGTAAGCAACAATTAGAATCGTTTAATTTACCACACACACCCCCCTCTTCTGCTAGTAGATAGTCTAAAACCATTCTATGTTGAAAAATAGCATTCCTCATTTGGGTAGACTGGTCAGCTAAGAGGTCTAGAGCTGTTGCTGTTTGATTGGTTATTATTTCGATGACAGCTTGTAGCCTAATTATTCGATTTAGATTATAAATAGGTTCTCGGGCCCCAGATATTACTTCATTCGGGTTCCAGGTAGCTGGTCCATAATACTGTATGATTCTTTCAGGAGGCCACTCATTTTCTCTCCATTTTTGGGCACTACCTCCGGCTAAAGAGGCATCAACATATCGTTTTTCCCTATTAAGATCATCATATAATTTTACTCCTAAGTGTTTTCCTTGTATTTGTGATAATAAAAAGAATAAGGGTCTTATGTACCCCACATAGCATATTCCTGACCAGTCCTTTGGTAGCTTTTTATAGGCCTGTTTGCCACATACCCAATAATGTCCTTTTAAAGCCCATGTCCCATTCGGAAAAGGACCATCCCATTCCTTTTTATTTCTTGGGGCATGAAAATACAAAGTATTCTTATTACCAAGTGGTCCCGTTACAATGTCCGCTCCATTGGTACTTGTATACATACACCTCCAAGCCCCCACACCAGGTTCCCACTTACAATTACAGCTAAGTTCCCCTTCACGACTTGTTACATTACGAGCTGACCAAAAATGTTTAAAAAACGCTTGTGTCCCGTTCTCATTTTGCCACCTCCAGCGGTAGACTCTTACCACATGTTGCTCCCTAGTGGTGTTATCACGCTGACAGCTCAAAATTTGAACGTCGAATTGTCCTTTTGATTGGGCTCTCACCATGGCCTCACATCCAGGTCCAAAAAACTCCTTAGATGAGCATCTCAGCCAAGTCCCATTCTTTAGCTGGACATGTGTAGCATTCCATTTCCCTTTGCTTGTTGTACAGTTTATAGGTTCACATTCAGGATCCGTACATTCATATCCAGGGGACAGAGTCCATTTACAAATGCTTTTTCCTACTTTTACTGTTCCGGTTCTGTTTAAACAGTATATACCTTTTTCTGATGAATGCAACGGCCATGGGTCCCCTTCATCTTTCCAAAATTGGGTTCCATTATGAACTTCACTCAAATTGCTAACCCACCACTTAGGCTCAACTGGGCCAGCTACCCAGGGCCAACTTTCAGCTCCCCCTGGTCCTCCACAAACCCAGCAATTGCTAAGATTAAAAGCTTTAGCTACTTCCTCTCCCAGAATAAAAAAGTTATTACCATAGCTCAATTGCCCTTGTATGAATAGTACCAGAAAATATAACATCCTTCTGCGTCATTCAGAGAATATCGTAGGGGTGTGAAAAATACCTTCAAGTATAGGGGTTGGATCCACCTCCAGGATCTATTTGAGCTCGGGTCACTGTTCAGCCTCTGAGGGTGGTCCAGCTCCTGGAAAACTAATTACAATAGGTTAAAAAAAAAAAAAAAAAAAAAAAAAAAAAAAACTCTCACTATATATATTTTTTCATTCGCTCGTTTGTTTCTCTTTTCTTTCTGGGACAGCTTGACTTTCAGTGTGGGAGAAGTCCAGTCGAGGCCCTCACACTCGGCAGTCAATACCCGTAGGGGTTGCCTCCCTCGGTAGACTATACGCATTATACACACCGCAGTGGAGAGTCCTGCCCCGGTCTTGCCTTCTCCCCTTTATTTGTTGTAGGCTTGTCCCCTTCTTCGAGCCTTATTGCCAGAACATTAGTCCTTTTTTAGTTTTAACTTTAGTTCCCCAGGAGCAGACTCAACCCTCCAAGCTTTGGTATTTACTGGTCCTTTTACTCTGGATGCATGGGTCCAACCCCTTTCTGCTGTCCTCACAGCTGTTTCGGTAGTAAGTAAAACAAGATACGGTCCCTCCCACCGGGGTTGTAATGATTCTTCTTTCCAAGATTTTATTAAGACCTTGTCCCCTGGCTGAATTTGATGAATAGCGAATCCTAAAGGTGGCGTCTGAGCCAGTATTCCAATTTCTCTCAGTTTTTGCAATCTTTTCCCAATAGTAACTATATATTTCTGGATGCTACGATCCTCAACTACATTGTCTCCCAGAGGCATCCCCTGTGAATAAGGCATACCATATAACATTTCATATGGTGATAATCCAGTCTTAGTATTTGGTTTAGTTCTGATGTTTAGGAGTGCTAATGGTAAGCATCGAATCCAAGGCATTTGTGTCTCAATCATTAATTTAGCCAATTGCTGTTTTATTGTTTGATTCATTCTTTCTACTTTTCCTGAACTCTGTGGGTGCCATGGAGTATGATATTCCCACTGAATACCCAATGATTGACATAGTAATTTTATTATTTTAGAAGTAAAGTGTGTGCCCTGGTCAGAATCAATGTACTGGATTATCCCATATCTAGGTATTAGGTGTTCCAATAAAATTTTCACCACTACTTGCGCCGTAGCTCGTGCCACGGGATAAGCTTCTACCCATTGTGTCAAATGATCCACAATTACCAATAAATATTTTATTCTCCCTACTTTGGGCAATTCAGTAAAATCAACTTGTACTCTCTCGAAAGGCCGATAAGCTGTTTTTCTTCCTCCTGCAGTTTCTTGTCGAAATATTTTCTTATTTATTCTCTGACAAGTTAAACAACCTTGTGTGATTTGCTTTGCTATTTCAAAAACCCCTATACAACCAAATTGTCTAAGTAAGTAATTACTTAATGCTCTTGTACCCCAATGTGTTTGTGTATGTAAACGCTCCAATATTTGTCTTGCACAGGCCTTCGGTAACATTTCTCGCCCATCTGGTAATGTCCATCTTCCTTGTTCTAATTTAGCACCTATTTTTTGCAGTTTGGTTTGTTCTTCAGGAGTAAACTTCTTTTCTTCTTCTCTCTTTTCTTCTTCTTGTCTCTCTTCTTCCTGTACTATATTAATTTTAGCAACCTGAGTTCTCAAAGCTGCTTCCTGAGCTTCTCTATCCGCCAAGTTATTTCCCCTAGTATGGTATTCTAATCCTTTTTGGTGCCCTTTCACATGCACTACTGCTATTTCTTTCGGTTCCCTCAATACCTTCAAAATTTTCCTTATTAATTCTTGATGTATAAGGTTCCTCCCTTGAGTATTAATTAAACCTCTTTCTTCCCAAATCTTCCCAAAGGTGTGAACCACTCCATATGCATATCTAGAATCTGTATATATAGTTCCAGTTTTTCCCTTCAGTAGTTCCAGGGCTCTGTATAGAGCATACAGCTCACAAGCCTGAGCTGACCATGATGGACTCAGGGGGCCTGATTCCACAGGTTCCAGGTGTTTATTAATTATGGCATATCCTGATTTTCTTTTTCCCTCTACTACTCGGGAGGAACCATCTATGAATAGTGCTTCTCCCTTCTCTAATTCAGTATCTCTCAAATCAGGTCTTACTTTAGTCTGGGTCTCAATTACTTCCAAACAGTTATGTTGTAATTCCTCTGATGGTTCTCCAAATAAAAATTGTGCTGGACTCTGAGCAGAAGTTACCTTTAATTCCAAGTCAGGGGAGTCAATTAGTATAGCTTCATACTTTAAGATTCGGCTGTCTGTTAACCATTTCTCCGCTCTCTGTTGTAAGACACTTCTGACATTGTGTGGAGTATACACTTTTAAGGGAGCACTGAAAGTAATTTTTCTAACTTCTTCTATTAATAATGCCGTAGCGACCAAAGCTTGAAGACAAGCAGGCCACCCCCTACTTACTGGATCAAGTAATTTAGAACAATACCCCACGGGTTTCTTAATTCCTGCCCAGTCCTGGGTAAGGACTCCATATGCTGTCTGGTTTGATGTGTTCACAAAGAGATAAAATGGTTTTTCCAGATCTGGGAGGCTCAATACAGGTGCTTGTATTAATGCCTCCTTTATTTCTTCAAATTTTTGGTCATCTTCTGTAGACCACTTAAGTTGATTATTAACTAATTTCTCATACAAAAATTTAACTTTTTCACTGTAGTTTTCAAGCCACGGTCTACAATACCCTAATAATCCCAATGTTTGTCGGATTTCTTTTTTAGTTTGTGGGGGTCTTAAAGAGAGGATCCCAGATACCCTGTCAGGATCCAATTTCTTTTTTCCTCCGCTTAACCAGTGTCCTAAGTATTTTACTTCTTGTTCTACGAATTGTAGCTTCGATCGAGACACCTTTAATCCCTTTTCTCCCAGGAAATTCAACAAATTAATAGTAGCTTCTCGGGTTCCCTCTTCAGTCTCTCCAGCTATTAACAGATCATCCACATATTGCAATAACTTTACCTCCCCAGGCAATGTAAAATCTTGTAAAACTTTTTCTAAAGTTTGTCCAAATAGATTTGGTGACTCAGTAAACCCTTGTGGTAGCACAGTCCACCTTAATTGTTGTTTCCGTCCTGTTTCCGGGTCTTCCCACTCAAAAGCAAAATAGTCTCTGGACTTTTCATCCAGAGGACAAGTCCAAAAGGCATCTTTCAGATCTATTACACTGTACCAAATATATTTGGGAGAGATATGACTCAGCAAAGTGTATGGGTTCACTACCACAGGGAATTTAGTGATTGTTCGCTGATTTACAGCTCTCAGGTCCTGTACCATTCTATATGACCCATCTGATTTCTTTACAGGGAGGATGGGTGTATTGTGAGGTGACATACATGGTTCTAAAGTTCCCCTTTCTAAAAGTCTATCAACTATGGGTTTTAATCCCCTTCGACCCTCCATTGGAATAGGGTATTGTTTAATTCGAATAGGGCGATGTGGATCCATTATTTGAATATTTATGGGGTCCATTTCCATTTTCCCAATTTCCCCTTCCTTATACCATACTGAAGGGTTGATAATTTCTTCATCTTTTTGTGTTAAAGTGTACAGCTTAATTTGCAATCTATCCCCTTGACTTTGAATACTTAAATTTAATTTTAACATCAAATCCCTTCCTAGTAAATTGTACTCTGCTTCGGGGAGCAAAAGTAAATCATTAAGACAGATTTTTTGATCGGTTTCTATTTCCACATCTTTTAAAACAGGAACCTTAAAAGGTTCTCCTTTTGCCCCCATTACAGACATGTAACTCTTCCCTTCTACTATCCCTTTTGGGAGCTTTTGAATAGTGGATTTTTCAGCTCCTGTGTCTACTAAAAATAAAACTTCTTCTTTATGGGGACCAATTAATAGTTTTATCAAGGGCTCTGTTGATGTTGCAGTCCCCAGAAGATATAGCCCCTGACACCCCTATTCTTCTTTAAACATTTTTTCATCTTGCTCCCGCTTACGACAGTACTTCTGGAAATGTCCCTTTTTGTGGCAATAATAACAAGTAGGGATCGTTGGATTTCCTTGAGAAGGCTGACCCCTAGGGGCTTCTCCTATACTTCTTCTCTTTTCCACTTCCCCGAACGAGGGCTTTTTCTGATTTTCTTTTACTGCTGCCACAAAGATCTTGGCTTTTGCTTTCTGTTTCTCCTCATCTCTCCTAACGTATATCTTTTGTGCTTCTCTTAATAATTCTTCTAATCCTCTCTCTTGCCAATTTTCTAGCTTTTCTAATTTCCTTCTTATGTCATTCCAGGATTTAGCTACAAATTGTGTTCTAAGGAGTGCGGTTCCAATTATGGTATTCGGATCAATCCCCGAATACATTTGTAGGCTTTTCTTTAATCTCTCCAACCATTCTGATGGAGGTTCATCTTTCCCTTGTTGTTCATTGAATGCTTTATTAATGTTTTTTCCTCGTGGAACCGCTTCTCTTATTCCTTGTATAATTATTGTTCTCAAATCTTTCAGGTTTTGTCTTCCCTGGGGTTGCTGGTGATCCCAATGGGGATCCACATTTGGCCACTTTTGGTCACCTGGGGGTCCTCCTTGATTTTGTCTTTCCCAAATTCTCATTCCAGCTTCCCTGATCATTCCCCTCTCCTCAGCAGAAAATAAGATTCCTAAAATGGACTGTATTTCTTCCCAGGTATAGGTATTAGGACCTAGGAATTGGTCCAGTCTTTCGGATACCCCGAGGGGGTCATTTAACAGTGTCCCCATTTCTCTTCTAAAATTTCTCACATCTGTGGTATTTAGAGGGACTGCCACGAACCCAATGCCCCCCTGATTACCCCCGAGGGGTACTTCTCTTAATGGATATAGGAAAGCTTCGGCAGTCTTACTTCTTGTGCATGCAGCCGGAGGCAGATCTAATTCCGGTGCTGTTGGTGGTGGGGGCTGGGGTAACGGCTGTACTTCCGGAGGCATTACTGGCTGCACTGCCGGAGGCACTACTGGCTGCACTGCCGGAGGCATTACTGGCTGCACTGCTGGAGGCATTACTGGCTGCACTGCCGGAGGCACTACTGGCTGCACTGCCGGAGGCATTACTGGCTGCACTGCCGGAGGCACTACTGGCTGCACTGCCGGAGGCATTACTGGCTGCACTGCCGGAGGCATTACTGGCTGCACTGCCGGAGGCACTACTGGCTGCACTGCCGGAGGCATTACTGGCTGCATTGCCGGAGGCACTACTGGCTGCACTGCCGGAGGCATTACTGGCTGCACTGCCGGAGGCACTACTGGCTGCACTGCCGGAGGCATTACTGGCTGCACTGCCGGAGGCACTACTGGCTGCACTGCCGGAGGCATTACTGGCTGCATTGCCGGAGGTATTACCGGCTGCACTGCCGGAGGCATTACCGGCGGGGGAACCGGAAGTGTGTCATTAGGACCCAGAGGTGGTAAATTATCCAACGGCTCCCATTCATCATTCTTTCCTTTTTCCTGCTTTTCCTCTTCTCCAGGATTCTCATTTGTTTTTAATGCCAATATTGAGGTTGGACGTGAAGTCCTAATCCATAAGTCTGCATAATCACTTTCTTCCTGACAGAAAGGTTCTTTTGAATTGATATATATATTTAAAGCCTGGCAAATCCAGTCTTCAAAAGATCCAAACACAGGCCAAAAAACATGTGGTCTTAAAGGCTTTTTTGGCCATTCAATCATGCAATATTGAACCAATTTTAATTTATTTTTTCCTTTTCTGGGGCCTTCATTGTTCCAATTTCCAATCATTATTCCTAATGGGCTTTCTGGTGGTATATCTGGTAATTTGCTCCCTTCTCGGTCCTTGGTCTTCGATTTTTTCTGACCCATCTGGGAATTTTACTTGTGGCAATTCCCACAGCCCTTGGTTGCCCTCAGTGAGAGTGTCTTGCAGGGGGTTTAGGACCTGTCACCCACCCACGTATCCCCGAATTCTATAGGAATAACTTCTATAGAATCAATCCTTTCACCGGCTAAGCCCCCCCTCCAGGAGATTAGAACCGGCGAGAAAACAAAAAGACCTCCACACTGACGTTAGAAGTCTCAGTTACACTCTCACACACAGACGTTAGCAACCGCACCTTTACCCAACCGAACGGTATCCGCAAACACTTACGACTCCGTCGTCTTCGTCCGGATCTTCGCGCGCAGAATTACGGGAAAAAAAAATGACCAACAATATAGCCGGCAAGGGAGCTCAAAAAAAATCCAATTCTTTGCTTACCTTTATTCAGGTTCAGGATGGCATTAGTCCCGACCCGACTCAAACAGGAGCCACCAAATGGTGGGGCGCCTCTCCTGGATCAAATCAGGGTTCAGGAACCCTAGCCATCCCGGACGAGCCCCCAAATTGTTATAAATGGCTCAGTCTCCAAAATAGGATTAAATAAAAAAATAGAATTTATTAGAAGAATAGAGGTAAGCAAACAGCGCTGGGTGCACCGGGAGTCTCCGCTCCACCAGGATGCACACCAGCCACATCAGGTAGTCGATTTTTATACACCTAGACTAATACATATTCATTACTACTTCTAAAAAAAATAGGTTATTCTAATTAGCTTCCGGGGTCCAGTCCCTCCTACTGGAGCATGCGCATCAGTCTCTGGTGGTCTCTCTGGGGGTCTTTCATGCTGAAGGCTAGTAGTCTTCCTCTTCAAGTTTTTTTCTTGTCCTTCCCCTTTTCACTCCTTTGGCACCATGTTAAGTTCATACAGCATCCCCTGCAGGTCTTGTCTCCTAGCCGTCCTCCAGCTTCCTTGGATATCTGGCCAGATATCAGAGGCCTGCATAGTGTTCCATAATAGTCACTGGTTGTTATCAGCTATTCTGAGGCTCCCGGACATCAAAGAAGTCATACAAACACAAATAGCTTTCTTATTGACGCTTCACAAGTGATTAGAACATTCCCTACCAACTATTGACAGAGACAGTCATACCAATAGCCAAAACAACAGGAAAAAGGCTGTAACTGCTAGGAATAGAAATCCGGAATAACAAGAGCAAACAAGCTCAAGAATTTGAGGAGTATTTTCTGAAGACGTGATAAATTGACTAGAATGAGGGGGGGAGACTGGGACCCACTGCATCTGTGGTTCAGGAATCTGGCTGCCATTGCAGGTCCCCGAAGCAGACAGAAGCAGAAGCAGACAGGACTTTTCTTTATGGACACGAATTGTTAAAATATTCCTCACAACCCTGACCCTGACACTGACTCTGACCCTGACCCTGATATTGAACCTGACCTGACCCTGATATTGACCCTAACCTTGACCCAGACCCTGACCCTAAACCTGACCCTGACCCTGATCCTGACACTGAACCTGACCTGACCCTGACCCTGACCCTGACATTGACCCTAACCTTGACCCTGACCCTGACACTGAACCTGACCCTGACCCTGACCGTGACACTGAACCTGACCCTAAGTCTGACCGTGACCCTGACTGTGACCATTACCCTCACCCTGACCCTTAACCTGACCTTGACCCTGACCATGACCATGACCCTGACACTGACCCTGACCTTGACCCTTACACTAACACTTACCCTGAACCTACCCCTGACCCTGACCCTGACCGTGACAGTAACCCTGACCCTGACCGTGACAGTAACCCTGACCCTGAACCTACCCCTGAATCTTACCCTGACCCTGACCCTGACCCTGACCCTGATCCTGACCTTGACACTGACCCTGACCCTTACCCTGACCCTCACCCTAAACCTGACCATGACCCTGACCCTGACCTTGAACCTTACCCTGAACCTGAACCTTACACTAAACTTCACCTTGACCTTGACCCTGACCTTGAACTTGACCTTGACCTTCACCCTGACCTTGATTCTAAACCTGAACCTAAGTCTGACTGTAACCCTTACCCTGACCCTGACCTTGACACTGATTCTTACACTGACCGTGACCCTGACCCTGACCCTGACCCTGAACCTGATCATGAACCTAACCCTTACCCTGACCCTGACTCTACCCCTGACCCTGACATTGACCATTGCCCTGACCCTAAGTCTGAATTTGACCCTGACCCTGACCCTAACCCTGACCCTGACCATGAACCTAACCCTGACCTTGACCCTGACCCTGATTCTGAACCTGTCCCTGACCCTGACACTGAACCTGAACCGGACACTGACCCTGAACCTGACCCTGACTTGGACCTTGAACTTGACCTTGACCTTGACATTGACCTTGTCACTGAACTTCAACCTGACCAAGACCCTGAACCTAAGTCTGAACGTGACCCTGAAAGTGCACCTGACCCTGAACCTGACCCTAACCCTGACCCTGACCTTGACCCTTAACCTAACCCTGACCCTGAACCTGACCCTAATTCTGACCCTGACCTTGACCTTGACCCTGACCCAGACCCTTACCCTGTTTCTGACCCTAACCCTAACCCTGACCCTATCCCTGACCCTGACCCTGACCCTGACCCTGAACATGAAACTGAACCTGACCTTGATATTGACCCTGGCCCTGAACTTGACCTTGAACTGTACCTTGACCTTTAACCTGACCGTGACACTGACCCTGAATCTAACACAGACCCTGAACCTTAATCTTAACGTGACCTTGACCCTGAACCTGAACTTTACTTTGACCTTTACCATGATCCTAACCCTGACCCTGACCCCGAACCCGACCTTGACCTTGACCTTGACCCTGACCCTGACCCTGACCTTTACCTTGACCCTGACCTTGACCTTGACCCTGACCCTGACCCTGACCTTTACCTTGACCCTGACCATGACCCTGACCCTGACCTTGACCCTAACCCTGACCTTGAACTTGACCTTGACCCTGACCTTGACCTTGACATTGACACTGAACCTGAACCTAAACCTGACCCTGATCCTGACCCTGACCTTGACCTTGACCCTGACCCTGACCCTTACCCTGTTTCTGACCCTAACCCTGACCCTGACCCTGACCCTGACCCTAACCCTGACCCTATCCCTGACCGTGACCCTGACCCTGACCCTGACCCTAAACCTGACCCTGACCCTGACCCTGACCCTAAACCTGACCCTATCCCTGACCGTGACCCTGACCCTGACACTGACCTTAAACCTGACCCTGAACCTGACCCTGACAATGCCCTGATTCCAACACTGAACCTGACCCTGACACTGACCCTGAACATAAACCTGACCATAAACCTGACCGTGACACTGACCCTAAACCTGACCCTGACCCTAACTCTGAACCTGATCCTGACCCCGACCCTGACCCTGACCCTGACCGTGACCCTGATACTGACCCTGAACCTAACACTACCCCTGACCCTGACCCTGACCCTGACCCTGACCCTGGCACTAAATCTGACCTGACCCTGACCCCGGCCCTGACCCTGACCCTAAATCTCACCCTGACACTGACCTTGACCCTGACCCAAAATTCTGACCGTGACACTGACCCTGACCCTGAACGTAAACCTGACCCTAAGTCTGACCTTGACCCTGACACTGACCATGACCCTAACACTGATACTGACACTGAACCTAACCCTACCCCTGACCCTGACCCTGACCGTGACCCTAAACATGACATGACCCTGACCCTGAACCTGACAGTGACCCTGACCCTGACCCTGACAGTGACCCTGACCCTGATCCTGACCCTACCCCTGCACCTTACCCTGACCTTAATCGTGACCCTGACCGTAACACTGACCGTGACCCTGACCCTGACCCTGACCATGACCCTGACCATGACCCTGACCCTGACCCTGACCCTGACCCTGACCCTGACCCTGACACTAACTCTGAACCTGACCCTGACGCTGACCCTGAACCTAACCCTGACACTGAACCTAACCCTGCCCTAACACTGACTTGGACCCTGACCCTAACCCTGAACCTAACACTGACCCTGTCCCCGACCCTGACCCTAACCCTGACCCTGATGCTGACCGTGACCCTGACACTGACCCTGAACCTGACTTTCAAAACTTACCCTACCCCTGACCTCGACTCTAAACCTGACCCTGACCTGACCCAGACCTTGACATTAACCCTGAACTAGACCCTGACCCTGACACTAACACTGACCCTAACTTTGACACTGAACCTGACCCTAACCCTGACCCTGACCCTGACACTTTCCCCGACCCTGACCCTAAACCAGACCCTGACGCTGACCCTGACCGTGACCGTGACCCTAACCCTGACCGTGACACAGACCCTGACCGTGACCCTAACGCTGACCCTGACCCTGACCTTGACCCTGACCTTAACCATGACCGTGACCCTGTACCTGATCCTAAGTCTGACCGTGACCCTGACCATGACCCAGACCCTAACCCTGACCCTGTCCCTGACCTTGACCCTGACCCTAACCCTGACCCTAAATCTGAACCTGACCCTGACCCTGACCCTGACCCTGACCCTGAACTTAACCCTGACCGTGACCCTGACTCTGACCCTGACCCTAAATCTGACCCTGACCCTGACACTGTCCCTAACCCTGACACTGACCCTGACACTGACCCTAAACCTGACCTAACCTTGACCCCGGCCCTGAACCTGACCCTTAACCTCACCCTGACACTAACCTTGACCCTGACCCAAAATTCTGACCGTGACTCTTACCCTGACACTGAAAGTTACCCTGACACTAAATATGACAGTGACCTTGACCTTGACCCTGACCTGAACCTAAAACTGACCATGACCCTGACCCTGACCCTATCCCTGACCCTGACCCTGCCCCTAAGCCTGACCTGACCCTGACCACTCACTCTGACCCTGACCCTGACCCTCACCTTCAGCCTGAACCTGACACTGAACCTGACCTGACCCTGACCCTGACCCTGACCTTGACCCTACCTTTGACCCTGACCCTAAACCTGACCCTGACCCTGATCATGACCCTGACACTGAACCTGACCCTGACCCAAACCCTGATGCTGACCTTAACAATGACATTGACCCTGACCCTAAACCTGACCTGACCCTGACCCTGACACTGACCGCGACCCTGAAATTTACTCTGACACTGACCCTGAACCTGATTCTGACCCTAACCCTGACCCTGACCCTGACCTGAAACCTGACCCTGTCCCTGACCTCGAACCTGACCCTGTCCCTGAACCTAACCCAGATCCTGACCCTGACCATGACCCTGAACCTGACCCGGAATTTGAACCTGAACCTGATCCTGACCCTGACCCTGACCCTAACACTGACCCTGACCCTGACCCTAAACCTGACATGACCCTGACCCTGACACTGACCCTAAACCTCACCCTGACTCTAACCTTGACCCTGACCCTGACCTTGACCCTGACCCTGACCCTGACCCTGACCCAGACCCTGACCCTGAACCTGACCCTGACATTAACCCTAACCCTGACACTGACCCTGATCATGAATCTGACCCTGACCCTGACCCTGACCCTAACCCTGACACTGACCGTGACCCTGATTCTGACCCTGACCCTGACACTGACAGTGACCCTGACCCTGATCCTGACCCTACCCCTGCCCCCTAACATGACCCTGACCCAAACCCTGACAGTTACCCTAACCCTGAACCTTACCCTGACCCAGACCTTGACCCTGAACCTGACCCTGTCTTTGAACCTGAAACCGACCCTGACCGTGACCCTGACCCTAAGTCTGACCTTGACCCTGACCCTGACCCTGACCTGATCCTGACCATGACCCTAACACTGATACTGACCCTGAACCTAACCCTACCCCTGACCATGACCCTGACCGTGACCCTAAACATGACATGACCCTGACCCTGACCCTGACAGTGACCCTGACCCTGATCCTGACCCTACCCCTGCCCCTTACCCTGACCTTAATCGTGACCCTGACTGTAACACTGACCGTGACCTTGACCATGACCCTGAACTTGACCCTAACCCTGACCCTGACCCTGACCACTAACCTGACAATGATCTGACCCCTACCCCGACCCTGACACAGACCCTAACCCTGACAGTGACCCTGACCTGACCCTGACCTTGAAATTAAACCTGAACTTGACCCTGACCCTGACACTAAACCTGACCCTAACCCTGACCCTAACTTTGACACTGAACCTGACCCTAACCGTTTCCCTGACCCTGACACTTTCCCCGACCCTGACCCTAACCCAGACCCTGACGCTGAACCTGACCCTGACCGTGACCCTAACCCTGACCCTGACCCTGACCCTAACTCTGACCGTGACCCTGACCCTGATCCTGACACTGACCCTAACACTGACCCTGACCCTGATCCTGACACAGACCATAACACTGACCCTGACCCTGTAGCTGATCCTAAGTCTGACCGTGACCCTGACCCTGACCCTGATCATGACCCTGACACTGAACCTGACCCTGAAATTTACTCTGACACTGACCCTGACCCTGAACTTTACCCTGACCGTGACCCTTACCCTGACCGTGACCTTGACCCTAAACCTGACCCTGTCCCTGACCCTGACCCTGACCCTGTCCCTGAACCTAACCCAGATCCTGACCCTGACCATGACCGTGAACCTGACCCGGACTTTGAACCTGAACTGGACCCTGACCCTGACCCTGATCCAGACCCTGACTCTGACCCTGACTCTGACCATAACACTGACACTGACCCTGACCCTGACCCTGGCCCTGAACCTGATCCTACCCCTGACCCTGACCCTAACACTGACCCTGACCCTGACCCTAAACCTGACATGACCCTGACCCTGACCCTGAACCTAAAAATCACCCTGACCCTGACCTTGACCCTGACCCTGACATTAACCCTAACCCCGACACTGACCCTGATCATGAACCTGACCCTGATCCTGACCCTGACAGTTACCCTAACCCTGAACCTGACCCTGATCGTGACCCTGACTGTTACCCTAACCCTGAACCTGACCCTGACCCAGACCTTGACACTGAACCTGACCCTGTCTTTGAACCTGAACCCGACCCTGACTGTGACCCTGATCCTAAGTCTGACCGTGACCCTGACCCTGACCATGAACCTAACCCTGACCCTGACCCTGACCCTGACCCTAAACCTCACCCTGACACTAACCTTGACCCTGACCCAAAATTCTGACCGTGACACTGACCCTGACCCTGAACGTGACCCTGACCCTAAATCTGACCGTGACCTTGACCTTGACCCTGACCCTGAACCTAACACTGACCCTGACCCTGACCCTGAATCTGACCCTGAACCTAACCCTGAACCTGAACCTTACCCTGACCCTTAACCTGACACTGAACCTGACACTGACCCTGCCCCTAAGCCTGACCTGACCCTGACCCTCACTCTGAACCTGACCCTGACCCTGAACTACAACCTGAACCTGACACTGAACCTGACCTGACCCTGACCCTGACCCTGACCTTGACCCTTACACTAACACCGACCCTGGCCCTGACCCAAACCCTGATGCTGACCCTAACAATGACAATGACCCTGACCATAAACCTGACCTGACCCTGGCCCTGACACTGACCGCGACCCTGAAATTTACTCTGACCCTGACCCTGACCATGAACCTGATCCTGACACTGACCCTGACCCTGAACCTGACCCTGAACTTTACCCTGATCGTGACCCTGACCCTGACCTTGACCCTAAACCTGACACTGTCCCTGACCCTCACTCTGACCATGTCCCTGAACCTAACCCAGATCCTGACCTGAACTTGACCCTGACCCTGACCTTGACCCTGACTTAACCCTGACACTGAATATCTCCCTGACCCTGACCCTGACCCAAACCCTGACCCTAACCCTGACCCTGACCCTGACTCTGAACCAGACACTGACCCTAAATCTGAACCTGACCCTGACTCTGACACTGACCCTAACACTGACTTTGACCCGGACCCTGACACTGACCGTAAACGTGACCCTGACACTGATTTTGACACTAAACCTTACCATGACCCTGACCCTAAACCTGAGCCTAACCCTGAGCCTGACCCTGAGTCTGATGCTGACCCTGACCCTGACCCTGACCCTAACACTGACACTGACACTGACCCTGAACCTGACCTTGGCCCTGAACCTGATCCTACCCCTGACCCTGACCCTAACACTGAACCTGACCCTGACCCTAAACCTGACATGACCCTGACTCTGACCCTGACCCTAAACCTCACCCTGACTCTAACCTTGACCCTGACCCTGACCCTGACCCAGACCCTGACCCTGAACCTGACATTAACCCTAACCCTGACACTGACCCTGATCATGAACCTGACCCTGACCCTGACCCTAACCCTGACATTGACCGTAACCCTGATTCTGACCCTGACCCTGACCCTGACAGTGACCCTGACCCTGATCCTGACCCTACCGCTGCCCCCTAACCTGACCCTGACCCTGACCCTGACTGTTACCCTAACCCTGAACCTGACCCTGACCCAGACCTTGACCCTGAACCTGACCCTGTCTTTGAACCTGAACCCGACCCTGACCGTGACCCTGACCCTAAGTCTGACCTTGACCCTGACCCTGACCCTGACCTGATCCTGACCATGACCCTAACACTGATACTGACCCTGAACCTAACCCTACCCCTGACCCTGACCCTGACCGTGACCCTAAACATGACATGACCCTGACCCTGACCCTGACAGTGACCCTGACCCTGATCCTGACCCTACCCCTGCCCCTTACCCTGACCTTAATCGTGACCCTGACCGTAACACTGACCGTGACCTTGACCATGACCCTGAACCTGACCCTAACCCTGACCCTGACCCTGACCACTAACCTGACAATGATCTGACCCCTACCCCGACCCTGACCCAGACCCTAACCCTGACAGTGACCCTGACCCTGACCCTGAACCTGACCCTGACGCTGACCCTGAACCTAACCCTGACCCTGAACCTAACCCTGACCCTAACACTGACTTGGAACCTGACCCTAACCCTGAACCTAACCCTGACCCTGTCCCCGACCCTGACCCTAACCCTGACCCTGACGCTGACCGTGACCCTGACACTGACCCTGAACCTGACTCTGAACCTGACCCTACCCCTGACCGTGACCCTAAACCTGACCCTGACCTGACCCTGACCTTGAAATTAAACCTGAACTTGACCCTGACCCTGACACTAAACCTGACCCTAACCCTGACCCTAACTTTGACACTGAACCTGACCCTAACCCTGACCCTGACCCTGACACTTTCCCCGACCCTGACCCTAACCCAGACCCTGACGCTGACCCTGACCCTGACCGTGACCCTAACCCTGACCCTGACCCTGACCCTAACTCTGACCGTGACCCTGACCCTGATCCTGACACTGACCCTAACACTGACCCTGACCCTGACCCTGATCCTGACACAGACCATAACACTGACCCTGACCCTGTAGCTGATCCTAAGTCTGACCGTGACCCTGACCCTGACACTGAACCTGACCCTGAAATTTACTCTGACACTGACCATGACCCTGAACTTTACCCTGACCGTGACCCTTACCCTGACCGTGACCTTGACCCTAAACCTGACCCTGTCCCTGACCCTGACCCTGACCCTGTCCCTGAACCTAACCCAGATCCTGACCCTGACCATGACCGTGAACCTGACCCGGACTTTGAACCTGAACTGGACCCTGACCCTGACCCTGATCCTGACCCTGACTCTGACCCTGACTCTGACCCTAACACTGACACTGACACTGACCCTGATCCTGACCCTGGCCCTGAACCTGATCCTACCCCTGACCCTGACCCTAACACTGACCCTGACCCTGACCCTAAACCTGACATGACCCTGACCCTGACCCTGAACCTAAAAATCACCCTGACCCTGACCTTGACCCTGACCCTGACATTAACCCTAACCCCGACACTGACCCTGATCATGAACCTGACCCTGATCCTGACCCTGACAGTTACCCTAACCCTGAACCTGACCCTGACCCAGACCTTGACACTGAACCTGACCCTGTCTTTGAACCTGAACCCGACCCTGACTGTGACCCTGATCCTAAGTCTGACCGTGACCCTGACCCTGACCATGAACCTAACTCTGACCCTGACCCTGACCCTAAACCTCACCCTGACACTAACCTTGACCCTGACCCAAAATTCTGACCGTGACACTGACCCTGACCCTGAACGTGACCCTGACCCTAAATCTGACCGTGACCTTGACCTTGACCCTGACCCTGAACCTAACACTGACCCTGACCCTGACCCTGAATCTGACCCTGAACCTAACCCTGAACCTGAACCTTACCCTGACCCTTAACCTGACACTGAACCTGACACTGACCCTGCCCCTAAGCCTGACCTGACCCTGACCCTCACTCTGAACCTGACCCTGACCCTGAACTACAACCTGAACCTGACACTGAACCTGACCTGACCCTGACCCTGACCCTGACCTTGACCCTTACACTAACACCGACCCTGGCCCTGACCCAAACCCTGATGCTGACCCTAACAATGACAATGACCCTGACCATAAACCTGACCTGACCCTGGCCCTGACACTGACCGCGACCCTGAAATTTACTCTGACCCTGACCCTGACCATGAACCTGATCCTGACACTGACCCTGACCCTGACCCTGACCCTGAACTTTACCCTGATCGTGACCCTGACCCTGACCTTGACCCTAAACCTGACACTGTCCCTGACCCTCACTCTGACCATGTCCCTGAACCTAACCCAGATCCTGACCTGAACTTGACCCTGACCCTGACCTTGACCCTGACTTAACCCTGACACTGAATATCTCCCTGACCCTGACCCTGACCCAAACCCTGACCCTAACCCTGACCCTGACCCTGACTCTGAACCAGACACTGACCCTAACACTGACTTTGACCCGGACCCTGACACTGACCGTAAACGTGACCCTGACACTGATTTTGACACTAAACCTTACCATGACCCTGACCCTAAACCTGAGCCTAACCCTGAGCCTGACCCTGAGTCTGATGCTGACCCTGACCCTGACCCTGACCCTAACACTGACACTGACACTGACCCTGAACCTGACCTTGGCCCTGAACCTGATCCTACCCCTGACCCTGACCCTAACACTGAACCTGACCCTGACCCTAAACCTGACATGACCCTGACCCTGACCCTGACCCTAAACCTCAACCTGACTCTAACCTTGACCCTAACCCTGACCCTGACCCTGACCCAGACCCTGACCCTGAACCTGACATTAACCCTAACCCTGACACTGACCCTGATCATGACCCTGACCCTGACCCTAACCCTGACATTGACCGTAACCCTGATTCTGACCCTGACCCTGACAGTGACCCTGACCCTGATCCTGACCCTACCGCTGCCCCCTAACCTGACCCTGACCCTGACCCTGACCGTTACCCTAACCCTGAACCTGACCCTGACCCAGACCTTGACCCTGAACCTGACCCTGTCTTTGAACCTGAACCCGACCCTGACCGTGACCCTGAACCTAAGTCTGACCTTGACCCTGACCCTGACCCTGACCTGACCCTGACCATGACCCTAACACTGATACTGACCCTGAACCTAACCCTACCCCTGACCCTGACCCTGACGGTGGCCCTAAACATGACATGACCCTGACCCTGACCCTGACAGTGACCCTGACCCTGACCCTGACCCTACCCCTGCCCCTTACCCTGACCTTAATCGTGACCCTGACCGTAACACTGACCGTGACCCTGACCGTAACACTGACCGTGACCCTGACCATGACCCTGAACTTGACCCTAACCCTGACCCTGACCCTGACCACTAACCTGACAATGCTCTGACCCTTACCCTGACCCTGACCCTGACCCTAACCCTGACCGTGACCCTGAACCTGACCCTGAACCTGACCTTAATTTTGAACCTGACCCTGACGCTGACCCTGAACCTAACCCTGACCCTGACCCTAACCCTGACCCTAACACTGACTTGGACCCTGACCCTAACCCTGAACCTAACCCTGAACCTGTCCCCGACCCTGACCCTAACCCTGACCCTGACGCTGACCGTGACCCTGACACTGACCCTGAACCTGACTCTGAACCTGACCCTACCCCTGACCGTGACCCTAAACCTGACCCTGACCCTGACCTTGACATTAACCCTGAACTTGACCCTGACCCTGACACTAAACCTGACCTTAACCCTGACCCTAACTTTGACACTGAACCTGACCCTAACCGTTTCCCTGACCCTGACACTTTCCCCGACCCTGACCCTAACCCAGATCCTGACGCTGAACCTGACCCTGACCCTAAACCTGACATGACCCTGACCCTGACCCTGACCCTAAACCTCAACCTGACTCTAACCTTGACCCTAACCCTGACCCTGACCCTGACCCAGACCCTGACCCTGAACCTGACATTAACCCTAACCCTGACACTGACCCTGATCATGAACCTGACCCTGACCCTAACCCTGACATTGACCGTAACCCTGATTCTGACCCTGACCCTGACCCTGACAGTGACCCTGACCCTGATCCTGACCCTACCGCTGCCCCCTAACCTGACCCTGACCCTGACCCTGACTGTTACCCTAACCCTGAACCTGACCCTGACCCAGACCTTGACCCTGAACCTGACCCTGTCTTTGAACCTGAACCCGACCCTGACCGTGACCCTGACCCTAAGTCTGACCTTGACCCTGACCCTGACCCTGACCTGACCCTGACCATGACCCTAACACTGATACTGACCCTGAACCTAACCCTACCCCTGACCCTGACCCTGACGGTGGCCCTAAACATGACATGACCCTGACCCTGACCCTGACAGTGACCCTGACCCTGACCCTGACCCTACCCCTGCCCCTTACCCTGACCTTAATCGTGACCCTGACCGTAACACTGACCGTGACCCTGACCATGACCCTGAACTTGACCCTAACCCTGACCCTGACCCTGACCACTAACCTGACAATGCTCTGACCCCTACCCTGACCCTGACCCTGACCCTAACCCTGACCGTGACCCTGACCCTGACCCTGAACCTGACCTTAATTTTGAACCTGACCCTGACGCTGACCCTGAACCTAACCCTGACCCTGACCCTAACCCTGACCCTAACACTGACTTGGACCCTGACCCTAACCCTGAACCTAACCCTGACCCTGTCCCCGACCCTGACCCTAACCCTGACCCTGACGCTGACCGTGACCCTGACACTGACCCTGAACCTGACTCTGAACCTGACCCTACCCCTGACCGTGACCCTAAACCTGACCCTGACCCTGACCTTGACATTAACCCTGAACTTGACCCTGACCCTGACACTAAACCTGACCTTAACCCTGACCCTAACTTTGACACTGAACCTGACCCTAACCGTTTCCCTGACCCTGACACTTTCCCCGACCCTGACACTAACCCAGACCCTGACGCTGACCCTGACCCTGACCGTGACCCTAACCCTGACCCTGACCCTGACCCTAAGTCTGACCGTGACCCTGACCCTGATCCTGACACTGACCCTAACACTGACCCTGACCCTGACCCTGATCCTGACACAGACCCTAACACTGACCCTGACCCTGTACCTGATCCTAAGTCTGACCGTGACCCTGACCCTGACCATGAACCTAACCCTGACCCTGACCTTGACCCTGACCCACACCCTGACACTAAATCTGAACCTGACCCTGACCCTGACACTGTCCCTAACCCAGACCCCGACCCTGACCCTGACACTAACCATAAATATGACCCTGACACTGATTTTGACACTAACCCTGTCCCTGACCCTGACCCTGAACCTGACCCTAACCCTGACCCTGACCCTGAGTCTGACGCTGACCCTGACACAGACCCTGACCTGACCCTGACCATGACCCTGACAATGCCCTGATTCCGATCCTGACCCTGACGCTAACTGTGACCCTGACCCTTACTTTGGCCCTGACCCTGGCCCTGACCATGACCCTACACCTGACCCTGACACTGACCCTGACCCTAAACCTGACCATAACCCTGACCGTGACACTGACCTTGACCCTGACCTTGACCCTAACTCTGAACCTGATCCTGACCCTGACCCTGACCCTGACCCTGACCCTGACCCTGACCCTAAATCTGACCTAACCTTGACCCCGGCCCTGACCCTGATCCTAAACCTCACCCTGACACTAACCTTGACCCTGACCCAAAATTATGACCGTGACCCTGAACGTGACCCTGACCCTAAATCTGACCTTGACCTTGACCTTGACCCTGACCCTGAACCTAACCCTGACCCTGACCCTTACCCTGACCTTTAACCTGACCCTGAACCTGACACTGACCATGACCCTAACCCTGACACTGACCCAGACCCTGAACCTGACCTACAACCTGAACCTGACACTGAACCTGACCTGACCCTGACCCTGACCGTGACCCTGACCTTGACCCTAACTGTGACCCTGACCCTGACCCTAAACCTGAACCTGACCCTGAACCTGACAGTGACCCTGAACCTGACCCTATGTCTGACTGTGACCCTGACCGTGAACCTGACCCTCGCCCTGACCCTGAACCTGACCTTGACCCTGAACCTGATCATGACCCTGACACTGACCCTGACCTTGACCCTTACACTAACACTGAACCTGACCCTGACCCAAACCCTGATGTTGACCCTAACAATGACACTGAACCTGACCCTAAACCAGACCTGACCCTGACCCTGACTCTAACCTTGACCCTGACCCTGACCCTAAACCTCACCCTGACCCTGACCCTGAACGTGACCCTGAGCCTGACCTTGACTCTGACCCTGACATTAACCCTAACCCTGACCCTGACCCTGACAGTGACCCTGATCCTGATCCTGACCCTACCCCTGCCCCTTAACCTGACCTTAATCGTGACCCTGACCGTAACACTGACCCTGACCCTGACCCCTACCCTGACAATGCCCTGACCCCTACCCTGACCCTGACCCAGACCCTGACCCTGACTGTTACCCTAACCCTGAACCTAACCCTGACCCTGACCCTAACCCTGACCCTAACACTGACTTGGACCCTGACCCTAACCCTGAACCTAACCCTGACCCTGTCCCCGACCCTGACCCTAACCCTGACCCTGACGCTGACCGTGACCCTGACACTGACCCTGAACCTGACTCTGAACCTGACCCTACCCCTGACCGTGACCCTAAACCTGACCCTGACCCTGACCTTGACATTAACCCTGAACTTGACCCTGACCCTGACACTAAACCTGACCTTAACCCTGACCCTAACTTTGACACTGAACCTGACCCTAACCGTTTCCCTGACCCTGACACTTTCCCCGACCCTGACCCTAACCCAGACCCTGACGCTGACCCTGACCCTGACCGTGACCCTAACCCTGACCCTGACCCTGACCCTAAGTCTGACCGTGACCCTGACCCTGATCCTGACACTGACCCTAACACTGACCCTGACCCTGACCCTGATCCTGACACAGACCCTAACACTGACCCTGACCCTGTACCTGATCCTAAGTCTGACCGTGACCCTGACCCTGACCATGAACCTAACCCTGACCCTGACCTTGACCCTGACCCACACCCTGACACTAAATCTGAACCTGACCCTGACCCTGACACTGTCCCTAACCCAGACCCCGACCCTGACCCTGACACTAACCATAAATATGACCCTGACACTGATTTTGACACTAACCCTGTCCCTGACCCTGACCCTGAACCTGACCCTAACCCTGACCCTGACCCTGAGTCTGACGCTGACCCTGACACAGACCCTGACCTGACCCTGACCATGACCCTGACAATGCCCTGATTCCGATCCTGACCCTGACGCTAACTGTGACCCTGACCCTTACTTTGGCCCTGACCCTGGCCCTGACCATGACCCTACACCTGACCCTGACACTGACCCTGACCCTAAACCTGACCATAACCCTGACCGTGACACTGACCTTGACCCTGACCTTGACCCTAACTCTGAACCTGATCCTGACCCTGACCCTGACCCTGACCCTGACCCTGACCCTGACCCTAAATCTGACCTAACCTTGACCCCGGCCCTGACCCTGATCCTAAACCTCACCCTGACACTAACCTTGACCCTGACCCAAAATTATGACCGTGACCCTGAACGTGACCCTGACCCTAAATCTGACCTTGACCTTGACCTTGACCCTGACCCTGAACCTAACCCTGACCCTGACCCTTACCCTGACCTTTAACCTGACCCTGAACCTGACACTGACCATGACCCTAACCCTGACACTGACCCAGACCCTGAACCTGACCTACAACCTGAACCTGACACTGAACCTGACCTGACCCTGACCCTGACCGTGACCCTGACCTTGACCCTAACTGTGACCCTGACCCTGACCCTAAACCTGAACCTGACCCTGAACCTGACAGTGACCCTGAACCTGACCCTATGTCTGACTGTGACCCTGACCGTGAACCTGACCCTCGCCCTGACCCTGAACCTGACCTTGACCCTGAACCTGATCATGACCCTGACACTGACCCTGACCTTGACCCTTACACTAACACTGAACCTGACCCTGACCCAAACCCTGATGTTGACCCTAACAATGACACTGAACCTGACCCTAAACCAGACCTGACCCTGACCCTGACTCTAACCTTGACCCTGACCCTGACCCTAAACCTCACCCTGACCCTGACCCTGAACGTGACCCTGAGCCTGACCTTGACTCTGACCCTGACATTAACCCTAACCCTGACCCTGACCCTGACAGTGACCCTGATCCTGATCCTGACCCTACCCCTGCCCCTTAACCTGACCTTAATCGTGACCCTGACCGTAACACTGACCCTGACCCTGACCCCTACCCTGACAATGCCCTGACCCCTACCCTGACCCTGACCCAGACCCTGACCCTGACTGTTACCCTAACCCTGAACCTGACCCTGACCCAGACCTTGACCCTGAACCTCACCCTGTCTTTGAACCTGAACCCGACCCTGACCGTGACCCTGACCCTAAGTCTGACCTTGACCCTGAGCCTGACCCTGAGCCTGACCCTGAGTCTGACGCTGACCCCGACCCTGACCCTGACAATGCCCTCATTCCGACCCTGACCCTGACCCTAATCCTGATAGTGACCCTGAATTCGGCCCTGACCCTGGCCCTGACCCTGACCCTACACCTCACACTGAACCTGACCCTGACCCTGACCCTAACCCTGGCCCTAAATTTGACCGTGACCCTAACCCTGACCCTGACCCTGACCGTAACTCTGAACCTGACCCTGACCCTGACCATGACACTGAACCTAACCCTGACCCTGACCTACACCCTGAACTTGACCTTGACCCTGATCCTGACCCTGACCCTGACCGTGACCCTGATACTGACCCTGAACCTAACCGTACTCCTGACCCTGACCCTAACACTTACCCTGACCCTAAACCTGACCTGACCCTGACCCTAACCCTAAACATCACCCTGACTCTAACACTGACCCTGAACTTAAAATTCTGACTGTGACCCTGACCCTCAACCCTGACCCTGACCCTGACCCTGACACTGACCCTGCCCCTAAACCTGACCTGTCCCTGACCCTGAACCTGACCCTGACCCTTATCCTGAACGTTACCCTGAATTTGGCACTGACCCTGGCCCTGACCCTGACTCTACACCTGACCCAGAACCTGACACTGACCCTGACCCTAACCCTGACCCTGAACTTGACCCTGACCCTAACCCTGACACTGACCCTGTCCCTGACCCTGACACTAAACCAGACCCTCACCCTGACCCTGACCCTGACCCTGACCCTGAACCTGATACTGACCCTGAACCTAAGTCTGACTGTGACCCTAACCCTTACCCTAATTCTGACCGTGACCCTGATCATGACCTTGACCCTGACCCTGACCCTAACCCTGACCCTTACCCTAACACTGACCCTGACCCTGTCACTTACCCTGACCCTAAGTCTGACCCTGACCTTAACACTAAACCAGACCCTGACCCTACCACTTTCCCTGAGCCTGACACTGAACCTGAACATGACCTTGACACTGTGTGACTGAGACCCTGACCGTGACCCTGAACCTCAAACTGACCCTGACCCTAACCCTGACCTTGAACCTGACCCTCACTCTGACCCTAACCCTTGTCCTGACCCTGACCCTGACTGTGACCCTGAATATAAACCTGACCCTGACACTGACCCTGACCCTGAACATAAACCTGACCTTGACCCTGAACCTGACCCTGAACTTAACCCTGAACCTGACCCTGACCCTGACCCTGACCTTGAACCTGACCCTGACCTTAACCCTGACCCTGACCCTGTCCCTGATTCTAAGAAATACCGTGACCCTGACCCTGACCATCACCCTGGCCTGACCCTGAACCTGACCTTAACCCTGAACCTGAACATTACCCTGACCCTGACTCTGACACTTACACTGACCCTGACCGTTACGCTGATCCTGACCCTGATGCTGACCCTGACTCTGAACTACACCCTGAACGTGACCATAACCGTGACCCAGAACCTGACTCTGACCCTGACCGGGACCATGACCGTGACCCTGAAACTAACACTACCCCTGACCCTGATCCTGACCCTGACACTAAACCTGACCCTGACAGTGACCCTGACACTGACCGTGACCCTGACCGTGACCTTAACCCTGACCCTGACAGTGACCCTGACCCTGATCCTTACCCTACTCCTGCCACTTACCCTGACCTTAATCGTGACCATGACCGTAACACTGACCGTGACCGTGACCCTGACCCTGAACCTGACCTTAATTCTGAACCTGACCCTGACGCTGACCCTGAACCTAACCCTGATTCTGACCCTGACCCTGACCCTAACCCTGAAACTAACCCTGACCCTGACCCTGACTCTGACCCTTACCCTAAATCTGAACCTGACCCTGACCCTGACCCTGACACTGTCCCTAACCCTGTCCCTGACCCTGACCCTGAACCTGACCCTAACCCTGACACTGACCCTGAGTCTGATGCTGACCGTGACCCTGACCCCGACCATGACCCTGACAATGCCCTGATTCCGACCCTGACCCTGACCCTGACGCTAACCGTGACCCTGACCCTTACTTTGGCCCTGACCCTGGCCCTGAACATGACCCTACACCTGACCCTGACCCTGACCCTGACCCTAACTCTGAACCTGATCCTGACCCTGACCCTGACCCTGACCCTGACCCTGACCCTGACCCTGACACTGACCTTGACCCTAAACCTGACCTAACCTTGACCCCGGTCCTGACCCTGACCCTAAACCTCACCCTGACACTAACCTTGACCCTGACCCAAAATTCTGACCGTGACCCTGACCCTGACCCTGAACGTGACCCTGACCCTAAATCTGACCGTGACCTTGACCTTGACCCTGACCCTGAACCTAACACTGACCCTGACCCTGACCCTGAATCTGACCCTGAACCTAACCCTGAACCTGAACCTTACCCTGACCCTTAACCTGACACTGAACCTGACACTGACCCTGCCCCTAAGCCTGACCTGACCCTGACCCTCACTCTGAACCTGACCCTGACCCTGAACTACAACCTGAACCTGACACTGAACCTGACCTGACCCTGACCCTGACCCTGACCTTGACCCTTACACTAACACCGACCCTGGCCCTGACCCAAACCCTGATGCTGACCCTAACAATGACAATGACCCTGACCATAAACCTGACCTGACCCTGGCCCTGACACTGACCGCGACCCAGAAATTTACTCTGACCCTGACCCTGACCATGAACCTGATCCTGACACTGACCCTGACCCTGACCCTGACCCTGAACTTTACCCTGATCGTGACCCTGACCCTGACCTTGACCCTAAACCTGACACTGTCCCTGACCCTCACTCTGACCATGTCCCTGAACCTAACCCAGATCCTGACCTGAACTTGACCCTGACCCTGACCTTGACCCTGACTTAACCCTGACACTGAATATCTCCCTGACCCTGACCCTGACCCAAACCCTGACCCTAACCCTGACCCTGACCCTGACTCTGAACCAGACACTGACCCTAACACTGACTTTGACCCGGACCCTGACACTGACCGTAAACGTGACCCTGACACTGATTTTGACACTAAACCTTACCATGACCCTGACCCTAAACCTGAGCCTAACCCTGAGCCTGACCCTGAGTCTGATGCTGACCCTGACCCTGACCCTGACCCTAACACTGACACTGACACTGACCCTGAACCTGACCTTGGCCCTGAACCTGATCCTACCCCTGACCCTGACCCTAACACTGAACCTGACCCTGACCCTAAACCTGACATGACCCTGACCCTGACCCTGACCCTAAACCTCAACCTGACTCTAACCTTGACCCTAACCCTGACCCTGACCCTGACCCAGACCCTGACCCTGAACCTGACATTAACCCTAACCCTGACACTGACCCTGATCATGACCCTGACCCTGACCCTAACCCTGACATTGACCGTAACCCTGATTCTGACCCTGACCCTGACCCTGACAGTGACCCTGACCCTGATCCTGACCCTACCGCTGCCCCCTAACCTGACCCTGACCCTGACCCTGACCGTTACCCTAACCCTGAACCTGACCCTGACCCAGACCTTGACCCTGAACCTGACCCTGTCTTTGAACCTGAACCCGACCCTGACCGTGACCCTGAACCTAAGTCTGACCTTGACCCTGACCCTGACCCTGACCTGACCCTGACCATGACCCTAACACTGATACTGACCCTGAACCTAACCCTACCCCTGACCCTGACCCTGACGGTGGCCCTAAACATGACATGACCCTGACCCTGACCCTGACAGTGACCCTGACCCTGACCCTGACCCTACCCCTGCCCCTTACCCTGACCTTAATCGTGACCCTGACCGTAACACTGACCGTGACCCTGACCATGACCCTGAACTTGACCCTAACCCTGACCCTGACCCTGACCACTAACCTGACAATGCTCTGACCCCTACCCTGACCCTGACCCTGACCCTAACCCTGACCGTGACCCTGACCCTGACCCTGAACCTGACCTTAATTTTGAACCTGACCCTGACGCTGACCCTGAACCTAACCCTGACCCTGACCCTAACCCTGACCCTAACACTGACTTGGACCCTGACCCTAACCCTGAACCTAACCCTGACCCTGTCCCCGACCCTGACCCTAACCCTGACCCTGACGCTGACCGTGACCCTGACACTGACCCTGAACCTGACTCTGAACCTGACCCTACCCCTGACCGTGACCCTAAACCTGACCCTGACCCTGACCTTGACATTAACCCTGAACTTGACCCTGACCCTGACACTAAACCTGACCTTAACCCTGACCCTAACTTTGACACTGAACCTGACCCTAACCGTTTCCCTGACCCTGACACTTTCCCCGACCCTGACCCTAACCCAGATCCTGACGCTGAACCTGACCCTGACCCTAAACCTGACATGACCCTGACCCTGACCCTGACCCTAAACCTCAACCTGACTCTAACCTTGACCCTAACCCTGACCCTGACCCTGACCCAGACCCTGACCCTGAACCTGACATTAACCCTAACCCTGACACTGACCCTGATCATGAACCTGACCCTGACCCTAACCCTGACATTGACCGTAACCCTGATTCTGACCCTGACCCTGACCCTGACAGTGACCCTGACCCTGATCCTGACCCTACCGCTGCCCCCTAACCTGACCCTGACCCTGACCCTGTTACCCTAACCCTGAACCTGACCCTGACCCAGACCTTGACCCTGAACCTGACCCTGTCTTTGAACCTGAACCCGACCCTGACCGTGACCCTGACCCTAAGTCTGACCTTGACCCTGACCCTGACCCTGACCTGACCCTGACCATGACCCTAACACTGATACTGACCCTGAACCTAACCCTACCCCTGACCCTGACCCTGACGGTGGCCCTAAACATGACATGACCCTGACCCTGACCCTGACAGTGACCCTGACCCTGACCCTGACCCTACCCCTGCCCCTTACCCTGACCTTAATCGTGACCCTGACCGTAACACTGACCGTGACCCTGACCATGACCCTGAACTTGACCCTAACCCTGACCCTGACCCTGACCACTAACCTGACAATGCTCTGACCCCTACCCTGACCCTGATCCTGACCCTAACCCTGACCGTGACCCTGACCCTGACCCTGAACCTGACCTTAATTTTGAACCTGACCCTGACGCTGACCCTGAACCTAACCCTGACCCTGACCCTAACCCTGACCCTAACACTGACTTGGACCCTGACCCTAACCCTGAACCTAACCCTGACCCTGTCCCCGACCCTGACCCTAACCCTGACCCTGACGCTGACCGTGACCCTGACACTGACCCTGAACCTGACTCTGAACCTGACCCTACCCCTGACCGTGACCCTAAACCTGACCCTGACCCTGACCTTGACATTAACCCTGAACTTGACCCTGACCCTGACACTAAACCTGACCTTAACCCTGACCCTAACTTTGACACTGAACCTGACCCTAACCGTTTCCCTGACCCTGACACTTTCCCCGACCCTGACCCTAACCCAGACCCTGACGCTGACCCTGACCCTGACCGTGACCCTAACCCTGACCCTGACCCTGACCCTAAGTCTGACCGTGACCCTGACCCTGATCCTGACACTGACCCTAACACTGACCCTGACCCTGACCCTGATCCTGACACAGACCCTAACACTGACCCTGACCCTGTACCTGATCCTAAGTCTGACCGTGACCCTGACCCTGACCATGAACCTAACCCTGACCCTGACCTTGACCCTGACCCACACCCTGACACTAAATCTGAACCTGACCCTGACCCTGACACTGTCCCTAACCCAGACCCCGACCCTGACCCTGACACTAACCATAAATATGACCCTGACACTGATTTTGACACTAACCCTGTCCCTGACCCTGACCCTGAACCTGACCCTAACCCTGACCCTGACCCTGAGTCTGACGCTGACCCTGACACAGACCCTGACCTGACCCTGACCATGACCCTGACAATGCCCTGATTCCGATCCTGACCCTGACGCTAACTGTGACCCTGACCCTTACTTTGGCCCTGACCCTGGACCTGACCATGACCCTACACCTGACCCTGACACTGACCCTGACCCTAAACCTGACCATAACCCTGACCGTGACACTGACCTTGACCCTGACCTTGACCCTAACTCTGAACCTGATCCTGACCCTGACCCTGACCCTGACCCTGACCCTGACCCTGACCCTAAATCTGACCTAACCTTGACCCCGGCCCTGACCCTGATCCTAAACCTCACCCTGACACTAACCTTGACCCTGACCCAAAATTATGACCGTGACCCTGAACGTGACCCTGACCCTAAATCTGACCTTGACCTTGACCTTGACCCTGACCCTGAACCTAACCCTGACCCTGACCCTTACCCTGACCTTTAACCTGACCCTGAACCTGACACTGACCATGACCCTAACCCTGACACTGACCCAGACCCTGAACCTGACCTACAACCTGAACCTGACACTGAACCTGACCTGACCCTGACCCTGACCGTGACCCTGACCTTGACCCTAACTGTGACCCTGACCCTGACCCTAAACCTGAACCTGACCCTGAACCTGACAGTGACCCTGAACCTGACCCTATGTCTGACTGTGACCCTGACCGTGAACCTGACCCTCGCCCTGACCCTGAACCTGACCTTGACCCTGAACCTGATCATGACCCTGACACTGACCCTGACCTTGACCCTTACACTAACACTGAACCTGACCCTGACCCAAACCCTGATGTTGACCCTAACAATGACACTGAACCTGACCCTAAACCAGACCTGACCCTGACCCTGACTCTAACCTTGACCCTGACCCTGACCCTAAACCTCACCCTGACCCTGACCCTGAACGTGACCCTGAGCCTGACCTTGACTCTGACCCTGACATTAACCCTAACCCTGACCCTGACCCTGACAGTGACCCTGATCCTGATCCTGACCCTACCCCTGCCCCTTAACCTGACCTTAATCGTGACCCTGACCGTAACACTGACCCTGACCCTGACCCCTACCCTGACAATGCCCTGACCCCTACCCTGACCCTGACCCAGACCCTGACCCTGACTGTTACCCTAACCCTGAACCTGACCCTGACCCAGACCTTGACCCTGAACCTCACCCTGTCTTTGAACCTGAACCCGACCCTGACCGTGACCCTGACCCTAAGTCTGACCTTGACCCTGAGCCTGACCCTGAGCCTGACCCTGAGTCTGACGCTGACCCCGACCCTGACCCTGACAATGCCCTCATTCCGACCCTGACCCTGACCCTAATCCTGATAGTGACCCTGAATTCGGCCCTGACCCTGGCCCTGACCCTGACCCTACACCTCACACTGAACCTGACCCTGACCCTGACCCTAACCCTGGCCCTAAATTTGACCGTGACCCTAACCCTGACCCTGACCCTGACCCTAACTCTGAACCTGACCCTGACCCTGACCATGACACTGAACCTAACCCTGACCCTGACCTACACCCTGAACTTGACCTTGACCCTGATCCTGACCCTGACCCTGACCGTGACCCTGATACTGACCCTGAACCTAACCGTACTCCTGACCCTGACCCTAACACTTACCCTGACCCTAAACCTGACCTGACCCTGACCCTAACCCTAAACATCACCCTGACTCTAACACTGACCCTGAACTTAAAATTCTGACTGTGACCCTGACCCTCAACCCTGACCCTGACCCTGACCCTGACACTGACCCTGCCCCTAAACCTGACCTGTCCCTGACCCTGAACCTGACCCTGACCCTTATCCTGAACGTTACCCTGAATTTGGCACTGACCCTGGCCCTGACCCTGACTCTACACCTGACCCAGAACCTGACACTGACCCTGACCCTAACCCTGACCCTGAACTTGACCCTGACCCTAACCCTGACACTGACCCTGTCCCTGACCCTGACACTAAACCAGACCCTCACCCTGACCCTGACCCTGACCCTGACCCTGAACCTGATACTGACCCTGAACCTAAGTCTGACTGTGACCCTAACCCTTACCCTAATTCTGACCGTGACCCTGATCATGACCTTGACCCTGACCCTGACCCTAACCCTGACCCTTACCCTAACACTGACCCTGACCCTGTCACTTACCCTGACCCTAAGTCTGACCCTGACCTTAACACTAAACCAGACCCTGACCCTACCACTTTCCCTGAGCCTGACACTGAACCTGAACATGACCTTGACACTGTGTGACTGAGACCCTGACCGTGACCCTGAACCTCAAACTGACCCTGACCCTAACCCTGACCTTGAACCTGACCCTCACTCTGACCCTAACCCTTGTCCTGACCCTGACCCTGACTGTGACCCTGAATATAAACCTGACCCTGACACTGACCCTGACCCTGAACATAAACCTGACCTTGACCCTGAACCTGACCCTGAACTTAACCCTGAACCTGACCCTGACCCTGACCCTGACCTTGAACCTGACCCTGACCTTAACCCTGACCCTGACCCTGTCCCTGATTCTAAGAAATACCGTGACCCTGACCCTGACCATCACCCTGGCCTGACCCTGAACCTGACCTTAACCCTGAACCTGAACATTACCCTGACCCTGACTCTGACACTTACACTGACCCTGACCGTTACGCTGATCCTGACCCTGATGCTGACCCTGACTCTGAACTACACCCTGAACGTGACCATAACCGTGACCCAGAACCTGACTCTGACCCTGACCGGGACCATGACCGTGACCCTGAAACTAACACTACCCCTGACCCTGATCCTGACCCTGACACTAAACCTGACCCTGACAGTGACCCTGACACTGACCGTGACCCTGACCGTGACCTTAACCCTGACCCTGACAGTGACCCTGACCCTGATCCTTACCCTACTCCTGCCACTTACCCTGACCTTAATCGTGACCATGACCGTAACACTGACCGTGACCGTGACCCTGACCCTGAACCTGACCTTAATTCTGAACCTGACCCTGACGCTGACCCTGAACCTAACCCTGATTCTGACCCTGACCCTGACCCTAACCCTGAAACTAACCCTGACCCTGACCCTGACTCTGACCCTTACCCTAAATCTGAACCTGACCCTGACCCTGACCCTGACACTGTCCCTAACCCTGTCCCTGACCCTGACCCTGAACCTGACCCTAACCCTGACACTGACCCTGAGTCTGATGCTGACCGTGACCCTGACCCCGACCATGACCCTGACAATGCCCTGATTCCGACCCTGACCCTGACCCTGACGCTAACCGTGACCCTGACCCTTACTTTGGCCCTGACCCTGGCCCTGAACATGACCCTACACCTGACCCTGACCCTGACCCTGACCCTAACTCTGAACCTGATCCTGACCCTGACCCTGACCCTGACCCTGACCCTGACCCTGACCCTGACACTGACCTTGACCCTAAACCTGACCTAACCTTGACCCCGGTCCTGACCCTGACCCTAAACCTCACCCTGACACTAACCTTGACCCTGACCCAAAATTCTGACCGTGACCCTGACCCTGACCCTGAACGTGACCCTGACCCTAAATCTGACCGTGACCTTGACCTTGACCCTGACCCTGAACCTAACACTGACCCTGACCCTGACCCTGACACTGACCATGACCCTAACCCTGACCCTGACCCTGACACTGACCCTGCCCCTAAGCCTGACCTGACCCTGACACTCACTCTGACCCTGACCCTGACCTACAACCTGACCCTGACACTTACCCTGACCCTAAGTCTGACTCTGACCTTAACACTAAACCAGACCCTGACACTAACACTGACCCTGACCCTGACCCTGACCCAAACCCTGACCCTAACCCTGACCGTGACCCTGACTGTGACCCTGACCCTGACCCTAAATCTGAACCTGACCCTGACTCTGACACTGACCCTAACACAGACTTTGACCCGGACCCTGACACTGACCGTAAACGTGACCCTGACACAGATTTTGACACTAACCCTGACCATGACCCTGAACTTAACCCTGAGCCTAACCCTGAGCCTGACCCTGAGTCTGACGCTGACCCTGACCCTTACCCCGACCCTGACCCTGACAATGCCCTGATTCTGACCCTGACCCTGACCCTGACGCTGATACTAATCCTGATGTTGACCCTGAATTCGGCCCTGACCCTGGCCCTGACCCTGACCCTAAACCTCACACTGAACCTGACCCTGACCCTGACCCTAACCCTGACCCTAAATTTGACTGTGACCCTAACCCTGACCCTGACCCAGACCCTAACTCTGAACCTGACCCTGACCATGACACTGAACCTAACCCTGACCCTGACATACACCCTGAACTTGAACTTGACCCTGATCCTGACCCTGACCCTGACCGTGACCATGATACTGACCCTGAACCTATCCCTACTCCTGACCCTGACTCTAACACTGACCCTGACCTTAAAACTCTGACCGAGACCCTGACCCTGACCCTGACCGTGACCCTGAACCTAATTCTGACCGTGAACCTGACCCTGACCCTGACACTGACCCGGACCCTAACCCTGAACCTGACCATGACCCTCACCCTGACACTGAACCTGACCTTGACCCTGACCCTGACCATGACCCTGACACTGAACCTACCCCTAAACCTTACCCTGACCCTGACACTAACCCTGAACCTGAACCTACCCCTGACCCTGACCCTGACCCTGACTCTCACCCTGATCCTAAGCCTTACCTGCCCATAACACTGACACTGACCCTAAGTGTGACCGT
Organism: Clangula hyemalis; assembly: GCA_963989345.1. The sequence goes on along the minus strand of OZ022456.1, from coordinate 2,276,928 downwards.
GACCCAGACCCTGACCTGACCGTGACCCTGACCCTGACCGTGACCCTGACCGTGACCCTGACCTTGACCATGACACTGACCTTTAAAATAACCCTGACCCAGCCTCTTATCAATATCCTGACCCTGACCATGACCTTGACCCTGACCCTGCCTTTGACCATGACCTTGACCCTGACCCTGACAATGCCCTGACTCCGACCCTGACCCTGACCCTAAGTCTGACCACGACCCTGACCGTGACACTGACCCTCACACTGACCCTGAACCTGACCCTGACTCTTACCTTGATCCTGTCCCTGACCCTACCCCTGACCCTACCCTGACCCTTACCATGACTCTGACCCTAAACCTGACCCTGACCCTGACACTGACTCTTACCCTAACCCTGACCCTGACCCTGACCCTGACCCTAGCCCTGACTCTGACTCTGACCCTGACCCAGACCCTGACCCTGACACTGACACTGACCCTGGCCCTGAACCTGACCTTGACCCTACAACTGAACTTGACCCTGACCCTGACCCTGACAGTGACCCTGACCCTGAAACTGACCCTGACCCTGACCCTGACCCTGACCCTGTCCCTGACCCAGACCCCGAACCTGACCCTGACAATGCCCTGACTCCGAACCTGACCCTGACCCTGACCCTGAACATAATCCTGATCGTGACCCTGAATTTGGCACTGACCCTGGCCCTGACCCTAACTCTACACCTGACCCTGACCCTGACCCTTAGACTGAACTTAACCCTGACCCTGACCTACACCCTGAACTTGACCTTGACCCTGACCGTGAACCTGACACTCACACTGACCCTCACCCTGACCCTGACCTTGACCCTGACACTGACCCTGACCCTAACCCTGACCCTGAACTGGATCCTGACAGTAACCCTGAACATGACCCTGACCCTGACCCTAACCCTGAACGTGACCCTGTCCCTGACCCTGACCCTGACACTAAACCTCACCCTGACTCTAACCTTGACCCTGACCCTGACCCTGAACCTAACCCTGAACCTGACGCTGACCCTGAACGTGACCCTGAGCCTGACCTTGACCCTGACCCTGACATTAACCCTAACCCTGACACTGACCCTGACCCTGAACCTAAGCCTATCCCCTGACCCTGACCCTGACCATGACCCTAAACCTGACATGACCCTGACCCTGACCCTGACCCTGACTTGACGCTGATGGTGACCCTGACCCTGACCCTGACCCTAACCCTGAACCTGACCGTGACCCTGATTCTGACCCTGACCCTGACGGTGATCCTGACCCTGACCCTGACCCTGAAGCTGACCCTGACCCTGACATTTATCCTAACCCCGACCCTGACCCTGACCCTAAGTCTACACCGTGAACCTGACCCTGACTCTGACGCTGACCATGACCCTGACCCTGACCCTGAACTTGACCCTGACCATGACCCTGACCCTGACCCTAAACCTGACCTGAACCTGACCCAGACCTTGACCCTGACTTAACCCTGACACTGAATATCTCCCTGACCCTGACCCTGATTCTAACCCTGATCCTATCTTTGACCGTGACCCTAACCCTGACCCTGACCCTAACTCTGAAACTGAACCTTACCCTGACCATGACACTGAACCTAACCCTGACCCTGACCTACACCCTGAACTTGACCTTGACCCTGACCGTGACCCTGACCCTGAACCTGACCTTGACCCTACAACTGAACTTGACCCTGACCCTGACCCTGACCCTGACCGTGACACTGAATCTAACCTTAGCCTGACCCTGACCCTGACATTGACCCTAACCTTGACCCAGACCCTGACCCTAAACCTGACCCTGACCCTGATCCTGACACTGAACCTGACCTGACCCTGACCCTGACCCTGACATTGACCCGAAACTTGACCCTGACCCTAAACCTGACCCTCACCCTGACCCTGACCGTGACACTGAACCTGACCCTAAGTCTGACCGTGACCCTGACCGTGACCATTACCCTCACCCTGACCCTGAACCTGACCTTGACCCTGACCATGACCATGACCCTGACACTGACCCTGACCTTGACCCTTACACTAACACTTACCCTGAACCTACCCCTGACCCTGACCCTGACCCTGACAGTAACCCTGACCCTGAACCTATCCCTGAACCTTACCCTGACCCTGACCCTGACTCTGACCATAAACCTGACCTTGACCCTACAACTGAACTTAACCCTGACCCTGACCCTGACACTGACCCTAACCCTGAACCTGACCCTGACCTTGACCCTGACCCTGACCCTGACACTGACTCTGACCCTGACCCTGACATTGAACCTGACATGACCCTGACATTGACCCTAACCTTGAACCTGACCTGACCCTGAACCTGACCCTGACATTGACCCTTAACCTGACCCTGACCATGAACCTGACCCTGACCCTGATCTTTACCTTTACCCTGACCATGACCCTGACCCTGACCTTGACCTTGACCCTAACTGTGACCTTGAAATTGACCTTGACCCTGACCTTGACCTTGACATTGACACTGACTCTGACCCTAAACCTGACCCTGATTCTGACCCTGACCTTGACCTTGACCCTGACCCTGACCCTTACACTGTTTCTGACCCTAACCCTGAACCTGACCCTGACCCTAACCCTGACCCTATCCCTGACCGTGACCCTGACCCTGACCCTGACCCTAAACCTGACCCTGACCCTGACCCTGACCCTAACCCTGACCCTGACCCTGACCCTGACAGTGACACTGAACCTGACCCTAAGTCTGACCATGACCCTGACTGTGACCATGACCCTCACCCTGACTCTGAACCTGACCTTGACCCTGACCATGAACATGACCCTGACACTGACCCTGACCTTGACCAAAACACTAACACTTACCGTGAACCTCCGCCTGACCCTGACCCTAAGTGTGACCCTGACCCTGACCCTGACCGTGACCCTGACCGTGACCCTGACCTTGACCATGACACTGACCTTTACTCTAACCCTGACCCTGACTCTTACCCTGATCCTGACCCTGAACCTGACCCTGAACCTGACCCTGACCTTGACCCTGACCCTGACACTGACTCTGACCCTGACCCTGACATTGAACCTGACCTGATCCTGACATTGACCCTAACCTTAAACATGACCCTGACACTAAACCTGACCCTGACGTGATCATGACACTGAACCTGACCTGACCCTGAACCTGACCCTGACATTGACCCTAACCTTGACCCTGACCCTAACACTGAACCTGACCCTGACCCTGACCCTGACCATGATCCTGACCTTGACACTGACCCTGACCCTGACCTTTACCTTCACCCTGACCATGACCCTGACCCTGACGTTGACCTTGACCCTGACCCTGACCCTGACCTTTACCTTGACCCTGACCATGACCCTGACCCTGACCCTAAACCTGACCTGAACCTGACCCTGACCTTGACCTTGACCCTGACTTAACCCTGACACTGAATATCTCCCTGACCCTGACCCAAATCCTAACCCTGTTCCTATCTTTGACCGTGACCCTAACCCTGACCCTGACCCTGACCCTAACTCTGAAACTGAACCTTACCCTGACCATGACACTGAACCTAACCCTGACCCTGACCAACACCCTGAACTTGACCTTGACCCTGACCCAGACCCTGACCCTGACACTGACCTGACCCTGAACCTCACCTTGACCCTACAACTGAACTTGACCCTGACCCTGACCCTGACCCTGACCCTGACCCTGAAACTGACGCTGACCCTGACCTTGATCCTGACCCTGACCCTGACCCTGACCCTGACCCTGACCCAGACCCCAAACCTGACCCTGACAATGCCCTGACTCCGACCCTGACCCTGACCCTAATCCTGATCGTGACCCTGAATTTGGCACTGACCCTGACCCTGACCCTAACTCTACACCTGACCCTGAACCTGACCCTGACCCTGACCCTAACCCTGACCCTATCCCTGACCGTGACCCTGACCCTGACCCTGACGGTGACCCTAACTCGGAACCTGACCCTGACCCTGACCCTTAGACTGAACTTAACCCTGACCCTGACCTACACCCTGAACTTGACCTTGACCCTGACCGTGAACCTGACCCTCACCCTGACCCTAACCCTGACCCTGACCTTGACCCTGACACTGACCCTGACCCTAACCCTGACCCTGAACTGGATCCTGACCCTAACCCTGACCCTGACCCTGACCCTGACCCTGACCGTAACCCTGATTCTGACCCTGACCCTGACCGTGACCCTGACCGTGACCCTAACCCTGACAGTGAACCTGATCCTGATCCTGACTCGAACCCTGCCCCTTACCCTGACCTTAATCGTGACCCTGACCGTAACACTGACCGTGACCCTGACCCTGACCCTGACCTTGACCCTAACCCTGACCCTGACCCTGACCCCTACCCTGACAATGCCCTGACCCCTACCTTGAATCTGACCCTGACTGTTACCCTAACCCTGAAACTGACCCTGACCCAGACCTTGACCCTGAACCTGACCCTGTCTTTGAACGTGAAGCTGACCCTGACCCTGACCTGACCCTGACCATGACCCTAACACTGATACTGACCTTGTACCTAACCCTACCCCTGACCCTGACCCTGACCGTGGCCCTAAACATGACATGACCCTGACCCTGACCCTGACAGTGACCCTGACCCTGACCCTGACCTTGACGCTGATGGTGACCCTGACCCTGACCCTGACCCTAACCCTATCCCTGACCCTGACCATTACCCTCACCCTGAACCAGACCTGACCCTGACTCTGACCCTGACCGTGACACTGACCCGGACCCTAACCCTGAACCTGACCGTGACCCTGATTCTGACCCTGACCCTGACCGTGATCCTGACCCTTACCCTGACCCTGAAACTGACCCTGACCCTGCCCCTGACCCTACTCCTGCCCCTTACCCTGACCCTAACCATGACCCTGACCCTAACACTGACCCTGAAGCTGACCCTGACCCTGACATTTATCCTAACCCCGACCCTGACCCTGACCCTAAGTCTACACCGTGACCCTGACCCTGATCTTGACCCTGACCCTGACCCTAACTCGGAACCTGACCCTGACACTAACCCTGACCCTGAACTGGATCCTGACCCTAACCCTGAGCATGACCCTGACCCTGACCCTAACCCTTACACTGACCCTGTCCCTGACCCTGACCCTGACCCTAAACCTCACCCTGACTCTAACCTTGACCCTGACCCTGACCCTGACCCTGACCGTGACCCTGAGCCTGACCTTGACCCTGACCCTGACATTAACCCTAACCCTGACACTGACCCTGATCATGAACCTGACCCTGACCCTGACCTTAACCCTGTGAGGAATATTTTAACAATTCGTGTCCATAAAGAAAAGTCCTGTCTGCTTCTGTCTGCTTCGGGGCCCTGCAATGGCAGCCAGATTCCTGAACCACAGATGCAGTGTGTCCCAGTCTCCCCCTCATTCTAGTCAATTTATCAAGTCTTCAGAAAATACTCCTCAAATTCTTGAGCTTGTTTGCTTTTGTTATTCCGGATTTCTATTTCTAGCAGTTACAGCCTTTTTCCTATTGTTTTGTCTTCTTCGAAATTAACTTAACACGGCTATAGGTGTGACTGTCCCTGTAAATAGCTGGTAGGGAATGTTTTAATTACTTGTGAAGTGTCAATAAGAAAGCTATTTGTGTTTGTATGACTTCTTTGATGTCTGGGAGCCTCGGAATAGCTGATAACAACTAGTGACTGTTATGGAACACTATGCAGGCCTCTGATATCTGGCCAGGAGTCCAAGAGATTAAGAAGAAGAAAAAAAGGAAGCTGAAGGACGGCTAGGAGACAAGACCTGCAGGGGATGCTGTATAAACTTGACACGGTGCCAAAGGAGTACAAAGGGGAAGGACAAGAAAAAAACTTGGAGAGGAAGACTACTAGCCTTCAGCATGAAAAACCCCCAGAGGGACCACCGGAGACTGATGCGCATGCTCCAGTAGGAGGGACTGGACCCCGGAAGCTAATTAGAATAACCTATTTTTTTTAGAAGTAGTAATGAATATGTATTAGTCTAGGAGTATAAAAATTGGTTACTTGATGTGGCTGGTGTGCGTCCTGGTGGAGCGGAGACTCCCGGTGCACCCAGCGCTGTTTGCTTACCTCTATTCTCTTAATAAATCCTATTTTCTTATTTAAACCTATTCTGAAGACTGAGCCATTTTTAACAACCCTGACAATGAACGTGACCCTAACCCTGACCCTGACCCTGACAGTGAACCTGACCCTGATCCTGACTCTACCCCTGCCCCTTACCCTGACCTTAATCGTGACGCTGACCGTAACACTGACCGTGACCCTGACCCTAAGTCTGACCTTGACACTAACCCTGACCCTGACCCTTACCCTGACCCCTACCCTGAAAATGCCCTGACCCCTACCCTGACCCTGACCCTGACCCTGACTGTTACCCTAACCCTGAACCTGACCCTGACCCTGAACCTGACCCTGATCCTAACCCTATCCCTGACCCTGACCATTACCCTCACCCTGAACCTGACCTGACCCTGACCCTGACACTGACCCGGACCCTAACCCTGAACATGACCGTGACCCTGATTCTGACTCTGACCCTGACCGTGACCCTGACCCTGACCCTGAAACTGACAGTGACCCTAACCCTGCCCCTGACCCTAATCCTGCCCCTTACCCTGACCCTAACCGTGACCCTGACAATAACACTGACCCTGAAGCTGACCCTGACCCTGACATTTATCCTAACCCCGACCCTGACCCTGACCCTAAGTCTACACCGTGAACCTGACCCTGACTCTGACCCTGACCATGACCCTGACCCTGACCCTGACCCTAACACTGACCCTGAAGCTGACCCTGACCCTAAACCTGACCTGAACCTGACCCTGACCTTGACCTTGACCCTGACTTAACCCTGACACTGAATATCTCCCTGACCCTGACCCAAACCCTAACCCTGATCCTATCTTTGACCGTGACCCTAACCCTGACCCTGACCCTGACCCTAACTCTGAAACTGAACCTTACCCTGACCATGACACTGAACCTAATCCTGAACCTGATCAACACCCTGAACTTGACCTTGACCCTGACCCAGACCCTGACCCTGACCCTGACACTGACCTGACCCTGAACCTGACCTTGACCCTACAACTGAACTTGACCCTGACCCTGACCCTGACACTGACCCTGAATCCTGAACCTGACCCTGACCTTGACCCTAACCCTGACCCTATCCCTGACGGTGACCCTGACGGTGACCCTGACCCTGACCCTAACTCGGAACGTGACCCTGACCCTGACCCTTAGACTGAACTTAACCCTGACCCTGACCTACACCCTGAACTTGACCTTGACACTGACCGTGAACCTGACCCTCACCCTGACCCTGACCCTGACCATGACCTTGACCCTGACACTGACCCTGACCCTAACCCTGACCCTGAACTGGATCCTGACCCTAACCCTGACCCTGAACTGGATCCTGACCCTAACCCTGAACATGACCCTGACCCTGACACTAACCCTGACACTGACCCTGTCCCTGACCCTGACCCTGACCCTAAACCTCACCCTGACTCTAACCTTGACCCTGACCCTGAACCTGACCCTGACCCTGACCCTGACCGTGACCCTGACCCTGACATTGACCCTGACCCTGACATTAACCCTAACCCTGACACTGACCCTGATCATGAACCTGACCCTGACCTTAACCCTGACACTGACCGTGACCCTGATTCTGACCCTGACCCTGACCGTGACCCTAACCTGACCCTGACCCTGACAGTGAACCTGACCCTGATCCTGACTCTACCCCTGCCCCTTACCCTGACCTTAATCGTGACCCTGACCGTAACACTGACCGTGACCCTGACCCTGACCCTGACCTTGACCCTAACCCTGACACTGACCCTTACCCTGACGCCTACCCTGACAATGCCCTGACCCCTACACTGACCCTGACCCGGACTGTTACCCTAACCCTGAACCTGACCCTGACCCAGACCTTGACCCTGAACCTGAACCTGTCTTTGAACGTGAACCCGACCCTGACCGTGACCCTGACCCTAAGTCTGACCTTGACCCTGAACCTGAAGTTGATCCTGACACAGACCCTAACACTGACCCTGACCCTGTACCTGATCCTAAGTCTGACCGTGACCCTGAACCTGACCATGAACCTAACCCTGACCCTGACCTTGACCCTGACCCTAACAATGACCCTAAATCTGAACCTGACCCTGACCCTGACCCTGACACTGTCCCTAACCCAGACCCTGACCCTGACCCTGACACTGATTTTGACACTAACCCTGTCCCTGACCCTGACCCTGAACCTGACCCTAACCCTGACCCTGACCCTGAGTCTGACGCTGACCCTGACCCTGACACTGACCATGACCCTGACAATGCCCTGATTCCGATCCTGACCCTGACCCTGACTCTAACCATGACCCTGACCCTTACTTTGGCCGTGACCCTGGACCTGACTCTGACCCTACACCTGACCCTGACACTGACCCTGACCCTAAACCTGACCATAACCCTGACTTTGACCCTGACCCTGACCCTAACTCTGAACCTGATCCTGACCCTGACCCTGACCCTGACCCTGACCCTGAACGTGACCCTGACCCTAAATATGACCGTGAACTTGACCTTGACCCTGACCCTGAACCTAACACTGACCCTGACCTTGACCCTAACTCTGAACCTGATCCTGACCCTGACCCTTACCCTGACCCTTAACCTGACCCTGACACTGACACTGAGCCTGCCCCTAAGCGTGACCTTAACCTGACCCTCACTCTGACCCTGACCCTGACCCTGACCTACAACCTGAACCTGACACTGAACCTGACCTGGCCCTGACCCTGACCCTAACCCTGACCCTTGCCCTAACACTGACCCTGACCCTGACACTTACCCTGACCCTAAGTCTGACCCTGACCTTAACACTAAACCAGACCTGACCCTACCCCTTACCCTGACCCTGACACTGACCCTGAACATGACCTTGACACTAAGTCTGACTGAGACCCTGACCGTGACCCTGAACCTCAAACTGACCCTGACCTTGACCCTGACCCTGAACCTGACCCTGCCACTCGCCCTGACGCTGACTCTACCCCTGACACTGACCCTGACCCTCACTCTGACCCTAACCCTTGTCCTGACCCTGACCCTTACTCTGACCCTGACCCTGACCTTGAACCTGACCCTGACCTTAACCCTGACCCTGACCCTGTCCCTGATTCTAAGAAATACCGTGACCCTGACCCTAAACATCGCCCTGACACTGACCCTGACACTGACAGTGACCCTGACCCTAAATCTGACCGTGACCTTGACCTTGACCCTGACCCTGAACCTAACACTGACCCTGACCCTGAATCTGACCCTGAACCTAACCCTGAACCTGAACCTTACCCTGACCCTTAACCTGACCCTGAACCTGACACTGACCATGACCCTAACCCTGACCCTGACCCTGACACTGACCCTGCCCCTAAGCCTGACCTGACCCTGACCCTCACTCTGAACCTGACCCTGACCCTGAACTACAACCTGAACCTGACACTGAAACTGACCTGACCCTGACCCTGACCCTGACCTTGACCCTAACTTTGATCCTGACCCTGACCCTAAACCTGACCCTGACCTTGACTCTGACAGTGACCCTGAACCTGACCTTGACCCTGACCCTGATCATGACCATGACACTGACCCTGACCTTGACCCTTACACTAACACTGACCCTGGCCCTGACCCAAACCCTGATGCTGACCCTAACAATGACACTGACCCTGACCATAAACCTGACCTGACCCTGACCCTGACCCTGACCCTAAACCTAACCCTGACACTAACCTTGACCCTGACCCTGACCCTGACCCTGACCCAGACCCTGACCCTGAACCTGACATTAACCCTAACCCTGACACTGACACTGATCATGAACCTGACCCTGACCCTGACCCTGACCCTAACCCTGACATTGACCGTAACCCTGATTCTGACCCTGACCCTGACCCTGACCCTGACAGTGACCCTGACCCTGATCCTGACCCTGACCCAGACCTTGACACTGAACCTGACCCTGTCTTTGAACCTGAACCTGACCCTGACCGTGACCCTGACCCTAAGTCTGACCTTGACCCTGAACCTGACACTGACCCTGACCCTGACCCAAACCCTGACCCTAACCCTGACCATGACCCTGACCCTGACCTGAACCTGACCATGACCATAACACTGATACTGACCCTGAAGCTAACCCTACCCCTGACCCTGACCCTGATCGTGGCCCTAAACATGACATGACCCTGACCCTGACCCTGACAGTGACCCTGACCCTGATCCTGACCCTACCCCTGCCCCTTACCCTGACCTTAATCGTGACCCTGACCGTAACACTGACCGTGACCCTGACCCTGACCCTGACCCTGACCCCTACCCTGACAATGCCCTGACCCCTACCCTGACCCTGACCCAGACCCTGACCCTGACTGTTACCCTAACCTTGAACCTTACCCTGACCCAGACCTTGACCCTGAACCTGACCCTGTCTTTGAACCTGAACCCGACTCTGACTGTGACCCTGACCCTAAGTCTGACCTTGACCCTGAACCTGTCCCTGACCCTGACCCTGACCCAAACCCTGACCCTAACCCTGACCCTGACCCTGACTGTGACCCTGACCCTGAACCTAAATCTGAACCTGACCCTGACTCTGACACTGACCCTAACACTGACTTTGACCCGGACCCTGACACTGACCGTAAACGTGACCCTGACACGGATTTTGACACTAACCCTGACCATGACCCTGAACTTAACCCTGAGCCTAACCCTGAGCCTGACCCTGAGTCTGACGCTGACCCTGACCCTAACCCCGACCCTGACCCTGACAATGCCCTGATTCCGACCCTGACCCTGACCCTAATCCTGATGGTGACCCTGAATTCGGCCCTGACCCTGGCCCTGACCCTGACCCTACACCTCACACTGAACCTGACCCTGACCCTGACCCTAACCCTGACCCTAAATTTGACCGTGACCCTAACCCTGACCCTGACCCTGACCCTAACCCTGACCCTGACCCTGACCCTAACTCTGAACCTGACCCTGACCATGACACTGAACCTAAACCTGACCCTGACCTACACCCTGAACTTGACCTTGACCCTGACCCTGACCCTGACCGTGACCCTGATACTGACCCTGAACCTAACCGTACTCCTGACCCTGACCCTAACACTTACCCTGACCCTAAACCTGACCTGACCCTGACCCTAACCCTAAACATCACCCTGACTCTAACACTGACCCTGAACTTAAAATTCTGACTGTGACCCTGACCCTCAACACTGACCCTGACCCTGACCCTAACCCTAACCGTGACCCTGAACCTAAGTCTGACCGTGAACCTGACCCTGACCCTGACCTTGACCCTGACCCTGACCCTGACCCTGAACCTGACCCTGACACTGACACTGCCCCTAAACCTGGCCTGTCCCTGACCCTGACCCTGACCCTGATCCTTATCCTGATCGTTACCCTGAATTTGGCACTGACCCTGGCCCTGACCCTGACTCTACACCTGACCCAGAACCTGACACTGACCCTGACCCTAACCCTGACCCTGAACTTGACCCTGACCCTAACCCTGACACTGACCCTGTCCCTGACCCTGACACTAAACCAGACCCTCACCCTGACCCTGACCCTGACCCTGAACCTGATACTGACCCTGAACCTAAGTCTGACTGTGACCCTAACCCTTTCCCTAATTCTGACCGTGACCCTGATCATGACCTTGACCCTGACCCTGACCCTAACCCTGACCCTTACCCTAACACTGACCCTGACCCTGTCACTTACCCTGACCCTAAGTCTGACCCTGACCTTAACACTAAACCAGACCCTGACCCTACCCCTTTCCCTGAGCCTGACACTGACCCTGAACATGACCTTGACACTAAGTCTGACTGAGACCCTGACCGTGACCCTGAACCTCAAACTGACCCTGACCCTAACCCTGACCTTGACCCTGATCCTGACCGTGACCCTGAACCTCAAACTGACCCTGACCTTGACCCTGACCCTGAACCTGACCCTGCCACTCGCCCTGACGCTGACTCTACCCCTGACACTGACCCTGACCCTCACTCTGACCCTAACCCTTGTCCTGACCCTGACCCTTACTCTGACCCTGACCCTGACCTTGAACCTGACCCTGACCTTAACCCTGACCCTGACCCTGTCCCTGATTCTAAGAAATACCGTGACCCTGACCCTAAACATCGCCCTGACACTGACCCTGACACTGACAGTGACCCTGACCCTAAATCTGACCGTGACCTTGACCTTGACCCTGACCCTGAACCTAACACTGACCCTGACCCTGAATCTGACCCTGAACCTAACCCTGAACCTGAACCTTACCCTGACCCTTAACCTGACCCTGAACCTGACACTGACCATGACCCTAACCCTGACCCTGACCCTGACACTGACCCTGCCCCTAAGCCTGACCTGACCCTGACCCTCACTCTGAACCTGACCCTGACCCTGAACTACAACCTGAACCTGACACTGAAACTGACCTGACCCTGACCCTGACCCTGACCTTGACCCTAACTTTGATCCTGACCCTGACCCTAAACCTGACCCTGACCTTGACTCTGACAGTGACCCTGAACCTGACCTTGACCCTGACCCTGATCATGACCATGACACTGACCCTGACCTTGACCCTTACACTAACACTGACCCTGGCCCTGACCCAAACCCTGATGCTGACCCTAACAATGACACTGACCCTGACCATAAACCTGACCTGACCCTGACCCTGACCCTGACCCTAAACCTAACCCTGACACTAACCTTGACCCTGACCCTGACCCTGACCCTGACCCAGACCCTGACCCTGAACCTGACATTAACCCTAACCCTGACACTGACACTGATCATGAACCTGACCCTGACCCTGACCCTGACCCTAACCCTGACATTGACCGTAACCCTGATTCTGACCCTGACCCTGACCCTGACCCTGACAGTGACCCTGACCCTGATCCTGACCCTGACCCAGACCTTGACACTGAACCTGACCCTGTCTTTGAACCTGAACCTGACCCTGACCGTGACCCTGACCCTAAGTCTGACCTTGACCCTGAACCTGACACTGACCCTGACCCTGACCCAAACCCTGACCCTAACCCTGACCATGACCCTGACCCTGACCTGAACCTGACCATGACCATAACACTGATACTGACCCTGAAGCTAACCCTACCCCTGACCCTGACCCTGATCGTGGCCCTAAACATGACATGACCCTGACCCTGACCCTGACAGTGACCCTGACCCTGATCCTGACCCTACCCCTGCCCCTTACCCTGACCTTAATCGTGACCCTGACCGTAACACTGACCGTGACCCTGACCCTGACCCTGACCCTGACCCCTACCCTGACAATGCCCTGACCCCTACCCTGACCCTGACCCAGACCCTGACCCTGACTGTTACCCTAACCTTGAACCTTACCCTGACCCAGACCTTGACCCTGAACCTGACCCTGTCTTTGAACCTGAACCCGACTCTGACTGTGACCCTGACCCTAAGTCTGACCTTGACCCTGAACCTGTCCCTGACCCTGACCCTGACCCAAACCCTGACCCTAACCCTGACCCTGACCCTGACTGTGACCCTGACCCTGAACCTAAATCTGAACCTGACCCTGACTCTGACACTGACCCTAACACTGACTTTGACCCGGACCCTGACACTGACCGTAAACGTGACCCTGACACGGATTTTGACACTAACCCTGACCATGACCCTGAACTTAACCCTGAGCCTAACCCTGAGCCTGACCCTGAGTCTGACGCTGACCCTGACCCTAACCCCGACCCTGACCCTGACAATGCCCTGATTCCGACCCTGACCCTGACCCTAATCCTGATGGTGACCCTGAATTCGGCCCTGACCCTGGCCCTGACCCTGACCCTACACCTCACACTGAACCTGACCCTGACCCTGACCCTAACCCTGACCCTAAATTTGACCGTGACCCTAACCCTGACCCTGACCCTGACCCTAACCCTGACCCTGACCCTGACCCTAACTCTGAACCTGACCCTGACCATGACACTGAACCTAAACCTGACCCTGACCTACACCCTGAACTTGACCTTGACCCTGACCCTGACCCTGACCGTGACCCTGATACTGACCCTGAACCTAACCGTACTCCTGACCCTGACCCTAACACTTACCCTGACCCTAAACCTGACCTGACCCTGACCCTAACCCTAAACATCACCCTGACTCTAACACTGACCCTGAACTTAAAATTCTGACTGTGACCCTGACCCTCAACACTGACCCTGACCCTGACCCTAACCCTAACCGTGACCCTGAACCTAAGTCTGACCGTGAACCTGACCCTGACCCTGACCTTGACCCTGACCCTGACCCTGACCCTGAACCTGACCCTGACACTGACACTGCCCCTAAACCTGGCCTGTCCCTGACCCTGACCCTGACCCTGATCCTTATCCTGATCGTTACCCTGAATTTGGCACTGACCCTGGCCCTGACCCTGACTCTACACCTGACCCAGAACCTGACACTGACCCTGACCCTAACCCTGACCCTGAACTTGACCCTGACCCTAACCCTGACACTGACCCTGTCCCTGACCCTGACACTAAACCAGACCCTCACCCTGACCCTGACCCTGAACCTGATACTGACCCTGAACCTAAGTCTGACTGTGACCCTAACCCTTTCCCTAATTCTGACCGTGACCCTGATCATGACCTTGACCCTGACCCTGACCCTAACCCTGACCCTTACCCTAACACTGACCCTGACCCTGTCACTTACCCTGACCCTAAGTCTGACCCTGACCTTAACACTAAACCAGACCCTGACCCTACCCCTTTCCCTGAGCCTGACACTGACCCTGAACATGACCTTGACACTAAGTCTGACTGAGACCCTGACCGTGACCCTGAACCTCAAACTGACCCTGACCCTAACCCTGACCTTGACCCTGATCCTGACCGTGACCCTGAACCTCAAACTGACCCTGACCCTAACCCTGACCTTGACCCTGACCCTCACTCTGACCCTAACCCTTGTCCTGACCCTGACCCTGACTCTGACCCTGAATATAACCCTGACACTGACCCTGACCCTGACCCTGACCTTGAACCTGACCCTGACCTTAACCCTGACCCTGACCCTGTCCCTGATTCTAAGAAATACCGTGACCCTGACCCTGACCCTCACCCAGGCCTGACCCTGACCCTGACCTTGACCCTGACCCTGAACGTCACCCTGACCCTGACCCTGACACTTACACTGACCCTGACTGTTACGCTGATCCTGACCCTGATGCTGACCCTGAACTACACCCTGAACTTGACCATAACCGTGACCCTGACCCTGACTCTGACCCTGACCGGGACCCTGACCGTGACCCTGAAACTAACACTACCCCTGACACTGATTCTGACCCTGACCCTAAACCTGACCCTGACAGTGACCCTGACACTGACCGTGACCCTGACCGTGACCTTAACCCTGACCCTGACAGTGACCCTGACCCTGATCCTTACCCTACCCCTGCCCCTTACCCTGACCTTAATCGTGACCCTGACCGTAACACTGACCCTGACCCTGAACCTGACCTAAATTCTGAACCTGACCCTGACGCTGACCCTGAACCTAACCCTGATTCTGACCCTGACCCTGACCCTGACCCTGAAACTAACCCTGACCCTGACCCTGACTCTGACCCTGACCCTAAATCTGAACCTGACCCTGACACTGTCCCTAACCCTGACCCTGACCCTGACCCTGACCCTAAACGTAACCCTGACACTGATTTTGACACTAACCCTGTCCCTGACCTGACCCTGAACCTGACCCTAACCCTGACACTGACCCTGAGTCTGACGCTGACCCTGACCCTGACCCCGACCATGACCCTAAATCTGAACCTGACCCTGACACTGTCCCTAACCCTGACCCTGACCCTGACCCTGACCCTAAACGTAACCCTGACACTGATTTTGACACTAACCCTGTCCCTGACCCTGACCCTGAACCTGACCCTAACCCTGACACTGACCCTGAGTCTGACGCTGACCCTGACCCTGACCCTGACCCCGACCATGACCCTGACAATGCCCTGATTCCGACCCTGACCCTGACCCTGACGCTAAACGTGACCCTGACCCTTACTTTGGCCCTGAACCTGGCCCTGACCCTGACCCTACACCTGACCCTGACACTGACCCTGACCCTAAACCTGACCATAACCCTGACCGTGACACTGACCCTGACCCTGACCCTGACCCTAACTCTGAACCTGATCCTGACCCTGACCCTGACCCTGACCCTGACCCTGACCCTGATACTGACCCTGAACCTAACACTACCCCTGACCCTGACCCTGACCGTGACCCTGACCCTGACCCTGACCTTGACCCTAAACCTGACCTAACCTTGACCCCGGTCCTGACCCTGACCCTAAACCTCACCCTGACACTAACCTTGACCCTGACCCAAAATTCTGACCGTGACCCTGACCCTGACCCTGAACGTGAACCTGACCCTAAATCTGACCGTGACCTTGACCTTGACCCTGACCCTGAACCTAACACTGACCCTGACCCTGACCCTGAATCTGACCCTGAACATAACCCTAACCCTGACCCTTACCCTGACCCTTAACCTGACCCTGAACCTGACACTGACCATGACCCTAACCCTGATGCTGACCCTAACAATGACACTGACCCTGACCATAAACCTGACCAGACCCTGACCCTGACACTGACCGCGACCCTGAAATTTACTCTGACAGTGAAACCTGACCCTGAACCTGATCCTGACACTAACCCTGACCCTGACCCTGACCCTGACGCTGAATTTTATAATGATCGTGACCCTGATACTGACCCTGAACTTGACCCTAAACCTGACCCTGTCCCTGACCCTGACCCTGACCCTAACACTGACACTGACCCTGACCCTGACCCTGAACCTGACCCTGAACCTACACCTGACCCTGACCCTAAACCTCACCCTGACTCTAACCTTGACCCTGACCCTGACCCTGACCCTGACCCTAAACCTGACCCTGACCCTGACCCTGACCGTGACACTGAACCTGACACTAAGTCTGACCGTGACCCTGACCATTACCCTCACCCTGAATCTGACCTGACCCTGACCCTGACACTGATCCGGACCCTAACCCTGAACCTACCCCTGACCCTTACCCTGACACTGAACCTGACCTTGACCCTGACCCTGACCATGACCCTGACCCTGAACCTACCCCTGACCCTGACCCTGACCCTGACTCTCACCATGATCCTAAGCCTTACCTGCCCATAACACTGACACTGACCCTAAGTGTGACCGTGACCCAGACCCTGACCTGACCGTGACCCTGACCCTGACCGTGACCCTGACCTTGACCATGACACTGACCTTTACTCTAACCCTGACCCTGACTCTTATCCTGATCCTGACCCTGACCATGACCTTGACCCTGACCCTGACTTTGACCATGACCTTGGCCCTGACCCTGACAGTGCCCTCACTCCGACCCTGACCCTAAGTCTCACCGCGACCCTGACCGTGACCCTGACCCTCAAACTGACCCTGACCCTGACCCTGACTCTTACCTTGATACTGTCCCTGACCCTACCCCTGACCCTACCCTGACCCTGACCCTGACTCTGACCCTGACCCTGACCCTGACCCTGACCCTGATCCTAGTCCTGACTCTGACTCTGACCCAGACCCAGACCCTGACCCTGACACTGACTCTGACCCTGAACCTGACCTTGACCCTACAACTGAACTTGACCCTGACCCTGACACTGACCCTGACCCTGACCCTAAACCTGACCCTGACCCTGACCCTGACCGTGACACTGAACCTGACCCTAAGTCTGACCGCGACCCTGACCGTGACCCTGACCCTCACACTGACCCTGACCCTGACTCTTACCTTGATCCTGTCCCTGACCCTACCCCTGACCTACCCTGACCCTTAACATGACTCTGACCCTAAACCTGACCCTGACCCTGACCCTGACTCTTACCCTAACCATGACCCTGACCCTGACCCGGACCCTAACCTTAACACTGATCCTAGCCCTGACTCTGACTCTGACCCTGACCCAGACCCTGACCCTGACCGTGACAGTAACCCTGACCCTGAACCTATCCCTGAAACTTACCCTGACCCTGACCCTGACCCTGACCATGATCCTGACCTTGACACTGACCATGACCCTGACCCTGACCTTGAACCTTACCCTGAACCTGAACCTTACACTCAACTTCACCTTGACCTTGACCCTGACCTTGAACTTGACCTTGACCTTCACCCTGACCTTGATTCTGAACCTGACCCTAAGTCTGATTGTAACCCTTACCCTGAACCTGACTCTGACCTTGACACTGACCCTTACACTGACCGTGACTCTGACCCTGACCCTGACTCTGACCCTGACCCTGACATTGACCATTACTCTGACCCTAAGTATGAATTTGACCCTGACTCTGACCCTGTCCCTGACCCTGACCCTAACCCTGACCCTGACCATGAACCTAACCCTGACCTTGACCATGACCCAGATTCTGAACCTGTCCCTGAGCCTGACACTGAACCTGAACCGGACACTGACCCTGAACCTGACCCTGACTTTGACCTTGAACTTGACCTTGACTCTGACCTTGACCTTGACATTGACACTGACCCTGACCCTTACCCTGTTTCTGACCATAACCCTGACCCTGACCCTGACCCTGACCCTGACCCTGACCCTTTCCCTGACCCTGACCCCAGACCTGACCCTGACAATGCCCTGACTCCGACCCTGACCCTGACCCTGACCCTGAACCTAATCCTGATGGTGACCCTGAATTTGGCACTGACCCTGGCCCTGACCCTAACTCTACACCTGACCCTGAAACTGACCCTGACCCTGACCCTAACCCTGACCCTATCCCTGACGGTGACCCTGACCCTGACTCTGACCCTAACTCGGAACCTGACCCTGACCCTGACCCTTAGACTGAACTTAACCCTGATCCTGACCTACACCCTGAACTTGACCTTGACCCTGACAGTGAACCTGACCCTCACCCTCACCCTGACCCTGACCCTGACCTTGACCCTGACACTGACCCTGACCCTAAAACTGACCCTGAACTGGATCCTGACCCTAACCCTGAACATGACCCTGACACTGACCCTAACCCTGACACTGACCCTGTCCCTGACCCTGACCCTGACCCTGACCCTAAACCTCACCCTGACTCTAACCTTGACCCTGACCCTGACCCTGAACCTGACCCTGACCCTGACCCTGAACGTGACCCTGACCCTGACCTTGACCCTGACCCTGACATTAACCCTAACCCTGACACTGACCCTGATCATGAACCTGACCCTGACCCTGACCTTAACCCTGACCCTGACCCTGACAGTGAACCTGACCCTGATCCTGACTCTACCTCTGCACCTCACCCTGACCTTAATCGTGACGCTGACCGTAACACTGACCGTGACCCTAACCCTGACCCTGACCTTGACCCTAACCCTGACCCTGACCCTGACCCTGACCTCTACCCCGACAATGCCCTGACCCCTACGCTGACCCTGACCCTGACTGTTACCCTAACCCTGAACCTGACCCTGACCCAGACCTTGACCCTGAACCTGACCCTGTCTTTGAACGTGAACCCGACCCTGACCGTGACCCTGACCCTAAGTCTGACCTTGACCCTGACCCTGACCCTGACCCTGACCCTAACACTGACCCTGACCCTGATCCTGAACCTAACCCTATCCCCTGACCCTGACCATGACCCTAAACCTGACATGACCCTGACCCTAACCCTGACCCTGACCTTGACGCTGATGGTGACCCTGACACTGACCCTGATCCTAACCCTATCCCTGACCCTGACCATTACCCTCACCCTGAACCTGACCTGACCGTGACCCTGACACTGACCCGGACCCTAACCCTGAACCTGACCGTGACCCTGATTCTGACCCTGACCCTGACCGTGACCCTGACCCTGACCCTGAAACTGACAGTGAACCTGACCATGACCCTGACCCTACTCCTGCCCCTTACCCTGACCCTAACCGTGAGGCTGACCCTAACACTGACCCTGAAGCTGACCCTGACCCTGACATTTATCCTAACCCCAACCCGGACCCTGACCCTAAGTCTAAACCGTGAACCTGACCCTGACTCTGACCCTGACCATGACCCTGACCCTGACCCTGACCCTAACACTGACCCTGAAGCTGACCCTGACCCTGACATTTATCCTAACCCCAACCCTGACCCTGACCCTAAGTCTAAACCGTGAACCTGACCCTGACTCTGACCCTGACCATGACCCTGACCCTGACCCTGACCCTAACACTGACCCTGAAGCTGACCCTGACCCTGACATTTATCCTAACCCCGACCCTGACCCTGACCCTAAGTCTACACCGTGAACCTGACCCTGACTCTGACCCTGACCATGACACTGACCCTGAACTTGACCCTGACCATGACCCTGACCCTGACCCTAAACCTGACCTGAACCTGACCCTGACCTTGACCTTGACCCTGACTTAACCCTGACACTGAATATCTCCCTGACCCTGACCCAAACCCTAACCCTGATCCTATCTTTGACCGTGACCCTAACCCTGACACTGACCCTGACCCTAACTCTGAAACTGAACCTTACCCTGACCATGACACTGAACCTAATCCTGAACCTGACCAACACCCTGAACTTGACCTTGACCCTGACCCAGACCCTGACTCTGACCCTAACACTGACCCTGACCCTGAACCTAACCCTATCCCCTGACCCTGACCCTGACCATGACCCTAAACCTGACATGATCGTGATCCTGACCCTGACCCTGACCTTGACGCTGATGGTGACCCTGACCCTGACCCTGACCCTATCTCTGACGGTGACCCTGACCCTGACCCTGACCCTGACCCTAACTCGGAACGTGACCCTGACCCTGACCCTTAGACTGAACTTAACCCTGACCCTGACCTACACCCTGAACTTGACCTTGACACTGACCGTGAACCTGACCCTCACCCTGACCCTGACCCTGACCATGACTTTGACCCTGACACTGACCCTGACCCTAACCCTGACCCTGAACTGGATCCTGACCCTAACCCTGAACATGACCCTGACCCTGACACTAACCCTGACACTGACCCTGTCCGTGACCCTGACCCTGACCCTAAACCTCACCCTGACTCTAACCTTGACCCTGACCCTGAACCTGACCCTGACCCTGACCCTGACCATGACCCTGACCCTGAACCTACCCCTGACCCTGACCCTGACCCTGACTCTCACCATGATCCTAAGCCTTACCTGCCCATAACACTGACACTGACCCTAAGTGTGACCGTGACCCAGACCCTGACCTGACCGTGACCCTGACCCTGACCGTGACCCTGACCTTGACCATGACACTGACCTTTACTCTAACCCTGACCCTGACTCTTATCCTGATCCTGACCCTGACCATGACCTTGACCCTGACCCTGACTTTGACCATGACCTTGGCCCTGACCCTGACAGTGCCCTCACTCCGACCCTGACCCTAAGTCTCACCGCGACCCTGACCGTGACCCTGACCCTCAAACTGACCCTGACCCTGACCCTGACTCTTACCTTGATACTGTCCCTGACCCTACCCCTGACCCTACCCTGACCCTGACCCTGACTCTGACCCTGACCCTGACCCTGACCCTGACCCTGATCCTAGTCCTGACTCTGACTCTGACCCAGACCCAGACCCTGACCCTGACACTGACTCTGACCCTGAACCTGACCTTGACCCTACAACTGAACTTGACCCTGACCCTGACCCTGACACTGACCCTGACCCTGACCCTAAACCTGACCCTGACCCTGACCCTGACCGTGACACTGAACCTGACCCTAAGTCTGACCGCGACCCTGACCGTGACCCTGACCCTCACACTGACCCTGACCCTGACTCTTACCTTGATCCTGTCCCTGACCCTACCCCTGACCTACCCTGACCCTTAACATGACTCTGACCCTAAACCTGACCCTGACCCTGACCCTGACTCTTACCCTAACCATGACCCTGACCCTGACCCGGACCCTAACCTTAACACTGATCCAAGCCCTGACTCTGACTCTGACCCTGACCCAGACCCTGACCCTGACCGTGACAGTAACCCTGACCCTGAACCTATCCCTGAAACTTACCCTGACCCTGACCCTGACCCTGACTCTTACCCTAACCATGACCCTGACCCTGACCCGGACCCTAACCTTAACACTGATCCTAGCCCTGACTCTGACTCTGACCCTGACCCAGACCCTGACCCTGACCGTGACAGTAACCCTGACCCTGAACCTATCCCTGAAACTTACCCTGACCCTGACCCTGACCCTGACCATGATCCTGACCTTGACACTGACCATGACCCTGACCCTGACCTTGAACCTTACCCTGAACCTGAACCTTACACTCAACTTCACCTTGACCTTGACCCTGACCTTGAACTTGACCTTGACCTTCACCCTGACCTTGATTCTGAACCTGACCCTAAGTCTGATTGTAACCCTTACACTGAACCTGACTCTGACCTTGACACTGACCCTTACACTGACCGTGACCCTGACCCTGACCCTGACTCTGACCCTGACCCTGACATTGACCATTACCCTGACCCTAAGTATGAATTTGACCCTGACTGTGACCCTGTCCCTGACCCTGACCCTAACCCTGACCCTGACCATGAACCTAACCCTGACCTTGACCATGACCCAGATTCTGAACCTGTCCCTGAGCCTGACACTGAACCTGAACCAGACACTGACCCTGAACCTGACCCTGACTTTGACCTTGAACTTGACCTTGACTCTGACCTTGACCTTGACATTGACACTGACCCTGACCCTTACCCTGTTTCTGACCATAACCCTGACCCTGACCCTGACCCTTACCCTAACCCTGACCCTAGCCCTGACTCTGACTCTGACCCTGACCCAGACCCTGACCCTGACCCTGACATTGACACTGACCCTGACCCTTACCCTGTTTCTGACCATAACCCTGACCCTGACCCTGACCCTTACCCTAACCCTGACCCTAGCCCTGACTCTGACTCTGACCCTGACCCAGACCCTGACCCTGACCCTGACCCTGACCCTGACCCTGACCCTTTCCCTGACCCTGACCCCAGACCTGACCCTGACAATGCCCTGACTCCGACCCTGACCCTGACCCTGACCCTGAACCTAATCCTGATGGTGACCCTGAATTTGGCACTGACCCTGGCCCTGACCCTAACTCTACACCTGACCCTGAAACGGACCCTGACCCTGACCCTAACCCTGACCCTATCCCTGACGGTGACCCTGACCCTGACTCTGACCCTAACTCGGAACCTGACCCTGACCCTGACCCTTAGACTGAACTTAACCCTGATCCTGACCTACACCCTGAACTTGACCTTGACCCTGACAGTGAACCTGACCCTCACCCTCACCCTGACCCTGACCCTGACCTTGACCCTGACACTGACCCTGACCCTAAAACTGACCCTGAACTGGATCCTGACCCTAACCCTGAACATGACCCTGACACTGACCCTAACCCTGACACTGACCCTGTCCCTGACCCTGACCCTGACCCTGACCCTAAACCTCACCCTGACTCTAACCTTGACCCTGACCCTGACCCTGAACCTGACCCTGACCCTGACCCTGAACGTGACCCTGACCCTGACCTTGACCCTGACCCTGACATTAACCCTAACCCTGACACTGTCCCTAACCCTGACCCTGACCCTGACCCTGACCCTGACCATGACATTGACCCTGACACTGACCCTGACCCTAACCCTGACCCTGAACTGGATCCTGACCCTAACCCTGAACATGACCCTGACCCTGACCCTAACCCTGACACTGACCCTGTCCCTGACCCTGACCCTGACCCTAAACCTCACCCTGACTCTAACCTTGACCCTGACCCTGAACCTGACCCTGACCCTGACCCTGAACGTGACCCTGACCCTGACCTTGAGCCTGACCCTGACATTAACCCTAACCCTGACACTGACCCTGATCATGAACCTGACCCTGACCCTGACCTTAACCCTGACACTGACCGTGACCCTGATTCTGACCCTGACCCTGACCGTGACCCTAACCTGACCCTGACCCTGACAGTGAACCTGACCCTGATCCTGACTCTAACCCTGCCCCTTACCCTGACCTTAATCGTGACCCTGACCGTAACACTGACCGTGACCATGACCCTGACCCTGACCTTGACCCTAACCCTGACCCTGACCCTTACCCTGACGCCTACCCTGACAATGCCCTGACCCCTACCCTGAACCTGACCCTGACCCAGACCTTGACCCTGAACCTGACCCTGTCTTTGAACGTGAACCCGACCCTGACCGTGACCCTGACCCTAAGTCTGACCTTGACCCTGACCCTGACCCTGACCCTGACCCTTACCCTGACCCTAACACTGACCCTGACCCTGAACCTAACCCTATCCCCTGACCCTGACCCTGACCATGACCTTGACGCTGATGGTGACCCTGACCCTGACCCTGATCCTAACCCTATCCCTGACCCTGACCATTACCCTCACCCTGAACCTGACCTGACCCTGACTCTGACCCTGACCCGGACCCTAACCCTGAACCTGACCGTGACCCTGATTCTGACCCTGACCCTGCCCCTGACCCTACTCCTGCCCCTTACCCTGACCCTAACCGTGACCCTGACCCTAACACTGACCCTGAAGCTGACCCTGACCCTGACATTTATCCTAACCCCGACCCTGACCCTGACCCTAAGTCTACACCGTGACCCTGACCCTGACTCTGACCCTGACCATGACCCTGACCCTGACGCTGACCTTGACCCATACCCTGACCCTAACTCGGAACCTGACCCTGACCCTGACCCTTAGACTGAACTTAACCCTGACCCTGACCTACACCCTGAACTTGACCTTGACCCCGACCGTGAACCTGACCCTCACCCTGACCCTGACCCTGACCTTGACCCTGACACTGACCCTGACCCTAACCTTGACCCTGAACTGGATCCTGACCCTAACCCTGAAACTGACCCTGTCCCTGACCCTGACCCTGACTCTAAACCTCACCCTGGCTCTAACCTTGACCCTGACCCTGACCCTGACCCTGACCCTGACCCTGACCCTGACCCTGACCGTGACCCTGACCCTGACCTTGACCCTGACCCTGACATTAACCCTAACCCTGACACTGACCCTGATCATGAACCTGACCCTGACCCTGACCTTAACCCTGACACTGACCGTGACCCTGACAGTGAACCTGACCCTGATCCTGACTCTAACCATGCCCCTTACCCTGACTTTAATCGTGACCCTGACCGTAACACTGACCGTAACCCTGACCCTGACCCTGACCCTGACCTTGACCCTAACCCTGACCCTGACGCTGACCCTGACCCTAACCCTGACCCTGACCCTGACCCTAAGTCTGACCGTGACCCTGACCCTGATCCTGACACTGACCCTAACACTGACCCTGACCCTGACCCTGATCCTGACACAGACCCTAACACTGACCCTGACCCTGTACCTGATCCTAAGTCTGAACG
This sequence comes from Clangula hyemalis, assembly GCA_963989345.1. Next base: position 2,251,152 of record OZ022456.1, on the reverse strand, counting down.
TGACCCTGAACCTGACCATGAACCTATCCCTGACCCTGACCTTGACTCTGACTCTAACCCTGACCCTAAATCTGAACCTGACCCTGACCCTGACACTGACCATAAACATGACCCTGACACTGATTTTGACACTATCCCTGTCCCTGACCCTGACCCTGACCCTGACCCTAACCCTGACCCTAAATTTGACCGTGACCCTAACCCTGACCCTGACCCTGACCCTAACTCTGAACCTGACCCTGACCATGACACTGAACCTAAACCTGACCCTGACCTACACCCTGAACTTGACCTTGACCCTGACCCTGACCCTGACCGTGACCCTGATACTGACCCTGAACCTAACCGTACTCCTGACCCTGACCCTAACACTTAGCCTGACCCTAAACCTGACCTGACCCTGACCCTAACCCTAAACATCACCCTGACTCTAACACTGACCCTGAACTTAAAATTCTGACTGTGACCCTGACCCTCAACCCTGACCCTGACCCTGACCCTAACCCTAACCGTGACCCTGAACCTAAGTCTGACCGTGAACCTGACCCTGACCCTGACCTTGACCCTGACCCTGAACCTGACCCTGACACTGACCCTGCCCCTAAACCTGACCTGTCCCTGACCCTGACCCTGACCCTGATCCTTATCCTGATCGTTACCCTGAATTTGGCACTGACCCTGGCCCTGACCCTGACTCTACACCTGACCCAGAACCTGACACTGACCCTGACCCTAACCCTGACCCTGAACTTGACCCTGACCCTAACCCTGACACTGACCCTGTCCCTGACCCTGACACTAAACCAGACCCTCACCCTGACCCTGACCCTGACCCTGACCCTGAACCTGATACTGACCCTGAACCTAAGTCTGACTGTGACCCTAACCCTTTCCCTAATTCTGATCGTGACCATGATCATGACCTTGACCCTGACCCTGACCCTAACCCTGACCCTTACCCTAACACTGACCCTGACCCTGTCACTTACCCTGACCCTAAGTCTGACCCTGACCTTAACACTAAACCAGACCCTGACCCTACCCCTTTCCCTGAGCCTGACACTGACCCTGAACATGACCTTGACACTAAGTCTGACTGAGACCCTGACCGTGACCCTGAACCTCAAACTGACCCTGACCCTAACCCTGACCTTGACCCTGATCCTGACCGTGACCCTGAACCTCAAACTGACCCTGACCCTAACCCTGACCTTGACCCTGACCCTCACTCTGACCCTAACCCTTGTCCTGACCCTGACCCTGACTGTGACCCTGAATATAAACCTGACCCTGACCCTGACCCTGACCCCGAACATAAACCTGACCTTGACCCTGAACCTGACCCTGAACTTAACCCTGAACCTGACCCTGACCCTGACCCTGACCTTGAACCTGACCCTGACCTTAACCCTGACCCTGACCCTGTCCCTGATTCTAAGAAATACCGTGACCCTGACCCTGACCCTCACCCAGGCCTGACCCTGACCCTGACCTTGACCCTGACCCTGAACATCACCCTGACCCTGACCCTGACACTTACACTGACCCTGACCGTTATGCTGATCCTGACCCTGATGCTGACCCTGAACTACACCCTGAACTTGACCATAACCGTGACCCTGACCCTGACTCTGACCCTGACCGGGACCCTGACCGTGACCCTGACACTGACCGGGACCCTGACCGTGACCTTAACCCTGACCCTGACAGTGACCCTGACCGTGACCTTAACCCTGACCCTGACAGTGACCCTGACCCTGATCCTTACCCTACCCCTGCCCCTTACCCTGACCTTAATCGTGACCCTGACCGTAACACTGACCATGACCCTGAACCTGACCTAAATTCTGAACCTGACCCTGACGCTGACCCTGAACCGAACCCTGATTCTGACCCTGACCCTGACCCTGACCCTGAAACTAACCCTGACCGTGACCCTGACTCTGACCCTGACCCTAAATCTGACCCTGACCCTGACCCTGACACTGTCCCTAACCCTGACCCTGACCCCGACAATGACCCTAAACGTAACCCTGACACTGATTTTGACACTAACCCTGTCCCTGACCCTGACCCCGACCATGACCCTGACAATGCGTGATTCCGACCCTGACCCTGACCCTGACGCTAAACGTGACCCTGACCCTTACTTTGGCCCTGAACCTGGCCCTGACCCTGACCCTACACCTGACCCTGACACTGACCCTGACCCTAACTCTGAACCTGATCCTGACCCTGACCCTGACCCTGACCCTGACCGTGACCCTGATACTGACCCTGAACCTAACACTACCCCTGACCCTGACCCTGACCGTGACCCTGACCCTGACCCTGACCTTGACCCTAAACCTGACCTAACCTTGACCCCGGTCCTGACCCTGACCCTAAAACTCACCCTGACACTAACCTTGACCCTGACCCAAAATTCTGACCGTGACCCTGACCCTGACCCTGAACGTGAACCTGACCCTAAATCTGACCGTGACCTTGACCTTGACCCTGACCCTGAACCTAACACTGACCCTGACCCTGACCCTGAATCTGACCCTGAACCTAACCCTAACCCTGACCCTTACCCTGACCCTTAACCTGACCCTGAACCTGACACTGACCATGACCCTAACCCTGACCCTGACACTGACCCTGCCCCTAAGCCTGACCTGACCCTGACCCTCACTCTGACCCTGACCCTGACCCTGACCTACAACCTGAACCTGACACTGAACCTGACCTGACCCTGACCCTGACCCTGACTCTGACACTGACCCTGAACCTGACCATATGTCTGACCGTGACCCTGACCGTGAACCTGACCCTCGCCCTGACCTTGAACCTGACCTTGACCCTGACCCTGATCATGACCCTGACACTGACCCTGACCTTGACCCTTACACTAACACTGACCCTGAGCCTGACACAAACCCTGATGCTGACCCTAACAATGACACTGACCCTGACCATAAACCTGACCAGACCCTGACCCTGACACTGACCGCGACCCTGAAATTTACTCTGACACTGACCCTGACCCTGAACCTGATCCTGACACTAACCCTGACCCTGACCCTGACCCTGACGCTGAATTTTATAATGATCGTGACCCTGACCCTGACCCTGAACTTCACCCTAAACCTGACCCTGTCCCTGACCCTGACCCTGACCCTGACCCTGACCCTGTCCATGAACCTAACCCAGAACCTGACCCTGACCATGACCCTGCACCTGACCCGGAATTTGAACCTGAACTTGACCCTGACCCTGACCCTGATCCTGACCCTGACCCTAACACTGACACTGACACTGACCCTGACCCTGACCCTGAACCTGATCCTACACCTGACCCTGACCCTAAACCTCACCCTGACTCTAACCTTGACCCTGACCCTGACCCTGAACCTGACCCTGACCGTGACCCTGACCCTCACACTGACCCTGAACCTGACCCTGACTCTTACCTTGATACTGTCCCTGACCCTACCCCTGACCCTACCCTGACCCTTACCCTGACCCTGACCCTAAACCTGACCCTGACCCTGACCCTGACTCTTACCCTAACCCTGACCCTGACCCTGACCCTGACCCTAGCCCTGACTCTGACTCTGACCCTGACCCAGACCCTGACCCTGACCCTGACACTGACCCTGGCCCTGAACCTGACCTTGACCCTACAACTGAACTTGACCCTGACCCTGACCCTGACACTGACCCTGACCCTGAAACTGACCCTGACCCTGACCCTGACCCTGTCCCTGACCCAGACCCCGAACCTGACCCTGACAATGCCCTGACTCCGACCCTGACCCTGACCCTGACCCTGACCCTAATCCTGATCGTGACCCTGAATTTGGCACTGACCCTGGCCCTGACCCTAACTCTACACCTGACCCTGAACCTGACCCTGACCCTGACCCTAACCCTGACCCTATCCCTGACGGTGACCCTGACCCTGACCCTGACCCTGACCCTTAGACTGAACTTAACCCTGACCCTGACCTACACCCTGAACTTGACCTTGACCCTGACCGTGAACCTGACCCTCACCCTGACCCTGACCCTGACCCTGACCTTGACCCTGACACTGACCCTGTCCCTGACCCTGACCCTGACACTAAACCTCACCCTGACTCAAACCTTGACCCTGACCCTGACCCTGAACCTGACCCTGAACCTGACCCTGACCCTGAACGTGACCCTGAGCCTGACCTTGACCCTGACCCTGACATTAACCCTAACCCTGACACTGACCCTGACCCTGAACCTAACCCTATCCCCTGACCCTGACCCTGACCATGACCCTAAACCTGACATGACCCTGACCCTGACCCTGACCCTGACCTTGACGCTGATGGTGACCCTGACCCTGCCCCTGACCCTACTCCTGCCCCTTACCCTGACCCTAACCGTGACCCTGACCCTAACACTGACTCTGAAGCTGACCCTGACCCTGACATTTATCCTAACCCTGACCCTGACCCTGACCCTAAGTCTACACCGTGAACCTGACCCTGACCCTGACCCTGACCCTGACCTTGACCCTGACCATGACCCTGACCCTGAAACTAAACCTGACCTGAACCTGACACTGAACTTGACCTTGACCCTGACTTAACCCTGACACTGAATATCTCCCTGACCCTGACCCTAACCCTGATCCTATCTTTGACCGTGACTCTAACCCTGACCCTGACCCTGACCCTAACTCTGAAACTGAACCTTACCCTGACCATGACACTGAACCTAACCCTGACCCTGACTAACACCCTGAAATTGACCTTGACCCTGACCGTGACCCTGACCCTGAACCTGACCTTGACCCTACAACTGAACTTGACCCTGACCCTGACCCTGAAGCTGACCCTGACCCTGAAGCTGACCCTGATCCTGACATTTATCCTAACCCTGACCCTGACCCTGACCCTAAGTCTACACCGTGAACATGACCCTGACTCTGACGCTGACCATGACCCTGACCCTGACCCTGACCTTGACCCTGACCATGACCCTGACCCTGACCCTAACTCTACACCTGACCCTGAACCTGACCCTGACCCTGACCCTAACCCTGACCCTATCCCTGACGGTGACCCTGACCCTGACCCTGACCCTGACCCTTAGACTGAACTTAACCCTGACCCTGACCTACACCCTGAACTTGACCTTGACCCTGACCGTGAACCTGACCCTCACCCTGACCCTGACCCTGACCCTGACTCCGACCCTGACCCTGACCCTGACCCTGACCCTAATCCTGATCGTGACCCTGAATTTGGCACTGACCCTGGCCCTGACCCTAACTCTACACCTGACCCTGAACCTGACCCTGACCCTGACCCTAACCCTGACCCTATCCCTGACGGTGACCCTGACCCTGACCCTGACCCTGACCCTTAGACTGAACTTAACCCTGACCCTGACCTACACCCTGAACTTGACCTTGACCCTGACCGTGAACCTGACCCTCACCCTGACCCTGACCCTGACCCTGACCTTGACCCTGACACTGACCCTGTCCCTGACCCTGACCCTGACACTAAACCTCACCCTGACTCAAACCTTGACCCTGACCCTGACCCTGAACCTGACCCTGAACCTGACCCTGACCCTGAACGTGACCCTGAGCCTGACCTTGACCCTGACCCTGACATTAACCCTAACCCTGACACTGACCCTGACCCTGAACCTAACCCTATCCCCTGACCCTGACCCTGACCATGACCCTAAACCTGACATGACCCTGACCCTGACCCTGACCCTGACCTTGACGCTGATGGTGACCCTGACCCTGCCCCTGACCCTACTCCTGCCCCTTACCCTGACCCTAACCGTGACCCTGACCCTAACACTGACTCTGAAGCTGACCCTGACCCTGACATTTATCCTAACCCTGACCCTGACCCTGACCCTAAGTCTACACCGTGAACCTGACCCTGACCCTGACCCTGACCCTGACCTTGACCCTGACCATGACCCTGACCCTGAAACTAAACCTGACCTGAACCTGACACTGAACTTGACCTTGACCCTGACTTAACCCTGACACTGAATATCTCCCTGACCCTGACCCTAACCCTGATCCTATCTTTGACCGTGACTCTAACCCTGACCCTGACCCTGACCCTAACTCTGAAACTGAACCTTACCCTGACCATGACACTGAACCTAACCCTGACCCTGACTAACACCCTGAAATTGACCTTGACCCTGACCGTGACCCTGACCCTGAACCTGACCTTGACCCTACAACTGAACTTGACCCTGACCCTGACCCTGAAGCTGACCCTGACCCTGAAGCTGACCCTGATCCTGACATTTATCCTAACCCTGACCCTGACCCTGACCCTAAGTCTACACCGTGAACATGACCCTGACTCTGACGCTGACCATGACCCTGACCCTGACCCTGACCTTGACCCTGACCATGACCCTGACCCTGACCCTAAACCTGACCTGAACCTGACCCTGACCTTGACCTTGACCCTGACTTAACCCTGACACTGAATATCTCCCTGACCCTGACCCTAACCCTGATCCTATCTTTGACCGTGACCCTAACCCTGACCCTGACCCTGACCCTAACTCTGAAACTGAACCTTACCCTGACCATGACACTGAACCTACCCCTGACCCTGACCAACACCCTGAACTTGACCTTGACCCTGACACTGACCCTGACCCTGAACCTGACCTTGACCCTACAACTGAACTTGACCCTGACACTGACCCTGAACCTACCCCTGACCCTGACCCTGACCCTGACTCTCACCCTGATCCTAAGCCTTACCTGCCCATAACACTGACACTGACCCTAAGTGTGACCGTGACCCAGACCCTGACCTGACCGTGACCCTGACCCTGACCGTGACCCTGACCGTGACCCTGACATTGACCATGACACTGACCTTTACTCTAACCCTGACCCTGACTCTTATCCTGATCCTGACCCTGACCATGACCTAAACCCTGACCCTGACTTTGACCATGACCTTGACCCTGACCCTGACAATGCCCTGACTCCGACCCTGACCCTGACCCTAAGTCTGACCACGACCCTGACCGTGACCCTGACCCTCACACTGACCCTGAACCTGACCCTGACTCTTACCTTGATACTGTCCCTGACCCTACCCCTGACCCTACCCTGACCCTTACCATGACTCTGACCCTAAACCTGACCCTGACCCTGACCCTGACTCTTACCCTAACCCTGACCCTGACCCTGACCCTAGCCCTGACTCTGACTCTGACCCTGACCCAGACCCTGACCCTGACCCTGACACTGACCCTGGCCCTGAACCTGACCTTGACCCTACAACTGAACTTGACCCTGACCCTGAACCTGACATGACCCTGACCCTGACCCTGACCCTGACCTTGACGCTGATGGTGACCCTGACCCTGCCCCTGACCCTACTCCTGCCCCTTACCCTGACCCTAACCGTGACCCTGACCCTAACACTGACTCTGAAGCTGACCCTGACCCTGACATTTATCCTAACCCCGACCCTGACCCTGACCCTAAGTCTACACCGTGAACCTGACCCTGACCCTGACCCTGACCCTGACCTTGACCCTGACCATGACCCTGACCCTGAAACTAAACCTGACCTGAACCTGACACTGAACTTGACCTTGACCCTGACTTAACCCTGACACTGAATATCTCCCTGACCCTGACCCTAACCCTGATCCTATCTTTGACCGTGACCCTAACCCTGACCCTGACCCTGACCCTAACTCTGAAACTGAACCTTACCCTGACCATGACACTGAACCTAACCCTGACCCTGACTAACACCCTGAAATTGACCTTGACCCTGACCGTGACCCTGACCCTGAACCTGACCTTGACCCTACAACTGAACTTGACCCTGACCCTGACTCTTACCCTACCCCTGACCCTGACCCTGACCCTGACCCTAGCCCTGACTCTGACTCTGACCCTGACCCAGACCCTGACCCTGACCCTGACACTGACCCTGGCCCTGAACCTGACCTTGACCCTACAACTGAACTTGACCCTGACCCTGACCCTGACACTGACCCTGACCCTGAAACTGACCCTGACCCTGACCCTGACCCTGTCCCTGACCCAGACCCCGAACCTGACCCTGACAATGCCCTGACTCCGACCCTGACCCTGACCCTGACCCTGACCCTAATCCTGATCGTGACCCTGAATTTGGCACTGACCCTGGCCCTGACCCTAACTCTACACCTGACCCTGAACCTGACCCTGACCCTGACCCTAACCCTGACCCTATCCCTGACGGTGACCCTGACCCTGACCCTGACCCTGACCCTTAGACTGAACTTAACCCTGACCCTGACCTACACCCTGAACTTGACCTTGACCCTGACCGTGAACCTGACCCTCACCCTGACCCTGACCCTGACCCTGACCTTGACCCTGACACTGACCCTGTCCCTGACCCTGACCCTGACACTAAACCTCACCCTGACTCAAACCTTGACCCTGACACTGACCCTGAACCTGACCCTGAACCTGACCCTGACCCTGAACGTGACCCTGAGCCTGACCTTGACCCTGACCCTGACATTAACCCTAACCCTGACACTGACCCTGACCCTGAACCTAACCCTATCCCCTGACCCTGACCCTGACCATGACCCTAAACCTGACATGACCCTGACCCTGACCCTGACCCTGACCTTGACGCTGATGGTGACCCTGACCCTGCCCCTGACCCTACTCCTGCCCCTTACCCTGACCCTAACCGTGACCCTGACCCTAACACTGACTCTGAAGCTGACCCTGACCCTGACATTTATCCTAACCCCGACCCTGACCCTGACCCTAAGTCTACACCGTGAACCTGACCCTGACCCTGACCCTGACCCTGACCTTGACCCTGACCATGACCCTGACCCTGAAACTAAACCTGACCTGAACCTGACACTGAACTTGACCTTGACCCTGACTTAACCCTGACACTGAATATCTCCCTGACCCTGACCCTAACCCTGATCCTATCTTTGACCGTGACCCTAACCCTGACCCTGACCCTGACCCTAACTCTGAAACTGAACCTTACCCTGACCATGACACTGAACCTAACCCTGACCCTGACTAACACCCTGAAATTGACCTTGACCCTGACCGTGACCCTGACCCTGAACCTGACCTTGACCCTACAACTGAACTTGACCCTGACCCTGACCCTGACCCTGACACTGACCCTGACCCTGAAACTGACCCTGACCCTGACACTGAACCTGACCCTGACCCTGACCCAGACCCCAAACCTGACCCTGACAATGCCCTGACTCCGACCCTGACCCTGACCCTAATCCTGATCGTGACCCTGAATTTGGCACTGACCCTGCCCCTGACCCTAACTCTACACCTGAACCTGAAACTGACCCTGACCCTGACCCTGACCCTAACCCTGACACTGACCCAGTCCCTAACCCTGACCCTGACCCTGACACTAAACCTCACCCTGACTCTAACCTTGACCCTGACCCTGACCCTGAACCTGATCCTGACCCTGATCCTGAACGTGACCCTGAGCCTGACCTTGACCCTGACCCTGACATTAACCCTAACCCTGACACTGACCCTGAACCTAACCCTATCCCCTGACACTGACCCTGACCATGACCCTAAACCTGACATGACCCTGACCCTGACCCTGACCCTGACCTTGACGCTGATGGTGACCCTGACCCTGACTCTGACCCTAACCCTATCCCTGACCCTGAACATTACCCTCACCCTGAACCTGACCTGACCCTGACCCTGACCCTTACCCTAACCCTGAACCTGACTGTGACCCTGACGGTGAACCTGACCCTGACCCTGACCCTGAAGCTGACCCTGACCCTGAAGCTGACCCTGATCCTGACATTTATCCTAACCCTGACCCTGACCCTGACCCTAAGTCTACACCGTGAACATGACCCTGACTCTGACGCTGACCATGACCCTGACCCTGACCCTGACCTTGACCCTGACCATGACCCTGACCCTGACCCTAAACCTGACCTGAACCTGACCCTGACCTTGACCTTGACCCTGACTTAACCCTGACACTGAATATCTCCCTGACCCTGACCCTAACCCTGATCCTATCTTTGACCGTGACCCTAACCCTGACCCTGACCCTAACTCTGAAACTGAACCTTACCCTGACCATGACACTGAACCTACCCCTGACCCTGACCAACACCCTGAACTTGACCTTGACCCTGACACTGACCCTGACCCTGAACCTGACCTTGACCCTACAACTGAACTTGACCCTGACACTGACCCTGAACCTACCCCTGACCCTGACCCTGACCCTGACTCTCACCCTGATCCTAAGCCTTACCTGCCCATAACACTGACACTGACCCTAAGTGTGACCGTGACCCAGACCCTGACCTGACCGTGACCCTGACCCTGACCGTGACCCTGACCGTGACCCTGACATTGACCATGACACTGACCTTTACTCTAACCCTGACCCTGACTCTTATCCTGATCCTGACCCTGACCATGACCTAAACCCTGACCCTGACTTTGACCATGACCTTGACCCTGACCCTGACAATGCCCTGACTCCGACCCTGACCCTGACCCTAAGTCTGACCACGACCCTGACCGTGACCCTGACCCTCACACTGACCCTGAACCTGACCCTGACTCTTACCTTGATACTGTCCCTGACCCTACCCCTGACCCTACCCTGACCCTTACCATGACTCTGACCCTAAACCTGACCCTGACCCTGACCCTGACTCTTACCCTAACCCTGACCCTGACCCTGACCCTAGCCCTGACTCTGACTCTGACCCTGACCCAGACCCTGACCCTGACCCTGACACTGACCCTGGCCCTGAACCTGACCTTGACCCTACAACTGAACTTGACCCTGACCCTGAACCTGACATGACCCTGACCCTGACCCTGACCCTGACCTTGACGCTGATGGTGACCCTGACCCTGCCCCTGACCCTACTCCTGCCCCTTACCCTGACCCTAACCGTGACCCTGACCCTAACACTGACTCTGAAGCTGACCCTGACCCTGACATTTATCCTAACCCCGACCCTGACCCTGACCCTAAGTCTACACCGTGAACCTGACCCTGACCCTGACCCTGACCCTGACCCTGACCTTGACCCTGACCATGACCCTGACCCTGAAACTAAACCTGACCTGAACCTGACACTGAACTTGACCTTGACCCTGACTTAACCCTGACACTGAATATCTCCCTGACCCTGACCCTAACCCTGATCCTATCTTTGACCGTGACCCTAACCCTGACCCTGACCCAGACCCTAACTCTGAAACTGAACCTTACCCTGACCATGACACTGAACCTAACCCTGACCCTGACTAACACCCTGAAATTGACCTTGACCCTGACCGTGACCCTGACCCTGAACCTGACCTTGACCCTACAACTGAACTTGACCCTGACCCTGACCCTGACCCTGACACTGACCCTGACCCTGAAACTGACCCTGACCCTGACACTGAACCTGACCCTGACCCTGACCCAGACCCCAAACCTGACCCTGACAATGCCCTGACTCCGACCCTGACCCTGACCCTAATCCTGATCGTGACCCTGAATTTGGCACTGACCCTGCCCCTGACCCTAACTCTACACCTGAACCTGAAACTGACCCTGACCCTGACCCTGACCCTAACCCTGACACTGACCCAGTCCCTAACCCTGACCCTGACCCTGACACTAAACCTCACCCTGACTCTAACCTTGACCCTGACCCTGACCCTGAACCTGATCCTGACCCTGATCCTGAACGTGACCCTGAGCCTGACCTTGACCCTGACCCTGACATTAACCCTAACCCTGACACTGACCCTGAACCTAACCCTATCCCCTGACACTGACCCTGACCATGACCCTAAACCTGACATGACCCTGACCCTGACCCTGACCCTGACCTTGACGCTGATGGTGACCCTGACCCTGACTCTGACCCTAACCCTATCCCTGACCCTGAACATTACCCTCACCCTGAACCTGACCTGACCCTGACCCTGACCCTGACCCTTACCCTAACCCTGAACCTGACTGTGACCCTGACGGTGAACCTGACCCTGACCCTGACCCTGAAGCTGACCCTGACCCTGAAGCTGACCCTGATCCTGACATTTATCCTAACCCTGACCCTGACCCTGACCCTAAGTCTACACCGTGAACATGACCCTGACTCTGACGCTGACCATGACCCTGACCCTGACCCTGACCTTGACCCTGACCATGACCCTGACCCTGACCCTAAACCTGACCTGAACCTGACCCTGACCTTGACCTTGACCCTGACTTAACCCTGACACTGAATATCTCCCTGACCCTGACCCTAACCCTGATCCTATCTTTGACCGTGACCCTAACCCTGACCCTGACCCTGACCCTAACTCTGAAACTGAACCTTACCCTGACCATGACACTGAACCTACCCCTGACCCTGACCAACACCCTGAACTTGACCTTGACCCTGACACTGACCCTGACCCTGAACCTGACCTTGACCCTACAACTGAACTTGACCCTGACACTGACCCTGAACCTACCCCTGACCCTGACCCTGACCCTGACTCTCACCCTGATCCTAAGCCTTACCTGCCCATAACACTGACACTGACCCTAAGTGTGACCGTGACCCAGACCCTGACCTGACCCTGACCCTGACCCTGACCGTGACCCTGACCGTGACCCTGACATTGACCATGACACTGACCTTTACTCTAACCCTGACCCTGACTCTTATCCTGATCCTGACCCTGACCATGACCTTAACCCTGACCCTGACTTTGACCATGACCTTGACCCTGACCCTGACAATGCCCTGACTCCGACCCTGACCCTGACCCTAAGTCTGACCACGACCCTGACCGTGACCCTGACCCTCACACTGACCCTGAACCTGACCCTGACTCTTACCTTGATACTGTCCCTGACCCTACCCCTGACCCTACCCTGACCCTTACCATGACTCTGACCCTAAACCTGACCCTGACCCTGACCCTGACTCTTACCCTAACCCTGACCCTGACCCTGACCCTAGCCCTGACTCTGACTCTGACCCTGACCCAGACCCTGACCCTGACCCTGACACTGACCCTGGCCCTGAACCTGACCTTGACCCTACAACTGAACTTGACCCTGACCCTGACCCTGACAGTGACCCTGACCCTGAAACTGACCCTGACCCTGAAACTGACCCTGACCCTGTCCCTGACCCAGACCCCGAACCTGACCCTGACAATGCCCTGACTCCGACCCTGACCCTGACCCTGACCCTGACCCTAATCCTGATCGTGACCCTGAATTTGGCACTGACCCTGGCCCTGACCCTAACTCTACACCTGACCCTGAACCTGACCCTGACCCTGACCCTAACCCTGACCCTATCCCTGACGGTGACCCTGACCCTGACCCTGACCCTTACCCTAACTCGGAACCTGACCCTGACCCTGACCCTTAGACTGAACTTAACCCTGACCCTGACCTACACCCTGAACTTGACCTTGACCCTGACCGTGAACCTGACCCTCACCCTGACCTTGACCCTGAACCTGACCTTGACCCTACAACTGAACTTGACCCTGACCCTGACCCTGACCCTGACCCTGACCCTGACCCTATCCCTGATGGTGACCCTGACCCTGACCCTGACCCTGACCCTAACTCGGAACCTGACCCTGACCCTGACCATGACACTGAACCTAACCCTGACCCTGACCTACACGCTGAACTTGACCTTGACCCTGATCCTGACCCTGACCCTGACCGTGACCCTGATACTGACCCTGAACCTAACCCTACTCCTGACCCTGACCCTAACACTTACCCTGACGTTAAACCTGACCTGACCCTGACCCTAACCCGAAACATCACCCTGACTCTAACACTGACCCTGAACTTAAAATTCTGACTGTGAACCTGACCCTCAACCCTGGCCCTGACCCTGACCCTAACCCTAACCGTGACCCTGAACCTAAGTCTGACCGTGAACCTGACCCTGACCCTGACCTTGACCCTGACCCTGACCCTGACCCTGACCCTGACACTGACCCTGCCCCTAAACCTGACCTGTCCCTGACCCTGACCCTGGCCCTGACCCTGACTCTACACCTGACCCAGAACCTGACACTGACCCTGACCCTAACCCTGACCCTGAACTTGATCCTGACCCTAACCCTGAACATGACCCTGACCCTGACCCTAACCCTGACACTGACCCTGTCCCTGACCCTGACACTAAACCAGACCCTCAACCTGATCCTAAATCTGTCCTGACCCTGAACCTGATACTGACCCTGAACCTAAGTCTGACTGTGACCCTAACTCTTACCCTAATTCTGATCGTGACCCTGATCATGACCTTGACCCTGACCCTGACCCTAACCCTGACCCTTACCCTAACACTGACCCTGACCCTGTCACTTACCCTGACCCTAAGTCTGACCCTGACCTTAACACTAAACCAGACCCTGACCCTACCCCTTTCCCTGAGCCTGACACTGACCCTGAACATGACCTTGACACTAAGTCTGACTGAGACCCTGACCGTGACCCTGAACCTCAAACTGACCCTGACCCTAACCCTGACCTTGACCCTGATCCTGAATCTGACCCTGAACCTCAAACTGACCCTGACCCTAACCCTGACCTTGACCCTGACCCTCACTCTGACCCTAACCCTTGTCCTGACCCTGACCCTGACTCTGACCCTGAATATAAACCTGACCCTGACACTGACCCTGACCCTGAACATAAACCTGACCTTGACCCTGAACCTGACCCTGAACTTAACTCTGAACCTGACCCTGACCCTGACCCTGACCTTGAACCTGACCCTGACCTTAACCCAGACCCTGACCCTGTCCCTGATTCTAAGAAATACCGTGACCCTGACCCTGACCCTCACCCAGGCCTGACCCTGACCCTGACCTTGACCCTGACCCTGAACATCACCCTGACCCTGACCCTGACACTTACACTGACCCTGACCGTTATGCTGATCCTGACCCTGATGCTGACCCTGAACTACACCCTGAACTTGACCATAACCGTGACCCTGACCCTGACTCTGACCCTGACCGGGACCCTGACCGTGACCTTAACCCTGACCCTGACAGTGACCCTGACCGTGACCTTAACCCTGACCCTGACAGTGACCCTGACCCTGATCCTTACCCTACCCCTGCCCCTTACCCTGACCTTAATCGTGACCCTGACCGTAACACTGACCATGACCCTGAACCTGACCTAAATTCTGAACCTGACCCTGACGCTGACCCTGAACCTAACCCTGATTCTGACCCTGACCCTGACCCTGACCCTGAAACTAACCCTGACCGTGACCCTGACTCTGACCCTGACCCTAAATCTGACTCTGACCCTGACCCTGACACTGTCCCTAACCCTGACCCTGACCCCGACAATGACCCTAAACGTAACCCTGACACTGATTTTGACACTAACCCTGTCCCTGACCCTGACCCCGACCATGACCCTGACAATGCGTGATTCCGACCCTGACCCTGACCCTGACGCTAAACGTGACCCTGACCCTTACTTTGGCCCTGAACCTGGCCCTGACCCTGACCCTACACCTGACCCTGACACTGACCCTGACCCTAACTCTGAACCTGATCCTGACCCTGACCCTGACCCTGACCCTGACCGTGACCCTGATACTGACCCTGAACCTAACACTACCCCTGACCCTGACCCTGACCGTGACCCTGACCCTGACCCTGACCTTGACCCTAAACCTGACCTAACCTTGACCCCGGTCCTGACCCTGACCCTAAAACTCACCCTGACACTAACCTTGACCCTGACCCAAAATTCTGACCGTGACCCTGACCCTGACCCTGAACGTGAACCTGACCCTAAATCTGACCGTGACCTTGACCTTGACCCTGACCCTGAACCTAACACTGACCCTGACCCTGACCCTGAATCTGACCCTGAACCTAACCCTAACCCTGACCCTTACCCTGACCCTTAACCTGACCCTGAACCTGACACTGACCATGACCCTAACCCTGACCCTGACACTGACCCTGCCCCTAAGCCTGACCTGACCCTGACCCTCACTCTGACCCTGACCCTGACCCTGACCTACAACCTGAACCTGACACTGAACCTGACCTGACCCTGACCCTGACCCTGACTCTGACACTGACCCTGAACCTGACCATATGTCTGACCGTGACCCTGACCGTGAACCTGACCCTCGCCCTGACCTTGAACCTGACCTTGACCCTGACCCTGATCATGACCCTGACACTGACCCTGACCTTGACCCTTACACTAACACTGACCCTGAGCCTGACACAAACCCTGATGCTGACCCTAACAATGACACTGACCCTGACCATAAACCTGACCAGACCCTGACCCTGACACTGACCGCGACCCTGAAATTTACTCTGACACTGACCCTGACCCTGAACCTGATCCTGACACTAACCCTGACCCTGACCCTGACCCTGACGCTGAATTTTATAATGATCGTGACCCTGACCCTGACCCTGAACTTCACCCTAAACCTGACCCTGTCCCTGACCCTGACCCTGACCCTGACCCTGACCCTGTCCATGAACCTAACCCAGAACCTGACCCTGACCATGACCCTGCACCTGACCCGGAATTTGAACCTGAACTTGACCCTGACCCTGACCCTGATCCTGACCCTGACCCTAACACTGACACTGACACTGACCCTGACCCTGACCCTGAACCTGATCCTACACCTGACCCTGACCCTAAACCTCACCCTGACTCTAACCTTGACCCTGACCCTGACCCTGAACCTGACCCTGACCGTGACCCTGACCCTCACACTGACCCTGAACCTGACCCTGACTCTTACCTTGATACTGTCCCTGACCCTACCCCTGACCCTACCCTGACCCTTACCCTGACCCTGACCCTAAACCTGACCCTGACCCTGACCCTGACTCTTACCCTAACCCTGACCCTGACCCTGACCCTGACCCTAGCCCTGACTCTGACTCTGACCCTGACCCAGACCCTGACCCTGACCCTGACACTGACCCTGGCCCTGAACCTGACCTTGACCCTACAACTGAACTTGACCCTGACCCTGACCCTGACACTGACCCTGACCCTGAAACTGACCCTGACCCTGACCCTGACCCTGTCCCTGACCCAGACCCCGAACCTGACCCTGACAATGCCCTGACTCCGACCCTGACCCTGACCCTGACCCTGACCCTAATCCTGATCGTGACCCTGAATTTGGCACTGACCCTGGCCCTGACCCTAACTCTACACCTGACCCTGAACCTGACCCTGACCCTGACCCTAACCCTGACCCTATCCCTGACGGTGACCCTGACCCTGACCCTGACCCTGACCCTTAGACTGAACTTAACCCTGACCCTGACCTACACCCTGAACTTGACCTTGACCCTGACCGTGAACCTGACCCTCACCCTGACCCTGACCCTGACCCTGACCTTGACCCTGACACTGACCCTGTCCCTGACCCTGACCCTGACACTAAACCTCACCCTGACTCAAACCTTGACCCTGACCCTGACCCTGAACCTGACCCTGAACCTGACCCTGACCCTGAACGTGACCCTGAGCCTGACCTTGACCCTGACCCTGACATTAACCCTAACCCTGACACTGACCCTGACCCTGAACCTAACCCTATCCCCTGACCCTGACCCTGACCATGACCCTAAACCTGACATGACCCTGACCCTGACCCTGACCCTGACCTTGACGCTGATGGTGACCCTGACCCTGCCCCTGACCCTACTCCTGCCCCTTACCCTGACCCTAACCGTGACCCTGACCCTAACACTGACTCTGAAGCTGACCCTGACCCTGACATTTATCCTAACCCCGACCCTGACCCTGACCCTAAGTCTACACCGTGAACCTGACCCTGACCCTGACCCTGACCCTGACCCTGACCTTGACCCTGACCCTGAAACTAAACCTGACCTGAACCTGACACTGAACTTGACCTTGACCCTGACTTAACCCTGACACTGAATATCTCCCTGACCCTGACCCTAACCCTGATCCTATCTTTGACCGTGACCCTAACCCTGACCCTGACCCTGACCCTAACTCTGAAACTGAACCTTACCCTGACCATGACACTGAACCTAACCCTGACCCTGACTAACACCCTGAAATTGACCTTGACCCTGACCGTGACCCTGACCCTGAACCTGACCTTGACCCTACAACTGAACTTGACCCTGACCCTGACCCTGACCCTGACACTGACCCTGACCCTGAAACTGACCCTGACCCTGACACTGAACCTGACCCTGACCCTGACCCAGACCCCAAACCTGACCCTGACAATGCCCTGACTCCGACCCTGACCCTGACCCTAATCCTGATCGTGACCCTGAATTTGGCACTGACCCTGCCCCTGACCCTAACTCTACACCTGAACCTGAAACTGACCCTGACCCTGACCCTGACCCTAACCCTGACACTGACCCAGTCCCTAACCCTGACCCTGACCCTGACACTAAACCTCACCCTGACTCTAACCTTGACCCTGACCCTGACCCTGAACCTGATCCTGACCCTGATCCTGAACGTGACCCTGAGCCTGACCTTGACCCTGACCCTGACATTAACCCTAACCCTGACACTGACCCTGAACCTAACCCTATCCCCTGACACTGACCCTGACCATGACCCTAAACCTGACATGACCCTGACCCTGACCCTGACCCTGACCTTGACGCTGATGGTGACCCTGACCCTGACTCTGACCCTAACCCTATCCCTGACCCTGAACATTACCCTCACCCTGAACCTGACCTGACCCTGACCCTGACCCTTACCCTAACCCTGAACCTGACTGTGACCCTGACGGTGAACCTGACCCTGACCCTGACCCTGAAGCTGACCCTGACCCTGAAGCTGACCCTGATCCTGACATTTATCCTAACCCTGACCCTGACCCTGACCCTAAGTCTACACCGTGAACATGACCCTGACTCTGACGCTGACCATGACCCTGACCCTGACCCTGACCTTGACCCTGACCATGACCCTGACCCTGACCCTAAACCTGACCTGAACCTGACCCTGACCTTGACCTTGACCCTGACTTAACCCTGACACTGAATATCTCCCTGACCCTGACCCTAACCCTGATCCTATCTTTGACCGTGACCCTAACCCTGACCCTGACCCTGACCCTAACTCTGAAACTGAACCTTACCCTGACCATGACACTGAACCTACCCCTGACCCTGACCAACACCCTGAACTTGACCTTGACCCTGACACTGACCCTGACCCTGAACCTGACCTTGACCCTACAACTGAACTTGACCCTGACACTGACCCTGAACCTACCCCTGACCCTGACCCTGACCCTGACTCTCACCCTGATCCTAAGCCTTACCTGCCCATAACACTGACACTGACCCTAAGTGTGACCGTGACCCAGACCCTGACCTGACCCTGACCCTGACCCTGACCGTGACCCTGACCGTGACCCTGACATTGACCATGACACTGACCTTTACTCTAACCCTGACCCTGACTCTTATCCTGATCCTGACCCTGACCATGACCTAAACCCTGACCCTGACTTTGACCATGACCTTGACCCTGACCCTGACAATGCCCTGACTCCGACCCTGACCCTGACCCTAAGTCTGACCACGACCCTGACCGTGACCCTGACCCTCACACTGACCCTGAACCTGACCCTGACTCTTACCTTGATACTGTCCCTGACCCTACCCCTGACCCTACCCTGACCCTTACCATGACTCTGACCCTAAACCTGACCCTGACCCTGACCCTGACTCTTACCCTAACCCTGACCCTGACCCTGACCCTAGCCCTGACTCTGACTCTGACCCTGACCCAGACCCTGACCCTGACCCTGACACTGACCCTGGCCCTGAACCTGACCTTGACCCTACAACTGAACTTGACCCTGACCCTGAACCTGACATGACCCTGACCCTGACCCTGACCCTGACCTTGACGCTGATGGTGACCCTGACCCTGCCCCTGACCCTACTCCTGCCCCTTACCCTGACCCTAACCGTGACCCTGACCCTAACACTGACTCTGAAGCTGACCCTGACCCTGACATTTATCCTAACCCCGACCCTGACCCTGACCCTAAGTCTACACCGTGAACCTGACCCTGACCCTGACCCTGACCCTGACCTTGACCCTGACCATGACCCTGACCCTGAAACTAAACCTGACCTGAACCTGACACTGAACTTGACCTTGACCCTGACTTAACCCTGACACTGAATATCTCCCTGACCCTGACCCTAACCCTGATCCTATCTTTGACCGTGACCCTAACCCTGACCCTGACCCTGACCCTAACTCTGAAACTGAACCTTACCCTGACCATGACACTGAACCTAACCCTGACCCTGACTAACACCCTGAAATTGACCTTGACCCTGACCGTGACCCTGACCCTGAACCTGACCTTGACCCTACAACTGAACTTGACCCTGACCCTGACCCTGACCCTGACACTGACCCTGACCCTGAAACTGACCCTGACCCTGACACTGAACCTGACCCTGACCCTGACCCAGACCCCAAACCTGACCCTGACAATGCCCTGACTCCGACCCTGACCCTGACCCTAATCCTGATCGTGACCCTGAATTTGGCACTGACCCTGCCCCTGACCCTAACTCTACACCTGAACCTGAAACTGACCCTGACCCTGACCCTGACCCTAACCCTGACACTGACCCAGTCCCTAACCCTGACCCTGACCCTGACACTAAACCTCACCCTGACTCTAACCTTGACCCTGACCCTGACCCTGAACCTGATCCTGACCCTGATCCTGAACGTGACCCTGAGCCTGACCTTGACCCTGACCCTGACATTAACCCTAACCCTGACACTGACCCTGAACCTAACCCTATCCCCTGACACTGACCCTGACCATGACCCTAAACCTGACATGACCCTGACCCTGACCCTGACCCTGACCTTGACGCTGATGGTGACCCTGACCCTGACTCTGACCCTAACCCTATCCCTGACCCTGAACATTACCCTCACCCTGAACCTGACCTGACCCTGACCCTGACCCTGACCCTTACCCTAACCCTGAACCTGACTGTGACCCTGACGGTGAACCTGACCCTGACCCTGACCCTGAAGCTGACCCTGATCCTGACATTTATCCTAACCCTGACCCTGACCCTGACCCTAAGTCTACACCGTGAACATGACCCTGACTCTGACGCTGACCATGACCCTGACCCTGACCCTGACCTTGACCCTGACCATGACCCTGACCCTGACCCTAAACCTGACCTGAACCTGACCCTGACCTTGACCTTGACCCTGACTTAACCCTGACACTGAATATCTCCCTGACCCTGACCCTAACCCTGATCCTATCTTTGACCGTGACCCTAACCCTGACCCTGACCCTGACCCTAACTCTGAAACTGAACCTTACCCTGACCATGACACTGAACCTACCCCTGACCCTGACCAACACCCTGAACTTGACCTTGACCCTGACACTGACCCTGACCCTGAACCTGACCTTGACCCTACAACTGAACTTGACCCTGACACTGACCCTGAACCTACCCCTGACCCTGACCCTGACCCTGACTCTCACCCTGATCCTAAGCCTTACCTGCCCATAACACTGACACTGACCCTAAGTGTGACCGTGACCCAGACCCTGACCTGACCGTGACCCTGACCCTGACCGTGACCCTGACCGTGACCCTGACATTGACCATGACACTGACCTTTACTCTAACCCTGACCCTGACTCTTATCCTGATCCTGACCCTGACCATGACCTTGACCCTGACCCTGACTTTGACCATGACCTTGACCCTGACCCTGACAATGCCCTGACTCCGACCCTGACCCTGACCCTAAGTCTGACCACGACCCTGACCGTGACCCTGACCCTCACACTGACCCTGAACCTGACCCTGACTCTTACCTTGATACTGTCCCTGACCCTACCCCTGACCCTACCCTGACCCTTACCATGACTCTGACCCTAAACCTGACCCTGACCCTGACCCTGACTCTTACCCTAACCCTGACCCTGACCCTGACCCTAGCCCTGACTCTGACTCTGACCCTGACCCAGACCCTGACCCTGACCCTGACACTGACCCTGGCCCTGAACCTGACCTTGACCCTACAACTGAACTTGACCCTGACCCTGACCCTGACAGTGACCCTGACCCTGAAACTGACCCTGACCCTGAAACTGACCCTGACCCTGTCCCTGACCCAGACCCCGAACCTGACCCTGACAATGCCCTGACTCCGACCCTGACCCTGAGCCTGACCCTGACCCTAATCCTGATCGTGACCCTGAATTTGGCACTTACCCTGGCCCTGACCCTAACTCTACACCTGACCCTGAACCTGACCCTGACCCTGACCCTAACCCTGACCCTATCCCTGACGGTGACCCTGACCCTGACCCTGACCCTTACCCTAACTCGGAACCTGACCCTGACCCTGACCCTTAGACTGAACTTAACCCTGACCCTGACCTACACCCTGAACTTGACCTTGACCCTGACCGTGAACCTGACCCTCACCCTGACCTTGACCCTGAACCTGACCTTGACCCTACAACTGAACTTGACCCTGACCCTGAACCTGACCCTGACCCTGACCCTGACCCTATCCCTGATGGTGACCCTGACCCTGACCCTGACCCTGACCCTAACTCGGAACCTGACCCTGACCCTGACCATGACACTGAACCTAACCCTGACCCTGACCAACACCCTGAACTTGACCTTGACCCTGACACTGACCCTGACCCTGAACCTGACCTTGACCCTACAACTGAACTTGACCCTGACACTGACCCTGAACCTACCCCTGACCCTGACCCTGACCCTGACTCTCACCCTGATCCTAAGCCTTACCTGCCCATAACACTGACACTGACCCTAAGTGTGACCGTGACCCAGACCCTGACCTGACCGTGACCCTGACCCTGACCGTGACCCTGACCGTGACCCTGACATTGACCATGACACTGACCTTTACTCTAACCCTGACCCTGACTCTTATCCTGATCCTGACCCTGACCATGACCTTGACCCTGACCCTGACTTTGACCATGACCTTGACCCTGACCCTGACAATGCCCTGACTCCGACCCTGACCCTGACCCTAAGTCTGACCACGACCCTGACCGTGACCCTGACCCTCACACTGACCCTGAACCTGACCCTGACTCTTACCTTGATACTGTCCCTGACCCTACCCCTGACCCTACCCTGACCCTTACCATGACTCTGACCCTAAACCTGACC
The DNA here is from genome assembly GCA_963989345.1 of Clangula hyemalis. The sequence goes on along the minus strand of OZ022456.1, from coordinate 2,227,823 downwards.
CTGACCCTGACCCTGACTCTTACCCTAACCCTGACCCTGACCCTGACCCTAGCCCTGACTCTGACTCTGACCCTGACCCAGACCCTGACCCTGACCCTGACACTGACCCTGGCCCTGAACCTGACCTTGACCCTACAACTGAACTTGACCCTGACCCTGACCCTGACAGTGACCCTGACCCTGAAACTGACCCTGACCCTGAAACTGACCCTGACCCTGTCCCTGACCCAGACCCCGAACCTGACCCTGACAATGCCCTGACTCCGACCCTGACCCTGAGCCTGACCCTGACCCTAATCCTGATCGTGACCCTGAATTTGGCACTTACCCTGGCCCTGACCCTAACTCTACACCTGACCCTGAACCTGACCCTGACCCTGACCCTAACCCTGACCCTATCCCTGACGGTGACCCTGACCCTGACCCTGACCCTTACCCTAACTCGGAACCTGACCCTGACCCTGACCCTTAGACTGAACTTAACCCTGACCCTGACCTACACCCTGAACTTGACCTTGACCCTGACCGTGAACCTGACCCTCACCCTGACCTTGACCCTGAACCTGACCTTGACCCTACAACTGAACTTGACCCTGACCCTGACCCTGACCCTGACCCTGACCCTGACCCTATCCCTGATGGTGACCCTGACCCTGACCCTGACCCTGACCCTAACTCGGAACCTGACCCTGACCCTGACCATGACACTGAACCTAACCCTGACCCTGACCTACACGCTGAACTTGACCTTGACCCTGATCCTGACCCTGACCCTGACCGTGACCCTGATACTGACCCTGAACCTAACCCTACTCCTGACCCTGACCCTAACACTTACCCTGACGTTAAACCTGACCTGACCCTGACCCTAACCCGAAACATCACCCTGACTCTAACACTGACCCTGAACTTAAAATTCTGACTGTGAACCTGACCCTCAACCCTGGCCCTGACCCTGACCCTAACCCTAACCGTGACCCTGAACCTAAGTCTGACCGTGAACCTGACCCTGACCCTGACCTTGACCCTGACCCTGACCCTGACCCTGACCCTGACACTGACCCTGCCCCTAAACCTGACCTGTCCCTGACCCTGACCCTGGCCCTGACCCTGACTCTACACCTGACCCAGAACCTGACACTGACCCTGACCCTAACCCTGACCCTGAACTTGATCCTGACCCTAACCCTGAACATGACCCTGACCCTGACCCTAACCCTGACACTGACCCTGTCCCTGACCCTGACACTAAACCAGACCCTCAACCTGATCCTAAATCTGTCCTGACCCTGAACCTGATACTGACCCTGAACCTAAGTCTGACTGTGACCCTAACTCTTACCCTAATTCTGATCGTGACCCTGATCATGACCTTGACCCTGACCCTGACCCTAACCCTGACCCTTACCCTAACACTGACCCTGACCCTGTCACTTACCCTGACCCTAAGTCTGACCCTGACCTTAACACTAAACCAGACCTGACCCTACCCCTTACCCTGACCCTGACACTGACCCTGAACATGACCTTGACACTAAGTCTGACTGAGACCCTGACCGTGACCCTGAAACTCAAACTGACCCTGACCCTAACCCTGACCTTGACCCTGACACTGAACCTGACCCTGACCCTCGCCCTGACCCTGACCCTACCCCTGACACTGACCCTGACCCTCACTCTGACCCTAACCCTTGTCCTGACCCTGACCCTGACTCTGAACCTGACCCTGAATATAAACCTGACCCTGACCCTGACCCTGAACCTGAACATAAACCTGACCCTGACCCTGAACCTGACCCTGAACTTAACCCTGACCCTGACCCTGACCCTGACCTTGAACCTGACCCTGACCTTAACCCTGACCCTGACCCTGTCCCTGATTCTAAGAAATACCGTGACCCTGACACTGACCCTCACCCTGGCCTGACCCCGACCCTGACCTTGAACCTGACCCTGAACATCACCCTGACCCTGACCCTGAACTTGACCATGACCATGACCCAGACCCTGACCCTAAACGTGACCTGAACCTGACCCTGACCCTGACTTTGACCCTGACTTAAACCTGACACTGAATATCTCCCTGACCCTGACCCTGACCCTGACCCAAACCCTGACCCTAAACCTGACCGTGACCCTGACTCTGACCCTTACCCTGACCCTAAATCTGAACCTGACCCTGACTCTGAAACTGACCCTAACACTGACTTTGACCCGGACCCTGACACTGACCGTAAACGTGACCCTGACACTGATTTTGACACTAACCCTTACCATGACCCTGAACCTAAACTTGAGCCTAACCCTGAGCCTGACCCTGAGTCTGATGCTGACCCTGACCCTGACCCTGACCCTGACCCTGACCCCGACCCTGACCCTGACAATGCCCTGATTCTGACCCTGACCCTGACCCTGACCCTGATACTAATCCTGATGTTGACCCTGAATTTGGCCCCTACACCTCACACTGAACCTGACCCTGACCCTGACCGTAACCCTGACCCTAAATTTGACCGTGACCCAAACCCTGACCCTGACCCTGACCCTAACTCGGAACCTGACCCTGACCATGACACTGAACCTAACCCTGACACTGACCAACACCCTGAACTTAAACTTGACCCTGATCCTGACCCTGACCCTGACCGTGACACTGATACTGACCCTGAACATAAACCTACACCTGACCCTGACTCTAACACTGACCCTGACCTTAAAACTCTGACCGAGACCCTGACCCTGACCCTGTCTCTAACACTGACCCTGACCTTAAAACTCTGACCGAGACCCTGACCCTGACCCTGACCCTGACCCTTACCCTAACACTGACCCTGACCCTGTCACTTACCCTGACCCTAAGTCTGACCCTGCCCTTAACACTAAACCAGACCTGACCCTACCCCTTACCCTGACCCTGACCCTGACCCTGAACATGACCTTGACACTAAGACTGACTGAGACCCTGACCGTGACCCTGAACCTCAAACTGACCCTGACACTAACCCTGACCTTGACCCTAACCCTGACCCTGACCCTGACCGTGACCCTGACCCTGAACTTAATTCTGAACCTGACCCTGACGCTGACCCTGAACCTAACCCTGACCCTGACCCTGACTCTGACCCTGACCCTAAATCTGAACCTGACCCTGACCCTGACACTGTCCCTAACACTGACCCTGAACCTGACCCTGACCCTGAACCTGACACTAACCCTGACCGTGACCCTGAGTCTGACGCTGACCCTGACCCTGTCCCCGACCATGACCCTGACAATGCCCTGATTCCGACCCTGACCCTGACCCTGACGCTAAACGTGACCCTGACCCTTACTTTGGCCTTGACCCTGGCCCTGACCCTGACCCTACACCTGACCGTGACACTGACCCTGACCCTAAACCTGACCATAACCCTGACCGTGACACTGACCCTGACCCTGACCCTGAACCTAACTCTGAACCTGATCCTGACCGTGACCCTGACCCTGACCCTTACCGTGACCCTGATACTGACCCTGAACCTAACACTACCCCTGACCCTGACCCTGACCCTGAACCTGACCCTGACCCTGACCCTGACCCTGACCTGACCCTGTCCCTGACCCTAACACTCATACTGACCCTGAACCTAACCCTACCCCTGACCCTGGCCCTGACCGTGACCCTAAACATGACATGACCCTGACCCTGACCTTGACCCTGACCCAAACCCTGACACTGACGCTGACTCCAACCCTCAACCTGACACTAACCCTGACCCTGACCCAGACCCTTAACCTAATACTGAACCTGACCCTGACACTGACCCTGACCCTGACCCTGACCCTGACCCTGACCCTGAACCTTACCCTGACCCTGAACCCTAAACCTGACCCTGACCCTGACACTGACCCTTACACCGACCCTGACCTTAACCCTGAACCTAACCCTGACTGTGACCCTGACCCATACACTAAACCTGACCTGACACTGAGCCTGACCCTGACCTTGATCCTGACCCTAACGCTGACCCTGACCCTGACCCTGACCCTAAGCCTGACCCTACCCCTGACCCTGACCCTGACACTGACCCTGACTCTAAACCTGACGTGACCCTGAAACTGACCTTGACCCTGAACCTGACACTGACCCCGACCCTAACTCTGACCCCGACCCTGAACCTGACCCTGACCCAGACATTGACCCTAACCCTGACAATGACCCTGACCCTGACCCTGACACTGGCCTTGACCCTGACCCTACCCCTGATCCTGAACGTGACCCTGACCTTGATCACGACACTGACCCTGATACTGACCCTGACCCTGACGTTGACCCTGACACTGACCCTAACACAAACCCTGACACTGACTTGACCCCGACCCTGACCCTGACCTTAAACCTGACCCTGACCCTGTCCCGAACCCTAAGTCTGACCGTGACGCTGACCCTGACCCTGACCCTGAACCTGACCTTGACCCTGACACTGACCCTGACACTGACGTTGACACTGACCCTGACCCTAACCCTGACCCTGACGCTGACTCCAACCCTGACCCTGACCGAACCCTGACCCTGACCATGACCCAGACCGTGACACCAACCCTGACCCTGAACCTGACCCTGACCCTAAGTCTAACGGTGAACCTGACCCTGACATTGAATCTGAACCTGACCCTGACCCTGACCCTGACCCTGACCCTGACCCCGACCCTGACCCTGACCCTGACCCTGACCCTGAACCTAAACCTACCCCTGACTCTGACCCTGACCCTGACCCTAAACCTGACCCTTACTCTGACCCTGACCCTGACCCTGACCCTAAACTTGACCCTTACCCTGATCCTGAACCTGACCCTGACCCTGACCCTGACCCTGAACTTAACCCTGAACCTGACCTACACCCTGAACCTGACCCTGACCCTGACGCTGGCTCTAACGCTGAACCTACCCCTGACCCTGACCAATACCCTAAAGCTGACCTGACCCTGACCCTGACCCTGACCATGACACTGACACTCACCCTGACCTTGACCCTAAGTCTGACCGCGACCCTGAACGTGACCCTGACACTCACCCTGACCCTGACACTGACCCTGACCCAGACATTGACCCTAATCCTGACCCTGACCCTGACACTGACGCTGATCCTGGACTTGACCCTGACCCTACCCCTGACCCTGACCCTGACCCTGATCATGACCCTGACCCTGACCCGGACCCTGACCCTTACCGTGACCATGACACTGACGTGACCCAGACCCTGATACTGACCTTAAACTTGACCCTGATCCTGTCCCTGACCCTAAGCCTGACCTTGACTCTTACGCTGACCCTAACACTGACCCTGACCTTGACCCTGACACTGACCCTGACCCTGATCATGACCGTGACTCTGACACTGACCCTGACCATGACCATAACCCTGACCCTGACCCTGACCCTAAACATGACCTGACCCTGAAACTGACCCTGACACTGACCCTGACCCTGGACCTGACCCTGACCCTGATCTTGACGCTGACCCTGACCCTGACCCTGACCCTGACCTTAACCCTGAACCTGACCCTAACTCTGACCCTGACGCTGGCTCTAACGCTGAACCTACCCCTTACCCTGACCCTGACCAATACCCTAAAGATGACCTGACCCTGACCCTGACCCGGACCATGACAATGACCCTCACCCTAACCTTGACCCTAAGTCTGACCACGACCATGAACGTGACCCTGACACGCATCCTGACCATGACAATGACCTTGACCCTGACCCTGACCTTGATCCTGACCCTAACGCTGACCCTGAACGTGACCCTGACCCTGACCCTAACCCTGACCGTACCCCTGACCCTGACACTGAAACTGACCCTGACCCTAAACCTGACCCTACGTCTGATCGTGACCCTGACCCTAACCCTGACCCTAACCCTGACCCTGACCCTGACCCTGACCCTGACCCAGACATTGACCCTAACCCTGACCCTGACCCTGACCCTGAACCTGACCCTAAGTCTGATTGTGACCCTGAACCTGACCCTGACCCTGAACCTGAACATGATCCAGACATTGACCCTAAACCTGACCCTGACCCTAACCCTGACGCTGACCCTGGACTTGACCCTGACCCTGATCATGACCCTGACCCTGATCATGACCCTGACCCTGACACTGACCCTGACCTTGACCTTGACCTTTACGCTGATGCTGACCCTGACCCTGACCCTGACCTTGACCTTTACGCTGATACTGACCCTGATCATGACCCTGACCCTGACCCCGACACTGACCTTGACCCTGACCTTGACCCTGACCATACCCCTGACAGTGACGCTGACTCCAACCCTCACCCTGACCCTAACCCTGACCCTGACCCAGACCCTTAACCTAATACTGAACCTGACCCTGACACTGACCCTGACCCTGACCCTGACCCTGACTCTATCCATAACCCTCACCCTGAACCTGACCCTGACCCTAAGTCTGACCGTGACACTGACCCTGACCCTGACCCTGACCCTGAACCTGACCCTGACCCTGACCCTGACCCTGACTCTGACCCTGACCCTGACCCTGACCCTGACCCTGACCCTGACCCTGAAACTTACCCTGACCCTGAACCCTAAACCTGACCCTGACCCTGACACTGACCCTTACACCGACCCTGACCTTAACCCTGAACCTAACCCTGACTGTGACCCTGACCCATACCCTAAACCTGACCTGACACTGACCCTGACCCTGACCTTGATCCTGACCCTAACGCTGACCCGTACCCTGACCCTGACCCTAAGCCTGACCCTACCCCTGACCCTGACACTGACACTGACCCCGACCCTAACTCTGACCCCGACCCTGAACCTGACCCTGACCCAGACATTGACCCTAACCCTGACAATGACCCTGACCCTGACCCTGACACTGGCCTTGACCCTGACCCTACCCCTGACCCTGAACGTGACCCTGACCTTGATCACGACACTGACCCTGATACTGACCCTGACCCTGACGTTGACCCTGACACTGACCCTAACACAAACCCTGACACTGACTTGACCCCGACCCTGACCCTGACCTTAAACCTGACCCTGACCTGTTCCCTGACCCTATGTCTGACCGTTACATCGAACTTGACCCTGACCTTGACCATGAACCTGACCCTGACCCTGACCCTAACCCTGATCCTGAACCTGACCCTGACCCTGAACCTGATCCTGAACATAACCCTGACCCTGACCCTGACCCTATATCTGACCCTGACCCTGACCCTGAACCCTACCCTGAACCTAACCCTGACCCTGACCTGACCCTGACCCTGACCCTGAACCTAACCCTGAACCTGAACCTGAACCTGACCCTCAACGTGACACTGACCTTAAACCTGACCCTGACCTGTTCCCTGATTCTAAGTCTGACCGTTGCATTGAACCTGACCTTGACCCTGACCCTGACCCTGACCCTGACCCTAAGTCTGACCGCGACCCTGACCGTGACCCTGACCCTCACACTGACCCTGACCCTGACTCTTACCTTGATCCTGTCCCTGACCCTACCCCTGACACTACCCTGACCCTTACCCTGACTCTGACCCTAGCCCTGACTCTGACTCTGACCATGACCCAGAACCTGGCCCTGACCCTGACCCTGACCCTGACCCTGAACCTGACCTTGACCCTACAACTGAACTTGACCCTGACCCTGAACTTGACAATGACCCTGACCCTGACCCTGAACGTGACCCCGACCCTGACCCTGACCCTGCGCCTGACCCAGACCCCGACCCTTACCCTGACAATGCCCTGACTCCGACCCTGACCGTGGCCCTGAACCTAACTCTACACCTGACCCTGAACCTGACCCTGACCCTGACCCTAACCCTGACCCTATCCCTGACCGTGACCCTGACCCTAACTCTGAACCTGACCCTAACTCGGAACCTGACCCTGACCCTGACCCTGACACTGAACTTAACCCTGAACCTGACCTACACCCTGAACCTGACCCTGACCCTGACGCTGGCTCTAACGCTGAACCTACCCCTGACCCTGACCAATACCCTAAAGATGACCTGACCCTGACCCTGACCATGACACTGACACTCACCCTGACCTTGACCCTAAGTCTGACCGCGACCCTGAACGTGACCCTGACACTCACCTTGACCCTGACACTGACCCTGACCCTAAGTCTGACCCTGACCCTGACCCTGACCCTGATCTTGACCCTGAACCTGACCATGACCCTGACCCTGACCTTAACCCTGAACCTGACCCTGACGCTGACTCTAACACTGAACCTACCCCTGACCCTGACCCTGACCAATACCCTAAAGCTGACCTGACCCTGACCCTGACTCTGACCGTGACCCTGACCCTGAACCTAACCCTGATCCTGACCCTGAACCTAACCCTGAACCTGACCCTGACCCTGAACCTTACCCTCACCTTAACCCTGACACTGACCTGTTCCCTGACCCTAAGTCTGACCATTACATTGAACCTGAACCTGACCCTGAACCTGACCTTGACCCTAACCCTGACCCTGACCCTGACCATGACCCTGACCATGACCTTAACCCTGAACCTGACCCTGACCCTGACGCTGGCTCTAACGCTGAACCTACCCCTGACCCTGACCAATACCCTAAAGCTGACCTGACCCTGTCCCTGACCCTGACCATGACACTGACACTCACCCTGACCTTGACCCTAAGTCTGACCGCGACCCTGAACGTGACCCTGACACTCACCCTGACCCTGACACTGACCCTGACCCAGACATTGACCCTAATCCTGACCCTGATCCTGACCCTGACGCTGATCCTGGACTTGACCCTGACCCTGACCCTGACCCTGACACTGACCCTGACCCTGACCATGACCCAGACCGTGACACCAACCCTGACCCTGACCCTGACCCTGACCCTGACCCTGACCCTGACCACGACCCTGACCCTGACCCTGACCCTGACCCTGACCCTGAACCTAACCCTACCCCTGACTCTGACCCTGACCCTGACCCTAAACCTGACTCTTACTCTGACCCTGACCCTGACCCTGACCCTAAACCTGACCCTTACCCTGATCCTGAACCTGACCCTGACCCTGAACCTAAACCTGAACCTGACCTTTACCCTGAAGGTGACCCTGACCTTAACCCTGACCCTGACCTGTTCCCTGACCCTAAGTCTGACCGTTACATCGAACCTGACCCTGACCTTGACCATGAACCTGACCCTGACACTGACCCTAACCCTGATCCTGAATCTGACCCTGACCCTGAACCGGATCCTGAACATAACCCTGACCCTGACCCTGACCCTATATCTGACCCTGACTCTGACCCTGAACCCTACCCTGAACCTAACCCTGACCCTGACCTGACCCTGACCCTGACCCTGAACCTAACCCTGAACCTGAACCTGAACCTGACCCTCAACGTGACACTGACCTTAAACCTGACCCTGACCTGTTCCCTGACTCTAAGTCTGACCGTTGCATTGAACCTGACCTTGACCCTGACCCTGACCCTGACCCTGACCCTAAGTCTGACCGCGACCCTGACCGTGACCCTGACCCTCACACTGACCCTGACCCTGACTCTTACCTTGATCCTGTCCCTGACCCTACCCCTGACACTACCCTGACCCTTACCCTGACTCTGACCCTAGCCCTGACTCTGACTCTGACCATGACCCAGAACCTGGCCCTGACCCTGACCCTGACCCTGACACTGACCCTGACCTTGACCCTACAACTGAACTTGACCCTGACCCTGAACTTGACAATGACCCTGACCCTGACCCTGAACGTGACCCCGACCCTGACCCTGACCCTGCGCCTGACCCAGACCCCGACCCTTACCCTGACAATGCCCTGACTCCGACCCTGACCGTGGCCCTGAACCTAACTCTACACCTGACCCTGAACCTGACCCTGACCCTGACCCTAACCCTGACCCTATCCCTGACCGTGACCCTGACCCTAACTCTGAACCTGACCCTAACTCGGAACCTGACCCTGACCCTGACCCTGACACTGAACTTAACCCTGAACCTGACCTACACCCTGAACCTGACCCTGACCCTGACGCTGGCTCTAACGCTGAACCTACCCCTGACCCTGACCAATACCCTAAAGATGACCTGACCCTGACCCTGACCATGACACTGACACTCACCCTGACCTTGACCCTAAGTCTGACCGCGACCCTGAACGTGACCCTGACACTCACCTTGACCCTGACACTGACCCTGACCCTAAGTCTGACCCTGACCCTGACCCTGACCCTGATCTTGACCCTGAACCTGACCATGACCCTGACCCTGACCTTAACCCTGAACCTGACCCTGACGCTGACTCTAACACTGAACCTACCCCTGACCCTGACCCTGACCAATACCCTAAAGCTGACCTGACCCTGACCCTGACTCTGACCGTGACCCTGACCCTGAACCTAACCCTGATCCTGACCCTGAACCTAACCCTGAACCTGACCCTGACCCTGAACCTTACCCTCACCTTAACCCTGACACTGACCTGTTCCCTGACCCTAAGTCTGACCATTACATTGAACCTGAACCTGACCCTGAACCTGACCTTGACCCTAACCCTGACCCTGACCCTGACCATGACCCTGACCATGACCTTAACCCTGAACCTGACCCTGACCCTGACGCTGGCTCTAACGCTGAACCTACCCCTGACCCTGACCAATACCCTAAAGCTGACCTGACCCTGTCCCTGACCCTGACCATGACACTGACACTCACCCTGACCTTGACCCTAAGTCTGACCGCGACCCTGACACTCACCCTGACCCTGACACTGACCCTGACCCAGACATTGACCCTAATCCTGACCCTGATCCTGACCCTGACGCTGATCCTGACCCTGACGCTGATCCTGGACTTGACCCTGACCCTGACCCTGACCCTGACACTGACCCTGACCCTGACCATGACCCAGACCGTGACACCAACCCTGACCCTGACCCTGACCCTGACCCTGACCCTGACCCTGACCACGACCCTGACCCTGACCCTGACCCTGACCCTGAACCTAACCCTACCCCTGACTCTGACCCTGACCCTGACCCTAAACCTGACTCTTACTCTGACCCTGACCCTGACCCTGACCCTAAACCTGACCCTTACCCTGATCCTGAACCTGACCCTGACCCTGAACCTAAACCTGAACCTGACCTTTACCCTGAAGGTGACCCTGACCTTAACCCTGACCCTGACCTGTTCCCTGACCCTAAGTCTGACCGTTACATCGAACCTGACCCTGACCTTGACCATGAACCTGACCCTGACACTGACCCTAACCCTGATCCTGAACCTGACCCTGACCCTGAACCTGATCCTGAACATAACCCTGACCCTGACCCTGACCCTATATCTGACCCTGACCCTGACCCTGAACCCTACCCTGAACCTAACCCTGACCCTGACCTGACCCTGACCCTGACCCTGAACCTAACCCTGAACCTGAACCTGAACCTGACCCTCAACGTGACACTGACCTTAAACCTGACCCTGACCTGTTCCCTGATTCTAAGTCTGACCGTTGCATTGAACCTGACCTTGACCCTGACCCTGACCCTGACCCTGACCCTAAGTCTGACCGCGACCCTGACCGTGACCCTGACCCTCACACTGACCCTGACCCTGACTCTTACCTTGATCCTGTCCCTGACCCTACCCCTGACACTACCCTGACCCTTACCCTGACTCTGACCCTAGCCCTGACTCTGACTCTGACCATGACCCAGAACCTGGCCCTGACCCTGACCCTGACCCTGACCCTGAACCTGACCTTGACCCTACAACTGAACTTGACCCTGACCCTGAACTTGACAATGACCCTGACCCTGACCCTGAACGTGACCCCGACCCTGACCCTGACCCTGCGCCTGACCCAGACCCCGACCCTTACCCTGACAATGCCCTGACTCCGACCCTGACCGTGGCCCTGAACCTAACTCTACACCTGACCCTGAACCTGACCCTGACCCTGACCCTAACCCTGACCCTATCCCTGACCGTGACCCTGACCCTAACTCTGAACCTGACCCTAACTCAGAACCTGACCCTGACCCTGACCCTGACACTGAACTTAACCCTGAACCTGACCTACACCCTGAACCTAACCCTGACCCTGACGCTGGCTCTAACGCTGAACCTACCCCTGACCCTGACCAATACCCTAAAGATGACCTGACCCTGACCCTGACCATGACACTGACACTCACCCTGACCTTGACCCTAAGTCTGACCGCGACCCTGAACGTGACCCTGACACTCACCCTGACGCTGACACTGACCCTGACCCAGACATTGACCCTAATCCTGACCCTGACCCTGACCCTGACGCTGACCCTGGACTTGACCCTGACCCTACCCCTGACCCTGACCCTGACCCTAACCCTGGCCCTGACACTGACACTGACCCTGACTCTAAACCTGACGTGACCCTGAAACTGACCTTGACCCTGAACCTGACACTGACCCCGACCCTAACTCTGACCCCGACCCTGAACCTGACCCTGACCCAGACATTGACCCTAACCCTGACAATGACCCTGACCCTGACCCTGACACTGACGTTGACCCTGACACTGACCCTAACACAAACCCTGACACTGACTTGACCCCGACCCTGACCCTGACCTGGACCTTAAGTCTGACCATGACGCTGACCCTGACCCTGACCCTGAACCTGACCTTGACCCTTTCCCTGACCCTGTCCCTGATGATGACCCTGACCATGACCCTGACCCTGACACTGACCCTGACACTGACGTTGACCCTGACCCTGACCCTAACCCTGACCCTGACGCTGACTCCAGCCCTGACCCTGACCCTAACCCTGACCCTGTCCTTGACCCTGACTCAGACCCTTACCCTAACACTGACCCTGAACCTTACCTGACCCTGACTCTATACCTGAACTGAACCTGACCCTGACCCTGACACTGACCTGACCCTGATCCTGACATTGACCCTGAACCTGACCCTACCCCTGCCCCTGCCCCTGCCCCTGCCCCTGCCCCTAAACATGACCCTGACCCTTAACCTGACACTGACCCTGACCGAACCCTGACCCTGACCATGACCCAGACCGTGACACTAACCCTGACCCTAAACCTGACCCTGACCCTAAGTCTAACGGTGAACCTGACCCTGACATTGAATCTGAACCTGACTCTGATCCTTATCATGACCCTGACCCTGACACTGACCCTGACACTGAACTCGACCCTGACCCTGACCCTACAAATGACCCTACCCCTGACCCTGATCATGACCCTGACCCTGACCCTGACACTGACCCTGACCCTGACCCTGACCCTTACCGTGACCATGACACTGACGTGACCCAGACCCTGATACTGACCATAAACTTGACCCTGATCCTGTCCCTGACCCTAAGTCTGACAGTGACCATGACCCTGACCCTGACACTGACCCTGACCTTGACCCTTACGCTGACCCTGACCCTGATCATGACCCTGACTCTGACACTGACCCTGACCCTGACCATAACCCTGACCCTGACCCTAACCCTGACCCTAACGCTGACCCTGAACCTGACCCTGACCCTAACCCTGACTCTACCCCTGACACTGACACTGACCCTGACCCTGACCCTAAACGTGACCTGACCCTGAAACTGACCCTGACACTGACCCTGACCCTGGACCTGACCCTGACCCTGATCTTGACGCTGACCCTGACCCTGACCCTGACCCTGACCTTAACCCTGAACCTGACCCTGACTCTGACCCTGACGCTGGCTCTAACGCTGAACCTACCCCTTACCCTGACCCTGACCAATACCCTAAAGATGACCTGACCCTGACCCTGACCCGGACCATGACAATGACCCTCACCCTAACCTTGACCCTAAGTCTGACCACGACCCTGAACGTGACCCTGACACTCATCCTGACCTTGATCCTGACCTTGACCCTGACCCTGACCTTGATCCTGACCCTAACGCTGACCCTGAACGTGACCCTGACCCTGACCCTAACCCTGACCGTACCCCTGACCCTGACACTGAAACTGACCCTGACCCTAAACCTGACCCTACGTCTGACCTTGACCCTGACCCTAACCCTGACACTGACCCTGACCCTGACCCTGACCCAGACATTGACCCTAACCCTGACCATGAACCTGACCCTGACACTGACACTGACTTGACCCAGACCCTGATAGTGACCTTAAACTTGACCCTGACCCTGTCCCTGACCCTAAGTCTGACCCTGACCATAACCCTGACACTGACCCTGACCCTGACCCTGACCCTGACCCAGACATTGACCCTAACCCTGACCCTGACCCTGACCCTGAACCTGACCCTGACCCTAAGTCTGATTGTGACCCTGAACCTGACCCTGACCCTGAAGCTGAACCTGATCCAGACATTGACCCTAAACCTGACCCTGACCCTAACCCTGACGCTGACCCTGGACTTGACCCTGACCCTGATCATGACCCTGACCATGATCATGACCCTGACCCTGACCTTGACCTTGACCTTTACGCTGACCCTGACCCTGACCCTGACCCTGACCTTGACCTTTACGCTGATACTGACCCTGATCATGACCCTGACCCTGACCCTGACACTGACATTGACCCTGACCCTGACCCTGACCCTAACCCTGACCCTGATCCTAACGCTGACCCTGAACCTGACCCTGACCCTAACCCTGACCTTACCCCTGACCCTGACCCTGACCCTGACCCTAAACGTGACCTGACCCTGAAACTGACCCTGACACTGACCCTGACCCTGGACCTGACCCTGACCCTGATCTTGACGCTGACCCTGACCCTGACCTTGACCCTGACCTTAACCCTGAACCTGACCCTGACTCTGACCCTGACGCTGGCTCTAACGCTGAACCTACCCCTTACCCTGACCCTGACCAATACCCTAAAGATGACCTGACCCTGACCCTGACCCGGACCATGACAATGACCCTCACCCTAACCTTGACCCTAAGTCTGACCACGACCATGAACGTGACCCTGACACGCATCCTGACCATGACACTGACCTTGACCCTGACCCTGACCTTGATCCTGACCCTAACGCTGACCCTGAACGTGACCCTGACCCTGACCCTAACCCTGACCGTACCCCTGACCCTTACCCTGACCGTGACCCTGACCCTGAACCTAACCCTGACCCTGACCCTTACCCTAACCCTGACACTGACACTGACCCTGACCCTGACCCTGACCCAGACATTGACCCTAACCCTGACCCTGACCCTGACCCTGACCCTGACCCTAAGTCTGATTGTGACCCTGAACCTGACCCTGACCCTGAAGCTGAACCTGATCCAGACATTGACCCTAAACCTGACCCTGACCCTAACCCTGACGCTGACCCTGGACTTGACCCTGACCCTGATCATGACCCTGACCCTGATCATGACCCTGACCCTGACACTGACCCTGACCTTGACCTTGACCTTTACGCTGATGCTGACCCTGACCCTGACCCTGACCTTTACGCTGATACTGACCCTGATCATGACCCTGACCCTGACCCTGACCCTGACACTGACCCTGACCTTGACCCTGACCCTAACCCTGACACTGACGCTGACTCCAACCCTCACCTTGACCCTAACCCTGACCCTGAACCAGACCCTTAACCTAATACTGACCCTGACCCTGACCCTATCCATAACCCTCACCCTGAACCTGGCCCTGACCCTAAGTCTGACCGTGACACTGACCCGGACACTGACCCTGACCCTGACCCTGACCCTGAACCTAAACCTACCCTTGACTCTGACCCTGACCCTGACCCTGACCCTGACCCTGACCCTGAACCTTACCCTGACCCTGAACCCTAAACCTGACCCTGACCCTGACACTGACCCTTACACCGACCCTGATCTTAACCCTGAACCTAACCCTGACTGTGACCCTGACCCATACCCTAATCCTGACCTGACACTGAGCCTAACCCTGACCTTGATCCTGACCCTAACGCTGACCCTGACCCTGACCCTGACCCTAAGCCTGACCCTAACCCTGGCCCTGACACTGACACTGACCCTGACTCAAAACCTGACGTGACCCTGAAACTGACCTTGACCCTGAACCTGACACTGACCCCGACCCTAAGTCTGACCCCGACCCTGAACCTGACCCTGACCCAGACATTGACCCTAACCCTGACAATGACCCTGACCCTGACCCTGACACTGACGTTGACCCTGACACTGACCCTAACACAAACCCTGACACTGACTTGACCCCGACCCTGACCCTGACCTGGACCTTAAGTCTGACCATGACGCTGACCCTGACCCTGACCCTGAACCTGACCTTGACCCTTTCCCTGACCCTGTCCCTGATGATGACCCTGACCATGACCCTGACCCTGACACTGACCCTGACACTGACGTTGACCCTGACCCTGACCCTAACCCTGACCCTGACGCTGACTCCAGCCCTGACCCTGACCCTAACCCTGACCCTGTCCTTGACCCTGACTCAGACCCTTACCCTAACACTGACCCTGAACCTTACCTGACCCTGACTCTATACCTGAACTGAACCTGACCCTGACCCTGACACTGACCTGACCCTGATCCTGACATTGACCCTGAACCTGACCCTACCCCTGCCCCTGCCCCTGCCCCTGCCCCTGCCCCTAAACATGACCCTGACCCTTAACCTGACACTGACCCTGACCGAACCCTGACCCTGACCATGACCCAGACCGTGATACTAACCCTGACCCTAAACCTGACTCTGACCCTAAGTCTAACGGTGAACCTGACCCTGACATTGAATCTGAACCTGACTCTGATCCTTATCATGACCCTGACCCTGACACTGACCCTGACACTGAACTCGACCCTGACCCTGACCCTACAAATGACCCTACCCCTGACCCTGATCATGACCCTGACCCTGACCCTGACCCTGACCCTGACCCTGACCCTTACCGTGACCATGACACTGACGTGACCCAGACCCTGATACTGACCATAAACTTGACCCTGATCCTGTCCCTGACCCTAAGTCTGACAGTGACCATGACCCTGACCCTGACACTGACCCTGACCTTGACCCTTACGCTGACCCTGACCCTGATCATGACCCTGACTCTGACACTGACCCTGACCCTGACCATAACCCTGACCCTGACCCTAACCCTGACCCTAACGCTGACCCTGAACCTGACCCTGACCCTAACCCTGACTCTACCCCTGACACTGACACTGACCCTGACCCTGACCCTAAACGTGACCTGACCCTGAAACTGACCCTGACACTGACCCTGACCCTGGACCTGACCCTGACCCTGATCTTGACGCTGACCCTGACCCTGACCCTGACCCTGACCTTAACCCTGAACCTGACCCTGACTCTGACCCTGACGCTGGCTCTAACGCTGAACCTACCCCTTACCCTGACCCTGACCAATACCCTAAAGATGACCTGACCCTGACCCTGACCCGGACCATGACAATGACCCTCACCCTAACCTTGACCCTAAGTCTGACCACGACCCTGAACGTGACCCTGACACTCATCCTGACCTTGATCCTGACCTTGACCCTGACCCTGACCTTGATCCTGACCCTAACGCTGACCCTGAACGTGACCCTGACCCTGACCCTAACCCTGACCGTACCCCTGACCCTGACACTGAAACTGACCCTGACCCTAAACCTGACCCTACGTCTGACCTTGACCCTGACCCTAACCCTGACACTGACCCTGACCCTGACCCTGACCCAGACATTGACCCTAACCCTGACCATGAACCTGACCCTGACACTGACACTGACTTGACCCAGACCCTGATAGTGACCTTAAACTTGACCCTGACCCTGTCCCTGACCCTAAGTCTGACCCTGACCATAACCCTGACACTGACCCTGACCCTGACCCTGACCCTGACCCTGACATTGACCCTAACCCTGACCCTGACCGTGACCCTGACCCTGACCCTGACCCTAAGTCTGATTGTGACCCTGAACCTGACCCTGACCCTGAAGCTGAACCTGATCCAGACATTGACCCTAAACCTGACCCTGACCCTAACCCTGACGCTGACCCTGGACTTGACCCTGACCCTGATCATGACCCTGACCCTGATCATGACCCTGACCCTGACCTTGACCTTGACCTTTACGCTGACCCTGACCCTGACCCTGACCCTGACCTTGACCTTTACGCTGATACTGACCCTGATCATGACCCTGACCCTGACCCTGACACTGACATTGACCCTGACCCTGACCCTGACCCTAACCCTGACCCTGATCCTAACGCTGACCCTGAACCTGACCCTGACCCTAACCCTGACCTTACCCCTGACCCTGACCCTGACCCTGACCCTAAACGTGACCTGACCCTGAAACTGACCCTGACACTGACCCTGACCCTGGACCTGACCCTGACCCTGATCTTGACGCTGACCCTGACCCTGACCTTGACCCTGACCTTAACCCTGAACCTGACCCTGACTCTGACCCTGACGCTGGCTCTAACGCTGAACCTACCCCTTACCCTGACCCTGACCAATACCCTAAAGATGACCTGACCCTGACCCTGACCCGGACCATGACAATGACCCTCACCCTAACCTTGACCCTAAGTCTGACCACGACCATGAACGTGACCCTGACACGCATCCTGACCATGACACTGACCTTGACCCTGACCCTGACCTTGATCCTGACCCTAACGCTGACCCTGAACGTGACCCTGACCCTGACCCTAACCCTGACCGTACCCCTGACCCTTACCCTGACCGTGACCCTGACCCTGAACCTAACCCTGACCCTGACCCTTACCCTAACCCTGACACTGACACTGACCCTGACCCTGACCCTGACCCAGACATTGACCCTAACCCTGACCCTGACCCTGACCCTGACCCTGACCCTAAGTCTGATTGTGACCCTGAACCTGACCCTGACCCTGAAGCTGAACCTGATCCAGACATTGACCCTAAACCTGACCCTGACCCTAACCCTGACGCTGACCCTGGACTTGACCCTGACCCTGATCATGACCCTGACCCTGATCATGACCCTGACCCTGACACTGACCCTGACCTTGACCTTGACCTTTACGCTGATGCTGACCCTGACCCTGACCCTGACCTTGACCTTTACGCTGATACTGATCCTGATCATGACCCTGACCCTGACCCTGACACTGACCTTGACCCTGACCTTGACCCTGACCCTAACCCTGACACTGACGCTGACTCCAACCCTCACCTTGACCCTAACCCTGACCCTGAACCAGACCCTTAACCTAATACTGACCCTGACCCTGACCCTATCCATAACCCTCACCCTGAACCTGGCCCTGACCCTAAGTCTGACCGTGACACTGACCCGGACACTGACCCTGACCCTGACCCTGACCCTGAACCTAAACCTACCCTTGACTCTGACCCTGACCCTGACCCTGACCCTGACCCTGACCCTGACCCTGACCCTGAACCTTACCCTGACCCTGAACCCTAAACCTGACCCTGACCCTGACACTGACCCTTACACCGACCCTGATCTTAACCCTGAACCTAACCCTGACTGTGACCCTGACCCATACCCTAATCCTGACCTGACACTGAGCCTAACCCTGACCTTGATCCTGACCCTAACGCTGACCCTGACCCTGACCCTGACCCTAAGCCTGACCCTAACCCTGGCCCTGACACTGACACTGACCCTGACTCAAAACCTGACGTGACCCTGAAACTGACCTTGACCCTGAACCTGACACTGACCCCGACCCTAACTCTGACCCCGACCCTGAACCTGACCCTGACCCAGACATTGACCCTAACCCTGACAATGACCCTGACCCTGACCCTGACACTGACGTTGACCCTGACACTGACCCTAACACAAACCCTGACACTGACTTGACCCCGACCCTGACCCTGACCTTAAACCTGACCCTGACCCTGTCCTGGACCTTAAGTCTGACCATGACGCTGACCCTGACCCTGACCCTGAACCTGACCTTGACCCTTTCCCTGACCCTGTCCCTGATGATGACCCTGACCATGACCCTGACCCTGACACTGACCCTGACACTGACGTTGACCCTGACCCTGACCCTAACCCTGACCCTGACGCTGACTCCAGCCCTGACCCTGACCCTAACCCTGACCCTGTCCTTGACCCTGACTCAGACCCTTACCCTAACACTGACCCTGAACCTTACCTGACCCTGACTCTATACCTGAACTGAACCTGACCCTGACCCTGACACTGACCTGACCCTGATCCTGACATTGACCCTGAACCTGACCCTACCCCTGCCCCTGCCCCTGCCCCTGCCCCTGCCCCTAAACATGACCCTGACCCTTAACCTGACACTGACCCTGACCGAACCCTGACCCTGAACATGACCCAGACCGTGACACTAACCCTGACCCTGAACCTGACCCTGACCCTAAGTCTAACGGTGAACCTGACCCTGACATTGAATCTGAACCTGACTCTGATCCTTATCATGACCCTGACCCTGACACTGACCCTGACACTGAACTCGACCCTGACCCTGACCCTACAAATGACCCTACCCCTGACCCTGATCATGACCCTGACCCTGACCCTGACACTGACCCTGACCCTGACCCTGACCCTGACCCTTACCGTGACCATGACACTGACGTGACCCAGACCCTGATACTGACCATAAACTTGACCCTGATCCTGTCCCTGACCCTAAGTCTGACAGTGACCATGACCCTGACCCTGACACTGATCCTGACCTTGACCCTTACGTTGACCCTGACCCTGATCATGACCCTGACTCTGACACTGACCCTGACCCTGACCATAACCCTGACCCTGACCCTAACCCTGACCCTAACGCTGACCCTGAACCTGACCCTGACCCTAACCCTGACTCTACCGCTGACACTGACACTGACCCTGACCCTGACCCTAAACGTGACCTGACCCTGAAACTGACCCTGACACTGACCCTGACCCTGGACCTGACCCTGACCCTGATCTTGACGCTGACCCTGACCCTGACCCTGACCCTGACCTTAACCCTGAACCTGACCCTGACTCTGACCCTGACGCTGGCTCTAACGCTGAACCTACCCCTTACCCTGACCCTGACCAATACCCTAAAGATGACCTGACCCTGACCCTGACCCGGACCATGACAATGACCCTCACCCTAACCTTGACCCTAAGTCTGACCACGACCCTGAACGTGACCCTGACACTCATCCTGACCTTGATCCTGACCTTGACCCTGACCCTGACCTTGATCCTGACCCTAACGCTGACCCTGAACGTGACCCTGACCCTGACCCTAACCCTGACCGTACCCCTGACCCTGACACTGAAACTGACCCTGACCCTAAACCTGACCCTACGTCTGACCTTGACCCTGACCCTAACCCTGACACTGACCCTGACCCTGACCCTGACCCAGACATTGACCCTAACCCTGACCATGAACCTGACCCTGACACTGACACTGACTTGACCCAGACCCTGATACTGACCTTAAACTTGACCCTGACCCTGTCCCTGACCCTAAGTCTGACCCTGACCATAACCCTGACACTGACCCTGACCCTGACCCTGACCCTGACCCTGACATTGACCCTAACCCTGACCCTGACCCTGACCCTGACCCTGACCCTAAGTCTGATTGTGACCCTGAACCTGACCCTGACCCTGAAGCTGAACCTGATCCAGACATTGACCCTAAACCTGACCCTGACCCTAACCCTGACGCTGACCCTGGACTTGACCCTGACCCTGATCATGACCCTGACCCTGATCATGACCCTGACCCTGACACTGACCCTGACCTTGACCTTGACCTTTACGCTGATGCTGACCCTGACCCTGACCCTGACCTTTACGCTGATACTGACCCTGATCATGACCCTGACCCTGACCCTGACCCTGACACTGACATTGACCCTGACCCTGACCCTAACCCTGACCCTGATCCTAACGCTGACCCTGAACCTGACCCTGACCCTAACCCTGACCCTACCCCTGACACTGACCCTGACCCTGACCCTAAACGTGACCTGACCCTGAAACTGACCCTGACACTGACCCTGACCCTGGACCTGACCCTGACCCTGATCTTGACGCTGACCCTGACCCTGACCTTGACGCTGACCTTAACCCTGAACCTGACCCTGACTCTGACCCTGACGCTGGCTCTAACGCTGAACCTACCCCTTACCCTTACCCTGACCAATACCCTAAAGATGACCTGACCCTGACCCTGACCCGGACCATGACAATGACCCTCACCCTAACCTTGACCCTAAGTCTGACCACGACCATGAACGTGACCCTGACACGCATCCTGACCATGACACTGACCTTGACCCTGACCCTGACCTTGATCCTGACCCTAACGCTGACCCTGAACGTGACCCTGACCCTGACCCTAACCCTGACCGTACCCCTGACCCTGACCCTGACCGTGACCCTGACCCTGAACCTAACCCTGACCCTGACCCTAACCCTGACACTGATTCTGACCCTGACCCTGACCCTGACCCAGACATTGACCCTAACCCTGACCCTGACCCTGACCCTGAACCTGACCCTAAGTCTGATTGTGACCCTGAACCTGACCCTGACCCTGAACCTGAACCTGATCCAGACATTGACCCTAAACCTGACCCTGACCCTAACCCTGACGCTGACCCTGGACTTGACCCTGACCCTGATCATGACCCTGACCCTGATCATGACCCTGACCCTGACACTGACCCTGACCTTGACCTTGACCTTTACGCTGATGCTGACCCTGACCCTGACCCTGACTTTGACCTTTACGCTGATACTGACCCTGATCATGACCCTGACCCTGACCCTGACACTGACCTTGACCCTGACCTTGACCCTGACCCTAACCCTGACACTGACGCTGACTCCAACCCTCACCCTGACCCTAACACTGACCCTGACCCAGACCCTTAACCTAATACTGAACCTGACCCTGACCCTGACCCTGACCCTGACCCTGACCCTATCCATAACCCTCACCCTGAACCTGACCCTGACCCTAAGTCTGACCGTGACACTGACCCGGACACTGACCCTGACCCTGACCCTGACCCTGAACCTAAACCTACCCTTGACTCTGACCCTGACCCTGACCCTGACCCTGACCCTGACCCTGACCCTGAACCTTACACTGACCCTGAACCCTAAACCTGACCCTGACCCTGACACTGACCCTTACACCGACCCTGACCTTAACCCTGAACCTAACCCTGACTGTGACCCTGACCCATACCCTAAACCTGACCTGACACTGACCCTGACCCTGACCTTGATCCTGACCCTAACGCTGACCCGTACCCTGACCCTGACCCTAAGCCTGACCCTACCCCTGACCCTGACCCTGACACTGACCCTGACTCTAAACCTGACGTGACCCTGAAACTGACCTTGACCCTGAACCTGACACTGACCCCGACCCTAACTCTGACCCCGACCCTGAACCTGAACCTGACCCAGACATTGACCCTAACCCTGACAATGACCCTGACCCTGACCCTGACACTGGCCTTGACCCTGACCCTACCCCTGACCCTGAACGTGACCCTGACCTTGATCACGACACTGACCCTGATACTGACCCTGACCCTGACGTTGACCCTGACACTGACCCTAACACAAACCCTGACACTGACTTGACCCCGACCCTGACCCTGACCTTAAACCTGACCCTGACCCTGTCCCGGACCGTAAGTCTGACCGTGACGCTGACCCTGACCCTGAACCTGACCTTGACCCTTACCCTGACCCTGTCCCTGATGATGACCCTGACCATGACCCTGACCCTGACACTGACCCTGACACTGACGTTGACCCTGACCCTGACCCTAACCCTGACCCTGACGCTGACTCCAGCCCTGGCCCTGACCCTAACCCTGACCCTGTCCTTGACCCTGACTCAGACCCTTACCCTAACACTGACCCTGAACCTTACCTGACCCTGACTCTATACCTGAACTGAACCTGACCCTGACCCTGACACTGACCTGACCCTGATCCTGACATTGACCCTGAACCTGACCCTAACCTTGACCCTGCCCCTGCCCCTGCCCCTGCCCCTGCCCCTGCCCCTAAACATGACCCTGACCCTTAACCTGACACTGACCCTGACTGAACCCTGACCCTGAACATGACCCAGACCGTGACACTAACCCTGATCCTGAACCTGACCCTGACCCTAAGTCTAACGGTAAACCTGACCCTGACATTGAATCTGAACCTGACTCTGATCCTTATCATGACCCTGACCCTGACACTGACCCTGACACTGAACTCGACCCTGACCCTGACCCTGACCCTGACCCTGACCCTGACCCCGACCCCGACCCTGACCCTGACCCTGACGCTGAACCTAACCCTACCCCTGACTCTGACCCTGACCCTGACCCTAAACCTGACCCTGACCCCGACCCCGACCCTGACCCTGACCCTGACCCTGAACCTAACCGTACCCCTGACTCTGACCCTGACCCTGACCCTAAACCTGACCCTTACTCTGACCCTGACCCTGACCCTGACCCTAAACCTGACCCTTACCCTGATCCTGAACCTGACCCTGACCCTGACCCTAACCCTGAACCTAACCCTGAACCTGAACCTGACCCTCAACGTGACACTGACCTTAAACCTGACCCTGACCTGTTCCCTGATTCTAAGTCTGACCGTTACATTGAACCTGACCTTGACCCTGACCCTGACCCTGACCCTGACTCTTACCTTGATCCTGTCCCTGACCCTACCCCTGACACTACCCTGACCCTTACCCTGACTCTGACCCTAGCCCTGACTCTGACTCTGACCATGACCCAGAACCTGGCCCTGACCCTGACACTGACCCTGACCCTGAACCTGACCTTGACCCTACAACTGAACTTGACCCTGACCCTGAACTTGACAATGACCCTGACCCTGACCGTGACCCCGACCCTGACGGTGACCCTGACCCTGACCCAGACCCCGACCCTTATCCTGACAATGCCCTGACTGTGACCCTGACCCTAGCCCTGACCCTAACTCTACACCTGACCCTGAACCTGACCCTGACCCTAACCCTGACCCTATCCCTGACCGTGACCCTGACCCTAACTCTGAACCTGACCCTAATTCGGAACCTGACCCTGAAACTGACCCTGACACTGAACTTAACCCTGACCCTGACCTACACCCTGAACTTGACCTTGAACGTGACCGTGACCCTGGCCCTCACCCTGACCCTGACCCTGAACCTGACCTTGACCCTGACACTGACCTTGACCCTAACTCTGACCCTGAACTTAATCCTGACCCTAACCCTGACCCTGACCCTGTCCCTGACACTATATCTGACCGTGACCCTGAACCTGACCATGACCCTGACCCTGACCCTGATCTTGACCCTGAACCTGACCATGACCCTGACCCTGACCTTAACCCTGAACCTGACCCTGACACTGACGCTGATTCAAACACTGAACCTACCCCTGACCCTGACCCTGACCAATACCCTAAAGCTGACCTGACCCTGACCCTGACTCTGACCATGACACTGACACTCACCCTGACCTTGACCCTAAGTCTAAGCGTGACCCTGAACGTGACCCTGACACTCACCCTGACCCTGAACCTGACCCTGATCCAGACATTGACCCTAATCCTGACCCTGACCCTGACCCTGACGCTGACCCTGGACTTGACCCTGACCCTGACCCTAACCCTGACCGTACCCCTGACCCTTACCCTGACCGTGACCCTGACCCTGAACCTAACCCTGACCCTGACCCTTACCCTAACCCTGA
Organism: Clangula hyemalis; assembly: GCA_963989345.1. Next base: position 2,201,997 of record OZ022456.1, on the reverse strand, counting down.
CACTGACACTGACCCTGACCCTGACCCTGACCCAGACATTGACCCTAACCCTGACCCTGACCCTGACCCTGACCCTGACCCTAAGTCTGATTGTGACCCTGAACCTGACCCTGACCCTGAAGCTGAACCTGATCCAGACATTGACCCTAAACCTGACCCTGACCCTAACCCTGACGCTGACCCTGGACTTGACCCTGACCCTGATCATGACCCTGACCCTGATCATGACCCTGACCCTGACACTGACCCTGACCTTGACCTTGACCTTTACGCTGATGCTGACCCTGACCCTGACCCTGACCTTGACCTTTACGCTGATACTGATCCTGATCATGACCCTGACCCTGACCCTGACACTGACCTTGACCCTGACCTTGACCCTGACCCTAACCCTGACACTGACGCTGACTCCAACCCTCACCTTGACCCTAACCCTGACCCTGAACCAGACCCTTAACCTAATACTGACCCTGACCCTGACCCTATCCATAACCCTCACCCTGAACCTGGCCCTGACCCTAAGTCTGACCGTGACACTGACCCGGACACTGACCCTGACCCTGACCCTGACCCTGAACCTAAACCTACCCTTGACTCTGACCCTGACCCTGACCCTGACCCTGACCCTGACCCTGACCCTGACCCTGAACCTTACCCTGACCCTGAACCCTAAACCTGACCCTGACCCTGACACTGACCCTTACACCGACCCTGACCTTAACCCTGAACCTAACCCTGACTGTGACCCTGACCCATACCCTAATCCTGACCTGACACTGAGCCTAACCCTGACCTTGATCCTGACCCTAACGCTGACCCTGACCCTGACCCTGACCCTAAGCCTGACCCTAACCCTGGCCCTGACACTGACACTGACCCTGACTCAAAACCTGACGTGACCCTGAAACTGACCTTGACCCTGAACCTGACACTGACCCCGACCCTAACTCTGACCCCGACCCTGAACCTGAACCTGACCCAGACATTGACCCTAACCCTGACAATGACCCTGACCCTGACCCTGACACTGACGTTGACCCTGACACTGACCCTAACACAAACCCTGACACTGACTTGACCCCGACCCTGACCCTGACCTTAAACCTGACCCTGACCCTGTCCTGGACCTTAAGTCTGACCATGACGCTGACCCTGACCCTGACCCTGAACCTGACCTTGACCCTTTCCCTGACCCTGTCCCTGATGATGACCCTGACCATGACCCTGACCCTGACACTGACCCTGACACTGACGTTGACCCTGACCCTGACCCTAACCCTGACCCTGACGCTGACTCCAGCCCTGACCCTGACCCTAACCCTGACCCTGTCCTTGACCCTGACTCAGACCCTTACCCTAACACTGACCCTGAACCTTACCTGACCCTGACTCTATACCTGAACTGAACCTGACCCTGACCCTGACACTGACCTGACCCTGATCCTGACATTGACCCTGAACCTGACCCTACCCCTGCCCCTGCCCCTGCCCCTGCCCCTGCCCCTAAACATGACCCTGACCCTTAACCTGACACTGACCCTGACCGAACCCTGACCCTGAACATGACCCAGACCGTGACACTAACCCTGACCCTGAACCTGACCCTGACCCTAAGTCTAACGGTGAACCTGACCCTGACATTGAATCTGAACCTGACTCTGATCCTTATCATGACCCTGACCCTGACACTGACCCTGACACTGAACTCGACCCTGACCCTGACCCTACAAATGACCCTACCCCTGACCCTGATCATGACCCTGACCCTGACCCTGACACTGACCCTGACCCTGACCCTGACCCTGACCCTTACCGTGACCATGACACTGACGTGACCCAGACCCTGATACTGACCATAAACTTGACCCTGATCCTGTCCCTGACCCTAAGTCTGACAGTGACCATGACCCTGACCCTGACACTGACCCTGACCTTGACCCTTACGCTGACCCTGACCCTGATCATGACCCTGACTCTGACACTGACCCTGACCCTGACCATAACCCTGACCCTGACCCTAACCCTGACCCTAACGCTGACCCTGAACCTGACCCTGACCCTAACCCTGACTCTACCGCTGACACTGACACTGACCCTGACCCTGACCCTAAACGTGACCTGACCCTGAAACTGACCATGACACTGACCCTGACCCTGGACCTGACCCTGACCCTGATCTTGACGCTGACCCTGACCCTGACCCTGACCCTGACCTTAACCCTGAACCTGACCCTGACTCTGACCCTGACGCTGGCTCTAACGCTGAACCTACCCCTTACCCTGACCCTGACCAATACCCTAAAGATGACCTGACCCTGACCCTGACCCGGACCATGACAATGACCCTCACCCAAACCTTGACCCTAAGTCTGACCACGACCCTGAACGTGACCCTGACACTCATCCTGACCTTGATCCTGACCTTGACCCTGACCCTGACCTTGATCCTGACCCTAACGCTGACCCTGAACGTGACCCTGACCCTGACCCTAACCCTGACCGTACCCCTGACCCTGACACTGAAACTGACCCTGACCCTAAACCTGACCCTACGTCTGACCTTGACCCTGACCCTAACCCTGACACTGACCCTGACCCTGACCCTGACCCAGACATTGACCCTAACCCTGACCATGAACCTGACCCTGACACTGACACTGACTTGACCCAGACCCTGATACTGACCTTAAACTTGACCCTGACCCTGTCCCTGACCCTAAGTCTGACCCTGACCATAACCCTGACACTGACCCTGACCCTGACCCTGACCCTGACCCTGACATTGACCCTAACCCTGACCCTGACCCTGACCCTGACCCTGACCCTAAGTCTGATTGTGACCCTGAACCTGACCCTGACCCTGAAGCTGAACCTGATCCAGACATTGACCCTAAACCTGACCCTGACCCTAACCCTGACGCTGACCCTGGACTTGACCCTGACCCTGATCATGACCCTGACCCTGATCATGACCCTGACCCTGACACTGACCCTGACCTTGACCTTGACCTTTACGCTGATGCTGACCCTGACCCTGACCCTGACCTTTACGCTGATACTGACCCTGATCATGACCCTGACCCTGACCCTGACCCTGACACTGACATTGACCCTGACCCTGACCCTAACCCTGACCCTGATCCTAACGCTGACCCTGAACCTGACCCTGACCCTAACCCTGACCCTACCCCTGACACTGACCCTGACCCTGACCCTAAACGTGACCTGACCCTGAAACTGACCCTGACACTGACCCTGACCCTGGACCTGACCCTGACCCTGATCTTGACGCTGACCCTGACCCTGACCTTGACGCTGACCTTAACCCTGAACCTGACCCTGACTCTGACCCTGACGCTGGCTCTAACGCTGAACCTACCCCTTACCCTTACCCTGACCAATACCCTAAAGATGACCTGACCCTGACCCTGACCCGGACCATGACAATGACCCTCACCCTAACCTTGACCCTAAGTCTGACCACGACCATGAACGTGACCCTGACACGCATCCTGACCATGACACTGACCTTGACCCTGACCCTGACCTTGATCCTGACCCTAACGCTGACCCTGAACGTGACCCTGACCCTGACCCTAACCCTGACCGTACCCCTGACCCTGACCCTGACCGTGACCCTGACCCTGAACCTAACCCTGACCCTGACCCTAACCCTGACACTGATTCTGACCCTGACCCTGACCCTGACCCAGACATTGACCCTAACCCTGACCCTGACCCTGACCCTGAACCTGACCCTAAGTCTGATTGTGACCCTGAACCTGACCCTGACCCTGAACCTGAACCTGATCCAGACATTGACCCTAAACCTGACCCTGACCCTAACCCTGACGCTGACCCTGGACTTGACCCTGACCCTGATCATGACCCTGACCCTGATCATGACCCTGACCCTGACACTGACCCTGACCTTGACCTTGACCTTTACGCTGATGCTGACCCTGACCCTGACCCTGACTTTGACCTTTACGCTGATACTGACCCTGATCATGACCCTGACCCTGACCCTGACACTGACCTTGACCCTGACCTTGACCCTGACCCTAACCCTGACACTGACGCTGACTCCAACCCTCACCCTGACCCTAACCCTGACCCTGACCCAGACCCTTAACCTAATACTGAACCTAACCCTGACCCTGACCCTGACCCTGACCCTGACCCTATCCATAACCCTCACCCTGAACCTGACCCTGACCCTAAGTCTGACCGTGACACTGACCCGGACACTGACCCTGACCCTGACCCTGACCCTGAACCTAAACCTACCCTTGACTCTGACCCTGACCCTGACCCTGACCCTGACCCTGACCCTGACCCTGAACCTTACACTGACCCTGAACCCTAAACCTGACCCTGACCCTGACACTGACCCTTACACCGACCCTGACCTTAACCCTGAACCTAACCCTGACTGTGACCCTGACCCATACCCTAAACCTGACCTGACACTGACCCTGACCCTGACCTTGATCCTGACCCTAACGCTGACCCGTACCCTGACCCTGACCCTAAGCCTGACCCTACCCCTGACCCTGACCCTGACACTGACCCTGACTCTAAACCTGACGTGACCCTGAAACTGACCTTGACCCTGAACCTGACACTGACCCCGACCCTAACTCTGACCCCGACCCTGAACCTGAACCTGACCCAGACATTGACCCTAACCCTGACAATGACCCTGACCCTGACCCTGACACTGGCCTTGACCCTGACCCTACCCCTGACCCTGAACGTGACCCTGACCTTGATCACGACACTGACCCTGATACTGACCCTGACACTGACGTTGACCCTGACACTGACCCTAACACAAACCCTGACACTGACTTGACCCCGACCCTGACCCTGACCTTAAACCTGACCCTGACCCTGTCCCGGACCCTAAGTCTGACCGTGACGCTGACCCTGACCCTGAACCTGACCTTGACCCTTACCCTGACCCTGTCCCTGATGATGACCCTGACCATGACCCTGACCCTGACACTGACCCTGACACTGACGTTGACCCTGACCCTGACCCTAACCCTGACCCTGACGCTGACTCCAGCCCTGGCCCTGACCCTAACCCTGACCCTGTCCTTGACCCTGACTCAGACCCTTACCCTAACACTGACCCTGAACCTTACCTGACCCTGACTCTATACCTGAACTGAACCTGACCCTGACCCTGACACTGACCTGACCCTGATCCTGACATTGACCCTGAACCTGACCCTAACCTTGACCCTGCCCCTGCCCCTGCCCCTGCCCCTGCCCCTGCCCCTAAACATGACCCTGACCCTTAACCTGACACTGACCCTGACTGAACCCTGACCCTGAACATGACCCAGACCGTGACACTAACCCTGATCCTGAACCTGACCCTGACCCTAAGTCTAACGGTAAACCTGACCCTGACATTGAATCTGAACCTGACTCTGATCCTTATCATGACCCTGACCCTGACACTGACCCTGACACTGAACTCGACCCTGACCCTGACCCTGACCCTGACCCTGACCCTGACCCCGACCCCGACCCTGACCCTGACCCTGACGCTGAACCTAACCCTACCCCTGACTCTGACCCTGACCCTGACCCTAAACCTGACCCTGACCCCGACCCCGACCCTGACCCTGACCCTGACCCTGAACCTAACCGTACCCCTGACTCTGACCCTGACCCTGACCCTAAACCTGACCCTTACTCTGACCCTGACCCTGACCCTGACCCTAAACCTGACCCTTACCCTGATCCTGAACCTGACCCTGACCCTGACCCTAACCCTGAACCTAACCCTGAACCTGAACCTGACCCTCAACGTGACACTGACCTTAAACCTGACCCTGACCTGTTCCCTGATTCTAAGTCTGACCGTTACATTGAACCTGACCTTGACCCTGACCCTGACCCTGACCCTGACTCTTACCTTGATCCTGTCCCTGACCCTACCCCTGACACTACCCTGACCCTTACCCTGACTCTGACCCTAGCCCTGACTCTGACTCTGACCATGACCCAGAACCTGGCCCTGACCCTGACCCTGAACCTGACCTTGACCCTACAACTGAACTTGACCCTGACCCTGAACTTGACAATGACCCTGACCCTGACCGTGACCCCGACCCTGACGGTGACCCTGACCCTGACCCAGACCCCGACCCTTATCCTGACAATGCCCTGACTGTGACCCTGACCCTAGCCCTGACCCTAACTCTACACCTGACCCTGAACCTGACCCTGACCCTAACCCTGACCCTATCCCTGACCGTGACCCTGACCCTAACTCTGAACCTGACCCTAATTCGGAACCTGACCCTGAAACTGACCCTGACACTGAACTTAACCCTGACCCTGACCTACACCCTGAACTTGACCTTGAACGTGACCGTGACCCTGGCCCTCACCCTGACCCTGACCCTGAACCTGACCTTGACCCTGACACTGACCTTGACCCTAACTCTGACCCTGAACTTAATCCTGACCCTAACCCTGACCCTGACCCTGTCCCTGACACTATATCTGACCGTGACCCTGAACCTGACCATGACCCTGACCCTGACCCTGATCTTGACCCTGAACCTGACCATGACCCTGACCCTGACCTTAACCCTGAACCTGACCCTGACACTGACGCTGATTCAAACACTGAACCTACCCCTGACCCTGACCCTGACCAATACCCTAAAGCTGACCTGACCCTGACCCTGACTCTGACCATGACACTGACACTCACCCTGACCTTGACCCTAAGTCTAAGCGTGACCCTGAACGTGACCCTGACACTCACCCTGACCCTGAACCTGACCCTGATCCAGACATTGACCCTAATCCTGACCCTGACCCTGACCCTGACGCTGACCCTGGACTTGACCCTGACCCTACCCCTGACCCTGACCCTGACCCTGATCATGACCCTGACCCTGACCCTGACACTGACCCTGACCCTGATCCAGACCCTGACCCTGAACCTTACCGTGACCATGACACTGACGTGACCCAGACCCTGATACTGACCTTAAACTTGACCCTGATCCTGTCCCTGACCCTAAGTCTGACCATGACCCTGACCCTGACCCTGACCCTTACCCTGACCCTGACCTTGACCCTTACGCTGACCCTGACCCTGATCATGACCCTGACTCTGACACTGACCCTGACCCTGACCATAACCCTGACCCTGACCCTGACCCTGACCCTGACCCTGACCCTGACACTGACCCTGACCCTGAACCTGACCCTGACTCTGACCCCTATCCTGAACCTAAATCTGACCTGACCCTAACACTAAGTATGACAATAACACAGACCCTGACCCTGAACCTGACCCTGACCCTTAACCTAGCCCTGATCCTGACCCTGACCCTGACCCTGACCCTGACACTGACTCTGACCGTGACCCTGACCCTGACCATGACCCTGACCTGAACCTGACCTTGACCTGGACACTTACCCTGACCCTGACCCCTATCCTGAAACTAAATCTGACCTGACCCTAACCCTAAGTATGACAATAACACAGACCCTAACCCTGAACCTGATCCTGACCCTTACCCTAGCCCTGACCCTGACCCTGACCCTAAGTCTAACGGTAAACCTGACCTGACATTGAATCTGAACCTGACTCTGATCCTTATCATGACCCTGACCCTGACACTGACCCTGACACTGAACTCGACCCTGACCCTGACCCTGACCCTGACCCCGACCCTGACCCTGACCTTGACCCTGAACCTAACCCTACCCCTGACTCTGACCCTGACCCTGACCCTGAACCTAAACCTGACCCTTACCCTGATCCTGAACCTGACCCTGACCCTGAACCTAAACCTGAACCTGACCTTTACCCTGAAGGTGACGCTGACCTTAACCCTGACCCTGACCTGTTCCCTGACCCTAAGTCTGACTGTTACATTGAACCTGACCCTGACCTTGACCCTGAACCTGACCCTGACCCTAAGCCTGATCCTGACCCTGACCCTGACCCTGACCCTATATCTGACTCTGACCCTGACCCTGAACCCTACCCTGAACGTAACCCTGACCCTGAACTTGACCCTGACCCTGACCCTGACCCTGACCCTAAGTCTGACCGCGACCCTGACCGTGACCCTGACCCTCACACTGACCCTGACCCTGACTCTTACCTTGATCCTGTCCCTGACCCTACCCCTGACACTACCCTGACCCTTACCCTGACTCTGACCCTAGCCCTGACTCTGACTCTGACCATGACCCAGAACCTGGCCCTGACCCTGACACTGACCCTGACCCTGAACCTGACCTTGACCCTACAACTGAACTTGACCCTGACCCTGAACTTGACAATGACCCTGACCCTGACCCTGAACGTGACCCCGACCCTGACCCTGACCCTGACCCTGACCCAGACCCCGACCCTTACCCTGACAATGCCCTGACTCCGACCCTGACCCTGACCCTGACACTAACTCTACACCTGACCCTGAACCTGACCCTGACCCTGACCCTAACCCTGACCCTAACCCTGACCGTGACCCTGACCCTAACTCTGAACCTGACCCTAACTCGGTACCTGACCCTGACCCTGACACTGAACTTAACCCTGACCCTGACCTACACCCTGAACTTGACCTTGAACGTGACCGTGACCCTGACCCTCACCCTGAACCTGACCCTGACCCTGACCCTGACCTTGACCCTGACACTGACCCTGACCCTAACTCTGACCCTGAACTTAATCCTGACCCTAACCCTGACCCTGACCCTGTCCCTGACACTATATCTGACCGTGACCCTGAACCTGACCATGACCCTGACCCTGACCCTGATCTTGACCCTGAACCTGACCATGACCCTGACCCTGACCTTAACCCTGAACCTGACCCTGACACTGACGCTGATTCTAACACTGAACCTACCCCTGACCCTGACCCTGACCAATACCCTAAAGCTGACCTGACCCTGACCCTGACTCTGACCATGACCCTGACCCTGAACCTAACCCTTACCCTGACCCTGACCCTGACCCTGACCCTGACCCTGACCCTGACCCTAACCAATACCCTAAAGCTGACCTGACCTTGACCCTGACCATGACACTGACACTCACCCTGACCCTGAACCTGACCCTGATCCAGACATTGACCCTAATCCTGACCCTGACCCTGACACTGTCGCTGATCCTGGACTTGACCCTGACCCTACCCCTGACCCTGGCCGTGACCCTGATCATGACCCTGACCCTGACCCTGACCCTGACCCTGACCCTGACCATGACCCTTACCGTGACCATGACACTGACATGACCCAGACCCTGATACTGACCTTAAACTTGACCCTGATCCTGTCCCTGACCCTAAGTCTGACCGTGACCCTGACCCTGACCCTGACCCTGACCTTGACCCTTACGCTGACCCTGACCCTGATCATGACCCTTACTCTGACACTGACCCTGACCCTGACCATAAACCTGACCCTGACACTGACCCTGACCCTGACCCTGAACCTTACCCTGACCCTGACCCCTATTCTGAACCTAAATCTGATCTGACCCTAACCCTAAGTATGACAATAACACAGACCCTGACCCTGAACCTGACCCTGACCCTTAACCTAGCCCTGACCCTGACCCTGACCCTGACCCTGACGCTGACTCTGACCGTGACCCTGGCCCTGACCCTGAACCTGACCTGAACCTGACCCTGACCTTGACACTTACCCTGACCCTGACCCTGATCATGAACCTGAACCTGACACTGACCATAACCCTAACCCTGAACCTTACCCTAACCCTGACCCTAACCCTGACCATAACCCTGACCCTGCAGCTCACCCTGAACCTAACCCTGACCCTGAACCTGACCGTGACTTTAACCCTGACCCTGACCCTGTCCCTGACACTATATCTGACCGTGACCCTGAACCTGACCATGACCCTGAACCTCACCTTGACCCTGACACTGACCCTGACCCTAAGTCTGACCCTGACCCTGACCCTGACCCTGACCCTGACCCTGATCTTGACCCTGAACCTGACCATGACCCTGACCCTGACCTTAACCCTGAACCTGACCCTGACGCTGACTCTAACACTGAACCTACCCCTGACCCTGACCCTGACCAATACCCTAAAGCTGACCTGACCCTGACCCTGACCCTGACCATGACACTGACACTCACCCTGACCTTGACCCTAAGTCTGACCGCGACCCTGAACGTGACCCTGACACTCACCCTGACCTTGACACTGACCCTGACCCAGACATTGACCCTAATCCTGACCCTGACCCTGACACTGACGATGATCCTGGACTTGACCCTGACCCTACCCCTGACCCTGACACTGACCCTGAACCTGATCATGACCCTGACTCTGACACTGACCCTGACCCTGACCATAACCCTGACCCTGACCCTGACCCTGACCCTGACCCTGACCCTAACCCTGGCCGTGACCCTGACCCTGACCGTGACCTTCACCCTGACCCTCATCCTACCCCTGACCCTGAACCTGACCCTGACCCTTAACCTAGCCCTGACCCTGACCCTGACCCTGACCCTGACGCTGACCGTGACCCTGACCCTGACCCTGATCATGAACCTGAACCTGACACTGACCCTAACCCTAACCCTAACCCTGAACCTTACCCTAACCCTGACCCTAACCCTGACCATAACCCTGACCCTGAAGCTCACCCTGAACCTAACCCTGACCCTGACGCTGAACCTGAACCTGACCCTGACTTTAACCCTGACCCTGACCCTAAGTCTGACCGAGACCCTGACCGTGACCCTGACCTTCACACTGACCGTGACTCTTATCTTAATCCTGTCCCTGACCCTACCCCTGACCCTACCCTGACCCTTACCCTGACCCTGTCCCTAAACCTGACCTGACCCTGACCCTGACCCTAACCCTGACCCTGACCCTGACCCTAACCCTGACCCTAAACCTGACCCTGTCCTTGACCCTGATCCTCACCCTGATCCTGACGCTGACCGTGACCCTGACACTGATCTGACCCTGACTCTGAACCTTATCCTACCCCTGTGCCTTACCCTGACCCTAAACCTGACCCTGACCCTGAACCTTACCTTTACACTAACCCTGAACCTGACTCTGACCCTGACTCTGACCCTGACCCTAACCCTGACCCTGACCCTGACCCTGAACCTAAACCTGACCTGACCATGACCCTAACCCTAACCCTGATCCTGACCCTAACCCTGACCCTAAACATGACCCTAACCCTGACCCTAACCCTGACCCTGACTATAACACTGACACTGACGCTCACACTTACCGGGACCCTGACCCTGACCCTGACCCTGACCCTGAACCTGTCCCTGGACCTGACACTGACACTGACCCAGAACCTAACCCTGACGCTGACCTTGAACCTGACCCTGAACCTAACCCTGACGCTGAGCCTGACCCTGAAACTGACCCTGAACTTAACCCTGACCCTGACCCTGTCCCTGACCCTGACCCTGAACATTACGCTGAACGTTACCCTGACCCTGACATGACCCAGACCCTAACTCTGAACCTGACCCTGACAATGACCCTGACCCTGAACCTGACCCTGACTCTCACCCTGAACCTGACCCTGACCGTGACCCTGAACCTAAGTCTGACCGTGACCCTGAACCTAACCCTGAATCTCACTCTGAACCTGACCCTGACCGTGACCCTGAACCGAAGTCTGACCGTGACCCTGACCCTAACCCTGACCCTGAACGTCACCCTGAGGCTGACCCTGAACCTGACCCTAACCCTGACATTGCCCCTGACCCTGAACCTGACCCTGACCCTTACCCTGACCCTGACCCTGACCGTGACGCTGGCCCTGACCCTGACCCTACCCCTGACCCTGACCCTGACCCTAAACCTGACCTAACCCTGACCCTGACTCTTACCCTAACCCTGACCCAGAACCTAACCCTGACCCTGACCCTGACTGTTACCCTAACCCTGAACCTGACCGTGACCCTGATTCTGACCCTGACCCTGACCGTGACCCTGACCCTAAGTCTGACCGTGACCCTGACCCTGACCCTAAGTCTGACCATGACAATGACCCTGACCCTCACCCTGACCTTGACCCTGATCATGACCCTGACCCTGACCCTGACCCTAAACCTGACTTGAACCTGACCCTGACCCTGACCTTTACCCTGACTTAAACCTGACACTGAATATCTCCCTGACCCTGACCCTGACCCTAACCCTGACCCTACCCCTGATCATGACCCTGACTCTGACCCTGACCCTGACCCTAAATCTGAATCTGACCCTGACTCTGACACTGACCCTGACCCTTACCCTGACCCTGACCCTGAAGCTGGCCCTGACCCTGACCCTGACCCCGACCCTGACTCTGACAATGCCCTGACTCCGACCCTGACCCTGACCCTAATCCTGATGGTGACCCTGAATTCGGCCCTGACCCTGGCCCTGACCCTGACCCTACACCTCACACTGAACCTGACCCTGACCCTGACCCTAACACTGAACCTGACTCTGACCCTGACCATAACACTGAACCTAACCCTGACCCTAACCTACACCGTGAACTTGACCTTGACCCTGATCATGACCCTGACGCTGACCTTGACCCTGAACCTGACCCTGACCTTCACCCTGACCCTGACTCTGACCCTGACCCTGACACTAAACCTTACCCTGACCCTGATCCAGACCCTGACCCTGACCCTGACCGTGACCATGACACTGACCTTTACTCTAACCCTGACCCTGACTCTTACCCTGATCCTGACCCGGACAATGACCTTGACCCTGACCATGACTTTGACCATGACCTTGACCCTGACCCTGACAATGCCCTGACCCTACCCTGACCCTTACCCTGACTCTGACCCTAAACCTGAACCTGACCCTGACCCTGACTCTTACCCTAACCCTGACCCTGACCCTGACCCTGACTCTTACCCTAACCCTGACCCTGACCCTGACCCTGACCGTGACCCTGACCCTAGCCCTGACTCTGACACTGACCCTGACCCAGACCCTGACCCTTACCCTGACACTGACCCTGACACTGACCCTGACCCTGACCCTGAAGCTGACCCTGACCCAGACCCCGACCCTGACCCTGACTATGCCCTGACTCTGCCCCGACCATGACCCTGACCCTGACAGTAACCCTGATCCTAAACCTGACCCTGTCCCCGACCCTGATCCTCACCTGATCCTGACGCTGACCGTGACCCTGACACTGATCCTGACCCTGACACTAAACCTGACACTGACCCTGACCCTGACCTTGACACTGACCCTGAACCTGACTCTGACCGTGACCCTAACCCTGACCCTGACCCTTACCCTAACATTTATCCTGACCCTGACAAAACCCTGACCCTGACTTTGACCCTGATCCTAACCCTAACCCTGAACCTGTCCTTGATCTTAAGTCTGACCATGACCCTGACCCTGAGCCATACCCTGACCCTGACCCTGAATTTGACACTGACATTGATATTGACCCTGACCCTGAACTTAACCTTGACCCTAACCCTGACCCTGACCCTGAACCTGTCCCTGGCCTTGACACTGACCCTGACCCTGAGTCTGACGCTGAACCTGACACTGAACCTGACCCTGAACCTAACCCTGACGCTGACCTTGACCCTGAACCTGACCCTGACCTTAACCCTGACCCTGACCCTGTCCCTGATCCTGACCCTGAACAATATGCTGAATGTTACCCTGACCCTGACCCTGACCCTAACTCTGAACCTGACCCTGACAATGACCCTGAACCTGAACCTAACCCTGACTCTCACCCTGAAACTGACCCTGACCGTGAGCCTGAACCTAAGTCTGACCGTGACCCTAACCATAACCTTGAATCTGACCGTCACCCTGAACCTGACCCTGACCCTGACCCTGACCCTAACCCTGACCCTACCCCTGATCATGACCCTGACTCTGACCCTGACGCTGACCCTAAATCTGAATCTGACCCTGACTCTGACCCTGACCCTGACCCTTACCCTGACCCTGACCCTGAAGCTGGCCCTGACCCTGACCCTGACCCCGACCCTGACTCTGACGCTGACCCTGACCTTAAGTCGGACCGTGACCCTGACCCTGACCCTGACCCTGAACCTGACTTTGACCCTGACACTGATTTTGACCCTGACCCAGAACCTAACCCTGACCCTGACTCTGATATTGACCCTGAACCTAAACCTGACCCTTACACTGATTTTCACCCTAACGCTGATCCTGACCCTGACCCTGACCCTGACCATAAACCTGACACTGACCCTGAGTCTGACGCTGAACCTGACCTTGACCATAACCCTGAACCTGACCCTGACCCTAACCCTGACCCTGACCCTGACCCTTATCCTGACCCTAAGTCTGACAGTGACCCTACACCTGACCATGAACCTGACCCTGACCCTGACCCTACCCCTGACCCTGAACCTGACCCTGACCCTGACCCTAAACCTGACCTAACCCTGACCCTGACCCTGACCCTGACTGTTACCCTATCCCTGAACCTGACCCAGAACTTTACCCTGAACCTGACGCTGTCTTTGAACCTGAACCCGTCCCTGACCGTGACGCTGAACTTAGTCTGATCTTGACCCTGACCCTGACCCTGACCCTGACCCTGACCATGACCCTAACACTGATACTGACCCTGAACCTAACCCTACCCCTGACCCTGACCCTGACCGTGACTCTAAACCTGACATGACCCTGACCCTGACCCTGACACTGAACTTGACGCTGATGGTGACCCTGACCCTGACCCTGATCCTAACCCTAACCTTGACCCTGACCCTGACCCTGACCCTGAACATGACCTGACCCTGACCCTTACACTGACCCTGAGCCTAACCCTGAACCTGACCCTACTCCTGCCCCTTACCCTGACCCTAACCGTGACCCTGAACCTAACACTGACCCTGAAGCTGACCCTGACCCTGACATTTATTCTAACCCCGACACTGACCCTGACCCTAAGTCTGACCGTGACCCTGACCCTGACTCTGACCCTGACAATGACCCTGCCCTGACCCTGAACTTGACCATGACCATGACCCTGACCCTAACCCAAAACCTGACCTGAACCTGACCCTGACCTTGACCTTGACCCTGACTTAATCCTGACACTGAATATCTCCCTGACCCTGACCCTGACCCAAACCCTGACCCTAACCCTGACCGTGACCCTGACTCTGAACCAGACACTGACCCTAAATCTGAACCTGACCCTGACTCTGACACTGACCCTAACACTGACTTTGACCCGGACCCTGACACTGACCGTAAACGTGACCCTGACACTGATTTTGACACTAACCCTGACCATGACCCTGACCCTGACCCTGACCCTGACAGTGAACCTGATCTGAACCTGACCCTGACATTGACCCTAACCTTGACCCTGACCCTGACCCTAAACCTGACCCTGACCCTGACCGTGACCGTGACACTGAACCTGACCCTAAGTCTGACCGTGACCCTGACTGTGAACATGATCCTCGCCCTGACCCTGAACCTGATCTTGACCCTGACCCTGACCATGACCCTGATACTGACCCTGACCTTGACCCTTACACTAACACTGACCCTGAACCTACCCCTGACCCTGACCCTCACCCTCACCCTAACCCTGATCCTAAACCTTACCTGCCCGTGACCCTGACAATGACCCTGACCCTAAGTGTGACCGTGAACCAGACCCTGACCTGACTGTGAACCTGACCCTGACAGTGACCCTGACCCTGACCCTGACCTTGACCATGAAACTGACCTTTACTCTAACCCTGACACTGACACTTACCCTGATCCTGACCCTGACCATGACCTTGACCCTGACCCTGACTTTGACCATGACCTTGACCCTGACCCTGACAATGCCCTGACTCCGACCCTGACCCTGACCCTAAGTCTGACCGCGACAATGACCGTGACCCTGACCCTCACACTGACCCTTACCCTGACTCTCACTCTTACCTTGATCCTATCCCTGACGCTACCCCTAACCCTACCCTGACCCTTACCCTGACTCTGACCCAAAACCTGACTCTGACTCTGACCCTGACCCAGACCCTGATCCTGACCCTGACACTGACCCTTACCCTGAACCTGACCTTGACCCTACAACTGAACTTGACCCTGAACCTGAGCCTGACACTGACCCTGAACCTAACCCTGACCCTGAACCTGACCCTAATCCTGATCGTGACCCTGAATTTGGCACTGACCCTGACCCTGACCCTGACCCTAACCCTGACCCTATCCCTGACCGTGACCCTGACCCTGACCCTGACCCTGACCCTAACTCGCAACCTGACCCTGACCCTGACCCTGAGAATGAACTTAACCCTGACCCTGACCTGCACCCTGAACTTGACCTTGACCCTGACCGTGAACCTGACCCTCACCCTGACACTGACCCTTAGCCTGACCTTGACCCTGACACTGACCCTGAACCTCACTCTGACCCTGAATTTGATCCTGACCCTAATCCTAAACATGACCCTGACCCTGACCCTACGCCTGACCCTGACCCTGACCCTGACCCTCAACCTGATCCTAAACCTGTCCTGAAACTGAACCTGATACTGACACTGAACCTAAGTCTGACTGTTACCCTGACCCTTACCCTAATTCTGACCGTGACCCTGATCATGACTTTGACCCTTAATCTGACCCTAACCCTGACCATTGCCCTAACACTGACCATGACCCTGACCCTTACGCTGACCCTAAGTCTGACCCTGACCTTAACACTAAACCAGACCCTGACCCTACCCCTTACCCTGACGCTGACCCTGACCCTGAACATGACCTTGACACTAAGTCTGACCGAGACCTTGACCGTGACACTGAAATTCACACATACCCTGACCCTGACACTGACCTTGACCATGACCCTGACCCTGACCCTGACCCTCGCCCTGACGCTGACTCTACCCCTGACCCTGACCCTGACCCTGACCCTAAACCTGACCTGACCCTGAACATGACACTGACACTAAGCCTGACCGCGACCCTGACAGTGAACTTGAGCCTCACCCTGACCCTGACCCTGACCCTGACCTTAACCCTGACACTGACCCTGACCCTAACCCTAACCCTGACCCTGAATTTGATACTGACCCTAACACTGAACATGACCCTGACCCTAAACCTCACCCTGACCCTAAACCTCACCCTGACCCTAATCCTTACCCTAACCCTGACACTGACCCTGACCCTGACCCCGAACCTGACCCTGAACTTAACCCTGACCCTGACCCTGACCTTGAACCTGACCCTGAACTTAACCATGACCCTGACCCTGTCCCTGATTCAAAGTCTTACCGTGACCGTGACCCTGACCCTCACCCTGGCCTGACCCTGACCCTGACCTTGACCCTGACCCTGCACATCACCCTGACCTTGACCCTGACACTGACCCTGACCCTAACCCCGTCCCTGAACTTGATCCTGACCCTAACACTGAACATGACCCTGACCCAGACCCTAACCCTGACACTGACCCTAACCCTGACCCTCAACCTGATCCTCAACCTGTCCTGACCCTGACCCTGATACTGACCCTGAAACTAAGTCTGACTGTGACCCTGACCCTTACCCTAATTCTGACCGTGACCCTGATCATGACCTTGACCCTGACTCTGACCCTAACCCTGACACTTACCCTAACACTGACCCTGACCCTCGCCCTGACGCTGACTCTACCCCTGACCCTGACCCTCACCCTGGCCTAACACTTACCCTGATCCTGACCCTGACCCTGACCGAGAACATGATCCTGAGCCTGAACCTAAACCTGACCCTCACCCTGACCCTGAACCTGACCCTGAACTTAACCCTGACCCTGACCCTGACCCTGACCCTGACCTTGAACCTGACCCTGACCTTAACCCTGACCCTGACCCTGTCCCTGATTCTAAGTCTTACCATGACCATGACCCTGACCCTCACCCTGGCCTGACCCTGACCCTGAACATCACCCTTACCCTGACACTGAATTTGACCCTGAACCTTAATCTGACCAAAAACCCTGAACCTGACCCTGACACTGACCCTGGCCCTGACCCTGACCCTACACCTGACACTAACCCTAACCCTGACCCTGACCCTAAACCTGACCTGATCCTGAACCTGATCCTGACCTTGACATTGACCCTGATTCTGACCCTGACACTTAACCTGACCCTGACCCTGAACTTAACCCTACACCTGAACGTGACCCTGACTCTCACCCTAACCCTGACCCTGACCCTAAGTCTGTCCGTGACCCTGACACTGCCCTGACCCTAAGTCTGACCGTGACCCTAACCCTGAGGCTGACCCTGACCCTGACCCTGACCTTGACCCTGACCCTGACACAGAACCTAAAACTGACCTTGACCTTGACCCTGACCCTGAACGTAAACCTCACCCTGACCCTAACCCTGACCCTCACCCTGACCATGACCCTGACCCTAACCCTGACCCTGACCGCGGCCCTGACCCTGACCCTCACACTGACCCTGTCCCTGTCCCTGACCATAAGTGTGACCGTGACCCTAACCCTGAGCCTGACCCTGACCCTGACCCTGACATTGACCCTTACCCTTACCCTGACCTTGAACTTCAACCTGACCCTGACCCTGACCCTAACCAAGACCCTGAACGTGACCCTGACCTGACCCTGATACTAAGCCTGAACCTGAAACTGACCCTGTCCCTAAAACTGACCTGACCCTGACCCTGACCATAACCCTGAACCTGACCCTGACACGGACCCTAACCCTGACCCTGAAGCTGACCCTGAAGCTGACCCTGACCCTAACCCTGACCCTGTCCCCGACTCTGATCCTCACCCTGATCCTGACGCTGACCGTGACCCTGACATTGATCCTGACCCTGACTCTGAACCTGATATTACCCCTGTGCCTTACCCTGACCCTAAACCTGACCCTGACCTGACCCAGACCTTGACATTAACCCTGAACTAGACCCTGACCCTGACACTAACACTGATCCTAACCCTGACATTAAACCTGACCTGAACCTGACCGTGACCCTAACCCTGACCCTAACCCTGACCCTAAGTCTGACCGTGACACAGACCCTGATACTGACACTGAACCTAACACTGACTCTGACTCTGACACTGATTTTGACCCTGACCTTAACCATGACCCTGACCCTGTACCTGATCCTAAGTCTGACCGTGACCCTGACCCTGACCCAGAACCTAACCCTGACCCTGACCCTGACCTTGACCCTGACCCTAACCCTGACCCTGAACCTAACCCTGACCGTGACCCTGACTCTGACCCTAACCCTAAATCTGAACCTGACCCTGACACTGTCCCTAACCCTGACACTGACCCTGACACTGACCCGGACCCTGACCCTAAACCTGACCTAACCTTGACCCCGGCCCTGACCCTGACCCTTAACCTCACCCTGACACTAACCTTGACCCTGACACAAAATTCTGACTGTGACCCTTACCCTGACACTGAAATGTTACCCTGACTCTGAATATGACAGTGACCTTGACCTTGACCCTGACCTGAACCTAAAACTGACCATGACCCTGACCCTGACCCTATCCCTGACAGTGACCCTGCCCCAAAGCCTGACCTGACCCTGACTCTCACTCTAACCCTGACCCTCACCTTCAGCCTGAACCTGACACTGAACCTGACCTGACCCTGACCCTGACCTTGACCCTATCTTTGACCCTGACCCTGACCCTAAACCTGACCCTGACCCTGACCCTGATCATGACCCTGACACTGAACCTGACCCTGACCCAAACCCTGATGCTGACATAACAATGACACTGACCCTGACCCTAAACCTGACCTGACCGTGACCCTGACACTGACCCTGACCCTGAAATTTATTCTGACACTGACCCTGAACCTGATTCTGACCCTAACCCTGACCCTGACCCTGACCCTGGCCCTGAACCTGATCCTACCCCTGACCCCGACCCTAACACTGACCCTGACCCTGACCCTGACCCTGAACCTGACCCTGTCCCTGAACCTAACCCAGATCCTGACCCTGACCATGACCCTGACCCTAACACTGACACTGACACTGACCCTGACCCTGACCCTGGCCCTGAACCTGATCCTACCCCTGACCCCGACCCTAACACTGACCCTGACCCTGACCCTGACCCTAAACCTGACATGACCCTGACCCTGACCCTGACCCTGACCCTGACCACTAACCTGACAATGCTCTGACCCCTACCATGACCATGACCCTGACACTAACACTGACTTGGAACCTGACCCTAACCCTGAACCTAACCCTGACCCTGTCCCCGACCCTGACCCTAACCCTGACCCTGACGCTGACCGTGACCCTGACAGTGATCCTGAACCGGACTCTGAACCTGACCCTACCCCTGACCGTGACCCTAAACCTGACCCTGACCCTGACCTTGACATTAACCCTGAATTTGACCCTGACGCTGACCCTAAACCTGACCTTAACCCTGACACTAACTTTGACACTGAACCTGACCCTAACCCTGACCCTGACCCTGACACTTTCCACGACCCTGACCCTAACCCAGACCCTGACGCTGACCCTAAGTCTGACCGTGACCCTGACCCTGATCCTGACACTGACCTTAAGTCTGACCGTGACCCTGACCCTGATCCTGACACTGACCCTAACACTGACCCTGACCCTGACCCTGATCCTGACACAGACCCTAACACTGACCCTGACCCTGTACCTGATCCTAAATCTGACCGTGACCCTGACCCTGACCGTGAACCTGACCCTAACCCTTGTCTTGACCCTGACCCTGACTCTGACCCTGACCCTGACCTTGAACCTGACCCTGACCATCACCCTGGCCTGACCCTGACCCTTACCTTGACGCTGACCCTGAACATCACCCTGACCCTCACCCTGACCCTGACCCTGACCGTTACGCTGATCCTGACCCTGATGCTGACCCTGACTCTGAACTACACCCTGAACTTGACCATAACCGTGACCCTGACCCTGACTCTGACCCTGACCGGGACCCTGACCGTGACCCTGAAACTAACCCTACCTTTGACCCTGACCCTGACCCTGACACTAAACCTGACCTGACCCTGACCCTGACACTGACAGTGACCCTGACACTGACCCTGACAGTGACCCTGACCCTGAACCTGACCTTAATTCTGAACCTGACCCTGACGCTGACCCTGAACCTAACCCTGATTCTGACCCTGACCCTGACCCTGACCCTGAAACTAACCCTGACCGTGACCCTGACTCTGACCCTGACCCTAAATCTGAACCTGACCCTGACACTGACACTGTCCCTAACCCTGACCCTGACCCTGACCCCGACAATGACCCTAAACGTAACCCTGACACTGATTTTGACACTAACCCTGTCACTGACCCTGACCCTGAACCTGACCCTAACCCTGACACTGACCCTGAGTCTGACGCTGACCATGACCCTGACACTGACCCTGACACCGACCATGACCCTGAAAATGCCCTGATTCCGACCCTGACCCTGACCCTGACGCTAAACATGACCCTGACCCTTACTTTGGCCCTGACCCTGGCCCTGACCCTGGCCCTACACCTGACCCTGACACTGACCCTTACACTAATTATGACCGTGACCCTGATCATGACCTTGACCCTGACCCTGACCGTGACCCTGATACTGATCATGAACCTAACACTACCCCTGACCCTGACCCTGACCCTGACCCTGACCCTGACCCTAAACCTGATCTAACCTTGACCCCGGTCCTGACCCTGACCCTAAACCTCACCCTGACACTAACCTTGACCCTGACCCAAAATTCTGAACGTGTCCCTGACCCTGACCCTGAACGTGACCCTGACCCTAAGTCTGACTGTGACCTTGACCTTGACCCTGACCCTGAACCTAACACTGACCCTGACCCTGACCCTGAATCTGACCCTGAACCTAACCCTGACCCTTACCCTGACCCTTAACCTGACCCTGAACCTGACACTGACCATGACCCTAACCCTGACCCTGACCCTGACACTGACCCTGACCCTAAGCCTGACCTGACCCAGACCCTCACACTGAACCTGACCCTGACCCTGACCTACAACCTGAACCTGACACTGAACCTGACCTGACCCTGACCCTGACCCTGACCTTGACACTAACTTTGACCCTGACCCTAAACCTGACCCTGACCCTGACTCTGACAGTGACCCTGAACCTGACCCTATGTCTGACCGTGACCCTGACCGTGAACCTGACCCTCGCGCTGACCCTGAACCTGACCTTGACCCTGACCCTGATCATGACCCTGACACTGACCCTGACCTTGACCCTTACACTAACACTGACCCTGACCCTGACCCAAACCCTGATGTTGACCCTAACAATGACACTGACCCTCACCATAAACCTGACCTGACCCTGACCCTGACACTGACCGCGACCATGAAATTTACTCTGACACTGACCCTGACCATGAACCTGATCCTGACACTAACCCTGACCCCGACCCTGAACTTTACCCTGATCGTGACCCTGACACCGACCCTGACCTTGACCCTAAACCTGACCCTGTCCCTGACCCTGAACCTGACCATGTCCCTGAACCTAACCCAGATCCTGACCTGAACTTGACCCTGACTATGACCTTGACCGTGACTTAACCCTGACACTGAATATCTCCCTGACCCTGACCCTGACCCAAACCCTGACCCTAACCCTGACCGTGACCCTGACTCTGAACCAGACACTGACCCTAAATCTGAACCTGACCCTGACTCTGACACTGACCCTAACACTGACTTTGACCCGGACCCTGACACTGACCTTGGCCCTGAACCTGATCCTACCCCTGACCCTGACCCTAACACTGAACCTGACCCTGACCCTAAACCTGACATGACCCTGACCCTGACCCTGACCCTGAACCTGACCCTGACCCTAACCCAGACCATGACCCTGAACCTGACATTAACCCTAACCCTGACACTGACCCTGATCATGAACCTGACCCTGACCCTGACCCTGACCCTAACCCTGACATTGACCGTAACCCTGATTCTGACCCTGACCCTGACCCTGACAGTGACCCTGACCCTGATCCTGACTCTACCGCTGCCCCCTAACCTGACCTTAATCGTGACCCTGACCGTAACACTGACCGTGACCCTGACCATGACCCTGAACTTGACCCTAACCCTGACCCTGACCCTGACCACTAACCTGACAATGCTCTGACCCCTACCCTGACCCTGACCCTGAGCCTAACCCTGACCGTGACCCTGACCCTGACCCTGAACCTGACCTTAATTCTGACCCTGACCCTGACGCTGACCCTGAACCTACACCTGACCCTGACCCTAACCCTGACCCTAACACTGACTTGGACCCTGACCCTAACCCTGAACCTAACCCTGACCCTGTCCCCGACCCTGACCCTAACCCTGACCCTGACGCTGACCGTGACCCTGACACTGACCCTGAACCTGACTCTGAACCTGACCCTACCCCTGACCGTGACCCTAAACCTGACCCTGACCCTGACCTTGACATTAACCCTGAACTTGACCCTGACCCTGACCCTAAACCTGACCATAACCCTGACCCTAACTTTGACACTGAACCTGACCCTAACCCTGACCCTGACCCTGACACTTTCCCCGACCCTGACCCTAACCCAGACCCTGACGCTGACCCTGACCCTGACCGTGACCCTAACCCTGACCCTGACCCTGACCCTGTCTGACCGTGACCCTGACCCTGATCCTGACACTGACCCTAACACTGACCCTGACCCTGACCCTGATCCTGACACAGACCGTAACACTGACCCTGACCCTGACCCTGACCCTTACCATAAATATGACCCTGACACTGATTTTGACACTAACCCTGTCCCTGACCCTGACCCTGAACCTGACCCTAACCCTGACACTGACCCTGAGTCTGACGCTGACCATGACCCTGACACTGACCCTGACCCCGACCATGACCCTGAAAATGCCCTGATTCCGACCCTGACCCTGACCATGACGCTAACCGTGACCCTGACCCTTACTTTGGCCCTGACCCTGGCCCTGACCATGACCCTGACCCTGACCGTGACCCTGATACTGACCCTGAACCTAACACTACCCCTGACCCTGACCCTGACCCTGAACCTGACCCTGACCCTAAACCAGACCTAACCTTGACCCCGGCCCTGACCCTGACCCTAAACCTCACCCTGACACTAACCTTGAACCTGACCCAAAATTCTGACCGTGACCCTGACCCTGACCCTAAATCTGACCGTGACCTTGACCTTGACCCTGACCCTGAACCTAACACTGACCCTGACCCTGAATCTGACCCTGAACCTAACCCTGACCCTGACCCTTACCCTGACCCTTAACCTGACCCTGACACTGACACTGACCATGACCCTAACAATGACCCTGACCCTGACCCTGCCCCTAAGCCTGACCTGACCCTGACCCTCACTCTGACCCTGACCCTGACCCTGATTTTGACCTTGACCCTAACTGTGACCCTGACCCTGACCGTAAACCTGAACCTGACCCTGACCCTGACCCTGATCCTGAACCTGACCCTATGTCTGACAGTGACCCTGACCGTGAACCTGACCCTCGCCCTGACCCAGAACCTGACCTTGACCCTGACCCTGATCATGACCCCGACACTGACCCTGACCTTAACCCTTACACTAACACTGACCCTGACCCTGACCCAAACCCTGATGTTGACCCTAACAATGACCCTGACCCTGACCCTAAACCAGACCTGACGCTGACCCTGACCCTAACACTGAACCTGACCCTGACCCTAAACCTCACCCTGACTCTAACCTTGAACCTGACCCTGACCCTGAACCTGACCCTGACCCTGACCCTGAACGTGACCCTGACCCTGACCTTGACCCTGACCCTGACATTAACCCAAACCCTGACACTGACCCTGATCATGACCCTGACCCTGACCCTAACCCTGACACTAACCGTGACCCTGATTCTGACCCTGACCCTGACCGTGACCCTAACCCTG
This sequence comes from Clangula hyemalis, assembly GCA_963989345.1. The sequence continues at coordinate 2,176,951 of OZ022456.1, read as the reverse complement.
ACCCTGACCCTGACAGTGACCCTGACCCTGATCCTGACCCTACCTTTGCCCCTTAACCTACCTTAATCGTGACCCTGACCGTAACACTGACCGTGACCCTAACCCTGACCCTGACCCTGACTGTTACCCTAACCCTGAACCTGCCCCTGACCCAGACCTTGACCCTGAACCTGACCCTGACCCTGACCCTGACCCAAACCCTGACCCTAACCCTGACCGTGACCCTGACTGTGACCCTGACCCTGAACCTAAATCTGAACCTGACCCTGACCATGACACTGAACCTAACCCTGACCCTGACCTACACCCTGAACTTGACCTTGACTCTGATCCTGACCCTGACCCTGACCGTGACCCTGATACTGACCCTGAACCTAACCATACTCCTGACCCTGACCCTAACACTTACCCTGACCCTAAACCTGACCCTAACCCTAAACATCACCCTGACTCTAACACTGACCCTGAACTTAAAATTTTGACTGTGACCCTGACCCTCAACCCTGACCCTGACCCTGACCCTAACCCTAACCGTGACCCTGAACCTAAGTCTGACCGTGAACCTGACCCTGACCCTGACCTTGACCCTGACCCTGACCCTGACCCTGACACTGACTCTGCCCCTAAACCTGACCTGTCCCTGACCCTGACCCTGACCCTGACCCTTATCCTGATCGTTACCCTGAATTTGGCACTGACCCTGGCCCTGACCCTGACTCTACACCTGACCCAGAACCTGACACTGACCCTGACCCTAAGCCTGACCCTATCCCTGACCGTGACCCTAACCCTGACCCTGACCTACACAATGAACTTGACTTTGACCCTGACCGAGACCCTGACCCTGACCCTGACCCTGACCCTGACCCTGACCCTGACCCTGTCCCTGACCCTGACACTAAACCAGACCCTCAACCTGATCCTAAACCTGTCCTGACCCTGAACCTGATACTGACCCTGAACCTAAGTCTGACTGTGACCCTAACCCTTACCCTAATTCCGACCGTGACCCTGATCATGACCTTGACCCTGACCCTAACCCTGACCGTGACCCTAACACTGACCCTGACCCTGTCACTTACCCTGACCCTAAGTCTGACCCTGACCTTAACACTAAACCAGACCTGACCCTACCCCTTACCCTGACCCTGACACTGACCCTGAACATGACCTTGACACTAAGTCTGACTGAGACCCTGACCGTGACCCTGAACCTCAAACTGACCCTGACCCTAACCCTGACCTTGACCCTGACCCTGAACCTGACCCTGACCCTCGCCCTGACGCTGACTCTACCCCTGACCCTGACCCTGACCCTCACTCTGACCCTAACCCTTGTGCTGACCCTGACCCTGACTCTGACCCTGACCCTGACCTTGAACCTGACCCTGAACATCACCCTGACCCTGACCCTGTCCCTGATTCTAAGAAATACCGTGACCCTGACCCTGACCATCACCCTGGCCTGACCCTGACCCTTACCTTGACCCTGACCCTGAACATCACCCTGACCCTGACCCTGACCCTGACCCTGACCCTGACCGTTACGCTGATCCTGACCCTGATGCTGACCCTGACTCTGAACTACACCCTGAACTTGACCATAACCGTGACCCTGACCCTGACTCTGACCCTGACCGGGACCCTGACCGTGACCCTGAAACTAACCCTACCCCTGACCCTGACCCTGACCCTGACCCTAAACCTGACCTGACCCTGACCCTGACACTGACAGTGACCCTGACACTGACCGTGACCCTGACCGTGACCTTAACCCTGACCCTGACAGTGACCCTGACCCTGATCCTTACCCTACCCCTGCCCCTTACCCTGACCTTAATCGTGACCCTGACCGTAACACTGACCGTGACCCTGACCCTGACCCTGAACCTGACCTTAATTCTGAACCTGACCCTGACGCTGACCCTGAACCTAACCCTGATTCTGACCCTGACCCTGACCCTGACCCTGAAACTAACCCTGACCGTGACCCTGACTCTGACTCTGACCCTAAATCTGACCCTGACCCTGACCTGACACTGTCCCTAACCCTGACCCTGACCCTGACCCCGACAATGACCCTAAACGTAACCCTGACACTGATTTTGACACTAACCCTGTCCCTGACCCTGACCCTGAACCTGACCCTAACCCTGACACTGACCCTGAGTCTGACGCTGACCATGACCCTGACCCTGACCCTGACCCCGACCATGACCCTGACAATGCCCTGATTCCGACCCTGACCCTGACCCTGACGCTAAACGTGACCCTGACTCTTACTTTGGCCCTGACCCTGGCCCTGACCCTGACCCTACACCTGACCCTGACACTGACCCTGACCCTACACCTGACCATAACCCTGACCCTGACACTGACCCTGACCCTGACTGTGACCCTGATACTGACCCTGAACCTAACACTACCCCTGACCCTGACCCTGACCCTGACCCTGACCCTGACCCTGACACTGACACTGCCCCTAAACCTGACCTGTCCCTGACCCTGACCCTGACCCTGACCCTTATCCTGATCGTTACCCTGAATTTGGCACTGACCCTGGCCCTGACCCTGACTCTACACCTGACCCAGAACCTAACACTGACCCTGACCTTAAGCCTGACCCTATCCCTGACCGTGACCCTAACCCTGACCCTGACCTACACAATGAACTTGACTTTGACCCTGACCGAGACCCTGACACTGACCCTGACCCTAACCCTGACCCTGACCTTGACCCTGACACTGACCCTGTCCCTAACCCTGACCCTGAACTTGATCCTGACCCTAACCCTGAACATGACCCTGACCCTGACCCTAACCCTGACACTGACCCTGTCCCTGACCCTGACACTAAACCAGACCCTCAACCTGATCCTAAACCTGTCCTGACCCTGAACCTGATACTGACCCTGAACCTAAGTCTGACTGTGACCCTAACCCTTACCCTAATTCTGACCATGACCCTGATCATGACCTTGACCCTGACCCTAACCCTGACCGTGACCCTAACACTGACCCTGACCCTGTCACTTACCCTGACCCTAAGTCTGACCCTGACCTTAACACTAAACCAGACCTGACCCTACCCCTTACCCTGACCCTGACCCTGAACATGACCTTGACACTAAGTCTGACTGAGACCCTGACCGTGACCCTGAACTTCAAACTGACCCTGACCCTAACCCTGACCTTGACCCTGACCCTGAACCTGACCCTGACCCTCGCCCTGACGCTGACTCTACCCCTGACCCTGACCCTGACCCTCACTCTGACCCTAACCCTTGTGCTGACCCTGACAGTGACTCTGACAGTGACCCTGACCTTGAACCTGACCCTGACCTTAACCCTGACCCTGACCACTAACCTGACAATGCTCTGACCCCTACACTGATCCTGACCCTGAGCCTAACCCTGACCGTGACCCTGACCCTGACCCTGAACCTGACCTTAATTCTGACCCTGACCCTGACGCTGACCCTGAACCTACACCTGACCCTGACCCTAACCCTGACCCTAACACTGACTTGGACCCTGACCCTAACCCTGAACCTAACCCTGACCCTGTCCCTGACCCTGACCCTAACCCTGACCCTGACGCTGATCGTGACCCTGACACTGACCCTGAACCTGACTCTGAAACTGACCCTACCCCTGACCGTGACCCTAAACCTGACCCTGACCCTGACCTTGACATTAACCCTGAACTTGACCCTGACCCTGACCCTAAACCTGACCGTAACCCTGACCCTAACTTTGACACTGAACCTGACCCTAACCCTGACCCTGACCCTGACACTTTCCCCGACCCTGACCCTAACCCAGACCCTGACGCTGACCCTGACCCTGACCGTGACCCTAACCCTGACCCTGACCCTGACCCTAAGTCTGACCGTGACCCTTACCCTGATCCTGACACTGACCCTAACACTGACCCTGACCCTGACCCTGATCCTGACACAGACCGTAACACTGACCCTGACCCTGACCCTGACCCTTACCATAAATATGACCCTGACACTGATTTTGACACTAACCCTGTCCCTGACCCTGACCCTGAACCTGACCCTAACCCTGACACTGACCCTGAGTCTGACGCTGACCCTGACACAGACCCTGACCCTGACCCCGACCATGACCCTGACAATGCCCTGATTCCGATCCTGACCCTGACCCTGACGCTATCCGTGACCCTGACCCTTACTTTGGCCCTGACCCTGGCCCTGACCATGACCCTACACCTGACCCTGACACTGACCCTGACCCTAAACCTGACCATAACCCTGACCGTGACACTGACCTTGACCCTGACCTTGACCCTGAACCTAACTCTGAACCTGATCCTGACCCTGACCCTGACCCTGACCCTGACCGTGACCCTGATACTGACCCTGAACCTAACACTACCCCTGACCCTGACCCTGACCCTGAACCTGACCCTGACCCTAAACCTGACCTAACCTTGACCCCGGCCCTGACCCTGACCCTAAACCTCACCCTGACACTAACCTTGACCCTGACCCAAAATTCTGACCGTGACACTGACCCTGACCCTAAATCTGACCGTGACCTTGACCTTGACCCTGACCCTGGACCTTGACCTTGACCCTGACCCTGAATCTGACCCTGAACCTAACCCTGACCCTGACCCTTACCCTGACCCTTAACCTGACCCTGACACTGACACTGACCATGACCCTAACAATGACCCTGACACTGACCCTGCCCCTAAGCCTGACCTGACCCTGACCCTCACTCTGACCCTGACCCTGACCCTGATTTTGACCTTGACCCTAACTGTGACCCTGACCCTGACCGTAAACCTGAACCTGACCCTGACCCTGACCCTGATCCTGAACCTGACCCTATGTCTGACAGTGACCCTGACCGTGAACCTGACCCTCGCCCTGACCCTGAACCTGACCTTGACCCTGACCCTGATCATGACCCCGACACTGACCCTGACCTTAACCCTTACACTAACACGGACCCTGACCCTGACCCAAACCCTGATGTTGACCCTAACAATGACCCTGACCCTGACCCTAAACCAGACCTGACGCTGACCCTGACCCTAACACTGAACCTGACCCTGACCCTAAACCTCACCCTGACTCTAACCTTGAACCTGACCCTGACCCTGAACCTGACCCTGACCCTGACCCTGAACGTGACCCTGACCCTGACCTTGACCCTGACCCTGACATTAACCCAAACCCTGACACTGACCCTGATCATGACCCTGACCCTGACCCTAACCCTGACACTAACCGTGACCCTGATTCTGACCCTGACCCTGACCGTGACCCTAACCCTGACCCTGACCCTGACAGTGACCCTGACCCTGATCCTGACCCTACCTTTGCCCCTTAACCTACCTTAATCGTGACCCTGACCGTAACACTGACCGTGACCCTGACCCTGACCCTGACCCTGACTGTTACCCTAACCCTGAACCTGCCCCTGACCCAGACCTTGACCCTGAACCTGACCCTGACCCTGACCCTGACCCAAACCCTGACCCTAAACCTGACCGTGACCCTGACTCTGACCCTGACCCTGACCCTAAATCTGAACCTGACCCTGACTCTGACACTGACCCTAACACTGACTTTGACCCGCACCCTGACACTGACCATAAACGTGACCCTGAAACTGATTTTGACACTAACCCTGACCATGACCCTGAACTTAACCCTGAGCCTAACCCTGAGCCTGACCCTGAGTCTGACGCTGACCCTGACCCTGACCCCGACCCTGACCCTGACAATGCCCTGATTCCGACCCTGACCCTGACCCTAATCCTGATGGTGACCCTGAATTCGGCCCTGACCCTGGCCCTGACCCTGACCCTACACCTCACACTGAACCTGACCCTGACCCTGACCCTGACCCTAAATTTGACCGTGACCCTAACCCTGACCCTGACCCTGACCATGACACTGAACCTAACCCTGACCCTGACCTACACCCTGAACTTGACCTTGACTCTGATCCTGACCCTGACCCTGACCGTGACCCTGATACTGACCCTGAACCTAACCATACTCCTGACCCTGACCCTAACACTTACCCGGACCCTAAACCTGACCCTAACCCTAAACATCACCCTGACTCTAACACTGACCCTGAACTTAAAATTTTGACTGTGACCCTGACCCTCAACCCTGACCCTGACCCTGACCCTAACCCTAACCGTGACCCTGAACCTAAGTGTGACCGTGAACCTGACCCTGACCCTGACCTTGACCCTGACCCTGACACTGACCCTGCCCCTAAACCTGACCTGTCCCTAACCCTGACCCTATCCCTGACCGTGACCCTAACCCTGACCCTGACCTACACAATGAACTTGACTTTGACCCTGACCGAGACCCTGACCCTCACCCTGACCCTGACCCTGACCCTGACCCTGACACTGACCCTGTCCCTGACCCTGACACTAAACCAGACCCTCAACCTGATCCTAAATCTGTCCTGACCCTGAACCTGATACTGACCCTGAACCTAAGTCTGACTGTGACCCTAACCCTTACCCTAATTCTGACCGTGACCCTGATCATGACCTTGACCCTGACCCTGACCCTAACCCTGACCGTGACCCTAACACTGACCCTGACCCTGTCACTTACCCTGACCCTAAGTCTGACCCTGACCTTAACACTAAACCAGACCTGACCCTACCCCTTACCCTGACCCTGACACTGACCCTGAACATGACCTTGACACTAAGTCTGACTGAGACCCTGACCGTGACCCTGAACCTCAAACTGACCCTGACCCTAACCCTGACCTTGACCCTGACCCTGAACCTGACCCTGACCCTCGCCCTGACGCTGACTCTACCCCTGACCCTGACCCTGACCCTCACTCTGACCTTAACCCTTGTGCTGACCCTGACCCTGACTCTGACCCTGACCCTGACCTTGAACCTGACCCTGACCTTAACCCTGACCCTGACCCTGTCCCTGATTCTAAGAAATACCGTGACCCTGACCCTGACCATCACCCTGGCCTGACCCTGACCCTTACCTTGACCCTGACCCTGAACATCACCCTGACCCTCACCCTGACACTGACCGTTACGCTGATCCTGACCCTGATGCTGACCCTGACTCTGAACTACACCCTGAACTTGACCATAACCGTGACCCTGACCCTGACTCTGACCCTGACCGGGACCCTGACCGTGACCCTGAAACTAACCCTACCCCTGACCCTGACCCTGACCCTGACCCTAAACCTGACCTGACCCTGACCCTGACACTGACAGTGACCCTGACACTGACCGTGACCCTGACCGTGACCTTAACCCTGACCCTGACAGTGACCCTGACCCTGATCCTTACCCTACCCCTGCCCCTTACCCTGACCTTAATCGTGACCCTGACCGTAACACTGACCGTGACCCTGACCCTGACCCTGAACCTGACCTTAATTCTGAACCTGACCCTGACGCTGACCCTGAACCTAACCCTGATTCTGACCCTGTCCCTGACCCTGACCCTGAACCTGACCCTAACCCTGACACTGACCCTGAGTCTGACGCTGACCATGACCCTGACCCTGAACCTGACCCCGAACATGACCCTGACAATGCCCTGATTCCGACCCTGACCCTGACCCTGACGCTAAACGTGACCCTGACTCTTACTTTGGCCCTGACCCTGGCCCTGACCCTGACAATAAATCTGATCATAACCCTGACCGTGACACTGACCCTGACCCTGACCGTGACCCTGACCCTGACCCTGACCCTGACCCTGACCCTGACCCTGACCCTAAAACTGACCTAACCTTGACCCCGGTCCTGACCCTGACCCTAAACCTCACCCTGACACTAACCTTGACCCTGACCCAAAATTCTGACCGTGTCCCTGACCCTGACCCGGAACGTGACCCTGACCCTAAATCTGACCGTGACCTTGACCTTGACCCTGACCCTGAACCTAACACTGACCCTGACCCTGCCCCTGAATCTGACCCTGAACCTAACCCTGAACCTGACCCTTATCCTGACCCTAAACCTGACCCTGACACTGACACTGACCATGACCCTAACCCTGACCCTGACCCTGACACTGACCCTGCCCCTAAGCCTGACCTGACCCTGACCCTGACACTGACCGCGACCCTGAAATTTACTCTGACACTGACCCTGACCATGAACCTGATCCTGACACTAACCCTGACCCTGACCCTGACCCTGAACTTTACCCTGATCGTGACCCTGACCCTGACCCTGACCTTGACCCTAAACCTGACCCTGTCCCTGACCCTGAACCTGAACATGTCCCTGAACCTAACCCAGATCCTGACCTGAACTTGACCCTGACCCTGACCTTGACCCTGACTTAACCCTGACACTGAATATCTCCCTGACCCTGACCCTAACCCTGACCGTGACCCTGACTCTGAACCAGACACTGACCCTAAATCTGAACCTGACCCTGACCCTGACACTGACCCTAACACTGACTTTGACCCGGACCCTGACACTGACCGTAAACGTGACCCTGACAATGATTTTGACACTAACCCTTACCATGACCCTGACCCTAAACCTGAGCCTAACCCTGAGCCTGACCCTGAGTCTGATACTGACCCTGACCCTAACACTGACCCTGACACTGACCCTGAACCTGACCTTGGCCCTGAACCTGATCCTACCCCTTACCCTGACCCTAACACTGAACCTGACCCTGACCCGAAACCTGACATGACCCTGACCCTGACCCTAAACCTCACCCTGACTCTAACCTTGACCCTGACCCTGACCCTGACCCTGACCCAGACCCTGACCCTGAACCTGACATTAACCCTAACCCTGACACTGACCCTGATCATGAACCTGACCCTGACCCTGACCCTGACCCTGACAGTGACCCTGACCCTGATCCTGACCCTACATCTGCCCCCTAACCTGACTCTGACCCTGACCCTGACTGTTACCCTAACCCTGAACCTGACCCTGACCCAGACCTTGACACTGAACCTGACCCTGTCTTTGAACCTGAACCCGACCCTGACCGTGACCCTGACCCTAAGTCTGACCTTGACCCTGAACCTGACCCTGACCCTGACCCTGACCCTGACCCAAACCCTGACCCTAACCCTGACCGTGACCCTGACTGTGACCCTGACCCTGACCCTAAATCTGAACCTGACCCTGACTCTGACAATGACCCTAACACTGACTTTGACCCGGACCCTGACACTGACCGTAAACGTGACCCTGACACTGATTTTGACACTAACCCTTACCATGACCCTGAACTTAACCCTGACCATGACCCTGAACTTAACCCTGAGCCTAACCCTGACCCTGACCCCGACCCTGATGGTGACCCTGAATTCGGCCCTGACCCTGGCCCTGACCCTGACCCTACACCTCACACTGAACCTGACCCTGACCCTAACCCTAAACATCACCCTGACTCTAACACTGACCCTGAACTTAAAATTCTGACTGTGACCCTGACCCTCAACCCTGACCCTGACCCTGACCCTAACCCTAACCGTGACCCTGAACCTAAGTGTGACCGTGAACCTGACCCTGACCCTGACCTTGACCCTGACCCTGACCCTGACCCTGACACTGACCCTAAACCTGACCTGTCCCTGACCCTGACCCTGGCCCTGACCCTGACCCTGACCCTGACCCTTATCCTGATCGTTACCCTGAATTTGGCACTGACCCTGGCCCTGACCCTGACTCTACACCTGACCCAGAACCTAACACTGACCCTGACCCTAAGCCTGACCCTATCCCTGACCATGACCCTAACCCTGACCCTGACCTACACAATGAACTTGACTTTGACCCTGACCGAGACCCTGACACTGACCCTGACCCTAACCCTGACCCTGACCTTGACCCTGACACTGACCCTGACCCTAACCCTGACCCTGAACTTGATCCTGACCCTAACCCTGAACATGACCCTGACCCTGACCCTAACCCTGACACTGACCCTGTCCCTGACCCTGACACTAAACCAGACCCTCAACCTGATCCTAAACCTGTCCTGACCCTGAACCTGATACTGACCCTGAACCTAAGTCTGACTGTGACCCTAACCCTTACCCTAATTCTGACCGTGACCCTGATCATGACCTTGACCCTGACCCTGACCCTAACCCTGACCGTGACCCTAACACTGACCCTGACCCTGTCACTTACCCTGACCCTAAGTCTGACCCTGACCTTAACACTAAACCAGACCTGACCCTACCCCTTACCCTGACCCTGACCCTGAACATGACCTTGACACTAAGTCTGACTGAGACCCTGACCGTGACCCTGAACCTCAAACTGACCCTGACCCTAACCCTGACCTTGACCCTGACCCTGAACCTGACCCTGACCCTCGCCCTGACGCTGACTCTACCCCTGACCCTGACCCTGACCCTCACTCTGACCCTAACCCTTGTCCTGACCCTGACCCTGACTCTGACAGTGACCCTGACCTTGAACCTGACCCTGACCTTAACCCTGACCCTGACCCTGTCCCTGATTCTAAGAAATACCGTGACCCTGACTCTGATCCTGACACTGACCCTCACCCTGACCCTGACCCTGACCCTAATCCTGACACAGACCCTAACACGGACCCTGACCCTGATCCTAAGCCTGACCGTGACCCTGACCCTGACCATGAACCTAACCCTGACCCTGACCTTGACCCTGACCCTAACCCTGACCCTAAATCTGACCCTGACGCTGACCCTGACACTGTCCCTAACCCAGACCCTGACCCTGAGTCTGACGCTGACCCTGACACAGACCCTGACCCTGACCCTGACCATGACCCTGACAATGCCCTGATTCCGATCCTGACCCTGACCCTGACGCTAACCGTGACCCTGACCCTTACTTTGGCCCTGACCCTGGCCCTGACCATGACCCTACACCTGACCCTGACACTGACCCTGACCCTAAACCTGACCATAACCCTGACCGTGACACTGACCTTGACCATGACCTTAACCCTGACCCTAACTCTGAACCTGATCCTGACCGTGACCCTGACCCTGACCCTGACCCTGACCGTGACCCTGATACTGACCCTGAACCTAACACTACCCCTGACCCTGACCGTGACCCTGACCCTGACCCTGACCCTGACCCTAAACCTTACCTAACCTTGACCCCGGCCCTAACCCTGACCCTAAATCTCACCCTGACACTAACCTTGACCCTGACCCAAAATTCTGACCGTGACCCTGACCCTGACCCTAAACGTGACCCTGACCCTAAATCTGACCGTGACCTTGACCTTGACCCTGACCCTGAACCTAACACTGACCCTAACCCTGAATCTGACCCTGAACCTAACACTGAACCTGACCCTGACCCTAAACCTGACCTGACCCTGACCCTAAAACTCACCCTGACTCTAACATTGACCCTGACCCTGACCCTTAACCTGACCCTGACACTGACCCTAACCCTGACCCTGACCCTGACACTGACCCTGCCCCTAAGCCTGACCTGACCCTGACCGTCACTCTGACCCTGACCCTGATCCCGACCCTGACCTATAAGCTGAACCTGACACTGAACCTGACCTGACCCTGATCCTGACCCTGATCCTGACCTTGACCCTAATCTTGACCCTGACCCTGACCCTAAACCTGAACCTGACCCTGACCCTGACCCTGATCCTGAACCTGACCCTATGTCTGACCGTGACCCTGACCGTGAACCTGACCCTCGCCCTGACCCTGAACCTGACCTTGACCCTAACCCTGATCATGACCCTGACACTGACCCTGACCTTGACCCTTACACTAACACTGACCCTGACCCTGACCCAAACCCTGATGTTGACCCTAACAATGACACTGACCCTGACTCTAAACCAGACCTGACACTGACCCTGACCCAGACCCTTACCCTGAAATTTACTCTGACACTGACCCTGACCCTGAACCTGACCCTGACCCTAACACTGAACCTGACCCTGACCCTAAACCTGACCTGACCCTGACCCTAAACCTCACCCTGACTCTAACCTTGACCCTGACCCTGACCCGGAACCTGACCCTGACCCTGACCCTGAATGTGACCCTGACCCTGACCTTGACCCTGACCCTGACATTAACCCTAACGCTGACCCTGACCGTGATCATGACCCTGACCCTGACCCTAACCCTGACACTAACCGTGACCCTGATTCTGACCCTGACCCTGACCGTGACCCTAACCCTGACCCTGACCCTGACAGTGACCCTGACCCTGATCCTGACCCTACCCCTGCCCCTTACCCTGACCTTAATCGTGACCCTGACCCTGACCCTGACCCTAACCCTGACCCTGACCCTGACCCTGACCCCTACCTTGACAATGCCCTGACCCCTACCCTGACCCTGACCCAGACCCTGACCCTGACTGTTACCCTAACCCTGAACCTGACCCTGACCTAGACCTCTACCCTGAACCTGACCCTGTCTTTGAACCTGAATCCGACCCTGACCGTGACCCTGACCCTAAGTCTGACCTTGACCCTGAACGTGACCCTGACCCTGACCCTGACCCAAACCCTGACCCTAAACCTGACCGTGACCCTGACTCTGACCCTGACCCTGACCCTAAATCTGAACCTGACCCTGACTCTGACACTGACCCTAACACTGACTTTGACCCGGACCCTGACACTGACCGTAAACGTGACCCTGACAGTGATTTTGACACTAACCCTGACCATGACCCTGAACTTAACCCTGAGCCTAACCCTGAGCCTGACCCTGAGTCTGACGCTGACCCTGACCCTGACACTGACCCTGACCCTCACCCTAATCCTGATGGTGACCCTGAATTCGGCCCTGACCCTGGCCCTGACCCTGACCCTACACCTCACACTGAACCTGACACTGACCCTAACCCTGACCCTAAATTTGACCGTGACCCTAACCCTGACCCTGACCCTGACCCTAAATTTGACCGTGACCCTAACCCTGACCCTGACCCTGACCCTAACTCTGAACCTGACCCTGACCCTGACCATGACACTGAACCTAACCCTGACCCTGACCTACACCCTGAACTTGACCTTGACCCTGATCCTGACCCTGACCCTGACCGTGACCCTGATACTGACCCTGAACCTAACCATACTCCTGACCCTGACCCTAACACTTACCCTGACCCTAAACCTGACCTGACCCTGACCCTAACCCTAAACATCACCCTGACGCTAACACTGACCCTGAACTTAAAATTCTGACTGTGACCCCGACCCTCAACCCTGACCCTGACCCTGACCCTAACCCTAACCGTGACCCTGAACCTAAGTTTGACCCTGAACCTGACCCTGACCCTGACCTTGACTCTGACCCTGACCCTGACCCTGACCCTGACCCTGACCCTTATCCTGATCGTTACCCTGAATTTGGCACTGACCCTGGCCCTGACCCTGACTCTACACCTGACCCAGAACCTGACACTGACCCTGACCCTAAGCCTGACCCTATCCCTGACCGTGACCCTAACCCTGACCCTGACCTACACAATGAACTTGACTTTGACCCTGACCGAGACCCTGACCCTCACCCTGACCCTGACCCTGACCCTGACCCTGACACTGACCCTGTCTCTGACCCTGACACTAAACCAGACCCTCAACCTGATCCTAAACCTGTCCTGACCCTGAACCTGATACTGACCCTGAACTTAAGTCTGACTGTGACCCCAACCCTTACCCTAATTCTGACCGTGACCCTGATCATGACCTTGACCCTGAACCTGACCCTAACCCTGACCCTTACCCTAACACTTACCCTGACCCTGATCATGACCTTGACCCTGACCCTCACCCTAACCCTGACCGTGACCCTAACACTGACCCTGACCCTGTCACTTACCCTGACCCTAAGTCTGACCCTGACCTTAACACTAAATCAGACCTGACCCTACCCCTTAACCTGACCCTGACACTGACCCTGAACATGACCTTGACACTAAGTCTGACAGAGACCCTAACCGTGACCCTGAACCTCAAACTGACCCTGACCCTAACCCTGACCTTGACCCTGACCCTGAACCTGACCCTGACCCTCGCCCTGACGCTGACTCTACCCCTGACCCTGACCCTGACCCTCACTCTGACCCTAACCCTTGTGCTGACCCTGACCCTGACTCTGACCCTGACCCTGACCTTGAACCTGACCCTGACCTTAACCCTGACCCTGACCCTGTCCCTGATTCTAAGAAATACCGTGACCCTGACCCTGACCATCACCCTGGCCTGACCCTGACCCTTACCTTGACCCTGACCCTGAACATCACCCTGACCCTCACCCTGACCCTGACCCTGACCCTGACCCTGACCCTGACCGTTACGCTGATCCTGACACTGATGTTGACCCTGACTCTGAACTACACCCTGAACTTGACCATAACCGTGACCCTGACCCTGACTCTGACCCTGACCTGGACCCTGACCGTGACCCTGAAACTAACCCTACCCCTGACCCTGACCCTGACCCTGACCCTAAACCTGACCTGACCCTGACCCTGACACTGACAGTGACCCTGACACTGACCGTGACCCTGACCGTGACCTTAACCCTGACCCTGACAGTGACCCTGACCCTGATCCTTACCCTACCCCTGCCCCTTACCTGACCTTAATCGTGACCCTGACCGTAACACTGACCGTGACCCTGACCCTGACCCTGAACCTGACCTTAATTCTGAACCTGACCCTGACGCTGACCCTGAACCTAACCCTGATTCTGACCCTGACCCTGACCCTGACCCTGAAACTAACCCTGACCGTGACCCTGACTCTGACACTGACCCTAAATCTGAACCTAACCCTGACCCTGACCCTGACCCCGACAATGACCCTAAACGTAACCCTGACACTGATTTTGACACTAACCCTGACTCTGACCCTGACCCTGAACCTGACCCTAAACCTGACACTGACCCTGAGTCTGACGCTGACCCTGAAAAAGACCCTGACCCTGACCCTGACCAAGACCCTGACAATGCCCTGATTCCGATCCTGACCCTGACCCTGACGCTAAACGTGACCCTGACCCTTACTTTGGCCCTGACCCTGGCCCTGACCCTAAACCTGACCATAACCCTGACCGTGACACTGAAACTGACCCTGACCGTGACCCTGATACTGATCATGAACCTAACACTACCCCTGACCCTGACCCTGACCCTGACCCTGACCCTGACCCTGACCCTGACCCTAAACCTGACCTAACCTTGACCCCGGCCCTGACCCTGACCCTAAACCTCACCCTGACACTAACCTTGACCTTGACCCAAAATTCTGACCGTGACCCTAACCCTGACCCTAAACGTGACCCTGACCCTAAATCTGACCGAGACCTTGACCTTGACCCTGACCCTGAACCTAACACTGACCCTGACCCTGAATCTGACCCTGAACCTAACCCTGACCCTTACCCTGATCCTTAACCTGACCCTGAACCTGACACTGACCATGACCCTAACCCTGACCCTGCCCCTGACACTGACCCTGCCCCTAAGCCTGACCTGACCCTGAACCTCACTCTGACCCTGACCCTGACCCTGACCTACAACCTGAACCTGACACTGAACCTGACCTGACCCTGACCCTGACCCTGACCTTAACCCTAACTTTGATCCTCACCCTGACCCTAAACCTGACCCTGACCCTGACTCTGACAGTGACAGTGACCCTGACCATATGTCTGACCGTGACCCTGACCGTGAACCTGACCCTCGCGCTGACCCTGAACCTGGCCTTGACCCTGACCCTGATCATGACCATGACACTGACCCTGACCTTGACCCTTACACTAACACTGACCCTGACCCTGACCCAAACCCTGATGTTGACCCTAACAATGACACTGACCCTGAACATAAACCTGACCAGACCCTGACCCTGACACTGACCGCGACCCTGAAATTTACTCTGACACTGACCCTGACCATGAAACTGATCCTGACACTAACCCTGACCCTGACCCTGAACTTTACCCTGATCGTGACCCTGACCCTGGCCCTGACCTTGACGCTAAACCTGACCCTGACCCTGACGCTAACCTTGACCCTGACCCTTACTTTGGCCCTGACCCTGGCCCTGACCATGACCCTACACCTGACCCTGACCATGACCCTAACCCTAAACCTGACCATAACCCTGACCGTGACACTGACCCTGACCCTGACCCTGACCCTGACCCTGACCCTGACCCTGACCCTGACCCTGACCCTGACCCTAAACCTGACCTAACCTTGACCCCGGCCCTGACCCTGGCCCTAAACCTCACCCTGACACTAACCTTGACCCTGACCCAAAATTCTGACCGTGACCCTGATCCTGACCCTGACCCTGAACCTAACACTGACCCTGACCCTGAATCTGACCCTGAACCTAACCCTGACCCTGACCCTTACCCTGACCCTTAACCTGACCCTGACACTGACACTGACCATGACCCTAACCCTGACATTGACCCTGACACTGACCCTGCCCCTAAGCCTGACCTGACCCTGACCCTCACTCTGACCCTGACCCTGACCTACAACCTGAACCTGACACTGAACCTGAGCTGACCCTAACCCTGTCCCTGATCCTGACCTTGACCCTAACTGTGACCCTGACCCTGACCCTAAACCTGAACCTGACCCTGACCCTGACCCTGACCCTGATCCTGAACCTGACCCTATGTCTGACCGTGACCCTGACCGTGAACCTGACCCTCGCCCTGACCCTGAACCTGACCTTGACCCTAACCCTGATCATGACCCTGACACTGACCCTGACCTTGACCCTTACACTAACACTGACCCTGACCCTGACCCAAACCCTGATGTTGACCCTAACAATGACCCTGACCCTGACCCTAAACCAGACCTGACCCTGACCCTGACCATGACCCTGAAATTTACTCTGACACTGACCCTGACCCTGAACCTGACCCTGACCCTAACCCTGACCGTGACCCGGACCCTGAACCTGACCTTAATTCTGAACCTGACCCTGAACCTAAACCTGACCATGACCCTAACCCTGACCCTAACACTGACTTGGACCCTGACCCTAACCCTGAACCTAACCCTGACCCTGTCCCCGACCCTGACCCTAACCCTGACCCTGACGCTGACTGTGACCCTGACACTGACCCTGAACCTGACTCTGAACCTGACCCTACCCCTGACCGTGACCCTAAACCTGACCCTGACCCTGACATTAACCCTGAACTTGACCCTGACCCTGACACTAAACCTGACCTTAACCCTGACCCTGTGAGGAATGTTTTAACAATTCGTGTCCATAAAGAAAAATCCTGTCTGCTTCTGTCTGCTTCGGGGCTCTGCAATGGCAGCCAGATTCCTGAACCACAGATGCAGTGTGTCCCAGTCTCCCCCTCATTCTAGTCAATTTATCAAGTCTTCAGAAAATACTCCTCAAATTCTTGAGCTTGTTTGCCTTTGTTATTCCGGATTTCTATTTCTAGCAGTTACAGCCTTTTTCCTATTGTTTTGTCTTCTTCGAAATTAACTTAACACGGCTATAGGTGTGACTATCCTTGTGAATGGCGGGTGAAGAATGTTTTAATTACTTGTGAAGTGTCAATAAGAAAGCTATTTGTGTTTGTATGTCTTCTTTGATGTCCGGGAGCCTCAGAATAGCTGATAACAACTAGTGACTATTATGGAACACTATGCAGGCCTCTGATATCTGGCCAGGAGTCCAAGAGATTAAGAAGAAGAAAAAAAGGAAGCTGAAGGATGGCTAGGAGACAAGACCTGCAGGGGATGCTGTATAAACTTGACACGGTGCCAAAGGAGTACAAAGGGGAAGGACAAGAAAAAAACTTGGAGAGGAAGACTACTAGCCTTCAGCATGAAAAACCCCCAGAGGGACCACCGGAGACTGATGCGCATGCTCCAGTAGGAGGGACTGGACCCCGGAAGCTAATTAGAATAACCTATTTTTTTTAGAAATAGTAATGAATATGTATTAGTCTAGGAGTATAAAAATTGGTTACTTGATGTGGCTGGTGTGCGTCCTGGTGGAGCGGAGACTCCCGGTGCACCCAGCGCTGTTTGCTTACCTCTATTCTCTTAATAAATCCTATTTTCTTATTTAAACCTATTTTGAAGACTGAGTCATTTTTAACAATTTGGGGGTTCGTCCGGGATGGCTATGGTTCCTGAACCCTGATTTGATCCAGGAGAGGCGCCCCACCATTTGGTGGCTCCTGTTTGAGTCGGGTCGGGACTAATGCCATCCTGAACCTGAATAAAGGTAAGCAAAGAATTTGATTTTTTGAGCTCCCTTGCCGGCTGCATTGTTGGTCATTTTTTCCCGTAATTCTGCGCGCGAAGATCCGGACGAAGACGACGGAGTCGTAAGCGTTTGCGGATACCGTTCGGTTGGGTAAAGGTGCGGTTGCTAGTGTTTGTGTGTGAGAGTGTAACTGAGACTTCTAACGTCAGTGTGGAGGTCTTTTTTTTTGTTGTTTTCTCACCGGTTCTAATCTCCTGGAGGGGGGCTTAGCCGGTGAAAGGATTGATTCTATAGGAGTGATTCCTATAGAATTCTGGACACGTGGGTGGGTGACAGGTCCTAAACCCCCTGCAAGACACTCTCACTGAGGGCAACCAAGGGCTGTGGGAATTGCCACTATTAAAATTCCCAGATGGGTCAGAAAAAATCGAGGACCAAGGACCGAGAAGGGAGCAAATTACCAGATATACCACCAGAAAGTCCATTAGGAATAATGATTGGAAATTGGAACAATAGGGGCCCCAGAAAAATTAAAAAGAGAAAATTAAAAATGACCCAGTATTATATGATAGAATGACCAAAAGAACTCTTAAGACCCCATGTATTTTGATCCATGGAGGACGGGGTCTGTCAGGCTTTGAACATTAATAGTAGAATACCCGTGGATCCGGAAAAGAGCAAGCTGAAACATTGGAATTAGAAATTAGAGAGCAATTGATTAAGAATGAATATGTGCTACATTTGTGCCTGTGCTGCACTTGTACCTCCAGATAACAGGAGCCTCTCGGACCCCGAGAACCAGATCTAAAACAACCACATGGTTCGGACTTTAATCAAGGGGTCTGAGATAAGGAAGACTGTTCACAAAGGGACAGGTTATGCAGATGTATAGGAATGTTCATGTATATGTAACTCTTTGCTAGATATAACCAAAGCAAGTTGCCACGTTAGACGTGCACGACTTTGGTGGGACTACCCGCCCTGTGCCGCCCAGAACTGAGTAAACGTACCTACTTTACAATCTTACTGATCGTGGAGTCAGCTTTCTGTGAGTCATTTTGTCATCTTTCTGTGAGCTAGGCAGGAGATACTCTGCTCGGCTGCGGGATCAGCTGCGGAACGGACGCCCCTAGGTGCATCCTGAGTGTTTTGCTCGGAGGGGACTCCACTCTCAGCTGCTCACCACAGGAGCAAAGATCTCCTGAAACTGCAGACAAACGGCATGTTTTCAGCTGCTGGAGGGATACTAACTGGAGTGTTAATAATTGTATGTGTTATTTTTAAATGTCCAGGTATTTTGTGTTGAAAGTATTTGTGTAAGTGCAAGGGTTTGAAACAAAGTGTTACAAGTCACTTCACGAAGAACACAGTCAGAGACAATACTTCTTTGATTGGTTAACATTCTAAATTATATTCTTGTGGTGTGAATGAGGTGTGCTAGAGGCCTCTCTGTGTGATTGCTGTGTGAGTGAGCGAGTACAGAGTTCTGATCCGTATTCTCCGCAAAGGGAGTGGGCGGAGACGAACGAAGTGAAAAAGTTTTATCCAAGTTTTGAGTGGTGGTGCCTAATATATGGGCCTGGCGGTGTATCTTGTGATCCTATTTTTGCTCTTAAATGCTTTGAGTGTGACAGTGAAAACGCGGGAGCCCGGAGCGGCGCCGGGAGATCGCAGCGGTGCCGGGCGACCCGAGAGACACGGAGAGACCTGACAGAAGCCGGAAAACGCGGGAAATTGAAGTAATCGCGGTGAGACACGGGACATCCGAGATCGAGTTGCTACGGGAGACCAGAGGCATCGGTGGACAACGGCAGCCGACCCTCACCCTCACCGTGTGGCGAGTTGGCACATAGCAGCGGGGCGGAGATCAGGACCCTGCAGCCTGTCTGGCGTAACCATGGAGGCAGCAGCGGCTGTGCTGCTTCTCTCTAGCATTCTTTTTATGAGAGGCTTATCTTGCAATGCAAAAAAAGACTATTCGTCCCCAGATCGGTGTTATAACTGTTATAACTATGTTTCTGGATAACATTCCGTGGGGTTGCCACATTCTACGGATTACTAATGACGATTTAGCTCTATTATGGGGCAGGAGTGCAGAGACGCAGATTACACTGCCAAATGACCACCGGCAGGCTCTTTCACAAATAGCTTCTAAGGTTGCAGCTGGCACTGCCTGCAGCCGTATAGCAGACGTTACACTCTCTTTCCTAACTAGTAATCATGTGTCTCATCCATTTGTGGTGGATGGTCAGTGGCAAAAAGAAAAGGGAGAAGGGGGCTGACTGATTCATTTCTTTGGTAGTTCGGGCTTGAGCCCTGGGAATTTGGTAAGAAGGGGGAGAGCGAGTTTATTTAGGCATCAATACCATTTAAACCCCCATATTGACGGATACACAGGAGTGATTCCTTGTTTTGTATGGGCTTACTAACAAAGTGCATGAGAAAAATTCGGTCCTGTTGAAATGTAAATTTTTGTGGAAAAGGTGATAAAGTTTGTCTAGAAGACTGGAGACTGCGTGCTTCAGCTGTTTTCCTGAAGTTCCGTGGATTTATGATTGAAACTGGGCACAGAAAGCAAGGGGACTTTCACTAAGTATTGCAATCAGTGGTGGCCACTATATAAACTAAATGGCCACTTTATAATCAATCGACTATAACACTATCTTGCAATTAATGTTGTTTTTGAGGAGAGAAGGAAAATAGGATTAAATGTCTCATACTGATATGTCGTTTCAGCATCTTAGAGGAAAAGAGTGGAATTAAGTTGGCCCCTGACTGAGCCTTTGGTGTTGGCATGAGAAAAGTACAGGCTGGAGACAGATAAAGGAAGGGTTAAAAGAGTTGCTGAAGGTGTTAAAGGTGTGACATGTAGTGTTTAACAGAGCTGTTTGAAGTTGAATGAGCAGGGGAAGAGGATGTAGGAATGTTAATAGTTCTGCCTCAACAGGAGGCTGTGATCCCAAAATCACCGGTGTGAGCCCTTTGGGGCAGAGGGACCATGATGGGTGCAAGAGAGTTGTCATGGACACAGAAAAGCAACGAACTCTTAAAACAACCTGAGTTTATGAGTGAGCTCAGATTGCCAATGGGACCGCTCAGGGAACTGTTGACAATTGCATTCCCCTGACCGGCCCTACGCTGGGACTATAGTCACCCCGGAAATAATGAACGGTAAATACCAAAATCTGGTTAAATTGGGAATTGAGAATCTGTTCCAACAAGATCCAAAAGAAACCCCTATGGAATTTTTGACTGACTCTGGAATGCAATGGAAAACAAAACAAAACAAACAAACGAAACTGGAGAAAATAGGGGCTAAATTAGAACAAGGAAAATAGACTCTGCCAGACAGATGAGAGATATTGCCAAAGGCTTATGCGAAGCAAATATTGGGATGTTCGCATGCACGAACACATTGGGGTACAAAGGTGTTAAGTGATCATTTACTAAAACAATTTGGGTGCATTGTTTTTTTTTTTTTGAAATAGCAAAGCAAATCACACAAGGTTGTTTAACTTGTCAAAGAATAAATAAGAAAATATTTCAACAAGAGACTGCAGGAGGAAGAAAAACAGCTTATCGGCCTTTCGAGAGGGTACAAGTTGATTTTACTGAATTGCCCAAAGTAGGGAGAATAAAATATTTATTGGTAATTGTGGATCATTTAACATAATGGGTAGAAGCTTATCCCGTGGCACGAGCCACGGCACAAGTGGTGGCAAAAATTTTATTGGAACACCTAATACCTAGATATGGGATAATCCAGTACATTGATTCTGACCAGGGCACACACTTCTAAAATAATAAAATTACTATGTCAATCATTGGGTATTCAGTGGGAATATCATACTCTGTGGCACCCACAAAGTTCAGGAAAAGTAGAAAGAATGAATCAAACGCTAAAACAGCAATTGGCTAAATTAATGATTGAGACACAAATGCCTTGGATTCGATGCTTACCATTAGCACTTCTAAAACATCAGAACCAAACCACATAATAAGACTGGATTATCACCATATGAAATGTTATATGGTATGCCTTATTCACAGGGGATGCCTCTGGGAGACAATGTAGTTGAGGATCGTAGCATCCAGAAATATATAGTTACTATTGGGAAAAGACTGCAAGAACTGAGAGAAATTGGAATACTGGCTCAGACACCACCTTTAGGATTCGCTATTCATCAAATTCAGCCAGGGGACAAGGTCTTAATAAAATCTTGGAAAGAAGAATCATTACAACCCCGGTGGGAGGGACCGTATCTTGTTTTACTTACCACCGAAACAGCTGTGAGAACAGCAGAAAGGGGTTGGACCCATGCATCCAGAGTAAAAGGACCAGTAAATACCAAAGCTTGGAGGGTTGAGTCTGCTCCTGGGGAACTGAAGTTAAAGCTAAAAAAGGACTAATGTTCTGGCAATAAGGCTCGAAGAAGGGGACAAGCCTACAACGAATAAAGGGGAGAAGGCAAGACTGGGGCAGGACTCTCCACTGCGGTGTGTATAATGTGTATAGTCTACCGAGGGAGGCAACCCCTACGGGTATTGACTGCCGAATGTGAGGGCCTCGACCGGACTTCTCCCACACTGAAAGTCAAGCTGTCCCAGAAAGAAAAGAGAAACAAACGAGCGAATGAAAAAATATATGTATATAGTAAGAGTTTTTTTTTTAACCTATTGTAATTAGTTTTCCAGGAGCTGGACCACCCTCAGAGGCTGAACAGTGACCCGAGCTCAAATAGATCCTGGAGGTGGATCCAACCCCTATACTTGAAGGTATTTTTCACACCCCTACGATATTCTCTGAATGACGCAGAAGGATGTTATATTTTCTGGTACTATTCATACAAGGGCAATTGAGCTATGGTAATAACTTTTTTATTCTGGGAGAGGAAGTAGCTAAAGCTTTTAATCTTAGCAATTGCTGGGTTTGTGGAGGACCAGGGGGAGCTGAAAGTTGGCCCTGGGTAGCTGGCCCAGTTGAGCCTAAGTGGTGGGTTAGCAATTTGAGTGAAGTTCATAAGGGAACCCAATTTTGGAGAGATGAAGGGGGCCCGTGGCCATTGCATTCATCAGAAAAAGGTATATACTGTTTAAACAGAACAGGAACAGTAAAGGTAGGAAAAAGCATTTGTAAATGGACTCTGTCCCCTGGATATGAATGTACTGATCCTGAATATAGACCTATAAACTGTACAACAAGTAAAGGGAAATGGAATGCTACACATGTCCAGCTAAAAAATGGGACTTGGCTGAAGTGCTCATCTAAGGAATTTTTTGGACCTGGATGTAAGGCCATGGCGAGAGCCCAATCAAAAGGACAATTCGATGTTCAAATTTTGAGTTGTCAGCGTGATAACACCACTAGG
Organism: Clangula hyemalis; assembly: GCA_963989345.1. The sequence continues at coordinate 2,153,328 of OZ022456.1, read as the reverse complement.
GAGCAACATGTGGTAAGAGTCTACCGCTGGAGGTGGCAAAATGAGAACGGGACACAAGCGTTTTTTAAACATTTTTGGTCAGCTCGTAATGTAACAAGTCGTGAAGGGGAACTTAGCTGTAATTGTGAGTGGGAATCTGGTGTGGGGGCTTGGAAGTGTATATATACAAGTACCAATGAAGCGGACATTGTAACGGGACCACTTGGTAATAAGAATACTTTGTATTTTCATGCCCCAAGAAATAAAAAGGAATGGGATGGTCCTTTTCCGAATGGGACATGGGCTTTAAAAGGACATTATTGGGTATGTGACAAACAGGCCTATAAAAAGCTACCAAAGGACTGGTCAGGAATATGCTATGTGGGGTACATAAGACCCTTATTCTTCTTATTATCACAAATACAAGGAAAACACTTAGGAGTAAAATTATATGATGATCTCAATAGGGAAAAACGATATATTGATGCCTCTTTAGCTGGAGGTAGTGCCCAAAAATGGAGAGAAAATGAGTGGCCTCCTGAAAGAATCATACAGTATTATGGACCAGCTACCTGGAACCCGAATGAAGTAATATCTGGGGCCCGAGAACCTATTTATAATCTAAATCGAATAATTAGGTTACAAGCTGTCCTTGAAATAATAACCAATCAAACAGCAACAGCTCTAGACCTCTTGGCTGACCAGTCTACCCAAATGAGGAATGCTATTTTTCAACATAGAATGGTTTTAGACTATCTACTAGCAGAAGAGGGGGGTGTGTGTGGTAAATTAAACGATTCTAATTGTTGCTTACAAATTGACGATAACGGAAATGTAGTTAAGAAGATAACCAAAGAAATTAGAAAATTGGCCCATGTCCCAGCACAAACCTGGAAGGATATGGAAGGGAATTTATTTTCATAGCTGCCTGGCGGACCATGGGTTAAAAGAGTATTATTTTTTTTGTTATGTAGTGTAATGACGTTATTGTTTATACCTTGTATGATACCTTGCCTTACATTATTAATACACTGGGTGATAAATAGTACATTTGTAATAACTTCATTAAAAAGGGAAGGGGATATGTTAATTATGATGCTTAAGGATTGTACCCTCCAAGAACGGATTGATGAAATCCGATTATTAACAACAGAAGAGACACGAATTGATGATGTTAAAAAGAAGATAAGGGATTGTGAGGAATATTTTAACAATTCGTGTCCATAAAGAAAAACCCTGTCTGCTTCTGTCTGCTTCGGGGCTCTGCAATGGCAGCCAGATTCCTGAACCACAGATGCAGTGTGTCCCAGTCTCCCCCTCATTCTAGTCAATTTATCAAGTCTTCAGAAAATACTCCTCAAATTCTTGAGCTTGTTTGCTTTTGTTATTCCGGATTTCTATTTCTAGCAGTTACAGCCTTTTTTTCTGTTGTTTTGTCTTCTTCGAAATTAACTTAACACAGCTATAGGTGTGACTGTCCTTGTGAATGGCTGGTGAAGAATGTTTTAATTTCTTGTGAAGTGTCAATAAGAAAGCTATTTGTGTTTATATGACTTCTTTGATGTCCGGGAGCCTCAGAATAGCTGATAACAACTAGTGACTATTATGGAACACTATGCAGGCCTCTGATATCTGGCCAGGTGTCCAAGAGATTAAGAAGAAGCTGAAGGACGGCTAGGAGACAAGACCTGCAGGGGATGCTGTATAAACTTGACACAGTGCCAAAGGAGTACAAAGGGGAAGGACAAGAAAAAAACTTGGAGAGGAAGACTACTAGCCTTCAGCATGAAAAACCCCCAGAGGGACCACCGGAGACTGACGCGCATGCTCCAGTAGGAGGGACTGGACCCCGGAAGCTAATTAGAATAACCTATTTTTTTTAGAAGTAGTAATGAATATGTATTAGTCTAGGTGTATAAAAATCGGCTACTTGATGTGGCTGGTGTGCGTCCTGGTGGAGCGGAGACTCCCGGTGCACCCAGCGCTGTTTGTTACCTCTATTCTCTTAATAAATCCTATTTTCTTATTTAAACCTATTTTGAAGACTGAGCCATTTTTAACAACCCTGACCCTGACCCTGATCCTACCCCTGACCCTGAACCTGACCTTGATCCCTATCCTGAACCTAAACCTGACCTGATCCTAACCCTAAGTCAGACAATAACACAGACCCTGACCCTAACCCTGACCCTGACCCTGAACCTGAACCTGACACTGAATTTAAACCTGACCCTGACCCTGTCCCTGACACTATATCTGACCGTGACCCTGAACCTGACCATGACCCTGACCCTGACCCTGATCTTGACCCTGAACCTGACCATGACCCTGACCCTGAACTTAACCCTGAACCTGACCCTGACCCTGACGATGATTCTAACACTGAACCTACCCCTGACCCTGACGCTGATTCTAACACTGAACCTACCCCTGACCCTGACCCTGACCAATACCCTAAAGCTGACCTGACCCTGACCCTGACTCTGACCGTGACCCTGACCCTGAACCTAACCCTGACCCTGACCCTTACCCTGACCCTGACCCTAAGCCTGACCCTGACCCTGAGCCTAACCAATACCCTAAAGCTGACCTGACCCTGACCCTGACCCTGACCATGACACTGACGCTGACCCTGGACTTGACCCTGACCCTACCCCTGACCCTGACCCTGACCCTGATCATGAACCTGACCCTGACCCTGACACTGACCCTGACCCTGACCCTTACCGTGACCATGACACTGACGTGACCCAGACCCTGATACTGACCTTTAACTTGACCCTGATCCTGTCCCTGACCCTAAGTCTGACCGTGACCCTGACCCTGACCCTGACCCTGACCTTGAACCTTACGCTGACCCTGACCCTGATCATGACCCTGACTCTGACACTGACCCTGACCCTGACCATAACCCTGACCCTGACCCTGACCCTGACCCTGACCCTGACCCTGACCCTAACCCTGGCCGTGACCCTGACCCTGACCCTGACCCTCATCCTACACCTGACCCTGAACCTGACCCTGACCCTTAACCTAGCCCTGAACCTGACCCTGACCCTGATGCTGACTCTGACCGTGACCCTGACCCTGACCATGACCCTGACCTGAACCTGACCCTGACCTTGACACTTACCCTGACCCTGATCATGGACCTGAACCTGACACTGACCCTAACCCTAACCCTGAACCTTACCCTAACCCTGACCCTAACCCTGACCATAACCCTGACCCTGAAGCTCACCCTGAACCTAACCCTGACCCTGACCCTGAACCTGAACCTGACCCTGACTTTAACCCTGACCCTGTCCCTGACACTATATCTGACCGTGACCCTGAACTGGACCATGACCCTGACCCTGACCCTGATCTTGACCCTGAACCTGACCATGACCCTGACCCTGACCTTAACCCTGAACCTGACCCTGACCATGACGATGATTCTAACACTGAACCTACGCCTGATCCTGACGCTGATTCTAACACTGAACCTACCCCTGACCCTGACCCTGACCAATACCCTAAAGCTGACCTGACCCTGACCCTGACTCTGACCGTGACCCTGACCCTGAACCTAACCCTGATCCTGACCCTGAACCTAACCCTGAACCTGACCCTGACCCTGAACCTTACCCTCACCTTAACCCTGACACTGACCTGTTCCCTGACCCTAAGTCTGACCGTTACATTGAACCTGAACCTGACCCTGAACCTGACCTTGACCCTAACCCTGACCCTGACCCTGACCATGACCCTGACCATGACCTTAACCCTGAACCTGACCCTGACCCTGACGCTGGCTCTAACGCTGAACCTACCCCTGACCCTGACCAATACCCTAAAGCTGAGCTGACCCTGACCCTGACCCTGACCATGACACTGACACTCACCCTGACCTTGACCCTAAGTCTGACCGCGACCCTGAACGTGACCCTGACACTCACCCTGACCCTGACACTGACCCTGACCCAGACATTGACCCTAATCCTGACCCTGACCCTGACCCTGACGCTGATCCTGGACTTGACCCTGACCCTACCCCTGACCCTGACCCTGACCCTGACACTGACCCTGACCTTGACCCTTACGCTGACCCTGACCCTGAACATGACCCTGACCCTGACCCTTACCGTGACCATGACACTGACACTGACCCTGACCCTGACCATAACCCTGAACCTGACCCTAAACCTGACCCTGACCCTAACGCTGAACCTACCCCTGACACTGACACTGACCCTGACCCTGACCCTAAACGTGACCTGACCCTGAAACTGACCCTGACACTGACCCTGACCCTGGACCTGACCCTGACCCTGATCTTGACTCTGACCCTGACCCTGACCCTGACCCTGACCTTAACCCTGAACCTGACCCTGACTCTGACCCTGACGCTGGCTCTAACGCTGAACCTACCCCTTACCCTGACCCTGACCAATACCCTAAAGATGACCTGACCCTGACCCTGACCCGGACCATGACAATGACCCTCACCCTAACCTTGACCCTAAGTCTGACCACGACCCTGAACGTGACCCTGACACTCATCCTGACCATGACACTGACCTTGACCCTGACCCTGACCTTGATCCTGACCCTAACGCTGACCCTGAACATGACCCTGACCCTGACCCTAACCCTGACCGTACCCCTGACCCTGACACTGAACCTGACCCTGACCCTAAACCTGACCCTACGTCTGACCGTGACCCTGACCCTAACCCTGACACTGACTCTGACCCTGACCCTGACCCTGACCCAGACATTGACCCGAACCCTGACCATGAACCTGACCCTGACACGGACACTGACTTGACCCAGACCCTGATAGTGACCTTAAACTTGACCCTGACGCTGTCCCTGACCCTAAGTCTGACCCTGACCATAACCCTGACACTGACCCTGACCCTGACCCTGACCCTGACCCAGACATTGACCCTAACCCTGACCCTGACCCTGAACCTGACCCTAAGTCTGATTGTGACCCTGAACCTAACCCTGACCCTGACCCTGAAGCTGAACCTGATCCAGACATTGACCCTAAACCTGACCCTGACCCTAAACCTGACGCTGACCCTGGACTTGACCCTGACCCTGATCATGACCCTAACCCTGATCATGACCCTGACCCTCACACTGACCCTGATCTTGACCTTGACCTTTACGCTGATGCTGACCCTGACCCTGACCCTGACCCTGACCCTGACCTTTACGCTGATACTGACCCTGATCATGACCCTGACCCTAACCCTGACACTGACGCTGACTCCAACCCTCACCCTGACCCTAACCCTGACCCTGACCCAGACCCTTAACCTAATACTGAACCTGACCCTGACCCTGACCCTGACCCTGACCCTGACCCTGACACTGACCCTGACCCTAACCCTGGCCGTGACCCTGACCCTGACCGTGACCCTGACCCTGACCCTCATCCTACTCCTGACCCTGAACCTGACCCTGACCCTGACCCCTATTCTGCACCTAAATCTGACCTGACCCTAACCCTAAGTATGACAATAACACAGACCCTGACCCTGAACCTGACCCTGACCCTTAACCTAGCCCTGACCCTGACCCTGACCCTGACGCTGACCCTGACCCTGACCCTGAACCTAAACCTACCCCTGACTCTGACCCTGACCCTGACCTTGACACTTACCCTGACCCTGATCATGAACCTGAACCTAACACTGACCCTAACCCTAACCCTGAACCTTACCCTAACCCTGACTCTAACCCTGACCATAACCCTGACCCTGAAGCTCACACTGAACCTAAACCTGACCCTGACCCTGAACCTGAACCTGACCCTGACTTTAACCCTGACCCTGACCCTGTCCCTGACACTATATCTGACCGTGACCCTGAACCTGACCATGACCCTGAACCTCACCTTGACCCTGACACTGACCCTGACCCTAAGTCTGACCCTGACCCTGACCCTGACCCTGATCTTGACCCTGAACCTGACCATGACCCTGACCCTGACCTTAACCCTGAACCTGACCCTGACCCTGACTCTAACACTGAACCTACCCCTGACCCTGACCCTGACCAATACCCTAAAGCTGACCTGACCCTGACCCTGACTCTGACCGTGACCCTGACCCTGAACCTAACCCTGATCCTGACCCTGAACCTAACCCTGAACCTGACCCTGACCCTGAACCTTACCCTCACCTTAACCCTGACACTGACCTGTTCCCTGACCCTAAGTCTGACCGTTACATTGAACCTGAACCTGACCCTGAACCTGACCTTGACCCTAACCCTGACCCTGACCCTGACCATGACCTTAACCCTGAACCTGACCCTGACCCTGACGCTGGCTCTAACGCTGAACCTACCCCTGACCCTGACCAATACCCTAAAGCTGACCTGACCCTGACCCTGACCCTGACCATGACACTGACACTCACCCTGACCTTGACCCTAAGTCTAACCACGACCCTGAACGTGACCCTGACACTCACCCTGACCCTGACCCTGACCCTGATTCAGACATTGACCCTAATCCTGACCCTGACCCTGACCCTGACGCTGATCCTGGACTTGACCCTGACCCTACCCCTGACCCTGACCCTGACCCTGATCATGACCCTAACCCTGACCCTGACCCTGACCCTGACCCTGACCCTGACCCAGACCCTTACCGTGACCATGACACTGACATGACCCAGACCCTGATACTGACCTTAAACTTGATCCTGATCCTGTCCCTGACCCTAAGTCTGACAGTGACCCTGACCCTGACCCTGACCTTAACCCTGAACCTGACCCTGACTCTGACCTTGACGCTGGCTCTAACGCTGAACCTACCCCTGACCCTGACCCTGACCAATACCCTAAAGCTGACCTGACCCTGACCCTGACCCGGACCATGACAATGACCCTCACCCTAACCTTGACCCTAAGTCTGACCACGACCCTGAACGTGACCCTGACACTCATCCTGACCATGACACTGACCTTGACCCTGACCCTGACCTTGATCCTGACCCTAACGCTGACCCTGAACGTGACCCTGACCCTGACACTGAAACTGACCCTGACCCTAAACCTGACCCTACGTCTGACCCTGTCCCTGACCCTAAGTCTGACCCTGACCATAACCCTGACACTGACCCTGACCCTGACCCTGACCCTGACCCAGACATTGACCCTAACCCTGACCCTGACCCTGACCCTGAACCTGACCCTAAGTCTGATTGTGACCCTGAACCTAACCCTGACCCTGAACCTGAAGCTGAACCTGATCCAGACATTGACCCTAAACCTAACACTGACCCTAACCCTGACGCTGACCCTGGACTTGACCCTGACCCTGATCATGACCCTGACCCTGATCATGACCCTGACCCTGATCATGACCCTGACCCTCACACTGACCCTGACCTTGACCTTGACCTTTACGCTGATGCTGACCCTGACCCTGACCCTGACCCTGACCTTTACGCTGATACTGACCCTGATCATGAACCTGACCCTGACCCTGACACTGACCTTGACCATGACCTTGACCCTGACCCTAACCCTGACACTGACGCTGATTCCAACCCTCACCCTGACCCTAACCCTGACCCTGACCCAGACCCTTAACCTAATACTGAACCTGACCCTGACACTGACCCTGACCCTGACACTGACACTGAACCTGACCATAACCCGGGCCGTGACCCTGACCCTGACCGTGACCCTGACCCTGACCCTCATCCTAACCCTGACCCTGAACCTGACCCTGACCCTGACCCCTATTCTGAACCTAAATCTGACCTGACACTAACCCTAAGTATGACAATAACTCAGACCCTGACCCTGAACCTGACCCTGACCCTTAACCTAGCCCTGACCCTGACCCTGACCCTGACCCTGACCCTGAACCTGACTCTGACCCTGACCCTGACCTTGACACTTACCCTGACCCTGACCCTGATCATGAACCTGAACCTGACACTGACCCTAACCCTAACCCTGAACCTTACCCTAACCCTGACCCTAACCCTGACCATAATCCTGACCCTGAAGCTCACCCTGAACCTAACCCTGACCCTGACCCTGACCCTGAACCTGACCCTGACTTTAACCCTGACCCTGACCCTGTCCCTGACACTATATCTGACCGTGACCCTGAACCTGACCATGACCCTGAACCTCACCTTGACCCTGACACTGACCCTGACCCTAAGTCTGACCCTGACCCTGACCCTGACCCTGATCTTGACCCTGAACCTGACCATGACCCTGACCCTGACCTTAACCCTGAACCTGACCCTGACGCTGACTCTAACACTGAACCTACCCCTGACCCTGACCCTGACCAATACCCTAAAGCTGACCTGACCCTGACCCTGACTCTGACCGTGACCCTGACCCTGAACCTAACCCTGATCCTGACCCTGAACCTAACTCTGAAGCTGACCCTGACCCTAAACCTTACCCTCACCTTAACCCTGACACTGACCTGTTCCCTGACCCTAAGTCTGATCGTTACATTGAACCTAAACCTGACCCTGAACCTGACCTTGACCCTAACCCTGACCCTGACCATGACCATGACCTTAACCCTGAACCTGACCCTGACCCTGACGCTGGCTCTAACGCTGAACCTATCCCTGACCCTGACCAATACCCTAAAGCTGACCTGACCCTGACCCTGACCCTGACCATGACACTGACACTCACCCTGACCTTGACCCTAAGTCTGACCGCGACCCTGAACGTGACCCTGACACTCACCCTGACCCTGACACTGACCCTGACCCAGACATTGACCCTAATCCTGACCCTGACACTGACCCTGACGCTGATCCTGGACTTGACCCTGACCCTACCCCTGACCCTGACCCTGACCCTGACCCTGATCATGACCCTGACCCTGACACTGACCCTGACCCTGAACCTGACCCTGACCCTGACCCTTACCGTGACCATGACACTGACGTGACCCAGACCCTGATACTGACCTTAAACTTGACCCTGATCCTGTCCCTGACCCTAAGTCTGACAGTGACCATGACCCTGACCCTGACACTGACCCTGACCTTGACCCTTACGCTGACCCTGACCCTGATCATGACCCTGACTCTGACACTGACCCTGACCCTGACCCTGACCCTGACCCTGACCCTAACGCTGACCCTGACACTGACCCTGACCCTGACCCTAAACGTGACCTGACCCTGAAACTGACCCTGACACTGACCCTGACCCTGGACCTGACCCTGACCCTGATCTCGACGCTGACCCTGACCCTGACACTGACCCCAAACCTGAACCTGACCCTGACTCTGACCCTGACGCTGGCTCTAACGCTGAACCTACCCCTTACCCTGACCCTGACCAATACCCTAAAGATGACCTGACCCTGACCCTGACCCGGACCATGACAATGACCCTCACCCTAACCTTGACCCTAAGTCTGACCACGACCCTGAACGTGACCCTGACACTCATCCTGACCATGACACTGACCTTGACCCTGACCCTGACCTTGATCCTGACCCTAACGCTGACCCTGAACGTGACCCTGACCCTGACCCTAACCCTGACCGTACCCCTGACCCTGACACTGAAACTGACCCTGACCCTAAACCTGACCCTACGTCTGACCGTGACCCTGACCCTAACCCTGACACTGACTCTGACCCTGACCCTGACCCTGACCCAGACATTGACCCGAACCCTGACCATGAACCTGACCCTGACACGGACACTGACTTGACCCAGACCCTGATAGTGACCTTAAACTTGACCCTGACCCTGTCCCTGACCCTAAGTCTGACCCTGACCATAACCCTGACACTGACCCTGACCCTGACCCTGACCCTGACCCAGACATTGACCCTAACCCTGACCCTGAACCTGACCCTCAACGTGACACTGACCTTAAACCTGACCCTGACCTGTTCCCTGATTCTAAGTCTGACCGTTACATTGAACCTGACCTTGACCCTGACCCTGACCCTGACTCTGACCCTACCACTGACCCTGACCCTAACCCTGACCCTGACCCTAAACGTGACCTGACCCTGAAACTGACCCTGACACTGACCCTGACCCTGGACCTGACCCTGACCCTGATCTTGACGCTGACCCTGACCCTGACCCTGACCCTGACCTTAACCCTGACTCTGACCCTGACGCTGGCTCTAACGCTGAACCTACCCCTTACCCTGACCCTGACCAATACCCTAAAGATGACCTGACCCTGACCCTGACCCGGACCATGACAATGACCCTCACCCTAACCTTGACCCTAAGTCTGACCACGACCCTGAACGTGACCCTGACACTCATCCTGACCATGACACTGACCTTGACCCTGACCCTGACCTTGATCCTGACCCTAACGCTGACCCTGAACGACCCTGACCCTGACCCTAACCCTGACTGTACCCCTGACCCTGACACTGAAACTGACCCTGACCCTAAACCTGACCCTACGTCTGACCGTGACCCTGACCCTAACCCTGACACTGACTCTGACCCTGACCCTGACCCTGACCCAGACATTGACCCGAACCCTGACCATGAACCTGACCCTGACACGGACACTGACTTGACCCAGACCCTGATAGTGACCTTAAACTTGACCCTGACCCTGTCCCTGACCCTAAGTCTGACCCTGACCATAACCCTGACACTGACCCTGACCCTGACCCTGACCCTGACCCAGACATTGACCCTAACCCTGACCCTGACCCTGAACCTGACCCTAAGTCTGATTGTGACCCTGAACCTAACCCTGACCCTGACCCTGAAGCTGAACCTGATCCAGACATTGACCCTAAACCTGACACTGACCCTGACCCTGACCCTGAACCTAACCCTGACCCTGACCCTGAAGCGGAACCTGATCCAGACATTGACCCTAAACCTGACCCTGATCCTAACCCTGACGCTGACCCTGGACTTGACCCTGACCCTGATCATGACCCTGACCCTGATCATGACCCTGACCCTCACACTGACCCTGACCTTGACCTTGACCTTTACGCTGATGCTGACCCTGACCCTGACCCTGACCCTGACCCTGACCTTTACGCTGATACTGACCCTGATCATGACCCTGTTAAAAATGGCTCAGTCTTCAAAATAGGTTTAAATAAGAAAATAGGATTTATTAAGAGAATAGAGGTAAGCAAACAGCGCTGGGTGCACCGGGAGTCTCCGCTCCACCAGGACGCACACCAGCCACATCAAGTAGCCGATTTTTATACACCTAGACTAATACATATTCATTACTACTTCTAAAAAAAATAGGTTATTCTAATTAGCTTCCGGGGTCCAGTCCCTCCTACTGGAGCATGCGCATCAGTCTCTGGTGGTCCCTCTGGGGGTCTTTCATGCTGAAGGCTAGTAGTCTTCCTCTCCAAGTTTTTTTCTTGTCCTTCCCCTTTGTACTCCTTTGGCACTGTGTCAAGTTTATACAGCATCCCGTGCAGGTCTTGTCTCGTAGCCGTCCTTCAGCTTCTTCTTAATCTCTTGGACACCTGGCCAGATATCAGAGGCCTGCATAGTGTTCCATAATAGTCACTAGTTGTTATCAGCTATTCTGAGGCTCCCGGACATCAAAGAAGACATACAAACACAAATAGCTTTCTTATTGACACTTCACAAGTAATTAAAACATTCTTCACCCGCCATTCACAAGGATAGTCACACCTATAGCTGTGTTAAGTTAATTTCGAAGAAGACAAAACAACAGAAAAAAGGCTGTAACTGCTAGAAATAGAAATCCGGAATAACAAAGGCAAACAAGCTCAAGAATTTGAGGAGTATTTTCTGAAGACTTGATAAATTGACTAGAATGAGGGGGAGACTGGGACACACTGCATCTGTGGTTCAGGAACCTGGCTGCCATTGCAGAGCCCCGAAGCAGACAGAAGCAGACAGGATTTTTCTTTATGGACACGAATTGTTAAAACATTCCTCACAATCCCTTATCTTCTTTTTAACATCCTCAATTCGTGTCTCTTCTGTTGTTAATAATCAGATCTCATCAATCCGTTCTTGGAGGGTACAATCTTTAAGCATCATAATTGACATATCCCCTTCCCTTTTTAATGAAGTTATTACGAATGTACTATTTATCACCCGGTGTATTAATAATGTAAGGTAAGGTATCATACAAGGTATAAACAATAGCGTCATTACACTGCATAACAAAAAAAATAATACTCTTTTAACCCATGGTCCGCCAGGCAGCCATGAAAATAAATCCCATTCCATATCCTTCCAGGTTTGTGCTGGGACATGGGCCAATTTTCTAATTTCTTTGGTTATCTTTTTAACTACTTTCCCGTTATCGTCAATTTGTAAGCAACAATTAGAATCGTTTAACTTACCACATACACCCCCCTCTTCTGCTAGCAGATAGTCTAAAACCATTCTATGTTGAAAAATAGCATTCCTCATTTGGGTAGACTGGTCAGCCAAGAGGTCTAGAGCTGTTGCTGTTTGATTGGTTATTATTTCGAGGACAGCTTGTAACCTAATTATTCGATTTAGATTATAAATAGGTTCTCGGGCCCCAGATATTACTTCATTTGGGTTCCAGGTAGCTGGTCCATAATATTGTATGATTCTTTCAGGAGGCCACTCATTTTCTCTCCATTTTTGGACACTACCTCCGGCTAAAGAGGTATCAATATATCGTTTTTCCCTATTGAGATCATCATATAATTTTACTCCTAAGTGTTTTCCTTGTATTTGTGATAATAGAAAGAATAAGGGTCTTATGTACCCCACATAGCATATTCCTGACCAGTCCTTTGGTAGCTTTTTATAAGCCTGTTTGTCCTTTTAAAGCCCATGTCCCATTTGGAAAAGGACCATCCCATTCCTTTTTATTTCTTGGGGCGTGAAAATACAAAGTATTCTTATTACCAAGTGGTCCCGTTACAATATCTGCTTCATTGGTACCTGTATATATACACTTCCAAGCCCCCACATAAGATTCCCACTTACAATTACAGCTAAGTTCCCCTTCACGACTTGTCACATTACGAGCTGACCAAAAATGTTTAAAAAAACACTTGTGTCCCGTTTTCATTTTGCCACCCCCAGCGGTAGACTCTTACCACATGTTGCTCCCTAGTGGTGTTATCACGCTAACAGCTCAAAATTTGAACGTCGAATTGTCCTTTTGATTGGGCTCTCGCCATAGCCTTACATCCAGGCCCAAAGAATTCCTTAGATGAGCACTTCAGCCAAGTCCCATTTTTTAACTGGACATGTGTAGCATTCCATTTCCCTTTGCTTGTTGTACAGTTTATAGGTCTACATTCAGGATCAGTACATTCATATCCAGGGGACAGCGTCCATTTACAAATACTTTTTCCTACCTTCACTGTTCCTGTTCTGTTTAAACAGTATATACCTTTTTCTGACGAATACAATGGCCACGGGCCCCCTTCATCTCTCCAAAATTGGGTTCCATTATGAACTTCACTTAAATTGCTAACCCACCACTTAGGCTCAACTGGGCCGGCTACCCAGGGCCAACTCTCAGCTCCCCCTGGTCCACCACAAACCCAGCAATTACTAAGATTAAAAGCTTTAGCTACTTCTTCTCCCAAAATAAAAAAGTTATTACCATAGCTCAATTGCCCTTGTATGAATAGTACCAGAAGATATAACATCCTTCTGCGTCGTCCAGAGAATATCGTAGAGGTGTGAAGAGTACCTTTAAGTATAGGGGTTGGATCCATCTCCAGGATCTATTTGAGTTCGGGTCACTATTCAGCCTCTGAGGGTGGTCCAGCTCCTGGAAAACTAATTAAAATAGGTAAAAAACTTTTACTATATACATATATTTTTTCCTTCGCTCGTTTGTTTCTCTTTTCTTTCTGGGACAGCTTGTCTTTCAGTGTGGGAGAAGTCCGGTCGAGGCCCTCACACTCGGCAGTCAATACCCGTAGGGGTTGCCTCCCTCGGTAGACTATACACATTATACACACCGCAGTGGAGAGTCCTGCCCCGGTCTTGCCTTCTCCCCTTTATTTGTTGTAGGCTTGTCCCCTTCTTCGAGCGTTATCGCCAGAACATTAGTCCTTTTTTAGCTTTAACTTCAGTTCCCCAGGAGCAGATTCAACCCTCCAAGCTTTGGTATTTACTGGTCCTTTCACTCTGGATGCATGGGTCCAACCCCTTTCTGCTGTTCTCACAGCTGTTTCGGTGGTAAGTAAAACAAGATACGGTCCCTCCCACCGGGGTTGTAATGATTCTTCTTTCCAAGATTTTATTAAGACCTTGTCCCCTGGCTGAATTTGATGAATAGCGAATCCTAAAGGTGGTGTCTGAGCCAGCATTCCGATTTCCCTCAGTTTTTGCAATCTTTTACCAATAGTAACTATATATTTCTGGATGCTACGATCCTCAACTACATCGTCTCCCAGAGGCATCCCCTGTGAATAAGGCATACCATATAACATTTCATATGGTGATAATCCAGTCTTATTATGTGGTTTAGTTCTGATGTTTAGAAGTTCTAATTGTAAGCATCGAATCCAAGGCATTTGTGCCTCAATCATTAATTTAGCCAATTGCTGTTTTATCGTTTGATTCATTCTTTCTACTTTTCCTGAACTTTGTGGGTGCCATGGAGTATGATATTCCCACTGAATACCCAATGATTGACATAGTAATTTTATTATTTTAAAAGTAAAGTGTGTGCCCTGGTCAGGATCAATGTACTGGATTATCCCATATCTAGGTATTAGGTGTTCCAATAAAATTTTTGCCACCACTTGTGCCATAGCTTGTGCCACGGGATAAGCTTCTACCCATTGTGTTAAATGATCCACAATTACCAATAAATATTTTATTCTCCCTACTTTGGGCAATTCAGTAAAATCCACCTGTACTCTTTCAAAAGGCCGATAAGCTGTTTTTCTTCCTCCTGCAGTCTCTTGTCGAAATATTTTCTTATTTATTCTCTGACAAGTTAAACAACCTTGTGTGATTTGCTTTGCTATTTCAAAAACTCCTATGCAACCAAATTGTCTAAGTAAGTGATTACTTAATGCTCTTGTACCCCAATGTGTTTGTGTATGCAAACGTCCCAATATTTGCTTCGCATAAGCCTTTGGCAATATCTCTCATCTGTCTGGCAGAGTCCATTTTCCTTGTTCTAATTTAGCCCCTATTTTCTCCAGTTTCATTTGTTTGTTTTGTTTTGTTTTCCATTGCATTCCAGAGTCAGTCAAAAATTCCATAGGGGTTTCTTTTGGATCTTGTTGGAACAGATTCTCAATTCCCAATTTAACCAGATTTTGGTATTTACCGTTCATTATTTCCGGGGTGACTACAGTCTCAGTGTGGGGCCGGTCAGGGGAATGCAATTGTCAACAGTTCCCTGAGCGGTCCCATTGGCAATCTGAGCTCACTCATAAACTCAGGTTGTTTTAAGAGTTCGTTGCTTTTCTGTGTCCATGACAACTCTCTCGCACCCATCATCTCGCACCCTCTGCCCCAAAGGGCTCACACCGGTGATTTTGGGATCACAGCCTCCTGTTGAGGCAGAACTATTAACATTCCTACATCCTCTTCCCCTGCTCATTCAACTTCAAACAGCTCTGTTAAACACTACATGCCACACCTTTAACACCTTTAGCAACTCTTTTAACCCTTCCTTTATCTGTCTCCAGCCTGTACTTTTCTCATGCCAACACCAAAGGCTCAGTCAGGGGCCAACTTAATTCCACTCTTTTCCTCTAAGATGCTGAAACAACATATCAGTATGAGACATTTAATCCTATTTTCCTTCTCTCCTCAAAAACAACATTAATTGCAAGATAGTGCTATAGTCGATTGATTATAAAGTGGCCATTTAGTTTATATAGTGGCCACCACTGATTGCAATACTTAGTGAAAGTCCCCTTGCTTTCTGTGCCCCGTTTCAATCATAAATCCACGGAACTTCAGGAAAACAGCTGAAGCACGCAGCCTTCAGTCTTCTAGACAAACATTATCACCTTTTCCACAAAAATTTACATTTCAACAGGACCGAATTTTTCTCATGCACTTTGTTAGTAAGCCCATACAAAACAAGGAATCACTCCTGTGTATCCGTCAATATGGGGGTTTAAATGGTATTGATGCCTAAATAAACTCGCTCTCCCCCTTCTTACCAAATTCCCAGGGCTCAAGCCTGAACCACCAAAAAAAAAAAAATGAATCAGTCAGCCCCCTTCTCCCTTTTCTTTTTGCCACTGACCATCCACCACAAATGGATGAGACACATGATTACTAGTTAGGAAAGAGAGTGTAACGTCTGCTATACGGCTGCAGGCAGTGCCAGCTGCAACCTTAGAAGCTATTTGTGAAAGAGCCTGCCGGTGGTCATTTGGCAGTGTAATCTGCGTCTCTGCACTCCTGCCCCACAATAGAGCTAAATCGTCATTAGTAATCTGTAGAATGTGGTAACCCCACGGAATGTTATCCAGAAACATAGTTATAACACCGATCTGGGGACGAATACTCTTTTTTGCATTGCAAGACAAGCCTCTCATAAAAAGAATGCTAGAGAGAAGCAGCACAGCCGCTGCTGCCTCCATGGTTACGTCAGACAGGCTGCAGGGTCCTGATCTCCGCCCCGCTGCTATGTACCAACTCGCCACACGGTGAGGGTGAGGGTCGGCTGCCGTTGTCCACTGACGCCTCTGGTCTCCCGTAGCAACTCGATCTCGGATGTCCCGCGTCTCACTACGATTACTTCAATTTCCCGCGTTTTCCGGCTTCTGTCCGGTCTCTCCGTGTCTCTCGGGTCGCCCAGCGCCGCTGCGATCTCCCGGCGCCGCTCCGGGCTCCCCCGTTTTCACTGTCACACTCAAAGTATTTAAGAGCAAAAATAGGATCACAAGATACACCGCCAGGCCCATATATTAGGCACCACTACTCAAAACTTGGACAAAACTTTTTCACTTCGTTCGTCTCCGCCCACTCCCTTTGCGGAGAATACGGATCAGAACTCTGTACTCGCTCACTCACACAGCAATCACACAGAGAGGCCTCTAGCACACCTCATTCACACCACAAGAATATAATTTAGAATGTTAACCAATCAAACAAGTATTGTCTCTGACTGTGTTCTTTGTGAAGTAACACTTTGTTTCAAAACCCTTGCACTTACACAAATACTTTCAACACAAAATACCTGGACATTTAAAAATAACACATACAATTATTAACACTCCAGTTAGTATCCCTCCAGCAGCTGAAAACATACCGTTTGTCTGCAGTTTCAGGAGATCTTTGCTCCTGTGGTGAGCAGCTGAGAGTGGAGTCCCCTCCGAGCAAAACACTCGGGGTGCACCTAGGGGCGTCCGCTCCGCAGCTGATCCCGCAGCCGAGCAGAGTATCTCCTGCCTGGCTCACCAAAATGACTCACAGAAAGCTGACTCCACAATCAGTAAGATTGTAAAGTAGGTACGTTTACTTAGTTCTGGGCGGCACAGGGCGGGTAGCCCCACCAAAGTCGTGCACGCCTAACGTGGCAACTTGCTTTGGTTATATCTAGTAAAGAGTTACATATGCATGAACATTCCTATACATCTGCATAACCTGTCCCTTTGTGAACAGTCTTCCTTATCTCAGACCCCTTGATTAAAGTCCGAACCATGTGGTTGTTTTAGATCTGGTTCTCGGGGTCCGAGAGGCTCCTGTTATCTGGAGGTATAAGTGTAGCACAGGCACAAATTCGTTCTTAATCAATTGCTCTCTAATTTCTAATTCCAATATTTCAGCTTGCTCTTTTCCGGATCCACGGGTATTCTACTATTAATGTTCAAAGCCTGACAGACCCCGTCTTCCGTGGATCAAAATACATGGGGTCTTAAGAGTTCTTTTGGTCATTCTATTATATAATACTGGGTCATTTTAATTTACTCTTTTTAATTTTTCTGGGGCCCCTATTGTTCCAATTTCCAATCATTATTCCTAATGGACTTTCTGGTGGTATATCTGGTAATTTGCTCCCTTCTCGGTCCTTGGTCTTCGATTTTTTCTGACCCATTTGGGAATTTTAATAGTGGCAATTCCCACAGCCCTTGGTTGCTGAAGGCTAGTAGTCTTCCTCTCCAAGTTTTTTTCTTGTCCTTCCCCTTTGTACTCCTTTGGCACTGTGTCAAGTTTATACAGCATCCCGTGCAGGTCTTGTCTCGTAGCCGTCCTTCAGCTTCTTCTTAATCTCTTGGACACCTGGCCAGATATCAGAGGCCTGCATAGTGTTCCATAATAGTCACTAGTTGTTATCAGCTATTCTGAGGCTCCCGGACATCAAAGAAGACATACAAACACAAATAGCTTTCTTATTGACACTTCACAAGTAATTAAAACATTCTTCACCCGCCATTCACAAGGATAGTCACACCTATAGCTGTGTTAAGTTAATTTCGAAGAAGACAAAACAACAGAAAAAAGGCTGTAACTGCTAGAAATAGAAATCCGGAATAACAAAGGCAAACAAGCTCAAGAATTTGAGGAGTATTTTCTGAAGACTTGATAAATTGACTAGAATGAGGGGGAGACTGGGACACACTGCATCTGTGGTTCAGGAACCTGGCTGCCATTGCAGAGCCCCGAAGCAGACAGAAGCAGACAGGATTTTTCTTTATGGACACGAATTGTTAAAACATTCCTCACAACCCTGACCCTGACCCTGACCCTGTCCCTGACACTATATCTGACCGTGACCCTGAACCTGACCATGACCCTGAACCTCACCTTGACCCTGACACTGACCCTGACCCTAAGTCTGACCCTGACCCTGACCCTGACCCTGATCTTGACCCTGAACCTGACCATGACCCTGACCCTGACCTTAACCCTGAACCTGACCCTGACCCTGACTCTAACACTGAACCTACCCCTGACCCTGACCCTGACCAATACCCTAAAGCTGACCTGACCCTGACCCTTACTCTGACCGTGACCCTGACCCTGAACCTAACCCTGAACCTGACCCTGACCCTGAACCTTACCCTCACCTTAACCCTGACACTGACCTGTTCCCTGACCCTAAGTCTGACCGTTACATTGAACCTGAACCTGACCATAACACTGACCATGACCTTAACCCTGAACCTGACCCTGACCCTGACGCTGGCTCTAACGCTGAACCTACCCCTGACCCTGACCAATACCCTAAAGCTGACCTGACCGCGACCCTGAACGTGACCCTGACACTCACCCTGACCCTGACACTGACCCTGACCCAGACAATGACCCTAATCCTGAACCTGACCCTGACCCTGACGCTGATCCTGGACTTGACCCTGACCCTACCCCTGACCCTGACCCTGATCATGACCCTGACCCTGACACTGACCCTGACCTTGACCCTTACGCTGACCCTGACCCTGATCATGACCCTGACTCTGACACTGACCCTGACCCTGACCATAACCCTGACCCTGAACCTAACGCTGACCCTGACACTGACCCTGACCCTGACCCTAAACGTGACCTGACCCTGAAACTGACCCTGACACTGACCCTGACCCTGGACCTGACCCTGACCCTGATCTTGACGCTGACCCTGACCCTGACCCTGACATTAACCCTGAACCTGACCCTGACTCTGACCCTGACGCTGGCTCTAATGCTGAACCTACCCCTTACCCTGACCCTGACCAATACCCTAAAGATGACCTGACCCTGACCCTGACCCAGACCATGACAATGACCCTCACCCTAACCTTGACCCTAGGTCTGACCACGACCCTGAACGTGACCCTGACACTCATCCTGACCATGACACTGACCTTGACCCTGACCCTGACCTTGATCCTGACCCTAACGCTGACCCTGAACGTGACCCTGACCCTAACCCTGACCGTACCCCTGACCCTGACACTGAAACTGACCCAGACATTGACCCTAACCCTGACCATGAACCTGACCCTGACACTGACACTGACTTGACCCAGACCCTGATAGTGACCTTAAACTTGACCCTGACCCTGTCCCTGACCCTAAGTCTGACCCTGACCATAACCCTGACCCTGACCCTGACCCTGACCCTGAACCTGACCCTGACCCTGACCCTGACCCTGAACCTAACCCTGACCCTGACCCTGAAGCTGAACCTGATCCAGACATTGACCCTAAACCTGACCCTGACCCTAACCCTGACGCTGACCCTGGACTTGACCCTGACCCTGATCATGACCCTGACCCTGATCATGACCCTGACCCTCACACTGACCCTGACCTTGACCTTGACCTTTACGCTGATGCTGACCCTGAACCTGACCCTGACCCTGACCTTGACCTTTATGTTGATACTGACCCTGATCATGACCCTGACCCTGACCCTGACACTGACCTTGACCCTGACCTTGACCCTAACCCTAACCCTGACACTGACGCTGACTCCAACCCTCACCCTGACCCTAACACTGACCCTGACCCAGATCCTTAACCTAATACTGAACCTGACCCTGACCCTGACCCTGACCGTGACCCTGAACCCTAAACCTGACCCTGACCCTGACACTGACCCTTACACCGACCCTGACCTTAACCCTGAACCTAACCCTGACTGTGACCCTGACCCATACCCTAAACCTGACCTGACACTGAGCCTGACCCTGACCTTGATCCTGACCCTAAGCCTGACCCTACCCCTGACCCTGACCCTGACACTGACCCTGACTCTAAACCTGACACTGACCCCGACTCTAACTCTGACCCCGACCCTGAACCTGACCCTGACCCAGACATTGACCCTAACCCTGAAAATGACCCTGACCCTGACCCTGACCCTGACACTGGCCTTGACCCTGACCCTACCCCTGACCCTGAACGTGACCCTGACCTTGATCACGACACTGACCCTGATACTGACCCTGACCTTGACGTTGACCCTGACACTGACCCTAACACAAACCCTGACACTGACTTGACCCCGACCCTGACCCTGACCTTAAACCTGACCCTGACCCTGTCCCGCACCCTAAGTCTGACCGTGACGCTGACCCTGACCCTGAACCTGACCTTGACCCTTACCCTGACCCTGTCCCTGATGATGACCCTGACCATGACCCTGACCCTGACACTGACCCTGACACTGACGTTGACCCTGACCCTGACCCTAACCCTGACCCTGACGCTGACTCCAGCCCTGGCCCTGACCCTAACCCTGACCCTGTCCTTGACCCTGACTCAGACCCTTACCCTAACACTGACCCTGAACCTTACCTGACCCTGACTCTATACCTGAACTGAACCTGACCCTGACCCTGACACTGACCTGACCCTGATCCTGACATTGACCCTGAACCTGACCCTAACCTTGACCCTGCCCCTGCCCCTGCCCCTGCCCCTGCCCCTAAACATGACCCTGACCCTTAACCTGACACTGACCCTGACCGAACCCTGACCCTGACCATGACCCAGACCGTGACACTAACCCTGACCCTGAACCTGACCCTGAGTCTAACGGTAAACCTGACCCTGACATTGAATCTGAACCTGACTCTGATCCTTATCATGACCCTGACCCTGACACTGACCCTGACACTGACCCTGACACTGACCCTGACCCTGACCCTGACCCCGACCCTGAACCTAACCCTACCCCTGACTCTGACCCTGACCCTGACCCTAAACCTGACCCTTACTCTGACCCTGACCCTGACCCTGACCCTAAACCTGACCCTTACCCTGATCCTGAACCTGACCCTGACCCTGAACCTAAACCTGAACCTGACCTTTACCCTGAAGGTGACCCTGACCTTAACCCTGACCCTGACCTGTTCCCTGACCCTAAGTCTGACCGTTACATTGAACCTGACCCTGACCTTGACCCTGAACCTGACCCTGACCCTGACCCTAACCCTGATCCTGAACCTGACCCTGACCCTGAACCTGATCCTGAACATAACCCTGACCCTGACCCTGACCCTATATCTGACCCTGACCCTGACCCTGACCCTGAACCTAACCCTGAACCTGAACCTGAACCTGACCCTCAACGTGACACTGACCTTAAACCTGACCCTGACCTGTTCCCTGATTCTAAGTCTGACCGTTACATTGAACCTGACCTTGAACCTCACCCTGACCCTGACCCTGACCCTAAGTCTGACCGCGACCCTGACCGTGACCCTGACCCTCACACTGACCCTGACCCTGACTCTTACCTTGATCCTGTCCCTGACCCTACCCCTGACACTACCCTGACCCTTACCCTGACTCTGACCCTAGCCCTGACTCTGACTCTGACCATGACCCAGAACCTGGCCCTGACCCTGACACTGACCCTGACCCTGAACCTGACCTTGACCCTATAACTGAACTTGACCCTGACCCTGAACTTGACAATGACCCTGACCCTGACCCTGAACGTGACCCCGACCCTGACCCTGACCCTGACCCTGCGCCTGACCCAGACCCCGCCCCTTACCCTGACAATGCCCTGACTCCGACCCTGACCCTGGCCCTGAACCTAACTCTACACCTGACCCTGAACCTGACCCTGACCCTGACCCTAACCCTGACCCTATCCCTGACCGTGACCCTGACCCTAACTCTGAACCTGACCCTATCTCGGAACCTGACCCTGACCCTGACCCTGACACTGAACTTAACCCTGACCCTGACCTACACCCTGAACTTGACCGTGAACGTGACCGTGACCCTGACACTGACCCTGACCCTAACTCTGACCCTGAACCTTATCCTGACCCTAACCCTGACCCTGACCCTGTCCCTGACACTATATCTGACCGTGACCCTGAACCTGACCATGACCCTGACCCTGACCCTGATCTTGACCCTGACCCTGACCTTAACCCTGAACCTGACCCTGACCCTGACGCTGATTCTAACACTGAACCTACCCCTGACCCTGACCCTGACCAATACCCTAAAGCTGATCTGACCCTGACCCTTACCCTAACCCTGACCCTGACCAATACCCTAAAGCTGACCTGACCCTGACCATGACACTGACACTCACCCTGACCTTGACCCTAAGTCTAAGCGCGACCCTGAACGTGACCCTGACACTCACCCTGACCCTGAACCTGACCCTGATCCAGACATTGACCCTAATCCTGACCCTGACCCTGACACTGACGCTGACCCTGGACTTGACCCTGACCCTACCCCTGACCCTGACCCTGACCTGATCATAACCCTGACCCTGACCCTGACCCTGACCCTGACCCTGACCCTGACCCTTACCGTGACCATGACACTGACGTGACCCAGACCCTGATACTGACCTTAAACTTGACCCTGATCCTGTCCCTGACCCTAAGTCTGACCGTGACCCTGACCCTGACCCTGAGCCTGACCTTGACCCTTACGCTGACCCTGACCCTGATCATGACCCTGACTCTGACACTGACCCTGACCCTGACCCTGACCCTGACCCTGAACCTGACCCTGACCCTAACCCTGACCCTACCACTGACCCTGACCGTGACCCTGACCCTGACCCTCATCCTACCCCGACCCTGAACCTGACCCTGACCCTGACCCCTATCCTGAACCTAAATCTGACCTGACCCTAACCCTAAGTATGACAATAACACAGACCCTGACCCTGAACCTGACCCTGACCCTTAACCTAGCCCTGACCCTGACCCTGACCCTGACCCTGACTCTGACCGTGACCCTGACCCTGACCATGACCCTGACCTGAACCTGACCCTGACCTTGACACTTACCCTGACCCTGACCCTGATCATGAACCTGAACCTGACACTGACCCTAACCCTAACCCTGAACCTTACCCTAACCCTGACCCTAACCCTGACCATAACCCTGACCCTGAAGCTCACCCTGAACCTAACCCTGACCCTGACCCTGTCCCTGACACTATATCTGACCGTGACCCTGAACCTGACCATGACCCTGAACTTCACCTTGACCCTGACACTGACCCTGACCCTAAGTCTGACCCTGACCCTGACCCTGATCTTGACCCTGAACCTGACCATGACCCTGACCCTGACCTTAACCCTGAACCTGACCCTGACCCTGACTCTAACCCTGAACCTACCCCTGACCCTGACCCTGACCAATACCCTAAAGCTGACCTGACCCTGACCCTGACCCTGACCGTGACCCTGACCCTGAACCTAACCCTGATCCTGACCCTGAACCTAACCCTGAACCTGACCCTGACCCTGGACCTTACCCTCACCTTAACCCTGACACTGACCTGTTCCCTGACCCTAAGTCTGACCGTTACATTGAACCTGAACCTGACCCTGAACCTGACCTTGACACTAACCCTGAACCTGACCCTGACTCTGAGCCTGACGCTGGCTCTAACGCTGAACCTACCCCTTACCCTGACCCTGACCCTGACCCTGAACTTTACCCTGAACCCTAAACCTGACCCTGACCCTGACACTGACCCTTACTCCGACCCTGACCTTAACCCTGAACCTAACCCTGACTGTGACCCTGACCCATACCCTAAACCTGACCTGACACTGAGCCTGACCCTGACCTTGATCCTGACCCTAACGTTGACCCTGACCCTGACCCTGACCCTAAGCCTGACCGCGACCCTGACCGTGACCCTGACCCTAACTCTGAACCTGACCCTAACTCGGAACCTGACCCTGACCCTGACCCTAAGCCTGACCCTACCCCTGACCCTGACACTGACACTGATCCTGACTCTAAACCTGACGTGACCCTGAAACTGACCTTGACCCTGAACCTGACACTGACCCCGACCCTAAGTCTGACCCCGACCCTGAACCTGACCCTGACCCAGACATTGACCCTAACCCTGACAATGACCCTGACCCTGACACTGGCCTTGACCCTGAACCTACCCCTGACCCTGAACGTGACCCTGACCTTGATCACGACACTGACCCTGATACTGACCCTGACCTTGACGTTGACCCTGACACTGACCCTAACACAAACCCTGACACTGACTTGACCCCGACCCTGACCCTGACCTTAAACCTGACCCTGACCCTGTCCCGGACCCTAAGTCTGACCGTGACGCTGACCCTGACCCTGAACCTGACCTTGACCCTTTCCCTGACCCTGTCCCTGATGATGACCCTGACCATGACCCTGACCCTGACACTGACCCTGACACTGACGTTGACCTTGACCCTGACCCTAACCCTGACCCTGACGCTGACTCCAGCCCTGACCCTGACCCTAACCCTGACCCTGTCCTTGACCCTGACTCAGACCCTTACCCTAACACTGACCCTGAACCTTACCTGACCCTGACTCTATACCTGAACTGAACCTGACCCTGACCCTGACACTGACCTGACCCTGATCCTGACATTGACCCTGAACCTGACCCTAACCTTGACCCTAATCTTGACCCTGCCCCTGCCCCTGCCCCTAAACATGACCCTGACCCTTAACCTGACACTGACCCTGACCCAACCCTGACCCTGACCATGACCCAGACCGTGACACTAACCCTGACCCTGAACCTGACCCTGACCCTAAGTCTAACGGTAAATCTGACCCTGACATTGAATCTGAACCTGACTCTGATCCTTATCATGACCCTGACCCTGACACTGACCCTGACACTGAACTCGACCCAGACCCTGACCCTGACCCTGACCCTAAACCTGACCCTTACTCTGACCCTGACCCTGACCCTGACCCTAAACCTGACCCTTACCCTGATCCTGAACCTGACCCTGATTCTGAACCTAAACCTGAACCTGACCTTTACCCTGAAGGTGACCCTGACCTTAACCCTGACCCTGACCTGTTCCCTGACCCTAAGTCTGACCGTTACATTGAACCTGACCCTGACCTTGACCCTGAACCTGACCCTGATCCTGACCCTAAGCCTGATCCTGAACCCGACCCTGACCCTGACCCTCATCCTACCCCTGACCCTGACCCTGACACTATATCTGACCCTGACCCTGACCCTGAACCCTACCCTGAACCTAACCCTGACCCTGACCTGACCCTGACCCTGACCCTGAACCTAACCCTGAACCTGAACCTGAACCTGACCCTCAACGTGACACTGACCTGAAACCTGACCCTGACCTGTTCCCTGATTCTAAGTCTGACCGTTGCATTGAACCTGACCTTGACCCTGACCCTGACCCTGACCCTGACCCTGACCCTGACCCAGACCCCGCCCCTTACCCTGAAAATGCCCTGACTCAGACCCTGACCCTGGCCCTGAACCTAACTCTACACCTAACCCTATACCTGACCGTGACCCTGACCCTAACTCTGAACCTGACCCTAACTCGGAACCTGACCCTGAAACTGACCCTGACACTGAACTTAACCCTGACCCTGACCTACACCCTGAACTTGACCTTGAACATGACCGTGACCCTGACCCTCACCCTGACCGTGACCCTGACACTGACCTTGACCCTGACACTGACCCTGACCCTAACTCTGACCCTGAACTTAATCCTGACCCTAACCCTAACCCTGACCCTGTCCCTGACACTATATCTGACCGTGACCCTGAACCTGACCATGACACTGACCCTGACCTTAACCCTGAACCTGACCCTGACCCTTACCGTGACCATGACACTGACGTAACCCAGACCCTGATACTGACCTTAAACTTGACCTTGATCCTGTCCTTGACCCTAAGTCTGACCATGACCCTGACCCTGACCCTGACCCTGACCCTGACCTTGACCCTTACGCTGACCCTGACCCTGATCATGACCCTGACTCTGACACTGACCCTGACCCTGACCATAATCCTGAACCTAACCTTAACCTTCACCCTAACCCTGACCCTAACCCTGGCCGTGACCCTGACCCTGAACCTGACCCTGACCCTGACCCCTATCCTGAACCTAAATCTGACCTGACCCTAATCCTAAGTATGACAATAACACAGACCCTGACCCTGAACCTGACCCTGACCCTTAACCTAGCCCTGACCCTGACCCTGACCCTGACCCTGACCCTGACCCTGACCCTGACGCTGATTCTGACCGTGACCCTGACCCTGACCATGACCCTGACCTGAACCTGACCCTGACCTTGACACTTACCCTTACCCTGACCCCTATCCTGAACCTAAATCTGACCTGACCCTAACCCTAAGTATGACAATAACTCAGACCCTGACCCTGAACCTGACCCTGACCCTTAACCTAGCCCTGACACTGACCCTGACCCTGACCCTAACCCTGACGCTGACTCTGACCGTGACCCTGACCCTGACCATTACCCTGACCTGAACCTGACCCTGACCTTGACACTTACCCTTACCCTGACCCCTATCCTGAACCTAAATCTGACCTGACCCTAACCCTAAGTATGACAATAACTCAGACCCTGACCCTGAACCTGACCCTGACCCTTAACCTAGCCCTGACCCTGACCCTGACCCTGACCCTGACCATGACCCTGACCTGAACATGACCCTGACCTTGACACTTACCCTGACCCTGACCCTGATCATGAACCTGAACCTGACACTGACCCTAACCCTAACCCTGAACCTTACCCTAACCCTGACCCTAACCCTGACCATAACCCTGACCCTGAAGCTCACCCTGAACCTAACCCTGACCCTGACCCTGACCCTGAACCTGACCCTGACTTTAACCCTGACCCTGACCCTGTCCCTGACACTATATCTGACCGTGACCCTGAACCTGACCATGACCCTGAACCTCACCTTGACCCTGACACTGACCCTGACCCTAAGTCTGACCCTGACCCTGACCCTGACCCTGATCTTGACCCTGAACCTGACCATGACCCTGACCCTGACCTTAACCCTGAACCTGACCCTGACCCTGACTCTAACACTGAACCTACCCCTGACCCTGACCCTGACCAATACCCTAAAGCTGACCTGACCCTGACCCTGACTCTGACCGTGACCCTGACCCTGAACCTAACCCTGATCCTGACCCTGAACCTAACTCTGAACCTGACCCTGACCCTGAACCTTACCCTCACCTTAACCCTGACACTGACCTGTTCCCTGACCCTAAGTCTGACCGTTACATTGAACCTGAACCTGACCCTGAACCTGACCTTGACCCTGACCCTGACCCTGACCATGACCCTGACCATGACCTTAACCCTGAACCTGACCCTGACCCTGACACTGGCTCTAACGCTGAACCTACCACTGACCCTGACCAATACCCTAAAGCTGACCTGACCCTGACCCTGACCCTGACCATGACACTGACACTCACCCTGACCTTGACCCTAAGTCTGACCGCGACCCTGAACGTGACCCTGACACTCACCCTGACCCTGACACTGACCCTGATCCAGACATTGAACCTTACGCTGACCCTGACCCTGATCATGACCCTGACTCTGACCCTGACCCTGACCCTAACAATAACCCTGACCCTGAACCTGACTCTGACCCTAACCCTGACCCTACCACTGACCCTGACCCTAACCCTGACCCTGACCCTAAACGTGACCTGACCCTGAAACTGACCCTGACACTGCCCCTGACCCTGGACCTGACCTTGACTCTGATCTTGACGCTGACCCTGACCCTGAACCTGACCTTAACCCTGAACCTGACCCTGACTCTGACCCTGACGCTGGCTCTAACGCTGAACCAACCCCTGACCCTGACCCTGACCAATACCCTAAAGCTGACCTGACCCTGACCCTGACCCGGACCATGACAATGACCCTCACCCTAACCTTGAACCTAAGTCTGACCACGACCCTGACCCTGACCCTGACACTCATCCTGACCATGACACTGACCTTGAACCTGACCCTGACCTTGATCCTGACCCTAACGCTGACCCTGAACGTGAAACTGACCCTGACCCTAACCCTGACCGTACCCCTGACCCTGACACTGAAACTGACCCTGACCCTAAACCTGACCCTACGTCTGACCGTGACCCTGACCCTAACCCTGACACTGACCCTGACCCTGACCCTGACCCTGACCCAGACATTGACCCTAACCCTGACCATGAACCTGACCCTGACACTGACTTGACCCAGACCCTGATAGTGACCTTAAACTTGACCCTGACCCTGTCCCTGACCCTAAGTCTGACCCTGACCATAACCCTGACACTGACCCTGACCCTGACCCTGACCCTGACCCAGACATTGACCCTAACCCTGACCCTGACCCTGACCCTGAACCTGACCCTAAGTCTGATTGTGACCCTGAACCTAACCCTGACCCTGACCCTGAACCTGAACTTGATCCAGACATTGACCCTAAACCTGACCCTGACCCTAACCCTGACGCTGACCCTGGACTTGACCTTGACCTTTACGCTGATACTGACCCTGATCATGACCCTCACCCTGACCTTGACCTTGACCTTTACGCTGATACTGACCCTGATCATGACCCTGACCCTGACCCTGACACTGACCTTGACCCTGACCTTGACCCTGACCCTAACCCTGACTCTGAATCTTACATTGATCCTGACCCTACCCCTGACCCTACCCTGACCCTGAACCTGACCCTGACCCTGACCCTGACCCTGACACTGACTCTGACCCTGAACCTGACCTTGACCCTACAACTGAATTTGACCCTGATCCTGACCCTGACACTGACCCTGACCCTGAACCTGACCCTGACCTTGACCCTGACCCTGACACTGACTGTGACCCTTGCCCTGACATTGAACCTGACCTGACCCTGACATTGACCCTAACCTTGAACATGACCCTGACACTAAACCTGACCCTGAAGGGATCATGACACTGAACCTGACCTGACCCTGAACCTGACCCTGACATTGACCCTAACCTTGACCCTGACCCTGACCCTAACACTGAACTTACCCTGACCCTGACCGTGACACTGAACCTGACCCTAAGTCTGACCGTGACCCTGACCGTGACCATGACCCTGACACTGACCCTGACCTTGACCCTTACACTAACACTTACCCTGAACCTACCCCTGACCCTGACCCTGACCGTGACAGTAACCCTGACCCTGAACCTACCCCTGAACCTTACCCTGACGCTGACCCTGACCCTGACCCTGACCCTGAACCTGACCTTGACCCTGACCATGACCATGACCCTGACACTGACCCTGACCTTGAACCTTACACTAACACTTACCCTGAACCTACCCCTGACCCTGACCCTGACCGTGACAGTAACCCTGACCCTGAACCTACCCCTGAACCTTACCCTGACCCTGACCCTGACCCTGACCCTGAACCTGATCCTGACCTTGACACTGACCCTGACCCTTACCCTGACCCTCACCCTAAACCTGACCATGACCCTGACCCTGACCTTGAACCTTACCCTGAACCTGAACCTTACACTCAACTTCACCTTGACCTTGACCCTGACCTTGAACTTGATCTTGACCTTCACCCTGACCTTGATTCTGAACCTGACCATAAGTCTGACTGTAACCCTTACCCTGACCCTTACACTGACCGTGACCCTGACCCTGACCCTGACTCTGACCCTGACCCTGACCCTGACCCTGACCCTGACCCTGACCCAGAACCTGATCATGAACCTAACCCTTACCCTGACCCTGACTCTTCCCCTGACCCTGACATTGACCATTGCCCTGACCCTAAGTCTGAATTTGACCCTGACTCTGACCCTGTCCCTGACCCTGACCCTAACCCTGACCCTGACACTGAACCTAATCCTGACCTTGACCCTGACCCTGATTCTGAACCTGTCCCTGACCCTGACACTGAACCTGAACCGGACACTGACCCTGAACCTGACCCTGACTTTGACCTTGAACTTGACCTTGACCTTGACATTGACCTTGTCACTGAACTTGAACCTGACCAAGACCCTGAACCTAAGTCTGAACGTGACCCTGAAAGTGCACCTGACCCTGAGCCTGACCCTACCCCTGACCCTGACCTTCACCCTTAACCTGACCCTGACCCTGAACCTGACCCTGACCCTGACCCTAACCCTGACCCTAATTCTGACCCTGACCCTAAACCTGACGCTGAAACTCACCCTGACCCTGACCCTAACCCTGAACATGAACCTGAACCTGACCTTGATATTGACCCTGGCCCTGACCTTGACCTTGAACTGTACCTTCACCTTTACCCTGACCGTGACACTGACCCTGAATCTAACACAGACCCTGAACCTTAATGTTAACGTGACCTTGACCCTGACCCTGAACTTTACTTTGACCTTTACCATGATCCTAACCCTGACCCTGACCCCGAACCCGACCTTGACCTTGACCTTGACCCTGACCCTGACCCTGACCTTTACCTTGACCCTGACCATGAATTTGACCCTGACCTTGACCTTGACCCTAACCCTGACCTTGAACTTGACCTTGACCGTAACCTTGACCTTGATATTGACACTGACCCTGACCCTAAACCTGACCCTGATTCTGACCCTATCCTTGACCGTGACCCTGACCCTAACCCTGACCCTATCCCTGACCGTGACACTGACCCTGACCCTGAACCTGACCCTGACAATGCCCTGATTCCAACACTGAACCTGACCCTGACTCTGACCCTACCCCTGACCCTGACACTGACCCTGACCATAAACCTGACCATAACCCTGACCGTGACACTGACCCTAAAACTGACCCTGACCCTAAACCTGACCCTGACCCTAACTCTGAACCTGATCCTGACCCCGACCCTGACCCTGACCCTGACCCTGACCGTGACCCTGATACTGACCCTGAACCTAACACTACCCCTGACCCTGACCCTGACCCTGACCCCGACCCTGAACCTAACCCTACCCCTGACTCTGACCCTGACCCTGACCCTAAACCTGACCCTTACTCTGACCCTGACCCTGACCCTGACCCTAAACCTGACCCTTACCCTGATCCTGAACCTGACCCTGACCCTGAACCTAAACCTGAACCTGACCTTTACCCTGAAGGTGACCCTGACCTTAACCCTGACCCTGACCTGTTCCCTGACCCTAAGTCTGACCGTTACATTGAACCTGACCCTGACCTTGACCCTGAACCTGACCCTGACCCTGACCCTAACCCTGATCCTGAACCCGACCCTGACCCTGAACCTGATCCTGAACATAACCCTGACCCTGACCCTGACCCTATATCTGACCCTGACCCTGACCCTGACCCTGAACCTAACCCTGAACCTGAACCTGAACCTGACCCTCAACGTGACACTGACCTTAAACCTGACCCTGACCTGTTCCCTGATTCTAAGTCTGACCGTTACATTGAACCTGACCTTGACCCTCACCCTGACCCTGACCCTGACCCTAAGTCTGACCGCGACCCTGACCGTGACCCTGACCCTCACACTGACCCTGACCCTGACTCTTACCTTGATCCTGTCCCTGACCCTACCCCTGACACTACCCTGACCCTTACCCTGACTCTGACCCTAGCCCTGACTCTGACTCTGATCATGACCCAGAACCTGGCCCTGACCCTGACACTGACCCTGACCCTGAACCTGACCTTGACCCTATAACTGAACTTGACCCTGACCCTGAACTTGACAATGACCCTGACCCTGAACGTGACCCCGACCCTGACCCTGACCCTGACCCTGACCCTGACCCAGACCCCGCCCCTTACCCTGACAATGCCCTGACTCCGACCCTGACCCTGGCCCTGAACCTAACTCTACACCTGACCCTGAACCTGACCCTGACCCTGACCCTAACCCTGACCCTATCCCTGACCGTGACCCTGACCCTAACTCTGAACCTGACCCTATCTCGGAACCTGACCCTGACCCTGACCCTGACACTGAACTTAACCCTGACCCTGACCTACACCCTGAACTTGACCGTGAACGTGACCGTGACCCTGACACTGACCCTGACCCTAACTCTGACCCTGAACCTTATCCTGACCCTAACCCTGACCCTGACCCTGTCCCTGACACTATATCTGACCGTGACCCTGAACCTGACCATGACCCTGACCCTGACCCTGATCTTGACCCTGACCCTGACCTTAACCCTGAACCTGACCCTGACCCTGACGCTGATTCTAACACTGAACCTACCCCTGACCCTGACCCTGACCAATACCCTAAAGCTGATCTGACCCTGACCCTTACCCTAACCCTGACCCTGACCCTGACCCTGACCCTGACCCTGATCCTGACCAATACCCTAAAGCTGACCTGACCCTGACCATGACACTGACACTCACCCTGACCTTGACCCTAAGTCTAAGCGCGACCCTGAACGTGACCCTGACACTCACCCTGACCCTGAACCTGACCCTGATCCAGACATTGACCCTAATCCTGACCCTGACCCTGACACTGACGCTGACCCTGACCTGATCATAACCCTGACCCTGACCCTGACCCTGACCCTGACCCTTACCGTGACCATGACACTGACGTGACCCAGACCCTGATACTGACCTTAAACTTGACCCTGATCCTGTCCCTGACCCTAAGTCTGACCGTGACCCTGACCCTGACCCTGAGCCTGACCTTGACCCTTACGCTGACCCTGACCCTGATCATGACCCTGACTCTGACACTGACCCTGACCCTGACCCTGACCCTGACCCTGAACCTGACCCTGACCCTAACCCTGACCCTACCACTGACCCTGACCGTGACCCTGACCCTGACCCTCATCCTACCCCGACCCTGAACCTGACCCTGACCCTGACCCCTATCCTGAACCTAAATCTGACCTGACCCTAACCCTAAGTATGACAATAACACAGACCCTGACCCTGAACCTGACCCTGACCCTTAACCTAGCCCTGACCCTGACCCTGACCCTGACCCTGACCCTGACCCTGACTCTGACCGTGACCCTGACCCTGACCATGACCCTGACCTGAACCTGACCCTGACCTTGACACTTACCCTGACCCTGACCCTGATCATGAACCTGAACCTGACACTGACCCTAACCCTAACCCTGAACCTTACCCTAACCCTGACCCTAACCCTGACCATAACCCTGACCCTGAAGCTCACCCTGAACCTAACCCTGACCCTGACCCTGTCCCTGACACTATATCTGACCGTGACCCTGAACCTGACCATGACCCTGAACCTCACCTTGACCCTGACACTGACCCTGACCCTAAGTCTGACCCTGACCCTGACCCTGATCTTGACCCTGAACCTGACCATGACCCTGACCCTGACCTTAACCCTGAACCTGACCCTGACCCTGACTCTAACACTGAACCTACCCCTGACCCTGACCCTGACCAATACCCTAAAGCTGACCTGACCCTGACCCTGACCCTGACCGTGACCCTGACCCTGAACCTAACCCTGATCCTGACCCTGAACCTAACCCTGAACCTGACCCTGACCCTGGACCTTACCCTCACCTTAACCCTGACACTGACCTGTTCCCTGACCCTAAGTCTGACCGTTACATTGAACCTGAACCTGACCCTGAACCTGACCTTGACACTAACCCTGAACCTGACCCTGACTCTGACCCTGACGCTGGCTCTAACGCTGAACCTGACCTTGACCCTTTCCCTGACCCTGTCCCTGATGATGACCCTGACCATGACCCTGACCCTGACACTGACCCTGACACTGACGTTGACCTTGACCCTGACCCTAACCCTGACCCTGACGCTGACTCCAGCCCTGACCCTGACCCTAACCCTGACCCTGTCCTTGACCCTGACTCAGACCCTTACCCTAACACTGACCCTGAACCTTACCTGACCCTGACTCTATACCTGAACTGAACCTGACCCTGACCCTGACACTGACCTGACCCTGATCCTGACATTGACCCTGAACCTGACCCTAACCTTGACCCTGCCCCTGCCCCTGCCCCTGCCCCTGCCCCTAAACATGACCCTGACCCTTAACCTGACACTGACCCTGACCGAACCCTGACCCTGACCATGACCCAGACCGTGACACTAACCCTGACCCTGAACCTGACCCTGACCCTAAACCTGACCCTTACTCTGACCCTGACCCTGACCCTGACCCTAAACCTGACCCTTACCCTGATCCTGAACCTGACCCTGATTCTGAACCTAAACCTGAACCTGACCTTTACCCTGAAGGTGACCCTGACCTTAACCCTGACCCTGACCTGTTCCCTGACCCTAAGTCTGACCGTTACATTGAACCTGACCCTGACCTTGACCCTGAACCTGACCCTGACCCTGACCCTAAGCCTGATCCTGAACCCGACCCTGACCCTGACCCTCATCCTACCCCTGACCCTGACCCTGACCCTATATCTGACCCTGACCCTGACCCTGAACCCTACCCTGAACCTAACCCTGACCCTGACCTGACCCTGACCCTGACCCTGAACCTAACCCTGAACCTGAACCTGAACCTGACCCTCAACGTGACACTGACCTGAAACCTGACCCTGACCTGTTCCCTGATTCTAAGTCTGACCGTTGCATTGAACCTGACCTTGACCCTGACTCTGACCCTGACCCTGACCCTAAGTCTGACCGCGACCCTGACCGTGACCCTGACCCTGACACTGACCCTGACCCTGACCCTGACCCAGACCCCGCCCCTTGCCCTGAAAATGCCCTGACTCAGACCCTGACCCTGGCCCTGAACCTAACTCTACACCTGACCCTGAACCTGACCCTGACCCTGACCCTAACTCTGAACCTGACCCTAACTCGGAACCTGACCCTGAAACTGACCCTGACACTGAACTTAACCCTGACCCTGACCTACACCCTGAACTTGACCTTGAACATGACCGTGACCCTGACCCTCACCCTGACCGTGACCCTGACACTGACCTTGACCCTGACACTGACCCTGACCCTAACTCTGACCCTGAACTTAATCCTGACCCTAACCCTAACCCTGACCCTGTCCCTGACACTATATCTG
Source organism: Clangula hyemalis (assembly GCA_963989345.1). The sequence continues at coordinate 2,117,575 of OZ022456.1, read as the reverse complement.
ACCGTGACCCTGAACCTGACCATGACACTGACCCTGACCTTAACCCTGAACCTGACCCTGACCCTTACCGTGACCATGACACTGACGTAACCCAGACCCTGATACTGACCTTAAACTTGACCTTGATCCTGTCCTTGACCCTAAGTCTGACCATGACCCTGACCCTGACCCTGACCCTGACCCTGACCTTGACCCTTACGCTGACCCTGACCCTGATCATGACCCTGACTCTGACACTGACCCTGACCCTGACCATAATCCTGAACCTAACCTTAACCTTCACCCTAACCCTGACCCTAACCCTGGCCGTGACCCTGACCCTGAACCTGACCCTGACCCTGACCCCTATCCTGAACCTAAATCTGACCTGACCCTAATCCTAAGTATGACAATAACACAGACCCTGACCCTGAACCTGACCCTGACCCTTAACCTAGCCCTGACCCTGACCCTGACCCTGACCCTGACCCTGACCCTGACGCTGATTCTGACCGTGACCCTGACCCTGACCATGACCCTGACCTGAACCTGACCCTGACCTTGACACTTACCCTTACCCTGACCCCTATCCTGAACCTAAATCTGACCTGACCCTAACCCTAAGTATGACAATAACTCAGACCCTGACCCTGAACCTGACCCTGACCCTTAACCTAGCCCTGACACTGACCCTGACCCTGACCCTAACCCTGACGCTGACTCTGACCGTGACCCTGACCCTGACCATGACCCTGACCTGAACCTGACCCTGACCTTGACACTTACCCTTACCCTGACCCCTATCCTGAACCTAAATCTGACCTGACCCTAACCCTAAGTATGACAATAACTCAGACCCTGACCCTGAACCTGACCCTGACCCTTAACCTAGCCCTGACCCTGACCCTGACCATGACCCTGACCTGAACATGACCCTGACCTTGACACTTACCCTGACCCTGACCCTGATCATGAACCTGAACCTGACACTGACCCTAACCCTAACCCTGAACCTTACCCTAACCCTGACCCTAACCCTGACCATAACCCTGACCCTGAAGCTCACCCTGAACCTAACCCTGACCCTGACCCTGACCCTGAACCTGACCCTGACTTTAACCCTGACCCTGACCCTGTCCCTGACACTATATCTGACCGTGACCCTGAACCTGACCATGACCCTGAACCTCACCTTGACCCTGACACTGACCCTGACCCTAAGTCTGACCCTGACCCTGACCCTGACCCTGATCTTGACCCTGAACCTGACCATGACCCTGACCCTGACCTTAACCCTGAACCTGACCCTGACCCTGACTCTAACACTGAACCTACCCCTGACCCTGACCCTGACCAATACCCTAAAGCTGACCTGACCCTGACCCTGACTCTGACCGTGACCCTGACCCTGAACCTAACCCTGATCCTGACCCTGAACCTAACTCTGAACCTGACCCTGACCCTGAACCTTACCCTCACCTTAACCCTGACACTGACCTGTTCCCTGACCCTAAGTCTGACCGTTACATTGAACCTGAACCTGACCCTGAACCTGACCTTGACCCTGACCCTGACCCTGACCATGACCCTGACCATGACCTTAACCCTGAACCTGACCCTGACCCTGACACTGGCTCTAACGCTGAACCTACCACTGACCCTGACCAATACCCTAAAGCTGACCTGACCCTGACCCTGACCCTGACCATGACACTGACACTCACCCTGACCTTGACCCTAAGTCTGACCGCGACCCTGAACGTGACCCTGACACTCACCCTGACCCTGACACTGACCCTGACCCTAACAATAACCCTGACCCTGAACCTGACTCTGACCCTAACCCTGACCCTACCACTGACCCTGACCCTAACCCTGACCCTGACCCTAAACGTGACCTGACCCTGAAACTGACCCTGACACTGCCCCTGACCCTGGACCTGACCTTGACTCTGATCTTGACGCTGACCCTGACCCTGACCCTGACCTTAACCCTGAACCTGACCCTGACTCTGACCCTGACGCTGGCTCTAACGCTGAACCAACACCTGACACTGACCCTGACCAATACCCTAAAGCTGACCTGACCCTGACCCTGACCCAGACCATGACAATGACCCTCACCCTAACCTTGAACCTAAGTCTGACCACGACCCTGACCCTGACCCTGACACTCATCCTGACCATGACACTGACCTTGAACCTGACCCTGACCTTGATCCTGACCCTAACGCTGACCCTGAACGTGACCCTGACCCTGACCCTAACCCTGACCGTACCCCTGACCCTGACACTGAAACTGACCCTGACCCTAAACCTGACCCTACGTCTGACCGTGACCCTGACCCTAACCCTGACACTGACCCTGACCCTGACCCTGACCCTGACCCAGACATTGACCCTAACCCTGACCATGAACCTGACCCTGACACTGACTTGACCCAGACCCTGATAGTGACCTTAAACTTGACCCTGACCCTGTCCCTGACCCTAAGTCTGACCCTGACCATAACCCTGACACTGACCCTGACCCTGACCCTGACCCTGACCCAGACATTGACCCTAACCCTGACCCTGACCCTGACCCTGAACCTGACCCTAAGTCTGATTGTGACCCTGAACCTAACCCTGACCCTAACCCTGAAGCTGAACCTGATCCAGACATTGACCCTAAACCTGACCCTGACCCTAACCCTGACGCTGACCCTGGACTTGACCCTGACCCTGATCATGACCCTGACCCTGATCATGACCCTGACCCTGACACTGACCCTGACCTTGACCTTTACGCTGATACTGACCCTGATCATGACCCTGACACTGACCTTGACCCTGACCTTGACCCTGACCCTAACCCTGACCCTGACCCAAACCCTTAACCTAATACTGAACCTGACCCTGACCCTGACCCTGACCCTATCCATAACCTTGACCCTGAACCTGACACTGACCCTGACCCTGACAATAACCCTGACCCTGACCTTGACACTAAACCGGACCCTGACCCTTACCCTGACCAAGACCCTGACACTAACCCTCACCCTGAACCTGCCGCTGATCCTAAGTCTGACCGTGACACTGACCCGGACACTGACCCTGACACTTACCCTGACCCTGAACCTAAACCTACCCCTGACTCTGACCCTGACCCTGACCCTGACCCTGACCCTGACCCTGACCCTGACCCTGAACCTTACCCTGACCCTGAACCCTAAACCTGACCCTGACCCTGACACTGACCCTTACACCGACCCTGACCTTAACCCTGAACCTAACCCTGACTGTGACCCTGACCCATACCCTAAACCTGACCTGACACTGAGCCTAACCCTGACCTTGATCCTGACCCTAACGCTGACCCTGACCCTGACCCTAAGCCTGACCCTACCCCTGACCCTGACCCTGACACTGACCCTGACTCTAAACCTGACGTGACCCTGAAACTGACCTTGACCCTGAACCTGACACTGACCCCGACCCTAACTCTGACCCCGACCCTGAACCTGACCCTGACCCAGACATTGACCCTAACCCTGACAATGACCCTGACCCTGACCCTGACACTGGCCTTGACCCTGACCCTACCCCTGACCCTGAACGTGACCCTGACCTTGATCACGACACTGACCCTGATACTGACCCTGACCTTGACGTTGACCCTGACACTGACCCTAACACAAACCCTGACACTGACTTGACCCCGACCCTGACCCTGACCTTAAACCTGACCCTGACCCTGTCCCGCACCCTAAGTCTGACCGTGACGCTGACCCTGACCCTGACCCTGACCCTGACCCTTACCCTGACCCTGACCCTGACCCTGACCCTGACCCTGACCCTAACCAATACCCTAAAGCTGACCTGACCCTGACCCTGACCATGACACTGACCCTGATCTTGACCCTGAACCTGAACATGACCCTGACCCTGACCTTGACCCTAACCCTGACCCTGACCCTGACCATGACCCTGACCATGACCTTAACCCTGAACCTGACCCTGACCCTGACGCTGGCTCTAACGCTGAACCTACCCCTGACCCTGACCAATACCCTAAAGCTGACCTGACCCTGACCCTGACCCTGACCCTGACCATGACACTGACACTCACCCTGACCTTGACCCTAAGTCTGACCGCGACCCTGAACGTGACCCTGACACTCACCCTGACCCTGACACTGACCCTGACCCAGACATTGACCCTAATCCTGACCCTGACACTGACCCTGACGCTGATCCTGGACTTGACCCTGACCCTACCCCTGACCCTGACCCTGACCCTGACCCTGACCCTGACCCTGATCATGACCCTGACACTGACCCTGACCCTGACCCTGACCCTGACCCTGACCCTTACCGTGACCATGACACTGACGTGACCCAGACCCTGATACTGACCTTAAACTTGACCCTGATCCTGTCCCTGACCCTAAGTCTGACAGTGACCATGACCCTGACCCTGACACTGACCCTGACCTTGACCCTTACGCTGACCCTGACCCTGATCATGACCCTGACTCTGACACTGACCCTGACCCTGACCATAACCCTGACCCTGACCCTGACCCTAACCCTGACCCTGACCCTAACGCTGACCCTGACACTGACCCTGACCCTGACCCTAAACATGACCTGACCCTGAAACTGAACCTGACACTGACCCTGACCCTGGACCTGACCCTGACCCTGATCTTGACGCTGACCCTGACCCTGACCCTGACCTTAACCCTGAACCTGACCCTGACTCTGACCCTGACGCTGGCTCTAACGCTGAACCTACCCCTTACCCTGACCCTGACCAATACCCTAAAGATGACCTGACCCTGACCCTGACCCGGACCATGACAATGACCCTCACCCTAACCTTGACCCTAAGTCTGACCACGACCCTGAACGTGACCCTGACACTCACCCTGACCTTGACCCTGACCCTGACCTTGATCCTGACCCTAACGCTGACCCTGAACGTGACCCTGACCCTGACCCTAACCCTGACCGTACCCCTGACCCTGACACTGAAACTGACCCTGACCCTAAACCTGACCCTACGTCTGACCGTGACCCTGACCCTAACCCTGACACTGACTCTGACCCTGACCCTGACCCTGACCCAGACATTGACCCTAACCCTGACCATGAACCTGACCCTGACACTGACACTGACTTGACCCAGACCCTGATAGTGACCTTAAACTTGACCCTGACCCTGTCCCTGACCCTAAGTCTGACCCTGACCATAACCCTGACACTGACCCTGACCCTGACCCTGACCCTGACCCAGACATTGACCCTAACCCTGACCCTGACCCTGACCCTGAACCTGACCCTAAGTCTGATTGTGACCCTGAACCTAACCCTGACCCTGACCCTGAAGCTGAACCTGATCCAGACATTGACCCTGACCCTGACCCTGACCCTGACCCTGACCCTGACCCTGAACCTTACCCTGAACCCTAAACCTGACCCTGACCCTGACCCTGACCCAGACATTGACCCTAACCCTGACCCTGACCCTGACCCTGAACCTGACCCTAAGTCTGATTGTGACCCTGAACCTAACCCTGACCCTGACCCTGAACCTGAACCTGATCCAGACATTGACCCTAAACCTGACCCTGACCCTAACCCTGACGCTGACCCTGGACTTGACCCTGACCCTGATCATGACCCTGACCCTGATCATGACCCTGACCCTGACACTGACCCTGACCTTGACCTTTACGCTGATACTGACCCTGATCATGACCCTGACACTGACCTTGACCCTGACCTTGACCCTGACCCTAACCCTGACCCTGACCCAAACCCTTAACCTAATACTGAACCTGACCCTGACCCTGACCCTGACCCTATCCATAACCTTGACCCTGAACCTGACACTGACCCTGACCCTGACAATAACCCTGACCCTGACCTTGACACTAAACCGGACCCTGACCCTTACCCTGACCAAGACCCTGACACTAACCCTCACCCTGAACCTGCCGCTGATCCTAAGTCTGACCGTGACACTGACCCGGACACTGACCCTGACACTTACCCTGACCCTGAACCTAAACCTACCCCTGACTCTGACCCTGACCCTGACCCTGACCCTGACCCTGACCCTGACCCTGAACCTTACCCTGACCCTGAACCCTAAACCTGACCCTGACCCTGACACTGACCCTTACACCGACCCTGACCTTAACCCTGAACCTAACCCTGACTGTGACCCTGACCCATACCCTAAACCTGACCTGACACTGAGCCTAACCCTGACCTTGATCCTGACCCTAACGCTGACCCTGACCCTGACCCTAAGCCTGACCCTACCCCTGACCCTGACCCTGACACTGACCCTGACTCTAAACCTGACGTGACCCTGAAACTGACCTTGACCCTGAACCTGACACTGACCCCGACCCTAAGTCTGACCCCGACCCTGAACCTGACCCTGACCCAGACATTGACCCTAACCCTGACAATGACCCTGACCCTGACCCTGACACTGGCCTTGACCCTGACCCTACCCCTGACCCTGAACGTGACCCTGACCTTGATCACGACACTGACCCTGATACTGACCCTGACCCTGACGTTGACCCTGACACTGACCCTAACACAAACCCTGACACTGACTTGACCCCGACCCTGACCCTGACCTTAAACCTGACCCTGACCCTGTCCCGCACCCTAAGTCTGACCGTGACGCTGACCCTGACCCTGACCCTGAACCTGACCTTGACCCTGACCCTGACCCTGTCCCAGATGATGATCCTGACCATGACCCTGACCCTGACACTGACCCTGACACTGACGTTGACCCTGACCCTGACCCTAACCCTGACCCTGACGCTGACTCCAGCCCTGACCCTGACCCTAACCCTGACCCTGTCCTTGACCCTGACTCAGACCCTTACCCTAACACTGACCCTGAACCTTACCTGACCCTGACTCTATACCTGAACTGAACCTGACCCTGACCCTGACACTGACCTGACCCTGATCCTGACCTTGACCCTGAACCTGACCCTGACCCTGGCCGTGACCCTGACCCTGACCGTGACCCTGACCCTGACCCTAATCCTACCCCTGACCCTGAACCTGACCCTGACCCTTAACCTAGCCCTGACCCTGACCCTGACCCTGACGCTGACTCTGACCGTGACCCTGACCCTGACCATGACCCTGACCTGAACCTGACCCTGACCTTGACACTTACCCTGACCCTGACCCTGATCATGAACCTGAACCTGACACTGACCCTAACCCTAACCCTGAACCTTACCCTAACCCTGACCCTAACCCTGACCATAACCCTGACCCTGAAGCTCACCCTGAACCTAACCCTGACCCTGACCCTGACCCTGAACCTGACCCTGACTTTAACCCTGACCCTGACCCTGTCCCTGACACTATATCTGACCGTGACCCTGAACCTGACCATGACCCTGAACCTCACTTTGACCCTGACACTGACCCTGACCCTAAGTCTGACCCTGACCCTGACCCTGACCCTGATCTTGACCCTGAACCTGACCCTGACGCTGACTCTAACACTGAACCTACCCCTGACCCTGACCCTGACCGACACCCTAAAGCTGACCTGACCATGACCCTGAATCTGACCGTGACCCTGACCCTGAACCTAACCCTGATCCTGACCCTGAACCTAACTCTGAACCTGACCCTGACCCTGAACCTTACCCTCACCTTAACCCTGACACTGACCTGTTCCCTGACCCTAAGTCTGACCGTTACATTGAACCTGAACCTGACCCTGAACCTGACCTTGACCCTAACCCTGACCCTGACCCTGACCATGACCTTAACCCTGAACCTGACCCTGACCCTGACGCTGGCTCTAACGCTGTACCTACCCCTGACCCTGACCAATACCCTAAAGCTGACCTGACCCTGACCCTGACCCTGACCCTACCACTGACCCTGACACTGACCCTGACCCAGACATTGACCCTTACGCTGACCCTGACCCTGATCATGACCCTGACTCTGACACTGACCCTGACCCTGACCATAACCCAGACCCTGAACCTGACCCTGACCCTAACCCTGACCCTACCACTGATCCTGACACTGACCCTGACCCTGACCCTAAACGTGACCTGACCCTGAAACTGACCCTGACACTGACCCTGACCCTGGACCTGACCCTGACCGTGATCTTGACGCTGACCCTGACCCTGACCCTGACCCTGACCCTGACCTTAACCCTGAACCTGACCCTGACTCTGACCCAGATAGTGACCTTAAACTTGACCCTGACCCTGTCCCTGACCCTAAGTCTGACCCTGACCATAACCCTGACACTGACCCTGACCCTGACCCTGACCCTGACCCAGACATTGACCCTAACCCTGACCCTGACCCTGACCCTGAACCTGACCCTAAGTCTGATTGTGACCCTGAACCTAACCCTGACCCTGACCCTGAACCTGAACTTGATCCAGACATTGACCCTAAACCTGACCCTGACCCTAACCCTGACGCTGACCCTGGACTTGACCTTGACCTTTACGCTGATACTGACCCTGATCATGACCCTCACCCTGACCTTGACCTTGACCTTTACGCTGATACTGACCCTGATCATGACCCTGACCCTGACACTGACCTTGACCCTGACCTTGACCCTGACCCTAACCCTGACTCTGAATCTTACATTGATCCTGACCCTACCCCTGACCCTGATACTGACCCTGAACCTAACACTACCCCTGACCCTGACCCTGACCCTGACCCTGAACCTGACTCTGGCACTAAACCTGACCTGACCCTGACCCTGGCCCTGACCCTGACCCTGAAACTCACCCTGACACTAACCTTGACCCTGACCCAAAATTATGACCGTGACCCTGACACTGACCCTGAACGTGAACCTGACTCTAAATCTGACCATGACCTTGACCTTGACCCTGACCCTGAACCTAACACTGACCCTGACCCTGACCCTGAATCTGACCCTGAACCTAGCCCTGACCCTGACCCTTACCCTGACCCTTAACCTGACCCTGACACTGACACTGACCATGACACTAACCCTGACCCTGACCCTGACACTGCCCCTAAACCTGATTTGACCCTGACCCTCACTCTGAACCGGACCCTGACCCTGACCTTCAACCTGAACCTGACACTGAACCTGACCTGACCCTGACCCTGACCCTGACCTTGACCCTAACTTTGACCGTGAACCTGAGCCTAAACCTGACCCTGACCCTGACACTGACAGTGACCCTGAACCTGACCCTATGTTTGACCGTGACCCTGACCGTGACCATGACCCTGACACTGACCCTGACCTTGACCCTTACACTAACACTTACCCTGAACCTACCCCTGACCCTGACCCTGACCGTGACAGTAACCCTGACCCTGAACCTACCCCTGAACCTTACCCTGACGCTGACCCTGACCCTGACCCTGACCCTGAACCTGACCTTGACCCTGACCATGACCATGACCCTGACACTGACCCTGACCTTGAACCTTACACTAACACTTACCCTGAACCTACCCCTGACCCTGACCCTGACCGTGACAGTAACCCTGACCCTGAACCTACCCCTGAACCTTACCCTGACCCTGACCCTGACCCTGACCCTGAACCTGATCCTGACCTTGACACTGACCCTGACCCTTACCCTGACTCTCACCCTAAACCTGACCATGACCCTGACCCTGACCTTGAACCTTACCCTGAACCTGAACCTTACACTCAACTTCACCTTGACCTTGACCCTGACCTTGAACTTGATCTTGACCTTCACCCTGACCTTGATTCTGAACCTGACCATAAGTCTGACTGTAACCCTTACCCTGACCCTTACACTGACCGTGACCCTGACCCTGACCCTGACTCTGACCCTGACCCTGACCCTGACCCTGACCCTGACCCTGACCCTGACCCAGAACCTGATCATGAACCTAACCCTTACCCTGACCCTGACTCTTCCCCTGACCCTGACATTGACCATTGCCCTGACCCTAAGTCTGAATTTGACCCTGACTCTGACCCTGTCCCTGACCCTGACCCTAACCCTGACCCTGACACTGAACCTAATCCTGACCTTGACCCTGACCCTGATTCTGAACCTGTCCCTGACCCTGACACTGAACCTGAACCGGACACTGACCCTCAACCTGACCCTGACTTTGACCTTGACCTTGACATTGACCTTGTCACTGAACTTGAACCTGACCAAGACCCTGAACCTAAGTCTGAACGTGACCCTGAAAGTGCACCTGACCCTGAGCCTGACCCTACCCCTGACCCTGACCTTCACCCTTAACCTGACCCTGACCCTGAACCTGACCCTGACCCTGACCCTAACCCTGACCCTAATTCTGACCCTGACCCTAAACCTGACGCTGAAACTCACCCTGACCCTGACCCTAACCCTGAACATGAACCTGAACCTGACCTTGATATTGACCCTGGCCCTGACCTTGACCTTGAACTGTACCTTCACCTTTACCCTGACCGTGACACTGACCCTGAATCTAACACAGACCCTGAACCTTAATGTTAACGTGACCTTGACCCTGACCCTGAACTATACTTTGACCTTTACCATGATCCTAACCCTGACCCTGACCCCGAACCCGACCTTGACCTTGACCTTGACCCTGACCCTGACCCTGACCTTTACCTTGACCCTGACCATGAATTTGACCCTGACCTTGACCTTGACCCTAACCCTGACCTTGAACTTGACCTTGACCCTGACCTTGACCTTGACATTGACACTGACCCTGACCCTAAACCTGACCCTGATTCTGACCCTATCCTTGACCGTGACCCTGACCCTAACCCTGACCCTATCCCTGACCGTGACACTGACCCTGACCCTGAACCTGACCCTGACAATGCCCTGATTCCAACACTGAACCTGACCCTGACTCTGACCCTACCCCTGACCCTGACACTGACCCTGACCATAAACCTGACCATAACCCTGACCGTGACACTGACCCTAAAACTGACCCTGACCCTAAACCTGACCCTGACCCTAACTCTGAACCTGATCCTGACCCCGACCCTGACCCTGACCCTGACCCTGACCGTGACCCTGATACTGACCCTGAACCTAACACTACCCCTGACCCTGACCCTGACCCTGACCCTGAACCTGACTCTGGCACTAAACCTGACCTGACCCTGACCCTGGCCCTGACCCTGACCCTGAAACTCACCCTGACACTAACCTTGACCCTGACCCAAAATTATGACCGTGACCCTGACACTGACCCTGAACGTGAACCTGACTCTAAATCTGACCATGACCTTGACCTTGACCCTGACCCTGAACCTAACACTGACCCTGACCCTGACCCTGAATCTGACCCTGAACCTAGCCCTGACCCTGACCCTTACCCTGACCCTTAACCTGACCCTGACACTGACACTGACCATGACACTAACCCTGACCCTGACCCTGACACTGCCCCTAAACCTGATTTGACCCTGACCCTCACTCTGAACCGGACCCTGACCCTGACCTTCAACCTGAACCTGACACTGAACCTGACCTGACCCTGACCCTGACCCTGACCTTGACCCTAACTTTGACCGTGAACCTGAGCCTAAACCTGACCCTGACCCTGACTCTGACAGTGACCCTGAACCTGACCCTATGTTTGACCGTGACCCTGACCGTGAACCTGACCCTCGCCCTGACCTAAACCTGACCTTGACCCTAACCCTGATCATGACCCTGACACTGATCCTGACCCTGTCACTAACACTGACCCTGACCCAAACCCTGATGCTGACCCTAACAATGACACTGACCCTGACCCTAAACCAGACCTGACCCTGACCCTGACACTGACCCTGACCCTGAAATTTACTCTGACACTGACCCTGACCCTGAACCTGACCATGATCCTAACCCTGATCCTACCCCTGACCCTGACCCTAACACTGAAACTGACCCTGACCCTGACCCTGACCCTGACCGTGAACTTTACCCTGACCCTGAACTTGACCCTGACCCTGACCCTAACCCTGACCCTGACGCTGACCCTAAACCTGACATGACCCTGACCCTGACCCTGACCATGAACCTAACCCTGACTCTGACCTTGACCCTGACCCTAACCCTGACGCTAAATCTGAACCTGACCCTGACCCTGACATTGTCCCTAACCCATACCCTGACTCTGACACTGACACTGACCATAAATATGACCCTGACACTGATTTTGACACTAACCCTGTCCCTGTCCCTGACCCTGACCCTGACCCTGACCCTAAACCTGACCTAACCTTGACTCCGGCCCTGACCCTGACCCTAAACCTCACCCTGACACTAACCTTGACCCTGACCCAAAATTCTGACCGTGACCCTGACACTGACCCTGAAAGTGACCCTGACCCTGACCCTAGCCCTGACTCTGACTCTGACCCAGACCCAGACCCTGACCCTGAACCTAACCCTGAACCTGACCCTTACACTGACCCATAACCTGACCCTGACACTGACCATGACCCTAACCCTGATATTGACCCTGACACTGACCCTGCCCCTAAGCCTGACCTGACCCTGACCCTCACTCTGACCCTGACCCTGACCCTGACCTACAACCTGAACCTGACACTGAACCTGACCTGACCCTGATCCTGACCCTGATCCTGACCTTGACCCTAACTGTGACCCTGACCCTGACCCTAAACCTGAACCTGACCCTGACCCTGACCCTGATCCTGAACCTGACCCTATGTCTGACCGTGACCCTGACCGTGAACCTGACCCTCGCCCTGACCCTGAACCTGACTTTGACCCTGACCCTGATCATGACCCTGACACTGACCCTGACCTTGACCCTTACACTAACACTGACCCTGACCCTGACCCAAACCCTGATGTTGACCCTAACAATGACACTGACCCAGACCCTAAACCAGACCTGACCCTGACCCTGACACTGACCCTGACCCTGAAATTTACTCTGACACTGACCCTGACCCTGAACCTGACCATGATCCTAACCCTGATCCTACCCCTGACCCTGACCCTAACACTGAAACTGACCCTGACCCTGACCCTGACCCTGACCGTGAACTTTACCCTGACCCTGAACTTGACCCTGACCCTGACCCTAACCCTGACCCTGACGCTGACCCTAAACCTGACATGACCCTGACCCTGACCCTGACCATGAACATAACCCTGACTCTGACCTTGAACCTGACCCTAACCCTGACGCTAAATCTGAACCTGACCCTGACCCTGACATTGTCCCTAACCCAGACCCTGACTCTGACCCTGACACTGACCATAAATATGACCCTTACACTGATTTTGACACTAACCAGGTCCCTGTCCCTGACCCTGACCCTGACCCTGACCCTAAACCTGACCTAACCTTGACTCCGGCCCTGACCCTGACCCTAAACCTCACCCTGACACTAACCTTGACCCTGACCCAAAATTCTGACCGTGACCCTGACACTGACCCTGAAAGTGACCCTGACCCTGACCCTGACCCTAGCCCTGACTCTGACTCTGACCCAGACCCAGACCCTGACCCTGAACCTAACCCTGAACCTGACCCTTACACTGACCCATAACCTGACCCTGACACTGACACTGACCATGACCCTAACCCTGATATTGACCCTGACACTGACCCTGCCCCTAAGCCTGACCTGACCCTGACCCTCACTCTGACCCTGACCCTGACCCTCACCTACATCCTGAACCTGACACTGAACCTGACCTGACCCTGATCCTGACCCTGATCCTGACCTTGACCCTAACTGTGACCCTGACCGTGACCCTAAACCTGAACCTGACCCTGACAGTGACCCTGATCCTGAACCTGACCCTATGTCTGACCGTGACCCTGACCGTGAACCTGACCCTCGCCCTGACCCTGAACCTGACTTTGACCCTGACCCTGATCATGACCCTGACACTGACCCTGACCTTGACCCTTACACTAACACTGACCCTGACCCTGACCCAAACCCTGATGTTGACCCTAACAATGACACTGACCCAGACCCTAAACCAGACCTGACCCTGACCCTGACACTGACCCTGACCCTGAACCTGACCATGACCCTAACCCTGATCCTACCCCTGATTCTGACCCTAACACTGAACCTGACCCTGACCCTAAACCTGACCTGACCCTGACCCTGACCCTGACCCTAAACCTCACCGTGACTCTAACCTTGACGCTGACCCTGACCCTGAACCTGACCCTGACCCTGACCCTGACCCTTATCCTGATCGTTACCCTGAATTTGGCACTGACCCTGGCCCTGACCCTGACTCTACACCTGACCCAGAACCTGACCCTGACCTTGACCCTGACACTGACCCTGACCCTAACCCTGACCCTGAACTTGATCCTGACCCTAACCCTGAACATGACCCTGACCCTGACCCTAACCCTAACCGTGACCCTGAACCTAAGTCTGACCGTGAACCTGACCCTGACCCTGACCCTGACCCTGACCCTGACACTGACCCTGCCCCTAAACCTGACCTGACCCTGACCCTGACCCTGACCCTGACCCTGACCCTTATCCTGATCGTTACCCTGAATTTGGCACTGACCCTGGCCCTGACCCTGACTCTACACCTGACCCAGAACCTGACACTGACCCTGACCCTAACCCTGACCCTGTCCCTGACCGTGACCCTAACCCTGACCCTGACCTACACAATGAACTTGACTTTGACCCTGACCGAGACCCTGACCCTCACCCTGACCCTGACCCTGACCCTGACCTTGACCCTGACACTGACCCTGACCCTAACCCTGACCCTGAACTTGATCCTGACCCTAACCCTGAACATGACCCTGACCCTGACCCTAACCCTGACACTGACCCTGTCCCTGACCCTGACACTAAACCAGACCCTCAACCTGATCCTAAACCTGTCCTGACCCTGAACCTGATACTGACCCTGAACCTAAGTCTGACTGTGACCCTAACCCTTACCCTAATTCTGACCGTGACCCTGATCATGACCTTGACCCTGACCCTGACCCTAACCCTGACCGTGACCCTAACACTGACCCTGACCCTGTCACTTACCCTGACCCTAAGTCTGACCCTGACCTTAACACTAAACCAGACCTGACCCTACCCCTTACCCTGACCCTGACACTGACCCTGAACATGACCTTGACACTAAGTCTGACTGAGACCCTGACCGTGACCCTGAACCTCAAACTGAACCTGACCCTAACCCCGACCTTGACCCTGACCCTGAACCTGACCCTGACCCTCGCCCTGACGCTGACTCTACCCCTGACACTGACCCGGACAATCACTCTGACCCTAACCCTTGTCCTGACCCTGACCCTGACTCTGACCCTGACCCTGACCTTGAACCTGACCCTGACCTTAACCCTGACCCTGACCCTGTCCCTGATTCTAAGAAATACCGTGACCCTGACCCTGACCATCACCCTGACCCTGACCCTGACCCTGACCCTCACCCTGACCCTGACCGTTACGCTGATATTGACCCTGATGCTGACCCTGACTCTGAACTACACCCTGAACTTGACCATAACCGTGACCCTGACCCTGACCCTGACCCTGACCCTAAACCTGACCTGACCCTGACCCTGACACTGACAGTGACCCTGACACTGAGCGTGACCCTGACCGTGACCTTAACCCTGACCCTGACAGTGACCCTGACCCTGATCCTTACCCTACCCCTGCCCCTTACCCTGACCTTAATCGTGACCCTGACCGTAACACTGACCTTGACCCTGACCATGACCCTGAACCTGACCTTAATTCTGAACCTGACCCTGACCCTGACCCTGAACCTAACCCTGATTCTGACCCTGACCCTGACCCTGACCCTGAAACTAACCCTGACCCTGACCCTGACTCTGACCCTGACCCTAAATCTGAACCTGACCCTGACCCTGACCCTGACACTGTCCCTAACACTGACCCTGACCCCGACAATGACCCTAAACGTAACCCTGACACTGATTTTGACACTAACCCTGTCCCTGACCCTGACCATGAACCTGACACCAACCCTGAACCTGACCCTAACTCTGACCCTGACCCTGACACAGACCCTGACCCTGACCCTGACCATGACCCTGACAATGCCCTGATTCCGACCCTGACCCTGACCCTGACGCTAAACGTGACCCTGACCCTTACATTGACCCTGACCCTGGCCCTGACCCTGACCCTCACCCTGACACTAACCTTGACCCTAACCCAAAATTCTGACTGTGACCCTAACCCTGACCCTGAACGTGACCCTGACCCTAAATCTGACCGTGACCTTGACCCTGAATCTGACCCTGAACCTAACCCTGAACCTGAACCTTACCCTGAACCTTAACCTGACTTTGAACCTGACACTGACCATGACCCTAATGCTGACACTGACCCTGACACTGACCCTGCCCCTAAGCCTGACCTGACCCTGACACTCACTCTGAACCTGAACCTGACCCTGAACTACAACCTGAACCTGACACTGAACCTGACCTGACCCTGACCCTGACCCTGACCTTGACCCTAACTGTGACCTTGACACTGACCCTAAACCTGACCCTGACCCTGACTTAGACAGTGACCCTGACATTGACCCGAACCTTGACCCTGACCCTAAACCTGACCCTCACCCTGACCCTGACCGTGACACTGAACCTGACCCTAAGTCTGACCGTGACCCTGACCGTGACCATGACCCTCACCATGAACCTGAACCTGACCTTGACACTGATCCTGACCATGACCCTGACACTGACCCTTACCTTGACCTAAACACTAAAACTTACCCTGAACCTACCCCTGACCCTGACCCTGACCCTGACAGTAACCCTGACCCTGAACCTATCCCTGAACCTTACCCTGACCCTGACACTAACCCTGACCCTGAACCTACCCCTGACCCTGACCCTGACCCTGACCCTGACCTTGATCCTAAACCTTACCTGCCCATGACCCTGACCCTAAGTGTGACCGTGACCCAGACCCTGACCTGACCGTGATCCTGACCCTGACCGTGACCCTGACCGTGACCCTGACCTTGACCATGACACTGACCTTTACTCTAACCCTGACCCTGACTCTTATCCTGATCCTGACCCTGACCATGACCTTGACCCTGACCCTGACTTTGACCATGACCTTGGCCCTGACCCTGACAGTGCCCTGACTCCGACCCTGACCCTAAGTCTCACCGCGACCCTGACCGTGACCCTGAAACTCACACTGACCCTGACCCTGACCCTGACTCTTATATTGATCCTGACCCTACCCTGACCCTAGCCCTGACTCTGACTCTGACCCAGACCCAGACCCTGACCCTGACACTGACTCTGACACTGAACCTGAACATGAACCTTACCCTGACCTTGACCCTGACCCTGACACTGACTCTGACCCTGACATTGAACCTGACCTGACCCTGACATTGACCCTAACCTTGAACATGACCCTGACACTAAACCTGACCCTGACGTGATCATGACACTGAACCTGACCTGACCCTGAACCTGACCCTGACATTGACCCTAACCTTGACCCTGACCCTGACCCTAACACTGAACCTGACCCTGACCCTGACCGTGACACTGAACCTGACCCTAAGTCTGACCGTGACCCTGACTGTGACCATTACCCTCACCCTGACCCTGAACCTGACCTTGACCCTGACCATGACCATGACCCTGACACTGACCCTGACCTTGAACCTTACACTAACACTTACCCTGAACCTACCCCTGACCCTGACCCTGACCGTGACAGTAACCCTGACCCTGAACCTACCCCTGAACCTTACCCTGACCCTGACCCTGACCCTGACCCTGATCCTGACCTTGACACTGACCCTGACCCTTACCCTGACCCTCACCCTAAACCTGACCATGACCCTGACCCTGACCTTGAACCTTACCCTGAACCTGAACCTTACACTAAACTTCACCTTGACCTTGACGCTGACCTTGAACTTGACCTTGACCTTCACCCTGACCTTGATTCTAAACCTGACCCTAAGTCTGACTGTAACCCTTACCCTGACCCTGACCTTGACACAGATTCTTACACTGAACGTGACCCTAACCCTGACCCTGACTCTGACCCTGACCCTGATCATGAACCTAACCCTTACCCTGACCCTGACTCTACCCCTGACCCTGACATTGACCATTGCCCTGACCCTAAGTCTGAATTTGACCCTGACCCTGACCCTACCCCTGACCCTGACCATGAACCTAACCCTGACCTTGACCCTGACCCTGATTCTGAACCTGTCCCTGACCCTGACACTGAACCTGAACCGGACACTGACCCTCAACCTGACCCTGACTTTGACCTTGAACTTGACCTTGACCTTGACATTGACCTTCTCACTGAACTTCAACCTGACCAATACCCTGAACCTAAGTCTGAACGTGACCCTGAAAGTGCACCTGACCCTGAGCCTGACCCTACCCCTGACCCTGACCTTGACCCTTAACCTGACCCTTTCCCTGAACCTGACCCTAATTCTGACCCTGACCTTGACCTTGACCCTGACCCTGACCCTTA
This sequence comes from Clangula hyemalis, assembly GCA_963989345.1. Next base: position 2,099,049 of record OZ022456.1, on the reverse strand, counting down.
CCCTGTTTCTGACCCTAACCCTGACCCTGACCCTGACCCTAACCCTGACCCTAATTCTGACCCTGACCCTGACCGTGACCCTGACCCTGACCCTGACCCTGAACATGAAACTTAACCTGACCTTGATATTGACCCTGGCCCTGACCTTGACCTTGAACTGTACCTTCACCTTTACCCTGACCGTGACACTGACCCTGAATCTAACACAGACCCTGAACCTTAATCTTAACGTGACCTTGACCCTGACCCTGAACTTTACTTTGACCTTTACCATGATCCTAACCCTGACCCTGACCCCGAACCCGACCTTGACCTTGACCTAGACCCTGACCCTGACCCTGACCTTTACCTTGACCCTGACCATTACCCTGACCCTGACCTTGACCTTGACCCTAACCCTGACCTTGAACTTGACCTTGACTCTGACCTTGACCTTGACATTGACACTGACCCTGACCCTAAACCTGACCCTGATTCTGACCCTGACCTTGACCTTGACCCTGACCCTGACCCTTACCCTGTTTCTGACCCTAACCCTGACCCTGACCCTGACCCTGACCCTAACCCTGACCGTATCCCTGACCGTGACCCTGACCCTGACCCTGACCCTAAACCTGACCCTGACCATGACCCTGACCCTGACCCTGACCCTAAACCTGACCCTATCCCTGACCGTGACCCTGACCCTGACAATGCCCTGATTCCAACACTGAACCTGACCCTGACACTGACCCTGACCATAACCCTGACCGTGACACTGACCCTAAACCTGACCCTGACCCTAACCCTGAACCTGATCCTGACCCCGACCCTGACCCTGACCCTGACCGTGACCCTGATACTGACCCTGAACCTAACACTACCCCTGACCCTGACCCTGACCCTGACCCTGACCCTGACCGTGACCCTGACCCTGATCCTGGCACTAAATCTGACCTGCCCTGACCCCGGCCCTGACCCTGACCCTAAATCTCACCCTGACACTAACCTTGACCCTGACCCAAAATTCTGACCGTGACACTAAACCTGACCCTGAACGTGACCCTGACCCTAAATCTGACCGTGACCTTGACCTTGACCCTGACCCTGAACCTAACACTGACCCTGACCCTGACCCTGAATCTGACCCTGAACCTAACCCTAACCCTGACCCTGAACCTTACCCTGACCCTTAACCTGACCCTGACACTGACACTGACCATGACGCTAACCCTGACCCTGACCCTGACACTGACCCTGCCCCTAAACCTGATTTGACCCTGACCCTCACTCTGAACCTGACCCTGACCCTGACCTTCAACCTGAACCTGACACTGAACCTGACCTGACCCTGACCCTGACCCTAAACCTGACCCTGACCCTGACACTGACAGTGACCCTGAACCTGACCCTATGTCTGACCATGACCCTGACCGTGAACCTGACCCTCGCCCTGACCCTGAACCTGACCTTGACGCTAACCCTGATCATGACCCTGACACTGACCCTGACCCTTACACTAACACTGACCCTGACCCTGACCCAAACCCTGATGCTGACCCTAACAATGACACTGACCCTGACCCTAAACCAGACCTGACCCTGACCCTGACACTGACCCTGACCCTGAAATTTACTCTGACACTGACCCTGACCCTGAACCTGACCATATCCTAACCCTGATCCTACCCCTGACCCTGACCCTAACACTGAACCTGACCCTGACCCTAAACCTGACCTGACCCTGACCCTGACACTGACCCTAAACCTCACCCTGACTCTAACCTTGACCCTGACCCTGACCCTGAACCTGACCCTGACCCTGACCCTGAACGTGACCCTGAGCCTGAACCTGACCCTGATCCTGACCCTGAACCTAACCCTGACCCTGAACCTAACCCTGACCCTAACACTGACTTGGACCCTGACCCTAACCCTGAACCTAACACTGACCCTGTCCCCGACCCTGACCCTAACCCTGACCCTGACGCTGACCGTGACCCTGACACTGACCCTGAACCTGACTTTGAAACTTACCCTACCCCTGACCCCGACTCTAAACCTGACCCTTTCCTGACCCAGACCTTGACATTAACCCTCAACTAGACCCTGACCCTGACACTAACACTGACCCTAACTTTGACACTGAACCTGACCCTAACCCTGACCCTGACCCTGACACTTTCCCCGACCCTGACCCTAAACCAGACCCTGACGCTGACCCTGACCGTGACCGTGACCCTAACCCTGACCGTGACACAGACCCTGACCGTGACCCTAACGCTGACCCTGACCCTGACCTTGACCCTGACCCTTAACCATGACCGTGACCCTGTACCTGATCCTAAGTCTGACCGTGACCCTGACCATGACCCAGACCCTAACCCTGAGCCTGACACTGACCTTGACCCTGACCCTAACCCTGACCCTAAATCTGAACCTGACCCTGACCCTGACCCTGACCCTGACCCTGACCCTGACACTGACCGTGACCCTGACTCTGACCCTGACCCTAAATCTGACCCTGACCCTGACACTGTCCCTAACCCTGACACTGACCCTGACACTGACCCGGACCCTGACCCTAAACCTGACCTAACCTTGACCCCGGCCCTGACCCTGACCCTTAACCTCACCCTGACACTAACCTTGACCCTGACCCAAAATTCTGACCGTGACTCTTACCCTGACACTGAACGTTACCCTGACACTAAATATGACAGTGACCTTGACCCTGACCTGAACCTAAAACTGACCATGACCCTGACCCTGACCCTATCCCTGACCCTGACCCTGCCCCTAAGCCTGACCTGACCCTGACCACTCACTCTGACCCTAACCCTGACCCTGACCCTGACCCTAACACTGACCCTGACCCTGACCCTGATCCTGACACAGACCATAACACTGACCCTGACCCTGTACCTGATCCTAAGTCTGACCGTGACACTGACCCTGACCCTGATCATGACCCTGACACTGAACCTGACCCTGAAATTTACACTGACACTGACCCTGACCCTGAAATTTACCCTGACCGTGACCCTGACCCTGACCGTGACCTTGACCCTAAACCTGACCCTGTCCCTGACCCTGACCCTGACCCTGTCCCTGAACCTAACCCAGATCCTGACCCTGACCATGACCGTGAACCTGACCCGGACTTTGAACCTGAACTGGACCCTGACCCTGACCCTGACCCTGATCCTGACCCTGACCCTGACCCTGACCCTGACCCTAACACTGACACTGAAACTGACCCTGACCCTGACCCTGGACCTGAACCTGATCCTACCCCTGACCCTGACCCTAACACTGACCCTGACCCTGACCCTAAACCTGACATGACCCTGACCCTGACCCTGAACCTAAACCTCACCCTGACCCTGACCTTGACCCTGACCCTGACATTAACCCTAACCCCGACACTGACCCTGATCATGACCCTGACCCTGACAGTGACCCTAACCCTGAACCTGACCCTGACCCAGACCTTGACACTGAACCTGACCCTGTCTTTGAACCTGAACCCGATCCTGACTGTGACCCTGACCCTAAGTCTGACCTTGACCCTGACCCTGACCTGACCCTGACCATGACCCTAACACTGATACTGACCCTGAACCTAACCCTACCCCTGACCCTGACCCTGACCGTGACCCTAAACATGACATGAACCTGACCCTGACCCTGACCCTGACAGTAACCCTGACCCTGATCCTGACCCTACCCCTGCCCCTTACCCTGACCTTAATCGTGACCCTGACCGTAACACTGACCGTAACCCTGACCATGACCCTGAACTTGACCCTAAACCTGACCATGACCCTGACCCTGACCCTGAACCTGACCTTAATTCTGAACCTGACCCTGACGCTGACCGTGACCCTAAACCTGACCCTGACCCTAACCCTGACCCTAACACTGACTTGGACCCTGACCCTAACCCTGAACCTAACCCTGAACCTGTCCCCGACCCTGACCCTAACCCTGACCCTGATGCTGACCGTGACCCTGACACTGACTCTGAACCTGACTCTGAACCTGAGCCTACCCCTAACCATGACCCTAAACCTGACCCTGACCCTGACCTTGACATTAACCTTGAACTTGACCCTGACCCTGACACTAAACCTGACCTTAACCCTGACCCTAACTTTGACACTGAACCTGACCCTAACCATGACCCTGACCCTGACACTTTCCCCGACCCTGACCATAACCCAGACCCTGACGCTGACCCTGACCCTGACCGTGACCCTAAACCTGACCCTGTCCCTGACCCTGAACCTGAACATGTCCCTGAACCTAACCCAGATCCTGACCTGAACTTGACCCTGACCCTGACCTTGACCCTGACTTAACCCTGACACTGAATATCTCCCTGACCCTGACCCTGACCCAAACCCTGACCCTAACCCTGACCGTGACCCTGAACCTGACCTTGACCCTAACCCTGATCATGACCCTGACACTGACCCTGACCCTGACACTAACACTGACCCTGAACCAAACCCTGATGCTGACCCTAACAATGACACTGACCCTGACCCTAAACCAGACCTGACCCTGACCCTGACACTGACCCTGACCCTGAAATTTACTCTGACACTGACCCTGACCCTGAACCTGACCATGATCCTAACCCTGATCCTACCCCTGACCCTGACCCTAACACTGAAACTGACCCTGACCCTAAACCTGACCCTGTCCCTGAACTTGACCCTGACCCTGGCACTGAACCTAAACCTCACCCTGACCCTGACCTTGACCCTGACCCCGACATTAACCCTAACCCCGACACTGACCCTGATCATGACCCTGACCCTGACAGTGACCCTAACCCTGAACCTGACCCTGACCCTGATCCTGACACAGACCATAACACTGACCTTGACCCTGACTCTGACACTGACCATAAACATGACCCTGACACTGATTTTGACACTAACCCTGTCCCTGACCCTGACCCTGAACCTGACCCTAACCCTGACCCTGACCCTGAGTCTGACGCTGACCCTGACCCTGACCCTGACCATGACCCTGACAATGCCGTGATTCCGATCCTGACCCTGACCCTGACGCTAACCGTGACCCTGACCCTTACTTTGGCCCTGGCCCTGACCCTGACCCTGACCCTAACTCTGAACCTGATCCTGACCCTGACCCTGACCCTGACCGTGACCCTGATACTGACCCTGAACCTAACACTACCCCTGACCCTGACCCTGACCCTGACCCTGACCCTGACCCTGACCCTGACCCTGACCCTGACCCTAAACCTGACATAACCTTGACCCCGGCCCTGACCCTGACCCTAAACCTCACCCTGACACTAACCTTGACCCTGACCCAAAATTCTGACCGTGACTCTGACACTGACCCTGAACGTGACCCTGACCCTAAATCTGACCCTGAACCTAACCCTGAACCTGAACCTTACCTTGACCCTTAACCTGACCCTGAACCTGACACTGACCATGACCCTAACCCTGACCCTGACCTTGACCCTAACTTTGATCCTGACCCTGACCCTAAACCTGACCCTGACCTTGACTCTGACAGTGACCCTGAACCTGACCCTATGTCTGACAGTGACCCTGACCGTGAACCTGACCCTCGCGCTGACCCTGAACCTGACCTTCACCTTGACCCTGATCATGACCATGACACTGACCCTGACCTTGACCCTTACACTAACACCGACCCTGGCCCTGACCCAAACCCTGATGCTGACCCTAACAATGACACTGACCCTGACACTAAAGCAGACCTGACCCTGACCCTGACACTGACCCTGACCCTAAAATTTACTCTGACACTGACCCTGACCATGAACCTGATCCTGACACTAACCCTGACCCTGACCCTGAACCTGAACTTTACCCTGACCGTGACCCTGACACTGACCCTGAACGTGACCCTGACCCTAAATCTGACCTTGACCTTGACCTTGACCCTAACCCTGAACCTAACACTGACCCTGACCCTGACTCAAACCCTGATGCTGACCCTAACAATGACACTGACACTGACCATAAACCTGACCTGACCCTGACCCTGACACTGACCCTGACCCTGAAATTTACTCTGACACTGACCCTGACCATGAACCTGATCCTGACACTAACCCTGACCCTGAACCTGACTCTGAACTTTACCGTGATCGTGACCCTGACCCTGACCCTGACCTTGACCCTAAACCTGACCCTGTCCCTGACCCTGACCATGTCCCTGAACCTAACCCAGATCCTGACCTGAACTTGACCCTGACCCTGACCCTGACCCTGACCCAAACCCTGACCCTAACCCTGACCGTGACCCTGACTCTGAACCAGACACTGACCCTAAATCTGAACCTGACCCTGACTCTGACACTGACACTAACACTGACTTTAAACGTGACCCTGACACTGATTTTGACACTAACCCTTACCATGACCCTGAACCTAAACCTGAGCCTAACCCTGAGCCTGACCCTGAGTCTGATGCTGACCCTGACCCTGACCCTGACCCTGACCCTAACACTGACTCTAACCTTGACCCTGACCCTGACCCTGACCCTGACCCAGACCCTGACCCTGAACCTGACATTAACCCTAACCCTGACACTGACCCTGATCATGAACCTGACCCTGTCCCTGACCCTGACCCTGACCATGTCCCTGAACCTAACCCAGATCCTGACCTGAACTTGACCCTGAACCTGACCTTGGCCCTGAACCTGATCCTACCCCTGACCCTGACCCTAACACTGAACCTGACCCTGACCCTAAACCTGACATGACCCTGACCCTGACCCTGACCCTAAACCTCACCCTGACTCTAACCTTGACCCTGACCCTGACCCTGACCCTGACCCAGACCCTGACCCTGAACCTGACATTAACCCTAACCCTGACACTGACCCTGATCATGAACCTGACCCTGACCCTGACCCTGACCCTAACCCTGACATTGACCGTAACCCTGATTCTGACCCTGACCCTGACCCTGACCCTGACAGTGACCCTGACCCTGATCCTGACCCTACCCCTGCCCCCTAACCTGACCCTGACCCTGACCCTGACTGTTACCCTAACCCTGAACCTGACCCTGACCCAGACCTTGACCCTGAACCTGACCCTGTCTTTGAACCTCAACCCGACCCTGACCGTGACCCTGACCCTGTCTGACCTTGACCCTGCCCCTGACCCTGATCCTGACTCTACCCCTGCCCCTTACCCTGACCTTAATCGTGACCCTGACCGTAACACTGACCGTGACCCTGACCATGACCCTGAACTTGACCCTAACACTGACCCTGACCCTGACCCTAACCCTGACCGTGACCCTGACCCTGACCCTGAACATGACCTTAATTTTGAACCTGACCCTGACCCTAACCCTGACCCTAACACTGACTTGGACCCTGACCCTAACCCTGAACCTAACCCTGACCCTGTCCCCGACCCTGACCCTAACCCTGACCCTGACGCTGACCGTGACCCTGACACTGACCCTGAACCTGACTCTGAACCTGACCCTACCCCTGACCGTGACCCTAAACCTGACCCTGACCCTGACCTTGACATTAACCCTGAACTTGACCCTGACCCTGACACTAAACCTGACCTTAACCCTGACCCTAACTTTGACACTGAACCTGACCCTAACCATGACCCTGACCCTGAAACTTTCCCCGACCCTGACCCTAACCCAGACCCTGACGCTGACCCTGACCCTGACCGTGACCCTAACCCTGACCCTGACCCTGACCCTGATCCTGACACAGACCCTAACACTGACCCTGACCCTGTACCTGATCCTAAGTCTGACCCTGACCCTGACCCTGACCATGAACCTAACCCTGACCCCGACCTTGACCCTGACCCTAACCCTGACCCTAAATCTGAACCTTACCCTGACCCTGACACTGTCCCTATCCCAGACCCCGACCCTGACCCTGACACTAACCATAAATATGACCCTGACACTGATTTTGACACTAACCCTGTCCCTGACCCTGACCCTGAACCTGACCCTAACCCTGACCCTGACCCTGAGTCTGACGCTGACCCTGAAAAAGACCCTGACCCTGACCCTGACCATGACCCTGACAATGCCGTGATTCCGATCCTGACCCTGACCCTGACGCTAACCGTGACCCTGACCCTTACTTTGGCCCTGACCCTGGCCCTGAACGTGACCCTACACCTGACCCTGACTCTGACCCTGACCCTAAACCTGACCATAACCCTGACCGTGACATTGACCCTGACCCTGACCGTGACCCTGATACTGACCCTGAACCTGATCCTGAACATAACCCTGACCCTGAACCTGACCCTATATCTGACCCTGACCCTGACCCTGACCTTGACCCTAAATCTGACCTAACCTTGACCCCGGCCCTGACCCTGACCCTAAACCTCACCCTGACACTAACCTTGACCCTGACCCAAAATTATGACCGTGACCCTGAACGTGACCCTGACCCTAAATCTGACCGTGACCTTGACCTTGACCCTGACCCTGAACCTAACCCTGACCCTGACCCTTACCCTGACCTTTAACATGACCCTGAACCTGACACTGACCATGACCCTAACCCTGACACAGACCCAGACCCTGAACCTGACCTACAACCTGAACCTGACACTGAACCTGACCTGACCCTGACCCTGACCGTGACCCTGACCTTGACCCTAACTGTGACCCTGACCCTGACCCTAAACCTGAACCTGACCCTGACCCTGACAGTGACCCTGAACCTGACCCTATGTCTGACTGTGACCCTGACCGTGAACCTGACCCTCGCCCTGACCCTGAACCTGACCTTGACCCTGACCCTGATCATGACCCTGACACTGACCCTGACCTTGACCCTTACACTAACACTGACCCTGACCCTGACACAAACCCTGATGTTGACCCTAACAATGACACTGAACTTGACCCTAAACCAGACCTGACCCTGACCCTGACCCTGACCCTAAACCTCACCCTGACTCTAACCTTGACCCTGACCCTGACCCTGAACCTGACCCTGAATCTGAACGTGACCCTGAGCCTGACCTTGACTCTGACCCTGACATTAACCCTAACCCTGACCCTGACCCTGATCATGAACCTGACCCTGACCCTAACCCTGACACTAACCGTGACCCTGATTCTGACCCTGAACCTGACCGTGACCCTAACACTGACACTGACCCTGACAGTGACCCTGACCCTGATCCTGACCCTACCCCTGCCTCTTAACCTGACCTTAATAGTGACCCTGACCGTAACACTGACCCTGACCCTGACCCTGACCCTGTCCCTGATCCCTACCCTGACAATGCCCTGACCCCTACCCTGACCCTGACCCAGACCCTGACCCTGACTGTTACCCTAACCCTGAACCTGACCCTGTCTTTGAACCTGAACCCGACCCTGACCGTGACCCTGACCCTAAGTCTGACCTTGACCCTGAACCTGACCCTGACCCTGACCCAAACCCTGACCCTAACCCTGACCGTGACCCTGACTGTGACCCTGACCCTGACCCTAAATCTGAACCTGACCCTGACTCTGACACTGACCCTAACACTGACTTTGACCCGGACCCTGACACTGACCGTAAACGTGACCCTGACACGGATTTTGACACTAACCCTGACCATGACCCTGAAATTAACCCTGAGCCTAACCCTGAGCCTGACCCTGAGTCTGACGCTGACCCTGACCCTGACCCCGACCCTGACCCTGACAATGCCCTGATTCCGACCCTGACCCTGACCCTAATCCTGATGGTGACCCTGAATTCGGCCCTGACCCTGGCCCTGACCCTGACCCTACACGTCACACTGAACCTGACCCTGACCCTGACCCTAACCCTGACCCTAAATTTGACCGTGACCCTAACCCTGACCCTGACCCTGACCCTAACTCTGACCCTGACCCTGACCATGACACTGAACCTAACCCTGACCCTGACCTACACCCTGAACTTGACCTTGACCCTGATCCTGACCCTGACCCTGACCGTGACCCTGATACTGACCCTGAACCTAACCGTACTCCTGACCCTGACCCTAACACTTACCCTGACCCTAAACCTGACCTGACACTGACCCTAACCCTAAACATCACCCTGACTCTAACACTGACCCTGAACTTAAAATTCTGACTGTGACCCTGACCCTCAACCCTGACCCTGACCCTGACCCTAACCCTAACCGTGACCCTGAACCTAAGTCTGACCGTGAACCTGACCCTGACCCTGACCTTGACCCTGACCCTGACCCTGACACTGACCCTGCCCCTAAACCTGACCTGTCCCTGACCCTGAACCTAACCCTGACCCTTATCCTGAACGTTACCCTGAATTTGGCACTGACCCTGGCCCTGACCCTGACTCTACACCTGACCCAGAACCTGACACTGACCCTGACCCTAACCCTGACCATGAACTTGACCCTGACCCTAACCCTGACACTGACCCTGACCCTGACCCTGACACTAAACCTGATGTTGACCCTAACCCTGACCCTGACCCTGAACCTGATACTGACCCTGAACCTAAGTCTGACTGTGACCCTAACCCTTACCCTAATTCTGACCGTGACCCTGATCATGACCTTGACCCTGACCCTGACCCTAACCCTGACCCTTGCCCTAACACTGACCCTGACCCTGTCACTTACCCTGACCCTAAGTCTGACCCTGACCTTAACACTAAACCTGACCCTGACCCTACCCCTTACCCTGACCCTGACACTGACCCTGAACATGACCTTGACACTGTCTGACTGAGACCCTGACTGTGACCCTGACCCTGACTCTGACCCTGAATATAAACCTGACCCTGACCCTGACCCTGACCCTGAACATAAACCTGACCTTGACCCTGAACCTGACCCTGAACTTAACCCTGAACCTGACCCTGACCCTGAAGCTGACCCTGACCCTGACATTTATCCTAACCCTGACCCTGACCCTGACCCTGACCCTGAAGCTGACCCTGACCCTGACATTTATCCTAACCCTGACCCTGACCCTGACCCTGTCCCTGATTCTAAGAAATACCGTGACCCTGACCCTGACCATCACCCTGGCCTGACCCTGAACCTGACCTTGACCCTGACCCTGAACATTACCCTGACCCTGACCCTGACACTTACACTGACCCTGACCGTTACGCTGATCCTGACCCTGATGCTGAACCTGACTCTGAACTACACCCTGAACTTGACCATAACCGTGACCCAGAACCTGACTCTGACCCTGACCGGGACCATGACCGTGACCCTGAAACTAACACTACCCCTGACCCTGATCCTGACCCTGACACTAAACCTGACCCTGACAGTGACCCTGACACTGACCGTGACCCTGAGCGTGACCTTAACCCTGACCCTGACAGTGACCCTGACCCTGATCCTTACCCTACCCCTGCCCCTTACCCTGACCTTAATCGTGACCCTGACCGTAACACTGACCGTGACACTGACCCTGACCCTGACCCTTACCCTGACCCTTAACCTGACCCTGACACTGACACTGACCATGACCCTAACCCTGACCCTGACCCTGACACTGACCCTGCCCCTAAGCCTGACCTGACCCTCACCCTCACTCTGACCCTGACCCTGACCTACAACCTGAACCTGACACTGAACCTGACCTGACCCTGACCCTGACCCTGACTCTGACAGTGACCCTGAACCTGACCATATGTCTGACCGTGACCCTGACCGTGAAACTGACCCTCGCCCTGACCCTGAACCTGACCTTGACCCTGACCCTGATCATGACCCTGACTTTGACCCTGACCTTGACCCTTACACTAACACTGACTTTAACCCTGACCCAGACCCTGATGCTGACCCTAACAATGACACTGACCCTGACCATAAACCTGAGCAGACCCTGACCCTGACACTGACCGCGACCCTGAAATTTACTCTGACACTGACCCTGACCCTGAACCTGATCCTGACACTAACCCTGACCCTGACCCTGACCCTGTCCATGAACCTAACCCAGATCCTGACCCTGAACATGACCCTGAACCTGACCCGGACTTTGAACCTGAACTTGACCCTGACCCTGACCCTGATCCTGACCCTGACCCTGACCCTGACCCTAACACTGACACTGACCCTGACCCTGACCCTGACCCTGAACCTGAACCTGATCCTACACCTGACCCTGACCCTGACCCTAAACCTGACATGACCCTGACCCTGACCCTGACCCTAAACCTCACCCTGACTCTAACCTTGACCCTGACCCTTACCCTGAACCTGACCCTGACCCTGACCCTGAACGTGACCCTGACCTTGACCCTGACCCTGACATTAACCCTAACCCTGACACTGACCCTGATCATGAACCTGACCCTGACCCTGACCTTAACCCTGACACTGACCGTGACCCTGACCTTAAACCTGACACTGACCGTGACCCTGACCCTGACCCTAACCCTGACCCTTGCCCTAACACTGACCCTGACCCTGACACTTACCCTGACCCTAAGTCTGACCCTGACCTTAACACTAAACCAGACCCTGACACTAACACTGACCCTGACCCTGACCCTGAACCTGACCCTGACCCTGACCCTGACCCTGACCCTAAACCTGACCGTGACCCTGACTGTGACCCTGACCCTGACCCTAAATCTGAACCTGACCCTGACTCTGACACTGACCCTAACACTGACTTTGACCCGGACCCTGACACTGACCGTAAACGTGACCCTGACACTGACCCTAAACTAACCCTTACCATGACCCTGACCCTAAACCTGATCATAACCCTGAGCCTGACCCTGAGACTGACGCTGACCCTTACCCCGACCCTGACCCTGACAATGCCCTGATTCTGACCCTGACCCTGAACCTGACCCTGATACTAATCCTGATGTTGACCCTGAATTCGGCCCTGACCCTGGCCCTGACCCTGACCCTACACCTCACACTGAACCTGACCCTGACCCTAACCCTGACCCTGACCCTGACCCAAACCCTGACCCTAAACCTGACCGTGACCCTGACTAAATTTGACTGTGACCCTAACCCTGACCCTGACCCTGACCCTGACTCTGAACCTGACCCTGACCATGACACTGAACCTAACCCTGACCCTGACATACACCCTGCACTTGAACTTGACCCTGATCCTGACCCTGACCCTGACCGTGACCATGATACTGAACCTGAACCTATCCCTACTCCTGACCCTGACTCTAACACTGACCCTGACCTTAAAACTCTGACCGAGACCCTGACCCTGACCCTGACACTGACCCTGACCCTGACGCTGACCCTGAACGTGACCCTGAGCCTGACCTTGACCCTGACCCTGACATTAACCCTAGCCCTGACACTGACCCTGACCCTGAACCTAACCCTATCCCCTGACCCTGACCCTGACCATGACCCTAAACCTGACATGACCCTGACCATGACCCTGACCCTGACCTTGACGCTGATGGTGACCCTGACCTTGACCCTGACCCTGACCCTAACCCTATCCCTGACCCTGACCATTACCCTCACCCTGAACCTGACCCGACCCTGACCCTGACACTGACCCGGACCCTAACCCTGAACCTGACAGTGACCCTGATTCTGACCCTGACCCTGACGGTGACCCTGACCCTGACCCTGACCCTGAAGCTGACCCTGACCCTGACATTTATCCTAACCCTGACCCTGACCCTGACCCTAAGTCTACACCGTGAACCTGACCCTGACTCTGACCCTGACCCTGACCTTGACCTTGACCCTACACTGAACTTGACCCTGAACCTGACCCTGACCCTGACACTGACCCTGACCCTGAAACTGACCCTGACCCTGACCCTGACCCTGACCATGACCCTGACCCTGACCCTGACCCTGACCCAGACCCCAAACCTGACCCTGACAATGCCCTGACTCCGACCCTGACCCTGACCCTGACCCTGACCCTAATCCTGATCGTGACCCCGAATTTGGCACTGACCCTGGCCCTGACCCTTACCCTGACCCTTAACCTGACCCTGACCCTGACCCTGACCCTGACTCTGACCCTGACAATGAACCTGACCCTGACCCTAGCCCTGACTCTGACTCTGACCCAGACCCAGACCCTGACCCTGACACTGACTCTGACCATAAACCTGACCTTGACCCTATATCTGAACTTAACTCTGACCCTGACCCTGACACTGACCCTGACCCTGAACCTGACCCTGACCTTGACCCTGACCCTGACACTGACTCTGACCCTGACCCTGACCCTGACATTGAACCTGACCTGACCCTGACATTGACCCTAACCTTGAACGTGACCCTGACACTAAACCTGACCCTGACATGATCATGACACTGAACCTGACCTGACCCTGAACCTGACCCTGACATTGACCCTAACCTTGACACTGACCCTGACCCTAACACTGAACCTGACCCTGACGCTGACCCTGACCATGATCCTGACCTTGACACTGACCCTGACCCTTACCCTGACCCTCACCCTAAACCTGACCATGACCCTGACCCTGACCTTGAACCTTACCCTGAACCTGAACCTTACACTCAACTTCACCTTGACCTTGACCCTGACCTTGAACTTGACCTTGACCTTCACCCTGACCTTGATTCTGAACCTGACCCTAAGTCTGACTGTAACCCTTACCCTGACCCTGACTCTGACCTTGACACTGACCCTTACACTGACCGTGACCCTGACCCTGACCCTGACTCTGACCCTGACCCTGACCCTGATCATGAACCTAACCCTTACCCTGACCCTGACTCTACCCCTGACCCTGACATTGAACATTGCCATGACCTTAAGTCTGAATTTGACCCTGACTCTGACCTGTCCCTGACCCTGACCCTAACCCTGTCCCTGACCATGAACCTAATCCTGACCTTGACCCTGACCCTGATTCTGAACCTGTCCCTGACCCTGACACTGAACCTGAACCGGACACTGACCCTGAACCTGACCCTGACTTTGACCTTGAACTTGACCTTGACCTTGACAATGACCTTGTCACTGAACTTGAACCTGACCAAGACCCGGAACCTAAGTCTGAACGTGACCCTAAAAGTGCACCTGACCCTGAGCCTGACCCTACCCCTGACCCTGAACTTGACCCTTAACCTGACCCTGAACCTGAACCTGACCCTGACCCTGACCCTAACCTTTTCCTTGACCCTGACCATGACCCTGACCCTGACCCTGACCCTGACCCTAACTGTGACCTTGAAATTGACCTTGACCCTGACCTTGACCTTGACATTGACACTGACCCTGACCCTAAACCTGACCCTGATTCTGACCCTGACCTTGACCTTGACCCTGACCCTGACCCTTACACTGTTTCTGACCCTAACCCTGACACTGACCCTGACCCTGACCCTAACCCTGACCCTATCCCTGACCGTGACCCTAACCCTGACCCTGACCCTAAACCTGACCCTGACCCTGACCCTGACCCTAACACTGACCCTATCCCTGACCGTGACCCTGACCCTGACACTGACCTTAAACCTGACCCTGACCGTGACACTGAACCTGACCCTAAGTCTGACCATGACCCTGACCGTGACCATGACCCTCACCCTGACTCTGAACCTGACCTTGACCCTGACCATGAACATGACCCTGACACTGACCCTGACCCTGACCCTGACATTGACCCTGACCTGATCCTGACACTGACCCTGACCTTGACCCTGACCCTGACACTGACTCTGACCCTGACCCTGACATTGAACCTGACCTGATCCTGACATTGACCCTAACCTTGAACATGACCCTGACACTAAACCTGACCCTGACGTGATCATGACACTGAACCTGACCTGACCCTGAACCTGACCCTGACATTGACCCTAACATTGACCCTGACCCTGACCCTAACACTGAACCTGACCCTGACCCTGACCCTGACCATGATGCTGACCTTGACACTGACCCTGACCCTGACCTTTACCTTGACCCTGACCATGACCCTGACCCTGACCTTGACCTTGACCCTGACACAGATCCTGACCTTTACCTTGACCCTGAACATGACCCTGACACTGACCTTGACCTTGACCCTAACCCTGACCTTGAACTTGACCTTGACCCTGACCTTGACCTTGACGTTGACCCTGACCCTGACCCTTACCCTGTTTCTGACCCTAACCCTGACCCTGACCCTGACCCTGACCCTAACCCTGACCCTAGCCCTGACTCTGACTCTGACCCTGACCCAGACCCTGACCCTGATCCTAACCGTGACCCTGACCCTAACACTGACCCTGAAGCTGACCCTGACCCTGACATTTATCCTAACCCCGACCCTGACCCTGACCCTAAGTCTACACCGTGACCCTGACCCTGACTCTGACCCTGACCATGACCCTGACCCTGACCTTGACCCTGACCCTGACCCTAACTCGGAACCTGACCCTGACCCTAACCCTGACCCTGAACTGGATCCTGACCCTAACCCTGAACATGACCCTGGCCCTGAACTTGACCTTGAACTGTACCTTGACCTTTAACCTGACCGTGACACTGACCCTGAATCTAACACAGACCCTGAACCTTAATCTTAACGTGACCTTGACCCTGACCCTGAACTTTACTTTGACCTTTACCATTATCCTAACCCTGACCCTGACCCTGAACCCGACCTTGACCTTGACCTTGACCCTGACCCTGACCCTGACCTTTACATTGACCCTGACAATGACCCTGACCCTGACCTTGACCTTGACCCTAACCGTGACCTTGAACTTGACCTTGACCCTGACCTTGACCTTGACATTGACACTGACCCTGACCCTAAACCTGACCCTGATTCTGACCCTGACCTTGACCTTGACCCTGACCGTGACCCTGACACTGACCTTGACCTTGACCCTAACCCTGACCTTGAACTTGACCTTGACCCTGACCTTGACCTTGACGTTGACACTGACCCTGACCCTTACCCTGTTTCTGACCCTAACCCTGACCCTGACCCTGACCCTGACCCTAACCCTGACCCTAGCCCTGACTCTGACTCTGACCCTGACCCAGACCCTGACCCTGATCCTAACCGTGACCCTGACCCTAACACTGACCCTGAAGCTGACCCTGACCCTGACATTTATCCTAACCCCGACCCTGACCCTGACCCTAAGTCTACACCGTGACCCTGACCCTGACTCTGACCCTGACCATGACCCTGACCCTGACCTTGACCCTGACCCTGACCCTAACTCGGAACCTGACCCTGACCCTAACCCTGACCCTGAACTGGATCCTGACCCTAACCCTGAACATGACCCTGGCCCTGAACTTGACCTTGAACTGTACCTTGACCTTTAACCTGACCGTGACACTGACCCTGAATCTAACACAGACCCTGAACCTTAATCTTAACGTGACCTTGACCCTGACCCTGAACTTTACTTTGACCTTTACCATTATCCTAACCCTGACCCTGACCCTGAACCCGACCTTGACCTTGACCTTGACCCTGACCCTGACCCTGACCTTTACATTGACCCTGACAATGACCCTGACCCTGACCTTGACCTTGACCCTAACCGTGACCTTGAACTTGACCTTGACCCTGACCTTGACCTTGACATTGACACTGACCCTGACCCTAAACCTGACCCTGATTCTGACCCTGACCTTGACCTTGACCCTGACCGTGACCCTTACCCTGTTTCTGACCCTAACCCTGACCCTGACCCTGACCCTGACCCTGACCCTGACCCTAACATTGACCCTGACCCTGAACCTAACCCTATCCCCTGACCCTGACCCTGACCATGACCCTAAACCTGACATGACCCCGACCCTGACCCTGACCTTGACGCTGATGGTGACCCTGACCCTGACCCTGACCCTAACCCTATCCCTGACCCTGACCATTACCCTCACCCTGAACCTGACCTGACCCTGACCCTGACACTGACCCGGACCCTAACCCTGAACCTGACCGTGACCCTGATTCTGACCCTGACCCTGACCGTGATCCTGACCCTGACCCTGACCCTGAAACTGACCCTGACCCTGACCCTACTCCTGCCCCTTACCCTGACGCTAACCGTGACCCTGACCCTAACACTGACCCTGAAGCTGACCCTGACCCTGACATTTATCCTAACCCCGACCCTGACCCTGACCCTAAGTCTACACCATGAACCTGACCCTGACTCTGACCCTGACCCTGACCCTGACCCTGACCCTGACCGTGACCCTGACCCTGACCTTGACCCTGACCCTGACATTAACCCTAACCCTGACACTGACACTGATCATGAACCTGACCCTGACCCTGACCTTAACCCTGTGAGGAATATTTTAACAATTCGTGTCCATAAAGAATAGTCCTGTCTGCTTCTGTCTGCTTCGGGGCCCTGCAATGGCAGCCAGATTCCTGAACCACAGATGCAGTGTGTCCCAGTCTCCCCCTCATTCTAGTCAATTTATCAAGTCTTCAGAAAATACTCCTCAAATTCTTGAGCTTGTTTGCTTTTGTTATTCCGGATTTCTATTTCTAGCAGTTACAGCCTTTTTTCTGTTGTTTTGTCTTCTTCGAAATTAACTTAACACGGCTATAGGTGTGACTGTCCCTGTAAGTAGCTGGTAGGGAATGTTTTAATTACTTGTGAAGTGTCAATAAGAAAGCTATTTGTGTTTGTATGACTTCTTTGATGTCTGGGAGCCTCGGAATAGCTGATAACAACTAGTGACTGTTATGGAACACTATGCAGGCCTCTGATATCTGGCCAGGAGTCCAAGAGATTAAGAAGAAGAAAAAAAGGAAGCTGAAGGATGGCTAGGAGACAAGACCTGCAGGGGATGCTGTATAAACTTGACACGGTGCCAAAGGAGTACAAAGGGGAAGGACAAGAAAAAAACTTGGAGAGGAAGACTACTAGCCTTCAGCATGAAAAACCCCCAGAGGGACCACCGGAGACTGACGCGCATGCTCCAGTAGGAGGGACTGGACCCCGGAAGCTAATTAGAATAACCTATTTTTTTTAGAAGTAGTAATGAATATGTATTAGTCTAGGAGTATAAAAATCGGTTACTTGATGTGGCTGGTGTGCGTCCTGGTGGAGCGGAGACTCCCGGTGCACCCAGCGCTGTTTGCTTACCTCTATTCTCTTAATAAATCCTATTTTCTTATTTAAACCTATTTTGAAGACTGAGCCATTTTTAACAACCCTGACACTGACCGTGACCCTAACCCTGACCCTGACCCTGACAGTGAACCTGACCCTGATCCTGACTCTACCCCTGCCCCTTACCCTGACCTTAATCGTGACCCTGACCGTAACACTGACCGTGACCCTGACCCTAAGTCTGACCTTGACCCTAACCCTGACCCTGACCCTTACCCTGACCCCTACCCTGACAATGCCCTGACCCCTACCCTGACCCTGACCCTGACCCTGACTGTTACCCTAACCCTGAACCTGACCCTGACCCAGACCTTGACCCTGAACCTGACCCTGTCTTTGAACGTGAACCCGACACAGACCGTGACCCTGACCCTAAGTCTGACCTTGACCCTGACCCTGACCCTGAACCTAACACTGACCCTGACCCTGAACCTAACACTATCCCCTGACCCTGACCCAGACCATGACCCTAAACCTGACATGACCCTGACCCTGACCCTGACCCTGACCTTGACACCGATGGTGACCCTGACCCTGACCCTGAACCTGACCCTAACCCTGACCATTACCCTCACCCTGAACCTGACCTGACCCTGACCCTGACACTGACCCGGACCCTAACCCTGAACCTGACCGTGACCCTGATTCTGACCCTGACCCTGACCGTGACCCTGACCCTGACCCTAAACCTGACCTGAACCTGACCCTGACCTTGACCTTGACCCTGACTTAACCCTGACACTGAATATCTCCCTGACCCTGACCCTGACCCTAATCCTGATCCTATTTTTTACCATGACCCTAACCCTGACCCTGACCCTGACACTGACCCTGACCCTGAAACTGACCCTGACCCTGACCCTAAACCTGACCCTGACCCTGACCCTGACCCAGACCCCGAACCTGACCCTGACAATGCCCTGACTCCAACCCTGACCCTGACCCTGACCCTGACCCTAATCCTGATCGTGACCCTGAATTTGGCACTGACCCTGGCCCTGACCCTGACTCTGACCCTGACCCTGACCTTGACCCTACAACTGAACTTGACTTTGACCCTGACCCTGACCCTAATCCTGATCGTGACCCTGAATTTGGCACTGACCCTGGCCCTGACCCTGACTCTGACCCTGACCCTGACCTTGACCCTACAACTGAAATTGACTTTGACCCTGACCCTGATACTGACCCTGACCATGACCCTGACCCTGACCCTTAGACTGAACTTAACCCTGACCCTGACCTACACCCTGAACTTGACCTTGACCCTGACCGTGAACCTGACCCTGACTCTGACCCTGACCCTGACCTTGACACTGACCCTAACCCTGACCCTAAATCTGAACCTGGCCCTGACACTGACCCTGACCCTGACCCTGACCCTGACAAAAACCTAACCCTGACCCTGACCCTGACCTTGACCCTGACCCTAACCCTGACCGTGACACTGACCCTGACCCTGACCTTGACCCTGACACTGACCCTGACCCTGAACCTAACCCTGACCGTGACCCTGACTTTTACCCAGACCCTAAATCTGACCCTGACCCTGACACTGTCCCTAACCCTGACACTGTCCCTAACCCTGACACTGACCTGGACCCTGACCCTAAACCTGACCTAACCTTGACCCCGGCCCTGACCCTGACCCTTAACCTCACCCTGACACTAACCTTGACCCTGACCCAAAATTCTGACCGTGACCCTTACCCTGACACTGAACGTTACCCTGACTCTAAATATGACAGTGACCTTGACCTTGACCCTGACCTGAACCTAAAACTGACCATGACCCTGACCCTATCCATGACACTGACCCTGCCCCTAAGCCTGACCTGAACCTGACCCTCACTCTGACCCTGACCCTGACCCTCACCTTCAGCCTGAACCTGACACTGAACCTGACCTGACCCTGACCCTGACCTTGACCCTACTTTTGACCCTGACCCTGACCCTAAACCTGACCCTGACCCTGAACATGACCCTGACACTGAACCTGACCCTGACCCAAACCCTGATGCTGACCTTAACAATGACACTGACCCTGACCCTAAACCTGACCTGACCCTGACCCTGACACTGACCCTGACCCTGAAATTTATTCTGACACTGACCCTGAACCTGATTCTGACCCTAACCCTGACCCTGACCCTGACCCTGACCCTGAAATTTATCCTGACTGTGACCCTGACCCTGACCCTGACCTTGACCCTAAACCTGACCCTGTCCCTGACCCTGAACCTGACCCTGTCCCTGAACCTAACCCAGATCCTGACCCTGACCATGACCCTGAACCTGACCCGGAATTTGAACCTGAACTTGACCCTGACCCTGATCCTGACCCTGACCCTGATCCTGACCCTGACCCTGACCCTAACACTGACCCTGACCCTTACCCTGGCCCTTAACCTGATCCTACACCTGACCCTGACCCTAACACTAACCCTGACCCTGACCCTAAACCTGACATGACGCTGACCCTGACCCTGACCCTAAACCTCACCCTGACTCTAACCTTGACCCTGACCCTGACCCTGACCTTGACCCTGACCCTGACCCTGAACGTGACCCTGACCCTGAACTTGACCCTGACCCTGACATTAACCCTAACCCTGACCCTGACCCTGATCATGAACCTGACCCTGACCCTGACCCTAACTCTGAACCTGACCCTGACAATGACCCTGAACCTGAACCTAACCCTGACTCTCACCCTGAACCTCACCCTGACTGTGACCCTGACCCTAAGTCTGACCGTGACTCTGACCCTAACCCTGATTCTCACCCTGAACCTGACCTTGACCGTGAGCCTGACCCTTACCCTGACCCTGACCCTGAAGCTGGCCCTGACCCTGACCCTAAACCTAACCTAACCCTGACCCTGATCCTGACCCTGAATCTTACCCTAACCCTGACCCTGAACCTGACCCTGACCCTGATGCTGACCCTGACCTTAAGTCGGACCGTGACCCTGACCCTGACCCTGACCCTGACCTTGACGCTGATGGTGATCCTGACCCTGACCCTGATCCTAACCCTAACCTTGACCCTGACCCTGATCCTGAACCTGAACGTGACCTGACCCTGACCCTGACACTAACCCTGACCCTAACCCTGAACCTGACCCTACTCCTGCCCCTTACCCTGACCCTAACCGTGCCCCAGAACCTAACACTGACCCTGAAGCTGACCCTGACCCTGACATTTATCCTAACCCCGACACTGACCCTGACCCTAAGTCTGACCGTGACCCTGACCCTGACTCTGACCCTGACAATGACCCTGCCCTGACCCTGAACTTGACCCTGAACCTAATACTAGCCCTGACCCTGACCCTAAACCTGACCTGAACCTGACCCTGACCCTGACCTTGACCCTGACTTAATCCTGACACTGAATATCTCCCTGACCCTGACCCTAACCCTGACCCTAACCCTGACCGTGACCCTGACTCTGACCCTGACCCTGACCCTAAATCTGAACCTGAACCTGACTCTGACACTAACCCTAACACTGACTTTGACCCGAACCCTGACACTGACCCTAAACGTGACCCTGACACTGATTTTGACACTAACCCTGACCATGACCCTGACCCTGACCCCGACCCCGACACTGAACCTGATCTGAACCTGACCCTGACATTGACCCTAACCTTGACCCTGACCCTGACCCTAAACCTGACCCTGACTGTGACCGTGACACTGAACCTGACCCTAAGTCTGACCGTGACCCTGACTGTGAACATGATCCTCGCCCTGACCCTGAACCTGATCTTGACCCTGGCCCTCACCATGACCCTGATACTGACCCTTACCTTGACCCTTACACTAACACTGACCCTGAACCTACCCCTGACCTTGACCCTGACCCTGACCCTCGCCCTGATCCTAAACCTTACCTGCCCATGACCCTGACACTGACCCTGAACCTAAGTGTGACCGTGACCCAGACCCTGACCTGACCGTGACCCTGACCCTGACCCTGACCCTGACCCTGACCCTGAACTTAAACCTGACCCTGACCCTGACTCTGACCCTGACCTTGAACCTGACCCTGAACTTAACCATGACCCTGACCCTGTCCCTGATTCTAAGTCTTACCGTGACCCTGACCCTGACCCTCACCCTGGCCTGACCCTGACCCTGACCTTGACCCTGACCCTGGACATCACCCTGACCTTGACCCTGACACTGACACTGACCCTAACACTGAGAGTGACCCTGACACTGACCCTGACCCTCAACCTAAATCTGAACGTGACCCTGACCCTGACCATGACCTTAACCTAACTCTGACCCTGACCCTGACCCTGACCCTGACCCTGACCCTGACCCTGACCCTAACCCTGACCTTAAACCTGACCTGACCCTGACCCTGACCCTGACCTTGAACGTGACCCTGACCCTGACCCTAACCCTGACCTTGACCCTGCCTTAAGCCTGACATTGATTTTGACCCTGACCCTGACCCTGACCCTGACCCTGACCCAAACCCTGACCCTAAGCCTGACCGTGACCCTGACTCTGACCCTTACCCTGATGCTAAAACTGAACCTGACCCTGACTCTGACCCTGACCCGGACCCTGACACTGACCCTAAACATGACCCTGACACTGATTTAGACACTAACCCTAACCATGACCATGACCCTGACCCTGACCCTGACCCTAACCCTTACTCTGACCCTGAGTCTGATGCTGACCCTGACCCTGACCCAGACCCCGACCCTGACCGTGACAATGCCCTGACTCCGACCCTGACCCTGACCCTAACCCTGACCCTGACCCTGACCCTAATCCTGATCGTGACCCTGAATTTGGCACTGAACCTGGCACTGACCCTTACTCTACACCCGACCCTGAACCTGACCCTGACCCTGACCCTAACCCTGATCCTATCTTTGACCGTGACCCTAACCCTGACCCTGACCCTGACCCTAACTCTGAACCTGACCCTGACCATGACACTGAACCTAACCCTTACCTGACCTACACCCTGAACTTGACCTTGACCCTGACCGTGACACTTACCCTCACCCTGACCCTGACCCTGACCTTGACCCTGACACTGACCCTGACCCTAACCCCATCCCTGAACTTGATCCTGACCCTAACCCTGAACATGACCGTGACCCAGACCCTAACACTGACACTGACCCTAACCCTGACCCTCAACCTGATCCTAAACCTGTCCTGACCCTGAACCTGATACTGACCCTGAAACTAAGTCTGACTGTGACCCTGACCCTTACACTAATTCTGACCGTGACCCTGATCATGACCTTGACCCTGACCCTGACCCTAACCCTGACACTTACCCTAACACTGACCCTGACCCTCGCCCTGACGCTGACTCTACCCCCGACCCTGACCCTCACCCTGAACCTAACACTTACCCTGACCCTGACCCTGACCGAGAACCTGATCCTGACCCTGAACCTAAACCTGACCCTCACCCTGACCCTGAACCTGACCCTGACCCTGACCTTGAACCTGACCCTGACCTTAACCCCGACCCTGACCCTGTCCCTGATTCTAAGTCTTAACGTGACCGTGACCCTGACCCTCACCCTGGCCTGACCCTGACCCTGAATATCACCCTGACCCTAACACTGAATTTGACCCTGAAACTTAATCTGACCAAAAACCCTGAACCTGACCCTGACACTGACCCTGGCCCTGACCCTGACCCTACACCTGACACTAACCCTAACCCTGACCCTGACCCTAAACCTGACCTGATCCTGAACCTGATCTTGAACCTGACATTGACCCTGATTCTGACCCTGACCCTTACCCTGACCCTGACCCTGACCCTAAGTCTGTCCGTGACCCTGACACTGCCCTGACCCTAAGTCTGACCGTGACCCTAACCCTGAGCCTGAGCCTGACCCTGACCCTGACCTTGACCCTGACCCTGACACTGAACCTAAAACTGACCTTTACCTTGACCCTGACCCTGAACGTAAACCTCACCCTGACCCTAACCCTGACCCTCACCCTGACCATGACCCTGACCCTAACCCTGACCCTGACCGTGGCCCTGACCCTGACCCTCACACTGACCCTGTCCCTGTCCCTGACCATAAGTGTGACCGTGACCCTAACCCTGAGCCTGAGCCTGACCCTGACCCTGACCCTGACATTGACCCTGACCCTTACCTGACCCTGACCCTGACCATGAACCTGACCCTTACACTTACCCTGACCTTGAACTTCAACCTGACCCTGACCCTGACCCTAACCAAGACCCTGAACGTGACCCTGACCTGACCCTGATACTAAGCCTGAACCTGAACCTGACCCTGTCCCTAAAACTGACCTGACCCTGACCCTGACCATAACCCTGAACCTGACCCTGACACGGACCCTAACCCTGACCCTGAAGCTGACCCTGAAGCTGACCCTGCCCCTAACCCTGACCCTGACACTAACCCTGACCCTAAACCTGACCCTGTCCCCGACTCTGATCCTCACCCTGATCCTGACGCTGACCGTGACCCTGACACTGATCCTGACCCTGACTCTGAACCTGATCCTACCCCTGTGCCAGACCCTGATCCTAAACCTGACCCTGACACTGACCCTGACCTTGACACTAACCCTGAACCTGACTCTGACCCTGACCCTAATCCTTACCCTGACCCTGACCCTGAACCTAAACCTGACTTGAACCTGACCCTAACCCTGACCCTGATCCTGACCCTAACCCTGACCCTGAACATGACCCTAACCCTGACCCTAACCCTGACCCTTTCCCCGACCCTGACTCTAACCCTGACCCTGACACTGACCGTGAACCTGACCGTGACCCTAACCCTGACCCTGACCCAGACACTAACACTGACCTTGACCCTGACCCTGACCCTGACTTTGACCCTGACCGTGACCCTGACCCTAACCCTCACCCTGACCCTAACCCTTACCCTGACCCTGACCCTGACCCTGACCCTAAACCTGACCCTGACCCTGAACTTGAACATGACCCTGAACTTAACCATGACCCTGACCCTGTCCCTGATTCTAAGTCTTACCGTAACCCTGACCCTGACCCTGACCTTGACCCTGACCGTGACCTTGACCCTGACCCTGAACATCACCCTGACCCTGACACTGATACTGACTTTGACCGTTACGCTGATCCTGAACCTGATGCTGACCCTGACACTGACCCTAACCCTGAGAGTGACCCTGACACTGACCCTGACACTGAACCTAACCCTGAACCTGACCCTGACCCTGACCGTGACCCTTACCCTAAGTCTGACTGTGACCGTGTCCCTGACCCTGACCCTGGCCCTGAACCTGACCTACACCCTGAACTTGACCATAACCCTGACCCTGACCCTGACCCTGACACTGACCCTGAACCTGACCCTGACTGTGACCCTGAACCTGACCCTGACTGTGACCCTGATTCTGACCCTGACCCTGACCCTGACCTTGAACCTGACCCTGACCCTGAACCTGACCCAGACCCTGACCCTGACCCTAACCCTGACCCTGACTTTGACGCTGAGTCTGACCCTGAACCTGACCCTGACCGTACACCTGACCCTGCCTCTGACCCTGAAACTGACCATAACACTGACCATGAACCTGACCCTAACCCTTACCCTGACCCTGACCCTGACACTTATCCTGACCCTAAGTCTGACAGTGCCCTACCCCGGAACCTGACCATGACCCTGTCCCTAATTCTGAATTTTACCCTGACCCTGACCCTACACCTGAATCAGACCCTGACCATGACCCTGACCCTCAACCTGACCAAACCATGATCCTGACCCTGATCCTGACTCTTACCCTAACCCTGACATTGACCCTGACCCTGACCCTGACCCTGACCCTGACCGTGACCCGGACCCTGACCCTGAACATAACCCTAACCCTGACCCTGACTCTGACCCTGACCCTAAACCTGACCTGACCCTGACCCTGACCCTGACCCTGACCCTGACAATGACCGTGACACTGATTCTGACCCTACCCCTGTCCCTTACCCTGACCTTAATTGTGACCCTGACCGTAACACTGACCGTGACCCTGACCCTGACCCTGACACCTACCCTGACCCTGACCCTGACCCTTAACCCTGACCGTGACTTTGACCCTGACCCTGAACCTGACCCTAACTATGAACCTGACTCTGACGCTGACCCTGA
Source organism: Clangula hyemalis (assembly GCA_963989345.1). The sequence goes on along the minus strand of OZ022456.1, from coordinate 2,071,758 downwards.
ACCTAACCCTGACCCTGACCCTGACTCTAACACTGACTTGGACCCTGACCCTAAACCTGAACCTAACCCTGAACCTGTCCCTGACCCTGAACCTAACCCTGACCCTGACGCTGACCGTGACCCTGACACTGACCCTGAACCTGAATCTGAACCTGACTCTAACCCTGACCCTGACCCTAAACCTGACCCTGACCCTAACCCTAACCTTGATATTAACTCTGAACTTGCCCCTGACCCTGACACTAACAATGACCCTAACCCTGACATTAAACCTGACCTGAACCTGACCCTGACCCTGACCCTGACACTTTCCCCGACTCTGACCCTAACCCAGACCCTGACGCTGACCCTGACCCTGACCGTGACCCTAACCCTGAGCATGACCCTGACCCTGATCCTGACACTGACACTAACACTGACCCTGACTCTGACCCTGACCCTAACCATGACCCTAAATCTGAACCTGACGCTGACCCTGAACCTGACCCTGAACCTAACCCTGACCGTGACCCTGACTCTGACCCTGACCCTAAATCTGAACCTGCCCCTGCCCCTGACCCTGACACTGTCCCTAACCCTGACCCTGACCCTGACACTGACCCTAAACGTGACCCTGACACTGATTTTGACACTAACCCTGTCCCTGACCCTGACCCTGAACCTGAAAATAACCATGACCCTGACCCTGAGTCTGACGCTGACCCTGACAATGCCCTGATTCCAACACTGAACCTGACCCTGACCCTGACCCTACCCCTGACACTGACACTGACCCTGACCATAAACCTGACCATAACCCTGACCGTGACACTGACCTTGACCCTGACCCTGACCCTGACCCTGACCCTGACCCTGACCCTGATCCTGGCACTAAACCTGACCTGACCCTGACCCCGGCCCTGACCCTGACCCTAAACCTCACCCTGACACGAACCTTGACCCTGACCCAAAATTCTGACAGTGACACTGACCCTGACCCTGAACGTGAACCTAAACCTAAATCTGACCATGACCTTGACCTTGACCCTGACCCTGAACCTAACACTGACCCTGACCCTGACCCTGAATCTGACCCTGAACCTAACCCTGACCCTGACCCTTACCCTGACCCTTAACCTGACCCTGAAACTGACACTGACCATGACGCTAACCCTGACCCTGACCCTGACCCTGACCCTGCCCCTAAACCTGATTTGACCCTGACCCTCACTCTGAACCTGACCCTGACCCTGACCTTCAACCTGAACCTGACACTGAACCTGACCTGACCCTGACCCTGACCCTGACCTTGACCCTAACTTTTACCCTGACCCTGACACTAAACCTGACCCTGACCCTGACACTGACAGTGACCCTGAACCTGACCCTATGTCTGACCGTGACACTTACCGTGAACCTGACCCTCGCCCTGACCCTGAACCTGACCTTGACCCAAACCCTGATGCTGACCCTAACAATGACACTGACCCTGACCCTAAACCAGACCTGACCCAGACCCTGACACTGACCATGATCCTAACCCTGATCCTACCCCTGACCCTGACCCTAACACTGAAACTGACCCTGACTCTAAACCTGACCTGACCCTGACCCTGACCCTGAACCTCACCCTGACTCTAACCTTGACCCTGACCCTGACCTTGACCCTGACCCTGAACATCACCCTGACCCTGACCCTGACCCTGACACTGACCCTGACCGTTACGCTGATCCTGACCCTGATGTGGACCCTGACTCTGAACTACACCCTGAACTTGACCATAACCGTGACCCTGACCCTGACTCTGACCCTGACCGGGACCCTGACCGTGACCCTGAAACTAACCCTACCCCTGACCCTGACCCTGACCCTGACCCTAAACCTGACCTGACCCTGACCCTGACACTGACAGTGACCCTGAAACTGACCCTGACCCTGACCGTGACCTTAACCCTGACCCTGACAGTGACCCTGACCCTGATCCTTACCCTACCCCTGCCCCTTACCCTGACCTTAATCGTGACCCGGACCGTAACACTGACCGTGACCGTGACCCTGACCCTGAACCTGACCTTAATTCTGAACCTGACCCTGACCCTGACCCTGAAACTAACCCTGACCGTGACCCTGACCCTAAATCTGAACCTGACCCTGACCCTGACCCTGACACTGTCCCTAACCCTGACCCTGACCCTGACCCTGACCCTGACACTGTCCCTAACCCTGACCCTGACCCTGACCCCGACAATGACCCTAAACGTAACCCTGACACTGATTTTGACACTAACCCTGTCCCTGACCCTGACCCTGAACTTGACCCTAACCCTGACACTGACCCTGAGACTGACGCTGACCATGACCCTGACCCTGACCCTGACACTGACCATGACCCTGACAATGCCCTGATTCCGACCCTGACCCTGACGCTAAACGTGACCCTGACCCTTACTTTGGCCATGACCCTGCCCCTACACCTGACCCTGACACTGACACTGACCCTAAACCTGACCATAACCCTGACCGTGACACTGACCCTGACCCTGACCGTGACCCTGATACTGATCATGAACCTAACACTACTCCTGACCCTGACCCTGACCTTGACCCTGACCCTAAACCTGACCTAACCTTGACCCCGGTCCTGACCCTGACCCTAAACCTCACCCTGATACTAACCTTGACATTGACACTAAGTTTGACCTTGACCCTGACCCTGACCCTGACCTGACCCTGACCATGACCCTAACACTGATACTGACCCTGAACCTAACCCTACCCCTGACCCTGACCCTGACCGCGGCCCTAAACATGACATGACCCTGACCCTGACTCTGACAGTGACCCTGACCCTGATCCTGACCCTACCCCTGCCCCTTACCCTGACCTTAATCGTGACCCTGACTGTAACACTGACCGTGACCCTGACCATGACCCTGAACTTGACCCTAACCCTGACCCTGACCCTGACCACTAACCTGACAATGATCTGACCCCTACCCTGACCCTGACCCTGACCCTAACCCTGACCGTGACCCTGACCCTGACCCTCAACCTGACCTTAATTCTGAACATAACCCTGACGCTGACCCTGAACCTAAACCTGACCATGACCCTAACCCTGACCCTAACACTGACTTGGACCCTGACCCTAACCCTGAACCTAAACCTGTTCCTGTCACCGACCCTGACCCTAACCCTGACCCTGACGCTGACCCTGAACCTGACTCTGAACCTGACCCTACCCCTGACCGTGACCCTAAACCTGACCCTGACCCTGACCTTGACATTAACCCTGAACTTGACCCTGACCCTGACACTAAACCTGACCTTAAACCTGACCATAAATTTGACTCTGAACCTGACCCTAACCATGACCCTGACCCTGACACTTTCCCCGACCCTGACCCTAACCCAGACCCTGACGCTGACCCTGACCCTGACCGTGACCCTAACCCTGACCCTGACCCTGACCCTAAGTCTGACCATGACCCTGACCCTGATCCTGACACTGACCCTAACACTGACCCTGACCCTGACCCTGATCCTGACACAGACCCTAACATTGACAATGACCCTGTACCTGATCCTAAGTCTGACCGTGACCCTGACCCTGACCATGAACCTGACCCTGTCCCTGACCATGGACCTAACCCTGACCCTGACCTTGACCCTGACCCTAACCCTGACCCTAAATCTGAACCTGACCCTGACCCTGACACTGTCCCTAACCCAGACCCTGACCCTGACCCTGACACTGACCATAAACATGACCCTGACACTGATTTTGACACTAACCCTGTCCCTGACCCTGACCCTGAACCTGACCCTAACCCTGACCCTGAGTCTGACGCTGACCCTGACACAGACCCTGACCCTGACCTTGACCATGACCCTGACAATGCCCTGATTCCGATCCTGACCCTGACCCTGATGCTAACCGTGACCCTGACCCTTAATTTGGCCCTGAACCTGGCCCTGACTATGACCCTACACCTGACCCTGACACTGACCCTGACCCTAAACCTGACCATAACCCTGACCGTGACACTGACCTTGACCCTGACCCTAACTCTGAACCTGATCCTGACCCTGACCCTGACCCTAAACCTGACCTAACCTTGACCCCGGCCCTGACCCTGACCCTAAACTTACCCTGACACTAACCTTGACCCTGACCAAAAATTCTGACCGTGACCCTGACCCTGACCCTGAACGTGACCCTGACCCTAAATCTGACCATGACCTTGACCTTGACCCTGACCCTGAACCTAACACCGACCCTGACCCTGAATCTGACCCTGAACCTAACCCTGAACCTGAACCTTACCCTGACCCTTAACCTGACCCTGACACTGACACTGACCATGACCCTAACCCTGACATTGACCCTGACACTGACCCTGCCCCTAAGCCTGACCTGAGCCTTACCCTCACTCTGACCCTGACCCTGACCCTGACCTACAACCTGAACCTGACACTGAACCTGACCTGACCCTGACCCTGACCCTGATCCTGACCTTGACCCTAACTGTGACCCTGACCCTGATCCTAAACCTAAACCTGACCCTGACCCTGACCCTGATCCTGAACCTGACCCTATGTCTGACCGTGACCCTGACCGTGAACCTGACCCTCGCCCTGACCCTGAACCTGACCTTGACCCTGACCCTGATCATGACCCTGACACTGACCCTGACCTTGACCCTTACACTAACACTGACCCTGACCCTGACCAAATCCTGATGTTGACCCTAACAATGACACTGACCCTGACCCTAAACCAGACCTTACCCTGACCCTGACACTGACCCTGACCCAAAAATTTACTCTGACACTGACCCTGACCCTGAACCTGACCATGACCCTAACCCTGATCCTACCCCTGACCCTGACCCTAACACTGAACCTAACCCTGACCCTAAACCTGACCTGACCCTGACCCTGACCCTGACCCTAAACCTCACCCTGACTCTAACCTTGACCCTGACCCTGACCCTGAACTTGACCCTGACCCTGACCCTGAACGTGACCCTGAGCCTGACCTTGAACCTGACCCTGACATTAACCCTAACCCTGACACTGACCCTGATCATGAACCTGACCCTGACCCTGACCCTAACCCTGACACTAACCGTGACCCTGATTCTGACCCTGACCCTGACCGTGACCCTAACCCTGACCCTGACACTGACAGTGACCCTGACCCTGATCCTGACCCTACCCCTGCCCCTTACCCTGACCTTAATCGTGACCCTGACCGTAACACTGACCGTGACCCTGACCCTGACCCTGACCCCTACCCTAACAATGCCCTGACCCCTACCCTGACCCTGACCCAGACCCTGACCCTGACTGTTACCCTAACCCTGAACCTGACCCTGACCCAGACCTTGACCCTGAACCTGACCCTGTCTTTGAACCTGAACCCAACCCTGACCGTGACTCTGACCCTAAATCTGACCTTGACCCTGAACCTGACCCTGACCCTGATCCTGACCCAAGCCCTGACCCTAACCCTGACCGTGACCCTGACTGTGACCCTGAACCTGACCCTAAATCTGAACCTGACCCGGACCCTGACACTGACCGTAAACGTGACCCTGACACGGATTTTGACACTAACCCTGACCATGACCCTGAAATTAACCCTGAGCCTAACCCTGAGCCTGACCCTGAGTCTGATGCTGACCCTGACCCTGTACCTGACCCTGACCCTAACACTGACACTGACACTGACCCTGAACCTGACCTTGGCTCTGAACCTGATCCTACCCCTGACCCTGACCCTAACACTGAACATGACCCTGACCCTAAACCTGACATGACCCTGACCCTGACCCTGACCCTAAACCTCACCCTGACTCTAACCTTGGCCCTGACCCTGACCCTGACCCTTAACCAGACCCTGACCCTGAACCTGACATTAACCCTAACACTGACATTGACCCAGATCATGAACCTAACCCTGACCTTGACCCTGACCCTAACCCTGACATTGACCGTAACCCTGATTCTGACCCTGACCCTGACCCTGACCCTGACAGTGACCCTGAACTTGACCCTGACCCTGACACTAAACCTGACCTTAACCCTGACCCTAACACTGATACTGACCCTGAAGCTAACCCTACCCCTGACCCTGACCCTGACCGTGGCCCTAAACATGACATGACCCTGACCCTGACCCTGACAGTGACCCTGACCCTGATCCTGACCCTACGCCTGCCCCTTACCCTGACCTTAATCGTGACCCTGACCGTAACACTGACCGTGACCCTGACCATGACCCTGAACTTAACCCTAACCCTGACCCTGACCCTGACCACTAACCTGACAATGCTCTGACCCCTACCCTGACCCTGACCCTGACCCTAACCCTGACCCTGACCCTGAACCTGACCTTAATTCTGAACATGACCCTGACGCTGACCCTGAACCTAAACCTGACCATGACCCTAACTCTGACCCTAACACTGACTTGGACCCTGACCCTAACCCTGAACCTAACCCTGACCCTGTCCCCGACCCTGACCCTAACCCTGACCCTGACGCTGACCGTGACCCTGACACTGACCCTGAACCTGACTCTGAACCTGACCCTACCCCTGACCGTGACCCTAAACCTGACCCTGACCCTGACACTAAACCTGACCGTAACCCTGACCCTAACTTTGACACTGAACCTGACCCTAACCATGACCCTGACCCTGACACTTTCCCCGACCCTGACCCTATCCCAGACCCTGACGCTGACCCTGACCGTGACCGTGACCCTAACCCTGACCCTGACCCTGACCCTAAGTCTGACCGTGACCCTGACCCTGATCCTGACACAGACCCTAACACTGACCCTGACCCTGTACCTGATCCTAAGTCTGACCGTGACCCATGACCCTGACCATGAACCTGACCCTGTCCCTGACCATGGACCTAACCCTGACCATGACCTTGACCCTGACCCTAACCCTGACACTAAATCTGAACATGACCCTGACCCTGACACTGTCCCTAACCCAGACCCTGACCCTGACCCTGACACTGACCATAAATATGACCCTGACACTGATTTTGACACTAACCCTGTCCCTGTCCCTGACCCTGACCCTGAACCTGACCCTAACCCTGACCCTGACCCTGAGTCTGACGCTGACCCTGACACAGACCCTGACCCTGACCTTGACCATGACCCTGACAATGCCCTGATTCCGATCCTGACCCTGACCCTGATGCTAACCGTGACCCTCACCCTTACTTTGGCCCTGACCCTGGCCCTGACCATGACCCTACACCTGACCCTGACACTGACCCTGACCCTAAACCTGACCAAAACCCTGACCGTGACACTGACCTTGACCCTGACTTTAACCCTGAATCTAACTCTGAACCTGATCCTGACCCTGACCCTGACCCTGACCCTGACCGTGACCCTGATACTGACCCTGAACCTAATACTAGCCCTGACCCTGACCCTAACCCTGACCCTGACCCTAACCCGGACTGTTACCCTAACCCTGAACCTGACCCTGACCCAGACCTTGACCCTGAACCTGACCCTGTCTTTGAACCTGAACCCGACCCTGACCGTGACCCTGACCCTAAGTCTGACCTTGATCCTGAACCTGTCCCTGACCCTGACCCTGACCCAAACCGTGACCCTAAACCTGACAGTGACCCTGACTGTGACCCTGAACCTGACCCTAAATCTGAACCTGACCCTGACTCTGACACTGACCCTAACACTGACTTTGACCCGGACCCTGACACTGACCGTAAACGTGACCCTGACACGGATTTTGACACTAACCATGACCATGACCCTGAACTTAACCCTGAGCCTAACCCTGAGCCTGACCCTGACCCTGAAGCTGACCCTGACCCTGACCCCGACCCTGACCCTGACAATGCCCTGATTCCGACCCTGACCCTGACCCTAATCCTGATGGTGACCCTGAATTCGGCCCTGACCCTGGCCCTGACCCTGACCCTACACCTCACACTGAACCTGACCCTGACCCTGACCCTAACCCTGACCCTAAATTTGACCATGACCCTAACCCTGACCCTGACCTACACGCTGAACTTGACCTTGACCCTGATCCTGCCCCTGCCCTGACCCTTATCCTGATCGTTACCCTGAATTTGGCACTGACCCTGGCCCTGACCCTGACTCTACACCTGACCCAGAACCTGACACTGACCCTGACCCTAACCCTGACCCTGAACTTGACCCTGACCCTAACCCTGACACTGACCCTGTCCCTGACCCTGACACTAAACCTGAACCTGACCCTGACCTTGACCCTGACACTGTCCCTAACACTGACCCTGAACCTGACCCTGACCCTGAACCTGACCCTAAACCTGACCCTGACCCTGAGTCTGACGCTGACCCTGACCCTGACCCCGACCATGACACTGACAATGCCCTGATTCCGACCCTGACCCTGACCCTGACGCTAAACGTGACCCTGACCCTTACTTTGGCCTTGACCCTGGCCCTGACCCTGACCCTACACCTGACCGTGACACTGACCCTGACCCTAAACCTGACCATAACCCTGACCGTGACACTGACCCTGACCCTGACCCTGACCCTAACTCTGAACCTGATCCTGACCCTGACCCTGACCCTGATCCTGACCCTGGCCCTGACCCTGAACCTGATCCTACAACTAATCCTGACCCTGACCCTAAACCTGACATGACCCTGACCCTGACCCTGACCCTAAACCTCACCCTGACTCTAACCTTGACCCTGACCCTGACACTTACCCTGACCCTAAGTCTGACCCTGACCTTAACACTAAACCAGACCCTGACACTAACACTGACCCTGACCATGACCCTGACCCTGACCCTGTCCTTGACCCTGACCATGACCCAGACCCTGACCCTATACCTGACCTGAACCTGACCCTGACCCTGACTTTGACCCTGACTTAAACCTGACACTGAATATCTCCCTTACCCTGACCCTGACCCTGACCCTGACCCAAACCCTGACCCTAAACCTGACCGTGACCCTGACTCTGACCCTGACCCTGACCCTAACTCTGAACCTGACTTTGACCATGACACTGAACCTAACCCTGACACTGACCTGCACCCTGAACTTGAACTTGACCCTGATCCTGAACCTGACCCTGACCGTGACACTGATACTGACCCTGAACCTAACCCTACACCTGACCCTGACTCTAACACTGACCCTGACCTTAAAACTCTGACCGAGACCCTACCCATGACACTGACACTGACCCTGACCCTGACCCTAAACGTGACCTGACCCTGACCCTGACCCTGACCCTGACACTGAACCTGACCCTGACCCTGACCCTGAACTTGACCCTGACCCTGACTTGGACACTAACCCTGACCCTGACCCTGAACGTGACCCTGACCCTGAACTTGATTCTGACCCTGACATTAACCCTAACCCTGACACTGACCCTGATCATGAACCTGACCCTGACCCTGACCCTGACCCTGACAGTGACCCTGATTCTGACCCTGACCCTGACCCTGACCTGACCCTGACCATGACCCTAACACTGATACTGACCCTGAACCTAACCCTACCCCTGACCCTGACCCTGACCGTGACCCTAAACATGACATGACCCTGACCCTGACCCTGACAGTGACCCTGACCCTGATCCTGATCCTACCCCTGCCCCTTACCCTGACCTTAATCGTGACCCTGACCGTAACACTGACCGTAACCCTGACCCTGACCCTGACCCTGACCCTGACCACAAACCTGACAATGCTCTGACCCCTACCCCGACCCTGACCCTAACCCTGACCGTGACACTGACCCTGACCCTGAACCTAACCTTAATTCTGAACCTGACCCTGACGCTGACCCTGAACATAACCCTGACCCTGAACCTAACCCTGACCCTAACACTGACTTGGACCCTGACCCTAACCCTGAACCTAACCCTGACCCTGTCCCCGACCCTGACCCTAACCCTGACCCTGACGCTGACCGTGACCCTGACACTGACCCTGAACCTGACCTTAATTCTGAACATGACCCTGACGCTGACCCTGAACATAACCCTGACCCTGAACCTAACCCTGACCCTAACACTGACTTGGACCCTGACCCTAACCCTGAACCTAACCCTGACCCTGTCCCCGACCCTGACCCTAACCCAGACCCTGACACTGACCCTGAACCTGACTCTGAACCTTACCCTACCCCTGACCGTGACCCTAAACCTGATTTGACCCTGACGCTCACAATGAACCTGACCCTGACCCTGACATTCAAACTGAACCTGACATTGAACCTGACCTGACCCTGACCCTGAACCTGACCTTGACCCTAACCCTGATCATGACCCTGACACTGACCCTGACCCTGACACTAACACTGACCCTGAACCAAACCCTGATGCTGACCCTAACAATGACACTGACCCTGACCCTAAACCAGACCTGACCCTGACCCTGACACTGACCCTGACCCTGAAATTTACTCTGACACTGACCCTGACCCTGAACCTGACCATGATCCTAACCCTGATCCTACCCCTGACCCTGACCCTAACACTGAAACTGAACCTGACCCTAAACCTGACCCTGTCCCTGAACTTGACCCTGACCCTGGCACTGAACCTAAACCTCACCCTGACCCTGACCTTGACCCTGACCCCGACATTAACCCTAACCCCGACACTGACCCTGATCATGAACCTGACCCTGACCCTGACAGTGACCCTGACCCTGATCCTGACCCTAACCCTGCCCCCTAACCTGACCCTGACCCTGACCCTGACTGTTACCCTAACCCTAAACCGGACCCTGACCCAGACCTTGACCCTGAACCTGACCCTGTCTTTGAACCTGAACCCGACCCTGACCGTGACCCTGACCCTAAGTCTGACCTTGACCCTGACCCTGACCCTGACCTGACCCTGACCATGACCCTAACACTGATACTGACCCTGAACCTAACCCTACCCCTGACCCTGACCCTGACCGTGACCCTAAACATGACATGACCCTGACCCTGACCCTGACAGTGACCCTGACCCTGATCCTGATCTTACCCCTGCCCCTTTCCCTGACCTTAATCGTGACCCTGACCGTAACACTGACCGTGAGCCTGACCATGACCCTGAACTTGACCCTAACCCTGACCCTGACCCTGACCACTAACCTGACAATGCTCTGACCCCTACCCTGACCCTGACCCTGACGCTGACCCTGAACATAAACCTGACCCTGAACCTAACCCTGACCCTAACACTGACTTGGACCCTGACCCTAACCCAGACCCTGACGCTGACCCTGACCGTGACCGTGACCCTAACCCTGACCCTGACCCTGATCCTAAGTCTGACCGTGACCCTGACCCTGATCCTGACACTGACCCTAACACTGACCCTGACCCTGTACCTGATCCTAAGTCTGACCGTGACCCTGACCCTGACCCTGAACCTAACCCTGACCCTGACCCTAACCCTGACCCTAAATCTGAACCTGACCCTGACCCTGACCCTGACACTGTCCCTAACCCAGACCCTGACCCTGACACTGACCATAAACATGACCCTGACACTGATTTTGACACTAACCCTGTCCCTGACCCTGACCCTGAACCTGACCATGATCCTAACCCTGATCCTACCCCTGACCCTGACCCTAACACTGAAACTGACCCTGACCCTAAACCTGACCCTGTCCCTGAACTTGACCCTGACCCTGAGTCTGACGCTGACCCTGACCCTGACACTGACCATGACCCTGACAATGCCCTGATTCCGATCCTGACCCTGACCCTGACGCTAACCGTGACACTGACCCTTACTTTGGCCCTGACCCTGGCCCTGACCCTGACCCTAAACCTGACCATAACCCTGACTTTGACCCTGACCCTGACCCTGAACCTAACTCTGAACCTGATCCTGACCCTGATCCTGACCCTGACCCTGACCCTGACCCTGACCCTGACACTGACCCTGAACCTAACACTACCCCTGACCCTGACCCTGACCCTGACCCTGACCCTGACCCTAAACCTGACCTAACCTTGACCCCGGCCCTGACCCTGACCCTAAACCTCACCCTGACACTAACCTTGACCCTGACCCAAAATTCTGACCGTGACCCTGACCCTGACCCTGAACGTGAACCTGACCCTAAATCTGACCGTGACCTTGACCTTGACCCTGACCCTGAACCTAACACTGACCCTGACCCTGAATCTGACCCTGAACCTAACCCTGACCCTGACCCTTACCCTGACCCTTAACCTGACCCTGACACTGACACTGACCATGACCCTAACCCTGACATTGACCCTGACACTGACCCTGCCCATAAAACTGACATGAGCCTGACCCTCACTCTGACCCTGACCCTGACCCTGACCTACAACCTGAACCTGACACTGAAACTGACCTGACCCTGACCCTGACTTTAACCCTGACCCTTACCCTAACACTGACCCTGACTCTGTCACTTACCCTGACCCTAAGTCTGACCCTGACCTTAACACTAAACCAGACCTGACCCTACCCCTTACCCTGACCCTGACACTGACCCTGAACATGACCTTGACACTAAGTCTGACTGAGACCCTGACCGTGACCCTGAACCTCAAACTGACCCTGACCCTAACCCTGACCTTGACCCTGACCCTGAACCTGACCCTGACCCTCGCCCTGACGCTGACTCAACCCCTGACACTGACCCTGACCCTCACTCTGACCCTAACCCTTGTCCTGACCCTGACCCTGACTCTGACCCTGACCCTGACCTTAAACCTGACCCTGACCTTAACCCTGACCCTGACCCTGTCCCTGATTCTAAGAAATACCGTGACCCTGACCCTGACCATCACCCTGGCCTGACCCTGACCCTTACCTTGACGCTGACCCTGAACATCACCCTGACCCTGACCCTGACACTGCCACTGACCCTGACCGGGACCCAGACCGTGACACTGAAACTAACCCTACCTCTGACCCTGACCCTGACCCTTACCCTAAACCTGACCTGACCCTGACCGTGACACTGACAGTGACCCTGACACTGACCGTGACCCTGACCGTGACCTTAACCCTGACCCTGACAGTGACCCTGACCCTGATCCTTACCCTACCCCTGCCCCTTACCCTGACCTTAATCGTGACCCTGACCGTAACACTGACCGTGACCGTGACCCTGACCCTGAACCTGACCTTAATTCTGAACCTGACCCTGACGCTGACCCTGAACCTAACCCTGATTCTGACCCTGACCCTGACCCTGACGCTGAAACTAATTCTGACCCTGACCCTGACTCTGACCCTGAACCTAAATCTGAACCTGACCCTGACCCTGACACTGTCCCTAACCCTGACCCTGACCCTGACCCCGACAATGACCCTAAACGTAACCCTGACACTGATTTTGACACTAACCCTGTCCCTGACCCTGACCCTGAACCTGACCCTAACCCTGACACTGACCCTGAGTCTGACGCTGACCATGACCCTGACACTGACCCTGACCCCGACCATGACCCTGACAATGCCCTGATTCCGACCCTGACCCTGACCCTGGCGCTAAACGTGACCCTGACCCTTACTTTGGCCCTGACCCTGGCCCTGACCCTGACCCTACACCTGACCCTGACACTGACCCTGACCCTAAACCTGACCTAACCTTGACCCCGGTCCTGACCCTGACCCTAAACCTCACCCTGACACTAACCTTGACCCTGACCCAAAATTCTGACCGTGACCCTAACCCTGACCCTGAACGTGACCCTGACCCTAAATCTGACCGTGACCTTGACCTTGACCCTGACCCTGAACCTAACACTGACCCTGACCCTGCCCCTGAATCTGACCCTGAACCTAAGCCTGAACCTGAATCTTACCCTGACCCTTAACCTGACCCTGAACCTGACACTGACCATGACCCTAACCCTGACATTGACCCTGACACTGACACTGCCCCTAAGCCTGACCTGACCCTGACCCTCACTCTGAACCTGACCCTGACCCTGACCTACAACCTGAACCTGACACTGAACCTGACCTGACCTTGACCCTAACTTTGACCCTGACCCTGACCCTAAACCTGACCCTGACCCTGACTCTGACAGTGACCCTGAACCTGACCATATGTCTGACCGTGACCCTGACCGTGAACCTGACCCTCGCGCTGACCCTGAACCTGACCTTGACCCTGACCCTGATCATGACCCTGACACTGACCCTGACCTTGACCCTTACACTAACACTGACCCTGGCCCTGACCAAACCCTGATGCTGACCCTAACAATGACACTGACCCTGACCATAAACCTGACCTGACCCTGACCCTGACACTGACCGCCACCCTGAAATTTACTCTGATACTGACCCTGACCATGAACCTGATCCTGACACTAAACCTAACCCTGACCATGTCCCTGAACCTAAGCCAGATCCTGACCTGAACTTGACCCTGACCCTGACCTTGACCCTGACTTAACCCTGACACTGAATATCTCCCTGACCCTGACCCTGACCCAAACCCTGACCCTAACCCTGACCGTGACCCTGACTGTGACCCTGACCCTGACCCTAAATCTGAACCTGACCCTGACTCTGACACTGACCCTAACACTGACTTTGACCCGGACCCTGACACTGACAGTAAACGTGACCCTGACAATGATTTTGACACTAACCCTTACCATGACCCTGACCCTAAACCTGATCCTAACCCTGAGCCTGACCCTGAGTCTGATGCTGACCCTGACCCTGACCCTGACCCTAACACTGAACCTGACCCTGACCCTAAACCTGACATGACCCTGACCCTGACCCTGACCCTAAACCTCACCCTGACTCTAACCTTGACCCTGACCCTGACCCTGACCCAGACCCTGACCCTGAACCTGACATTAACCCTAACCCTGACACTGACCCTGATCATGAACCTGACCCTGACCCTGACCCTGACCCTGACAGTGACCCTGACCCTGATCCTGACCCTGACCCTGACCTTGACACTGAACCTGACCCTGTCTTTTAACCTGAACCCGACCCTGACCGGGACCCTGACCGTAAGTCTGACCTTGACCCTGACCCTGACCCTGACCTGACCCTGACCATGACCCTAACACTGATACTGACACTGAACCTAACCCTACCCCTGACCCTGACCCTGACGTTGGCCCTAAACATGACATGACCCTGACCCTGACCCTGACAGTGACCCTGACCCTGATCCTGAACCTACCCCTGCCCCTTACCCTGACCTTAATCGTGACCCTGACCGTAACACTGACCGTGACCCTGATTCTGACCCTGACCCTGACCCGAACCGTGACATTGACCGTAACCCTGATTCTGACCCTGACCCTGAACCTGAACTTGACCCTAACCCTAACCCTGACCCTGACCTTGACCCTGACCCTAACCCTGACCCTAAATCTGAACCTGACCCTGACCCTGACACTGACATTGACCCTGAACCTGACCCTATGTCTGACCGTGACCCTGACCGTGAACCTGACCCTCGCCCTGACCCTGAACCTGACCTTGACCCTAACCCTGATCATGACCCTGACACTGACCCTGACTTTGACACTAACACTGACCCTGACCCAAACCCTGATGCTGACCCTAACAATGACACTGACCCTGACCCTAAACCAGACCTGACCCTGACCCTGACACTGACCCTGACCCTGAAATTTACTCTGACACTGACCCTGACCCTGAACCTGACCATGATCCTAACCCTGATCCTACTCCTGACCCTGACCCTAACACTGAAACTGACCCTGACCCTAAACCTGACCTGACCCTGACCCTGACCCTGACCCTAACCCTGACACTGACCCTGACCCTGATTCTGACCCTGACCCTGACCCTGACAGTGACCCTGACCCTGATCCTGACCCTACCCCTGCCCCTTAACCTGACCTTAATCGTGACCCTGACCGTAACACTGACCGTGACCCTGACCCTGATTGTGACCCTGACCCTGACCCTGACCCTGACCCTGACCCTGACCCTAACCCTGACCGTGACCCTGACGCTGACCCTGAACCTAACCCTGATTCTGACCCTGTCCCTAACACTGACTTGGACCCTGACCCTGACCCTGAACCTAAAACCTGACCCTGTCCCCGACCCTGACCCTAACCCTGACCCTGACGCTGACCGTGACCCTGACACTGACCCTGAACCTGACTCTGAACCTGACCCTACCCCTGACCGTGACCCTAACACTGAACCTGACCCTGACCCTAACCCTGAACGTGACCCTGACCCTGAACGTGACCCTGACCCTGAACTTGACCCTTACACTAACACTGACCCTGGCCCTGACCCAAACCCTGATGCTGACTCTAACAATGACACTGACTTTGACCATAAACCTGACCTGACCCTGACCGCGACCCTGAAATTTACTCTGACACTGACCCTGACCATGAACCTGATCCTGACACTAACCCTGACCCTGACCCTGAACCTGAACTTTACCCTGATCGTGACCCTGACCCTGACCCTGACCTTGACCCTAAACCTGACCCTGTCCCTGACTCTGACCCTGACCATGCCCCTGAACCTAACCCAGATCCTGACCTGAACTTGACCCTGACCCTGACCTAGACCATGACTTAACCCTGACACTGAATATCTCCCTGACCCTGACCCTGACCCAAACCCTGACCCTAACCCTGACGGTGACCCTGACTCTGAACCAGACACTGACCCTAAATCTGAACCTGACCCTGACTCTGACACTGACCCTAACACTGACTTAGACCTGGACCCTGACACTGACCGTAAACGTGATCCTGACACTGATTTTGACACTAACCCTGACCATGACCCTGACCCTAAACCTGAGCCTAACCCTGAGCCTGACCCTGACTCTGATTCTGACCCTGACCCTGACCCTGACCCTGACCCTAACACTGACACTGACACTGACCCTGAACCTGACCTTGGCCCTGAACCTGATCCTACCCCTGACCCTGACCTTAACACTGAACCTGACCCTGACCCTGACCCTGACCTGACCCTGACCATGACCCTAACACTGATACTGACCCTGAACCTAACCCTACCCCTGACCATGACCCTGACCGTGGCCCTAAACATGACATGACCCTGACCCTGACCCTGACAGTGACCCTGACCCTGATCCTGACCCTACCCCTGCCCCTTACCCTGACCTTAATCGTGACCCTGACCGTAACACTGACAGTGACCCTGACCATGACCCTGAACTTGACCCTAAACCTGACCCTGATCCTGACCACTAACCTGAAAATGCTCTGACCCCTACCCTGACCCTGACCCTGACCCTAACCCTGACCGTGACCCTGACCCTGACCCTCAACCTGACCTTAATTCTGAACCTGACCCTGACGCTGACCCTGAACCTAAACCTGACCATGACCCTAACCCTGACCCTAACACTGACTTGGACCCTGACCCTAACCCTGAACCTAAACCTGTTCCTGTCACCGACCCTGACCCTAACCCTGACCCTGACGCTGACCCTGAACCTGACTCTGAACCTGACCCTACCCCTTACCGTGACCCTAAACCTGACCCTGACCCTGACCCTGACCTTGAAATTAACCCTGAACTTGACCCTGACCCTGACACTAAACCTGACCTTAAACCTGACCCTAAATTTGACACTGAACCTGACCCTAACCATGACCCTGACCCTGACACATTCCCCGACCCTGACCCTAACCCAGACCCTGACGATGACCCTGACCCTGACCGTGACCCTAACCCTGACCCTGACCCTAACCCTAAGTCTGACCGTGACCCTGACCCTGATCCTGACACTGACCCTAACACTGACCCTGACCCTGACCCTGAACGTGACCCTGACCCTGACCTTGATCCTGACCCTGACATTAACCCTAACCCTGACACTGACCCAGATCATGAACCTGACCCTGACCCTGACCCTGACCCTAAACCTGACATGACCCTGACCCTGACCCTGACCCTAAACCTCACCCTGACTCTAACCTTGACCCTGACCCTGACCCTGACCCTGACCCTGACCCAGACCCTGACCCTGACATTGACCGTAACCCTGATTCTGACCCTGACCCTGACCCTGACCCTGACAGTGACCCTGACCTGATCCTGACCCTGACCCTGACCCTAAACCTGACATGACCCTGACCCTGACCCTGACCCTAAACCTCACCCTGACTCTAATCTTGACCCTGACCCTGACCCTGAACCTGACCCTGACCCTGACCCTGACCCTGAACGTGACCCTGAGCCTGAACTTGACCCTGACCCTGACATTAACCCTAACCCTGACCCTGACCCTGATCATGAACCTGACCCTGACCCTAACCCTGACACTAACCGTGACCCTGATTCTGACCCTGACCCTGACCGTGACCATAACCCTGACCCTGACCCTGACCCTGACACTGAACCTAACCCTGACCCTGACCTACACCCTGAACTTGACCTTGACCCTGATCCTGACCCTGACCCTGACCGTGACCCTGATACTGACCCTGAACCTAACCGTACTCCTGACCCTGACCCTAACACTTACCCTGACCCTAAACCTGACCTGACCCTGACCCTAACCCTAAACATCACCCTGACTCTAACACTGACCCTGAACTTAAAATTCTGACTGTGACCCTGACCCTCAACCCTGACCCTGACCCTGACCCTAACCCTAACCGTGACCCTGAACCTGTCTGACCGTGAACCTGACCCTGACCCTGACCTTGACCCTGACCCTGACCCTGACCCTTATCCTGATCGTTACCCTGAATTTGGCACTGACCCTGGCCCTGACCCTGACTCTACACCTGACCCAGAACCTGACACTGACCCTGACCCTAACCCTGACCCTATCCCTGACCGTGACCCTAACCCTGACCCTGACCTACACAATGAACTTGACTTTGACCCTGACCGTGACCCTGACCCTCACCCTGACCCTGACCCTGACCCTGACCCTGACCTTGACCCTGACACTGACCCTAACCCTAACCCTGACCCTGAACTTGATCCTGACCCTAACCCTGAACATGACCCTGTCCCTGACCCTGACACTAAACCAGACCCTCAACCTGATCCTCAACCTGTCCTGACCCTGAACCTGATACTGACCCTGAACCTAAGTCTGACTGTGACCCTAACCCTTACCCTAATTCTGACCGTGACCCTGATCATGACCTTGACCCTGACCCTGACCCTAACCCTGACCCTTACCCTAACACTGACCCTGACCCTGTCACTTACCCTGACCCTAAGTCTGACCCTGACCTTAACACTAAACCAGACCTGACCCTACCCCTTACCCTGACCCTGACACTGACCCTGAACATGACCTTGACAATAAGTCTGACTGAGACCCTGACCGTGACCCTGAACCTCAAACTGACCCTGACCCTAACCCTGACCTTGACCCTGACCCTGAACCTGAACCTGACCCTCGCCCTGACGCTGACTCTACCCCTGACACTGACCCTGACCCTCACTCTGACCCTAACCCTTGTGCTGACCCTGACCCTGACTCTGACCCTGACCCTGACCTTGAACCTGACCCTGACCTTAACCCTGACCCTGACCCTGTCCCTGATTCTAAGAAATACCGTGACCCTGACCCTGACCATCACCCTGGCCTGACCCTGACCCTTACCTTGAGGCTGACACTAAACATCACCCTGACCCTGACCCTGACCCTGACCCTGACCCTGACCGTTACGCTGATCCTGACCATGATGCTGACCCTGACTCTGAACTACACCCTGAACTTGACCATAACCGTGACCCTGACCCTGACTCTGACCCTGACCGGGACCCTGACCGTGACCCTGAAACTAACCCTACCCCTGACCCTGACCCTGACCCTGACCCTAAACCTGACCTGACCCTGACCCTGACACTGACAGTGACCCTGACACTGACCGTGACCCTGACCGTGACCTTAACCCTGACCCTGACAGTGACCCTGACCCTGATCCTTACCCTACCCCTGCCCCCTAACCTGACCCTGACCCTGACCCTGACTGTTACCCTAACCCTGAACCTGACCCTGACCCAGACCTTGACACTGAACCTGACCCTGTCTTTGAACCTGAACCCGACCCTGACCGTGACCCTGACCCTAAGTCTGACCTTGACCCTGACCCTGACCCTGACCTGACCCTGACCATGACCCTAACACTGATACTGACCCTGAACCTAACCCTACCCCTGACCCTGACCCTGACCGTGGCCCTAAACATGACATGACCCTGACCCTGACCCTGACAGTGACCCTGACCCTGATCCTGACCCTACCCCTGCCCCTTATCCTGACCTTAATCGTGACCCTGACCGTAACACTGACCGTGACCCTGACCCTGACCCTGAACTTGACCCTAACCCTGACCCTGACCCTGACCACTAACCTGACAACGCTCTGACCCCTACCCTGACCCTGACCCTGACCCTAACCCTGACCCTGACCCTGACCCTGACCCTCAACCTGACCTTAATTCTGAACCTGACCCTGACGCTGACCCTGAACCTAAACCTGACCATGACCCTAACCCTGACCCTAACACTGACTTGGACCCTGACCCTAACCCTGAACCTAATTCTGTTCCTGTCACTGACCCTGACCCTAACCCTGACCCTGACCTTGAAATTAACCCTGAACTTGACCCTGACCCTGACACTAAACCTGACCTTAAACCTGACCCTAAATTTGACACTGAACCTGACCCTAACCATGACCCTGACCCTGACACATTCCCCGACCCTGACCCTAACCCAGACCCTGACGATGACCCTGACCCTGACCGTGACCCTAACCCTGACCCTGACCCTAACCCTAAGTCTGACCGTGACCCTGACCCTGATCCTGACACTGACCCTAACACTGACCCTGACCCTGACCCTGAACGTGACCCTGACCCTGACCTTGATCCTGACCCTGACATTAACCCTAACCCTGACACTGACCCTGATCATGAACCTGACCCTGACCCTGACCCTGACCCTAAACCTGACATGACCCTGACCCTGACCCTGACCCTAAACCTCACCCTGACTCTAACCTTGACCCTGACCCTGACCCTGACCCTGACCCTGACCCAGACCCTGACCCTGACATTGACCGTAACCCTGATTCTGACCCTGACCCTGACCCTGACCCTGACAGTGACCCTGACCTGATCCTGACCCTGACCCTGACCCTAAACCTGATCCTGACCCTAACCCTGACACTGACCCTGTCCCTGACCCTGACCCTAACCCTAAACCTCACCCTGACTCTAATCTTGACCCTGACCCTGACCCTGAACCTGACCCTGACCCTGAACCTGACCCTGAACGTGACCCTGAGCCTGAACTTGACCCTGACCCTGACATTAACCCTAACCCTGACCCTGACCCTGGTCATGAACCTGACCCTGACCCTAACCCTGACACTAACCGTGACCCTGATTCTGACCCTGACCCTGACCGTGACCCTAACCCTGACCCTGACCCTGACCCTGACCCTGACAGTGACCCTGACCCTGACCCTAAACCTCACCCTGACTCTAACCTTGACCCTGACCCTGACCCTGAACCTGACCCTGACCCTGACATTAACCCTAACCCTGACCCTGACCCTGATCATGAACCTGACCCTGACCCTAACCCTGACACTAACCGTGACCCTGATTCTGACCCTGACCCTGACCGTGACCCTAACTCTGACCCTGACCCTGATAGTGACCCTGACCCTGATCCTGACCCTACCCCTGCCCCTTAACCTGACCTTAATCGTGACCCTGACCGTAACACTGACCGTGACCCTGACCCTGACCCTGACCCTGACCCCTACCCTGACAATGCCCTGACCCCTACCCTGACCCTGACCCAGACCCTGACCCTGACTGTTACCCTAACCCTGAATCTGACCCTGAACCTGACCCTGTCTTTGAACCTGAACCCGACCCTGACCCAAACCCTGACCCTAACCCTGACTGTGACCCTGACCTTGAACCTAAATCTGAACCTGACCCTGACTCTGACACTGACCCTAACACTGACTTTGACCCGGACCCTGACACGGATTTTGACACTAACCCTGACCATGACCCTGAACTTAACCCTGAGCCTAACCCTGAGCCTGACCCTGAGTCTGACGCTGACCCTGACCCTGACCGTGACACAGACCCTGACAATGCCCTGATTCCGACCCTGACCCTGACCCTAATCCTGATGGTGACCCTGAATTCGGCCCTGACCCTGGCCCTGACCCTGACCCTACACCTCACACTGAACCTGACCCTGACCCTGACCCTAACCCTGACCCTAAATTTGACCGTGACCCTAACGCTGATACTGACCCTGACCCTAACTCTGAACCTGACCCTGACCCTGACCATGACACTGAACCTAACCCTGACCCTGAACTACACGCTGAACTTTACCTTGACCCTGATCCTGACCCTGACCCTGACCGTGACCCTGAAACTGACCCTGAACCTAACCCTACTCCTGACCCTGACCCTAACACTTACCCTAACGTTAAACCTGACCTGACCCTGACCCTAACCCTTAACATCACCCTGACTCTAACACTGACCCTGAAATTAAAATTCTGACTGTGACCCTGACCCTCAACCCGACCCTGACCTTGACCCTAACCCTAACCGTGACCCTGACCCTGACACTGACCCTGCTCCTAAACCTGACCTGTCCCTGAACCTGACCCTGACCCTGACCCTGAAACTTATCCTGATCGTTACCCTGAATTTGGAACTGACCCTGGCCCTGACCCTGACCCTGAACTTGATCCTGACCCTAACCCTACCCCTGACCCTACCCTGACCCTTACCATGACTCTGACCCTAAACCTGACCCTGACTCTGACCCTGACTCTTACCCTAACCCTGACCCTGACCCTGACCCTGACCCTAGCCCTGACTCAGACTCTGACCCTGACCCAGACCCTGACCCTGACCCTGACACTGACCCTGGCCCTGAACCTGACCTTGACCCTACAACTGAACTTGACCCTGACCCTGACCCTGACCCTGACCCTGAAACTGACCCTGACCCTGACACTGACCCTGACCCTGTCCCTGACCCAGACCCCGAACCTGACCCTGACAATGCCCTGACTCCGACCCTTACCCTGACCCTGACCCTGACCCTGACACTGACCCTGACCCTGAAATTTACTCTGACACTGACCCTGACCCTGAACCTGACCATGATCCTAACCCTGATCCTACCCCTGACCCTGACCCTAACACTGAAACTGACCCTGACCCTAAACCTGACCTGACCCTGACCCTGACCCTGACCCTGACCCTGACCGTGACCCTGACCCTGACATTAACCCTAACCCTGACCCTGACCCTGATCATGAACCTGACCCTGACCCTGACCCTGACCCTAACCCTGACACTGACCCTGACCCTGATTCTGACCCTGACCCTGACCCTGACAGTGACCCTGACCCTGATCCTGACCCTACCCCTGCCCCTTACCCTGACCTTAATCGTGACCCTGACGGTAACACTGACCGTGACCCTGACCCTGACTGTGACCCTGACCCTGACCCTGAACCTGTCACTAACTCTGAACCTGACCCTGACACTGACCCTGAACCTAACCCTGATTCTGACCCTGTCCCTAACACTGACTTGGACCCTGACCCTAACCCTGAACCTAACACTGACCCTGTCCCCGACCCTGACCCTAACCCTGACCCAGACGCTGACCGTGACCCTGACACTGACCCTGAACCTGACTTTGAAACTTAACCTACCCCTGACCCCGACTCTAAACCTGACCCGGACCTGACCCAGACCTTGACACTGACCCTGAACTAGACCCTGACCCTGACACTAACACTGACCCTAACCCTGACATTAAACCTGACCTGAACCTGACCCTGAACCTAACCCTGACCCTAACCCTGACCCTAACTTTGACACTGAACCTGACCCTAACCCTGACCCTGACCCTGACACTTTCCCCGACCCTGACCCTAAACCAGACCCTGACGCTGACCCTGACCGTGACCGTGACCCTAACCCTGACCGTGACACAGACCCTGACCGTGACCCTAACGCTGACCCTGACCCTGACCTTGACCCTGACCTTAACCATGACCGTGACCCTGTACCTGATCCTAGGTCTGACCGTGACCCTGACCCTGACCCAGACCCTAACCCTGACCCTGACCTTGACCCTGATCCTAACCCTGACCCTAAATCTGAAACTGACCCTGACCCTGACCCTGACCCTGACCCTGAACCTAACCCTGACCGTGACCCTGACTCTGACCCTGACCCTAAATCTGAACCTGACCCTGACACTGTCCCTAACCCTGACACTGACCCTGACACTGACCCGGACCCTGACCCTAAACCTGACCTAACCTTGACCCCGGCCCTGACCCTGACCCTTAACCTCACCCTGACACTATCCTTGACCCTGACCCAAAATTCTGACCGTGACACTTACCCGGATACTGAACGTTACCCTGACTCTAAATCTGACCGTGACCTTGACCTAGACCGTGACCTGAACCTAAAACTGACCATGACCCTGACCCTGACCCTATCCCTGACACTGACCCTGCCCCTAAGCCTGATCTGACCCTGACCCTCAGTCTGACCCTGACCCTGACCCTCACCTTCAGCCTGAACCTGACACTGAACCTGACCTGACCCTGACCCTGACCCTGACCTTGACCCTACCTTTGACCCTGACCCTGACCCTAAACCTGACCCTGACCCCGACCCTGATCATGACCCTGACACTGAACCTGACCCTGACCCAAACCCTGATGCTGACCTTAACAATGACACTGACCCTGACCCTACACCTGACCTGACCCTGACCCTGACACTGACCCTGACCCTGAAATTTATTCTGACTCTGACCCTGAACCTGATTCTGACCCTAACCCTGACCCTGACCCTGACCCTGACCCTGAACTTTACCCTGACCGTGACCCAGACCCTGACCGTGACCCTGACCCTAAACCTGACCTAACCTTGACCCCGGCCCTGACCCTGACCCTAAACCTCACCCTGACACTAACCTTGACCCGGACCCAAAATTCTGACCGTGACCCTGACCCTGACCCTGAACGTGACCCTGACCCTAAATCTGACCGTGGCCTTGACCTTGACCCTGACCCTGAACCTAACACTGACCCTGACCCTGAATCTGACCCTGAACCTAACCCTGACCCTGACCCTAAATCTGAAGCTGACCCTGACTCTGACACTGACCCTAACACTGATTTTGACCCGGACACTGACACTGACCGTAAACGTGACCCTGACACGGATTTTGACACTAACCCTGACCATGACCCTAAACTTAACCCTGAGCCTAACCCTGAGCCTGACCCTGAGTCTGACGCTGACCCTGACCCTGACCCCGACCCTGACCCTGACAATGCCCTGATTCCGACCCTGACCCTGACCCTAACCCTGACCCTAAATTTGACCGTGACCCTAACCCTGACCCTGACCCTGACCCTAACTCTGAACCTGACCCTGACCATGACACTGAACCTAACCCTGACCCTGACCTACACCCTGAACTTGACCTTGACCCTGATCCTGACCCTGACCCTAAATCTGAACCTGACCCTAAAACTGACACTGACCCTGAGTCTGACGCTGTCCCTGACCCTAAACCTGACCTAACCTTGACCCAGGTCCTGACCCTGACCCTAAACCTCACCCTGACACTAACCTTGACCTTGACCCAAAATTCTGACCCTGACCCTGACCCTGACCCCGACCATGACCCTGACAATGCCTTGATTCCGACCCTGACCCTGACCCTGACGCTAAACGTGACCCTGACCCTTACTTTGGCCCTGACCCTGGCCCTGACCCTGACCCTACACCTGACCGTGACACTGACCCTGACCCTGACCGTGACCCTGATACTGATCATGAACCTAACACTACCCCTGACCCTGACCCTGACCCTGACCCTAAACCTGACCTAACCTTGACCCAGGTCCTGACCCTGACCCTAAACCTCACCCTGACACTAACCTTGACCCTGACCCAAAATTCTGACCGTGACCCTGACACTGACCCTGAACGTGACCCTGACCCTAAATCTGACCTTGACCTTGACCTTGACCCTAACCCTGAACCTAACACTGACCCTGACCCTGACTCAAACCCTGATGCTGACCCTAACAATGACACTGACACTGACCATAAACCTGACCTGACCCTGACCCTGACACTGACCCTGACCCTGAAATTTACTCTGACACTGACCCTGACCATGAACCTGATCCTGACACTAACCCTGACCCTGAACCTGACTCTGAACTTTACCGTGATCGTGACCCTGACCCTGACCCTGACCTTGACCCTAAACCTGACCCTGTCCCTGACCCTGACCATGTCCCTGAACCTAACCCAGATCCTGACCTGAACTTGACCCTGACCCTGACCCTGACCCTGACCCTAACCCTGACCGTGACCCTGACTCTGAACCAGACACTGACCCTAAATCTGAACCTGACCCTGACTCTGACACTGACCCTAACACTGACTTTGACCCGGACACTGACACTGACCGTAAACGTGACCCTGACAATGATTTTGACACTAACTCTGACCATGACCCTGAACTTAACCCTGAGCCTAACCCTGAGCCTGACCCTGAGTCTGACGCTGACCCTGACCCTGACCCTAACACTGACACTGACCCTGAACCTGACCTTGGCCCTGAACCTGATCCTACCCCTGACCCTGACCCTAACACTGAACATGACCCTGACCCTAAACCTGACATGACCCTGACCCTGACCCTGACCTGACCCTGACCATGACCCTGACCCTGACTGTGGCCCTAAACATGACATGACCCTGACCCTGACCCTGACAGTTACCCTGACCCTGATCCTGACCCTACGCCTGCCCCTTACCCTGACCTTAATTGTGACCCTGACCGTAACACTGACCGTGACCCTGACCATGACCCTGAACTTGACCCTAACCCTGACCCTGACCCTGACCACTAACCTGACAATGCTCTGACCCCTACCCTGACCCTGACCCTGACCCTAACCCTGACCGTGACCCTGACCCTGACCCTCAACCTGACCTTAATTCTGAACATGACCCTGACGCTGACCCTGAACCTAAACCTGACCATGACCCTAACCCTGACCCTAACCCTGACTTGGACCCTGACCCTAACCCTGAACCTAACCCTGACCCTGTCCCCGACCCTGACCCTAACCCTGACCCTGACGCTGACCGTGACCCTGACACTGACCCTGAACCTGACTCTGAACCTGACCCTACCCCTGACCGTGACCCTAAACCTGACCCTGACCCTGACCTTGACATTAACCCTGAACTTGACCCTGACCCTGACACTAAACCTGACCTTAAACCTGACCCTAAATTTGACACTGAACATGACCCTAAAAATGACCCTGACCCTGACACTTTCCCCGACACTGACCCTAACCCAGACCCTGACGCTGACCCTGACCCTGACCGTGACCCTAAACCCTGAACCTGACCCTGACCCTAAGTCTGACCGTGACCCTGACCCTGATCCTGACACTGACCCTAACACTGACCCTGACCCTGACCCTGATCCTGACACAGACCCTAACACTGACCCTGACCCTGTACCTGATCCTAAGTCTGACCGTGACCCTGACCCTGACCATGATCCTAACCCTGAATCTGACCTTGCCCCTGACCCTAACCCTGACCCTAAATCTGAACCTGACCCTGACCCTGACCCTGACACTGTCCCTAACCAAGACCCTGACCCTGACCCTGACACTGACCATAAATATGACCCTGACACTGATTTTGACACTAACCCTGTCCCTGACCCTGACCATGAACCTGACCCTAACCCTGACACTGACCCTGAGTCTGACGCTGACCCTGACACAGACCCTGGCCCTGACCCTGACCATGACCCTGACAATGCCCTGATTCCGCTCCTGACCCTGACCCTGACGCTAACCGTGACCCTGACCCTTACTTTGGCCCTGACCCTGGCCCTGACCCTGACCCTACACCTGACCCTGACACTGACCCTGACCCTAAACCTGACCATAACCCTGACCGTGACACTGACCTTGACCCTGACCTTGACCCTGACCCTAACTCTGAACCTGATCCTGACCCTGACCCTAACCCTGACCGTGACCTTGATACTGACCCTGAACCTAACACTAAGCCTCACCCTGACCCTGACCCTGACCCTGACCCTGAATCTGACCCTGAACCTAACCTTGACCCTGACCCTTACCCTGACCCTTAACCTGACCCTGACACTGACACTGACCATGACCCTAACCCTGACATTGACACTGACCCTGCCCCTAAGCCTGACCTGACCCTCACCCTCACTCTGACCCTGACCCTGACCTACAACCTGAACCTGACACTGAACCTGACCTGACCCTGACCCTGACCTTGACCCTAACTGTGACATTGACCCTGACCCTAAACCTGAACCTGACCCTAACCCTGATCCTGAACCTGACTCTATGTTTGACCGTGACCCTGACCGTGAACCAGACCTTCGCCCTGACCCTGAACCTGACCTTGACCCTGACCCTGATCATGACCCTGACAGTGCCCCTGACCTTGACCCTTACACTAACACTGACCCTGACCCTGACCCAAACCCTGATGTTGACCCTAACAATGACCCTGACCCTGACCCTAAACCAGACCTTACCCTGACCCTGACCCTGACCCTGAAATTTACTCTGACACTGACCCTGCCCCTGAACCTGACCCTGACCCTAACCCTGATCCTACCCCTGACCCTGACCCTGACCCTGAACCTGACCCTGACCCTGACCCTGAACGTGACCCTGACCCTGACCTTGACCCTGACCCTGACATTAACCCTAACCCTGACACTGACCCTGATCATGAACCTGACCCTGACCCTGACCCTAACCCTGACACTAACCGTGACCCTGATTCTGACCCTGACCCTGACCGTGACCCTACCCCTGCCCCTGACCCTGACCTTAATCGTGACCCTGACGGTAACACTGACCGTGACACTGTCCCTGACCCTGACCCTGACCCCTACCCTGACAATGCCCTGACCCCTACCCTGACCCTTACCCAGATCCTGACCCTGACTGTTACCCTAACCCTGAACCTGACCCTGACCCAGACCTTGACACTGAACCTGACCCTGTCTTTGAACCTGAACCCGACCCTGACCGTGACCCTGACCCTAAGTCTGACCTTGACCCTGAACCTGTCCCTGACCCTGACCCTGACCCAAACCCTGACCCTAACCCTGACCATGACCCTGACTCTGACCCTGACCCTGACCCTAAATCTGAACCTGACCCTGACTCTGACACTGACCCTAACACTGACTTTGACCCGGACACTGACACTGACCGTAAACGTGACCCTGACACGGATTTTGACACTAACCCTGACCATGACCCTGAACTTAACCCTGAGCCTAACCCTGAGCCTGACCCTGAGTCTGACGCTGACCCTGACCCTGACCCCGACCCTGACCCTGACAATGCCCTGATTCCGACCCTGACCCTGAACCTAATCCTGATGGTGACCCTGAATTCGGCCCTGACCCTGGCCCTGACCCTGACCCTACACCTCACACTGAACCTGACCCTGACCCTGACCCTAACCCTGACCCTAAATTTGACCGTGACCCTAACCCTGACCCTGACCCTGACCCTAACTCTGAACCTGACCCTGACCCTGACCATGACACTGAACCTAACCCTGACCCTGACCTACACCCTGAACTTGACCTTGACCCTGATCCTGACCCTGACCCTGACCGTGACCCTGAAACTGACCCTGAACCTAACCGTACTCCTGGACCCTGACCCTAACACTTAGCCTGACCATAAACCTGACCTGACCCTGACCCTGACCCTGCCCCTTACCATCACCCTGACAATGCCCTGATTCCGACCCTGACCCTGACCCTGACGCTAAACGTGACCCTGACCCTTACTTTGGCCCTGACCCTGGCCCTTACCCTGACCCTACACCTGACCCTGACACTGACCCTGACCCTAAACCTGACCATAACCCTGACCGTGACACTGACCCTGACCCTGATACTGATCATAAACCTAACACTACCCCTGACCCTGACCCTGACCCTGACCCTGACCCTGACCCTGACCTTGACCCTAAACCTGACCTAACCTTGACCCCGGTCCTGACCCTGACCCTAAACCTCACCCTGACACTAACCTTGACCCTGACCCAAAATTCTGACCGTGACCCTAACCCTGACCCTGAACGTGAACCTGACCCTAAATCTGACCGTGACCTTGACCTTGACCCTGACCCTGAACCTAACACTGACCCTGAATGTGACCCTGAACCTAACCCTGAACCTGAACCTTACCCTGACCCTTAACCTGACCCTGAACCTGACACTGACCATGACCCTAACCCTGACCCTGACCCTGACACTGACCCTGCCCCTAAGCCTGACCTAACCCTGACCCTCACTCTGAACCTGACCCTGACCCTGAACTACAACCTGAACCAGACACTTAACCTGACCTGACCCTGACCTTGACCCAAACTTTGACCCTGACACTGACCCTAAACCTGACCCTGACCCTGACTCTGACAGTGACACTGACATTGACCCGAACCTTGACCCTGACCCTAAACCTGACCCTCACCCTGACCCTGACCGTGACACTGAACCTGACCCTGTCTGACCGTGACCCTGACCGTGACCATGACCCTCACCATGAACCTGAACCTGACCTTGACACTGATCCTGACCATGACCCTGACACTGACCCTTACCTTGACCCAAAAACTAACACTTACCCTGAACCTACCCCTGACCCTGACCCTGACCCTGACAGTAACCCTGACCCTGAACCTATCCCTGAACCTTACCCTGACCCTGACACTAACCCTGACCCTGAACCTACCCCTGACCCTGACCCTGACCCTCAACCTCACTCTGATCCTAAACCTTACCTGCCCGTGACCCTGACCCTAAGTGTGACCGTGACCCAGACCCTCACCTGACCGTGATCCTGACCCTGACCGTGACCCTGACCGTGACCCTGACCTTGACCATGACACTGACCTTTACTCTAACCCTGACCCTGACTCTTATCCTGATCCTGACCCTGACCATGACCTTGACCCTGACCCTGACTTTGACCATGACCTTGGCCCTGACCCTGACAGTGCCCTGACTCCGACCCTGACCCTAAGTCTCACTGCGACCCTGACCGTGACCCTGACCCTCACACTGACCCTGACCCTGACTCTGACTCTTACATTGATCCTGTCCCTACCCCTGACCCTACCCTGACCCTGACCCTGACTCTGACCCTGACCCTGAACCTGACCCTGAACTTGACCCTGAACCTGACCCTGACCCTGAACGTGAACCTTACCCTGACCTTGACACTGACCCTGACACTGACTCTGACCCTGACCCTGACATTGAACCTGACCTGACTCTGACATTGACCCTAACCTTGAACATGACCCTGACACTAAACCTGACCCTGACGTGATCATGACCCTGAACCTGACCCTGACACTGACCCTAACCTTGACCCTGACCCTGACCCTAACACTGAACCTGACCCTGACCCTGACCGTGACACTGAACCTGACCCTAAGTCTGACCGTGACCCTGACCGTGACCATTACCCTCACCCTGACCCTGAACCTGACCTTGACCCTGACCATGACCATGACCCTGACACTGACCCTGACCTTGACCCTTACACTAACACTTACCCTGAACCTACCCCTGACCCTGACCCTGACCGTGACAGTAACCCTGACCCTGAACCTACCCCTGAACCTTACCCTGACCCTAAACCTGACCATGACCCTGACCCTGACCTTGAACCTTACCCTGAACCTGAACCTTACACTCAACTTCACCTTGACCTTGACCCTGACCTTGAACTTGACCTTGACCGTCACCCTGACCTTGATTCTGAACCTGACCATAAGTCTGACTGTAACCCTTACCCTGACCCTGACTCTGACCTTGACACTGATTCTTACACTGACCGTGACCCTGACCATGACCCTGACTCTGACCCTGACCCTGACCCTGAACCTGATCATGAACCTAACCCTTACCCTGACCCTGACTCTTCCCCTGACCCTGACATTGACCATTGCCCTGACCCTAAGTCTGAATTTGACCCTGACTCTGACCCTGTCCCTGACCCTGACCCTAACCCTGACCCTGACACTGAACCTAATCCTGACCTTGACCCTGACCCTGATTCTGAACCTGTCCCTGACCCTGACACTGAACCTGAACCGGACACTGACCCTGAACCTGACCCTGACTTTGACCTTGACCTTGACCTTGACCTTGACATTGACCTTGTCACTGAACTTGAACCTGACCAAGACCCTGAACCTAAGTCTGAACGTGACCCTGAAAGTGCACCTGACCCTGAGCCTGACCCTACCCCTGACCCTGACCTTGACCCTTAACCTGACCCTGACCCTGAACCTGACCCTGACCCTGAACCTGACCCTGACCCTAATTCTGACCCTGACCCTAAACCTGACGCTGAAACTCACCCTGACCCTGACCCTAACCCTGAACATGAACCTGAACCTGACCTTGATATTGACCCTGGCCCTGACCTTGACCTTGAACTGTACCTTGACCTTTACCCTGACCGTGACACTGACCCTGAATCTAACACAGACCCTGAACCTTAATCTTAACGTGACCTTGATCCTGACCCTGAACTTTACTTTGACCTTTACCATGATCCTAACCCTGACCCTGACCCCGAACCCGACATTGACCATGACCTTGACCCTGACCCTGACCCTGACCCTGACATTTACCTTGACCCTGACCTTGACCCTGACCCTGACCTTGACCTTGACCCTAACCCTGACCTTGAACTTGACCTTGACCCTGACCTTGACCTTGACATTGACACTGACCCTGACCCTAAACCTGACCCTGATTCTGACCCTGACCTTAACCTTGACACTGACCCTAATCCTTACCCTGTTTCTGACCCTAACCCTGACCCTGACCCTGACCCTAACCCTGACCCTATCCCTGACCGTGACCCTGACCCTGACCCTGACCCTAAACCTGACCCTGAACCTGACCCTGACCCTGACACTAAACTTGACCCTATCCCTGACCGTGACCCTGACCCTGACCCTGACCTTAAACCTGACCCTGACCCTGACCCTGACCCTAAACCTGACCCTGACCCTGAACCTGACCCTGACAATGCCCTGATTCCAACACTGAACCTGACCCTGACCCTGACCCTACCACTGACCCTGACACTGACCCTGACCATAAACCTGACCATAACCCTGACCGTGACACTGACCC
This sequence comes from Clangula hyemalis, assembly GCA_963989345.1. The sequence goes on along the minus strand of OZ022456.1, from coordinate 2,038,413 downwards.
TAAACCTGACCCTGACCCTAACTCTGAACCTGATCCTGACCCCGACCCTGACCCTGACCCTGACCGTGACCCTGATACTGACCCTGAACCTAACACTACCCCTGACCCTGACCCTGACCCTGACCCTGACCCTGACCCAGGCACTAAACCTGACCTGACCCTGACCCCGGCCCTGACCCTGACCCTAAACCTCACCCTGACACTAACCTTGACCCTGACCCAAAATTCTGACTGTGACCCTGACCCTGACCGTGACCGTGACCTTGACCTTGACCCTGACCCTGAACCTAACACTGACCCTGACCCTGACCCTTACCCTGACCCTTAACCTGACCCTGACACTGACACTGACCATGACGCTAACCCTGACCATGACCCTGACAATTACCCTGCCTCTAAACCTGATTTAACCCTGAAAATCACTCTGAACCGGACCCTGACCCTGACCTTCAATCTGAACCTGACACTGAACCTGACCTGACCCTGACCCTGACCCTGACCTTGACCCTGAACCTGACCTTAATTCTGAACCTGACCCTGACGCTGACCCTGAACCTAAACCTGACCATGACCCTAACCCTGACCCTAACACTGACTTGGACCCTGACCCTAACCCTGAACCTAACACTGACCCTGTCCCCGACCCTGACCCTAACCCTGACCCTGATGCTGACCGTGACCCTGACACTGACCCTGAACCTGACTCTGAACCTGACCCTACCCCTGACCGTGACCCTAAACCTGACCCTGACCCTGACCTTGACATTAACCCTGAATTTGACCCTGACCCTGACACTAAATCTGACCTTAACCCTGACCCTAAATTTGACACTGAACCTGACCCTAACCCTGACCCTGACCCTTACACTTTCCCCGACCCTGACCCTAACCCAGACCCTGACGCTGACCCTGACCCTGACCGTGACCCTAACCCTGACCCTGACCCTGACCCTAAGTCTGACCGTGACCCTGACCCTGATCCTGACACTGACCCTAACACTGACCCTGACCCTGACCCTAACACTGACCCTGACCCTGACCCTGATCCTGACACTGACCATAACACTGACCCTGACCCTGTACCTGATCCTAAGTCTGACCGTGACCCTGACCCTGACCATGAACCTAACCCTGAACCTGACCTTGACCCTGACTCTAACCCTGAACCTAAATCTGAACCTGACCCTGACCCTGACACTGTCCCTAACCCAGACCCTGACCCTGACCCTGACACTGACCATAAATATGACCCTGACACTGATTTTGACACTAACAGTGTCCCTGACCCTGACCCTGAACCTGACCCTAACCCTGACAATGACCCTGAGTCTGACGCTGAACCTGACACAGACCCTGACCCTTACCCTGACAATGACCCTGACCCTAACCCTGACTATAACCCTGACCGTGACACTGACCTTGACCCTGACTTTGACCCTGACCCTAACTCTGAACCTGATCCTGACCCTGACCCTGACCGTGACCCTGACCGTGACCCTGATACTGACCCTAAACCTGACCTAAACTTGACCCCGTCCCTGACCCTGACCCTAAACCTCACCCTGACACTAACCTTGACCCTGACCCAAAATTCTGACCGTGACCCTGACCCTGACCCTGAACGTGACCCTGACCCTAAATCTGACCGTGACCTTGACCTTGACCCTTACCCTGAACCTAACACTGACCCTGACCCTGAAACTGACCCTGAACCTAACCCTGACCCTGAACGTGACCCTGACCCTTAACCTGACCCTGACACTGACCATGACCCTAACCCTGATATTGACCCTGACACTGACCCTGCCCCTAAGCCTGACCTGACCCTGACCCTCACTCTGACCCTGACCCTGACCCTGACCTACAACCTGAACCTGACACTGAACCTGACCTGACCCTGAACCTGACCCTGATCCTGACCTTGACCCTAACTGTGACCCTGAACCTGACCCTAAACCTGAACCTGACCCTGACCCTGACCCTGATCTTGAACCTTACCCTATGTCTGACCGTGACCCTGACCGTGAACCTGACCCTCGCCCTGACCCTGAACCTCACCTTGACCCTGACCCTGATCATGACCCTGACAGTGACCCTGACCTTGACCCTTACACTAACACTGACCCTGACCCTGACCCAAATCCTGATGTTGACCCTAACAATGACACTGACCCTGACCATAAACCAGACCTGACCCTGACCCTGACACTGACCCTGACCCTGAAATTTACTCTGACACTGACCCTGACCCTGAACCTGACCATGACCCTAACCCTGATTCTACCTCTGACCCTGACCCTAACACTGAACCTGACCCTGACCCTAAACAAGACCTGACCCTGACCCTGACCCTAAACCTCACCCTGACTCTAACCTTGACCCTGACCCTGACCCTGACCCTGACCCTGACCCTGACAATGCCCTGACCCTGACCCAAACCCTGACCCTGACCCTGACCCTGACTGTTACCCTAACCCTGAACCTGACCCTGACCCAGACCTTGACACTGAACCTGACCCTGTCTTTGAACCTGAACCCGACCCTGACCGTGACCCTGACCCTAAGTCTGACCTTGACCCTGAACCTGTCCCTGACCCTGACCCTGAACCAAAACCTGACCCTAACCCTGACCGTGACCCTGACACTGACCCTGACCCTGACCCTAAATCTGAACCTGACCCTGACTCTGACACTGACCCTAACACTGACTTTGACCCGGACCCTGACACTGACCGTAAACGTGACCCTGACACGGATTTTGACACTAACCCTGACCATGACCCTGAACTTAACCCTGAGCCTAACCCTGAGCCTGACCCTGAGTCTGACGCTGACCCTGACCCTGACCCCGACCCTGACCCTGACAATGCCCTGATTCCGACCCTGACCCTGACCCTAATCCTGATGGTGACCCTGAATTCGGCCCTGACCCTGGCCCTGACCCTGACCCTACACCTCACACTGAACCTGACCCTGACTGTTACCCTGACCCTAACCCTGACATTGACCGTAACCCTGATTCTGACCCTGACCCTGACCCTGACAGTAACCCTGACCCTGACCATGACACTGAACCTAACCCTGACCCTGACCTACACCCTGAACTTGACCTTGACCCTGATCCTGACCCTGACCCTGACCGTGACCCTGATACTGACCCTGAACCTAACCGTACTCCTGACCCTGACCCTAACACTTACCCTGACGTTAAACCTGACCTGACCCTGACCCTAACCCTAAACATCACCCTGACCCTAACCCTGACCCTGATGCTGACCGTGACCCTGACACTGACCCTGAACCTGACTCTGAACCTGACCCTACCCCTGACCGTGACCCTAAACCTGACCCTGACCCTGACCTTGTCATTAACCCTGAACTTGACCCTGACCCTGACACTAAACCTGACCTTAGCCCTGACCCTAACTTTGACACTGAACCTGACCCTAACCCTGACCCTGACCCTGACACTTTCCCCGACCCTGACCCTAACCCAGACCCTGACGCTGACCCTGACCCTGACCGTGACCCTAACCCTGACCCTGACCCTGACCCTAAGTCTGACCGTGACCCTGACCCTGATCCTGACACTGACCCTAACACTGACCCTGACCCTGACCCTGATCCTGACACAGACCCTAACACTGACCCTGACCCTGTACCTGATCCTAAGTCTGACCGTGACCCTGACCCTGACCTTGACCCTGACCCTAACCCTGACCCTAAATCTGAACCTTACCCTGACCCTGACACTGTCCCTAACCCAGACCCTGACCCTGACCCTGACACTAACCATAAACATGACCCTGACACTGATTTTGACACTGACCCTGTCCCTGACCCTGACACTAAACCAGACCCTCAACCTGATCCTAAACCTGTCCTGACCCTGAACCTGATACTGACCCTGAACCTAAGTCTGACTGTGACCCTAACCCTTACCCTAATTCTGACCGTGACCCTGATCATGACCTTGACCCTGACCCTGACCCTACCCCTGACCGTGACCCTAACACTGACCCTGACCCTGTCACTTACCCTGACCCTAAGTCTGACCCTGACCTTAACACTAAACCAGACCTGACCCTACCCCTTACCCTGACCCTGACACTGACCCTGAACATGACCTTGACACTAAGTCTGACTGAGACCCTGACCGTGACCCTGAACCTCAAACTGACCCTGACCCTAACCCTGACCTTGACCCTGACCCTGAACCTGACCCTGACCCTCGCCCTGACGCTGACTCTACCCCTGACACTGACCCTGACCCTCACTCTGACCCTAACCCTTGTCCTGACCCTGACCCTGACTCTGACCCTGACCCTGACCTTGAACCTGACCCTGAACATCACCCTGACCCTGACCCTGTCCCTGATTCTAAGAAATACCGTGACCCTGACCCTGACCATCACCCTGGCCTGACCCTGACCCTTACCTTGAGGCTGACACTAAACATCACCCTGACCCTGACCCTGACACTGACACTGACCCTGACCGTTATGCTGATCCTGACCCTGATGCTGACCCTGACTCTGAACTACACCCTGAACTTGACCATAACCGTGACCCTGACCCTGACTCTGACCCTGACACTGATCCTTACCCTACCCCTGCCCCTTACCCTGACCTTAATCGTGACCCTGACCGTAACACTGACCCTGACCCTAACCCTGATCCTGAACCTGACCTTAATTCTGAACCTGACCCTGACCCTGAACCTAACCCTGATTCTGACCCTGACCCTGACCCTGACCCTGAAACTAACCCTGACCGTGACCCTGACTCTGACCCTAACCCTAAATCTGAACCTGACCCTGACCCTGACCCTGACACTGTCCCTAACCCTGACCCTGACCCTGACCCCGACCATGACGCTGACAACGCCCTGATTCCGACCCTGACCCTGACCCTGACGCTAAATGTGACCCTGACCCTTACTTTGGCCCTGACCCTGGCCCTGACCCTGACCCTACACCTGACCCTGACACTGACCCTGACCCTAAACCTGACCATAACCCTGACCGTGACACTGACCCTGACCCTGACCGTGACCCTGATACTGATCATGAACCTAACACTACACCTGACCCTGACCCTGACCCTGACCGTGACCCTGATACTGACCCTGACCATGACCTTGACCCTAAACCTGACCTAACCTTGACCCCGGTCCTGACCCTGACCCTAAACCTCACCCTGACACTAACCTTGACCCTGACCCAAAATTCTGACCGTGACCCTAACCCTGACCCTGAACGTGACCCTGACCCTAAATCTGACCGTGACCTTGACCTTGACCCTGACCCTGAACCTAACACTGACCCTGACCCTGACCCTGAATCTGACCCTGAACCTAACTCTGAACCTGAACCTTACCCTGACCCTTAACCTGACACTGAACCTGACCTGACCCTGACCCTGACCTTGAACCTAAATTTGATCCTGACCCTGACCCTAAACCTGACCCTTACCCTGACTCTGACAGTGACCCTGAACCTGACCATATGTCTGACCGTGACCCTGACCGTGAACCTGACCCTCGCGCTGACCCTGAACCTGACCTTGACCCTGACCCTGAAAATGACCATGACACTGACCCTGACCTTGACCCTTACACTAACACTGACCCTGACCCTGACCCAAAACCTGATGCTGACCCTAACAATGACACTGACCCTGACCATAAACCTGACCTGACACGGACGCTGACACTGACCGCGACCCTGAAATTTACTCTGACACTGACCCTGACCCTGAACCTGATCCTGACCCAAACCCTGACCCTAACCCTGACCCTGACCCTGACTCTAAACCAGACACTGACCCTAAATCTGAACCTGACCCTGACTCTGACACTGACCCTAACACTGACTTTGACCCGGACCCTGACACTGACCGTAAACGTGACCCTGACACTGATTTTGACACTAACCCTGACCATGACCCTGACCCTAAAGCTGAGCCTAACCCTGAGCCTGACCCTGAGCCTGATGCTGACCCTGACCCTGACAATAACACTTACACTGACACTGACCCTGAACCTGACCTTGGCCCTGAACCTGATCCTACCCCTGACCCTGACCCTACCACTGAACCTGACCCTGACCCTAAACCTGACATGACCCTGACCCTGACCCTGACCCTAAACCTCACACTGACTCCAACCTTGACCCTGACCCTGACCCTGAACCTGACATTAACCCTAACCCTGACACTGACCCTGATCATGAACCTGACCCTGACCCTGACCCTGACCCTAACCCTGACATTGACCGTAAACCTGATTCTGACCCTGACCCTGACCCTGACCCTGACCCTGACCCTGACCCTGATCCTGACCCTACCCCTGCCCCCTAACCTGACCCTGACCCAAACCCTGACAGTTACCCTAACCCTGAACCTTACCCTGACCCAGACCTTGACACTGAACCTGACCCCGTCTTTGAACCTGAACCCGACCCTGACCGTGACCCTGACCCTAAGTCTGACCTTGACCCTGACCCTGACCCTGACCTGACCCTGACCATGACCCTAACACTGATACTGACCCTGAACCTAACCCTACCCTTGACCCTGACCCTGATTGTGGCCCAAAACATGACATGACACTGGCCCTGACCCTGACCCTGACCCTGACAGTGACCCTGACCCTGATCCTGACCCTACCCCTGCCCCTTACCCTGACCTTAATCGTGACACTGACCCTAACACTGACCGTGACCCTGACCCTGACCCTGACACAGACCCTAACACTGACCCTGACCCTGTACCTGATCCTAAGTCTGACCGTGACCCTGACCCTGACCATGAACCTAACCCTGACCCTGACCTTGACCCTGACCCTAACCCTGACCCTAAATCTGAACCTGACCCTGACCCTGACACTGTCCCTAACCCAGACCCTGACCCTGACCCTGACACTGACCATAAATATGACCCTGACACTGATTTTGACACTAACCCTGTCCCTGACCCTGACCCTGAACCTGACCCTAACCCTGACCCTGACCCTGAGTCTGACGCTGACCCTGACACAGACCCTGACCCTGACCCTGACCATGACCCTGACAATGCCCTGATTCCGATCCTGACCCTGACCCTGACGCTAAACGTGACCCTGACCCTTACTTTGGCCCTGACACTGGCACATACCATGACCCTACACCTGACCCTGACACTGACCCTGAACCTAAACCTGACCATAACCCTGACCGTGACACTGACCTTGACCCTGACCTTGACACTAACTCTGAACCTGATCCTGACCCTGACCCTGACCCTGACCCTGACCCTGACCCTGACCCTAAATCTGACCTAACCTTGACCCCGGCCCTGACCCTGACCCTAAACCTCACCCTGACATTAACATTGACCCTGACCCAAAATTATGACCGTGACCCTGAACGTGAACCTGACCCTAAATCTGACCGTGACCTTGACCTTGACCCTGACCCTGAACCTAACCCTGACCCTGACCCTTACCCTGACCTTTAACCTGACCCTGAACCTGACACTGACCATGACCCTAACCCTGACACTGACCCAGACCCTGAACCCGACCTACAATCTGAACCTGACACTGAACCTGACCTGACCCTGACCCTGACCGTGACCCTGACCTTGACCCTAACTGTGACCCTGACACTGACCCTAAACCTGACCCTGACCCTGACCCTGACCCTGACCCTAAATCTGACCTAACCTTGACCCCGGCCCTGACCCTGACCCTAAACCTCACCCTGACATTAACATTGACCATGACCCAAAATTATGACCGTGACCCTGAACGTGAACCTGACCCTAAATCTGACCGTGACCTTGACCTTGACCCTGACCCTGAACCTAACCCTGACCCTGACTTTTACCCTGACCTTTAACCTGACCCTGAACCTGACACTGACCATGACCCTAACCCTGACACTGACCCAGACCCTGAACCCGACCTACAATCTGAACCTGACACTGAACCTGACCTGACCCTGACCCTGACCGTGACCCTGAACCTGACCCTATGTCTGACTGTTACCCTGACCGTGAACCTGACCCTCGCCCTGACCCTGAACCTGACCTTGACCCTGACCCTGATCATGACCCTGACACTGACCCTGACCTTGACCCTTACACTAACATTGACCCTGACCCTGACCCAAAACCTGATGTTGACCCTAACAATGACACTGAACCTGACCCTAAACCAGACCTGACCCTGACCCTGACCCTGACCCTAAACCTCACCCTGACTCTAACCTTGACCCTGACCCTGACCCCTACCCTGACCCTGACCCAGACCCTGACCCTGACTGTTACCCTAACCCTGAACCTGACCCTGACCCAGACCTTGACCCTGAACCTGACCCTGTCTTTGAACCTGAACCCTACCCTGACTGTGACCCTGACCCTAAGTATGACGTTGACCCTGAACCTGTCCCTGACTCTTACCCTGACCCAAACCCTGACACTAACCCTGACCGTGACCCTGACTGTGACCCTGACCCTGACCCTAAATCTGAACCTGATCCTGACTCTGACACTGACCCTAACCCTGACCCCAAATTTGACCGTGACCCTAACCCTGACCCTGACCCTGACTCTGACCCTGACCTTGAACCTGACCCTGACCTTAACCCTGACCCTGAACTTGTCTCTGATTCTAAGAAATACCGTGACCCTGACCCTGACCCTCACCCAGGCCTGACCCTGATCCTGACCTTGACCCTGACCCTGAACATCACCCTGACCCTGACTCTGAAACTAACCCTGACCGTGACCCTGACTCTGACCCTGACCCTAAATCTGAACCTGACCCTGATCCTGACCCTGAAACTGTCCCTAACCCTGACCCTGACCCTGACCCTGACACTGACCCTAAACGTAACCCTGACACTGATTTTGACACTAACCCTGTCCCTGACCCTGACCCTGAACCTGACCCTAACCCTGACACTGACCCTGAGTCTGATGCTGACCCTGACCCTGACCCTGACGCTAAACGTGACCCTGACCCTTACTTTGGCCTTTACCCTGGCCCTGACCCTGACTCTACACCTGACCCTGACACTGACCCTGACCCTAAACCTCACCCTGACTCTAACCTTGACCCTGACCCTGAACCCTACCCTGACCCTGACCCAGACCCTGACCCTGACTATTACCCTAACCCTGAACCTGACCCTGACCCTGACCCTGACCCTGACCGTGACTTTGATACTGACCCTGAACCTAACACTAAGCCTGACCCTGACCCTGACCCTGACCCTGACCCTGACCCTGATCCTGGCACTAAACCTGACCTAACCTTGACCCCGGTCCTGACCCTGACCCTAAACCTCACCCTGACACTAACCTTGACCCTGACCCAAAATTATGACCGTGACCCTGAACGTGAACCTGACCCTAAATCTGACCGTGACCTTGACCTTGACCCTGACCCTGAACCTAACCCTGACCCTGACCCTTACCCTGACCTTTAACCTGACCCTGAACCTGACACTGACCATGACCCTAACCCTGACACTGACCCAGACCCTGAACCCGACCTACAATCTGAACCTGACACTGAACCTGACCTGACCCTGACCCTGACCGTGACCCTGACCTTGACCCTAACTGTGACCCTGACACTGACCCTAAACCTGACCCTGACCCTGACCCTGACAGTGACTTTGATACTGACCCTGAACCTAACACTAAGCCTGACCCTGACCCTGACCCTGACCCTGACCCTGACCCTGATCCTGGCACTAAACCTGACCTAACCTTGACCCCGGTCCTGACCCTGACCCTAAACCTCACCCTGACACTAACCTTGACCCTGACCCTAAACCTGACCGTGACCCTGACTCTGACCCTGACCCTGACCCTAAATCTGAACCTGACCCTGACTCTGACACTGACCCTAACACTGACTTTGACCCGGACCCTGACACTGACCGTAAACGTGACCCTGACACTGATTTTGACACTAACCCTGACCATGACCCTGACCCTAAACCTGATCATAAACCTGAGCCTGACCCTAAGACTGACGCTGACCCTTACCAAGACCCTGACCCTGACAATGCCCTGATTCTGACCCTGACCCTGACCCTGACCCTGACCCTGATACTAATCCTGATGTTGACCCTGAATTCGGCCCTGCCCCTGGCCCTGCCCCTGACCCTACACCTCACACTGAACCTGACCCTGACCCTGACCCTAACCCTGACCCTAAATTTGACCGTGACCCTAACCCTGACCCTGACCCTGACCCTAAATCTGAACCTGACCCTGACCATGACACTGACCCGGACCCTAACCCTGAACCTGACCATGACCCTGATTCTGACCCTGACCCTGACCCTGACCCTGACAGTGAACCTGACCCTGACCCTGACCCTACTCCTGCCCCTTACCCTGACCCTAACCGTGACCCTGACCCTAACACTGACCCTGAAGCTGACCCTGACCCTGACATTTATCCTAACCCCGACCCTGACCCTGACCCTAAGTCTACACCGTGAACCTGACCCTGACTCTGACACTGACCATGACCCTGACCCTGACCTTGACCCTGACCATGACCCTGACCCTGACCCTAAACCTGACCTGAACCTGACCCTGACCTTGACCTTGACCCTGACTTAACCCTGACACTGAATATCTCCCTGACCCTGACCCTGACCCTACCACTGATCCTATCTTTGACAGTGACCCTGACCCTGAACCTGACACTGACCCTGACCCTGACACTGAACCTGACCCTGACCCTGACCCCAAACCTGACCCTGACAATGCCCTGACTCCAACCCTGACCCTGACCCTGACCCTGACCCTAATCCTGATCGTGACCCTGAATTTGGCACTGACCCTGGCTCTGACCCTAACTCTACACCTGACCTTGAAACTGACCCTGTCCCTGACCCTAACCCTGACCCTAACCATGACACTGACCCTGTCCCTGACCCTGACCCTGACACTAAACCTCACCCTGACTCTAACCTTGACCCTGACCCTGACCCTGAACCTGACCCTGACCCTGATCCTGAACGTGACCCTGAGCCTGACCTTGACCCTGACCCTGACATTAACCCTAACCCTGACACTGACCTAGACCCTGAACCTTACCCTATCCCCTGACCCTGACCCTGACCATGACCCTAAACCTGACATGACCCTGACCATGACCCTGACCCTGACCTTGACGCTGATGGTGACTCTGACCCTGACCCTGACCCTAACCCTATCCCTGACCCTGAACATTACCCTCACCCTGAACCTGACCTGACCCTGACCCTGACCCTGACACTGACCCGGACCCTAACCCTGAACCTGACCGTGACCCTGATTCTGATCCTGACCCTGACATTTATCCTAACCCCGACCCTGACCCTGACCCTAAGTCTACACCGTGAACCTGACCCTGACCCTGACCCTGACCATGACTCTGACCCTGACCCTGACCATGACCCTGACCATGACCCTGACCCTGACCCTAAACCTGACCTGAACCTGAACCTAACCCTGACCCTATCCCTGACGGTGACCCTGACCCTGACCCTGACCCTGACCCTAACTCGGAACCTGACCCTGACCCTGACCCTTAGACTGAACTTAACCCTGACCCTGACCTATACCCTGAACTTGACCTTGACGCTGACCCTGAACCTGACCCTCACCCTTACCCTGGACCTGACCTTGACCCTGACCATGACCATGACCCTGACACTGACCCTGACCTTGACCCAAACGCTAACACTTACCCTGAACCTACCCCTGACCCTTACCCTGACAGTAACCCTGACTCTGAACTTATCCCTGAACCTTACCCTGTCCCTGACACTAACCCTGACCCTGAACCTACCCCTGACCCTGACCCTCACCCTGATCCTAAACCTTACCTGCCCGTGACCCTGACCCTGACCCTGACCCTAAGTGTGACCGTGACCCAGACCCTGACCTGACCGTGACCCTGACCCTGACCGTGACCCTGACCGTGACCCTGACCTTGACCATGGCACTGACCTTTACTCTAACCCTGACCCTGACTCTTACCCTGATCCTGACCCTGACCATGACCTTGACCCTGACCCTGACTTTGACCATGACCTTGACCCTGACCCTGACAGTGCCCTGACTCCGACCCTGACCCTGACCCTGACCCTGACCCTAATCCTGATCGTGACCCTGAATTTGGCACTGACCCTGGCCCTGACCCTAACTCTACACCTGACCCTGAACCTGACCCTGACCCTGACCCTAACCCTGACCCTATCCCTGAAGGTGACCCTGACCCTGACCCTGACCCTGACCCTAACTCGGAACCTGACCCTGACCCTGACCCTTAGACTGAACTTAACCCTGACCCTGACCTACACCCTGAACTTCAACTTGACCCTGACCGTGAACCTGACCCTCACCCTGACCCTGACCCTGATCCTGACCTTGACCCTGACACTGACCCTGACCCTAACCCTGACCCTGAACTGGATCCTGACCCTAACCCTGAACCTGACCCTGACCCTGACCCTAACCCTGACCCTAACCCTGACACTGACCCTGTCCCTGACCCTGACCCTGACCCTGACCCTAAACCTCACCCTGACTCTAACCTTGACCCTGACCCTGACCCTGACCCTGACCCTAACCCTGACCCTGACCCTGACCCTAACTCGGAACCTGACCCTGACACTGACCCTGATCATGAACCTGACCCTGACCCTGACCTTAACCCTGACACTGACCGTGACCCTGATTCTGACCCTGACCCTGACCTTGACCCTAACCCTGACCCTGACCCTGACAGTGAACCTGACCCTGATCCTGACTCTAACCCTGCCCCTTACCCTGACCTTAATCGTGACCCTGACTGTAACACTGACCGTGACCCTGACCATGACCCTGAACCTGACCCTGACCCTAACCCTGACCGTGACCCGGACCCTGAACCTGACCTTAATTCTGAACCTGACCCTGAACCTAAACCTGACCATGACCCTAACCCTGACCCTAACACTGACTTGGACCCTGACCCTAACCCTGACCCTAGCCCTGACGGTGACCCTGACCCTGACCCTGAACCTGACCTTAATTCTGAACCTGACCCTGAACCTAAACCTGACCATGACCCTAACCCTGACCCTAACACTGACTTGGACCCTGACCCTAACCCTGAACCTAACCCTGACCCTGTCCCCGACCCTGACCCTAACCCTGACCCTGACGCTGACTGTGACCCTGACACTGACCCTGAACCTGACTCTGAACCTGACCCTACCCCTGACCGTGACCCTAAACCTGACCCTGACCCTGACCTTGACATTAACCCTGAACTTGACCCTGACCCTGACACTAAACCTGACCTTAACCCTGACCCTGTGAGGAATGTTTTAACAATTCGTGTCCATAAAGAAAAATCCTGTCTGCTTCTGTCTGCTTCGGGGCTCTGCAATGGCAGCCAGATTCCTGAACCACAGATGCAGTGTGTCCCAGTCTCCCCCTCATTCTAGTCAATTTATCAAGTCTTCAGAAAATACTCCTCAAATTCTTGAGCTTGTTTGCCTTTGTTATTCCGGATTTCTATTTCTAGCAGTTACAGCCTTTTTCCTATTGTTTTGTCTTCTTCGAAATTAACTTAACACGGCTATAGGTGTGACTGTCTTTGTCAATAGTTGGTAGGGAATGTTTTAATTACTTGTGAAGTGTCAATAAGAAAGCTATTTGTGTTTGTATGACTTCTTTGATGTCTGGGAGCCTCGGAATAGCTGATAACAACTAGTGACTGTTATGGAACACTATGCAGGCCTCTGATATCTGGCCAGGAGTCCAAGAGATTAAGAAGAAGAAAAAAAGGAAGCTGAAGGACGGCTAGGAGACAAGACCTGCAGGGGATGCTGTATAAACTTGACACGGTGCCAAAGGAGTACAAAGGGGAAGGACAAGAAAAAAACTTGGAGAGGAAGACTACTAGCCTTCAGCATGAAAGACCCCCAGAGGGACCACCGGAGACTGATGCGCATGCTCCAGTAGGAGGGACTGGACCCCGGAAGCTAATTAGAATAACCTATTTTTTTTAGAAGTAGTAATGAATATGTATTAGTCTAGGAGTATAAAAATTGGTTACTTGATGTGGCTGGTGTGCGTCCTGGTGGAGCGGAGACTCCCGGTGCACCCAGCACTGTTTGCTTACCTCTATTCTCTTAATAAATCCTATTTTCTTATTTAAACCTATTTTGAAGACTGAGCCATTTTTAACAATTTGGGGGCTCGTCCGGGATGGCTATGGTTCCTGAACCCTGATTTGATCCAGGAGAGGCACCCCACCATTTGGTGGCTCCTGTTTGAGTCGGGTCGGGACTAATGCCATCCTGAACCTGAATAAAGGTAAGCAAAGAATTTGATTTTTTGAGCTCCCTTGCCGGCTGCATTGTTGGTCGTTTTTTCCCGTAATTCTGCGCGCGAAGATCCGGACGAAGACGACGGAGTCGTAAGCGTTTGCGGATACCGTTCAGTTGGGTAAAGGTGCGGTTGCTAGTGTTTGTGTGTGAGAGTGTAACTGAGACTTCTAACGTCAGTGTGGAGGTCTTTTTTTTTGTTGTTTTCTCACCGGTTCTAATCTCCTGGAGGGGGGCTTAGCCGGTGAAAGGATTGATTCTATAGGAGTGATTCCTATAGAATTCTGGACACGTGGGTGGGTGACAGGTCCTAAACCCCCTGCAAGACACTCTCACTGAGGGCAACCAAGGGCTGTGGGAATTGCCACTATTAAAATTCCCAGATGGGTCAGAAAAAATCGAGGACCAAGGACCGAGAAGGGAGCAAATTACCAGATATACCACCAGAAAGTCCATTAGGAATAATGATTGGAAATTGGAACAATAGGGGCCCCAGAAAAATTAAAAAGAGTAAATTAAAAATGACCCAGTATTATATGATAGAATGACCAAAAGAACTCTTAAGACCCCATGTATTTTGATCCACGGAGGACGGGGTCTGTCAGGCTTTGAACATTAATAGTAGAATACCCGTGGATCCGGAAAAGAGCAAGCTGAAACATTGGAATTAGAAATTAGAGAGCAATTGATTAAGAATGAATATGTGCTACATTTGTGCCTGTGCTGCACTTGTACCTCCAGATAACAGGAGCCTCTCGGACCCCGAGAACCAGATCTAAAACAACCACATGGTTCGGACTTTAATCAAGGGGTCTGAGATAAGGAGGACTGTTCACAAAGGGACAGGTTATGCAGATGTATAGGAATGTTCATGTATATGTAACTCTTTACTAGATATAACCAAAGCAAGTTGCCACGTTAGGCGTGCACGACTTTGGTGGGACTACCCGCCCTGTGCCGCCCAGAACTGAGTAAACGTACCTACTTTACAATCTCACTGATCGTGGAGTCAGCTTTCTGTGAGTCATTTTGTCATCTTTCTGTGAGCTAGGCAGGAGATACTCTGCTCGGCTGCGGGATCAGCTGCGGAGCGGACGCCCCTAGGTGCACCCCGAGTGTTTTGCTCGGAGGGGACTCCACTCTCAGCTGCTCACCACAGGAGCAAAGATCTCCTGAAACTGCAGACAAACGGCATGTTTTCAGCTGCTGGAGGGATACTAACTGGAGTGTTAATAATTGTATGTGTTATTTTTAAATGTCCAGGTATTTTGTGTTGAAAGTATTTGTGTAAGTGCAAGGGTTTGAAACAAAGTGTTACAAGTCACTTCACGAAGAACACAGTCAGAGACAATACTTCTTTGATTGGTTAACATTCTAAATTATATTCTTGTGGTGTGAATGAGGTGTGCTAGAGGCCTCTCTGTGTGATTGCTGTGTGAGTGAGCGAGTACAGAGTTCTGATCCGTATTCTCCGCAAAGGGAGTGGGCGGAGACGAACGAAGTGAAAAAGTTTTATCCAAGTTTTGAGTGGTGGTGCCTAATATATGGGCCTGGCGGTGTATCTTGTGATCCTATTTTTGCTCTTAAATGCTTTGAGTGTGACAGTGAAAACGCGGGAGCCCGGAGCGGCGCCGGGAGATCGCAGCGGCGCCGGGCGACCCGAGAGACACGGAGAGACCTGACAGAAGCCGGAAAACGCGGGAAATTGAAGTAATCGCGGTGAGACACGGGACATCCGAGATCGAGTTGCTACGGGAGACCAGAGGCGTCGGTGGACAACGGCAGCCGACCCTCACCCTCACCGTGTGGCGAGTTGGCACATAGCAGCGGGGCGGAGATCAGGACCCTGCAGCCTGTCTGGCGTAACCATGGAGGCAGCAGCGGCTGTGCTGCTTCTCTCTAGCATTCTTTTTATGAGAGGCTTATCTTGCAATGCAAAAAAAGACTATTCGTCCCCAGATCGGTGTTATAACTGTTATAACTATGTTTCTGGATAACATTCCGTGGGGTTGCCACATTCTACGGATTACTAATGACGATTTAGCTCTATTATGGGGCAGGAGTGCAGAGACGCAGATTACACTGCCAAATGACCACCGGCAGGCTCTTTCACAAATAGCTTCTAAGGTTGCAGCTGGCACTGCCTGCAGCCGTATAGCAGACGTTACACTCTCTTTCCTAACTAGTAATCATGTGTCTCATCCATTTGTGGTGGATGGTCAGTGGCAAAAAGAAAAGGGAGAAGGGGGCTGACTGATTCATTTCTTTGGTAGTTCGGGCTTGAGCCCTGGGAATTTGGTAAGAAGGGGGAGAGCGAGTTTATTTAGGCATCAATACCATTTAAACCCCCATATTGACGGATACACAGGAGTGATTCCTTGTTTTGTATGGGCTTACTAACAAAGTGCATGAGAAAAATTCGGTCCTGTTGAAATGTAAATTTTTGTGGAAAAGGTGATAAAGTTTGTCTAGAAGACTGGAGACTGCGTGCTTCAGCTGTTTTCCTGAAGTTCCGTGGATTTATGATTGAAACTGGGCACAGAAAGCAAGGGGACTTTCACTAAGTATTGCAATCAGTGGTGGCCACTATATAAACTAAATGGCCACTTTATAATCAATCGACTATAACACTATCTTGCAATTAATGTTGTTTTTGAGGAGAGAAGGAAAATAGGATTAAATGTCTCATACTGATATGTCGTTTCAGCATCTTAGAGGAAAAGAGTGGAATTAAGTTGGCCCCTGACTGAGCCTTTGGTGTTGGCATGAGAAAAGTACAGGCTGGAGACAGATAAAGGAAGGGTTAAAAGAGTTGCTGAAGGTGTTAAAGGTGTGACATGTAGTGTTTAACAGAGCTGTTTGAAGTTGAATGAGCAGGGGAAGAGGATGTAGGAATGTTAATAGTTCTGCCTCAACAGGAGGCTGTGATCCCAAAATCACCGGTGTGAGCCCTTTGGGGCAGAGGGACCATGATGGGTGCGAGAGAGTTGTCATGGACACAGAAAAGCAACGAACTCTTAAAACAACCTGAGTTTATGAGTGAGCTCAGATTGCCAATGGGACCGCTCAGGGAACTGTTGACAATTGCATTCCCCTGACCGGCCCTACGCTGGGACTATAGTCACCCCGGAAATAATGAACGGTAAATACCAAAATCTGGTTAAATTGGGAATTGAGAATCTGTTCCAACAAGATCCAAAAGAAACCCCTATGGAATTTTTGACTGACTCTGGAATGCAATGGAAAACAAAACAAAACAAACAAACGAAACTGGAGAAAATAGGGGCTAAATTAGAACAAGGAAAATAGACTCTGCCAGACAGATGAGAGATATTGCCAAAGGCTTATGCGAAGCAAATATTGGGATGTTCGCATGCACGAACACATTGGGGTACAAAGGTGTTAAGTGATCATTTACTAAAACAATTTGGGTGCATTGTTTTTTTTTTTTTTTGAAATAGCAAAGCAAATCACACAAGGTTGTTTAACTTGTCAAAGAACAAATAAGAAAATATTTCAACAAGAGACTGCAGGAGGAAGAAAAACAGCTTATCGGCCTTTCGAGAGAGTACAAGTTGATTTTACTGAATTGCCCAAAGTAGGGAGAATAAAATATTTATTGGTAATTGTGGATCATTTAACATAATGGGTAGAAGCTTATCCCGTGGCACGAGCCACGGCACAAGTGGTGGCAAAAATTTTATTGGAACACCTAATACCTAGATATGGGATAATCCAGTACATTGATTCTGACCAGGGCACACACTTCTAAAATAATAAAATTACTATGTCAATCATTGGGTATTCAGTGGGAATATCATACTCCGTGGCACCCACAAAGTTCAGGAAAAGTAGAAAGAATGAATCAAACGATAAAACAGCAATTGGCTAAATTAATGATTGAGACACAAATGCCTTGGATTCGATGCTTACCATTAGCACTTCTAAAACATCAGAACCAAACCACATAATAAGACTGGATTATCACCATATGAAATGTTATATGGTATGCCTTATTCACAGGGGATGCCTCTGGGAGACAATGTAGTTGAGGATCGTAGCATCCAGAAATATATAGTTACTATTGGGAAAAGACTGCAAGAACTGAGAGAAATTGGAATACTGGCTCAGACACCACCTTTAGGATTCGCTATTCATCAAATTCAGCCAGGGGACAAGGTCTTAATAAAATCTTGGAAAGAAGAATCATTACAACCCCGGTGGGAGGGACCGTATCTTGTTTTACTTACCACCGAAACAGCTGTGAGAACAGCAGAAAGGGGTTGGACCCATGCATCCAGAGTAAAAGGACCAGTAAATACCAAAGCTTGGAGGGTTGAGTCTGCTCCTGGGGAACTGAAGTTAAAGCTAAAAAAGGACTAATGTTCTGGCAATAAGGCTCGAAGAAGGGGACAAGCCTACAACGAATAAAGGGGAGAAGGCAAGACCGGGGCAGGACTCTCCACTGCAGTGTGTATAATGTGTATAGTCTACCGAGGGAGGCAACCCCTACGGGTATTGACTGCCGAATGTGAGGGCCTCGACCGGACTTCTCCCACACTGAAAGTCAAGCTGTCCCAGAAAGAAAAGAGAAACAAACGAGCGAATGAATAAATATATGTATATAGTAAAAGTTTTTTTACCTAAAAAAAAGTTTTTTTTTTAACCTATTGTAATTAGTTTTCCAGGAGCTGGACCACCCTCAGAGGCTGAACAGTGACCCGAGCTCAAATAGATCCTGGAGGTGGATCCAACCCCTATACTTGAAGGTATTTTTCACACCCCTACGATATTCTCTGAATGACGCAGAAGGATGTTATATTTTCTGGTACTATTCATACAAGGGCAATTGAGCTATGGTAATAACTTTTTTATTCTGGGAGAGGAAGTAGCTAAAGCTTTTAATCTTAGCAATTGCTGGGTTTGTGGAGGACCAGGGGGAGCTGAAAGTTGGCCCTGGGTAGCTGGCCCAGTTGAGCCTAAGTGGTGGGTTAGCAATTTGAGTGAAGTTCATAAGGGAACCCAATTTTGGAGAGATGAAGGGGGCCCGTGGCCATTGCATTCATCAGAAAAAGGTATATACTGTTTAAACAGAACAGGAACAGTAAAGGTAGGAAAAAGCATTTGTAAATGGACTCTGTCCCCTGGATATGAATGTACTGATCCTGAATATAGACCTATAAACTGTACAACAAGTAAAGGGAAATGGAATGCTACACATGTCCAGCAAAAAAAATGGGACTTGGCTGAAGTGCTCATCTAAGGAATTTTTTGGACCTGGATGTAAGGCCATGGCGAGAGCCCAATCAAAAGGACAATTCGATGTTCAAATTTTGAGTTGTCAGCGTGATAACACCACTAGGGAGCAACATGTGGTAAGAGTCTACCGCTGGAGGTGGCAAAATGAGAACGGGACACAAGCGTTTTTTAAACATTTTTGGTCAGCTCGTAATGTAACAAGTCGTGAAGGGGAACTTAGCTGTAATTGTGAGTGGGAATCTGGTGTGGGGGCTTGGAAGTGTATATATACAAGTACCAATGAAGCGGACATTGTAACGGGACCACTTGGTAATAAGAATACTTTGTATTTTCATACCCCAAGAAATAAAAAGGAATGGGATGGTCCTTTTCCGAATGGGACATGGGCTTTAAAAGGACATTATTGGGTATGTGACAAACAGGCCTATAAAAAGCTACCAAAGGACTGGTCAGGAATATGCTATGTGGGGTACATAAGACCCTTATTCTTTTTATTATCACAAATACAAGGAAAACACTTAGGAGTAAAATTATATGATGATCTTAATAGGGAAAAACGATATATTGATGCCTCTTTAGCTGGAGGTAGTGCCCAAAAATGGAGAGAAAATGAGTGGCCTCCTGAAAGAATCATACAGTATTATGGACCAGCTACCTGGAACCCGAATGAAGTAATATCTGGGGCCCGAGAACCTATTTATAATCTAAATCGAATAATTAGGTTACAAGCTGTCCTTGAAATAATAACCAATCAAACAGCAACAGCTCTAGACCTCTTGGCTGACCAGTCTACCCAAATGAGGAATGCTATTTTTCAACATAGAATGGTTTTAGACTATCTACTAGCAGAAGAGGGGGGTGTGTGTGGTAAATTAAACGATTCTAATTGTTGCTTACAAATTGACGATAACGGAAAAGTAGTTAAGAAGATAACCAAAGAAATTAGAAAATTGGCCCATGTCCCAGCACCAACCTGGAAGGATATGGAATGGAATTTATTTTCATAGCTGCCTGGCGGACCATGGGTTAAAAGAGTATTATTTTTTTTGTTTTGTAGTGTAATGACGCTATTGTTTATACCTTGTATGATACCTTGCCTTACATTATTAATACACTGGGTGATAAATAGTACATTTGTAATAACTTCATTAAAAAGGGAAGGGGATATGTCAATTATGATGCTTAAGGATTGTACCCTCCAAGAACGGATTGATGAAATCTGATTATTAACAACAGAAAAGACACGAATTGAGGATGTTAAAAAGAAGATAAGGGATTGTGAGGAATATTTTAACAATTCGTGTCCATAAAGAAAAGTCCTGTCTGCTTCTGTCTGCTTCGGGGCTCTGCAATGGCAGCCAGATTCCTGAACCACAGATGCAGTGTGTCCTAGTCTCCCCCTCATTCTAGTCAATTTATCAAGTCTTCAGAAAATACTCCTCAAATTCTTGAGCTTGTTTGCTTTTGTTATTCCGGATTTCTATTTCTAGCAGTTACAGCCTTTTTTTCTGTTGTTTTGTCTTCTTCGAAATTAACTTAACACAGCTATAGGTGTGACTGTCCTTGTGAATGGCTGGTGAAGAATGTTTTAATTTCTTGTGAAGTGTCAATAAGAAAGCTATTTGTGTTTATATGACTTCTTTGATGTCCGGGAGCCTCAGAATAGCTGATAACAACTAGTGACTATTATGGAACACTATGCAGGCCTCTGATATCTGGCCAGGTTTCCAAGAGATTAAGAAGAAGCTGAAGGACGGCTAGGAGACAAGACCTGCACGGGATGCTGTATAAACTTGACACAGTGCCAAAGGAGTACAAAGGGGAAGGACAAGAAAAAAACTTGGAGAGGAAGACTACTAGCCTTCAGCATGAAAGACCCCCAGAGGGACCACCGGAGACTGATGCGCATGCTCCAGTAGGAGGGACTGGACCCCGGAAGCTAATTAGAATAACCTATTTTTTTTAGAAGTAGTAATGAATATGTATTAGTCTAGGTGTATAAAAATCGGCTACTTGATGTAGCTGGTGTGCGTCCTGGTGGAGCGGAGACTCCCGGTGCACCCAGCGCTGTTTGCTTACGTCTATTCTCTTAATAAATCCTATTTTCTTATTTAAACCTATTTTGAAGACTGAGCCATTTTTAACAACCCTGACCCTGACCCTGATCCTACCCCTGACCCTGAACCTGACCCTGACCCCTATCCTGACCATAACCCTGACCCTGACCCTGAACCTGAACCTGACCCTGACTTTAACCCTGACCCTGACCTTAACCCTGAACCTGACCCTCAACCTGACGCTGATTCTAACACTGAACCTACCCCTGACCCTGACACTATATCTGACCGTGACCCTGAGCCTGACCATGACCTTGACCCTGACTTTGATCTTGACCCTGAACCTGACCATGACCCTGACCCTGACCTTAACCCTGAACCTGACCCTGACCCTGACGCTGATTCTAACACTGAACCTACCCCTGACCCTGACGCTGATTCTAACACTGAACCTACCCCTGACCCTGACCCTGACCAATACCCTAAAGCTGACCGGACCCTGACCCTGAATCTGACCGTGACCCTGACCCTGAACCTAACCCTGACCCTGGCCGTGACCCTGACCATGACCCTGAACCTGACCCTGATCATGACCCTGACCCTGACCTTGACACTGACCCTGACCCTGACACTAAACCGGACCCTGACCCTTACCGTGACCAAGACCCTGACACTAACCCTCACCCTGAACCTGTCGCTGACCCTAAGTCTGACCGTGACACTGACCCGGACACTGACCCTGACCCTGACCCTGACACTGACCCTGAACCTAAACCTACCCCTGACTCTGACCCTGACCCTGACCCTGACCCTGACCCTGAACCTGACCCTGAACCCTAAACCTGACCCTGACCCTGACCCTGACCCTTACACCGACCCTGACCTTAACCCTGAACCTAACCCTGACTGTGACCTTGACCCATACCCTAAACCTGACCTGACACTGAGCCTAACCCTGACCTTGATCCTGACCCTAACACTGACCCTGACCCTGACCCTGACCCTACCCCTGGCCCTGACACTGACACTGACACTGACACTGACCCTGACTCAAAACCTGACGTGACCCTGAAACTGACCTTGACCCTGAACCTGACACTGACCCCGACCCTAACTCTGACCCTGACCCTGACCCAGACATTGACCCTAACCCTGACAATGACCCTGACCCTGACCCTGACACTGGCCTTGACCCTGACCCTACCCCTGACCCTGAACGTGACCCTGACCTTGATCACGACACTGACCCTGATACTGACCCTGACCCTGATGTTGAACATGACACTAACCCTAACACAAACCCTGACACTGACTTGACCCCGACCCTGACCCTGACCTTAAACCTGACCCTGACCCTGTCCCGCACCCTAAGTCTGACCGTGACGCTGACCCTGACCCTGACCCTGAACCTGACCTTGACCCTTACCCTGACCCTGTCCCTGATGATGACCCTGACCATGACCCTGACCCTGACACTGACCCTGACACTGACGTTGACCCTGATCCTGACCCTACCCTGACCCTGACGCTGACTCCAGCCCTGACCCTGACCCTAACCCTGACCCTGTCCTTGACCCTGACTCAGACCCTTACCCTAACACTGACCCTGAACCTTACCTGACCCTGACTCTATACCGGAACTGAACCTGACCCTGACCCTGACACTGACCTGACCCTGATCCTGACATTGACCCTGAACCTGACCCTAACCTTGACCCTGCCCCTGCCCCTGCCCCTGCCCCTAAACATGACCCTGACCCTTAACCTGACACTGACCCTGACCGAACCCTGACCCTGACCATGACCCAGACCGTGACACTAACCCTGACCCTGAACCTGACCCTGACCCTAAGTCTAACGGTGAACCTGACCCTGACATTGAATCTGAACCTGACTCTGATCCTTATCATGACCCTGACCCTGACACTGACCCTGACACTGAACTCGACACTGACCCTGACCCTGACACTGACCCTGACCCTGACCCCGACCCTGACCCTGACCCTGACCCTGAACCTAACCCTACCCCTGACTCTGACCCTGACCCTGACCCTGACCCTAAACCTGACCCTTACCCTGATCCTGAACCTGACCCTGACCCTGAACCTAAACCTGAACCTGACCTTTACCCTGAAGGTGATCCTGACCTTAACCCTGACCCTGACCTGTTCCCTGACCATAAGTCTGACCGTTACATTGAACCTGACCCTGACCTTGACCCTGAACCTGACCCTGACCCTGACCCTTACCGTGACCATGACACTGACGTGACCCAGACCCTGATACTGACCTTAAACTTGACCCTGATCCTGTCCCTGACCCTAAGCCTGACCTTGACCCTTACGCTGACCCTGACACTGATCATGACCTTGACCCTGACCCTGACCCTGACACTGACCCTGACCCTGACCATAACCCTGACCCTGACCCTGACACTGACCCTGACACTGACCCTGACACTGACCCTGACCCTGACCCTGACCCTCATCATGACCCTGACTCTGACACTGACCCTGACCCTGACCATAACCCTGACCCTGACCCTGACCCTGACACTGACCCTGACCTTGACCCTTACGCTGACCCTGACCCTGATCATGACCCTGACCCTGACACTGACCCTGACACTGACCATAACCCTGACCATAACCCTGACCCTGACCCTGAACCTGACCCTGACACTGACCTGACCCTGAACCTGACCTTGACCCTACAACTGAACTTGACCCTGACCCTGACCCTGACCCTGACCCTGACAATAACCCTGACCCTGACCCTGACACTAAACCGGACCCTGACCCTTACCGTGACCAAGACCCTGACACTAACCCTCACCCTGAACCTGTCGCTGACCCTAAGTCTGACCGTGACACTGACCCGGACACTGACCCTGACCCTGACCCTGACACTGACCCTGAACCTAAACCTACCCCTGACTCTGACCCTGACCCTGACCCTGACCCTGACCCTGAACCTGACCCTGAACCCTAAACCTGACCCTGACCCTGACCCTAAACGTGACCCGACCCTGACACTGACCCTGACCCTGACCCTAAACGTGACCTGACCCTGAAACTGACCCTGACACTGACCCTAACCCTGGACCTGACCCTGACCCTGATCTTGACGCTGACCCTGACCCCGACCCTGACCCTGACCTTAACCCTGAACCTGACCCTGACTCTGACCCTGACGCTGGCTCTAACGCTGAACCTACCCCTGACTCTGACCCTGACCAATACCCTAAAGATGACCTGACCCTGACCCTGACCCGGACCATGACAATGACCCTCACCCTAACCTTGACCCTAAGTCTGACCACGACCCTGAACGTGACCCTGACACGCATCCTGACCATGACACTGACCTTGACCCTGACCCTGACCTTGATCCTGACCCTAACGCTGACCCTGAACGTGACCCGGACCCTGACCCTAAACCTGACCGTACCCCTGACCCTGACACTGAAACTGACCCTGACCCTAAACCTGACCCTACGTCTGACCGTGACCCTGACCCTAACCCTGACACTGACCCTGACCCTGACCCTGACCCTAACCCTGACCCAGACATTGACCCTAACCCTGACCCTGACCCTGACCCTGAACCTGACCCTAAGTCTGATTGTGACCCTGAACCTGACCCTGACCCTGAACCTGATCCAGACATTGACCCTAAACCTGACCCTGACCCTAACCCTGACGCTGACCCTGGACTTGACCCTGACCCTGATCATGACCCTGACCCTGATCATGACCCTGACCCTCACACTGACCCTGACCTTGACCTTGACCTTTACGCTGATGCTGACCCTGACCCTGACACTGACCCTGACCCTGACCTTGACCTTTACGCTGATACTGACCCTGATCATGACTCTGACCCTGACCCTGACCCTGACCCTGACCCTGACCCTAAGCCTGACCCTACCCCTGACCCTGACCCTGACACTGACCCTGACTCTAAACCTGACGTGACCCTGAAACTGACCTTGACCCTGAACCTGACACTGACCCCGACCCTAACTCTGACCCCGACCCTGAACCTGACCCTGACCCAGACATTGACTCTAACCCTGACAATGACCCTGACCCTGACCCTGACACTGGCCTTGACCCTGACCCTACCCCTGACCCTGAACGTGACCCTGACCTTGATCACGACACTGACCCTGATACTGACCCTGACCCTGACGTTGACCCTGACACTGACCCTAACACAAACCCTGACACTGACTTGACCCCGACCCTGACCCTGACCTTAAACCTGACCCTGACCCTGTCCCGGACCCTAAGTCTGACCGTGACGCTGACCCTGACCCTGACCCTGAACCTGACCTTGACCCTTTCCCTGACCCTGTCCCTGATGATGACCTTGACCCTGCCCCTGCCCCTGCCCCTGCCCCTGCCCCTGCCCCTAAACATGACTCTGACCCTTATCCTGACCCTGACCCTGACCGAACCCTGACCCTGACCATGACCCAGACCGTGACACTAACCCTGACCCTAAACCTGACCCTGACCCTAAGTCTAATGGTGAACCTGACCCTGACATTGAATCTGAACCTGACTCTGATCCTTATCATGACCCTGACCCTGACACTGACCCTGACACTGAACTCGACACTGACCCTGACCCTGACCCTGACCCTGACCCTGACCCCGACCCCGACCCTGACCCTGACCCTGAACCTAACCTTACCCCTGACTCTGACCCTGAAACTGACCCTGACCCTAAACCTGACCCTTACCCTGATCCTGAACCTGACCCTGACCCTGAACCTAAACCTGAACCTGACCTTTACCCTGAAGGTGACCCTGACCTTAACCCTGACCCTGACCTGTTCCCTGACCCTAAGTCTGACCGTTACATTGAACCTGACCCTGACCTTGACCCTGAACCTGACCCTGACCCTGACCCTAAGCCTGATCCTGAACCCGACCCTGACCCTGAACCTGATCCTGAACATAACCCTGACCCTGACCCTGACCCTATATCTGACCCTGACCCTGACCCTGAACCCTACCCTGAACCTAACCCTGACCCTGACCTGACCCTGACCCTGACCCTGACCCTGAACCTAACCCTGAACCTGAACCTGACCCTCAACGTGACACTGACCTTAAACCTGACCCTGACCTGTTCCCTGATTCTAAGTCTGACCGTTACATTGAACCTGACCTTGACCCTGACCCTGACCCTGACCCTAAGTCTGACCGCGACCCTGACCGTGACCCTGACCCTCACACTGACCCCGACCCTGACTCTTACCTTGATCCTGTCCCTGACCCTACCCCTGACACACCCTGACCCTTACCCTGACTCTGACCCTAGCCCTGACTCTGACTCTGACCATGACCCAGAACCTGGCCCTGACCCTGACACTGACCCTGACCCTGAACCTGACCTTGACCCTACAACTGAACTTGACCCTGACCCTGAACTTGACAATGACCCTGACCCTGACCCTGAACGTGACCCCGACCCTGACCCTGAAACTGACCCTGACCCAGACCCCGACCCTTACCCTGACAATGCCCTGACTCCGACCCTGACCCTGGCCCTGACCCTAAGTCTACACCTGACCCTGAACCTGACCCTGACCCTGACCCTAACCCTGACCCTATCCCTGACCGTGACCCTGACCCTAACTCTGAACCTGACCCTAACTCGGAACCTGACCCTGACACTGACCCTGACACTGAACTTAACCCTGACCCTGACCTACACCCTGAACTTGACCTTGAACGTGACCGTGACCCTGACCCTCACCCTGACCCTGACCCTGACCCTGACCTTGACCCTGACACTGACCCTGACACTAACTCTGACCCTGAACTTAATCCTGACCCTAACCCTGACCCTGTCCCTGACACTATATCTGACCGTGACCCTGAACCTGACCATGACACTGACCCTGACCCTGATCTTGACCCTGAACCTGACCATGATCCTGACCCTGACCTTAACCCTGAACCTGACCCTGACACGGACCCTTACCCTGACCCTGAACCTGACCCTGACCCTGACCCTGACCCTAAACAATACCCTAAAGCTGACCTGACCCTGACCCTGACCATGACACTGACACTCACCCTGACCTTGACCCTAAGTCTAACCGCGACCCTGAACGTGACCCTGACACTCACCCTGACCCTGACCCTGACCCTGATCCAGACATTGACCCTAATCCTGACCCTGACGCTGACCCTGACGCTGATCCTGGACTTGACCCTGACCCTACCCCTGACCCTGACCCTGACCCTGATCATGACCCTGACACTGACCCTGACCCTGACCCTTACCGTGACCATGACACTGACATGACCCAGACCCTGATACTGACCTTATACTTGACCCTGATCCTGTCCCTGACCCTAAGTCTGACCGTGACCCTCACCCTGACCCTGACCCTGACCTTGACCCTGACCCTGACCCTGACCCTGACCCTAACCCTGACCCTGACCCTAACCCTTACCCTGACCCTAACCCTGACCCTCATCCTACCCCTGACCCTGAACCTGACCCTGACCCTGACCCTGACCCTGACCCTAACCCTGGCCGTGACCCTGACCCTGACCGTGACCCTGACCCTGACCCTCATCCTACCCCTGACCCTGAACCTGACCCTGACCCTGACCCCTATTCTGAACCTAAATCTGACCTGACCTTAACCCTAAGTATGACAATAACACAGACCCTGACCCTGATCCTGACCCTGACCCTTAACCTAGCCCTGACCCTGACCCTGACGCTGACTCTGACCGTGACCCTGACCCTGACCATGACCCTGACCTGAACCTGACCCTGACCTTGACACTTACCCTGACCCTGACCCTGATCATGAACCTGAACCTGACACTGACCCTAACCCTAACCCTGAACCTTACCCTAACCCTGACCCTAACCCTGACCATAACCCTGACCCTGAAGCTCACCCTGAACCTAACCCTGACCCTGATCCTGACCTTGAACCTGACCCTGACTTTAACCCTGACCCTGACCCTGTCCCTGACACTATATCTGACCGTGACCCTGAACCTGACCATGACCCTGAACCTCACCTTGACACTGACACTGACCCTGACCCTAAGTCTGACCCTGACCCTGACCCTGATCTTGACCCTGAACCTGACCATGACCCTGACCCTGACCTTAACCCTGAACCTGACCCTGACGTTGACTCTAACACTGAACCTACCCCTGACCCTGACCCTGACCAATACCCTAAAGCTGACCTGACCCTGACCCTGACTCTGACCGTGACCCTGGCCCTGAACCTAACCCTGATCCTGACCCTGAACCTAACCCTGAACCTGACCCTGACCCTGAACCTTACCCTCACATTAACCCTGACACTGACCTGTTCCCTGACCCTAAGTCTGACCGTTACATTGAACCTGAACCTGACCCTGAACCTGACCTTAACCCTAACCCTGACCCTGACCCTGACCATGACCCTGACCATGACCTTAACCCTGAACCTGACCCTGACCCTGACGCTGGCTCTAACGCTGAACCTACCCCTGACCCTGACCAATACCCTAAAGCTGACCTGACCCTGACCCTGACCCTGACCATGACACTGACACTCACCCTGACCTTGACCCTAAGTCTGACCGCGACCCTGAACGTGACCCTGACACTCACCCTGACCCTGACACTGACCCTGACCCAGACATTGACCCTAATCCTGACCCTGACCCTGACCCTGACGCTGATCCTGGACTTGACCCTGACCCTACCCCTGACCCTGACCCTGACCCTGACCCTGATCATGACCCTGACCCTGACACTGACCCTGACCCTGACCCTGACCCTGACCCTGACCCTTACCGTGACCATGACACTGACGTGACCCAGACCCTGATACTGACCTTAAACTTGACCCTGATCCTGTCCCTGACTCTAAGTCTGACAGTGACCATGACCCTGACCCTGACACTGACCCTGACCTTGACCCTTACGCTGACCCTGACCCTGATCATGACCCTGACTCTGACACTGACCCTGACCCTGACCATAACCCTGACCCTGACCCTGACCCTAACCCTGACCCTGACCTTAATGCTGACCCTGACACTGACCCTGACCCTGGACCTGACCCTGACCCTGATCTTGAAGCTGACCCTGACCCTGACCCTGACCCTGACCTTAACCCTGAACCTGACCCTGACTCTGACCCTGACGCTGGCTCTAACGCTGAACCTACCCCTTACCCTGACCCTGACCAATACCCTAAAGATGACCTGACCCTGACCCTGACCCGGACCATGACAATGACCCTCACCTTAACCTTGACCCTAAGTCTGACCACGACCCTGAACGTGACCCTGACACTCATCCTGACCATGACACTGAACTTGACCCTGACCCTGACCTTGATCCTGACCCTAACGCTGACCCTGAACGTGACCCTGACCCTAACCCTGACCGTACCCCTGACCCTGACACTGAAACTGACCCTGACCCTAAACCTGACCCTACATCTGACCGTGACCCTGACCCTAACCCTGACACTGACCCTGACCCTGACCCTGACCCTGACCCAGACATTGACCCTAACCCTGACCATGACCCTGACCCTGACACTGACACTGACTTGACCCAGACCCTGATAGTGACCTTAAACTTGACCCTGACCCTGTCCCTGACCCTAAGTCTGACCCTGACCATAACCCTGACACTGACCCTGACCCTGACCCTGACCCAGACAATGACCCTAACCCTGACCCTGACCCTGACCCTGAACCTCACCCTAAGTCTGATTGTGACCCTGAACCTGACCCTGACCCTGAACCTGAACCTGATCCAGACATTGACCCTAAACCTGACCCTGACCCTAACCCTGATGCTGACCCTGGACTTGACCTTGACCTTTACGCTGATGCTGACCCTGACCCTGACCCTGACTCTGACCTTGACCTTTACGCTGATACTGACCCTGATCATGACCCTGACCCTGACCCTGACACTGACCTTGACCCTGACCTTGACCCTGACCCTAACCCTGACACTGACGCTGACTCCAACCCTCACCCTGACCCTAACCCTGACCCTGACCCAGACCCTTAACCTAATACTGAACCTGACCCTGACCCTGACCCTGACCCTGACCCTGAACCTTACCCTGACCCTGAACCCTAAACCTGACCCTGACCCTGACCCTGACCCTTACACCGACCCTGAACTTAACCCTGAACCTAACCCTGACTGTGACCCTGACCCATACCCTAAACCTGACCTGACACTGAGCCTAAACCTGACCTTGATCCTGACCCTAACGCTGACCCTGACCCTGACTCTGACCCTAAGCCTGACCCTACCCCTGACCCTGACACTGACACTGACCCTGACTCTAAACCTGACGTGACCCTGAAACTGACCTTAACCCTGAATCTGACACTGACCCCGACCCTAACTCTGACCCCGACCCTGAACCTGACCCTGACCCAGACATTGACCCTAACCCTGACAATGACCCTGACCCTGACCCTGACACTGGCCTTGACCCTGACCCTACCCCTGACCCTGAACGTGACCCTGACCTTGATCACGACACTGACCCTGATACTGACCCTGACACTGACGTTGACCCTGACACTGACCCTAACACAAACCCTGACACTGACTTGACCCCGACCATGACCCTGACCTTAAACCTGACCCTGACCCTCTCCCGGACCCTAAGTCTGACCGTGACGCTGACCCTGACCATGACCCTGAACCTGACCTTGACCCTTACCCTGACCCTGTCCCTGATGATGACCCTGACCATGACCCTGACCCTGACACTGACCCTGACACTGACGTTGACCCTGACCCTGACCCTAATCCTGACCCTGACGCTGACTCCAGCCCTGACCCTGACCCTAACCCTGACCCTGACCATGACCCAGACCGTGACACCAACCCTGACCCTGAACCTGACCCTGACCCTAAGTCTAACGGTGAACCTGACCCTGACATTGAATCTGAACCTGACCCTGACCCTGACACTGACCCTGACCCTGACCCTAAGTCTGACCGCGACCCTGACCGTGACCCTGACACTCACACTGACCCTGACCCTGACTCTTACCTTGATCCTGTCCCTGACCCTACCCCTGACACTACCCTGACCCTTACCCTGACTCTGACCCTAGCCCTGACTCTGACTCTGACCATGACCCAGAACCTGGCCCTGACCCTGACACTGACCCTGACCCTGAACCTGACCCTACGTCTGACCGTGACCCTGACCCTAACCCTGACACTGACCCTGACCCTGACCCTGACCCTGACCCAGACATTGACCCTAACCCTGACCATGAACCTGACCCAGACACTGACACTGACTTGACCCAGACCCTGATAGTGACCTTAAACTTGACCCTGACCCTGTCCCTGACCCTAAGTCTGACCCTGACCATAACCCTGACACTGACCCTGACCCTGACCCTGACCCTGACCCAGACATTGACCCTAACCCTGACCCTGACCCTGACCCTGAACCTGACCCTAAGTCTGATTGTGACCCTGAACCTAACCCTGACCCTGACCCTGAAGCTGAACCTGAACCAGACATTGACCCTAAACCTGACCCTGACCCTAACCCTGACGCTGACCCTGGACTTGACCCTGACCCTGATCATGACCCTGACCCTGATCATGACCCTGACCCTAACCCTGACCCTGTCCTTGACCCTGACTCAGACCCTTACCCTAACACTGACCCTGAACCTTACCTGACCCTGACTCTATACCTGAACTGAACCTGACCCTGATCCTGACATTGACCCTGAACCTGACCCTAACCTTGACCCTGCCCCTGCCCCTGCCCCTGCCCCTGCCCCTAAACATGACCCTGACCCTTAACCTGACACTGACCCTGACCGAACCCTGACCCTGACCATGACCCAGACCGTGACACTAACCCTGACCCTGAACCTGACCCTGACCCTAAGTCTAACGGTGAACCTGACCCTGACATTGAATCTGAACCTGACTCTGATCCTTATCATGACCCTGACCCTGACACTGACCCTGACACTGAACTCGACCCTGACCCTGACCCTGACCCTGACCCCGACCCTGACCATGACCCTGACCCTGACCCGGAACCTAACCCTACCCCTGACTCTGACCCTGACCCTGACCCTAAACCTGACCCTTACTCTAACCCTGACCCTGACCCTGAACCTAAACCTGACCCTTACCCTGATCCTGAACCTGACCCTGACCGTGAACCTAAATCTGAACCTGACCTTTACCCTGAAGGTGACCCTGACCTTAACCCTGACCCTGACCTGTTCCCTGACCCTAAGTCTGACCGTTACATTGAACCTGACCCTGACCTTGACCCTGAACCTGACCCTGACCCTGACCCTGACCCTAAGCCTGATCCTGAACCCGACCCTGACCCTGAACCTGATCCTGAACATAACCCTGACCCTGACCCTGACCCTATATCTGACCCTGACTCTGACCCTGAACCCTACCCTGAACCTAACCCTGACCCTGACCTGACCCTGACCCTGACCCTGAACCTAACCCTGAACCTGAACCTGAACCTGACGCTCAACGTGACACTGACCTTAAACCTGACCCTGACCTGTTCCCTGATTCTAAGTCTGACCGTTACATTGAACCTGACCTTGACCCTGACCCTGACCCTGACCCTGACCCTAAGTCTGACCGCGACCCTGACCGTGACCCTGACCCTCACACTGACCCCGACCCTGAATCTTACCTTGATCCTGTCCCTGACCCTACCCCTGACACTACCCTGACCCTTACCCTGACTCTGACCCTAGCCCAGACTCTGACTCTGACCATGACCCAGAACCTGGTCCTGACCCTGACACTGACCCTGACCCTGAACCTGACCTTGACCCTACAACTGAACTTGACCCTGACCCTGAACTTGACAATGACCCTGACCCTGACCCTGAACGTGACCCCGACCCTGACCCTGACCCTGACCCTGACCCAGACCCCGACCCCGACCCTTACCCTGACAATGCCCTGACTCCGACCCTGACCCTGGCCCTGAACCTAACTCTACACCTGACCCTGAACCTGACCCTGACCCTGACCCTAACCCTGACCCTGACCCTGACCGTGACCCTGACCCTAACTCTGAACCTGACCCTAACTCGGAACCTGACCCTAACCGTGACCCTGACACTGAACTTAACCCTGACCCTGACCTACACCCTGAACTTGACCATGAACGTGACCGTGACCCTGACACTGACCCTGACCCTTACTCTGACCCTGAACTTAATCCTGACCCTAACCCTGACCCTGACCCTGTCCCTGACACTATAACTGACCGTGACCCTGAACCTGACCATGACCCTGACCCTGACCCTGATCTTGATCCTGAACCTGACCATGACCCTGACCCTGACCCTGACCGTGACCCTGACCCTGAATCTAACCCTGACCCTGACACTTACCCTGACCCTTACCCTGACCCTGACCCTGACCCTGACCCTTACCAATACCCTAAAGCTGACCTGACCCTGACCCTGACCCTGACCATGACACTGACACTCACCCTGACCTTGACCCTAAGTCTGACCGCGACCCTGAACGTGACCCTGACACTCACCCTGACCCTGAACCTGACCCTGATCCAGACATTGACCCTAATCCTGACCCTGACCCTGACACTGACGCTGACCCTGGACTTGACCCTGACCCTACCCCTGACCCTGACTTTTACCTGATCATGACCCTGACCCTGACCCTGACCCTGACCCTGACCCTGACCCTGACCCTGACCCTGACCGTGACCCTGACCCTAACTCTGAACCTGACCCTATCTCGGAACCTGACCCTAACCGTGACCCTGACACTGAACTTAACCCTGACCCTGACCTACACCCTGAACTTGACCATGAACGTGACCGTGACCCTGACACTGACCCTGACCCTTACTCTGACCCTGAACTTAATCCTGACCCTAACCCTGACCCTGACCCTGTCCCTGACACTATATCTGACCGTGACCCTGAACCTGACCATGACCCTGACCCTGACCCTGATCTTGATCCTGAACCTGACCATGACCCTGACCCTGACCCTGACCGTGACCCTGACCCTGAATCTAACCCTGACCCTGACACTTACCCTGACCCTTACCCTGACCCTGACCCTGACCCTGACCCTTACCAATACCCTAAAGCTGACCTGACCCTGACCCTGACCCTGACCATGACACTGACACTCACCCTGACCTTGACCCTAAGTCTGACCGCGACCCTGAACGTGACCCTGACACTCACCCTGACCCTGAACCTGACCCTGATCCAGACATTGACCCTAATCCTGACCCTGACCCTGACACTGACGCTGACCCTGGACTTGACCCTGACCCTACCCCTGACCCTGACTTTTACCTGATCATGACCCTGACCCTGACCCTGACCCTGACCCTGACCCTGACCCTGACCCTGACCCTTACCGTGACCATGACACTGACGTGCCCCAGACCCTGATACTGACCTTAAACTTGACCCTGATCCTGTCCCTGACCCTAATTCTGACCGTGACCCTGACCCTGACCCTGACCCTGACCCTGACCCTGTACCTGAACCTGATCCAGACATTGACCCTAAACCTGACCCTGACCCTAACCCTGACGCTGACCCTGGACTTGACCCTGACCCTGATCATGACCCTGACCCTGATCATGACCCTGACCCTGACACTGACCCTGACCTTGACCTTGACCTTTACGCTGATGCTGACCCTGACCCTGACCCTGACCCTGACCATGACCTTGACCTTTACGCTGATACTGACCCTGATCATGACCCTGACCCTGACCCTGACACTGACCTTGACCCTGACCTTGACCCTGACCCTAACCCTGACACTGACGCTGACTCCAACCCTCACCCTGACCCTGACCCTGACCCTGACACTGACCCTGACCCTGAACCCTAAACCTGACCCTGACCCTGACCCTGACCCTGACCCTAACCCTGGCCGTGACCCTGACCCTGACCGTGACCCTGACCCTGACCCTCATCCTACCCCTGACCTTGAACCTGACCCTGACCCTGACCCCTATTCTGAACCTAAATCTGACCTGACCCTAACCCTAAGTATGACAATAACACAGACCCTGACCCTGAACCTGACCCTGACCCTTAACCTAGCCCTGACCCTGACCCTGACCCTGACCCTGACGCTGACTCTGACCGTGACCCTGACCCTGACCATGACCCTGACCTGAACCTGACCCTTACCCTTAACCTAGCCCTGACCCTGACCCTGATCATGAACCTGAACCTGACACTGACCCTAACCCTAACCCTGAACCTCACCTTGACCCTGACACTGACCCTGACCCTAAGTCTGACCCTGACCCTGACCCTGACCCTGATCTTGACCCTGAACCTGACCATGACCCTGACCCTGACCTTAACCCTGAACCTGACCCTGACGCTGACTCTGACCGTGACCCTGACCCTGAACCTAACCCTGATCCTGACCCTGAACCTAACCCTGAACCTGACCCTGAACCTTACCTTCACCTTAACCCTGACACTGACCTGTTCCCTGACCCTAAGTCTGACCATTACATTGAACCTGAACCTGACCCTGACGCTGACTCTGACCGTGACCCTGACCCTGAACCTAACCCTGATCCTGACCCTGAACCTAACCCTGAACCTGACCCTGAACCTTACCTTCACCTTAACCCTGACACTGACCTGTTCCCTGACCCTAAGTCTGACCATTACATTGAACCTGAACCTGACCCTGAACCTGACCTTGACCCTGAACCTGACCCTGACCCTGACCCTAAGCCTGATCCTGAACCCGACCCTGACCCTGAACCTGATCCTGAACATAACCCTGACCCTGACCCTGACCCTATATCTGACCCTGACCCTGACCCTGAACCCTACCCTGAACCTAACCCTGACCCTGACCTGACCCTGACCCTGACCCTGAACCTAACCCTGAACCTGAACCTGAACCTGACCCTCAACGTGACACTGACCTTAAACCTGACCCTGACCTGTTCCCTGATTCTAAGTCTGACCGTTACATTGAACCTGACCTTGACCCTGACCCTGACCCTGACCCTGACCCTAAGTCTGACCGCGACCCTGACCGTGACCCTGACCCTCACACTGACCCCGACCCTGACTCTTACCTTGATCCTGTCCCTGACCCTACCCCTGACACACCCTGACCCTTACCCTGACTCTGACCCTAGCCCTGACTCTGACTCTGACCATGACCCAGAACCTGGCCCTGACCCTGACCCTGACCCTGACCCTGAACCTGACCTTGACCCTACAACTGAACTTGACCCTGACCCTGAACTTGACAATGACCCTGACCCTGACCCTGAACGTGACCCCGACCCTGACCCTGACCCTGACCCAGACCCCGACCCTTACCCTGACAATGCCCTGACTGCGACCATGACCCTGGCCCTGACCCTAACTCTACACCTGACCCTGAACCTGACCCTGACCCTGACCCTAACCTGACCGTGACCCTGACCCTAACTCTGAACCTGACCCTAACTCGGAACCTGACCCTGACCCTGACACTGAACTTAACCCTGACCCTGACCTACACCCTGAACTTGACCTTGAACGTGACCGTGACCCTGACCCTCACCCTGACCCTGACCCTGACCTTGACCTTGACCCTGACACTGACCCTGACCCTAACTCTGACCCTGAACTTAATCCTGACCCTAACCCTGACCCTGTCCCTGACACTATAACTGACCGTGACCCTGAACCTGACCATGACACTGACCCTGACCCTGATCTTGATCCTGAACCTGACCATGACCCTGACCCTGACCTTAACCCTGAACCTGACCCTGACCCTGACGCTGATTCTAACACTGAACCTACCCCTGACCCTGACCCTGACCAATACCCTAAAGCTGACCTGACCCTGACCCTGACTCTGACCGTGACCCTGACCCTGAACCTAACCCTGACCCTGACCCTTACCCTGACCCTGACCCTGACCCTGACCCTGACCCTAACCAATACCCTAAAGCTGACCTTACTCTGACCCTGACCCTGACCATGACACTGACACTCACCCTGACCTTGACCCTAAGTCTAACCGCAACCCTGAACGTGACCCTGACATTCACCCTGACCCTGACCCTGACACTGATCCAGACATTGACCCTAATCCTGACCCTGACCCTGACACTGACGCTGACACTGGACTTGACCCTGACCCTACCCCTGACCCTGACCCTGACCCTGACCCTGATCATGACCCTGACCCTGACCCTGACACTGACCCTGACCCAGACCCTGACCCTTAACGTGACCATGACACTGACGTGCCCCAGACCCCGATACTGACATTAAACTTGACCCTGATCCTGTCCCTGACCCTAAGTCTGACAGTGACCCTGACCCTGACACTGACCCTGACCTTGACCCTTACGCTGACCCTGACCCTGATCATGACCCTGACTCTGACACTGACCCTGACCCTGACCATAACCCTGACCCTGACCCTCATCCTACCCCTGACCCTGAACCTGACCCTGACCCTGGCCGTGACCCTGACCCTGACCGTGACCCTGACCCTGACCCTCATCCTACCCCTGACCCTGAACCTGACCCTGACCCTTAACCTAGCCCTGACCCTGACCCTGACGCTGACTCTGACTGTGACCCTGACCCTGACCATGACCCTGACCTGAACCTGACCCTGACCTTGACACTTACCCTGACCCTGACCCTGATCATGAACCTGAACCTGACACTGACCCTAACCCTAACCCTGACCCTTAACCTAGCCCTGACCCTGACCCTGATGCTGACTCTGACCTTGACCCTGACCCTGACCATGACCCTGACCTGAACCTTACCCTGACCTTGACACTTACCCTGACCCTGACCCTGATCATGAACCTGAACCTGACACTGACCCTAACCCTAACCCTGGACCTTACCCTAACCCTGACCCTAACCCTGACCATAACCCTGACCCTGAAGCTCACCCTGAACCTAACCCTGACCCTGACCCTGACCCTGAACCTGACCCTGACTTTAACCCTGACCCTGACCCTGTCCCTGACACTATATCTGACCGTGACCCTGAACCTGACCATGACCCTGAACCTCACCTTGACCCTGACACTGACCCTGACCCTAAGTCTGACCCTGACCCTGACCCTGACCCTGATCTTGACCCTGAACCTGAACATGACCCTGACCCTGACCTTAACCCTGAACCTGACCCTGACGCTGACTCTAACACTGAACCTACCCCTGACCCTGACCAATACCCTAAAGCTGACCTGACCCTGACCCTGACCCTGACCCTGACCATGACACTGACACTCACCATGACCTTGACCCTAAGTCTGACCACGACCCTGAAAGTGACCCTGACACTCACCCTGACCCTGACACTGACCCTGACCCAGACATTGACCCTTACGCTGACCCTGACCCTGATCATGACCCTGACTCTGACACTGACCCTGACCCTGACCATAACCCTGACCCTGAACCTGACCCTGACCCTAACCCTGACCCTACCACTGACCCTGACAATGACCCTGACCCTGACCCTAAACGTGACCTGACCCTGAAACTGACCCTGACACTGACCCTGACCCTGGACCTGACCCTGACCCTGATCTTGACGCTGACCATGACCCTGACCCTGACCCTGACATTAACCCTGAACCTGACCCTGACTCTGACCCTGATAGTGACCTTAAACTTGACCCTGACCCTGTCTCTGACCCTAAGTCTGACCCTGACCATAACCCTGACACTGCCCCTGCGCCTGACCCTGACCCTGACCCAGACATTGACCCTAACCCTGACAATGACCCTGACACTGGCCTTGACCCTGACCCTACCCCTGACCCTGAACGTGACCCTGACCTTGATCACGACACTGACCCTGATACTGACCCTGACCCTAAACCTGACCCTGACCCTAACCCTGACGCTGACCCTGGACTTGACCCTGACCCTGATCATGACCCTGACCCTGATCATGACCCTGACCCTGACACTGACCCTGACCTTGACCTTGACCTTTACGCTGATGCTGACCCTGACCCTGACCCTGACCCTGACCATGACCTTGAACTTTACGCTGATACTGACCCTGATCATGACCCTGACCCTGACCCTGACACTGACCTTGACCCTGACCTTGACCCTGACCCTAACCCTGACACTGACGCTGACTCCAACCCTCACCCTGACCCTAACCCTGACCCTGACGCAGACCCTTAACCTAATACTGAACCTGACCCTGAACCTGACCCTGACCCTGACCCTAACCCTGAACCTTACCCTGACCCTGAACCCTAAACCTGACCCTGACCCTGACACTGACCCTTACACTAACCCTGACCTTAACCCTGAACCTAACCCTGACTGTGACCCTGACCCATACCCTAAACCTGACCTGACACTGAGCCTAACCCTGACCTTGATCCTGACCCTAACGCTGACCCTGACCCTGACCCTGACCCTAAGCCTGACCCTACCCCTGACCCTGACCCTGACACTGACCCTGACTCTAAACCTGATGTGACCCTGAAACTGACCTTGACCCTGAACCTGACACTGACCCCGACCCTAACTCTGACCCCGACCCTGAACCTGACCCTGACCCAGACATTGACCCTAACCCTGACAATGACCCTGACCCTGACCCTGACACTGGCCTCGACCCTGACCCTACCCCTGACCCTGAACGTGACCCTGACCTTGATCACGACACTGACCCTGATACTGACCCTGACCCTGACGTTGACCCTGACACTGACCCTAACACAAACCCTGACTTGACCCCGACCCTGACCCTGACCTTAAACCTGACCCTGACCCTCTCCCGGACCCTAAGTCTGACCGTGACGCTGACCCTGACCCTGAACCTGACCTTGACCCTTACCCTGACCCTGTCCCTGATGATGACCCTGACCATGACCCTGACCCTGACACTGACCCTGACACTGACGTTGACCCTGACCCTGACCCTGACCCTAACCCTGACCCTGACGCTGACTCCATCCCTGACCCTGACCCTAACCCTGACCCTGTCCTTGACCCTGACTCAGACCCTTACCCTAACACTGACCCTGAACCTTACCTGACCCTGACTCTATACCTGAACTGAACCTGACCCTGACACTGACACTGACCTGACCATGATCCTGACATTGACCCTGAACCTGACCCTAACCTTGACCCTGCCCCTGCCCCTGCCCCTGCCCCTGCCCCTAAACATGACCCTGACCCTTTAACCTGACACTGACCCTGACCGAACCCTGACCCTGACCATGACCCAGACCGTGACACTAACCCTGACCCTGAACCTGACCCTGACCCTAAGTCTAACGGTGAACCTGACCCTGACATTGAATCTGAACCTGACTCTGATCCTTATCATGACCCTGACCCTGACACTGACCCTGACACTGAACTCGACCCTGACCCTGACCCTGACCCTGACCCTGACCCTGACCCTGACCCTGACCCTGAACCTAACCCTACCCCTGACTCTAACCCTGACCCTGACCCTGAACCTAAACCGGACCCTTACCCTGATCCTGAACCTGACCCTGAACCTAAACCTGAACCTGACATTTACCCTGAAGGTGACGCTGACCTTAACCCTGACCCTGACCTGTTCCCTGACCCTAAGTCTGACCGTTACATTGAACCTGACCCTGACCTTGACCCTGAACCTGACCCTGACCCTGACCCTATATCTGACTCTGACCCTGACCCTGAACCCTACCCTGAACCTAACCCTGACCCTGACCTTGACCCTGACCCTGACCCTGAACCTAACCCTGAACCTGAACCTGAACCTGACCCTCAACGTGACACTGACCTTAAACCTGACCCTGACCTGTTCCCTGATTCTGTCTGACCGTTACATTGAACCTGACCTTGACCCTGACCCTGACATTGCCCCGAACCTTGACCCTGACCTTAAACCTGATCCTCACCCTGACCCTGACATTGACCCGAACCTTGACCCTGACCCTAAACCTGACCCTCACCCTGACCCTGACCGTGACACTGAACCTGACCCTAAGTCTAACCGTGACCCTGACCGTGACCATGACCCTCACCATGAACCTGAACCTGACCTTGACACTAATCCTGACCATGACCCTGACACTGACCCTGACCTTGACCCTTACACTAACACTTACCCTGAACCTACCCCTGACCCTGACCCTGACTGTAACAGTAACCCTGACCCTGAACCTACCCCTGAACCTTACCCTGACCCTGACCCTGACCCTGACCCTGATCCTGACCTTGACACTGACCCTGACCCTTACCCTGACCCTCACCCTAAACCTGACCATGACCCTGACCCTGACCTTGAACCTTACCCTGAACCTGAACCTTACACTCAACTTCAGCTTGACCTTGACCCTGACCTTGAACTTGACCTTGACCTTCACCCTGACCTTGATTCTGAACCTGACCCTAAGTCTGACTGTAACCCTTACCCTGACCCTTACACTGACCGTGACCCTGACCCTGACTGACTCTGACCCTGACCCTGACCCTAAATCTGAACCTGACCCTGACTCTGACACTGACCCAAACACTGACTTTGACCCGGACCCTGACACTGACCATAAACGTGACCCTGACACTGATTTTGACACTAACCCTTACCATGACCCTGACCCTAAACCTGAGCCTAACCCTGAGCCTGACCCTGAGACTGACGCTGACCCTGACCCTGACCCTGACCCCGACCCTGACCCTGACTCTGACCCTGACCCTGAACCTGACCCTGACCCTGACCCCGACCCTGACCCTGACTCTGACCCTGACCCTGAACCTGACCCAGACCCAGACCATGACCCTGACCCTGACACTGACTCTGACCCTGAACCTGACCTTGACCCTACAACTGAACTTGACCCTGACCCTGACCCTGACACTGACCCTGACACTGAACCTGACCCTGACCTTGACCCTGACCCTGACACTGACTCTGACCCTGACCCTGACATTGAACCTGACCTGACCCTGACATTGACCCTAACCTTGACCCTGACCCTGACACTAACACTGAACTTACCCTGACCCTGACCGTGACACTGAACCTGACCCTAAGTCTGACCGTGACCCTGACCGTGACCATGACCCTGACACTGACCCTGACC
Organism: Clangula hyemalis; assembly: GCA_963989345.1. The sequence goes on along the minus strand of OZ022456.1, from coordinate 1,995,556 downwards.
TTGACCCTTACACTAACACTTACCCTGAACCTACCCCTGACCCTGACCGTGAAAGTAACCCTGACCCTGAACCTACCCCTGAACCTTACCCTGACGCTGACCCTGACCCTGACCCTGAACCTGACCTTGACCCTGACCATGACCATGACCCTGACACTGACCCTGACCTTGACCCTTACACTAACACTTACCCTGAACCTACCCCTGACCCTGACCCTGACTGTGACAGTAACCCTGACCCTGAACCTACCCCTGAACCTTACCCTGACCCTGACCATGACCCTGACCCTGACCCTGATCCTGACCTTGACACTGACCCTGACCCTTACCCTGAACCTGAACCTAAACCTGACCATGACCCTGACCCTGACCTTGAACCTTACCCTGAACCTGAACCTTACACTCAACTTCACCTTGACCTTGACCCTGACCTTGAACTTGACCTTGACCTTCACCCTGACCTTGATTCTGAACCTGACCCTAAGTCTGACTGTAACCCTTACCCTGACCCTGACCTTGACACAGATTCTTACACTGACCGTGACCCTGACCCTGACCCTGACTCTGACCCTGACCCTGACCCTGACCCTGACCCTGAACCTGATCATGAACCTAACCCTTACCCTGACCCTGACTCTACCCCTGACCCTGACATTGACCATTGCCCTGACCCTGTCTGAATTTGACCCTGACTCTGACCCTGTCCCTGACCCTGACCCTAACCCTGACCCTGACACTGAACCTAATCCTGACCTTGACCCTGACCCTGATTCTGAACCTGTCCCTGACCCTGACACTGAACCTGAACCGGACACTGACCCTGAACCTGACCCTGACTTTGACCTTGACCTTGACCTTGACCTTGACATTGACCTTGTCACTGAACTTGAACCTGACCAAGACCCTGAACCTAAGTCTGAACGTGACCCTGAAAGTGCACCTGACCCTGACCCTGAACCTAACCCCTGACCCTGACTTTCACCCTTAACCTGACCCTGACCCTGAACCTGACCCTGACCCTGACCCTAACCCTGACCCTAATTCTGACCCTGACCCTAAACCTGACGCTGAAACTCACCCTGACCCTGACCCTAACCCTGAACAAGAAACCGAACCTGACCTTGATATTGACCCTGGCCCTGACCTTGACCTTGAACTGTACCTTGACCTTTAACCTGACCGTGACACTGACCCTGAATCTAACACAGACCCTGAACCTTAATCTTAACGTGACCTTGAACCTGACCCTGAACTTTACTTTGACCTTTACCATGATCCTAACCCTGACCCTGACTCCGAACCCGACCTTGACCTTGACCTTGACCCTGACCCTGACCCTGACCTTTACCTTGACCCTGACCATGACCCTGACCCTGACCTTGACCTTGATCCTAACCCTGACCTTGAACTTGACCTTGACCCTGACCTTGACCTTCACATTGACACAGACCCTGACCCTAAACCTGACCCTGATTCTGACCCTGACCTTGACCTTGACCCTGACCGTGACCCTTAATTTGACTCTGGCACTAAACCTGACCTGACCCTGACCCTAACCCTGACCCTATCCCTGACCGTGACCCTGACCCTAACCCTGACCCTATCCCTGACCGTGACCCTGACCCTGAACCTGACCCTGACAATGCCCTGATTCCAACACTGAACCTGACCCTGACCCTGACCCTACCCCTGACCCTGACACTGACCCTGACCATAAACCTGACCATAACCCTGACCGTGACACTGACCCTAAACCTGACCCTGACCCTAACTCTGAACCTGATCCTGACCCCGACCCTGACCCTGACCCTGACCCTGACCGTGACCCTGATACTGACCCTGAACCTAACACTACCCCTGACCCTGACCCTGACCCTGACCCTGACCCTGAATTTGACTCTGGCACTAAACCTGACCTGACCCTGACCCTGGCCCTGACCCTGACCCTAAACCTCACCCTGACACTAACCTTGACCCTGACACAAAATTCTGACCGTGACCCTGACACTGACCCTGAATCTGACCCTGAACCTAGCCCTGACCATGACCCTTACCCTGACCCTTAACCTGACTCTGACACTGACCATGACGCTAACCATGACCCTGACCCTGACCCTGCCCCTAAACCTGATTTGACCCTGACCCTCACTCTGAACCTGACCCTGACCCTGACCTTCAACCTGAACCTGACACTGAACCTGACCTGACCCTGACCCTGACCCTGACCTTGACCCTAACTTTGACCGTGAACCTGACCCTAAACCTGACCCTGACCCTGACACTGACCCTGACCCTGAAATTTACTCTGACACTGACCCTGACCCTGACCCTGAAATTTACTCTGACACTGACCCTGACCCTGAACCTGACCATGATCCTAACCCTGATCCTACCCCTGACCCTGACCCTAACACTGAACCTGACCCTGACCCTAAACCTGACTTGACCATGACCCTGACCCTGACCCTCACCCTGACCCTGAACGTGACCCTGAGCCTGACCTTGACCCTGACCCTGACATTAACCCTAACCCTGACACTGACCCTGATCATGAACCTGACCCTGACCCTGACCCTGACCCTAACCCTGACACTGACGTGACCCTGATTCTGACCCTGACCCTGACCCTGACCCAGACACTGACAGTGACCCTGACCCTGATCCTGACCCTGACCCTGTCCCTAACACTGACTTGGACCCTGACCCTAACCCTGAATTTAACACTGACCCTGTCCCCGACCCTAATTCTGACCCTGACCCTGACGCTGACCGTGACCCTGACACTGACCCTGAACCTGACTCTGAAACTTACCCTACCCCTGACCCGACTCTAAACCTGACCCTGACCTGACCCAGACCTTCACATTAACCCTGAACTAGACCCTGACCCTGACCCTGACACTGACCCTAACCCTGACATTAAACCTGACCTGAACCTGACCCTGAACCTAACCCTGACCCTAACCCTGACCCTAACTTTGACACTGAACCTGACCCTAACCCTGACCCTGACCCTGACACTTTCCCCGACCCTGACCCTAAACCAGACCCTGACGCTGACCCTGACCGTGACCGTGACCCTAACCCTGACCGTGACACAGACCCTGACCGTGACCCTAACGCTGACCCTGACCCTGACCTTGACCCTGACCTTAACCATGACCGTGACCCTGTACCTGATCCTAGGTCTGACCGTGACCCTGACCCTGACCCAGACCCTAACCCTGACCCTGACCCTGACCTTGACCCTGATCCTAACCCTGACCCTAAATCTGAAACTGACCCTGACCCTGACCCTGACCCTGAACCTAACCCTGACCGTGACCCTAACTCTGACCCTGACCCTAAATCTAAACCTGACCCTGACACTGTCCCTAACACTGACACTGACCCTGACACTGACCCGGACCCTGACCCTAAACCTGACCTAACCTTGACCCCGGCCCTGACCCTGACCCTAAACCTCACCCTGACACTAACCTTGACCCTGACCCAAAATTCTGACCATGACCCTAAACCTGACCCTGAACGTGAACCTGACCCTAAATCTGACCGTGACCTTGGCCTTGACCCTGACCCTGAACCTAACACTGACCCTGACCCTGACCCTGAATCTGACCCTGAACCTAACCCTGACCCTGACCCTTACCCTGACCCTTAACCTGACCCTGACACTGACACTGACCATGACGCTAACCCTGACCCTGACCCCGACCCTGACCCTGCCCCTAAACCTGATTTGACCCTGACCCTCACTCTGACCCTGACCCTGACCCTCACCTTCAACCTGAACCTGACACTGAACCTGACCTGACCCTGACCCTGACCTTGACCCTAACTTTGACCCTGAACCTGACCCTAAACCTGACCCTGACACTGACACTGACAGTGACCCTGAACCTGACCCTATGTCTGACCGTGACCCTGACCGTGAACCTGACCCTCGCCCTGACCCTGAACCTGACCTTGACCCTAACCCTGATCATGACCCTGACACTGACCCTGACACAGACCATAACACTGACCCTGACCCTGTAGCTGATCCTAAGTCTGACCGTGACCCTGACCCTGACCCTGATCATGACCCTGACACTGAACCTGACCCTGATGCTGACCCTAACAATGACACTGACCCTGACCCTAAACCAGACCTGACCCTGACCCTGACACTGACCCTGACCCTGAAATTTACTCTGACACTGACCCTGACCCTGAACCTGACCATGACCCTAACCCTGATCCTACCCCTGACCCTGACCCTAACACTGAAACTGACCCTGACCCTAACCTTACCTGACCTGACCCTGACCCTGACCCTGACCCTGACCCTGACCCTGACCCTGAACGTTACCCTGACCCTGAACTTGACCCTGACCCTGACATTAACCCTAACCCTGACACTGACCCTGATCCTGACCCTGACCCTGACCCTGACCCTTACACTGACCGTGACCCTGATTCTGACCCTGACCCTGACCCTGACCCTGACCCTGACATTGACCATTGCCCTGACCCTAAGTCAGAATTTGACCCTGACTCTGACCCTGTCCCTGACCCTGACCGCAACCCTGACCCTGACACTGAACCTAATCCTGACCTTGACCCTGACCCTGATTCTGAACCTGTCCCTGACCCTGACACTGAACCTGAACCGGACACTGACCCTGAACCTGACCCTGACTTTGACCTTGAACTTGACCTTGACCTTGTCACTGACCTTGTCACTGAACTTGAACCTGACCAAGACCCTGAACCTAAGTCTGAACGTGACCCTGAAAGTGCACCTGACCCTGAGCCTGACCCTACCCCTGACCCTGACCTTGACCCTTAACCTGACCCTGACACTGAACCTGACCCTAATTCTGACCCTGACCTTTACATTGACCCTGACCCTGACCCTTACCCTGTTTCTGACCCTAACCCTGACCCTGACCCTGACCGTGACCCTAACCCTGACCCTATCCCTGACTGTGACCCTGACCCTGACCCTGACCCTGACCCTGAACATGAAACTGAACCTGACCTTGATATTGACCCTGGCCCTGACCTTGACCTTGAACTGTACCTTGACCTTTACCCTGACCATGACACTGACCCTGAATCTAACACAGACCCTGAACCTTAATCTTAACGTGACCTTGACCCTGACCCTGAACTTTACTTTGACCTTTACCATGATCCTAACCCTGACCCTGACTCCGAACCCGACCTTGACCTTGACCTTGACCCTGACCCTGACCCTGACCTTTACCTTGACCCTGACCATGACCCTGACCCTGACCTTGACCTTGACCCTAACCCTGACCTTGAACTTGACCTTGACCCTGACCTTGACCTTGATATTGACACTGACCCTGAACCTAAACCTGACCCTGATTCTGACCCTGACCTTGACCTTGACCCTGACCCTGACCCTTACCCTGTTTCTGACCCTAACCCTGACCCTGACCCTGACCCTGACCCTAAACCTGACCCTATCCCTGACCGTGACCCTGACCCTGACCCTGACCATGACCCTGAACCTGACCCTGACAATGCCCTGATTCCAACACTGAACCTGACCCTGACACTGACCCTGATCCTGGCACTAAATCTGACCTGACCCTGACCCCGGCCCTGACCCTGACCCTAAATCTCACCCTGACACTAACCTTGACCCTGACCCAAAATTCTGACCGTGACACTGACCCTGACCCTGAACGTAAACCTGACCCTAAATCTGACCGTGACCTTGACCTTGACCCTGACCCTGAACCTAACACTGACCCTGACCCTGACCCTGACCCTGACCCTGAACCTAACCCTGACCCTGACCCTTACCCTGACCCTTAACCTGACCCTGACACTGACACTGACCATGACGCTAACCCTGACCCTGACCCTGACCCTGCCCCTAAACCTGATTTGACCCTGACCCTCACTCTGAACCTGACCCTGACCCTGACCTTCAACCTGAACCTGACACTGAACCTGACCTGAACTTGACCCTGACCCTGACCTTGACCCTAACCCTGATCATGACCCTGACACTGACCCTGACCCTGACACTAACACTGACCCTGACCCTGACCCAAACCCTGATGCTGACCCTAACAATGACACTGACCCTGACCCTAAACCAGACCTGACCCTGACCCTGACATTGACCCTGACCCTGAAATTTACTCTGACACTGACCCTGACCCTGAACCTGACCATATCCTAACCCTGATCCTACCCCTGACCCTGACCCTAACACTGACCCTGACCCTGACGCTGAATGTTACCCTGACCCTGACCCTGACCCTGAACCTGACCCTGACCCTGACCCTGAACGTGACCCTGAGCCTGAACTTGACCATGACCCTGACATTAACCCTAACCCTGACCCTGACCCTGATCATGAACCTGACCTTGACCCTGACCCTGACCCTAACCCTGACACTGACCGTGACCCTGATTCTGACCCTGACCCTGAACCTGACCCTGAACGTGACCCTGACCCTGACAGTGACCCTGACCCTGATCCTGACCCTACCCCTGCCCCTTACCCTGACCTTAATATTGACCCTGACGGTAACACTGACCCTGACTGTGACCCTGACCCTGACCCTAACCCTGACCCTGACCCTGACCCTGACCCTGACCCTGACCCCTACCCTGACAATGCCCTGACCCCTACCCTGACCCTGACCCTGACTGTGACCCTGAACCTGACCCTGACCCTGACTGTGAACCTGAACCTGACCCTGACCCTGACCCTAACCCTGACCGTGACCCTGACCCTGACCCTGACCCTGACACTAACTCTGAACCTGACCCTGACGCTGACCCTGAACCTAACCCTGACCCTGAACCTAACCCTGACCCTAACACTGACTTGGACCCTGACCCTAACCCTGAACCTAACACTGACCCTGTCCCCGACCCTGACCCTAACCCTGACCCTGACGCTGACCGTGACCCTGACACTGACCCTGAACCTGACTTTGAAACTTACCCTACCCCTGACCTCGACTCTAAACCTGACCCTGACCTGACCCAGACCTTGACATTAACCCTGAACAAGACCCTTACCCTGACACTAACACTGACCCTAACTTTGACACTGAACCTAACCCTAACCCTGACCCTGACCCTGACACTTTCCCCGACCCTGACCCTAAACCAGACCCTGACGCTGACCCTGACCGTGACCGTGACCCTAACCCGAACCGTGACACAGACCCTGACCGTGACCCTAACGCTGACCCTGACCCTGACCTTGACCCTGACCTTAACCATGACCGTGACCCTGTACCTGATCCTAAGTCTGACCATGACCCAGACCCTAACCCTGACCCTGACACTGACCTTGACCCTGACCCTAACCCTGACCCTAAATCTGAACCTGACCCTGACCCTGACCCTGACCCTGACCCTGAACTTAACCCTGACCGTGACCCTGACTCTGACCCTGACCCTAAATCTGAACCTGACCCTGACACTGTCCCTAACCCTGACACTGACCCTGACACTGACCCGGACCCTGACCCTAAACCTGACCTAACCTTGACCCCGGCCCTGACCCTGACCCTTAACCTCACCCTGACACTAACCTTGACCCTGACCCAAAATTCTGACCGTGACTCTTTCCCTGACACTGAACGTTACCCTGACACTAAATATGACAGTGACCTTGACCTTGACCCTGACCTGAACCTAAAACTGACCATGACCCTAACCCTGACCCTATCCCTGACCCTGACCCTGCCCCTAAGCCTGACCTGACCCTGTCCACTCACTCTGACCCTGACCCTGACACTCACCTTCAGCCTGAACCTGACACTGAACCTGACCTGACCCTGACCCTGACCCTGACCTTGACCCTACCTTTGACCCTGACCCTGACCCTAAACCTGACCCTAACCCTGACACTGACAGTGACCCTGAACCTGACCCTGACTTTGACCTTGAACTTGACCTTGACCTTGTCACTGACCTTGTCACTGAACTTGAACCTGACCAAGACCCTGAACCTAAGTCTGAACGTGACCCTGAAAGTGCACCTGACCCTGAGCCTGACCCTACCCCTGACCCTGACCTTGACCCTTAACCTGACCCTGACACTGAACCTGACCCTAATTCTGACCCTGACCTTTACATTGACCCTGACCCTGACCCTTACCCTGTTTCTGACCCTAACCCTGACCCTGACCCTGACCGTGACCCTAACCCTGACCCTATCCCTGACCGTGACCCTGACCCTGACCCTGACCCTGAACATGAAACTGAACCTGACCTTGATATTGACCCTGGCCCTGACCTTGACCTTGAACTGTACCTTGACCTTTACCCTGACCGTGACACTGACCCTGAATCTAACACAGACCCTGAACCTTAATCTTAACGTGACCTTGACCCTGACCCTGAACTTTACTTTGACCTTTACCATGATCCTAACCCTGACCCTGACTCCGAACCCGACCTTGACCTTGACCTTGACCCTGACCCTGACCCTGACCTTTACCTTGACCCTGACCATGACCCTGACCCTGACCTTGACCTTGACCCTAACCCTGACCTTGAACTTGACCTTGACCCTGACCTTGACCTTGATATTGACACTGACCCTGAACCTAAACCTGACCCTGATTCTGACCCTGACCTTGACCTTGACCCTGACCCTGACCCTTACCCTGTTTCTGACCCTAACCCTGACCCTGACCCTGACCCTGACCCTAAACCTGACCCTATCCCTGACCGTGACCCTGACCCTGACCCTGACCCTGACCCTGAACCTGACCCTGACAATGCCCTGATTCCAACACTGAACCTGACCCTGACACTGACCCTGATCCTGGCACTAAATCTGACCTGACCCTGACCCCGGCCCTGACCCTGACCCTAAATCTCACCCTGACACTAACCTTGACCCTGACCCAAAATTCTGACCGTGACACTGACCCTGACCCTGAACGTAAACCTGACCCTAAATCTGACCGTGACCTTGAACTTGACCCTGACCCTGAACCTAACACTGACCCTGACCCTGACCCTGACCCTGACCCTGAACCTAACCCTGACCCTGACCCTTACCCTGACCCTTAACCTGACCCTGACACTGACACTGACCATGACGCTAACCCTGACCCTGACCCTGACCCTGACCCTGCCCCTAAACCTGATTTGACCCTGACCCTCACTCTGAACCTGACCCTGACCTTCAACCTGAACCTGACACTGAACCTGACCTGACCCTGATCCTGACCTTGACCCTAACTTTGACCCTGACCCTGACCCTAAACCTGACCCTAACCCTGACACTGACAGTGACCCTGAACCTGACCCTATGTCTGACCGTGACCCTGACCGTGAACCTGACCCTCGCCCTGACCCTGAACCTGACCTTGACCCTAACCCTGATCATGACCCTGACACTGACCCTGACCCTTACACTAACACTGACCCTGACCCTTACCCAAACCCTGATGCTGACCCTAACAATGACACTGACCCTGACTCTAAACCAGACCTGACCCTGACCCTGACACTGACCCTGACCCTGAAATTTACTCTGACACTGACCCTGACCCTGAACCTGACCATATCCTAACCCTGATCCTACCCCTGACCCTGACCCTAACACTGACCCTGACCCTGACCCTGACCCTGAATGTTACCCTGACCCTGACCCAAAACCTCACCCTGACTCTAACCTTGACCCTGACCCTGACCCTGAACCTGACCCTGACCCTGACCCTGAACGTGACCCTGAGCCTGACCTTGACCCTGACCCTGACATTAAACCTAACCCTGACCCTGACCCTGATCATAAACCTGACCTTGACCCTGACCCTGACCCTAACCCTGACACTGACCGTGACACTGATTCTGACCCTGACCCTGAACCTGACCCTGACCGTGACCCTGACCCTGACAGTGACCCTGACCCTGACACTGACCCTGACCCTGACCCTAACCCTGACCGTGACCCTGACCGTGACCCTGACCCTGACAGTGACCCTGACCCTGATCCTGACCCTACCCCTGCCCCTTACCCTGACCTTAATATTGACCCTGACGGTAACACTGACCCTGACTGTGACCCTGACCCTGACCCTAACCCTAACCCTGACCCTGACCCTGACCCTGACCCTGACCCCTACCCTGACAATGCCCTGACCCCTACCCTGACCCTGACCCTGACTGTGACCCTGAACCTGACCCTGACCCTGACCCTGACACTGACCCTGACCCTGACCCTAACCCTGACCGTGACCCTGACCCTGACCCTGACCCTGACCCTGACCCTGACCCAGACACTGACAGTGACCCTGACCCTGATCCTGACCCTGACCCTGTCCCTAACACTGACTTGGACCCTGACCCTAACCCTGAACCTAACACTGACCCTGTCCCCGACCCTAATTCTGACCCTGACCCTGACGCTGACCGTGACCCTGACACTGACCCTGAACCTGACTCTGAAACTTACCCTACCCCTGACCCGACTCTAAACCTGACCCTGACCTGAACCAGACCTTGACATTAACCCTGAACTAGACCCTGACCCTGACACTAACACTGACCCTAACTTTGACACTGAACCTAACCCTAACCCTGACCCTGACCCTGACACTTTCCCCGACCCTGACCCTAAACCAGACCCTGACGCTGACCCTGACCGTGACCGTGACCCTAACCCTGACCGTGACACAGACCCTGACCGTGACCCTAACGCTGACCCTGACCCTGACCTTGACCCTGACCTTAACCATGACCGTGACCCTAACCCTGACCCTAAATCTGAACCTGACCCTGACCCTGACCCTGACCCTGACCCTGAACTTAACCCTGACCGTGACCCTGACTCTGACCCTGACCCTAAATCTGAACCTGACCCTGACACTGTCCCTAACCCTGACACTGACCCTGACACTGACCCGGACCCTGACCCTAAACCTGACCTAACCTTGACCCCGGCCCTGACCCTGACCCTTAACCTCACCCTGACACTAACCTTGACCCTGACCCAAAATTCTGACCGTGACTCTTTCCCTGACACTGAACGTTACCCTGACACTAAATATGACAGTGACTTTGACCTTGACCCTGACCTGAACCTAAAACTGACCATGACCCTGACCCTGACCCTATCCCTGACCCTGACCCTGCCCCTAAGCCTGACCTGACCCTGTCCACTCAATCTTACCCTGACCCTGACACTCACCTTCAGCCTGAACCTGACACTGAACCTGACCTGACCCTGACCCTGACCCTGACCTTGACCCTACCTTTGACCCTGACCCTGACCCTAAACCTGACCCTGACCCTGACCCTGATCATGACCCTGACACTGAACCTGACCCTGACCCAAACCCTGATGCTGACCTTAACAATGACATTGACCCTGACCCTAAACCTGACCTGACCCTGACCCTGACCCTGAACCTGACCCTGACATTAACCCTAACCCTGACACTGACCCTGATCATGAATCTGACCCTGACCCTGACCCTGACCCTAACCCTGACACTGACCGTGACCCTGATTCTGACCCTGACCCTGACACTGACAGTGACCCTGACCCTGATCCTGACCCTACCCCTGCCCCCTAACATGACCCTGACCCAAACCCTGACAGTTACCCTAACCCTGAACCTTACCCTGACCCAGACCTTGACCCTGAACCTGACCCTGTCTTTGAACCTGAACCCGACCCTGACCGTGACCCTGACCCTAAGTCTGACCTTGACCCTGACACTGACCCTGACCTGACCCTGACCATGACCCTAACACTGATACTGACCCTGAACCTAACCCTACCCCTGACCCTGACCCTGATCCTGACCGTGACCCTAAACATGACATGACCCTGACCCTGACCCTGACAGTGACCCTGACCCTGATCCTGACCCTACCCCTGCCCCTTACCCTGACCTTAATCGTGACCCTGACCGTAACACAGACCGTGACCTTGACCATGACCCTGAACTTGACCCTAACCCTGACCCTGACCCTGACCACTAACCTGACAATGCTCTGACCCCTAACCCGACCCTGACCCAGACCTTAACCCTGACAGTGACCCTGACACTGACCCTGCCCCTAAGCCTGACCTGACCCTGACCCTCACTCTGATCCTGAACCTAACCCTGACCCTAACACTGACTTGGACCCTGACCCTAACCCTGAACCTAACACTGACCCTGTCCCCGACCCTGACCCTAACCCTGACCCTGACGCTGACCATGACCCTGACACTGACACTGAACCTGACTCTGAACCTGACCCTACCCCTGACCGTGACCCTAAACCTGACCCTGACCCTGACCTTGAAATTAAACCTGAACTTGACCCTGACACTGACACTAAACCTGACCCTAACCCTGACCCTAACTTTGACACTGAACCTGACCCTAACCCTGACCCTGACCCTGACACTTTCCCCGACCCTGACCCTAACCCAGACCCTGACGTTGACCCTGACCCTGACCATGACCCTAACCCTGACCCTGACCCTGACCCTAAGTCTGACCGTGACCCTGACCCTGATCCTGACACTGACCCTAACACTGACCCTGACCCTGACCCTGATCCTGACACAGACCATAACACTGACCCTGACCCTGTAGCTGATCCTAAGTCTGACCGTGACCCTGACCCTGACCCTGATCATGACCCTGACACTGAACCTGACCCTGAAATTTACTCTGACACTGACCCTGACCCTGAACTTTACCCTGACCGTGACCCTGACCCTGACCGTGACTTTGACCCTAAACCTGACCCTGTCCCTGACCCTGACCCTGACCCTGTCCCTGAACCTAACGAGATCCTGACCCTGACCATGACCGTGAACCTGACCCGGAATTTGAACCTGAACTGGACCCTGACCCTGACCCTGATACTGACCCTGACCCTGACCCTGACCCTAACACTGACACTGACACTGACCCCGACCCTGACCCTGGCCCTGAACCTGATCCTACCCCTGACCCTGACCCTAACACTGACCCTGACCCTGACCCTATACCTGACATGACCCTGACCCTGACCCTGAACCTAAACCTCACCCTGACCCTGACCTTGACCCTGACCCTGACATTAACCCTAACCCCGACACTGACCCTGATCATGAACCTGACCCTGACCCTGACAGTGACCCTGACCCTGATCCTGAACCTACACCTGCCCCCTAACCTGACCCTGACCCTGACTGTTACCCTAACCCTGAACCTGACCCTGACCCAGACCTTGACACTGAACCTGACCCTGTCTTTGAACCTGAACCCGACCCTGACTGTGACCCTGACCCTAAGTCTGACCTTGACCCTGACCCTGACCTGACCCTGACCATGACCCTAACACTGATACTGACCCTGAACCTAACCCTACCCCTGACCCTGACCCTGACCGTGGCCCTAAACATGACATGACCCTGACCCTGACCCTGACAGTGACCCTGACCCTGATCCTGACCCTACCCCTGCCCCTTACCCTGACCTTAATCGTGACCCTGACCGTAACACTGACCGTGACCCTGACCATGACCCTGAACTTGACCCTAACCCTGACCCTGACCCTGACCCTGACCCTGAACCTGACCTTAATTCTGAACCTGACCCTAACGCTAACCCTGAACCTAAACCTGACCCTGACCCTAACCCTGACCCTAACACTGACTTGGACCCTGACCCTAACCCTGAACCTAACCCTGACCCTGTCCCCGACCCTGACCCTAACGCTGACCCTGAACCTGACATTAACCCTAACCCTGACACTGACCCTGATCATGAACCTGACCCTGACCCTGACCCTGACCCTAACCCTGACATTGACCGTAACCCTGATTCTGACCCTGAACCTGACCCTGACCCTGACCCTGACAGTGACCCTGACCCTGATCCTGACCCTACCCCTGCCCCCTAACCTGACCCTGACCCTGACCCTGACTGTTACCCTAACCCTGAACCTGACCCTGACCCAGACCTTGACACTGAACCTGACCCTGTCTTTGAACCTGAACCCGACCCTGACCGTGACCCTGACCCTAAGTCTGACCTTGACCCTGACCCTGACCCTGACCTGACCCTGACCATGACCCTAACACTGATACTGACCCTGAACCTAACCCTACCCCTGACCCTGACCCTGACCATGGCCCTAAACATGACATGACCCTGACCCTGACCCTGACCCTGACAGTGACCCTGACCCTGATCCTGACTCTAACCCTGCCCCTTACCCTGACCTTAATCGTGACCCTGACCGTAACACTGACCGTGAGCCTGACCATGACCCTGAACTTGACCCTAACCCTGACCCTGACCCTGACCACTAACCTGACAATGCTCTGACCCCTACCCTGACCCTGACCCTGACCCTAAATTTGACCGTGACCCTAACCCTGACCCTGACCCTGACCCTAACTCTGAACCTGACCCTGACCCTGACCTACACCCTGAACTTGACCTTGACCCTGATCCTGACCCTGACCCTGACCGTGACCCTGATACTGACCCTGAACCTAACCGTACTCCTGACCCTGACCCTAACACTTACCCTGACCCTAAACCTGACCTGACCCTGACCCTAACCCTAAACATCACCCTGACTCTAACACTGACCCTGAACTTAAAATTCTGACTGTGACCCTGACCCTCAACTCTGACCCTGACCCTGACCCTAACCCTAACCGTGACCCTGAACCTCAACTCTGACCGTGAACCTGACCCTGACCCTGACCTTGACCCTGACCCTGAACCTGACCCTGACACTGACCCTGCCCCTAAACCTGACCTGTCCCTGACCCTGAACCTGACCCTGACCCTTATCCTGAACGTTACCCTGAATTTGGCACTGACCCTGGCCCTGACCCTAAATCTGAACCTGACCCTGTCCCTGACCCTGACACTAAACCAGACCCTCACCCTGACCCTGACCCTGACCCTGACCCTGAACCTGATACTGACACTGAACCTCAGTCTGACTGTGACCCTAACCCTTACCCTAATTCTGACCGTGACCCTGATCATGACCTTGACCCTGACCCTGACTATAACCCTGACCCTTGCCCTAACACTGACCCTGACCCTGTCACTTACCCTGACCCTAAGTCTGACCCTGAACTTAACACTAAACCAGACCCTGACCCTACCACTTTCCCTGAGCCTGACACTGACCCTGAACATGACCTTGACACTGTCTGACTGAGACCCTGACCGTGACCCTGAACCTCAAACTGACCCTGACCCTAACCCTGACCTTGACCCTGACCCTCACTCTGACCCTAACACTTGTCCTGACCCTGACCCTGACTGTGACCCTGAATATAAACCTGACCCTGACCCTGACCCTGACCCTGAACATAATACTGACCTTGACCCTGAACCTGACCCTAAACTTAACCCTGAACCTGACCCTGACCCTGACTCTGACCTTGAACCTGACCCTGACCTTAACCCTGACCCTGACCCTGTCCCTGATTCTAAGAAATACCGTGACCCTGACCCTGACCATCACCCTGGCCTGACCCTGAACTTGACCTTGACCCTGACCCTGAACATTACCCTGACCCTGACCCTGACACTTACACTGACCCTGACCGTTACGCTGATCCTGACCCTGATGCTGACCCTGACTCTGAACTACACCCTGAACTTGACCATAACCGTGACCCTGACCCTGACTCTGACCCTGACCGGGACCATGACCGTGACCCTGAAACTAACACTACCCCTGACCCTGATCCTGACCCTGACACTAAACCTGACCCTGACAGTGACCCTGACACTGACCGTGACCCTGACCGTGACCTTAACCCTGACCCTGACAGTGACCCTGACCCTGATCCTTACCCTACCCCTGCCCCTTACCCTGACCTTAATCGTGACCCTGACCGTAACACTGACCGTGACACTGACCCTGACCCTGAACCTGACCTTAATTCTGAACCTGACCCTGACGCTGACCCTGAACCTAACCCTGATTCTGACCCTGACCCTGACCCTGACCCTGAAACTAACCCTGACCCTGACCCTGACTCTGACCCTGACCCTAAATCTGAACCTGACCCTGATCCTGACCCTGACACTGTCCATACCCCTGTCCCTAACCCTGACCCTGAACCTGACCCTAACCCTGACACTGACCCTGACCCTGAACCTGACCCTGACCCTGACCCCGACCATGACCCTGACAATGCCCTGATTCCAACCCTGACCCTGATCCTGACGCTAACCGTGACCCTGACCCATACTTTGGCCTTGACCTTTGCCCTGACAATGACCCTACACCTGACCCTGACCCTGACCCTGACCCTAACTCTGAACCTGATCCTGACCCTGACCCTGACCCTGACCCTGACCTTGACCCTAAACCTGACCTAACCTTGACCCCGGTCCTGACCCTGACCCTAAACCTCACCCTGACACTAACCTTGACCCTGACCCAAAATTCTGACCGTGACACTAACCCTTAACCTGAACGTGAACCTGACCCTAAATCTGACCGTGACCTTGACCTTGACCCTGACCCTGAACTTAACACTGACCCTGACCCTGACCCTGACACTGACCATGACCCTAACCCTGACCCTGACCCTTACTCTGATCCTTAACCTGACCCTGACACTGACACTGACCATGACCCTAACCCTGACCCTGACCCTGACACTGACCCTGCCCCTAAGCCTGACCTGACCCTGACTCTGAACCAGACACTGACCCTAAATCTGAACCTGACCCTGACTCTGACACTGACCCTAACACTGACTTTGACACGGACCCTGACACTGACCATAAACGTGACCCTGACACTGATTTTGAAACTAACCCTGACCATGACCCTGACCCTAAACCTGATCATAACCCTGAGCCTGACCCTGAGAATGACGCTGACCCTTACCCCGACCCTGACCCTGACAATGCCGTGATTCTGACCCTGACCCTGACCCTGACCCTGATACTAATCCTGATGTTGACCCTGAATTTGGCCCTGACCCTGGCCCTGACCCTGACCCTACACCTCACACTGAACCTGACCCTGACCCTGACCCTAACCCTGACCCTAAATTTGACTGTGACCCTAACCCTGACCCTGACCATGACCCTAACTCTGAACCTGACCCTGACCATGACACTGAACCTAACCCTGACCCTGACCTACACCCTGAACTTGACCTTGACCCTGACCGTGACCCTGAACCTAACCCTGACCCTGACCGTGACCATGATACTGACCCTGAACCTATCCCTACTCCTGACCCTGATTCTAACACTGACCCTGACCTTAAAACTCTGACCGAGACCCTGAACCTGACCCTGACACTGACCCTGACCCTGACCGTGACCCTGAACCTAATTCTGACCGTGAACCTGACCCTGACCCTGACCTGACCATGACCCTGACCCTGAACCTGACACTGACACTGACCCTGCACCTAAACCTGACCTGTCCCTGACCCTCACCCTGACCCTGACCATGACTCTGACCCTAAACCTGACCCTGACCCTGACACTGACGCTTACCCTAACCCTGACCCTGACCCTGACCCTGACCCTAGCCCTGACTCTGACTCTGACCCTGACCCAGACCCTGACCCTTACCCTGACACTGACCCTGGCCCTGAACCTGACCTTGACCCTACAACTGAACTTGACCCTGACCCTGACCCTGACCCTGACCCTGAAACTGACCCTGACCCTGACCCTGACCCTGACCCTGACCCTGTCCCTGACCCAGACCCCGAACCTGACCCTGACAATGCCCTGACTCCGACCCTGACCCTGACCCTGACCCTGACCCTAATCCTGATCGTGACCCTGAATTTGGCACTGACCCTGGCCCTGACCCTAACTCTACACCTGACCCTGAACCTGACCCTGACCCTGACCCTAACCCTGACCCTATCCCTGACCGTGACTCTGACCCTGACCCTGACCCTGACCCTAACTCGGAACCTGACCCTGACCCTGACCCTTAGACTGAACTTAACCCTGACCCTGACCTACACCCTGAACTTGACCTTGACCCTGACCGTGAACCTGACCCTAACCCTGACCCTCACCCTGACCCTGACCTTGACCCTGACACTGACCCTGACCCTAACTCTGACCCTGAACTGGATCCTGACAGTAAACCTGAACATGACCCTGACCCTGACCCTAACCCTGACACTGACCCTGTCCCTGACCCTGACCCTGACACTAAACCTCACCCTGACTCTAACCTTGACCCTGACCCTGACCCTGAACCTGACCCTGAACCTGACGCTGACCCTGAACGAGACCCTGAGCCTGACCTTGACCCTGACCCTGACATTAACCCTAACCCTGACACTGACCCTTATCATGAACCTGACCCTGACCCTGACCTTAACCCTGACACTGACCCTGACAGTGAACCTGACCCTGATGCTGACTCTACCTCTGCCCCTTACCCTGACCTTAATCGTGACGCTGACCGTAACACTGACCGTGACCCTAACCCTGACCCTGACCTTGACCCTAACCCTGACCCTGACCCTGATCCTGACCTCTACCCTGACAATGCCCTGACCCCTACCCTGACCCTGACCCTGACTGTTACCCTAACCCTGAACCTGACCCTGTCTTTGAACGTGAACCCGACCCTGACCGTGACCCTGACCCTAAGTCTGACCTTGACCCTGACCCTGACCCTAATCCTGATCGTGACCCTGAATTTGGCACTGACCCTGGCCCTGACCCTAACTCTACACCTGGCCCTGAACCTGACCCTTAGACTGAACTTAACCCTGACCCTGACCTACACCCTGAAATTGACCTTGATCCTGACCGTGAACCTGACCCTCACCCTGACCCTGACCCTGACCCTGACCTTGACCCTGACACTGACCCTGACCCTAACCCTGACCCTGAACTGGATCCTGACCCTAACCCTGAACATGACCCTGACCCTGACCCTAACCCTGACACTGACCCTGTCCCTGACCCTGACCCTGACCCTAAACCTCACCCTGACTCTAACCTTGACCCTGACCCTGACCCTGACCCTAAACCTCACCCTGACTCTAAACTTGACCCTGACCCTGACCCTGACCCTGACCCTGACCCTGACCGTGACCCTGACCCTGACCTTGACCCTGACATTAACCCTAACCCTGACCCTGACCCTGATCATGAACCTGACCCTGACCCTGACCGTGACCCTAACCCTGACCCTGACCCTGACAGTGAACCTGACCCTGATCCTGACTCTAACCCTGCCCCTTACTCTGACCTTAATCGTGACCCTGACCGTAACACTGACCGTGACCCTGACCCTGACCCTGACCTTGACCCTAACCCTGACCCTGACCCTGACCCTGACCCCTACCCTGACAATGCCCTGACCCCTACCTTGAATCTGACCCTGACTGTTACCCTAACCCTGAACCTGACCCTGACCCAGACCTTGACCCTGAACCTGACCCTGTCTTTGAACGTGAACCCGACCCTGACCGTGACCCTGACCCTAAGTCTGACCCTGACACTGACCTGACCCTGACCATGAACCTAACACTGATACTGACCCTGAACCTAACCCTACCCCTGACCCTGACCCTGACCGTGACCCTAAACATGACATGACCCTGACCCTGACCCTGACAGTGACCCTGACCCTGACCCTGACCTTGACGCTGATGGTGACCCTGACCCTGACCCTGACCCTAACCCTATCCCTGACCCTGACCATTACCCTCACCCTGAACCTGACCTGACCCTGACCCTGACACTGACCCGGACCCTAACCCTGAACCTGACCGTGACCCTGATTCTGACCCTGACCCTGACCGTGATCCTGACCCTGACCCTGACCCTGAAACTGACCCTGACCCTGCCCCTGACCCTACTCCTGCCCCTTACCCTGACCCTAACCGTGACCCTGACCCTAACACTGACCCTGAAGTTGACCCTGACCCTGACATTTATCCTAACCCCGACCCTGACCCTGACCCTAAGTCTACACCGTGACCCTGACCCTGACTCTGACCCTGACCATGACCCTGACCCTGACCCTGACCTTGACCCTGACCCTGACCCTAACTCGGAACCTGACCCTGACACTAACCCTGACCCTGAACTGGATCCTGACCCTAACCCTGAACATGACCCTGACCCTGACCCTAACCCTGACACTGACCCTGGCCCTGACCCTGGCCCTGACCCTAAACCTCACCCTGACTCTAACCTTGACCCTGACCCTGACCCTGACCCTGACCGTGACCCTGACCCTGACCTTGACCCTGACCCTGACATTAACCCTAACCCTGACACTGACCCTGATCATGAACCTGACCCTGACCCTGACCTTAACCCTGTGAGGAATATTTTAACAATTCGTGTCCATAAAGAAAAGTCCTGTCTGCTTCTGTCTGCTTCGGGGCCCTGCAATGGCAGCCAGATTCCTGAACCACAGATGCAGTGTGTCCCAGTCTCCCCCTCATTCTAGTCAATTTATCAAGTCTTCAGAAAATACTCCTCAAATTCTTGAGCTTGTTTGCTTTTGTTATTCCGGATTTCTATTTCTAGCAGTTACAGCCTTTTTCCTATTGTTTTGTCTTCTTCGAAATTAACTTAACACGGCTATAGGTGTGACTGTCTTTGTCAATAGTTGGTAGGGAATGTTTTAATTACTTGTGAAGTGTCAATAAGAAAGCTATTTGTGTTTGTATGACTTCTTTGATGTCTGGGAGCCTCGGAATAGCTGATAACAACTAGTGACTGTTATGGAACACTATGCAGGCCTCTGATATCTGGCCAGGAGTCCAAGAGATTAAGAAGAAGAAAAAAAGGAAGCTGAAGGATGGCTAGGAGACAAGACCTGCAGGGGATGCTGTATAAACTTGACACGGTGCCAAAGGAGTACAAAGGGGAAGGACAAGAAAAAAACTTGGAGAGGAAGACTACTAGCCTTCAGCATGAAAAACCCCCAGAGGGACCACCGGAGACTGACGTGCATGCTCCAGTAGGAGGGACTGGACCCCGGAAGCTAATTAGAATAACCTATTTTTTTAGAAGTAGTAATGAATATGTATTAGTCTAGGAGTATAAAAATCGGTTACTTGATGTGGCTGGTGTGCGTCCTGGTGGAGCGGAGACTCCCGGTGCACCCAGTGCTGTTTGCTTACCTCTATTCTCTTAATAAATCCTATTTTCTTATTTAAACCTATTTTGAAGACTGAGCCATTTTTAACAACCCTGACACTGACCGTGACCCTAACCCTGACCCTGACCCTGACAGTGAACCTGACCCTGACCCTGACCGTGAACGTGACCCTGACCCTGACCTTAATCGTGACGCTGACCGTAACACTGACCGTGACCCTGACCCTAAGTCTGACCTTGACCCTAACCCTGAACCTGACCCTTACCCTGACCCCTACCCTGACAATGCCCTGACCCCTACCCTGACCCTGACCCTGACCCTGACTGTTACCCTAACCCTGAACCTGACCCTGACCCAGACCTTGACCCTGAACCTGACCCTGTCTTTGAACCTGAACCCGACACAGACCGTGACCCTGACCCTAAGTCTGACCTTGACCCTGACCCTGACCCTGACCCTAACACTGACCCTGACCCTGAACCTAACCCTACCCCTGACCCTGACCCTGACGATGACCCTAAACCTGACGTGACCCTGACCCTGACCCTGACCCTGACCTTGATGCTGATGGTGACCCTGACCCTGACCCTGACCCTGATCCTAACCCTATCCCTGACCCTGACCATTACCCTCACCCTCAACCTGACCTGACCCTGACCCTGACACTGACCCGGACCCTAACCCTGAACCTGACCGTGACCCTGATTCTGACCTTGACCCTGACCGTGACCCGGACCCTGACCCTGACCCTGACAGTGACCCTGAGTCTGCCCCTGACCCTACTCCTACCCCTTACCCTGACCCTAACCGTGACCCTGAACCTTACACTGACCCTGAAGCTGACCCTGACCCTGACACTGACCCTGAAGCTGACCCTGACCCTGACATTTATCCTAACCCCGACCCTGACCCTGACCCTAAGTCTACACCGTGACCCTGAACCTGACCCTGACTCTGACCCTGACCATGACCCTGACCCTGACCCTAACACTGACCCTGACCCTGAACCTAACCCTATCCCATGACCCTGACCCAGACCATGACCCTAAACCTGACATGACCCTGACCCTGACCCTGACCTGACCTTGACACCGATGGTGACCCTGACCCTGACCCTGACCCTGACCCTGACCCTGACCCTGAACCTGACCCTGACCCTGACCATTACCCTCACCCTGAACCTGACCTGACCCTGACCCTGACACTGACCCGGACCCTAACCCTGAACCTGACCGTGACCCTGATTCTGACCCTGACCCTGACCCTGACCGTGACCCTGACCCTAACCCTGACCCTGACCGTGACCCTGACCCTGACTCTGACCCTGACAATGCCCTGACTCCAACCCTGACCCTGACCCTGACCCTGACCCTAATCCTGATCGTGACCCTGAATTTGGCACTGACCCTGGCCCTGACCCTGACTCTGACCCTGACCCTGACCTTGACCCTATAACTGAACTTGACTTTGACCCTGACCCTGACCCTAATCCTGATCGTGACCCTGAATTTGGCACTGACCCTGGCCCTGACCCTGACTCTGACCCTGACCCTGACCTTGACCCTACAACTGAACTTGACTTTGACCCTGACCCTGATACTGACCCTGACCCTGACCCTGAAACTGACCCTGACCCTAACTCGGAACCTGACCCTGACCCTGACCCTTAGACTGAACTTAACCCTGACCCTGACCTACACCCTGAACTTGACCTTGACCCTGACCGTGAACCTGACCCTGACTCTGACCCTGACCCTGACCTTGACCCTGACCCTGACCCTAATCCTGATCGTGACCCTGAATTTGGCACTGACCCTGGCCCTGACCCTAACTCTACACCTGGCCCTGAACCTGACCCTTAGACTGAACTTAACCCTGACCCTGACCTACACCCTGAAATTGACCTTGATCCTGACCGTGAACCTGACCCTCACCCTGACCCTGACCCTGACCCTGACCTTGACCCTGACACTGACCCTGACCCTAACCCTGACCCTGAACTGGATCCTGACCCTAACCCTGAACATGACCCTGACCCTGACCCTAACCCTGACACTGACCCTGTCCCTGACCCTGACCCTGACCCTAAACCTCACCCTGACTCTAACCTTGACCCTGACCCTGACCCTGACCCTAAACCTCACCCTGACTCTAAACTTGACCCTGACCCTGACCCTGACCCTGACCCTGACCCTGACCGTGACCCTGACCCTGACCTTGACCCTGACATTAACCCTAACCCTGACCCTGACCCTGATCATGAACCTGACCCTGACCCTGACCGTGACCCTAACCCTGACCCTGACCCTGACAGTGAACCTGACCCTGATCCTGACTCTAACCCTGCCCCTTACTCTGACCTTAATCGTGACCCTGACCGTAACACTGACCGTGACCCTGACCCTGACCCTGACCTTGACCCTAACCCTGACCCTGACCCTGACCCTGACCCCTACCCTGACAATGCCCTGACCCCTACCTTGAATCTGACCCTGACTGTTACCCTAACCCTGAACCTGACCCTGACCCAGACCTTGACCCTGAACCTGACCCTGTCTTTGAACGTGAACCCGACCCTGACCGTGACCCTGACCCTAAGTCTGACCCTGACACTGACCTGACCCTGACCATGAACCTAACACTGATACTGACCCTGAACCTAACCCTACCCCTGACCCTGACCCTGACCGTGGCCCTAAACATGACATGACCCTGACCCTGACCCTGACCCTGACCCTGACCCTGACAGTGACCCTGACCTTGACGCTGATGGTGACCCTGACCCTGACCCTGACCCTAAACCTATCCCTGACCCTGACCATTACCCTCACCCTGAACCTGACCTGACCCTGACCCTGACACTGACCCGGACCCTAACCTTGAACCTGACCGTGACCCTGACCCTAACCCTGACACTGACCCTGTCCCTGACCCTGACCCTGACCCTAAACCTCACCCTGACTCTAACCTTGACCCTGACCCTGACCCTGAACCTGACCCTGACCCTGACCTGACCCTGACCCTGACCTTGACCCTGACCCTGACATTAACCCTAACCCTGACTCTGACCCTGATCATGAAACTGACCCTGACCCTGACCCTAACCCTGACACTGACCGTGACCCTGATTCTGACCCTGACCCTGACCGTGACCCTAACCCTGACCCTGACCCTGACAGTGAACCTGACCCTGATCCTGACTCTAACCCTGCCCCTTACCCTGACCTTAATCGTGACCCTGACCGTAACACTGACCGTGACCCTGACCCTGACCTTGACCCTAACCCTGACCCTGACCCTGACCCTGACCCCTACCCTGACAATGCCCTGACCCCTACCTTGAATCTGACCCTGACTGTTACCCTAACCCTGAACCTGACCCTGACCCAGACCTTGACCCTGAACCTGACCCTGTCTTTGAACGTGAACCCGACCCTGACCGTGACCCTGACCCTAAGTCTGACCCTGACCCTGACCTGACCCTGACCATGACCCTAACACTGATACTGACCCTGAACCTAACCCTACCCCTGACCCTGACCCTGACCGTGACCCTAAACATGACATGACCCTGACCCTGACCCTGACAGTGACCCTGACCCTGACCCTGACCTTGACGCTGATGGTGACCCTGACCCTGACCCTAACCCTATCCCTGACCCTGACCATTACCCTCACCCTGAACCTGACCTGACCCTGACCCTGACACTGACCCGGACCCTAACCCTGAACCTGACCGTGACCCTGATTCTGACCCTGACCCTGACCGTGATCCTGACCCTGACCCTGACCCTGAAACTGACCCTGACCCTGCCCCTGACCCTACTCCTGCCCCTTACCCTGACCCTAACCGTGACCCTGACCCTAACACTGACCCTGAAGCTGACCCTGACCCTGACATTTATCCTAACCCCGACCCTGACCCTGACCCTAAGTCTACACCGTGACCCTGACCCTGACTCTGACCCTGACCATGACCCTGACCCTGACCCTGACCTTGACCCTGACCCTGACCCTAACTCGGAACCTGACCCTGACACTAACCCTGACCCTGAACTGGATCCTGACCCTAACCCTGAACATGACCCTGACCCTGACCCTAACCCTGACACTGACCCTGGCCCTGACCCTGGCCCTGACCCTAAACCTCACCCTGACTCTAACCTTGACCCTGACCCTGACCCTGACCCTGACCGTGACCCTGACCCTGACCTTGACCCTGACCCTGACATTAACCCTAACCCTGACACTGACCCTGATCATGAACCTGACCCTGACCCTGACCTTAACCCTGTGAGGAATATTTTAACAATTCGTGTCCATAAAGAAAAGTCCTGTCTGCTTCTGTCTGCTTCGGGGCCCTGCAATGGCAGCCAGATTCCTGAACCACAGATGCAGTGTGTCCCAGTCTCCCCCTCATTCTAGTCAATTTATCAAGTCTTCAGAAAATACTCCTCAAATTCTTGAGCTTGTTTGCTTTTGTTATTCCGGATTTCTATTTCTAGCAGTTACAGCCTTTTTCCTATTGTTTTGTCTTCTTCGAAATTAACTTAACACGGCTATAGGTGTGACTGTCTTTGTCAATAGTTGGTAGGGAATGTTTTAATTACTTGTGAAGTGTCAATAAGAAAGCTATTTGTGTTTGTATGACTTCTTTGATGTCTGGGAGCCTCGGAATAGCTGATAACAACTAGTGACTGTTATGGAACACTATGCAGGCCTCTGATATCTGGCCAGGAGTCCAAGAGATTAAGAAGAAGAAAAAAAGGAAGCTGAAGGACGGCTAGGAGACAAGACCTGCAGGGGATGCTGTATAAACTTGACACGGTGCCAAAGGAGTACAAAGGGGAAGGACAAGAAAAAAACTTGGAGAGGAAGACTACTAGCCTTCAGCATGAAAGACCCCCAGAGGGACCACCGGAGACTGACGCGCATGCTCCAGTAGGAGGGACTGGACCCCGGAAGCTAATTAGAATAACCTATTTTTTTAGAAGTAGTAATGAATATATATTAGTCTAGGAGTATAAAAATCGGTTACTTGATGTGGCTGGTGTGCGTCCTGGTGGAGCGGAGACTCCCGGTGCACCCAGTGCTGTTTGCTTACCTCTATTCTCTTAATAAATCCTATTTTCTTATTTAAACCTATTTTGAAGACTGAGCCATTTTTAACAACCCTGACACTGACCGTGACCCTAACCCTGACCCTGACCCTGACAGTGAACCTGACCCTGACCCTGACCGTGAACGTGACCCTGACCCTGACCTTAATCGTGACGCTGACCGTAACACTGACCGTGACCCTGACCCTAAGTCTGACCTTGACCCTAACCCTGAACCTGACCCTTACCCTGACCCCTACCCTGACAATGCCCTGACCCCTACCCTGACCCTGACCCTGACCCTGACTGTTACCCTAACCCTGAACCTGACCCTGACCCAGACCTTGACCCTGAACCTGACCCTGTCTTTGAACCTGAACCCGACACAGACCGTGACCCTGACCCTAAGTCTGACCTTGACCCTGACCCTGACCCTGACCCTAACACTGACCCTGACCCTGAACCTAACCCTACCCCTGACCCTGACCCTGACGATGACCCTAAACCTGACGTGACCCTGACCCTGACCCTGACCCTGACCTTGACGCTGATGGTGACCCTGACCCTGACCCTGACCCTGATCCTAACCCTATCCCTGACCCTGACCATTACCCTCACCCTCAACCTGACCTGACCCTGACCCTGACACTGACCCGGACCCTAACCCTGAACCTGACCGTGACCCTGATTCTGACCTTGACCCTGACCGTGACCCGGACCCTGACCCTGACCCTGACAGTGACCCTGAGTCTGCCCCTGACCCTACTCCTACCCCTTACCCTGACCCTAACCGTGACCCTGAACCTTACACTGACCCTGAAGCTGACCCTGACCCTGACACTGACCCTGAAGCTGACCCTGACCCTGACATTTATCCTAACCCCGACCCTGACCCTGACCCTAAGTCTACACCGTGACCCTGAACCTGACCCTGACTCTGACCCTGACCATGACCCTGACCCTGACCCTAACACTGACCCTGACCCTGAACCTAACCCTATCCCATGACCCTGACCCAGACCATGACCCTAAACCTGACATGACCCTGACCCTGACCCTGACCTGACCTTGACACCGATGGTGACCCTGACCCTGACCCTGACCCTGACCCTGACCCTGAACCTGACCCTGACCCTGACCATTACCCTCACCCTGAACCTGACCTGACCCTGACCCTGACACTGACCCGGACCCTAACCCTGAACCTGACCGTGACCCTGATTCTGACCCTGACCCTGACCCTGACCGTGACCCTGACCCTAACCCTGACCCTGACCGTGACCCTGACCCTGACTCTGACCCTGACAATGTCCTGACTCCAACCCTGACCCTGACCCTGACCCTGACCCTAATCCTGATCGTGACCCTGAATTTGGCACTGACCCTGGCCCTGACCCTGACTCTGACCCTGACCCTGACCTTGACCCTATAACTGAACTTGACTTTGACCCTGACCCTGACCCTAATCCTGATCGTGACCCTGAATTTGGCACTGACCCTGGCCCTGACCCTGACTCTGACCCTGACCCTGACCTTGACCCTACAACTGAACTTGACTTTGACCCTGACCCTGATACTGACCCTGACCCTGACCCTGACCCTGACCCTAACTCGGAACCTGACCCTGACCCTGACCCTTAGACTGAACTTAACCCTGACCCTGACCTACACCCTGAACTTGACCTTGACCCTGACCGTGAACCTGACCCTGACTCTGACCCTGACCCTGACCTTGACCCTGACCCTAACCCTGACCCTAAATCTGAACCTGGCCCTGACCCTGACCCTGACCCTGATCCTGACCCTGACCCTAACCCTGACCCTGACCCTGACCCTAACCCTGACCATGACACTGACCCTGACCCTGACCTTGACCCTGACCCTGACCCTAACCCTGAACCTAACCCTGACCGTGACCCTGACTTTTACCCTGACCCTAAATCTGACCCTGACCCTGACACTGTCCCTAACCCTGACACTGTCCCTAACCCTGACACTGACCCTAAACCTGACCTAACCTTGACCCCGGCCCTGAACCTCACCCTGACACTAACCTTGACCCTGACCCAAAATTCTGACCGTGACCCTTACCCTAACACTGAACGTTACCCTGACTCTAAATATGACAGTGACCTTGACCTTGACCCTGACCTGAAACTAAAACTGACCATGACCCTGACCCTGACCCTATCATTGACACTGACCCTGCCCATAAGCCTGACCTGACCCTGACCCTCAGTCTGACCCTGACCCTGACCCTCACCTTCAGCCTGAACCTGACACTGAACCTGACCTGACCCTGACCCTGACCCTGACCTTGACCCTACTTTTGAACCTGACCCTGACCCTAAACCTGACCCTGACCCTGACCCTGATCATGACCCTGACACTGACCCTGACCCTGACCCTGACCCTGACCCAAACCCTGATGCTGACCTTAACAATGACACTGACCCTGACCCTAAACCTGACCTGACCCTGACCCTGACCCTAAATTTATTCTGACACTGACCCTGAACCTGATTTAGACCCTAACCCTGACCTTGACCCTGACCCTGACCCTGAACTTTATCCTGACTGTGACCCTGACCCTGACCCTAACCTTGACCCTAAACCTGACCCTGTCCCTGACCCTGAACCTAACTCTGTCCCTGAACCTAACCCAGATCCTGACCCTGACCATGACCCTGAAACTGACCCGGAATTTGAACCTGAACTTGACCCTGACCCTGACCCTGAACCTGATCCTGACCCTAACCCTGACCCTGACCCTAACACTGACACTGACACTGACCCTGAACCTGACCTTGGCCCTGAACATGATCCTACCCCTGACCCTGACCCTAACACTGACCCTGACCCTGACCCTAAACCTGACATGACCCTGACCCTGACCCTGACCCTAAACCTCACCCTAACTCTAACCTTGACCCTGACCCTGACCCTGACCTTGACCCTGACCCTGACCCTGAACGTGACCCTGACATTGACCTTTACCCTGACCCTGATATTAACCCTAACCCTGACACTGACCCTGATCATGAACCTGACCCTGACCCTGACCCTAACCCTGACACTGACCGTGACCCTGATTCTGACCCTGACCCTAACTCTGAACCTGACCCTGACAATGACCCTGAACCTGAACCTAACCCTGACTCTCACCCTGAACCTCACCCTGACCGTGACCCTGACCCTAAGTCTGAACTTAACCCTGACCCTGACCTACACCCTGAACTTGACCTTGACCCTGACCGTGAACCTGACCCTGACCCTGACCCTGACCCTGACCCTGACCCTGACTCTGACCCTAACCCTGACCCTGACCCTGACACTGAACCTAACCCTGACCGTGACCCTGACCCTGACCATGAACCTGACTTTGACCCTGACACTGTCCCTAACCCTGACACCGTCCCTAACCCTGACACTGACCCGGACCCTGACCCTGAACTTTATCCTGACTGTGACCCTGAACCTGACCCTGTCCTTGACCCTAAACCTGACCCTGTCCCTGACCCTGAACCTAACCCTGTCCCTGAACCTAACCCAGATCCTGACCCTGACCATGACCCTGAACCTGACCCGGAATTTGAACCTGAACTTGACCCTGACCCTGACCCTGAACCTGATCCTGACCCTGACCCTGACCCTAACCCTGACACTGACCCTGACCCTGAACCTGACCCTGGCCCTGAACCTGATCCTACCTCTGACCCTGACCCTAACACTGACCCTGACCCTAAACCTGACATGACCCTGACCCTGACCCTGACCCTAAACCTCACCCTGACTCTAACCTTGACCCTGACCCTGACCCTGACCTTGACACTGACCCTGATCATGAACCTGACCCTGACCCTGACCCTAACCCTGACACTCACCGTGACCCTGATTCTGACCCTGACCCTGACCCTAACCCTGACACTGACCGTGACCCTGATTCTGACCCTGACCCTAACTCTGAACCTGACCCTGACAATGACCCTGAACCTGAAACTAACCCTGACTCTCACCCTGAACCTCACCCTGACCCTGACCCTGACCCTAAGTCTGAACTTAACCCTGACCCTGACCTACAACCTGAACTTGACCTTGACCCTGACCGTGAACCTGACCCTGACCCTGACCCTAACCCTGACCCTGACCCTGACCTTTACCCTGACACTAACCCTGATTCTAAATCTGAACCTGACCCTGACCCTGACCCTGACCCTGACCCTGAACCTAACCCTGACCCTGACACTGTCCCTAACCCTGACACCGTCCCTAACCCTGACACTGACCCGGACCCTGACCCTAAACCTGACCTAACCTTGACCCCGGCCCTGAACCTGACCTTTAACCTCACCCTGACACTAACCTTGACCCTGACCCAAAATTCTGACCGTGACCCTTACCCTAACACTGAACGTTACCCTGACTCTAAATATGACAGTGACCTTGACCTTGACCCTGACCTGAAACTAAAACTGACCATGACCCTGACCCTAAGCCTGACCTGAACCTGACCCTCACTCTGACCCTGACCCTGACCCTCACCTTCAGCCTGAACCTGACACTGAATCTGACCTGACCCTGACCCTGACCCTGACCTTGACCCTACTTTTGACCCTGACCCTGACCCTACTTTTGACCCTGACCCTGACCCTAAACCTGACCCTGACCCTGATCATGACCCTGACACTGAACCTGACCCTGACCCATACCCTGATGCTGACCTTAACAATGACACTGACCCTGACCCTAAACCTGACCTGACCCTGACCCTGACACTGACCCTGACCCAGAAATTTATTCTGACACTGACCCTGAACCTGATTCTGACCCAAACCCTGACCCTGACCCTCACCCTGACCCTGATCTTTATCCTGACTGTGACCCTGACCCTGATCCTGACCTTGACCCTAAACCTGACCCTGTCCCTGACCCTGAACCTGACCCTGTCCCCGAACCTAACCCAGATCCTGACCCTGACCATGACCCTGAACCTGACCCGGAATTTGAACCTGAACTTGACCCTGACCCTGACCCTGACCCTGACCCTGACCCTGACCCTGACCCTAACACTGACCCTGACCCTGACCCTGGCCCTGAACCTGATCCTACACCTGACCCTGACCCTAACACGAACCCTGACCCTGACCCTAAACCTGACATGACGCTGACCCTGACCCTAAACCTCACCCTGACTCTAACCTTGACCCTGACCCTGACCCTGACCCTGACCCAAACCCTGACCCTAAGCCTGACCGTGACCCTGACTCTGACCCTTACCCTGATGCTAAAACTGAACCTGACCCTGACTCTGACCCTGACCCTGACCCTAACACTGACCCTGACCCGGACCCTGACACTGACCCTAAACATGACTCTGACACTGATTTAGACACTAACCCTAACCATGACCATGACCCTGACCCTGACCCTGACCCTAAACCTTACACTGACCCTGAGTCTGATGCTGACCCTGACCCTGACGCAGACCCCGACCCTGACCGTGACAATGCCCTGACTCCGACCCTGACCCTGACCCTGACCCTGACCCTGACCCTAATCCTGATCGTGACCCTGAATTTGGCACTGAACCTGGCACTGACCCTTACTCTACACCTGACCCTGAACCTGACCCTGACCCTGACCCTAACCCTGATCCTATCTTTGACCGTGACCCTAACCCTGAACCTGACCCTGACCCTAACTCTGAACCTGACCCTGACCGTGACACTGAACCTAACCCTTACCTGACCTACACCCTGAACTTGACCTTGACCCTGACCGTGACACTTACCCTCACCCTGACCCTGACCCTGACCTTGACCCTGACACTGACCCTGACCCTAACCCCATCCCTGAACTTGATCCTGACCCTAATACTGAACATGACCCTGACCCAGACCCTAACCCTGACACTGACCCTAACCCTGACCCTCAACCTGATCCTAAACCTGTCCTGACCCTGACCCTGATAGTGACCCTGAAACTAAGTCTGACTGTGACCCTGACCCTTACCCTAATTCTGACCGTGACCCTGATCATGACCTTGACCCTGACCCTGACCCTAACCCTGACCCTTACCCTAACACTGACCCTGACCCTCGCCCTGACGCTGACTCTACCCCCGACCCTGACCCTCACCCTGAACCTAACACTTACCCTGACCCTGACCCTCACCCTGACCCTGAACCTGACCCTGACCCTGACCTTGAACCTGACCCTGACCTTAACCCTGACCCTGACCCTGTCCCTGATTCTAAGTCTTAACGTGACCGTGACCCTGACCCTCACCCTGGACTGACCCTGACCCTGAACATCACCCTGACCCTAACACTGAATTTGACCCTGAAACTTAATCTGACCAAAAACCCTGAACCTGACCCTGACACTGACCCTGGCCCTGACCCTAAACCTGACCTGATCTTGAACCTGATCCTGACCCTGACATTGACCCAGATTCTGACCCTGACCCTTACCCTGACCCTGACCCTGACCCTAAGTCTGTCCGTGACCCTGACACTGCCCTGACCCTAAGTCTGACCGTGACCCTAACCCTGAGCCTGACCCTGACCCTGACCCTGACCTTGACCCTGACCCTGACACTGAACCTAAAACTGACCTTTACCTTGACCCTGACCCTGAACGTAAACCTCACCCTGACCCTAACCCTGACCCTCACCCTGACCATGACCCTGACCCTAACCCTGACCCTGACCGTGGCCCTGACACTGACCCTCACACTGACCCTGTCCCTGTCCCTGACCATAAGTGTGACCGTGACCCTAACCCTGAGCCTGACCCTGACCCTGACCCTGACCATGACCCTGACCCTAACCAAGACCCTGAACGTGACCCTGACCTGACCCTGATACTAAGCCTGAACCTGAACCTGACCCTGTCCCTAAAACTGACCTGACCCTGACCCTGACCATAACCCTGAACCTGACCCTGACACGGACCCTAACCCTGACCCTGAAGCTGACCCTGAAGCTGACCCTGCCCCTACCCCTGACCCTGACACTAACCCTGACCCTAAACCTGACCCTGTCCCCGACTCTGATCCTCACCCTGATCCTGACACTGACCGTGACCCTGACATTGATCCTGACCCTGACTCTGAATCTGATCCTACCCCTGTGCCAGACCCTGACCCTAAACCTGACCCTGACACTGACCCTGACCTTGACACTAACCCTGAACCTGACTCTGACCCTGACCCTAATCCTTACCCTGACCCTGACCCTGAACCTAAACCTGACTTGAACCTGACCCTAACCCTGACCCTGATCCTGACCCTAACCCTGACCCTGAACATGACCCTACCCCTGACCCTAACCCTGACCCTTTCCCCGACCCTGACTCTAACCCTGACCCTGACACTGACCGTGAACCTGACCGTGACCCTAACCCTGACCCTGACCCAGACACTAACACTGACCTTGACCCTGACCCTGACCCTGACTTTGACCCTGACCTTAACCTTACCCTGACCCTGTCCCTGATCTTAAGTCTGACCGCGACCATGACCCTGAACATCACTCTGAAACTGACCCTGACACTGACACTGACCCTGACAGTTACGCTGACCCTGACCCTGACCCTGACCCTGAACATCACCCTGACCCTGACCCTGACACTGACACTGACTTTGACCGTTACGCTGATCCTGACCCTGATGCTGAACCTGACACTGACCCTAACCCTGAGAGTGACCCTGACACTGATCCTAAATCTGAACTTGACCCTAACCCTGACACTGAACCTAACCCTGAACCTGACCCTGACCCTGACCGTGACCCTTACCCTAAGTCTGACTGTGACCGTGTCCCTGACCCTGACCCTGGCCCTGAACCTGACCTACACCCTGAACTTGACCATAACCCTGACCCTGACCCTGACCCTGACACTGACCCTGACCCTAACAGTGACCCTGACCCTGCCCCTTAACCTGACCTTAATCGTGACCTTGACCGTAAAACTGACCGTGACCCTGACCCTGACCCTGACCCTAACCCTGACCCTGACCCTGACCCCTATCCTGACAATGCCCTGACCCCTACCCTGACCCTGACCCTGACCCTGATTGTGACCCTGACCCTGACCCTGACCCTGACCCTAACCCTGACCGTGACCCTGACCATGACCCTGAACTTGACACTAACTCTGAACCTGACCCCGACGCTGAACCTGAACATAACCCTGACCCTGAACCCAACTCTGACCCTAACACTGACTTGGACCCGGACCCTAACCCTGAACCTAACACTGACCCTGTCCAAGACCCTGACCCTAACCCTGACCCTGACGCTGACCCTGACCCTGACCCTGACCCTGACCCTGACCCTGAACCTAACCCTGACCGTGACCCTGACTTTTACCAAGACCCTAAATCTGACCCTGACCCTGACACTGTCCCTAAACCTGACACTGACCCTGACCCTGACCCTAAACCTGACCTAACCTTGACCCCGGCCCTGAACCTGACCCTTAACCTCACCCTGACACTAACCTTGACCCTGACCCAAAATTCTGACCGTGACCCTTACCCTAACACTGAACGTTACCCTGACAATAAATATGACAGTGACCTTGACCTTGACCCTGACCTGAACCTAAAACTGACCATGACCCTGACCCTGACCCTATCCCTGACACTGACCCTGCCCCTAAGCCTGACCTGACCCTGACCCTCACTCTGACCCTGACTCTGACCCTCACCTTCAGCCTGAACCTGACACTGAACCTGACCTGACCCTGACCCTGACCCTGACCTTGACCCTACTTTTGACCCTGACCCTGACCCTAAACCTGACCCTGACCCTGACACTGATCATGACCCTGACACTGAACCTGACCCTGACCCAAACCCTGATGCTGACCTTAACAATGACACTGACCCTGACCCTAAACCTGACCTGACTCTGACCCTGACACTGACCCTGACCCTGACCCTGAACATTATCTTGACTGTGACCCTGACCCTGACCCTGACCTTGACCCTAAACCTGACCCTGTCCCTGACCCTGAACCTGACCCTGTCCCTGAACCTAACCCAGATCCTGACCCTGACCATGACCCTGAACCTGACCCGGAATTTGAATTTGAACTTGACCCTGACCCTGACCCTGACCCTGACCCTGACCCTGATCCTGATCCTGACCCTGACCCTGACCATAACACTGACACTGACCCTGACCCTGACCCTGAACCTGGCCCTGAACCTAATCCTACACATGACCTTGACCCTAACACTAACCCTGACCTGACCCTAAACCTGACATGACCCTGACCCTGACCCTGACCCTAAACCTCACCCTGACTCTAACCTTGACCCTGACCCTGACCCTGACCTTGACCCTGACCCTGACCCTGAACGTGACCCTGACCCTGACCTTGACCTTGACCCTTACATTAAACCTAACCATGACACTGACCCTGATCATGAACCTGACCCTGACCCTGACCCTGACCCTAACCCTGACACTGACCGTGACCCTGATTCTAACCCTGACCCTGACCCTGACAGTGACCCTGACCCTGATCCTAAACCTACCCCTGCCCCGTAACCTGACCCTGACCCTGACTGTTACCCTAAACCTGAACCTCACCCTGACCCAGACCTTGACCCTGAACCTGACCCTGTCTTTGAACCTGAACCCGACCCTGACCGTGACCCTGACCCTGACCACTAACCTGACAATGCTCTGACCCCTACCCCGACCCTGACCCTGACCCTAACCCTGACCGTGACCCTGACCCTGACCCTGAACCTGACCTTAATTCTGACCCTGACCCTGACGCTGACCCTGAACCTACACCTGACCCTGACCCTAACCCTGACCCTAACACTGACTTGGACCCTGACCCTAACCCTGAACCTAACCCTGACCCTGTCCCCGACCCTGACCCTAACCCTGACCCTGACGCTGACCGTGACCCTGACACTGACCCTGAACCTGACTCTGAACCTGACCCTACCCCTGACCGTGACCCTAAACCTGACCCTGACCCTGACCTTGACATTAACCCTGAACTTGACCCTGACCCTGACACTAAATCTGACCTTAACCCTGACCCTAAATTTGACACTGAACCTGACCCTAACCATGACCCTGACCCTGACACTTTCCCCGACCCTGACTCTAACCCAGACCCTGACGCTGACCCTGACCCTGACCGTGACCCTAACCCTGACCCTGACCCTGATCCTAAGTCTGACCGTGACCCTGACCCTGATCCTGACACTGACCCTAACACTGACCCTGACCCTGACCCTGATCCTGACACAGACCCTAACACTGACCCTGACCCTGTACCTGATCCTAAGTCTGACCGTGACCCTGACCCTGACCATGAACCTAACCCTGACCCTAAATCTGAACCTGACCCTGACCCTGACACTGTCCCTAACCTAGACCCTGACCCTGACACTGACCATGACCCTGAGAATGCCCTGATTCTGATCCTGACCCTGATCCTGACGCTAACCGTGACACTGACCCTTACTTTGGCCCTGACCCTGACCCTGACCCTACACCTGACCCTGACACTGACCCTGACCATAAACGTGACCATAACCCTGACTTTAACCCTGACCCTGACCCTCACCCTAACTCTGAACCTGATCCTGACCCTGACCCTGACCCTGACCCTGACCCTGACCATGACCCTGACCCTGACCCTGACCCTAAACCTGACCTAACCTTGACCCCGGCCCTGACCCTGACCCTAAACCTCACCCTGACACTAACCTTGACCCTGACCCAAAATTCTGACCGTGACCCTGACCCTGACCCTGAACGTGAACCTGACCCTAAATCTGACCGTGACCTTGACCTTGACCTTGACCCTGAACCTAACACTGACCCTGACCCTGAATGTGACCCTGAACCTAACCCTGAACCTGAACCTTACCCTGACCCTTAACCTGACCCTGACACTGACCCTGAACATGACCTTGACAATAAGTCTGACTGAGACCCTGACCGTGACCCTGAACCTCAAACTGACCCTGACCCTAACCCTGACCTTGACCCTGACCCTGAACCTGACCCTGACCCTCGCCCTGACGCTGACTCTACCCCTGACACTGACCCTGACCCTCACTCTGACCCTAACCCTTGTCCTGACCCTGACCCTGACCTTGAACCTGACCCTGACCTTAACCCTGACCCTGACCCTGTCCCTGATTCTAAGAAATACCGTGACCCTGACCCTAAACATCACCCTGACCCTGACCCTGACACTGACAGTGACCCTGACCCTGACCCTGACCCTGGCCCTGAACCTGATCCTACCCCTGACCCTGACCCTAACACTGACCCTGACCCTGACCCTAAACCTGACATGACCCTGACCCTGACCCTGACCATGAACCTAACCCTGACTCTGACCTTGACCCTGACCCTAACCCTGACCCTAATTCTGAACCTGACCCTGACCCTGATATTGTCCCTAACCCAGACCCTGACTCTGACCCTGACACTGACCATAAATATGACCCTGACACTTATTTTGACACTAACCCTGATTCTGACCCTGACCCTGACCCTGACCCTAACACTGACACTGACACTGACCCTGACCCTGACCCTGGCCCTGAACCTGACCCTAACCCTGACCCTGACCCTAACACTGACCCTGACCCTGACCCTAAACCTGACATGACCCTGACCCTGACCCTGACCATGAACCTAACCCTGACTCTGACCTTGACCCTGACCCTAACCCTGACCCTAATTCTGAACCTGACCCTGACCCTGACATTGTCCCTAACCCAGACCCTGACTCTGACCCTGACACTGACCATAAATATGACCCTGACACTGATTTTGACACTAACCCTGTCCCTGTCCCTGACCCTGACCCTGACCCTGACCCTAAACCTGACCTAACCTTGACCCCTGCCCTGACCCTGACCCTAAACCTCACGCTGACACTAACCTTGACCCTGACCCAAAATTCTGACCGTGACCCTGACACTGACCCTGAAAGTGACCCTGATCCTGACCTTGACCCTGACCCTGAACCTAACACTGACCCTGACCCTGACCCTGAATCTGACCCTGAACCTAACCCTGAACCTGACCCTTACCCTGACCCTTAACCTGACCCTGACACTGACACTGACCATGACCCTAACCCTGATAATGACCCTGACACTGACCCTGCCCCTAAGCCTGACCTGACCCTGACCCTCACTCTGACCCTGACCCTGACCCTGACCTACAACCTGAACCTGATACTGAACCTGACCTGACCCTGACCCTGACCCTGATCCTGACCTTGACCCTAACTGTGACCCTGACCCTGACCCTAAACCTGAACCTGACCCTGACCCTGACCCTGATCCTGAACCTGACCATATGTCTGACCGTGACCCTGACCGTGAACCTGACCCTCGCCCTGACCCTGAACCTGACTTTGACCCTGACCCTGATAATGACCCTGACACTGACCCTGACCTTGACCCTTACACTAACACTGACCCTGACCCTGACCCAAACCCTGATGTTGACCCTAACAATGACACTGACCCTGACCCTAAACCAGACCTGACCCTGACCCTGACACTGACCGCGACCCTGAAATTTACTCTGACACTGACCCTGACCCTGAACCTGACCATGACCCTAACCCTGATCCTAACCCTGACCCTGACCCTGACCCTGAACCTGACCCTGACCCTGACCCTGACCCTGACCCTTATCCTGATCGTTACCCTGAATTTGGCACTGACCCTGGCCCTGACCCTGACTCTACACATGACCCAGAACCTGACACTGACCCTGACCCTAAGCCTGACCCTGACCTACACAATGAACTTGACTTTGACCCTGACCCTGACCCTGACCCTGACCTTGACCCTGACACTGACCCTGACCCTAACCCTGACACTGACCCTGTCCCTGACCCTGACACTAAACCAGACCCTCAACCTGATCCTCAACCTGTCCTGACCCTGAACCTGATACTGACCCTGAACCTAAGTCTGACTGTGACCCTAACCCTTACCCTAATTCTGACCGTGACCCTGATCATGACCTTGACCCTGACCCTGACCCTACCCCTGACCGTGACCCTAACACTGACCCTGACCCTGTCACTTACCCTGACCCTAAGTCTGACCCTGACCTTAACACTAAACCAGACCTGACCCTACCCCTTACCCTGACCCTGACACTGACCCTGAACATGACCTTGACACTAAGTCTGACTGAGACCCTAACCGTGACCCTGAACCTCAAACTGACCCTGACCCTAACCCTGACCTTGACCCTGACCCTGAACCTGACCCTGACCCTCGCCCTGACGCTGCCTCTACCCCTGACACTGACCCTGACCCTGACTCTGACCCTAACCCTTGTCCTGACCCTGACCCTGACTCTGACCCTGACCCTGACCTTGAACCTGACCCTGACCTTAACCCTGACCCTGACCCTGTCCCTGATTCTAAGAAATACCGTGACCCTGACCCTGAACATCACCCTGACCCTGACCCTGACCCTGACCCTGACCCTGACCGTTACGCTGATCCTGACCCTGATGCTGACCCTGACTCTGAACTACACCCTGAACTTGACCATAACCGTGACCCTGACCCTGACTCTGACCCTGACCGGGACCCTGACCGTGACCCTGAAACTAACCCTACCCCTGACCCTGACCCTGACCCTGACCCTAAACCTGACCTGACCCTGACCCTGACACTGACAGTGACCCTGACCCTGACCGTGACCCTGACCGTGACCTTAACCCTGACCCTGACAGTGACCCTGACCCTGATCCTTACCCTACCCCTGCCCCTTACCCTGACCTTAATCGTGACCCTGACCGTAACACTGACCGTGACCCTGACCCTGACACTGAACCTGACCTTAATTCTGAACCTGACCCTGACGCTGACCCTGAACCTAACCCTGATTCTGACCCTGACCCTGAACCTGACCCTGAAACTAACCCTGACCGTGACCCTGACTCTGACCCTGACCCTAAATCTGAACCTGACCCTGACCCTGACCCTGACACTGTCCCTAACCCTGACCCTGACCCCGACAATGACCCTAAACGTAACCCTGACACTGATTTTGACACTAACCCTGTCCCTGACCCTGACCCTGAACCTGACCCTAACCCTGACCCTGACCCTGACCCTGAGTCTGACGCTGACCCTGACCCTGACCCTGACCCCGACCATGACCCTGACAATGCCCTGATTCCCACCCTGACCCTGACCCTGACGCTAAACGTGACCCTGACCCTTACATTGGCCCTGACCCTGGCCCTGACCCTGACCATACACCTGACCCTGACACTGACCCTGACCCTAAACCTGACCATAACCCTGACCGTGACACTGACCCTGACCCTGACCGTGACCCTGATACTGATCATGAACCTAACACTACCCCTGACCGTGACCCTGACCCTGACCCTGACCCTGACCCTGACCTTGACCCTAAACCTGACCTAAACTTGACCCCGGTCCTGATCCTGACCCTAAACCTCACCCTGACACTAACCTTGACCCTGACCCAAAATTCTGACTGTGACCCAACCCTGACCCTGAACGTGACCCTGACCCTAAATCTGACCGTGAACTTGACCCTGAATCTGACCCTGACCCTGAACCTAACACTGACCCTGACCCTGACCCTTAACCTGACCCTGAACCTGACACTGACCATGACCCTAACCCTGACCCTGACACTGACCCTGCCCCTAAGCCTGACCTGACCCTGACCCTCACTCTGAACCTGACCCTGACCCTGACCTACAACCTGAACCTGACACTGAACCTGACCTGACCCTGACCCTGACCCTGACCTTGACCCTAACTTTGACCCTGACACTGACCCTAAACCTGACCCTGACCCTGACTTAGACTGTGACCCTGACATTGACCCGAACCTTGACCCTGACCCTAAACCTGACCCTCACCCTGACCCTGACCGTGACACTGAACCTGACCCTAAGTCTGACCGTGACCCTGACCGTGACCATGACCCTCACCATGAACCTGAACCTGACCTTGACACTGATCCTGACCATGACCCTGACACTGACCCTTACCTTGACCCAAACACTAACACTTACCCTGAACCTACCCCTGACCCTGACCCTGACCCTCACCCTCACCCTGATCCTAAACCTTACCTGCCCGTGACCCTTACCCTAAGTGTGACCGTGAACCAGACCCTGACCTGACCGTGATCCTGACCCTGACCGTGACCCTGACCGTGACCCTGACCTTGACCATGACACTGACCTTTACTCTAACCCTGACCCTGATTCTTATCCTGATCCTGACCCTGACCATGACCTTGAC
Organism: Clangula hyemalis; assembly: GCA_963989345.1. The sequence goes on along the minus strand of OZ022456.1, from coordinate 1,954,039 downwards.
CCTGACCCTGAATTTGACCATGACCTTGGCCCTGACCCTGACAGTGCCCTGACTCCGACCCTGACCCTAAGTCTCACCGCGACCCTGACCGTGACCCTGACCCTCACACTGACCCTGACCCTGACTCTTACATTGATCCTGACACTACCCCTGACCCTACCCTGACCCTGACCCTGACTCTGACTCTGACCCTGACCCTGACCGTGACCCTGACCCTAGCCCTGACTCTGACTCTGACCCAGACCCAGACCCTGACCCTGACACTGACTCTGACCCTGAACCTGACCTTGACCCTACAACTGAACATGACCCTGACCCTGACACTGACCCTGAACGTGAACCTTACCCTGACCTTGACCCTGACCCTGACACTGACTCTGACCCTGACCCTGATATTTAACCTGACCTGACCCTGATATTGACCCTAACCTTGACCCAGACCCTGACCCTAAACCTGACCCTGACCCTGATCCTGACACTGAACCTGACCTGACCCTGACCCTGACCCTGACATTGACCCTAACCTTGACCCTGACCCTGACACTGAACCTGACCCTGACCCTGACCGTGACACTGAACCTGACCCTAAGTCTGACCGTGACCCTGACTGTGACCATTACCCTCACCCTGACCCTTAACCTGACCTTGACCCTGACCATGACCATGACCCTGACACTGACCCTGACCTTGACCCTTACACTAACACTTACCCTGAACCTACCCCTGACCCTGACCCTGACCGTGACAGTAACCCTGACCCTGACCGTGACAGTAACCCTGACCCTGAACCTACCCCTGAATCTTACCCTGACCCTGACCCTGACCCTGACCCTGATCCTGACCTTGACACTGACCCTGACCCTTACCCTGACCCTCACCCTAAACCTGACCATGACCCTGACCCTGACCTTGAACCTTAACCTGAACCTGAACCTTACACTCAACTTCACCTTGACCTTGACCCTGACCTTGAACTTGACCTTAACCTTCACCCTGACCTTGATTCTAAACCTGACCCTAAGTCTGACTGTAACCCTTACCCTGACCCTGACCTTGACACTGATTCTTACACTGACCGTGACCCTGACCCTGACCCTGACCCTGAACCTGATCATGAACCTAACCCTTACCCTGACCCTGACTCTACCCCTGACCCTCACATTGACCATTGCCCTGACCCTAAGTCTGAATTTGACCCTGACCCTGACCCTAACCCTGACCCTGACCATGAACCTAACCCTGACCTTGACCCTGACCCTGATTCTGAACCTGTCCCTGACCCTGACACTGAACCTGAACCGGACACTGACCCTGAACCTGACCCTGACTTTGACCTTGAACTTGACCTTGACCTTGACATTGACCTTGTCACTGAACTTGAACCTGACCAAGACCCTGAACCTAAGTCTGAACGTGACCCTGAAAGTGCACCTGACCCTGAGGCTGACCCTAACCCTGACCCTGACCTTGACCCTTAACCTAACCCTGACCCTGAACCTGACCCTAATTCTGACCCTGACCTTGACCTTGACCCTGACCCAGACCCTTACCCTGTTTCTGACCCTAACCCTGACCCTGACCCTGACCGTGACCCTAACCCTGACCCTATCCCTGACCCTGACCCTGACCCTGACCCTGAACATGAAACTGAACCTGACCTTGATATTGACCCTGGCCCTGAACTTGACCTTGAACTGTACCTTGATCTTTAACCTGACCGTGACACTGACCCTGAATCTAACACAGACCCTGAACCTTAATCTTAACGTGACCTTGACCCTGAACCTGAACTTTATTTTGACCTTTACCATGATCCTAACCCTGACCCTGACCCCGAACCCGACCTTGAACTTGACCTTGACCCTGACCCTGACCCTGACCTTTACCTTGACCCTGACCATGACCCTGACCCTGACCTTGACCCTAACCCTGACCTTGAACTTGACCTTGACCCTGACCTTGACCTTGACATTGACACTGAACCTGAACCTAAACCTGACCCTGATCCTGACCCTGACCTTGACCTTGACCCTGACCCTGACCCTTACCCTGTTTCTGACCCTGACCGTGACCCTGACCCTGACCCTGACCCTAAACCTGACCCTGACCCTGACCCTGACCCTAAACCTGACCCTATCCCTGACCGTGACCCTGACCCTGACACTGACCTTAAACCTGACCCTGAACCTGACCCTGACAATGCCCTGATTCCAACACTGAACCTGACCCTGACACTGACCCTGACCATAAACCTGACCATAAACCTGACCGTGACACTGACCCTAAACCTGACCCTGACCCTAACTCTGAACCTGATCCTGACCCCGACCCTGACCCTGACCCTGACCGTGACCCTGATACTGACCCTGAACATAACACTACCCCTGACCCTGACACTGACCCTGACCCTGATCCTGGCACTAAATCTGACCTGACCCTGACCCCGGCCCTGACCCTGACCCTAAATCTCACCCTGACACTGACCTTGACCCTGACCCAAAATTCTGACCGTGACACTGACCCTGACCCTGAACGTAAACCTGACCCTAAGTCTGACCTTGACCCTGACACTGACCTGACCCTGACCATGACCCTAACACTGATACTGACCCTGAACCTAACCCTACCCCTGACCCTGACCCTGACCGTGACCCCAAACATGACATGACCCTGACCCTGACCCTGACAGTGACCCTGACCCTGACCCTGACAGTGACCCTGACCCTGATCCTGACCCTACCCCTGCACCTTACCCTGACCTTAATCGTGACCCTGACCGTAACACTGACCGTGACCCTGACACAGACCCTGACCCTGACCATGACCCTGACCATGACCCTGACCCTGACCCTGACCCTGACCCTGACCCTGACCCTGACACTAACTCTGAACCTGACCCTGACGCTGACCCTGAACCTAACCCTGACCCTGAACCTAACCCTGACCCTAACACTGACTTGGACCCTGACCCTAACCCTGAACCTAACACTGACCCTGTCCCCGACCCTGACCCTAACCCTGACCCTGATGCTGACCGTGACCCTGACACTGACCCTGAACCTGACTTTCAAAACTTACCCTACCCCTGACCTCGACTCTAAACCTGACCCTGACCTGACCCACACCTTGACATTAACCCTGAACTAGACCCTGACCCTGACACTAACACTGACCCTAACTTTGACACTGAACCTGACCCTAACCCTGACCCTGACCCTGACACTTTCCCCGACCCTGACCCTAAACCAGACCCTGACGCTGACCCTGACCGTGACCGTGACCCTAACCCTGACCGTGACACAGACCCTGACCGTGACCCTAACGCTGACCCTGACCGGGACCTTGACCCTGACCTTAACCATGACCGTGACCCTGTACCTGATCCTAAGTCTGACCGTGACCCTGACCATGACCCAGACCCTAACCCTGACCCTGTCCCTGACCTTGACAATGACCCTAACCCTGACCCTAAATCTGAACCTGACCCTGACCCTGACCCTGACCCTGACCCTGAACTTAACCCTGACCGTGACCCTGAATCTGACCCTGACCCTAAATCTGACCCTGACCCTGACACTGTCCCTAACCCTGACACTGACCCTGACACTGACCCTAAACCTGACCTAACCTTGACCCCCGCCCTGAACCTGACCCTTAACCTCACCCTGACACTAACCTTGACCCTGACCCAAAATTCTGACCGTGACTCTTACCCTGACACTGAACGTTACCCTGACACTAAATATGACAGTGACCTTGACCTTGACCCTGACCTGAACCTAAAACTGACCATGACCCTGACCCTGACCCTATCCCTGACCCTGCCCCTGCCCCTAAGCCTGACCTGACCCTGACCACTCACTCTGACCCTGACCCTGACCCTCACCTTCAGCCTGAACCTGACACTGAACCTGACCTGACCCTGACCCTGACCCTGACCTTGACCCTAACTTTGACCCTGACCCTAAACCTGACCCTGACCCTGATCATGACCCTGACACTGAACCTGACCCTGACCCAAACCCTGATGCTGACCTTAACAATGACATTGACCCTGACCCTGAACCTGACTTTGACCCTGACCCTGACACTGACCGCGACCCTGAAATTTACTCTGACACTGACCCTGAACCTGATTCTGACCCTAACCCTGACCCTGACCCTGACCTGAAACCTGACCCTGTCCCTGACCCTGAACCTGACCCTGTCCCTGAACCTAACCCAGATCCTGACCCTGACCATGACCCTGAACCTGACCCGGAATTTGAACCTGAACCTGATCCTGACCCTGACCCTGACCCTAACACTGACCCTGACCCTGACCCTAAACCTGACATGACCCTGACCCTGACACTGACCCTAAACCTCACCCTGACTCTAACCTTGACCCTGACCCTGACCCTGACCTTGACCCTGACCCTGACCCTGACCCTGACCCAGACCCTGACCCTGAACCTGACCCTGACATTAACCCTAACCCTGACACTGACCCTGATCATGAATCTGACCGTGACCCTGACCCTGACCCTAACCCTGACACTGACCGTGACCCTGATTCTGACCCTGAACCTGACACTGACAGTGACCCTGACCCTGATCCTGACCCTACCCCTGCCCCCTAACATGACCCTGACCCAAACCCTGACAGTTACCCTAACCCTGAACCTGACCCTGACCCAGACCTTGACCCTGAACCTGACCCTGTCTTTGAACCTGAACCCGACCCTGACCGTGACCCTGACCCTAAGTCTGACCTTGACCCTGACCCTGACACTGACCTGACCCTGACCATGACCCTAACACTGATACTGACCCTGAACCTAACCCTACCCCTGACCATGACCCTGACCGTGACCCTAAACATGACATGACCCTGACCCTGACCCTGACAGTGACCCTGACCCTGATCCTAACCCTACCCCTGCCCCTTACACTGACCTTAATCGTGACCCTGACTGTAACACTGACCGTGACCTTGACCATGACCCTGAACTTGACCCTAACCCTGACCCTAACCCTGACCACTAACCTGACAATGATCTGACCCCTACCCCGACCCTGACCCAGACCCTAACCCTGACAGTGACCCTGACCTGACCCTGACCTTGAAATTAAACCTGAACTTGACCCTGACCCTGACACTAAACCTGACCCTAACCCTGACCCTAACTTTGACACTGAACCTGACCCTAACCCTGACCCTGACCCTGACACTTTCCCCGACCCTGACCCTAACCCAGACCCTGACGTTGACCCTGACCCTGACCATGACCCTAACCCTGACCCTGACCCTGACCCTGATCCTGACACAGACCATAACACTGACCCTGACCATGTACCTGATCCTAAGTCTGACCGTGACCCTGACCCTGACCCTGATCATGACCCTGACACTGAACCTGACCCTGAAATTTACTCTGACACTGACCCTGACCCTGAACTTTACCCTGACCGTGACCCTGACCCTGACCGTGACCTTGACCCTAAACCTGACCGTGTCCCTGACCCTGACCCTGACCCTGTCCCTGAACCTAACCCAGATCCTGACCCTGACCATGACCGTGAACCTGACCCGGACTTTGAACCTGAACTGGACCCTGACCCTGACCCTGATCCAGACCCTGACTCTGACCCTGACTCTGACCATAACACTGACACTGACCCTGACCCTGACCCTGGCCCTGAACCTGATCCTACCCCTGACCCTGACCCTAACACTGACCCTGACCCTGACCCTAAACCTGACATGACCCTGACCCTGACCCTGAACCTAAAAATCACCCTGACCCTGACCTTGACCCTGACCCTGACATTAACCCTAACCCCGACACTGACCCTGATCATGAACCTGACCCTGACCCTGACCCTGACACTGACCCTGATCATGAACCTGACCCTGATCCTGACCCTGACTGTTACCCTAACCCTGAACCTGACCCTGACCCAGACCTTGACACTGAACCTGACCCTGTCTTTGAACCTGAACCCGACCCTGACTGTGACCCTGATCCTAAGTCTGACCGTGACCCTGACCCTGACCATGAACCTAACCCTGACCCTGACCCTGACCCTGACCCTAAACCTCACCCTGACACTAACCTTGACCCTGATCCAAAATTCTGACCGTGACACTGACCCTGACCCTGAACGTGACCCTGACCCTAAATCTGACCGTGACCTTGACCTTGACCCTGACCCTGAACCTAACACTGACCCTGACCCTGACCCTGAATCTGACCCTGAACCTAACCCTGAACCTGAAACTTACCCTGACCCTTAACCTGACACTGAACCTGACACTGACCCTGCCCCTAAGCCTGACCTGACCCTGACCCTCACTCTGAACCTGACCCTGACCCTGAACTACAACCTGAACCTGACACTGAACCTGACCTGACCCTGACCCTGACCCTGACCTTGACCCTTACACTAACACCGACCCTGGCCCTGACCCAAACCCTGATGCTGACCCTAACAATGACAATGACCCTGACCATAAACCTGACCTGACCCTGGCCCTGACACTGACCGCGACCCTGAAATTTACTCTGACCCTGACCCTGACCATGAACCTGATCCTGACACTGACCCTGACCCTGACCCTGACCCTGAACTTTACCCTGATCGTGACCCTGACCCTGACCTTGACCCTAAACCTGACCCTGTCCCTGACCCTCACTCTGACCATGTCCCTGAACCTAACCCAGATCCTGACCTGAACTTGACCCTGACCCTGACCTTGACCCTGACTTAACCCTGACACTGAATATCTCCCTGACCCTGACCCTGACCCAAACCCTGACCCTAACCCTGACACTGACCCTGACTCTGAACCAGACACTGACCCTAAATCTGAACCTGACCCTGACTCTGACACTGACCCTAACACTGACTTTGACCCGGACCCTGACACTGACCGTAAACGTGACCCTGACACTGATTTTGACACTAAACCTTACAATGACTCTGACCCTAAACCTGAGCCTAACCCTGAGCCTGACCCTGAGTCTGATGCTGACCCTGACCCTGACCCTGACCCTAACACTGACACTGACACTGACCCTGAACCTGACCTTGGCCCTGAACCTGATCCTACCCCTGACCCTGACCCTAACACTGAACCTGACCCTGACCCTAAACCTGACATGACCCTGACTCTGACCCTGACCCTAAACCTCAACCTGACTCTAACCTTGACCCTGACCCTGACCCTGACCCAGACCCTGACCCTGAACCTGACATTAACCCTAACCCTGACACTGACCCTGATCATGAACCTGACCCTGACCCTAACCCTGACATTGACCGTAACCCTGATTCTGACCCTGACCCTGACCCTGACAGTGACCCTGACCCTGATCCTGACCCTACCGCTGCCCCCTAACCTGACCCTGACCCTGACCCTGACTGTTACCCTAACCCTGAACCTGACCCTGACCCAGACCTTGACCCTGAACCTGACCCTGTCTTTGAACCTGAACCCGACCCTGACCGTGACCCTGAACCAAAGTCTGACCTTGACCCTGACCCTGACCCTGACCTGACCCTGACCATGACCCTAACACTGATACTGACCCTGAACCTAAACCTACCCCTGACCCTGACCCTGATCGTGGCCCTAAACATGACATGACCCTGACCCTGACAGTGACCCTGACCCTGACCCTGACCCTACCCCTGCCCCTTACCCTGACCTTAATCGTGACCCTGACCGTAACACTGACCGTGACCCTGACCATGACCCTGAACTTGACCCTAACCCTGACCCTGACCCTGACCACTAACCTGACAATGCTCTGACCCCTACCCTGACCCTGACCCTGACCCTAACCCTGACCGTGACCCTGACCCTGACCCTGAACCTGACCTTAATTTTGAACCTGACCCTGACGCTGACCCTGAACCTAACCCTGACCCTGACCCTAACCCTGACCCTAACACTGACTTGGACCCTGACCCTAACCCTGAACCTAACCCTGACCCTGTCCCCGACCCTGACCCTAACCCTGACCCTGACGCTGACCATGACCCTGACACTGACCCTGAACCTGACTCTGAACCTGACCCTACCCCTGACCGTGACCCTAAACCTGACCCTGACCCTGACCTTGACATTAACCCTGAACTTGACCCTGACCCTGACACTAAACCTGACCTTAACCCTGACCCTAACTTTGACACTGAACCTGACCCTAACCCTGACCCTGACGCTGACCCTGACCCTGACCGTGACCCTAACCCTGACCCTGACCCTGACCATAAGTCTGACCGTGACCCTGACCCTGATCCTGACACTGACCCTAACACTGACCCTGACCCTGACCCTGATCCTGACACAGACCCTAACACTGACCCTGACCCTGTACCTGATCCTAAGTCTGACCGTGACCCTGACCCTGACACTGTCCCTAACCCAGACCCCGACCCTGACCCTGACACTAACCATAAATATGACCCTGACACTGATTTTGACACTAACCCTGTCCCTGACCCTGACCCTGAACCTGACCCTAACCCTGACCCTGACCCTGAGTCTGACGCTGACCCTGACACAGACCCTGACCTGACCCTGACCATGACCCTGACAATGCCCTGATTCCGATCCTGACCCTGACCCTGACGCTAACTGTGACCCTGACCCTTACTTTGGCCCTGACCCTGGCCCTGACCATGACCCTACACCTGACCCTGACACTGACCCTGACCCTAAACCTGACCATAACCCTGACCGTGACACTGACCTTGACCCTGACCTTGACCCTAACTCTGAACCTGATCCTGACCCTGACCCTGACCCTGACCCTGACCCTGATACTGACCCTGAACCTAACACTACCCCTGACCCTGACCCTGACCCTGACCCTGACCCTGACCCTAAATCTGACCTAACCTTGACCCCGGCCCTGACCCTGATCCTAAACCTCACCCTGACACTAACCTTGACCCTGACCCAAAATTATGACCGTGACCTTGACCTTGACCCTGACCCTGAACCTAACCCTGACCCTGACCCTTACCCTGACCTTTAACCTGACCCTGAACCTGACACTGACCATGACCCTAACCCTGACACTGACCCAGACCCTGAACCTGACCTACAACCTGAACCTGACACTGAACCTGACCTGACCCTGACCCTGACCGTGACCCTGACCTTGACCCTAACTGTGACCCTGACCCTGACCCTAAACCTGAACCTGACCCTGACCCTGACAGTGACCCTGAACCTGACCCTATGTCTGACTGTGACCCTGACCGTGAACCTGACCCTCGCCCTGACCCTGAACCTGACCTTGACCCTGAACCTGATCATGACCCTGACACTGACCCTGACCTTGACCCTTACACTAACACTGAACCTGACCCTGACCCAAACCCTGATGTTGACCCTAACAATGACACTGAACCTGACCCTAAACCAGACCTGACCCTGACCCTGACTCTAACCTTGACCCTGACCCTGACCCTAAACCTCACCCTGACCCTGACCCTGAACGTGACCCTGAGCCTGACCTTGACTCTGACCCTGACATTAACCCTAACCCTGACCCTGACCCTGATCATGAACCTGACCCTGACCATAACCCTGACACTAACCGTGACCCTGATTCTGACCCTGACCCTGACCGTGACCCTAACCCTGACCCTGACCCTGACAGTGACCCTGACCCTGATCCTGACCCTACCCCTGCCCCTTAACCTGACCTTAATCGTGACCCTGACCGTAACACTGACCCTGACCCTGACCCCTACCCTGACAATGCCCTGACCCCTACCCTGACCCTGACCCATACCCTGACCCTGACTGTTACCCTAACCCTGAACCTGACCCTGACCCAGACCTTGACCCTGAACATGACCCTGTCTTTGAACCTGAACCCGACCCTGACCGTGACCCTGACCCTAAGTCTGACCTTGACCCTGAGCCTGACCCTGAGCCTGACCCTGAGTCTGACGCTGACCCCGACCCTGACCCTGACAATGCCCTCATTCCGACCCTGACCCTAACCCTAATCCTGATAGTGACCCTGAATTCGGCCCTGACCCTGGCCCTGACCCTGACCCTACACCTCACACTGAACCTGACCCTGACCCTGACCCTAACCCTGGCCCTAAATTTGACCGTGACCCTAACCCTGACCCTGACCCTGACCGTAACTCTGAACCTGATCCTGACCCTGACCATGACACTGAACCTAACCCTGACCCTGACCTACACCCTGAACTTGACCTTGACCCTGATCCTGACCCTGACCCTGACCGTGACCCTGATACTGACCCTGAACCTAACCGTACTCCTGACCCTGACCCTAACACTTACCCTGACCCTAAACCTGACCTGACCCTGACCCTAACCCTAAACATCACCCTGACTCTAACACTGACCCTGAACTTAAAATTCTGACTGTGACCCTGACCCTCAACCCTGACCCTGACCCTGACCGTAACCCTAACCATGACCCTGAACCTGTCTGACCGTGAACCTGACCCTGACCCTGACCCTGACACTGACCCTGCCCCTAAACCTGACCTGTCCCTGACCCTGAACCTGACCCTGACCCTTATCCTGAACGTTACCCTGAATTTGGCACTGACCCTGGCCCTGACCCTGACTCTACACCTGACCCAGAACCTGACACTGACCCTGACACTAACCCTGACCCTGAACTTGACCCTGACCCTAACCCTGACACTGACCCTGTCCCTGACCCTGACACTAAACCAGACCCTCACCCTGACCCTGACCCTGACCCTGACCCTGAACCTGATACTGACCCTGAACCTAAGTCTGACTGTGACCCTAACCCTTACCCTAATTCTGACCGTGACCCTGATCATGACCTTGACCCTGACCCTGACCCTAACCCTGACCCTTACCCTAACACTGACCCTGACCCTGTCACTTACCCTGACCCTAAGTCTGACCCTGACCTTAACACTAAACCAGACCCTGACCCTACCACTTTCCCTGAGCCTGACACTGAACCTGAACATGACCTTGACACTGTGTGACTGAGACCCTGACCGTGACCCTGAACCTCAAACTGACCCTGACCCTAACCCTGACCTTGACCCTGACCCTCACTCTGACCCTAACCCTTGTCCTGACCCTGACCCTGACTCTGACCCTGAATATAAACCTGACCCTGACACTGACCCTGACCCTGAACATAAACCTGACCTTGACCCTGAACCTGACCCTGAACTTAACCCTGAACCTGACCCTGACCCTGACCCTGACCTTGAACCTGACCCTGACCTTAACCCTGACCCTGAACCTGTCCCTAATTCTAAGAAATACCGTGACCCTGACCCTGACCATCACCCTGGCCTGACCCTGACCCTGACCTTAACCCTGAACCTGAACATTACCCTGACCCTGACTCTGACACTTACACTGACCCTGACCGTTACGCTGATCCTGACCCTGATGCTGACCCTGACTCTGAACTACACCCTGAACTTGACCATAACCGTGACCCTGACCCTGACTCTGACCCTGACCGGGACCATGACCGTGACCCTGAAACTAACACTACCCCTGACCCTGATCCTGACCCTGACACTAAACCTGACCCTGACAGTGACCCTGACACTGACCGTGACCCTGAGCGTGACCTTAAACCTGACCCTGACAGTGACCCTGACCCTGATCCTTACCCTACTCCTGCCACTTACCCTGACCTTAATCGTGACCATGACCGTAACACTGACCGTGACACTGACCCTGACCCTGAACCTGACCTTAATTCTGAACCTGACCCTGACGCTGACCCTGAACCTAACCCTGATTCTGACCCTGACCCTGACCCTAACCCTGAAACTAACCCTGACCCTGACCCTGACTCTGACCCTTACCCTAAATCTGAACCTGACCCTGACCCTGACCCTGACACTGTCCCTAACCCTGTCCCTGACCCTGACCCTGAACCTGACCCTAACCCTGACACTGACCCTGAGTCTGATGCTGACCGTGACCCTGACCCCGACCATGACCCTGACAATGCCCTGATTCTGACCCTGACCCTGACCCTGACGCTAACCGTGACCCTGACCCATACTTTGGCCCTGACCCTGGCCCTGAACATGACCCTACACCTGACCCTGACCCTGACCCTGACCCTAACTCTGAACCTGATCATGACCCTGACCCTGACCCTGACCCTGACCGTGACCCTGATACTGACCCTGAACCTAACACTACCCCTGACCCTGACCCTGACCCTGACCCTGACCCTGACCCTGACACTGACCTTGACCCTAAACCTGACCTAACCTTGACCCCGGTCCTGACCCTGACCCTAAACCTCACCCTGACACTAACCTTGACCCTGACCCAAAATTCTGACCGTGACCCTGACCCTGACCCTGAACGTGACCCTGACCCTAAATCTGACCGTGACCTTGACCTTGACCCTGACCCTGAACCTAACACTGACCCTGACCCTGACCCTGACACTGACCATGACCCTAACCCTGACCCTGACCCTGACACTGACCCTGCCCCTAAGCCTGACCTGACCCTGACCCTCACTCTGACCCTGACCCTGACCTACAACCTGACCCTGACACTTACCCTGACCCTAAGTCTGACTCTGACCTTAACACTAAACCAGACCCTGACACTAACACTGACCCTGACCCTGACCCTGACCCAAACCCTGACCCTAACCCTGACCGTGACCCTGACTGTGACCCTGACCCTGACCCTAAATCTGAACCTGACCCTGACTCTGAAACTGACCCTAACACTGACTTTGACCCGGACCCTGACACTGACCGTAAACGTGACCCTGACACAGATTTTGACACTAACCCTGACCATGACCCTGAACTTAACCCTGAGCCTAACCCTGAGCCTGACCCTGAGTCTGACGCTGACCCTGACCCTTACCCCGACCCTGACCCTGACAATGCCCTGATTCTGACCCTGACCCTGACCCTGACGCTGATACTAATCCTGATGTTGACCCTGAATTCGGCCCTGACCCTGGCCCTGACCCTGACCCTACACCTCACACTGAACCTGACCCTGACCCTGACCTTAACCCTGACCCTAAATTTGACTGTGACCCTAACCCTGACCCTGACCCTGACCCTAACTCTGAACCTGACCCTGACCATGACACTGAACCTAACCCTAACCCTGACATACACCCTGAACTTGAACTTGACCCTGATCCTGACCCTGACCCTGACCGTGACCATGATACTGACCCTGAACCTATCCCTACTCCTGACCCTGACTCTAACACTGACCCTGACCTTAAAACTCTGACCGAGACCCTGACCCTGACCCTGACCGTGACCCTGAACCTAATTCTGACCGTGAACCTGACCCTGACCCTGACACTGACCCGGACCCTGACCCTGAACCTGACCATGACCCTCACCCTGACACTGAACCTGACCTTGACCCTGACCCTGACCATGACCCTGACACTGAACCTACCCCTAAACCTTACCCTGACCCTGACACTAACCCTGACCCTGAACCTACCCCTGACCCTGACCCTGACCCTTACCATGACTCTGACCCTGATCCTAAGCCTTACCTGCCCATAACACTGACACTGACCCTAAGTGTGACCGTGACCCAGACCCTGACCTGACCGTGACCCTGACCCTGACCGTGACCCTGACCGTGACCCTGACCTTGACCATGACACTGACCTTTACAATAACCCTGACCCAGCCTCTTATCAATATCCTGACCCTGACCATGACCTTGACCCTGACCCTGCCTTTGACCATGACCTTGACCCTGACCCTGACAATGCCCTGACTCCGACCCTGACCCTGACCCTAAGTCTGACCACGACCCTGACCGTGACACTGACCCTCACACTGACCCTGACCCTGACCCTGACTCTTACCTTGATCCTGTCCCTGACCCTACCCCTGACCCTACCCTGACCCTTACCATGACTCTGACCATAAACCTGACCCTGACCCTGACACTGACTCTTACCCTAACCCTGACCCTGACCCTGACCCTGACCCTAGCCCTGACTCAGACTCTGACCCTGACCCAGACCCTGACCCTGACCCTGACACTGACCCTGGCCCTGAACCTGACCTTGACCCTACAACTGAACTTGACCCTGACCCTGACAGTGACCCTGACCCTGAAACTGACCCTGACCCTGACCCTGACCCTGACCCTGTCCCTGACCCAGACCCCGAACCTGACCCTGACAATGCCCTGACTCCGAACCTGACCCTGACCCTGACCCTGAACCTAATCCTGATCGTGACCCTGAATTTGGCACTGACCCTGGCCCTGACCCTAACTCTACACCTGACCCTGACCCTGACCCTTAGACTGAACTTAACCCTGACCCTGACCTACACCCTAAACTTGACCTTGACCCTGACCGTGAACCTGACACTCACACTGACCCTCACCCTGACCCTGACCTTGACCCTGACACTGACCCTGACCCTAACCCTGACCTTGACCCTGACCCTCACTCTGACCCTAACCCTTGTCCTGACCCTGACCCTGACTCTGACCCTGAATATAAACCTGACCCTGACACTGACCCTGACCCTGAACATAAACCTGACCTTGACCCTGAACCTGACCCTGAACTTAACCCTGAACCTGACCCTGACCCTGACCCTGACCTTGAACCTGACCCTGACCTTAACCCTGACCCTGAACCTGTCCCTAATTCTAAGAAATACCGTGACCCTGACCCTGACCATCACCCTGGCCTGACCCTGACCCTGACCTTAACCCTGAACCTGAACATTACCCTGACCCTGACTCTGACACTTACACTGACCCTGACCGTTACGCTGATCCTGACCCTGATGCTGACCCTGACTCTGAACTACACCCTGAACTTGACCATAACCGTGACCCTGACCCTGACTCTGACCCTGACCGGGACCATGACCGTGACCCTGAAACTAACACTACCCCTGACCCTGATCCTGACCCTGACACTAAACCTGACCCTGACAGTGACCCTGACACTGACCGTGACCCTGAGCGTGACCTTAAACCTGACCCTGACAGTGACCCTGACCCTGATCCTTACCCTACTCCTGCCACTTACCCTGACCTTAATCGTGACCATGACCGTAACACTGACCGTGACACTGACCCTGACCCTGAACCTGACCTTAATTCTGAACCTGACCCTGACGCTGACCCTGAACCTAACCCTGATTCTGACCCTGACCTTGACCCTAACCCTGAAACTAACCCTGACCCTGACCCTGACTCTGACCCTTACCCTAAATCTGAACCTGACCCTGACCCTGACCCTGACACTGTCCCTAACCCTGTCCCTGACCCTGACCCTGAACCTGACCCTAACCCTGACACTGACCCTGAGTCTGATGCTGACCGTGACCCTGACCCCGACCATGACCCTGACAATGCCCTGATTCTGACCCTGACCCTGACCCTGACGCTAACCGTGACCCTGACCCATACTTTGGCCCTGACCCTGGCCCTGAACATGACCCTACACCTGACCCTGACCCTGACCCTGACCCTAACTCTGAACCTGATCATGACCCTGACCCTGACCCTGACCCTGACCGTGACCCTGATACTGACCCTGAACCTAACACTACCCCTGACCCTGACCCTGACCCTGACCCTGACACTGACACTGACCTTGACCCTAAACCTGACCTAACCTTGACCCCGGTCCTGACCCTGACCCTAAACCTCACCCTGACACTAACCTTGACCCTGACCCAAAATTCTGACCGTGACCCTGACCCTGACCCTGAACGTGACCCTGACCCTAAATCTGACCGTGACCTTGACCTTGACCCTGACCCTGACCCTGAACCTAACACTGACCCTGACCCTGACCCTGACACTGACCATGACCCTAACCCTGACCCTGACCCTGACACTGACCCTGCCCCTAAGCCTGACCTGACCCTGACCCTCACTCTGACCCTGACCCTGACCTACAACCTGACCCTGACACTTACCCTGACCCTAAGTCTGACTCTGACCTTAACACTAAACCAGACCCTGACACTAACACTGACCCTGACCCTGACCCTGACCCAAACCCTGACCCTAACCCTGACCGTGACCCTGACTGTGACCCTGACCCTGACCCTAAATCTGAACCTGACCCTGACTCTGACACTGACCCTAACACTGACTTTGACCCGGACCCTGACACTGACCGTAAACGTGACCCTGACACAGATTTTGACACTAACCCTGACCATGACCCTGAACTTAACCCTGAGCCTAACCCTGAGCCTGACCCTGAGTCTGACGCTGACCCTGACCCTTACCCCGACCCTGACCCTGACAATGCCCTGATTCTGACCCTGACCCTGACCCTGACGCTGATACTAATCCTGATGTTGACCCTGAATTCGGCCCTGACCCTGGCCCTGACCCTGACCCTACACCTCACACTGAACCTGACCCTGACCCTGACCTTAACCCTGACCCTAAATTTGACTGTGACCCTAACCCTGACCCTGACCCTGACCCTAACTCTGAACCTGACCCTGACCATGACACTGAACCTAACCCTAACCCTGACATACACCCTGAACTTGAACTTGACCCTGATCCTGACCCTGACCCTGACCGTGACCATGATACTGACCCTGAACCTATCCCTACTCCTGACCCTGACTCTAACACTGACCCTGACCTTAAAACTCTGACCGAGACCCTGACCCTGACCCTGACCGTGACCCTGAACCTAATTCTGACCGTGAACCTGACCCTGACCCTGACACTGACCCGGACCCTGACCCTGAACCTGACCATGACCCTCACCCTGACACTGAACCTGACCTTGACCCTGACCCTGACCATGACCCTGACACTGAACCTACCCCTAAACCTTACCCTGACCCTGACACTAACCCTGACCCTGAACCTACCCCTGACCCTGACCCTGACCCTTACCATGACTCTGACCCTGATCCTAAGCCTTACCTGCCCATAACACTGACACTGACCCTAAGTGTGACCGTGACCCAGACCCTGACCTGACCGTGACCCTGACCCTGACCGTGACCCTGACCGTGACCCTGACCTTGACCATGACACTGACCTTTACAATAACCCTGACCCAGCCTCTTATCAATATCCTGACCCTGACCATGACCTTGACCCTGACCCTGCCTTTGACCATGACCTTGACCCTGACCCTGACAATGCCCTGACTCCGACCCTGACCCTGACCCTAAGTCTGACCACGACCCTGACCGTGACACTGACCCTCACACTGACCCTGACCCTGACCCTGACTCTTACCTTGATCCTGTCCCTGACCCTACCCCTGACCCTACCCTGACCCTTACCATGACTCTGACCCTAAACCTGACCCTGACCCTGACACTGACTCTTACCCTAACCCTGACCCTGACCCTGACCCTGACCCTAGCCCTGACTCAGACTCTGACCCTGACCCAGACCCTGACCCTGACCCTGACACTGACCCTGGCCCTGAACCTGACCTTGACCCTACAACTGAACTTGACCCTGACCCTGACAGTGACCCTGACCCTGAAACTGACCCTGACCCTGACCCTGACCCTGACCCTGTCCCTGACCCAGACCCCGAACCTGACCCTGACAATGCCCTGACTCCGAACCTGACCCTGACCCTGACCCTGAACCTAATCCTGATCGTGACCCTGAATTTGGCACTGACCCTGGCCCTGACCCTAACTCTACACCTGACCCTGACCCTGACCCTTAGACTGAACTTAACCCTGACCCTGACCTACACCCTAAACTTGACCTTGACCCTGACCGTGAACCTGACACTCACACTGACCCTCACCCTGACCCTGACCTTGACCCTGACACTGACCCTGACCCTAACCCTGACCCTGAACTGGATCCTGACAGTAACCCTGAACATGACCCTGACCCTGACCCTAACCCTGAACGTGACCCTGTCCCTGACGCTGACCCTGACACTAAACCTCACCCTGACTCTAACCTTGACCCTGACCCTGACATTAACCCTAACCCTGACACTGACCCTGACCCTGAACCTAACCCTATCCCCTGACCCTGACCCTGACCCTGACCCTAAACCTGACATGACCCTGACCCTGACCCTGACCCTGACTTGACGCTGATGGTGACCCTGACCCTGACCCTGACCCTAACCCTGAACCTGACCGTGACCCTGATTCTGACCCTGACCCTGACGGTGACCCTGACCCTGACGGTGACCCTGACCCTGACCCTGACCCTGACATTTATCCTAACCCCGACCCTGACCCTGACCCTAAGTCTACACCGTGAACCTGACCCTGACTCTGACGCTGACCATGACCCTGACCCTGAACTTGACCCTGACCATGACCCTGACCCTGACCCTAAACCTGACCTGAACCTGACCCAGACCTTGACCCTGACTTAACCCTGACACTGAATATCTCCCTGACCCTGACCCTGATTCTAACCCTGATCCTATCTTTGACCGTGACCCTAACCCTGACCCTGACCCTAACTCTGAAACTGAACCTTACCCTGACCATGACACTGAACCTAACCCTGACCCTGACCTACACCCTGAACTTGACCTTGACCCTGACCGTGACCCTGAACCTAACCCTGACCCTGACCTACACCCTGAACTTGACCTTGACCCTGACCGTGACCCTGACCCTGAACCTGACCTTGACCCTACAACTGAACTTGACCCTGACCCTGACCCTGACACTGACCCTGACACTGAATCTAACCTTACCCTGACCCTGACCCTGACATTGACCCTAACCTTGACCCAGACCCTGACCCTAAACCTGACCCTGACCCTCATCCTGACACTGAACCTGACCTGACCCTGACCCTGACCCTGACATTGACCCGAAACTTGACCCTGACCCTAAACCTGACCCTCACCCTGACCCTGACCGTGACACTGAACCTGACCCTAAGTCTGACCGTGACCCTGACCGTGACCATTACCCTCACCCTGACCCTGAACCTGACCTTGACCCTGACCATGACCATGACCCTGACACTGACCCTGACCTTGACCCTTACACTAACACTTACCCTGAACCTACCCCTGACCCTGACCCTGACCCTGACAGTAACCCTGACCCTGAACCTATCCCTGAACCTTACCCTGACCCTGAACCTGACTCTGACCCTGACCCTGAACCTGACCCTGACACTAGCCCTGACTCTGACTCTGACCCAGACCCAGACCCTGACCCTGACCCTGACTCTGACCATAAACCTGACCTTGACCCTACAACTGAACTTAACCCTGACCCTGACCCTGACACTGACCCTAACACTGAACCTGACCCTGACCTTGACCCTGACCCTGACCCTGACACTGACTCTGACCCTGACCCTGACATTGAACCTGACATGACCCTGACATTGACCCTAACCTTGAACATGACCCTGACACTAAACCTGACCCTGACATGATCATGACACTGAACCTGACCTGACCCTGAACCTGACCCTGACATTGACCCTTAACCTGACCCTGACCATGAACCTGACCCTGACCCTGACCTTTACCTTGACCCTGACCATGACCCTGACCCTGACCTTGACCTTGACCCTAACTGTGACCTTGAAATTGACCTTGACCCTGACCTTGACCTTGACATTGACACTGACTCTGACCCTAAACCTGACCCTGATTCTGACCCTGACCTTGACCTTGACCCTGACCCTGACCCTTACACTGTTTCTGACCTTAACCCTGACCCTGAACCTGACCCTGACCCTAACCCTGACCCTATCCCTGACCGTGACCCTGACCCTGACCCTGACCCTAAACCTGACCCTGACCCTGACCCTGACCCTAACCCTGACCCTGACCCTGACCCTGACAGTGACACTGAACCTGACCCTAAGTCTGACCATGACCCTGACCGTGACCATGACCCTCACCCTGACTCTGAACCTGACCTTGACCCTGACCATGAACATGACCCTGACACTGACCCTGACCTTGACCAAAACACTAACACTTACCGTGAACCTACGCCTGACCCTGACCCTAAGTGTGACCGTGAACCAGACCCTGACCTGACCGTGACCCTGACCCTGACCGTGACCCTGACCGTGACCCTGACCTTGACCATGACACTGACCTTTACTCTAACCCTGACCCTGACTCTTACCCTGATCCTGACCCTGAACCTGACCCTGAACCTGACCCTGACCTTGACCCTGACCCTGACACTGACTCTGACCCTGACCCTGACATTGAACCTGACCTGATCCTGACATTGACCCTAACCTTAAACATGACCCTGACACTAAACCTGACCCTGAAGTGATCATGACACTGAACCTTACCTGACCCTGAACCTGACCCTGACATTGACCCTAACCTTGACCCTGACCCTAACACTGAACCTGACCCTGACCCTGACCCTGACCATGATCCTGACCTTGACACTGACCCTGACCCTGACCTTTACCTTCACCCTGACCATGACCCTGACCCTGACCTTGACCTTGACCCTGACCCTGACCCTGACCTTTACCTTGACCCTGACCATGACCCTGACCCTGACCCTAAACCTGACCTGAACCTGAGCCTGACTTTGACCTTGACCCTGACTTAACCCTGACACTGAATATCTCCCTGACCCTGACCCAAATCCTAACCCTGTTCCTATCTTTGACCGTGACCCTAACCCTGACCCTGACCCTGACCCTAACTCTGAAACTGAACCTTACCCTGACCATGACACTGAACCTAACCCTGACCCTGACCAACACCCTGAACTTGACCTTGACCCTGACCCAGACCCTGACCCTGACCCTGACACTGACCTGACCCTGAACCTCACCTTGACCCTGACCCTGACCCTGACCCTGACCCTGACCCTGACCCAGACCCCAAACCTGACCCTGACAATGCCCTGACTCCGACCCTGACCCTGACCCTAATCCTGATCGTGACCCTGAATTTGGCACTGACCCTGACCCTGACCCTAACTCTACACCTGACCCTGAACCTGACCCTGACCCTGACCCTAACCCTGACCCTATCCCTGACCGTGACTCTGACCCTGACCCTGACCCTGACCCTAACTCGGAACCTGACCCTGACACTGACCCTTAGACTGAACTTAAACCTGACCCTGACCTACACCCTGAACTTGACCTTGACCCTGACCGTGAACCTGACCCTCACCCTGACCCTAACCCTGACCCTGACCTTGACCCTGACACTGACCCTGACCCTAACCCTGACCCTGAACTGGATCCTGACCCTAACCCTGACCCTGACCCTGACCCTGACCCTGACCCTGACCGTGACCCTGATTCTGACCCTGACCCTGACCGTGACCCTGACCGTGACCCTAACCCAGACAGTGAACCTGATCCTGATCCTGACTCTAACCCTGCCCCTTACCCTGACCTTAATCGTGACCCTGACCGTAACACTGACCGTGACCCTGACCCTGACCCTGACCTTGACCCTAACCCTGACCCTGACCCTGACCCCTACCCTGACAATGCCCTGACCCCTACCTTGAATCTGACCCTGACTGTTACCCTAACCCTGAAACTGACCCTGACCCAGACCTTGACCCTGAACCTGACCCTGTCTTTGAACGTGAAGCTGACCCTGACCCTGACCTGACCCTGACCATGACCCTAACACTGATACTGACCTTGAACCTAACCCTACCCCTGACCCTGACCCTGACCGTGGCCCTAAACATGACATGACCCTGACCCTGACCCTGACAGTGACCCTGACCCTGACCCTGACCCTGACCTTGACGCTGATGGTGACCCTGACCCTGACCCTGACCCTAACCCTATCCCTGACCCTGACCATTACCCTCACCCTGAACCAGACCTGACCCTGACCGTGACACTGACCCGGACCCTAACCCTGAACCTGACCGTGACCCTGATTCTGACCCTGACCCTGACCGTGATCCTGACCCTTACCCTGACCCTGAAACTGACCCTGACCCTGCCCCTGACCCTACTCCTGCCCCTTACCCTGACCCTAACCGTGACCCTGACCCTAACACTGACCCTGAAGCTGACCCTGACCCTGACATTTATCCTAACCCCGACCCTGACCCTGACCCTAAGTCTACACCGTGACCCTGACCCTGATCTTGACCCTGACCCTGACCCTAACTCGGAACCTGACCCTGACACTAACCCTGACCCTGAACTGGATCCTGACCCTAACCCTGAACATGACCCTGACCCTGACCCTAACCCTGACACTGACCCTGGCCCTGACCCTGACCCTGACCCTAAACCTCACCCTGACTCTAACCTTGACCCTGACCCTGACCCTGACCCTGACCGTGTCCCTGACCCTGACCTTGACCCTGACCCTGACATTAACCCTAACCCTGACACTGACCCTGATCATGAACCTGACCCTGACCTTAACCCTGTGAGGAATATTTTAACAATTCGTGTCCATAAAGAAAAGTCCTGTCTGCTTCTGTCTGCTTCGGGGCCCTGCAATGGCAGCCAGATTCCTGAACCACAGATGCAGTGTGTCCCAGTCTCCCCCTCATTCTAGTCAATTTATCAAGTCTTCAGAAAATACTCCTCAAATTCTTGAGCTTGTTTGCTTTTGTTATTCCGGATTTCTATTTCTAGCAGTTACAGCTTTTTTCCTATTGTTTTGTCTTCTTCGAAATTAACTTAACACGGCTATAGGTGTGACTGTCTTTGTCAATAGCTGGTAGGGAATGTTTTAATTACTTGTGAAGTGTCAATAAGAAAGCTATTTGTGTTTGTATGACTTCTTTGATGTCTGGGAGCCTCAGAATAGCTGATAACAACTAGTGACTGTTATGGAACACTATGCAGGCCTCTGATATCTGGCCAGGAGTCCAAGAGATTAAGAAGAAGAAAAAAAGGAAGCTGAAGGATGGCTAGGAGACAAGACCTGCAGGGGATGCTGTATAAACTTGACACGGTGCCAAAGGAGTACAAAGGGGAAGGACAAGAAAAAAACTTGGAGAGGAAGACTACTAGCCTTCAGCATGAAAAACCCCCAGAGGGACCACCGGAGACTGACGCGCATGCTCCAGTAGGAGGGACTGGACCCTGGAAGCTAATTAGAATAACCTATTTTTTTTAGAAGTAGTAATGAATATGTATTAGTCTAGGAGTATAAAAATTGGTTACTTGATGTGGCTGGTGTGCGTCCTGGTGGAGCGGAGACTCCCGGTGCACCCAGCGCTGTTTGCTTACCTCTATTCTCTTAATAAATCCTATTTTCTTATTTAAACCTATTTTGAAGACTGAGCCATTTTTAACAACCCTGACACTGACCGTGACCCTAACCCTGACCCTGACCCTGACAGTGAACCTGACCCTGATCCTGACTCTACCCCTGCCCCTTACCCTGACCTTAATCGTGACCCTGACCGTAACACTGACCGTGACCCTGACCCTAAGTCTGACCTTGACCCTAACCCTGACCCTGACCCTTACCCTGACCCCTACCCTGACAATGCCCTGACCCCTACCCTGACCCTGACCCTGACCCTGACTGTTACCCTAACCCTGAACCTGACCCTGACCCTGAACCTGACCCTGATCCTAACCCTATCCCTGACCCTGACCATTACCCTCACCCTGAACCTGACCTGACCCTGACCCTGACACTGACCCGGACCCTAACCCTGAACATGACCGTGACCCTGATTCTGACTCTGACCCTGACCGTGACCCTGACCCTGACCCTGACCCTGACAGTGACCCTGACCCTGCCCCTGACCCTACTCCTGCCCCTTACCCTGACCCTAACCGTGACCCTGACAATAACACTGACCCTGAAGCTGACCCTGACCCTGACATTTATCCTAACCCCGACCCTGACCCTGACCCTAAGTCTACACAGTGAACCTGACCCTGACTCTGACCCTGACCATGACCCTGACCCTGAACCTGACCCTAACACTGACCCTGAAGCTGACCCTGACCCTAATCCAGACCTGAACCTGACCCTGACCTTGACCTTGACCCTGACTTAACCCTGACACTGAATATCTCCCTGACCCTGACCCAAACCCTAACGCTGATCCTATCTTTGACCGTGACCCTAACCCTGACCCTGACCCTGACCCTAACTCTGAAACTGAACCTTACCCTGACCATGACACTGAACCTAATCCTGAACCTGACCAACACCCTGAACTTGACCTTGACCCTGACCCAGACCCTGACCCTGACCCTGACACTGACCTGACCCTGAACCTGACCTTGACCCTACAACTGAACTTGACCCTGACCCTGACCCTGACACTGACCCTGAAACCTGAACCTGACCCTGACCTTGAACCTAACCCTGACCCTATCCCTGACGGTGACCCTGACGGTGACCCTGACCCTGACCCTAACTCGGAACGTGACCCTGACCCTGACCCTTAGACTGAACTTAACCCTGACCCTGACCTACACCCTGAACTTGACCTTGACACTGACCGTGAACCTGACCCTCACCCTGACCCTGACCCTGACCATGACCTTGACCCTGACACTGACCCTGACCCTAACCCTGACCCTGAACTGGATCCTGACCCTAACCCTGAACATGACCCTGACCCTGACACTAACCCTGACACTGACCCTGTCCCTGACCCTGACCCTGACCCTAAACCTCACCCTGGCTCTAACCTTGACCCTGACCCTGAACCTGACCCTGACCCTGACCCTGACCCTGACCGTGACCCTGACCCTGACCTTGACCCTGACCCTGACATTAACCCTAACCCTGACACTGACCCTGATCATGAACCTGACCCTGACCCTGACCTTAACCCTGACACTGACCGTGACCCTGATTCTGACCCTGACCCTGACCGTGACCCTAACCTGACCCTGACCCTGACAGTGAACCTGACCCTGATCCTGACTCTAACCCTGCCCCTTACCCTGACCTTAATCGTGACCCTGACCGTAACACTGACCGTGACCCTGACCCTGACCTTGACCCTAACCCTGACACTGACCCTTACCCTGACGCCTACCCTGACAATGCCCTGACCCCTACACTGACCCTGACCCGGACTGTTACCCTAACCCTGAACCTGACCCTGACCCAGACCTTGACCCTGAACCTGAACCTGTCTTTGAACGTGAACCCGACCCTGACCGTGACCCTGACCCTAAGTCTGACCTTGACCCTGACCCTGACCCTGATCCTGACACAGACCCTAACACTGACCCTGACCCTGTACCTGATCCTAAGTCTGACCGTGACCCTGAACCTGACCATGAACTTAACCCTGACCCTGACCTTGACCCTGACCCTAACCCTGACCCTAAATCTGAACCTGACCCTGACCCTGACCCTGACACTGTCCCTAACCCAGACCCTGACCCTGACCCTGACACTGATTTTGACACTAACCCTGTCCCTGACCCTGACCCTGAACCTGACCCTAACCCTGACCCTGACCGTGAGTCTGACGCTGACCCTGACCCTGACACTGACCATGACCCTGACAATGCCCTGATTCCGAACCTGACCCTGACCCTGACTCTAACCATGACCCTGACCCTTACTTTGGCCGTGACCCTGGACCTGACTCTGACCCTACACCTGACCCTGACACTGACCCTGACCCTAAACCTGACCATAACCCTGACTTTGACCCTGACCCTGACCCTAACTCTGAACCTGATCCTGACCCTGACCCTGACCCTGACCCTGAACGTGACCCTGACCCTAAATATGACCGTGAACTTGACCTTGACCCTGACCCTGAACCTAACACTGACCCTGACCCTGAATCTGACCCTGAACCTAACCCTGACCCTGACCCTTACCCTGACCCTTAACCTGACCCTGACACTGACACTGACCCTGCCCCTAAGCGTGACCTTAACCTGACCCTCACTCTGACCCTGACCCTGACCCTGACCTACAACCTGAACCTGACACTGAACCTGACCTGACCCTGACCCTGACCCTAACCCTGACCCTTGCCCTAACACTGACCCTGACCCTGACACTTACCCTGACCCTAAGTCTGACCCTGACCTTAACACTAAACCAGACCTGACCCTACCCCTTACCCTGACCCTGACACTGACCCTGAACATGACCTTGACACTAAGTCTGACTGAGACCCTGACCGTGACCCTGAACCTCAAACTGACCCTGACCTTGACCCTGACCCTGAACCTGACCCTGCCACTCGCCCTGACGCTGACTCTACCCCTGACACTGACCCTGACCCTCACTCTGACCCTAACCCTTGTCCTGACCCTGACCCTGACTCTGACCCTGACCCTGACCTTGAACCTGACCCTGACCTTAACCCTGACCCTGACCCTGTCCCTGATTCTAAGAAATACCGTGACCCTGACCCTAAACATCGCCCTGACACTGACCCTGACACTGACAGTGACCCTGACCCTAAATCTGACCGTGACCTTGACCTTGACCCTGACCCTGAACCTAACACTGACCCTGACCCTGAATCTGACCCTGAACCTAACCCTGAACCTGAACCTTACCCTGTCCCTTAACCTGACCCTGAACCTGACACTGACCATGACCCTAACCCTGACCCTGACCCTGACACTGACCCTGCCCCTAAGCCTGACCTGACCCTGACCCTCACTCTGAACCTGACCCTGACCCTGAACTACAACCTGAACCTGACACTGAACCTGACCTGACCCTGACCCTGACCCTGACCTTGACCCTAACTTTGATCCTGACCCTGACCCTAAACCTGACCCTGACCTTGACTCTGACAGTGACCCTGAACCTGACCTTGACCCTGACCCTGATCATGACCATGACACTGACCCTGACCTTGACCCTTACACTAACACTGACCCTGGCCCTGACCCAAACCCTGATGCTGACCCTAACAATGACAGTGACCCTGACCATAAACCTGACCTGACCCTGACCCTGACACTGACCGCGACCCTGAAATTTACTCTGACACTGACCCTGACCATGAACCTGATCCTGACACTAACCCTGACCCTGACCCTGACCCTGAACTTTACCCTGATCGTGACCCTGACCCTGACCTTGACCCTAAACCTGACACTGTCCCTGACCCTGACCCTGACCATGTCCCTGAACCTAACCCAGATCCTGACCTGAACTTGACCCTGACCCTGACCTTGACCCTGACTTAACCCTGACACTGAATATCTCCCTGACCCTGACCCTGACCCAAACCCTGACCCTAACCCTCGCCCTGACCCTGACTCTGAACCAGACACTGACCCTAAATCTGAACCTGACCCTGACTCTGACACTGACCCTAACACTGACTTTGACCCGGACCCTGACACTGACCGTAAACGTAACCCTGACACTGATTTTGACACTAAATCTTACCATGACCCTGACCCTAAACCTGAGCCTAACCCTGAGCCTGACCCTGACTCTGATGCTGACCCTGACCCTGACCCTGACCCTGACCCTAACACTGACACTGACACTGACCCTGAACCTGACCTTGGCCCTGAACCTGATCCTACCCCTGACCCTGACCCTAACACTGAACCTGACCCTGACCCTAAACCTGACATGACCCTGACCCTAAACCTCAACCTGACTCTAACCTTGACCCTAACCCTGACCCTGACCCTGACCCTGACCCTAAACCTAACCCTGACTCTAACCTTGACCCTGACCCTGACCCTGACCCTGACCCAGACCCTGACCCTGAACCTGACATTAACCCTAACCCTGACACTGACCCTGATCATGAACCTGACCCTGACCCTGACCCTGACCCTAACCCTGACATTGACCGTAACCCTGATTCTGACCCTGACCCTGACCCTGACCCTGACAGTGACCCTGACCCTGATCCTGACCCTGACCCAGACCTTGACACTGAACCTGACCCTGTCTTTGAACCTGAACCTGACCCTGACCGTGACCCTGACCCTAAGTCTGACCTTGACCCTGACCCTGACCTGACCCTGACCATGACCCTAACACTGATACTGACCCTGAACCTAACCCTACCCCTGACCCTGACCCTGACCGTGGCCCTAAACATGACATGACCCTGACCCTGACCCTGACAGTGACCCTGACCCTGATCCTGACCCTACCCCTGCCCCTTACCCTGACCTTAATCGTGACCCTGACCGTAACACTGACCGTGACCCTGACCCTGACCCTGACCCTGACCCCTACCCTGACAATGCCCTGACCCCTACCCTGACCATGACCCAGACCCTGACCCTGACTGTTACCCTAACCTTGAACCTTACCCTGACCCAGACCTTGACCCTGAACCTGACCCTGTCTTTGAACCTGAACCCGACTCTGACTGTGACCCTGACCCTAAGTCTGACCTTGACCCTGAACCTGTCCCTGACCCTGACCCTGACCCAAACCCTGACCCTAACCCTGACCCTGACCCTGACTGTGACCCTGACCCTGAACCTAAATCTGAACCTGACCCTGACTCTGACACTGACCCTAACACTGACTTTGACCCGGACCCTGACACTGACCGTAAACGTGACCCTGACAGGGATTTTGACACTAACCCTGACCATGACCCTGAACTTAACCCTGAGCCTAACCCTGAGCCTGACCCTGAGTCTGACGCTGACCCTGACCCTGACCCCGACCCTGACCCTGACAATGCCCTGATTCCGACCCTGACCCTGACCCTAATCCTGATGGTGACCCTGAATTCGGCCCTGACCCTGGCCCTGACCCTGACCCTACACCTCACACTGAACCTGACCCTGACCCTGACCCTAAACCTGACCCTAAATTTGACCGTGACCCTAACCCTGACCCTGACCCTGACCCTAACTCGGAACCTGACCCTGACCATGACACTGAACCTAAACCTGACCCTGACCTACACCCTGAACTTGACCTTGACCCTGACCCTGACCCTGACTGTGACCCTGATACTGACCCTGAACCTAACCGTACTCCTGACCCTGACCCTAACACTTAGCCTGACCCTAAACCTGACCTGACCCTGACCCTAACCCTAAACATCACCCTGACTCTAACACTGACCCTGAACTTAAAATTCTGACTGTGACCCTGACCCTCAACACTGACCCTGACCCTGACCCTAACCCTAACCGTGACCCTGAACCTAAGTCTGACCGTGAACCTGACCCTGACCCTGACCTTGACCCTGACCCTGACCCTGACCCTGAACCTGACCCTGACACTGACCCTGCCCCTAAACCTGGCCTGTCCCTGACCCTGACCCTGACCCTGATCCTTATCCTGATCGTTACCCTGAATTTGGCACTGACCCTGGCCCTGACCCTGACTCTACACCTGACCCAGAACCTGACACTGACCCTGACCCTAACCCTGACCCTGAACTTGACCCTGACCCTAACCCTGACACTGACCCTGTCCCTGACCCTGACACTAAACCAGACCCTCACCCTGACCCTGACCCTGACCCTGACCCTGAACCTGATACTGACCCTGAACCTAAGTCTGACTGTGACCCTAACCCTTTCCCTAATTCTGACCGTGACCCTGATCATGACCTTGACCCTGACCCTGTCACTTACCCTGACCCTAAGTCTGACCCTGACCTTAACACTAAACCAGACCCTGACCCTACCCCTTTCCCTGAGCCTGACACTGACCCTGAACATGACCTTGACACTAAGTCTGACTGAGACCCTGACCGTGACCCTGAACCTCAAACTGACCCTGACCCTAACCCTGACCTTGACCCTGATCCTGAACCTGACCCTGAACCTCAAACTGACCCTGACCCTAACCCTGACCTTGACCCTGACCCTCACTCTGACCCTAACCCTTGTCCTGACCCTGACCCTGACTCTGACCCTGAATATAAACCTGACCCTGACACTGACCCTGACCCTGAACATAAACCTGACCTTGACCCTGAACCTGACCCTGAACTTAACTCTGAACCTGACCCTGACCCTGACCCTGACCCTGACCTTGAACCTGACCCTGACCTTAACCCTGACCCTGACCCTGTCCCTGATTCTAAGAAATATCGTGACCCTGACCCTGACCCTCACCCAGGCCTGACCCTGACCCTGACCTTGACCCTGACCCTGAACATCACCCTGACCCTGACCCTGACACTTACACTGACCCTGACTGTTACGCTGATCCTGACCCTGATGCTGACCCTGAACTACACCCTGAACTTGACCATAACCGTGACCCTGACCCTGACTCTGACCCTGACCGGGACCCTGACCGTGACCCTGAAACTAACACTACCCCTGACCCTGATTCTGACCCTGACCCTAAACCTGACCCTGACAGTGACCCTGACACTGACCGTGACCCTGACCGTGACCTTAACCCTGACCCTGACAGTGACCCTGACCCTGATCCTTACCCTACCCCTGCCCCTTACCCTGACCTTAATCGTGACCCTGACCGTAACACTGACCCTGACCCTGAACCTGACCTAAATTCTGAACCTGACCCTGACGCTGACCCTGAACCTAACCCTGATTCTGACCCTGACCCTGACCCTGACCCTGAAACTAACCCTGACCCTGACCCTGACTCTGACCCTGACCCTAAATCTGAACCTGACCCTGACACTGTACCTGACCCTGACCCTGACCCTGACCCTGACCCTAAAAGTAACCCTGACACTGATTTTGACACTAACCCTGTCCCTGACCCTGACCCTGAACGTGACCCTAACCCTGACACTGACCCTGAGTCTGACGCTGACCCTGACCCTGACCCTGACCCCGACCATGACCCTGACAATGCCCTGATTCCCACCCTGACACTGACCCTGACGCTAAACGTGACCCTGACCCTTACTTTGGCCCTGAACCTGGCCCTGACCCTGACCCTACACCTGACCCTGACACTGACCCTGACCCTAAACCTGACCATAACCCTGACCGTGACACTGACCCTGACCCTGACCCTGACCCTAACTCTGAACCTGATCCTGACCCTGACCCTGACCCTGACCCTGACCGTGACCCTGATACTGACCCTGAACCTAACACTACCCCTGACCCTGACCCTGACCGTGACCCTGACCCTGACCCTGACCTTGACCCTAAACCTGACCTAACCTTGACCCCGGTCCTGACCCTGACCCTAAACCTCACCCTGACACTAACCTTGACCCTGACCCAAAATTCTGACCGTGACCCTGACCCTGACCCTGAACGTGAACCTGACCCTAAATCTGACCGTGACCTTGACCTTGACCCTGACCCTGAACCTAACACTGACCCTGACCCTGACCCTGAATCTGACCCTGAACATAACCCTAACCCTGACCCTTACCCTGACCCTTAACCTGACCCTGAACCTGACACTGACCATGACCCTAACCCTGATGCTGACCCTAACAATGACACTGACCCTGACCATAAACCTGACCAGACCCTGACCCTGACACTGACCGCGACCCTGAAATTTACTCTGACACTGACCCTGACCCTGAACCTGATCCTGACACTAACCCTGACCCTGACCCTGACCCTGACGCTGAATTTTATAATGATCGTGACCCTGATACTGACCCTGAACTTGACCCTAAACCTGACCCTGTCCCTGACCCTGACCCTGACCCTAACACTGACCCTGACCCTGACCCTGAACCTGACCCTGAACCTACACCTGACCCTGACCCTAAACCTCACCCTGACTCTAACCTTGACCCTGACCCTGACCCTGACCCTGACCCTAAACCTGACCCTGACCCTGACCCTGACCGTGACACTGAACCTGACACTAAGTCTGACCGTGACCCTGACCATTACCCTCACCCTGAATCTGACCTGACCCTGACCCTGACACTGACCCGGACCCTAACCCTGAATTTGACCATGACCCTTACCCTGACACTGAACCTGACCTTGACCCTGACCCTGACCATGACCCTGACCCTGAACCTACCCCTGACCCTGACCCTGACCCTGACTCTCACCATGATCCTAAGCCTTACCTGCCCATAACACTGACACTGACCCTAAGTGTGACCGTGACCCAGACCCTGACCTGACCGTGACCCTGACCCTGACCGTGACCCTGACCTTGACCATGACACTGACCTTTACTCTAACCCTGACCCTGACGCTTATCCTGATCCTGACCCTGACCATGACCTTGACCCTGACCCTGACTTTGACCATGACCTTGGCCCTGACCCTGACAGTGCCCTCACTCCGACCCTGACCCTAAGTCTCACCGCGACCCTGACCGTGACCCTGACCCTCAAACTGACCCTGACCCTGACCCTGACTCTTACCTTGATCCTGTCCCTGACCCTACCCCTGACCCTACCCTGACCCTGACCCTGACTCTGACCCTGACCCTGACCCTGACCCTGACCCTGATCCTAGTCCTGACTCTGACTCTGACCCAGACCCAGACCCTGACCCTGACACTGACTCTGACCCTGAACCTGACCTTGACCCTACAACTGAACTTGACCCTGACCCTGACCCTGACACTGACCCTGACCCTGACCCTAAACCTGACCCTGACCCTGACCCTGACCGTGACACTGAACCTGACCCTAAGTCTGACCGCGACCCTGACCGTGACCCTGACCCTCACACTGACCCTGACCCTGACTCTTACCTTGATCCTGTCCCTGACCCTACCCCTGACCTACCCTGACCCTTAACATGACTCTGACCCTAAACCTGACCCTGACCCTGACCCTGACTCTTACCCTAACCCTGACCCTGACCCTGACCCGGACCCTAACCTTAACACTGATCCTAGCCCTGACTCTGACTCTGACCCTGACCCAGACCCTGACCCTGACCGTGACAGTAACCCTGACCCTGAACCTATCCCTGAAACTTACCCTGACCCTGACCCTGACCCTGACCATGATCCTGACCTTGACACTGACCATGACCCTGACCCTGACCTTGAACCTTACCCTGAACCTGAACCTTACACTCAACTTCACCTTGACCTTGACCCTGACCTTGAACTTGACCTTGACCTTCACCCTGACCTTGATTCTGAACCTGACCCTAAGTCTGATTGTAACCCTTACCCTGAACCTGACTCTGACCTTGACACTGACCCTTACACTGACCGTGACCCTGACCCTGACCCTGACATTGACCATTACCCTGACCCTAAGTATGAATTTGACCCTGACTCTGACCCTGTCCCTGACCCTGACCCTAACCCTGACCCTGACCATGAACCTAACCCTGACCTTGACCATGACCCAGATTCTGAACCTGTCCCTGAGCCTGACACTGAACCTGAACCGGACACTGACCCTGAACCTGACCCTGACTTTGACCTTGAACTTGACCTTGACTCTGACCTTGACCTTGACATTGACACTGACCCTGACCCTTACCCTGTTTCTGACCATAACCCTGACCCTGACCCTGACCCTTACCCTAACCCTGACCCTAGCCCTGACTCTGACTCTGACCCTGACCCAGACCCTGACCCTGACCCTGACCCTGACCCTGACCCTGACCCTTTCCCTGACCCTGACCCCAGACCTGACCCTGACAATGCCCTGACTCCGACCCTGACCCTGACCCTGACCCTGAACCTAATCCTGATGGTGACCCTGAATTTGGCACTGACCCTGGCCCTGACCCTAACTCTACACCTGACCCTGAAACTGACCCTGACCCTGACCCTAACCCTGACCCTATCCCTGACGGTGACGCTGACCCTGACCCTGACTCTGACCCTAACTCGGAACCTGACCCTGACCCTGACCCTTAGACTGAACTTAACCCTGATACTGACCTACACCCTGAACTTGACCTTGACCCTGACCGTGAACCTGACCCTCACCCTGACCCTGACCCTGACCCTGACCTTGACCCTGACACTGACCCTGACCCTAAAACTGACCCTGAACTGGATCCTGACCCTAACCCTGAACATGACCCTGACACTGACCCTAACCCTGACACTGACCCTGTCCCTGACCCTGACCCTGACCCTGACCCTAAACCTCACCCTGGCTCTAACCTTGACCCTGACCCTGAACCTGACCCTGACCCTGACCCTGACCCTGACCGTGACCCTGACCCTGACCTTGACCCTGACCCTGACATTAACCCTAACCCTGACACTGACCCTGATCATGAACCTGACCCTGACCCTGACCTTAACCCTGACACTGACCGTGACCCTGATTCTGACCCTGATCCTGACTCTACCTCTGCACCTCACCCTGACCTTAATCGTGACGCTGACCGTAACACTGACCGTGACCCTAACCCTGACCCTGACCTCTACCCTCACAATGCCCTGACCCCTACCCTGACCCTGACCCTGACTGTTACCCTAACCCTGAACCTGACCCTGACCCAGACCTTGACCCTGAACCTGACCCTGTCTTTGAACGTGAACCCGACCCTGACCGTGACCCTGACCCTAAGTCTGACCTTGACCCTGACCCTGACCCTGACCCTGACCCTAACACTGACCCTGACCCTGATCCTGAACCTAACCCTATCCCCTGACCCTGACCATGACCCTAAACCTGACATGACCCTGACCCTAACCCTGACCCTGACCTTGACGCTGATGGTGACCCTGACACTGACCCTGATCCTAACCCTATCCCTGACCCTGACCATTACCCTCACCCTGAACCTGACCTGACCGTGACCCTGACACTGACCCGGACCCTAACCCTGAACCTGACCGTGACCCTGACACTGACCCGGACCCTAACCCTGAACCTGACCGTGACCCTGATTCTGACCCTGACCCTGACCGTGACCCTGACCCTGACCCTGAAACTGACAGTGAACCTGACCATGACCCTGACCCTACTCCTGCCCCTTACCCTGACCCTAACCGTGAGGCTGACCCTAACACTGACCCTGAAGCTGACCCTGACCCTGACATTTATCCTAACCCCAACCCTGACCCTGACCCTAAGTCTAAACCGTGAACCTGACCCTGACTCTGACCCTGACCATGACCCTGACCCTGACCCTGACCCTAACACTGACCCTGAAGCTGACCCTGACCCTGACATTTATCCTAACCCCGACCCTGACCCTGACCCTAAGTCTACACCGTGAACCTGACCCTGACTCTGACCCTGACCATGACACTGACCCTGAACTTGACCTTGACCCTGACCCAGACCCTGACTCTGACCCTAACACTGACCCTGACCCTGAACCTAACCCTATCCCCTGACCCTGACCCTGACCATGACCCTAAACCTGACATGATCGTGATCCTGACCCTGACCCTGACCTTGACGCTGATGGTGACCCTGACCCTGACCCTGACCCTATCTCTGACGGTGACCCTGACGGTGACCCTGACCCTGACCCTAACTCGGAACGTGACCCTGACCCTGACCCTTAGACTGAACTTAACCCTGACCCTGACCTACACCCTGAACTTGACCTTGACACTGACCGTGAACCTGACCCTCACCCTGACCCTGACCCTGACCATGACCTTGACCCTGACACTGACCCTGACCCTAACCCTGACCCTGAACTGGATCCTGACCCTAACCCTGAACATGACCCTGACCCTGACACTAACCCTGACACTGACCCTGTCCCTGACCCTGACCCTGACCCTAAACCTCACCCTGACTCTAACCTTGACCCTGACCCTGAACCTGACCCTGACCCTGACCCTGACCGTGACCCTGACCCTGACCTTGACCCTGACCCTGACATTAACCCTAACCCTGACACTGACCCTGATCATGAACCTGACCCTGACCCTGACCTTAACCCTGACACTGACCGTGACCCTGATTCTGACCCTGACCCTGACCGTGACCCTAACCCTGACCCTGACCCTGACAGTGAACCTGACCCTGATCCTGACTCTAACCCTGCCCCTTACCCTGACCTTAATCGTGACCCTGACCGTAACACTGACCGTGACCCTGACCGTGACCCTGACCTTGACCCTAACCCTGACCCTGACCCTGACCCTGACCTCTACCCTGACAATGCCCTGACCCCTACCCTGACCCTGACCCTGACTGTTACCCTAACCCTGAACCTGACCCTGACCCAGACCTTGACCCTGAACCTGACCCTGTCTTTCAACGTGAACCCGACCCTGACCGTGACCCTGACCCTAAGTCTGACCTTGACCCTGACCCTGATCCTGACACAGACCCTAACACTGACCCTGACCCTGATTCTGAACCTAACCCTATCCCCTGACCCTGACCATGACCCTAAACCTGACATGACCCTGACCCTAACCCTGACCCTGACCTTGACGCTGATGGTGACCCTGACCCTGACCCTGATCCTAACCCTATCCCTGACCCTGACCATTACCCTCACCCTGAACCTGACCTGACCGTGACCCTGACACTGACCCGGACCCTAAACCTGAACCTGACCGTGACCCTGATTCTGACCCTGACCCTGACCGTGACCCTGACCCTGAAACTGACAGTGAACCTGACCCTGACCCTGAGCCTACTCCTGCCCCATACCCTGACCCGGACCCTAACCCTGAACCTGACCGTGACCCTGATTCTGACCCTGACCCTGACCGTGACCCTGACCCTGAAACTGACAGTGAACCTGACCCTGCC
The DNA here is from genome assembly GCA_963989345.1 of Clangula hyemalis. The sequence continues at coordinate 1,917,544 of OZ022456.1, read as the reverse complement.
CCTGACCCTACTCCTGCCCCTTACCCTGACCCTAACCGTGAGGCTGACCCTAACACTGACCCTAAAGCTGACCCTGACCCTGACATTTATCCTAACCCCGACCCTGACCCTGACCCTAAGTCTACACCGTGACCCTGACCCTGACTCTGACCCTGACCATGACACTGACCCTGACCCTGACCTTGACCCTGAGCATGACCCTGACCCTGACCCTAAACCTGACCTGAACCTGACCCTGACCTTGACCTTGACCCTGACTTAACCCTGACACTGAATATCTCCCTGACCCTGACCCAAACCCTAACCCTGATCCTATCTTTGACCGTGACCCTAACCCTGACACTGACCCTGACCCTAACTCTGAAACTGAACCTTACCCTGACCATGACACTGAACCTAATCCTGAACCTGACCAACACCCTGAACTTGACCTTGACCCTGACCCAGACCCTGACCCTGACCATGACACTGACCTGACCCTGAACCTGACCTTGACCCTACAACTGAACTTGACCCTGACCCTGACCCTGACACTGACCCTGAAACCTGAACCTGACCCTGACCCTAACCCTGACCCTATCTCTGACGGTGACCCTGACGGTGACCCTGACCCTGACCCTAACTCGGAACCTGACCCTGACCCTGACCCTTAGACTGAACTTAACCCTGACCCTGACCTACACCCTGAACTTGACCTTGACACTGACCGTGAACCTGACCCTCACCCTGACCCTGACCCTGACCATGACCTTGACCCTGACACTGACCCTGACCCTAACCCTGACCCTGAACTGGATCCTGACCCTAACCCTGAACATGACCCTGACCCTGACACTAACCCTGACACTGACCCTGTCCCTGACCCTGACCCTGACCCTAAACCTCACCCTGACTCTAACCTTGACCCTGACCCTGAACCTGACCCTGACCCTGACCCTGACCCTGACCGTGACCCTGACCCTGACCTTGACCCTGACCCTGACATTAACCCTAACCCTGACACTGACCCTGATCATGAACCTGACCCTGACCCTGACCTTAACCCTGACACTGACCATGACCCTGATTCTGACCCTGACCCTGACCGTGACCCTAACCCTGACCCTGACCCTGACAGTGAACCTGACCCTGATCCTGACTCTAACCCTGCCCCTTACCCTGACCTTAATCGTGACCCTGACCGTAACACTGACCGTGACCCTGACCCTGACCCTGACTGTTACCCTAACCCTGACCCTGACCCTTACCCTGACGCCTACCCTGACAATGCCCTGACCCCTACCCTGACCCTGACCCTGACTGTTACCCTAACCCTGAACCTGACCCTGACCCAGACCTTGACCCTGAACCTGACCCTGTCTTTGAAAGTGAACCCGACCCTGACCGTGACCCTGACCCTAAGTCTGACCTTGTACCTGACTCTGACCCTGACCCTGACCCTTACCCTGACCCTAACACTGTCCTTACCCTGAACCTAACCCTATCCCCTGACCCTGACCCTGACCATGACCCTAAACCTGACATGATCATGATCCTGACCCTGACCCTGACCTTGACGCTGATGGTGACCCTGATTCTGACCCTGACCCTAACCCTATCCCTGACCCTAACCATTACCCTAACCCTGAACCTGACCTGACCCTGACTCTGACCCTGACCCGGACCCTAACCCTGAACCTGACCGTGACCCTGATTCTGACCCTGACCCTGACCCTACTCCTGCCCCTTACCCTGACCCTAACCGTGACCCTGACCCTAACACTGACCCTGAAGCTGACCCTGACCCTGACATTTATCCTAACCCCGACCCTGACCCTGACCCTAAGTCTACACCGTGACCCTGACCCTGACTCTGACCCTGACCATGACCCTGACCCTGACGCTGACCTTGACCCATACCCTGAACCTAACTCGGAACCTGACCCTGACCCTGACCCTTAGACTGAACTTAACCCTGACCCTGAACTACACCCTGAACTTGACCTTGACCCCGACCGTGAACCTGACCCTCACCCTGACCCTGACCCTGACCTTGACCCTGACACTGACCTTGACCCTAACCTTGACCCTGAACTGGATCCTGACCCTAACCCTGAACATGACCCTGACCCTGACCCTAACCCTGAAACTGACCCTGTCCCTGACCCTGACCCTGACCCTAAACCTCACCCTGGCTCTAACCTTGACCCTGACCCTGACCCTGAACCTGACCCTGAATGTGACCCTGACCCTGACCTTGACCCTGACCCTGACATTAACCCTAACCCTGACACTGACCCTGATCATGAACCTGACCCTGACCCTGACCTTAACCCTGACACTGACCATGACCCTGATTCTGACCCTGACCCTGACCCTGACCCTGACCCTGACCTTGACCCTTACCCTGACCCTGACCCTGACCTCTACCCTGACAATGCCCTGACCCCTACCCTGACCCTGACCCTGACTGTTACCCTAACCCTGAACCTGACCCTGACCCAGACCTTGACCCTGAACCTGACCCTGTCTTTCAACGTGAACCCGACCCTGACAGTGACCCTGACCCTAAGTCTGACCTTGACCCTGACCCTGACCCTGACCCTGACCCTAACACTGACCCTGACCCTGATCCTGAACCTAACCCTATCCCCTGACCCTGACCCTGACCCTAAACCTGACATGACCCTGACCCTGACCATGACCCTGACCTTGACGCTGATGGTGACCCTGACCCTGACCCTGATCCTAACCCTATCCCTGACCCTGACCATTACCCTCACCCTGAACCTGACCTGACCGTGACCCTGACACTGACCCGGACCCTAACCCTGAACCTGACCGTGACCCTGATTCTGACCCTGACCCTGACCCTACTCCTGCCCCTTACCCTGACCCTAACCGTGACGCTGACCCTAACACTGACCCTGAAGCTGACCCTGACCCTGACATTTATCCTAACCCCGACCCTGACCCTGACCCTAAGTCTACACCGTGAACCTGACCCTGACTCTGACCCTGACCATGACCCTGACCCTGACCCTAACACTGACCCTGAAGCTGACCCTGACCCTGATATTTATCCTAACCCCGACCCTGACCCTGAACCTAAGTCTACACCGTGAACCTGACCCTGACTCTGACCCTAACCATGACACTGACCCTGACCCTGACCTTGATCCTGACCATGACCCTGACCCTGACCCTAAACCTGACCTGAACCTGACCCTGACCTTGACCTTGACCTTGACTTAACCCTGACAATGAATATCTCCCTGACCATGACCCAAACCCTAACCCTGATCCTATCTTTGACCGTGACCCTAACCCTGACACTGACCCTGACCCTAACTCTGAAACTGAACCTTACCCTGACCATGACACTGAACCTAATCCTGAACCTGACCAACACCCTGAACTTGACCTTGACCCTGACCCAGACCCTGACCCTGACTGTGACACTGACCTGACCCTGAACCTGACCTTGACCCTACAACTGAACTTGACCCTGACCCTGACCCTGACACTGACCCTGAAACCTGAACCTGACCCTGACCTTGACCCTAACCCTGACCCTATCCCTGACGGTGACCCTGACGGTGACCCTGACCCTGACCCTAACTCGGAACCTGACCCTGACCCTGACCCTTAGACTGAACTTAACCCTGACCCTGACCTACACCCTGAACTTGACCTTGACACTGACCGTGAACATGACCCTGACCCTCACCCTGACCCTGACCATGACCTTGACTCTGACACTGACCCTGACCCTAACCCTGACCCTGAACTGGATCCTGACCCTAACCCTGAACATGACCCTGACCCTGACCCTAACCCTGACACTGACCCTGTCCCTGACCCTGACCCTGACCCTAAACCTCACCCTGACTCTAACCTTGACCCTGACCCTGAACCTGACCCTGACCCTGACCTGAACGTGACCCTGACCCTGACCTTGAGCCTGACCCTGACATTAACCCTAACCCTGACCCTGACCCTGACCCTAAGTCTGACCGTGACCCTGACCCTGATCCTGACACTGACCCTAACACTGACCCTGACCCTGACCCTGATCCTGACACAGACCCTAACACTGACCCTGACCCTGTACCTGATCCTAAGTCTCACCGTGAAACTGAACCTGAACATGAACCTATCCCTGACCCTGACCTTGACCCTGACCCTAACCCTGACCCTAAATCTGAACCTGACCCTGACCCTGACCCTGACACTGTCCCTAACCCAGACCCTGACCCTGACCCTGACACTGACCATAAACATGACCCTGACACTGATTTTGACACTAACCCTGTCCCTGACCCTGACCCTGAACCTGACCCTAACCCTGACCCTGACCCTGAGTCTGACGCTGACCCTGACCCTGACCCTGACCATGACCCTGACAATGCCCTGATTCCGATCCTGACCCTGACCCTGACGCTAAACGTGACCCTGACACTTACTTTGGCCCTGACCCTGACCCTGCCCCTGACCCTACTCCTGCCCCTTACCCTGACCCTAACCGTGACGCTGACCCTAACACTGACCCTGAAGCTGACCCTGACCCTGACATTTATCCTAACCCCGACCCTGACCCTGACCCTAAGTCTACACCGTGAACCTGACCCTGACTCTGACCCTGACCATGACCCTGACCCTGACCCTGACCCTAACACTGACCCTGAAGCTGACCCTGACCCTGATATTTATCCTAACCCCGACCATGACCCTGACCCTAAGTCTACACCGTGAACCTGACCCTGACTCTGACCCTAACCATGACACTGACCCTGACCCTGACCTTGATCCTGACCATGACCCTGACCCTGACCCTAAATTGACCTGAACCTGACCCTGACCTTGACCTTGACCCTGACTTAACCCTGACACTGAATATCTCCCTGACCCTGACCCAAACCCTAACCCTGATCCTATCTTTGACCGTGACCCTAACCCTGACCCTGACCCTGACCCTAACTCTGAAACTGAACCTTACCCTGACCATGACACTGAACCTAATCCTGAACCTGACCAACACCCTGAACTTGACCTTGACCCTGACCCAGACCCTGACCCTGACCGTGACACTGACCTGACCCTGAACCTGACCTTGACCCTACAACTGAACTTGACCCTGACCCTGACCCTGACACTGACCCTGAAACCTGAACCTGACCCTAACCCTGACCCTATCCCTGACGGTGACCCTGACGGTGACCCTGACCCTGACCCTAACTCGGAACCTGACCCTGACCCTGACCCTTAGACTGAACTTAACCCTGACCCTGACCTACACCCTGAACTTGACCTTGACACTGACCGTGAACCTGACCCTCACCCTGACCCTGACCCTGACCCTGACCATGACATTGACCCTGACACTGACCCTGACCCTAACCCTGACCCTGAACTGGATCCTGACCCTAACCCTGAACATGACCCTGACCCTGACCCTAACCCTGACACTGACCCTGTCCCTGACCCTGACCCTGACCCTAAACCTCACCCTGACTCTAACCTTGACCCTGACCCTGAACCTGACCCTGACCCTGACCCTGAACGTGACCCTGACCCTGACCTTGAGCCTGACCCTGACATTAACCCTAACCCTGACACTGACCCTGATCATGAACCTGACCCTGACCCTGACCTTAACCCTGACACTGACCGTGACCCTGATTCTGACCCTGACCCTGACCGTGACCCTAACCTGACCCTGACCCTGACAGTGAACCTGACCCTGATCCTGACTCTAACCCTGCCCCTTACCCTGACCTTAATCGTGACCCTGACCGTAACACTGACCGTGACCATGACCCTGACCCTGACCTTGACCCTAACCCTGACCCTGACCCTTACCCTGACGCCTACCCTGACAATGCCCTGACCCCTACCCTGAACCTGACCCTGACCCAGACCTTGACCCTGAACCTGACCCTGTCTTTGAACGTGAACCCGACCCTGACCGTGACCCTGACCCTAAGTCTGACCTTGACCCTGACCCTGACCCTGACCCTGACCCTTACCCTGACCCTAACACTGACCCTGACCCTGAACCTAACCCTATCCCCTGACCCTGACCCTGACCATGACCCTAAACCTGACATGATCGTGATCCTGACCCTGACCCTGACCTTGACGCTGATGGTGACTCTGACCCTGACCCTGACCCTAACCCTGACCCTGAACCTGACCCTGACCCTGACCATTACCCTCACCCTGAACCTGACCTGACCCTGACCCTGACACTGACCCGGACCCTAACCCTGAACCTGACCGTGACCCTGATTCTGACCCTGACCCTGACCCTACTCCTGCCCCTTACCCTGACCCTAACCGTGACCCTGACCCTAACACTGACCCTGAAGCTGACCCTGACCCTGACATTTATCCTAACCCCGACCCTGACCCTGACCCTAAGTCTACACCGTGACCCTGACCCTGACTCTGACCCTGACCATGACCCTGACCCTGACGCTGACCTTGACCCATACCCTGATCCTAACTCGGAACCTGACCCTGACCCTGACCCTTAGACTGAACTTAACCCTGACCCTGAACTACACCCTGAACTTGACCTTGACCCCGACCGTGAACCTGACCCTCACCCTGACCCTGACCCTGACCATGACCCTGACCCTGACCCTGACCCTAACACTGACCCTGAAGCTGACCCTGACCCTGATATTTATCCTAACCCCGACCATGACCCTGACCCTAAGTCTACACCGTGAACCTGACCCTGACTCTGACCCTAACCATGACACTGACCCTGACCCTGACCTTGATCCTGACCATGACCCTGACCCTGACCCTAAATTGACCTGAACCTGACCCTGACCTTGACCTTGACCCTGACTTAACCCTGACACTGAATATCTCCCTGACCCTGACCCAAACCCTAACCCTGATCCTATCTTTGACCGTGACCCTAACCCTGACCCTGACCCTGACCCTAACTCTGAAACTGAACCTTACCCTGACCATGACACTGAACCTAATCCTGAACCTGACCAACACCCTGAACTTGACCTTGACCCTGACCCAGACCCTGACCCTGACCGTGACACTGACCTGACCCTGAACCTGACCTTGACCCTACAACTGAACTTGACCCTGACCCTGACCCTGACACTGACCCTGAAACCTGAACCTGACCCTAACCCTGACCCTATCCCTGACGGTGACCCTGACGGTGACCCTGACCCTGACCCTAACTCGGAACCTGACCCTGACCCTGACCCTTAGACTGAACTTAACCCTGACCCTGACCTACACCCTGAACTTGACCTTGACACTGACCGTGAACCTGACCCTCACCCTGACCCTGACCCTGACCCTGACCATGACATTGACCCTGACACTGACCCTGACCCTAACCCTGACCCTGAACTGGATCCTGACCCTAACCCTGAACATGACCCTGACCCTGACCCTAACCCTGACACTGACCCTGTCCCTGACCCTGACCCTGACCCTAAACCTCACCCTGACTCTAACCTTGACCCTGACCCTGAACCTGACCCTGACCCTGACCCTGAACGTGACCCTGACCCTGACCTTGAGCCTGACCCTGACATTAACCCTAACCCTGACACTGACCCTGATCATGAACCTGACCCTGACCCTGACCTTAACCCTGACACTGACCGTGACCCTGATTCTGACCCTGACCCTGACCGTGACCCTAACCTGACCCTGACCCTGACAGTGAACCTGACCCTGATCCTGACTCTAACCCTGCCCCTTACCCTGACCTTAATCGTGACCCTGACCGTAACACTGACCGTGACCATGACCCTGACCCTGACCTTGACCCTAACCCTGACCCTGACCCTTACCCTGACGCCTACCCTGACAATGCCCTGACCCCTACCCTGAACCTGACCCTGACCCAGACCTTGACCCTGAACCTGACCCTGTCTTTGAACGTGAACCCGACCCTGACCGTGACCCTGACCCTAAGTCTGACCTTGACCCTGACCCTGACCCTGACCCTGACCCTTACCCTGACCCTAACACTGACCCTGACCCTGAACCTAACCCTATCCCCTGACCCTGACCCTGACCATGACCCTAAACCTGACATGATCGTGATCCTGACCCTGACCCTGACCTTGACGCTGATGGTGACTCTGACCCTGACCCTGACCCTAACCCTATCCCTGACCCTAACCATTACCCTCACCCTGAACCTGACCTGACCCTGACTCTGACCCTGACCCGGACCCTAACCCTGAACCTGACCGTGACCCTGATTCTGACCCTGACCCTGACCCTACTCCTGCCCCTTACCCTGACCCTAACCGTGACCCTGACCCTAACACTGACCCTGAAGCTGACCCTGACCCTGACATTTATCCTAACCCCGACCCTGACCCTGACCCTAAGTCTACACCGTGACCCTGACCCTGACTCTGACCCTGACCATGACCCTGACCCTGACGCTGACCTTGACCCATACCCTGATCCTAACTCGGAACCTGACCCTGACCCTGACCCTTAGACTGAACTTAACCCTGACCCTGAACTACACCCTGAACTTGACCTTGACCCCGACCGTGAACCTGACCCTCACCCTGACCCTGACCCTGACCTTGACCCTGACACTGACCCTGACCCTAACCTTGACCCTGAACTGGATCCTGACCCTAACCCTGAACATGACCCTGACCCTGACCCTAACCCTGAAACTGACCCTGTCCCTGACCCTGACCCTGACCCTAAACCTCACCCTGGCTCTAACCTTGACCCTGACCCTGACCCTGAACCTGAACCTGACCCTGACCCTGAACGTGACCCTGACCCTGACCTTGACCCTGACCCTGACATTAACCCTAACCCTGACACTGACCCTGATCATGAACCTGACCCTGACCCTGACCTTAACCCTGACACTGAACGTGACCCTGATTCTGACCCTGACCCTGACCGTGACCCTAACCCTGACCCTGACCCTGACAGTGAACCTGACCCTGATCCTGACTCTAACCATGCCCCTTACCCTGACTTTAATCGTGAGCCTGACCGTAACACTGACCGTAACCCTGACCCTGACCCTGACCCTGACCTTGACCCTAACCCTGACCCTGACGCTGACCCTGACCCTAACCCTGACCCTGACCCTGACCCTAAGTCTGACCGTGACCCTGACCCTGATCCTGACACTGACCCTAACACTGACCCTGACCCTGACCCTGATCCTGACACAGACCCTAACACTGACCCTGACCCTGTACCTGATCCTAAGTCTGACCGTGACCCTGAACCTGAACATGAACCTATCCCTGACCCTGACCTTGACCCTGACCCTAACCCTGACCCTAAATCTGAACCTGACCCTGACCCTGACCCTGACACTGTCCCTAACCCAGACCCTGACCCTGACCCTGACACTGACCATAAACATGACCCTGACACTGATTTTGACACTAACCCTGTCCCTGACCCTGACCCTGAACCTGACCCTAACCCTGACCCTGACCCTGAGTCTGACGCTGACCCTGACCCTGACCCTGACCATGACCCTGACAATGCCCTGATTCCGATCCTGACCCTGACCCTGACGCTAAACGTGACCCTGACACTTACTTTGGCCCTGACCCTGACCCTGCCCCTGACCCTACTCCTGCCCCTTACCCTGACCCTAACCGTGACGCTGACACTAACACTGACCCTGAAGCTGACCCTGACCCTGACATTTATCCTAACCCCGACCCTGACCCTGACCCTAAGTCTACACCGTGAACCTGACCCTGACTCTGACCCTGACCATGACCCTGACCCTGACCCTGACCCTAACACTGACCCTGAAGCTGACCCTGACCCTGATATTTATCCTAACCCCGACCATGACCCTGACCCTAAGTCTACACCGTGAACCTGACCCTGACTCTGACCCTAACCATGACACTGACCCTGACCCTGACCTTGATCCTGACCATGACCCTGACCCTGACCCTAAACCTGACCTGAACCTGACCCTGACCTTGACCTTGACCCTGACTTAACCCTGACACTGAATATCTCCCTGACCCTGACCCAAACCCTAACCCTGATCCTATCTTTGACCGTGACCCTAACCCTGACCCTGACCCTGACCCTAACTCTGAAACTGAACCTTACCCTGACCATGACACTGAACCTAATCCTGAACCTGACCAACACCCTGAACTTGACCTTGACCCTGACCCAGACCCTGACCCTGACCGTGACACTGACCTGACCCTGAACCTGACCTTGACCCTACAACTGAACTTGACCCTGACCCTGACCCTGACACTGACCCTGAAACCTGAACCTGACCCTAACCCTGACCCTATCCCTGACGGTGACCCTGACGGTGACCCTGACCCTGACCCTAACTCGGAACCTGACCCTGACCCTGACCCTTAGACTGAACTTAACCCTGACCCTGACCTACACCCTGAACTTGACCTTGACACTGACCGTGAACCTGACCCTCACCCTGACCCTGACCCTGACCCTGACCCTGACCATGACCTTGACCCTGACACTGACCCTGACCCTAACCCTGACCCTGAACTGGATCCTGACCCTAACCCTGAACATGACCCTGACCCTGACCCTAACCCTGACACTGACCCTGTCCCTGACCCTGACCCTGACCCTAAACCTCACCCTGACTCTAACCTTGACCCTGACCCTGAACCTGACCCTGACCCTGACCCTGACCCTGAACGTGACCCTGATCATGAACCTGACCCTGACCCTGACCTTAACCCTGACACTGACCGTGACCCTGATTCTGACCCTGACCCTGACCTTGACCCTAACCCTGACCCTGACCCTTACCCTGACGCCTACCCTGACAATGCCCTGACCCCTACCCTGAACCTGACCCTGACCCAGACCTTGACCCTGAACCTGACCCTGTCTTTGAAAGTGAACCCGACCCTGACCGTGACCCTGACACTAAGTCTGACCTTGACCCTGACCCTGACCCTGACTCTGACCCTTACCCTGACCCTAACACTGACCCTGACCCTGAACCTAACCCTATCCCCTGACCCTGACCCTGACCATGACCCTAAACCTGACATGATCGTGATCCTGACCCTGACCCTGACCTTGACGCTGATGGTGACCCTGACCCTGACCCTGACCCTAACCCTATCCCTGACCCTGACCATTACCCTCACCCTGAACCTGACCTGACCCTGACTCTGACCCTGACCCGGACCCTAACCCTGAACCTGACCGTGACCCTGATTCTGACCCTGACCCTGACCCTACTCCTGCCCCTTACCCTGACCCTAACCGTGACCCTGACCCTAACACTGACCCTGAAGCTGACCCTGACCCTGACATTTATCCTAACCCCGACCCTGACCCTGACCCTAAGTCTACACCGTGACCCTGACCCTGACTCTGACCCTGACCATGACCCTGACCCTGACGCTGACCTTGACCCATACCCTGACCCAAACTCGGAACCTGACCCTGACCCTGACCCTTAGACTGAACTTAACCCTGACCCTGACCTACACCCTGAACTTGACCTTGACCCCGACCGTGAACCTGACCCTCACCCTGACCCTGACCCTGACCTTGACCCTGACACTGACCCTGACCCTAACCTTGACCCTGAACTGGATCCTGACCCTAACCCTGAAACTGACCCTGTCCCTGACCCTGACCCTGACCCTAAACCTCACCCTGACTCTAACCTTGACCCTGACCCTGACCCTGAACCTGACCCTGACCCTGACCCTGAACGTGACCCTGACCCTGACCTTGACCCTGCCCCTGACATTAACCCTAACCCTGACACTGACACTGATCATGAACCTGACCCTGACCCTGACCTTAACCCTGACACTGACCGTGACCCTGATTCTGACCCTGACCCTGACCGTGACCCTAACCCTGACCCTGACCCTGACAGTGAACCTGACCCTGATCCTGACTCTAACCATGCCCCTTACCCTGACTTTAATCGTGAGCCTGACCGTAACACTGACCGTAACCCTGACCCTGACCCTGACCCTGACCTTGACCCTAACCCTGACCCTGACGCTGACCCTGACCCTAACCCTGACCCTGACCCTGACCCTAAGTCTGACCGTGACCCTGACCCTGATCCTGACACTGACCGTAACACTGACCCTGACCCTGACCCTGATCCTGACACAGACCCTAACACTGACCCTGACCCTGTACCTGATCCTAAGTCTGACCGTGACCCTGAACCTGACCATGAACCTATCCCTGACCCTGACCTTGACCCTGACTCTAACCCTGACCCTAAATCTGAACCTGACCCTGACCCTGACACTGACCATAAACATGACCCTGACACTGATTTTGACACTATCCCTGTCCCTGACCCTGACCCTGAACCTGACCCTAACCCTGACCCTGACCCTGAGTCTGACGCTGACCCTGACCCTGACCCTGACCATAACCCTGACAATGCCCTGATTCCGATCCTGACCCTGACCCTGACGCTAAACGTGACCCTGACACTTACTTACGCCCTGACCCTGGCCCTGACACTGACCCTACACCTGACCCTGACACTGACCCTGACCCTAAACCTGACCATAACCCTGACTTTGACCCTGACCCTGACCCTAACTCTGAACCTGATCCTGACCCTGAACCTGACCCTGACCCTGACCGTGACCCTGATACTGACCCTGAACCTAACACTACCCCTGACCCTAACCCTGACCGTGACCCTGACCCTGACCCTGACCTTGACCCTAAACCTGACCTAACCTTGACCCCGGTCCTGACCCTGACCCTAAACCTCACCCTGACACTAACCTTGACCCTGACCCAAAATTCTGACCGTGACCCTGACCCTGACCCTGAACGTGACCCTGACCCTAAATCTGACCGTGACCTTGACCTTGACCCTGACCCTGAACCTAACACTGACCCTGACCCTGACCCTGAATCTGACCCTGAACCTAACCCTAACCCTGACCCTTACCCTGACCCTTAACCTGACCCTGAACCTGACACTGACCATGACCCTAACCCTGACCCTGACACTGACCCTGCCCCTAAGCCTGACCTGACCCTGACCCTCACTCTGACCCTGACCCTGACCTACAACCTGAACCTGACACTGAACCTGACCTGACCCTGACCCTGACCCTGACTCTGACAGTGACCCTGAACCTGACCATATTTCTGACCGTGACCCTGACCTTGACCCTGACCCTGATCATGACCCTGACACTGACCCTGACCTTGAACCTTACACTAACACTGACCCTGGCCCTGACCCAAACCCTGATGCTGACCCTTACAATGACACTGACCCTGACCATAAACCTGACCAGACCCTGACCCTGACACTGACCCTGACCCTAACCTTGACCCTGAACTGGATCCTGACCCTAACCCTGAAACTGACCCTGTCCCTGACCCTGACCCTGACCATGTCCCTGAACCTAACCCAGATCCTGACCTGAACTTGACCCTGACCCTGACCTTGACCCTGACTTAACCCTGACACTGAATATCTCCCTGACCCTGACCCTGACCCAAACCCTGACCCTAACCCTCGCCCTGACCCTGACTCTAAACCAGACACTGACCCTAAATCTGAACCTGACCCTGACTCTGACACTGACCCTAACACTGACTTTGACCCGGACCCTGACAATGACCGTAAACGTGACCCTGACAATGATTTTGACACTAAACCTTAACATGACCCTGACCCTAAACCTGAGCCTAAACCTGAGCCTGACCCTGAGCCTGATGCTGACCCTGACCCTGACCCTGACCCTAACACTGACACTGACACTGACCCTGAACCTGACCTTGGCCCTGAACCTGATCCTACCCCTGACCCTGACCCTAACACTGAACCTGACCCTGACCCTAAACCTGACATGACCCTGACCCTAACACTGAACCTGACCCTGACCCTAAACCTGACATGACCCTGACCCTGACCCTGACACTAAACCTAACCCTGACTCTAACCTTGACCCTGACCCTGACCCTGACCCTGACCCAGACCCTGACCCTGAACCTGACATTAACCCTAACCCTGACACTGACCCTGATCATGAACCTGACCCTGACCCTGACCCTGACCCTAACCCTGACATTGACCGTAACCCTGATTCTGACCCTGACCCTGACCCTGACCCTGACCCTGACAGTGACCCTGACCCTAAGTCTGACCTTGACCCTGACCCTGACCTGACCCTGACCATGACCCTAACACTGATACTGACCCTGAACCTAACCCTACCCCTGACCCTGACCCTGATCGTGGCCCTAAACATGACATGACCCTGACCCTGACCCTGACAGTGACCCTGACCCTGATCCTGACCCTACTCCTGCCCCTTACCCTGACCTTAATCGTGACCCTGACCGTAACACTGACCGTGACCCTGACCATGACCCTGAACTTGACCCTAACCCTGACCCTGACCCTGACCACTAACCTGACAATGCTCTAACCCCTACCCTGACCCTGACCCTGACCCTAACCCTGACCGTGACCCTGACCCTGACCCTGAACCTGACCTTAACTCTGAACATGACCCTGACGCTGACCCTGAACCTAACCCTGACCCTGTCCCTGACCCTGACCCTAACCCTGACCCTGACGCTGACCGTGACCCTGACACTGACCCTGAACCTGACTCTGAACCTGACCCTACCCCTGACCGTGACCCTAAACCTGACCCTGACCCTGACCTTGAAATTAACCCTGAACTTGACCCTGACCCTGACACTAAACCTGACCTTAACCCTGACCCTAACTTTGACTCTGAACCTGACCCTAACCCTGACCCTGACCCTGACCTTGACCCTAAATCTGACCTAACCTTGACCCCGGCCCTGACCCTGACCCTAAACCTCACCCTGACACTAACCTTGACCCTGACCCAAAATTCTGACCGTGACGCTGACCCTGACCCTGAACGTGACCCTGACCCTAAATCTGACCGTGACCTTGACCTTGACCCTGACCCTGAACCTAACACTGACCCTGACCCTGAATCTGACCCTGAACCTAACCCTGACATTGACCCTGACCCTTAACCTGCCCCTAAGCCTGACCTGACCCTGACCCTCACTCTGACCCTGACCCTGACCTACAACCTGAACCTGACACTGAACCTGACCTGACCCTTACCCAAATCCTGACCCTGACCAAGTCCCTGAACCTAACCCAGATCCTGACCTGAACTTGACCCTGACCCTGACCTTGACCCTGACTTAACCCTGACACTGAATATCTCCCTGACCCTGACCCTGACCCAAACCCTGACCCTAACCCTCGCCCTGACCCTGACTCTAAACCAGACACTGACCCTAAATCTGAACCTGACCCTGACTCTGACACTGACCCTAACACTGACTTTGACCCGGACCCTGACAATGACCGTAAACGTGACCCTGACAATGATTTTGACACTAAACCTTACCATGACCCTGACCCTAAACCTGAGCCTAACCCTGAGACTGACCCTGAGCCTGATGCTGACCCTGACCCTGACCCTAACACTGACACTGACCCTGAACCTGACCTTGGCCCTGAACCTGATCCTACCCCTGACCCTGACCCTAACACTGAACCTGACCCTGACCCTAAACCTGACATGACCCTGACCCTGACCCTGACCCTAACACTGAACCTGACCCTGACCCTAAACCTGACATGACCCTGACCCTGACCCTGACCCTAAACCTCACCCTGACTCTAACCTTGACCCTGACCCTGACCCTGACCTGACATTAACCCTAACCCTGACACTGACCCTGATCATGAACCTGACCCTGACCCTGACCCTAACCCTGACATTGACCGTAACCCTGATTCTGACCCTGACCCTGACCCTGACCCTGACAGTTACCCTGACCCTGATCCTGACCCTACCCCGTCCTCCAAACCTGACCCTGACCCTGACCCTGACTGTTACCCTAAACCTGAACCTGACCCTGACCCATACCTTGACCCTGAACCTGACCCTGTCTTTGAACCTGAACCCGACCCTGACCGTGACCCTGACCCTGACCCTGACCTGACCCTGACCATGACCCTAACACTGATACTGACCCTGAACCTAACCCTACCCCTGACCCTGACCCTGATCGTGGCCCTAAACATGACATGACCCTGACCCTGACCCTGACAGTGACCCTGACCCTGATCCTGACCCTACCCCTGCCCCTTACCCTGACCTTAATCATGACCCTGACCGTAACACTGACCGTGACCCTGACCCTGACCCTGAACCTGACCCTGACTCTGACCCTGAACCTAAACCTGACCATGACCCTGACGCTGACCCTGAAACTAACCCTGACCGTGACCCTAACCCTGACCGTGACCCTAAACCTGACCCTGACCCTGACCTTGACATTAACCCTGAACTTGACCCTGACCCTGACACTAAACCTGACCTTAACCCTGACCCTAACTTTGACCCTGACCCAAACCCTAACCCTGACCCTGACCCTGACACTTTCCCCGACCCTGACCCTAACCCAGAACCTGACGCTGACCCTGACCCTGACCGTGACCCTAACCCTGACGCTGACCCTGACCCTAAGTCTGACCGTGACCCTGACCCTGATCCTGACACTGACCCTAACACTGACCCTGACCTTGACCCTGATCCTGACACAGACCCTAATACTGACCCTGACCCTGTACCTGATCCTAAGTCTGACCGTGACCCTGACCCTGACCATGAACCTAACCCTGACCCTGACCTTGACCCTGACCCTAACCCTGACCCTAAATCTGAACCTGACCCTGACCCTGACACTGTCCCTAACCCAGACCACGACGCTGAGTCTGACCCTGAGTCTGACACAGACCCTGACCCTGACCCTGACCATGACCCTGACAATGCCCTGATTCCGATCCTTCCCTGACCCTGACGCTAACCGTGACACTGACCCTTACTTTGGCCCTGACCCTGGCCCTGACCATGACCCTACACCTGACCCTGACATTGACCCTGACCCTAAACCTGACCATAACCCTGACCGTGACACTGACCTTCACCCTGACCTTGACCCTAACTCTGAACCTGATCCTGACCCTGACCCTGACCATGACCGTGACCGTGACCCTGATACTGACCCTGAACCTAACACTACCCCTGACCCTGACCCTGACCCTGACCCTGACCTTAAACCTGACCTAACATTGACCCCGGCCCTGATCCTGACCCTAAACCTCACCCTGACACTAAACTTGACCCTGACACAAAATTATGACCGTGACCCTGAACGTGACCCTGACCCTAAATCTGACCGTGACCTTGACCTTGACCCTGACCCTGAACGTAACCCTGACCCTGACCTTTACCCTGACCTTTAACCTGACCCTGACCCTTACCCTGACCTTTAACCTGACCCTGAACCTGACACTGACCATGACCCTAACCCTGACACTGAACCAGAACCTGAACCTGACCTACAACCTGAACCTGACACTGAACCTGACACTGAACCTGACCCTGACCGTGACCCTGACCTTGACCCTAACTGTGACCCTGACCCTGACCCTAAACCTGAACCTGACCCTGACACTGACAGTGACCCTGACCCTGATCCTGACCCTACCCCTGCCCCCTTACCTGACCCTGACCCTGACCCTGACTGTTACCCTAACCCTGAACCTGACCCTGACACAGACCTTGACACTGAACCTCACCCTGTCTTTGAACCTGAACCTGACCCTGACCGTGACCCTGACCCTAAGTCTGACCTTGACCCTGACCCTGACCTGACCCTGACCATGACCCTAACACTGATACTGACCCTGAACCTAACCCTACCCCTGACCCTGACCCTGATCGTGGCCCTAAACATGACATGACCCTGACCCTGACCCTGACAGTGACCCTGACCCTGATCCTGACCCTACCCCTGCCCCTTACCCTGACCTTAATCGTGACCCTGACCGTAACACTGACCGTGACCCTGACCCTGACCCTGACCCTGACCCCTACCCTGACAATGCCCTGACCCCTACCCTGACCCTGACCTGACCCTGACCCTGACTGTTACCCTAACCCTGAACCTGACCCTGACCCAGACCTTGACCCTGAACCTGACCCTGTCTTTGAACCTGAACCCGACTCTGACTGTGACCCTGACCCTAAGTCTGACCTTGACCCTAAACCTGTCCCTGACCCTGACCCTGACCCTGACCCTGACCCTAAATTTGAACCTGACCCTGACTCTGACACTGACCCTAGCACTGACTTTGACTTGGACCCTGACACTGACCGTAAACGTGACCCTGACACGGATTTTGACACTAACCCTGACCATGACCCTGAACTTAACCCTGAGCCTAACCCTGAGCCTGACCCTGAGTCTGACGCTGACCCTGACCCTGACCCCGACCCTGACCCTGACAATGCCCTGATTCCGACCCTGACCCTGACCCTAATCCTGATGGTGACCCTGAATTCGGCCCTGACCCTGGCCCTGACCCTGACCCTACACCTCACACTGAACCTGACCCTGACCCTGACCCTAACCCTGACCCTAAATTTGACCGTGACCCTAACCCTGACCCTGACCCTGACCCTAACTCGGAACCTGACCCTGACCATGACACTGAACCTAAACCTGACCCTGACCTACACCCTGAACTTGACCTTGACCCTGACCCTGACCCTGACCGTGACCCTGATACTGACCCTGAACCTAACCGTACTCCTGACCCTGACCCTAACACTTAGCCTGACCCTAAACCTGACCTGACCCTGACCCTAACCCTAAACATCACCCTGACTCTAACACTGACCCTGAACTTAAAATTCTGACTGTGACCCGGACCCTCAACACTGACCCTGACCCTGACCCTAACCCTAACCGTGACCCTGAACCTAAGTCTGACCGTGAACCTGACCCTGACCCTGACCTTGACCCTGACCCTGACCCTGACCCTGAACCTGACCCTGACACTGACCCTGCCCCTAAACCTGGCCTGTCCCTGACCCTGACCCTGACCCTGATCCTTATCCTGATCGTTACCCTGAATTTGGCACTGACCCTGGCCCTGACCCTGACTCTACACCTGACCCAGAACCTGACACTGACCCTGACCCTAACCCTGACCCTGAACTTGACCCTGACCCTAACCCTGACACTGACCCTGTCCCTGACCCTGACACTAAACCAGACCCTCACCCTGACCCTGACCCTGACCCTGACCCTGACCCTGAACCTGATACTGACCCTGAACCTAAGTCTGACTGTGACCCTAACCCTTTCCCTAATTCTGACCGTGACCCTGATCATGACCTTGACCCTGACCCTGACCCTAACCCTGACCCTTACCCTAACACTGACCCTGACCCTGTCACTTACCCTGACCCTAAGTCTGACCCTGACCTTAACACTAAACCAGACCCTGACCCTACCCCTTTCCCTGAGCCTGACACTGACCCTGAACATGACCTTGACACTAAGTCTGACTGAGACCCTGACCGTGACCCTGAACCTCAAACTGACCCTGACCCTAACCCTGACCTTGACCCTGATCCTGAATCTGACCCTGAACCTCAAACTGACCCTGACCCTAACCCTGACCTTGACCCTGACCCTCACTCTGACCCTAACCCTTGTCCTGACCCTGACCCTGACTCTGACCCTGAATATAAACCTGACCCTGACACTGACCCTGACCCTGAACATAAACCTGACCTTGACCCTGAACCTGACCCTGAACTTAACTCTGAACCTGACCCTGACCCTGACCCTGACCTTGAACCTGACCCTGACCTTAACCCAGACCCTGACCCTGTCCCTGATTCTAAGAAATACCGTGACCCTGACCCTGACCCTCACCCAGGCCTGACCCTGACCCTGACCTTGACCCTGACCCTGAACATCACCCTGACCCTGACCCTGACACTTACACTGACCCTGACCGTTATGCTGATCCTGACCCTGATGCTGACCCTGAACTACACCCTGAACTTGACCATAACCGTGACCCTGACCCTGACTCTGACCCTGACCGGGACCCTGACCGTGACCTTAACCCTGACCCTGACAGTGACCCTGACCGTGACCTTAACCCTGACCCTGACAGTGACCCTGACCCTGATCCTTACCCTACCCCTGCCCCTTACCCTGACCTTAATCGTGACCCTGACCGTAACACTGACCATGACCCTGAACCTGACCTAAATTCTGAACCTGACCCTGACGCTGACCCTGAACCTAACCCTGATTCTGACCCTGATTCTGACCCTGACCCTGAAACTAACCCTGACCGTGACCCTGACTCTGACCCTGACCCTAAATCTGACCCTGACCCTGACCCTGACACTGTCCCTAACCCTGACCCTGACCCCGACAATGACCCTAAACGTAACCCTGACACTGATTTTGACACTAACCCTGTCCCTGACCCTGACCCCGACCATGACCCTGACAATGCGTGATTCCGACCCTGACCCTGACCCTGACGCTAAACGTGACCCTGACCCTTACTTTGGCCCTGAACCTGGCCCTGACCCTGACCCTACACCTGACCCTGACACTGACCCTGACCCTAACTCTGAACCTGATCCTGACCCTGACCCTGACCCTGACCCTGACCGTGACCCTGATACTGACCCTGAACCTAACACTACCCCTGACCCTGACCCTGAACGTGACCCTGACCCTGACCCTGACCTTGACCCTAAACCTGACCTAACCTTGACCCCGGTCCTGACCCTGACCCTAAACCTCACCCTGACACTAACCTTGACCCTGACCCAAAATTCTGACCGTGACCCTGACCCTGACCCTGAACGTGAACCTGACCCTAAATCTGACCGTGACCTTGACCTTGACCCTGACCCTGAACCTAACACTGACCCTGACCCTGACCCTGAATCTGACCCTGAACCTAACCCTAACCCTGACCCTTACCCTGACCCTTAACCTGACCCTGAACCTGACACTGACCATGACCCTAACCCTGACCCTGACACTGACCCTGCCCCTAAGCCTGACCTGACCCTGACCCTCACTCTGACCCTGACCCTGACCTACAACCTGAACCTGACACTGAACCTGACCTGACCCTGACCCTGACCCTGACTCTGACAGTGACCCTGAACCTGACCATATGTCTGACCGTGACCCTGACCGTGAACCTGACCCTCCCCCTGACCTTGAACCTGACCTTGACCCTGACCCTGATCATGACCCTGACACTGACCCTGACCTTGACCCTTACACTAACACTGACCCTGAGCCTGACCCAAACCCTGATGCTGACCCTAACAATGACACTGACCCTGACCATAAACCTGACCAGACCCTGACCCTGACACTGACCGCGACCCTGAAATTTACTCTGACACTGACCCTGACCCTGAACCTGATCCTGACACTAACCCTGACCCTGACCCTGACACTGACGCTGAATTTTATAATGATCGTGACCCTGACCCTGACCCTGAACTTCACCCTAAACCTGACCCTGTCCCTGACCCTGACCCTGACCCTGACCCTGTCCATGAACCTAACCCAGAACCTGACCCTGACCATGACCCTGCACCTGACCCGGAATTTGAACCTGAACTTGACCCTGACCCTGACCCTGATCCTGACCCTGACCCTAACACTGACACTGACACTGACCCTGACCCTGACCCTGACCCTGAACCTGATCCTACACCTGACCCTGACCCTAAACCTCACCCTGACTCTAACCTTGACCCTGACCCTGACCCTGAACCTGACCCTGACCGTGACCCTGACCCTCACACTGACCCTGAACCTGACCCTGACTCTTACCTTGATACTGTCCCTGACCCTACCCCTGACCCTACCCTGACCCTTACCCTGCCCTGACCCTAAACCTGACCCTGACCCTGACCCTGACTCTTACCCTAACCCTGACCCTGACCCTGACCCTGACCCTAGCCCTGACTCTGACTCTGACCCTGACCCAGACCCTGACCCTGACCCTGACACTGACCCTGGCCCTGAACCTGACCTTGACCCTACAACTGATCTTGACCCTGACCCTGACCCTGACACTGACCCTGACCCTGAAACTGACCCTGACCCTGACCCTGACCCTGTCCCTGACCCAGACCCCAAACCTGACCCTGACAATGCCCTGACTCCGACCCTGACCCTGAGCCTGACCCTGACCCTAATCCTGATCGTGACCCTGAATTTGGCACTGACCCTGGCCCTGACCCTAACTCTACACCTGACCCTGAACCTGACCCTGACCCTGACCCTAACCCTGACCCTATCCCTGACGGTGACCCTGACCCTGACCCTGACCCTGACCCTTAGACTGAACTTAACCCTGACCCTGACCTACACCCTGAACTTGACCTTGACCCTGACCGTGAACCTGACCCTCACCCTGACCCTGACCCTGACCCTGACCTTGACCCTGACACTGACCCTGTCCCTGACCCTGACCCTGACACTAAACCTCACCCTGACTCAAACCTTGACCCTGACCCTGACCCTGAACCTGACCCTGAACCTGACCCTGACCCTGAACCTAACCCTATCCCCTGACCCTGACCCTGACCATGACCCTAAACCTGACATGACCCTGACCCTGACCCTGACCCTGACCTTGACGCTGATGGTGACCCTGACCCTGCCCCTGACCCTACTCCTGCCCCTTACCCTGACCCTAACCGTGACCCTGACCCTAACACTGACTCTGAAGCTGACCCTGACCCTGACATTTATCCTAACCCCGACCCTGACCCTGACCCTTAGTCTACACCGTGAACCTGACCCTGACCCTGACCCTGACCCTGACCCTGACCTTGACCCTGACCATGACCCTGACCCTGAAACTAAACCTGACCTGAACCTGACACTGAACTTGACCTTGACCCTGACTTAACCCTGACACTGAATATCTCCCTGACCCTGACCCTAACCCTGATCCTATCTTTGACCGTGACCCTAACCCTGACCCTGACCCTGACCCTAACTCTGAAACTGAACCTTACCCTGACCATGACACTGAACCTACCCCTGACCCTGACCAACACCCTGAACTTGACCTTGACCCTGACACTGACCCTGACCCTGAACCTGACCATGACCCTACAACTGAACTTGACCCTGACACTGACCCTGAACCTACCCCTGACCCTGACCCTGACCCTGACTCTCACCCTGATCCTAAGCCTTACCTGCCCATAACACTGACACTGACCCTAAGTGTGACCGTGACCCAGACCCTGACCTGACCGTGACCCTGACCCTGACCGTGACCCTGACCGTGATCCTGACATTGACCATGACACTGACCTTTACTCTAACCCTGACCCTGACTCTTATCCTGATCCTGACCCTGACCATGACCTTGACCCTGACCCTGACCATGACCTTGACCCTGACCCTGACTTTGACCATGACCTTGACCCTGACCCTGACAATGCCCTGACTCCGACCCTGACCCTGACCCTAAGTCTGACCACGACCCTGACCGTGACCCTGACCCTCACACTGACCCTGAACCTGACCCTGACTCTTACCTTGATACTGTCCCTGACCCTACCCCTGACCCTACCCTGACCCTTACCATGACTCTGACCCTAAACCTGACCCTGACCCTGACCCTGACTCTTACCCTAACCCTGACACTGACCCTGACCCTAGCCCTGACTCTGACTCTGACCCAGACCCAGACCCTGACCCTGACCCTGACACTGACCCTGGCCCTGAACCTGACCTTGACCCTACAACTGAACTTGACCCTGACCCTGACCCTGACAGTGACCCTGACCCTGAAACTGACCCTGACCCTGACCCTGACCCTGACCCTGTCCCTGACCCAGACCCCGAACCTGACCCTGACAATGCCCTGACTCCGACCCTGACCCTGAGCCTGACCCTGACCCTAATCCTGATCGTGACCCTGAATTTGGCACTGACCCTGGCCCTGACCCTAACCCTGACCCTATCCCTGACGGTGACCCTGACCCTGACCCTGACCCTTACCCTAACTCGGAACCTGACCCTGACCCTGACCCTTAGACTGAACTTAACCCTGACCCTGACCTACACCCTGAACTTGACCTTGACCCTGACCGTGAACCTGACCCTCACCCTGACCCTGACCCTGAACCTGACCTTGACTCTACAACTGAACTTGACCCTGACCCTGACCATGACACTGACCCTGACCCTGACCTTGACCCTGACCATGACATTAACCCTAACCCTGACACTGACCCTGATCATGAACCTGACCCTGACCCTGACCTTAACCCTGACCCTGACCCTGACAGTGAACCTGACCCTGTTCCTGACTCTACCTCTGCCCCTTACCCTGACCTTAATCGTGACCCTGACCGTAACACTGACCGTGACCCTAACCCTGACCCTGACCTTGACCCTAACCCTGACCCTGACCCTGACCCTGACCTCTACCCTGACAATGCCCTGACCCCTACCCTGACCCTGACTGTTACCCTAACCCTGAAACTGACCCTGACCCAGAACCTGACCCTGTCTTTGAACGTGAACCCGACCCTGACCGTGACCCTGACCCTAAGTATGACCTTGACCCTGACCCTGACCCTGACCCTGATCCTGAACGTGACCCTGAGCCTGACCTTGACCCTGACCCTGACATTAACCCTAACCCTGACACTGACCCTGACCTTGACGCTGATGGTGACCCTGACCCTGACCCTAACCCTATCCCTGACCCTGACCATTACCCTCACCCTGAACCTGACCTGACCCTGACCCTGACACTGACCTTGACCCTAACCCTGAACCTGACCGTGACCCTGATTCTGACCCTGACCCTGACCGTGATCCTGACCCTTACCCTGACCCTGAACCTGACCCTGACCCTGACCCTGACCCTGTCCCTGATTCTAAGAAATACCGTGACCCTGACCCTGACCATCACCCTGGCCTGATGCTGACCCTTACCTTGACGCTGACCCTGAACATCACCCTGACCCTGACCCTGACACTGCCACTGACCCTGACCGGGACCCAGACGGTGACACTGAAACTAACCCTACCTCTGACCCTGACCCTGACCCTGAACCTAAACCTGACCTGACCCTGACCCTGACACTGACAGTGACCCTGACACTGACCGTGACCCTGACCGTGACCTTAACCCTGACCCTGACAGTGACCCTGACCCTGATCCTTACCCTACCCCTGCCCCTTACCCTGACCTTAAGCGTGACCCTGACCGTAACACAGACCGTGACCTTAACCATGACCCTGAACTTGACCCTAAATTTGACCTTGACCCTGACCCTAAACCTGACCCTGACCCTGACTCTGACAGTGACCCTGAACCTGACCATATGTCTGACCGTGACCCTGACCGTGAACCTGACCCTCGCGCTGACCCTGAACCTGACCTTGAACCTGACCCTGATCATGACCATGACACTGACCATGGCCCTGACCCAAACCCTGATGCTGACCCTAACAATGACACTGACCCTGACCATAAACCTGACCTGAACCTGACCCTGACACTGACCGCGACCCTGAAATTTACTCTGACACTGACCCTGACCATGAACCTGATCCTGACACTAACCCTGACCCTGACCCTGAACTTTACCCTGATCGTGACCCTGACCCTGACCTTGACCCTAAACCTGACCCTGTCCCTGACCCTCACTCTGACCATGTCCCTGAACCTAACCCAGATCCTGACCTGAACTTGACCCTGACCCTGACCTTGACCCTGACTTAACCCTGACACTGAATATCTCCCTGACCCTGACCCTGACCCAAACCCTGACCCTAACCCTGACCCTGACCCTGACTCTGAACCAGACACTGACCCTAAATCTGAACCTGACCCTGACTCTGACACTGACCCTAACACTGACTTTGACCCGGACCCTGACACTGACCGTAAACGTGACCCTGACAATGATTTTGACACTAACCCTTACCATGACCCTGACCCTAAACCTGAGCCTAACCCTGAGCCTGACCCTGAGTCTGATGCTGACTTTGACCCTAACACTGACACTGACACTGACCCTGAACCTGACCTTGGCCCTGAACCTGATCCTACCCCTGACCCTGACCCTAACACTGAACCTGACCCTGACCCGAAACCTGACATGACCCTGACCCTGACCCTGACCCTAAACCTCACCCTGACTCTAACCTTGACCCTGACCCTGACCCTGACCCTGACCCAGACCCTGACCCTGAACCTGACATTAACCCTAACCCTGACACTGACCCTGATCATGAACCTGACCCTGACCCTGACCCTGACCCTGACCCTGACCCTGACAGTGACCCTGACCCTGATCCTGACCCTACCCCTGCCCCCTAACCTGACCCTGACCCTGACCCTGACTGTTACCCTAACCCTGAACCTGACCCTGACCCAGACCTTGACACTGAACCTGACCCTGTCTTTGAACTTGAACCCGACCCTGACCGTGACCCTGACCCTAAGTCTGACCTTGACCCTGACCCTGACCCTGACCTGACCCTGACCATGACCCGAACACTGATACTGACCCTGAACCTAACCCTACCCCTGACCCTGACCCTGACCGTGGCCCTACACATGACATGACCCTGACCCTGACCCTGACAGTGACCCTGACCCTGATCCTGACCCTACCCCTGCCCCTTACCCTGACCTTAATCGTGACCCTGACCGTAACACTGACCGTGACCCTGACCATGACCCTGAACTTGACCCTAACCCTGACCCTGACCCTGACCACTAACCTGACAATGCTCTGACCCCTACCCTGACCCTGACCCTGAGCCTAACCCTGACCGTGACCCTGACCCTGACCCTGAACCTGACCTTAATTCTGACCCTGACCCTGACGCTGACCCTGAACCTACACCTGACCCTGACCCTAACCCTGACCCTAACACTGACTTGGACCCTGACCCTAACCCTGAACCTAACCCTGACCCTGTCCCCGACCCTGACCCTAACCCTGACCCTGACGCTGACCGTGACCCTGACACTGACCCTGAACCTGACTCTGAACCTGACCCTACCCCTGACCGTGACCCTAACACTGAACCTGACCCTGACCCTGACCCTGAACGTGACCCTGACCCTGAACTTGACCCTTACACTAACACTGACCCTGGCCCTGACCAAAACCCTGATGCTGACTCTAACAATGACACTGACTTTGACCATAAACCTGACCTGACCCTGACCCTGACACTGACCGCGACCATGAAATTTACTCTGACACTGACCCTGACCATGAACCTGATCCTGACACTAACCCTGACCCTGAACTTTACCCTGATCGTGACCCTGACCCTGACCCTGACCTTGACACCAACCCTGACCCTGTCCCTGACTCTGACCCTGACCATGCCCCTGAACCTAACCCAGATCCTGACCTGAACTTGACCCTCACGCTGACTTTTACCCTGACTTAACCCTGACACTGAATATCTCCCTGACCCTGAACCTGACCCAAACCCTGACCCTAACCCTGACACTGACCCTGACTCTGAACCAGACACTGACCCTAAATCTGAACCTGACCCTGACTCTGACACTGACCCTAACACTGACTTTGACCCGGACCCTGACACTGAACGTAAACGTGATCCTGACACGGATTTTGACACTAACCCTGACCATGACCCTGAACTTAACCCTGAGCCTAACCCTGAGCCTGACCCTGAGTCTTACGCTGACCCTGACCCTGACCCCGACCCTGACCCTGACAATGCCCTGATTCCGACCCTGACCCTGACCCTAATCCTGATGTTGACCCTGAATTCGGCCCTGACCCTGGCCCTGACCCTGACCCTACACCTCACACTGAACCTGACCCTGACCCTGACCCTAACCCTGACCCTAAATTTGACCGTGACCCTAACCCTGACCCTGACCCTGACCCTAACTCTGAACCTGACCCTGACCATGACACTGAACCTAACCCTGACCCTGACCTACACCCTGAACTTGACCTTGACCCTGATCCTGACCCTGACCCTGACCGTGACCCTGATACTGACCCTGAACCTAACCCTACTCCTGACCCTGACCCTAACACTTACCCTGACGTTAAACCTGACCTGACCCTGACCCTAACCCTAAACATCACCCTGACTCTAACACTGACCCTGAACTTAAAATTCTGACTGTGAACCTGACCCTCAACCCTGGCCCTGACCCTGACCCTAACCCTAACCGTGACCCTGAACCTAAGTCTGACCGTGAACCTGACCCTGACCCTGACCTTGACCCTGACCCTGACCCTGACCCTGACACTGACCCTGCCCCTAAACCTGACCTGTCCCTGACCCTGACCCTGGCCCTGACCCTGACTCTACACCTGACCCAGAACCTGACACTGACCCTGACCCTAACCCTGACCCTGAACTTGATCCTGACCCTAACCCTGAACATGACCCTGACCCTGACCCTAACCCTGACACTGACCCTGTCCCTGACCCTGACACTAAACCAGACCCTCAACCTGATCCTAAATCTGTCCTGACCCTGAACCTGATACTGACCCTGAACCTAAGTCTGACTGTGACCCTAACTCTTACCCTAATTCTGATCGTGACCATGATCATGACCTTGACCCTGATCATGACCCTAACCCTGACCCTTACCCTAACACTGACCCTGACCCTGTCACTTACCCTGACCCTAAGTCTGACCCTGACCTTAACACTAAACCAGACCTGACCCTACCCCTTACCCTGACCCTGACACTGACCCTGAACATGACCTTGAAACTAAGTCTGACTGAGACCCTGACCGTGACCCTGAACCTCAAACTGACCCTGACCCTAACCCTGACCTTGACCCTGACACTGAACCTGACCCTGACCCTCGCCCTGACCCTGACCCTACCCCTGACACTGACCCTGACCCTCACTCTGACCCTAACCCTTGTCCTGACCCTGACCCTGACTCTGAACCTGACCCTGAATATAAACCTGACCCTGACCCTGACCCTGACCCTGAACATAAACCTGACCCTGACCCTGAACCTGACCCTGAACTTAACCCTGACCCTGACCCTGACCCTGACCTTGAACCTGACCCTGACCTTAACCCTGACCCTGACCCTGTCCCTGATTCTAAGAAATACCGTGACCCTGACCCTGACCCTCACCCTGGCCTGACCCCGACCCTGACCTTGAACCTGACCCTGAACATCACCCTGACCCTGACCCTGAACCTGACCCTGACCCTGACCATGACCTTAACCCTGACCCTGACAGTGACCCTGACCCTGATCCTTACCCTACCCCTGCCCCTTACCCTGACCTTAATCGTGACCCTGACCGTAACACTGACCGTGACTCTGACCATGACCCTGAACCTGACCTTAATTCTGAACTTGACCCTGACGCTGACCCTGAACCTAACCCTGATTCTGACCCTGACCCTGACCCTGACCCTGAAACTTACCCTGACCGTGACCCTGACTCTGACCCTGACCCTAAATCTGAACCTGACCCTGACCCTGACCCTGACACTGTCCCTAACCCTGACCCTGACCCTGACCCTGACCCTGACCCTGACCCTGACCTTGACCCTAAACCTGACCTAACCTTGACCCCGGTCCTGACCCTGACCCTAAACCTCACCCTGACACTAACCTTGACCCTGACCCAAAATTCTGACCGTGACCCTAACCCTGACCCTGACCCTGACACTGACCCTGCCCCTAAGCCTGACCTGACCCAGACCCTCACTCTGACCCTGACCCTGACCTAAAACCTGAACCTGACACTGAACCTGACCTGACCCTGACCCTGACCCTGACTCTGACAGTGACCCTGAACCTGACCCTGACCCTGACCCTGACATTAACCCTAACCCTGACACTGACCCTGATCATGAACCTGACCCTGACCCTGACCTTAACCCTGACACTGACCGTGACCCTGACCTTAACCCTGACACTGACCGTGACCCTGACCCTGACCCTAACCCTGACCCTTGCCCTAACACTGACCCTGACCCTGACACTTACCCTGACCCTAAGTCTGACCCTGACCTTAACACTAAACATGACCCTGACTGTAACACTGACCCTGACCATGACCCTGACCCTGACCCTGAACTTGACCATGACCATGACCCAGACCCTGACCCTAAACGTGACCTGAACCTGACCCTGACCCTGACTTTGACCCTGACTTAAACCTGACACTGAATATCTCCCTGACCCTGACCCTGACCCTGACCCAAACCCTGACCCTAAACCTGACACTGACCCTGACTCTGACCCTGACCCTGACCCTAAATCTGAACCTGACCCTGACTCTGAAACTGACCCTAACACTGACTTTGACCCGGACCCTGACACTGACCGTAAACGTGACCCTGACACTGATTTTGACACTAACCCTTACCATGACCCTGAACCTAAACTTTAGCCTAACCTTGAGCCTGACCCTGAGTCTGATGCTGACCCTGACCCTGACCCTGACCCTGACCCTGACCCCGACCCTGACCCTGACAATGCCCTGATTCTGACCCTGACCCTGACCCTGACCCTGATACTAATCCTGATGTTGACCCTGAATTCGGCCCTGACCCTGACCCTACACCTCACACTGAACCTGACCCTGACCCTGACCGTAACCCTGACCCTAAATTTGACCGTGACCCAAACCCTGACCCTGACCCTGACCCTAACTCGGAACCTGACCCTGACCATGACACTGAACCTAACCCTGACACTGACCAACACCCTGAACTTGAACTTGACCCTGACCCTGACACTGACGCTGATCCTGGACTTGACCCTGACCCTACCCCTGACCCTGACCCTGACCCTGATCATGACCCTGACCCTGACCCGGACCCTGACCCTTACCGTGACCATGACACTGACGTGACCCAGACCCTGATACTGACCTTAAACTTGACCCTGATCCTGTCCCTGACCCTAAGCCTGACCTTGACCCTTACGCTGACCCTGACACTGACCCTGACCTTGACCCTTACGCTGACCCTGACCCTGATCATGACCGTGACTCTGACACTGACCCTGACCCTGACCATAACCCTGACCCTGACCCTGACCCTAACCCTGACCCTACCCCTGACACTGACCCTGACCCTGACCCTAAACGTGACCTGACCCTGAAACTGACCCTGACACTGACCCTGACCCTGGACCTGATCCTGACCCTGATCTTGACGCTGACCCTGACCCTGACCCTGACCCTGACCTTAACCCTGAACCTGACCCTGACTCTGACCCTGACGCTGGCTCTAACGCTGAACCTACCCCTTACCCTGACCCTGACCAATACCCTAAAGATGACCTGACCCTGACCCTGACCCGGACCATGACAATGACCCTCACCCTAAACTTGACCCTAAGTCTGACCACGAACCTGAACGTGACCCTGACACTCATCCTGACCATGACAATGACCTTGACCCTGACCCTGACCTTGATCCTGACCCTAACGCTGACCCTGAACGTGACCCTGACCCTGACCCTAACCCTGACCGTACCCCTGACCCTGACCGTGACCCTGACCCTGACCCTAAACCTGACCCTACGTCTGATCGTGACCCTGACCCTAACCCTGAACCTAACCCTGACCCTGACCCTGACACTGACCCTGACCCAGACATTGACCCTAACCCTGACCCTGACCCTGACCCTGAACCTGACCCTAAGTCTGATTGTGACCCTGAACTTGACCCTGACCCTGAACATGATCCAGACATTGACCCTAAACCTGACCCTGACCCTAACCCTGACGCTGACCCTGGACTTGACCCTGACCCTGATCATGACCCTGACCCTGATCATGACCCTGACCCTGACACTGACCCTGACCTTGACCTTGACCTTTACGCTGATGCTGACGCTGACCCTGACCCTGACCTTGACCTTTACGCTGATACTGACCCTGATCATGACCCTGACCCTGACCCCGACACTGACCTTGACCCTGACCTTGACCCTGACCATACCCCTGACAGTGACGCTGACTCCAACCCTCACCCTGACCCTGACCCAGACCCTTAACCTAATACTGAACCTGACCCTGACACTGACCCTGACCCTGACCCTGACCCTGAAACTTACCCTGACCCTGAACCCTAAACCTGACCCTGAACCTGACACTGACCCTTACACCGACCCTGACCTTAACCCTGAACCTAACCCTGACTGTGACCCTGACCAATACCCTAAACCTGACCTGACACTGACCCTGACCCTGACCTTGATCCTGACCCTAACGCTGACCCGTACCCTGACCCTGACCCTAAGCCTGACCCTACCCCTGACCCTGACACTGACACTGACCCCGACCCTAACTCTGACCCCGACCCTGAACCTGACCCTGACCCAGACATTGACCCTAACCCTGACAATGACCCTGACCCTGACCCTGACACTGGCCTTGACCCTGACCCTACCCCTGACCCTGAACGTGACCCTGACCTTGATCACGACACTGACCCTGATACTGACCCTGACCCTGACGTTGACCCTGACACTGACCCTAACACAAACCCTGACACTGACTTGACCCCGACCCTGACCCTGACCTTAAACCTGACCCTGACCTGTTCCCTTACCCTAAGTCTGACCGTTACATCGAACCTGACCCTGACCTTGACCCTGAACCTGACCCTGACCCTGACCCTAACCCTGATCCTGAACCTGACCCTGACCCTGAACCTGATCCTGAACATAACCCTGACCCTGACCCTGACCCTATATCTGACCCTGACCCTGACCCTGAACCCTACCCTGAACCTAACCCTGACCTTGACCTGACCCTGACCCTGACCCTGAACCTAACCCTGAACCTGAACCTGAACCTGACCCTCAACGTGACACTGACCTTAAACCTGACCCTGACCTGTTTCCTGATTCTAAGTCTGACTGTTGCATTGAACCTGACCTTGACCCTGACCCTGACCCTGACCCTGACCCTAAGTCTGACCGCGACCCTGACTGTGACCCTGACCCTCACACTGACCCTGACCCTGACTCTTACCTTGATCCTGTCCCTGACCCTACCCCTGACACTACCCTGACCCTTACCCTGACTCTGACCCTAGCCCTGACTCTGACTCTGACCATGACCCAGAACCTGGCCCTGACCCTGACCCTGACCCTGACCCTGAACCTGACCTTGACCCTACAACTGAACTTGACCCTGACCCTGAACTTGACAATGACCCTGACCCTGACCCTGAACGTGACCCCGACCCTGACCCTGACCCTGCGCCTGACCCAGACCCCGACCCTTACCCTGACAATGCCCTGACTCCGACCCGGACCGTGGCCCTGAACCTAACTCTACACCTGACCCTGAACCTGACCCTGACCCTGACCCTAACCCTGA
Organism: Clangula hyemalis; assembly: GCA_963989345.1. Next base: position 1,884,241 of record OZ022456.1, on the reverse strand, counting down.
CCCTATCCCTGACCGTGACCCTGACCCTAACTCTGAACCTGACCCTAACTCGGAACCTGACCCTGACCCTGACCCTGACACTGAACTTAACCCTGAACCTGACCTACACCCTGAACCTGACCCTGACCCTGACGCTGGCTCTAACGCTGAACCTACCCCTGACCCTGACCAATACCCTAAAGATGACCTGACCCTGACCCTGACCATGACACTGACACTCACCCTGACCTTGACCCTAAGTCTGACCGCGACCCTGAACGTGACCCTGACACTCACCCTGACGCTGACACTGACCCTGACCGAGACATTGACCCTAATCCTGACCCTGACCCTGACCCTGACGCTGACCCTGGACTTGACCCTGACCCTACCCCTGACCCTGACCCTGACCCTGATCATGACCCTGACCCTGACCCTGACACTGACCCTGACCCTGACCCTGACCCTGACCCTTACCGTGACCATGACACTGACGTGACCCAGACCCTGATACTGACCATAAACTTGACCCTGATCCTGTCCCTGACCCTAAGTCTGACAGTGACCATGACCCTGACCCTGACACTGACCCTGACCTTGACCCTTACGCTGACCCTGACCCTGATCATGACCCTGACTCTGACACTGACCCTGACCCTGACCATAACCCTGACCCTGACCCTAACCCTGACCCTAACGCTGACCCTGAACCTGACCCTGACCCTAACCCTGACTCTACCCCTGACACTGACACTGACCCTGACCCTGACCCTAAACGTGACCTGACCCTGAAACTGACCCTGACACTGACCCTGACCCTGGACCTGACCCTGACCCTGATCTTGACGCTGACCCTGACCCTGACCCTGACCCTGACCTTAACCCTGAACCTGACCCTGACTCTGACCCTGACGCTGGCTCTAACGCTGAACCTACCCCTTACCCTGACCCTGACCAATACCCTAAAGATGACCTGACCCTGACCCTGACCCGGACCATGACAATGACCCTCACCCTAACCTTGACCCTAAGTCTGACCACGAACCTGAACGTGACCCTGACACTCATCCTGACCATGACACTGACCTTGACCCTGACCCTGAGCTTGATCCTGACCCTAACGCTGACCCTGAACGTGACCCTGACCCTGACCCTAACCCTGACCGTACCCCTGACCCTGACCGTGACCCTGACCCTGACCCTAAACCTGACCCTAAGTCTGACCTTGACCCTGACCCTAACCCTGACCCTAACCCTGACCCTGACCCTGACACTGACATTGACCCTAACCCTGACCATGAACCTGACCCTGACACTGACACTGACTTGACCCAGACCCTGATAGTGACCTTAAACTTGACCCTGACCCTGTCCATGACCCTAAGTCTGACCCTGACCATAACCCTGACACTGACCCTGACCCTGACCCTGACCCTGACCCAGACATTGACCCTAACCCTGACCCTGACCCTGACCCTGACCCTGACCCTAAGTCTGATTGTGACCCTGAACCTGACCCTGACCCTGAAGCTGAACATGATCCAGACATTGACCCTAAACCTGACCCTGACCCTAACCCTGACGCTGACCCTGGACTTGACCCTGACCCTGATCATGACCCTGACCCTGATCATGACCCTGACCCAGACACTGACCCTGACCTTGACCTTGACCTTTACGCTGATACTGACCCTGATCATGACCCTGACCCTGACCCTGACACTGACATTGACCCTGACCCTGACCCTAACCCTGACCCTGATCCTAACGCTGACCCTGAACCTGACCCTGACCCTAACCCTGACCCTACCCCTGACACTGACCCTGACCCTGACCCTAAACGTGACCTGACCCTGAAACTGACCCTGACACTGACCCTGACCCTGGACCTGACCCTGACCCTGATCTTGACGCTGACCCTGACCCTGACCTTGACGCTGACCTTAACCCTGAACCTGACCCTGACTCTGACCCTGACGCTGGCTCTAACGCTGAACCTACCCCTTACCCTGACCCTGAACAATACCCTAAAGATGACCTGACCCTGACCCTGACCCGGACCACGACAATGACCCTCACCCTAACCTTGACCCTAAGTCTGACCACGACCATGAACGTGACCCTGACACGCATCCTGACCATGACACTGACCTTGACCCTGACCCTGACCTTGATCCTGACCCTAACGCTGACCCTGAACGTGACCCTGACCCTGACCCTAACCCTGACCGTACCCCTGACCCTGACCCTTACCGTGACCCTGACCCTGAACCTAACCCTGACCCTGACCCTTACCCTAACCCTGACACTGACCCTGACCCTGACCCTGACCCAGACATTGACCCTAACCCTGACCCTGACCCTGACCCTGAACCTGACCCTAAGTCTGATTGTGACCCTGAACCTGACCCTGACCCTGAACCTGAACCTGATCCAGACATTGACCCTAAACCTGACCCTGACCCTAACCCTGACGCTGACCCTGGACTTGACCCTGACCCTGATCATGACCCTGACCCTGATCATGACCCTGACCCTGACCCTGACCCTGACCCTGACCCTGACCCTGACCCTATCCATAACCATCACCCTGAACCTGACCCTGACCCTAAGTCTGACCGTGACACTGACCCGGACACTGACCCTGACCCTGACCCTGACCCTGACCCTGACCCTGAACCTAAACCTACCCTTGACTCTGACCCTAATCCTGACGCTGACCCTGATCCTGACCCTGACGCTGACCCTGAACCTTACCCTGACCCTGAACCCTAAACCTGACCCTGACCCTGACACTGACCCTTACACCGACCCTGAACTTAACCCTGAACCTAACCCTGACTGTGACCCTGACCCATACCCTAAACCTGACCTGACACTGAGCCTAACCCTGACCTTGATCCTGACCCTAACGCTGACCCGTACCCTGACCCTGACCCTAAGCCTGACCCTACCCCTGGCCCTGACACTGACACTGACCCTGACTCTAAACCTGACGTGACCCTGAAACTGACCTTGACCCTGAACCTGACACTGACCCCGACCCTAAGTCTGACCCCGACCCTGAACCTGACCCTGACCCAGACATTGACCCTAACCCTGACAATGACCCTGACTCTGACCCTGACACTGATGTTGACCCTGACACTGACCCTAACACAAACCCTGACACTGACTTGACCCCGACCCTGACCCTGACCTTAAACCTGACCCTGACCCTGTCCTGGACCCTAAGTCTGACCATGACGCTGACCCTGACCCTGACCCTGAACCTGACCTTGACCCTTTCCCTGACCCTGTCCCTCATGATGACCCTGACCATGACCCTGACCCTGACACTGACCCTGACACTGACGTTGACCCTGACCCTGACCCTAACCCTGACCCTGACGCTGACTCCAGCCCTGACCCTGACCCTAACCCTGACCCTGTCCTTGACCCTGACTCAGACCCTTACCCTAACACTGACCCTGAACCTTACCTGACCCTGACTCTATACCTGAACTGAACCTGACCCTGACCCTGACACTGACCTGACCCTGATCCTGACATTGACCCTGAACCTGACCCTAACCTTGACCCTGCCCCTGCCCCTGCCCCTGCCCCTGCCCCTAAACATGACCCTGACCCTTTAACCTGACACTGACCCTGACCGAACCCTGACCCTGACCATGACCCAGACCGTGACACTAACCCTGACCCTGAACCTGACCCTGACCCTAAGTCTAACGGTGAACCTGACCCTGACATTGAATCTGAACCTGACTTTGATCCTTATCATGACCCTGACCCTGACACTGACCCTGACACTGAACTCGACCCTGACCCTGACCCTGACCCTGACCCTGACCCTGACCCCGACCCCGACCCTGACCCTGACCCTGACCCTGAACCTAACCCTACCCCTGACTCTGACCCTGACCCTGACCCTGACCCTGAACCTGACCCTTACCCTGATCCTGAACCTGACCCTGACCCTGAACCTAAACCTGAACCTGACCTTTATCCTGAAGGTGACCCTGACCTTAACCCTGACCCTGACCTGTTCCCTGACCCTAAGTCTGACCGTTACATCGAACCTGACCCTGACCTTGACCCTGAACCTGACCCTGACCCTGACCCTAACCCTGATCCTGAACCCGACCCTGACCCTGAACCTGATCCTGAACATAACCCTGACCCTGACCCTGACCCTATATCTGACCCTGACCCTGACCCTGAACCCTACCCTGAACCTAACCCTGACCCTGACCTGACCCTGACCCTGACCCTGAACCTAACCCTGAACCTGAACCTGAACCTGACCCTCAACGTGACACTGACCTTAAACCTGACCCTGACCTGTTCCCTGATTCTAAGTCTGACCGTTACATTGAACCTGACCTTGAACCTAACCCTGAACCTAAACCTGAACCTGACCTTTACCCTGAAGGTGACCCTGACCTTGACCCTGACCCTGACCCTGACCCTGACCCTAAGTCTGACTGCGACCCTGACCGTGACCCTGACACTCACACTGACCCTGACCCTGACTCTTACCTTGATCCTGTCCCTGACCCTACCCCTGACACTACCCTGACCCTACCCCTGACTCTGACCCTGACCCTGACCCTAAACCTGACCCTTACTCTGACCCTGACCCTGACCCTGACCCTAAACCTGACCCTTACCCTGATCCTGAACCTGACCCTGACCCTGACCCTAACCCTGAACCTAACCCTGAACCTGAACCTGACCCTCAACGTGACACTGACCTTAAACCTGACCCTGACCTGTTCCCTGATTCTAAGTCTGACCGTTACATTGAACCTGACCTTGACCCTGACCCTGACCCTGACCCTGACTCTTACCTTGATCCTGTCCCTGACCTTACCCCTGACACTACCCTGACCCTTACCCTGACTCTGACCCTAGCCCTGACTCTGACTCTGACCATGACCCAGAACCTGGCCCTGACCCTGACACTGACCCTGACCCTGAACCTGACCTTGACCCTACAACTGAACTTGACCCTGACCCTGAACTTGACAATGACCCTGACCCTGACCGTGACCCCGACCCTGACGGTGACCCTGACCCTGACCCAGACCCCGACCCTTATCCTGACAATGCCCTGACTGCGACCCTGACCCTAGCCCTGACCCTAACTCTACACCTGACCCTGAACCTGACCCTGACCCTAACCCTGACCCTATCCCTGACCGTGACCCTGACCCTAACTCTGAACCTGACCCTAATTCGGAACCTGACCCTGAAACTGACCCTGACACTGAACTTAACCCTGACCCTGACCTACACCCTGAACTTGACCTTGAACGTGACCGTGACCCTGGCCCTCACCCTGACCCTGACCCTGAACCTGACCTTGACCCTGACACTGACCTTGACCCTAACTCTGACCCGGAACTTAATCCTGACCCTAACCCTGACCCTGACCCTGTCCCTGACACTATATCTGACCGTGACCCTGAACCTGACCATGACCCTGACCCTGACCCTGATCTTAACCCTGAACCTGACCATGACCCTGAACCTGACCTTAACCCTGAACCTGACCCTGACACTGACGCTGATTCAAACACTGAACCTACCCCTGACCCTGACCCTGACCAATACCCTAAAGCTGACCTGACCCTGACCCTGACTCTGACTGTGACCCTGACCCTGAACCTAACCCTGACCCTGACCCTTACCCTGACCCTGACCCTGACCCTGACCCTAACCAATACCCTAAAGCTGACCTGACCCTAACCCTGACCCTGACCATGACACTGACACTCACCCTGACCTTGACCCTAAGTCTAAGCGTGACCCTGAACGTGACCCTGACACTCACCCTGACCCTGAACCTGACCCTGATCCAGACATTGACCCTAATCCTGACCCTGACCCTGACCCTGACGCTGACCCTGGACTTGACCCTGACCCTAACCCTGACCCTGACCCTGACCCTGATCATGACCCTGACCCTGACCCTGACACTGACCCTGACCCAGATCCAGACCCTGACCCTGAACCTTACCGTGACCATGACACTGACGTGACCCAGAACCTGATACTGACCTTAAACTTGACCCTGATCCTGTCCCTGACCCTAAGTCTGACCATGACCCTGACCCTGACCCTGACCCTGACCCTGACACTGACCCTGACCTTGACCCTTACGCTGACCCTGACCCTGATCATGACCCTGACTCTGACACTGACCCTGACCCTGACCATAACCCTGACCCTGACCCTGACCCTGACCCTGACCCTGACCCTGAACCTGACCCTGACTCTGACCCCTATCCTGAACCTAAATCTGACCTGACCCTAACACTAAGTATGACAATAACACAGACCCTGACCCTGAACCTGACCCTGACCCTTAACCTAGCCCTGACCCTGACCCTGACCCTGACCCTGACCCTGACCCTGACCCTGACCCTGACGCTGACTCTGACCGTGACCCTGACCCTGACCATGACCCTGACCTGAACCTGACCTTGACCTGGACACTTACCAACCCTGACCCCTATCCTGAACCTAAATGTGACCTGACCCTAACCCTAAGTATGACAATAACACAGACCCTAACCCTGAACCTGATCCTGACCCTTAACCTAGCCCTGACCCTGACCCTGACCCTGACCCTGACCCTGACCCTGACCCTGACCCTGACTCTGACCCCTATCCTGAACCTAAATCTGACCTGACCCTAACACTAAGTATGACAATAACACAGACCCTGACCCTGAACCTGACCCTGACCCTTAACCTAGCCCTGACCCTGACCCTGACCCAGACATTGACCCTAACCCTGACCCTGACCCTGACCCTGACCCTGACCCTAAGTCTGATTGTGACCCTGAACCTGACCCTGACACTGAAGCTGAACCTGATCCAGACATTGACCCTAAACCTGACCCTGACCCTAACCCTGACGCTGACCCTGGACTTGACCCTGACCCTGATCATGACCCTGACCCTGATCATGACCCTGACCCAGACACTGACCCTGACCTTGACCTTGACCTTTACGCTGATGCTGACCCTGACCCTTACCCTGACCTTGACCTTTACGCTGATACTGACCCTGATCATGACCCTGACCCTGACCCTGACACTGACATTGACCCTGACCCTGACCCTAACCCTGACCCTGATCCTAACGCTGACCCTGAACCTGACCCTGACCCTAACCCTGACCCTACCCCTGACACTGACCCTGACCCTGACCCTAAACGTGACCTGACCCTGAAACTGACCCTGACACTGACCCTGACCCTGGACCTGACCCTGACCCTGATCTTGACGCTGACCCTGACCCTGACCTTGACGCTGACCTTAACCCTGAACCTGACCCTGACGCTGGCTCTAACGCTGAACCTACCCCTTACCCTGACCCTGACCAATACCCTAAAGATGACCTGACCCTGACCCTGACCCGGACCATGACAATGACCCTCACCCTAACCTTGACCCTAAGTCTGACCACGACCATGAACGTGACCCTGACACGCATCCTGACCATGACACTGACCTTGACCCTGACCCTGACCCTAACCCTGACCCTGACCCTAACGCTGACCCTGAACGTGACCCTGACCCTGACCCTAACCCTGACCGTACCCCTGACCCTGACCCTGACCGTGACCCTGACCCTGAACCTAACCCTGACCCTGACCCTTACCCTAACCCTGACACTGACCCTGACCCTGACCCTGACCCAGACATTGACCCTAACCCTGACCCTGACCCTGACCCTGAACCTGACCCTAAGTCTGATTGTGACCCTGAACCTGACCCTGACCCTGAACCTGAACCTGATCCAGACATTGACCCTAAACCTGACCCTGACCCTAACCCTGACGCTGACCCTGGACTTGACCCTGACCCTGATCATGACCCTGACCCTGATCATGACCCTGACCCTGACACTGACCCTGACCTTGACCTTGACCTTTACGCTGATGCTGACCCTGACCCTGACCCTGACCTTGACCTTTACGCTGATACTGACCCTGATCATGACCCTGACCCTGACCCTGACACTGACCTTGACCCTGACCTTGACCCTGACCCTAACCCTGACACTGACGCTGACTCCAACCCTCACCCTGACCCTAACCCTGACCCTGACCCAGACCCTTAACCTAATACTGAACCTGACCCTGACCCGGACCCTGACCCTGACCCTGAACCTAAACCTACCCTTGACTCTGACCCTAATCCTGACCCTGACCCTGATCCTGACCCTGACGCTGACCCTGAACCTTACCCTGACCCTGAACCCTAAACCTGACCCTGACCCTGACACTGACCCTTACACCGACCCTGAACTTAACCCTGAACCTAACCCTGACTGTGACCCTGACCCATACCCTAAACCTGACCTGACACTGAGCCTAACCCTGACCTTGATCCTGACCCTAACGCTGACCCGTACCCTGACCCTGACCCTAAGCCTGACCCTACCCCTGGCCCTGACACTGACACTGACCCTGACTCTAAACCTGACGTGACCCTGAAACTGACCTTGACCCTGAACCTGACACTGACCCCGACCCTAAGTCTGACCCCGACCCTGAACCTGACCCTGACCCAGACATTGACCCTAACCCTGACAATGACCCTGACTCTGACCCTGACACTGATGTTGACCCTGACACTGACCCTAACACAAACCCTGACACTGACTTGACCCCGACCCTGACCCTGACCTTAAACCTGACCCTGACCCTGTCCTGGACCCTAAGTCTGACCATGACGCTGACCCTGACCCTGACCCTGAACCTGACCTTGACCCTTTCCCTGACCCTGTCCCTCATGATGACCCTGACCATGACCCTGACCCTGACACTGACCCTGACACTGACGTTGACCCTGACCCTGACCCTAACCCTGACCCTGACGCTGACTCCAGCCCTGACCCTGACCCTAACCCTGACCCTGTCCTTGACCCTGACTCAGACCCTTACCCTAACACTGACCCTGAACCTTACCTGACCCTGACTCTATACCTGAACTGAACCTGACCCTGACCCTGACACTGACCTGACCCTGATCCTGACATTGACCCTGAACCTGACCCTAACCTTGACCCTGCCCCTGCCCCTGCCCCTGCCCCTGCCCCTAAACATGACCCTGACCCTTTAACCTGACACTGACCCTGACCGAACCCTGACCCTGACCATGACCCAGACCGTGACACTAACCCTGACCCTGAACCTGACCCTGACCCTAAGTCTAACGGTGAACCTGACCCTGACATTGAATCTGAACCTGACTTTGATCCTTATCATGACCCTGACCCTGACCCTAACCCTGATCCTGAACCCGACCCTGACCCTGAACCTGATCCTGAACATAACCCTGACCCTGACCCTGACCCTATATCTGACCCTGACCCTGACCCTGACCCTGAACCTAACCCTACCCCTGACTCTGACCCTGACCCTGACCCTGACCCTGAACCTGACCCTTACCCTGATCCTGAACCTGACCCTGACCCTGAACCTAAACCTGAACCTGACCTTTATCCTGAAGGTGACCCTGACCTTAACCCTGACCCTGACCTGTTCCCTGACCCTAAGTCTGACCGTTACATCGAACCTGACCCTGACCTTGACCCTGAACCTGACCCTGACCCTGACCCTAACCCTGATCCTGAACCCGACCCTGACCCTGAACCTGATCCTGAACATAACCCTGACCCTGACCCTGACCCTATATCTGACCCTGACCCTGACCCTGAACCCTACCCTGAACCTAACCCTGACCCTGACCTGACCCTGACCCTGACCCTGAACCTAACCCTGAACCTGAACCTGAACCTGACCCTCAACGTGACACTGACCTTAAACCTGACCCTGACCTGTTCCCTGATTCTAAGTCTGACCGTTACATTGAACCTGACCTTGAACCTAACCCTGAACCTAAACCTGAACCTGACCTTTACCCTGAAGGTGACCCTGACCTTGACCCTGACCCTGACCCTGACCCTGACCCTAAGTCTGACTGCGACCCTGACCGTGACCCTGACACTCACACTGACCCTGACCCTGACTCTTACCTTGATCCTGTCCCTGACCCTACCCCTGACACTACCCTGACCCTACCCCTGACTCTGACCCTGACCCTGACCCTAAACCTGACCCTTACTCTGACCCTGACCCTGACCCTGACCCTAAACCTGACCCTTACCCTGATCCTGAACCTGACCCTGACCCTGACCCTAACCCTGAACCTAACCCTGAACCTGAACCTGACCCTCAACGTGACACTGACCTTAAACCTGACCCTGACCTGTTCCCTGATTCTAAGTCTGACCGTTACATTGAACCTGACCTTGACCCTGACCCTGACCCTGACCCTGACTCTTACCTTGATCCTGTCCCTGACCTTACCCCTGACACTACCCTGACCCTTACCCTGACTCTGACCCTAGCCCTGACTCTGACTCTGACCATGACCCAGAACCTGGCCCTGACCCTGACACTGACCCTGACCCTGAACCTGACCTTGACCCTACAACTGAACTTGACCCTGACCCTGAACTTGACAATGACCCTGACCCTGACCGTGACCCCGACCCTGACGGTGACCCTGACCCTGACCCAGACCCCAACCCTTATCCTGACAATGCCCTGACTGCGACCCTGACCCTAGCCCTGACCCTAACTCTACACCTGACCCTGACCCTGACCCTGACCCTAACCCTGACCCTATCCCTGACCGTGACCCTGACCCTAACTCTGAACCTGACCCTAATTCGGAACCTGACCCTGAAACTGACCCTGACACTGAACTTAACCCTGACCCTGACCTACACCCTGAACTTGACCTTGAACGTGACCGTGACCCTGGCCCTCACCCTGACCCTGACCCTGAACCTGACCTTGACCCTGACACTGACCTTGACCCTAACTCTGACCCGGAACTTAATCCTGACCCTAACCCTGACCCTGACCCTGTCCCTGACACTATATCTGACCGTGACCCTGAACCTGACCATGACCCTGACCCTGACCCTGATCTTAACCCTGAACCTGACCATGACCCTGAACCTGACCTTAACCCTGAACCTGACCCTGACACTGACGCTGATTCAAACACTGAACCTACCCCTGACCCTGACCCTGACCAATACCCTAAAGCTGACCTGACCCTGACCCTGACTCTGACTGTGACCCTGACCCTGAACCTAACCCTGACCCTGACCCTTACCCTGACCCTGACCCTGACCCTGACCCTAACCAATACCCTAAAGCTGACCTGACCCTAACCCTGACCCTGACCATGACACTGACACTCACCCTGACCTTGACCCTAAGTCTAAGCGTGACCCTGAACGTGACCCTGACACTCACCCTGACCCTGAACCTGACCCTGATCCAGACATTGACCCTAATCCTGACCCTGACCCTGACCCTGACGCTGACCCTGGACTTGACCCTGACCCTAACCCTGACCCTGACCCTGACCCTGATCATGACCCTGACCCTGACCCTGACACTGACCCTGACCCAGATCCAGACCCTGACCCTGAACCTTACCGTGACCATGACACTGACGTGACCCAGAACCTGATACTGACCTTAAACTTGACCCTGATCCTGTCCCTGACCCTAAGTCTGACCATGACCCTGACCCTGACCCTGACCCTGACCCTGACCCTGACCCTGACCCAGATCCAGACCCTGACCCTGAACCTTACCGTGACCATGACACTGACGTGACCCAGAACCTGATACTGACCTTAAACTTGACCCTGATCCTGTCCCTGACCCTAAGTCTGACCATGACCCTGACCCTGACCCTGACCCTGACCCTGACCCTGACCCTGACCTTGACCCTTACGCTGACCCTGACCCTGATCATGACCCTGACTCTGACACTGACCCTGACCCTGACCATAACCCTGACCCTGACCCTGACCCTGACCCTGACCCTGACCCTGACCCTGAACCTGACCCTGACTCTGACCCCTATCCTGAACCTAAATCTGACCTGACCCTAACACTAAGTATGACAATAACACAGACCCTGACCCTGAACCTGACCCTGACCCTTAACCTAGCCCTGACCCTGACCCTGACCCTGACCCTGACCCTGACCCTGACCCTGACGCTGACTCTGACCGTGACCCTGACCCTGACCATGACCCTGACCTGAACCTGACCTTGACCTGGACACTTACCAACCCTGACCCCTATCCTGAACCTAAATGTGACCTGACCCTAACCCTAAGTATGACAATAACACAGACCCTAACCCTGAACCTGATCCTGACCCTTACCCTAGCCCTGACCCTGACCCTGACCCTAAGTCTAACGGTAAACCTGACCTGACATTGAATCTGAACCTGACTCTGATCCTTATCATGACCCTGACCCTGACACTGACCCTGACACTGAACTCGACCCTGACCCTGACCCTGACCCCGACCCTGACCCTGACCTTGACCCTGAACCTAACCCTACCCCTGACTCTGACCCTGACCCTGACCCTGAACCTAAACCTGACCCTTACCCTGATCCTGAACCTGACCCTGACCCTGAACCTAAACCTGAACCTGACCTTTACCCTGAAGGTGACCCTGACCTTAACCCTGACCCTGACCTGTTCCCTGACCCTAAGTCTGACCGTTACATTGAACCTGACCCTGACCTTGACCCTGAACCTGACCCTGACCCTGACCCTAACCCTGATCCTGACCCTGACCCTGACCCTGACCCTATATCTGACTCTGACCCTGACCCTGAACCCTACCCTGAACGTAACCCTGACCCTGAACTTGACCCTGACCCTGACCCTGACCCTGACCCTAAGTCTGACCGCGACCCTGACCGTGACCCTGACCCTCACACTGACCCTGACCCTGACTCTTACCTTGATCCTGTCCCTGACCCTACCCCTGACACTACCCTGACCCTTACCCTGACTCTGACCCTAGCCCTGACTCTGACTCTGACCATGACCCAGAACCTGGCCCTGACCCTGACACTGAACCTGACCCTGAACCTGATCTTGACCCTACAACTGAACTTGACCCTGACCCTGAACTTGACAATGACCCTGACCCTGAACGTGACCCCGACCCTGACCCTGACCCTGACCCTGACCCAGACCCCGACCCTTACCCTGACAATGCCCTGACTCCGACCCTGACCCTGACCCTGACCCTAACTCTACACCTGACCCTGAACCTGACCCTGACCCTGACCCTAACCCTGACCCTAACCCTGACCGTGACCCTGACCCTAACTCTGAACCTGACCCTAACTCGGAACCTGACCCTGACCCTGACACTGAACTTAACCCTGACCCTGACCTACACCCTGAACTTGACCTTGAACGTGACCGTGACCCTGACCCTCACCCTGAACCTGACCCTGACCCTGACCCTGACCTTGACCCTGACACTGACCCTGACCCTAACTCTGACCCTGAACTTAATCCTGACCCTAACCCTGACCCTGACCCTGTCCCTGACACTATATCTGACCGTGACCCTGAACCTGACCATGACCCTGACCCTGACCCTGATCTTGACCCTGAACCTGACCATGACCCTGACCCTGACCTTAACCCTGAACCTGACCCTGACACTGACGCTGATTCTAACACTGAACCTACCCCTGACCCTGACCCTGACCAATACCCTAAAGCTGACCTGACCCTGACCCTGACTCTGACCATGACCCTGACCCTGAACCTAACCCTTACCCTGACCCTGACCCTGACCCTGACCCTGACCCTGACCCTGACCCTAACCAATACCCTAAAGCTGACCTGACCCTGACCCTGAACGTGACCCTGACACTCACCCTGACCCTGAACCTGACCCTGATCCAGACATTGACCCTAATCCTGACCCTGACCCTGACCCTGACGCTGACCCTGGACTTGACCCTGACCCTACCCCTGACCCTGACCCTGACCCTGATCATGACCCTGACCCTGACCCTGACCCTGACCCTGACCCTGACCCTGACCATGACCCTTACCGTGACCATGACACTGACATGACCCAGACCCTGATACTGACCTTAAACTTGACCCTGATCCTGTCCCTGACCCTAAGTCTGACCGTGACCCTGACCCTGACCCTGACCCTGACCTTGACCCTTACGCTGACCCTGACCCTGATCATGACCCTGACTCTGACACTGACCCTGACCCTGACCATAAACCTGACCCTGACACTGACCCTGACCCTGAACCTGACCCTGACCCTGAACCTTACCCTGACCCTGACCCCTATTCTGAACCTAAATCTGATCTGACCCTAACCCTAAGTATGACAATAACACAGACCCTGACCCTGAACCTGACCTTGACCCTTAACCTAGCCCTGACCCTGACCCTGACCCTGACCCTGACGCTGACTCTGACCGTGACCCTGACCCTGACCCTGAACCTGACCTGAACCTGACCCTGACCTTGACACTTACCCTGACCCTGACCCTGATCATGAACCTGAACCTGACACTGACCCTAACCCTAACCCTGAACCTTACCCTAACCCTGACCCTAACCCTGACCATAACACTGACCCTGAAGCTCACCCTGAACCTAACCCTGACCCTGACCCTGACCCTGAACCTGACCCTGACTTTAACCCTGACCCTGACCCTGTCCCTGACACTATATCTGACCGTGACCCTGAACCTGACCATGACCCTGAACCTCACCTTGACCCTGACACTGACCCTGACCCTAAGTCTGACCCTGACCCTGACCCTGACCCTGATCTTGACCCTGAACCTGACCATGACCCTGACCCTGACCTTAACCCTGAACCTGACCCTGACGCTGACTCTAACACTGAACCTACCCCTCACCCTGACCCTGACCAATACCCTAAAGCTGACCTGACCCTGAACCTGACCCTGACCATGACACTGACACTCACCCTGACCTTGACCCTAAGTCTGACCGCGACCCTGAACGTGACCCTGACACTCACCCTGACCTTGACACTGACCCTGACCCAGACATTGACCCTAATCCTGACCCTGACCCTGACACTGACGATGATCCTGGACTTGACCCTGACCCTACCTCTGACCCTGACCCTGACCCTGACCCTGATCATGACCCTGACTCTGACACTGACCCTGACCCTGACCATAACCCTGACCCTGACCCTGACCCTGACCCTGACCCTGACCCTAACCCTGGCCGTGACCCTGACCCTGACCGTGACCTTCAACCTGACCCTCATCCTACCCCTGACCCTGAACCTGACCCTGACCCTGTCCCCTATCCTGAACCTAAATGTGACCTGACCCTAACCCTAAGTATGACAATAACACAGACCCTGACCCTGAACCTGACCCTGACCCTTAACCTAGCCCTGACCCTGACCCTGACCCTGACCCTGACGCTGACCGTGACCCTGACCCTGACCATGACCCTGACCTGAACCTGACCCTGACCTTGACACTTACCCTGACCCTGATCATGAACCTGAACCTGACACTGACCCTAACCCTAACCCTAATCCTGAACCTTACCCTAACCCTGACCCTAACCCTGACCATAACCCTGACCCTGAAGCTCACCCTGAACCTAACCCTGACCCTGACGCTGAACCTGAACCTGACCCTGACTTTAACCCTGACCCTGACCCTAAGTCTGACCGAGACCCTGACCGTGACCCTGACCTTCACACTGACCGTGACTCTTATCTTAATCCTGTCCCTGACCCTACCCCTGACCCTACCCTGACCCTGAACCTGACCCTGACTCTCACCCTGAACCTGACCCTGACCGTGACCCTGAACCTAAGTCTGACCGTGACCCTGAACCTAACCCTGAATCTCACTCTGAACCTGACCCTGACCGTGACCCTGAACCGAAGTCTGACCGTGACCCTGACCCTAACCCTGACCCTGAACGTCACCCTGAGGCTGACCCTGAACCTGACCCTAACCCTGACATTGCCCCTGACCCTGAACCTGACCCTGACCCTTACCCTGACCCTGACCCTGACCGTGACGCTAGCCCTGACCCTGACCCTACCCCTGACCCTGACCCTGACCCTAAACCTGACCTAACCCTGACCCTGACTCTTACCCTAACCCTGACCCAGAACCTAACCCTGACCCTGACCCTGACTGTTACCCTAACCCTGAACCTGACCGTGACCCTGAGTCTGACCCTGACCCTGACCGTGACCCTGACCCTAAGTCTGACCGTGACCCTGACCCTGACCCTAAGTCTGACCATGACAATGACCCTGACCCTCACCCTGACCTTGACCCTGATCATGACCCTGACCCTGACCCTGACCCTAAACCTGACTTGAACCTGACCCTGACCCTGACCTTTACCCTGACTTAAACCTGACACTGAATATCTCCCTGACCCTGACCCTGACCCTAACCCTGACCCTACCCCTGATCATGACCCTGACTCTGACCCTGACCCTGACCCTAAATCTGAATCTGACCCTGACTCTGACCCTGACCGTGACCGTTACCCTGACCCTGACCCTGAAGCTGGCCCTGACCCTGACCCTGACCCCGACCCTGACTCTGGCAATGCCCTGACTCCGACCCTGACCCTGACCCTAATCCTGATGGTGACCCTGAATTCGGCCCTGACCCTGGCCCTGACCCTGACCCTACACCTCACACTGAACCTGACCCTGACCCTAACACTGAACCTGACTCTGACCCTGACCATAACACTGAACCTAACCCTGACCCTAACCTACACCGTGAACTTGACCTTGACCCTGATCATGACCCTGACGCTGACCTTGACCCTGAACCTGACCCTGACCTTCACCCTGACCCTGACTCTGACCCTGACCCTGACACTAAACCTTACCCTGACCCTGATCCAGACCCTGACCCTGACCCTGACCGTGACCATGACACTGACCTTTACTCTAACCCTGACCCTGACTCTTACCCTGATCCTGACCCGGACAATGACCTTGACCCTGACCATGACTTTGACCATGACCTTGACCCTGACCCTGACAATGCCCTGACCCTACCCTGACCCTTACCCTGACTCTGACCCTAAACCTGAACCTGACCCTGACCCTGACTCTTACCCTAACCCTGACCCTGACCCTGACCCTGACTCTTACCCTAACCCTGACCCTGACCCTGACCCTGACCGTGACCCTGACCCTAGCCCTGACTCTGACACTGACCCTGACCCAGACCCTGACCCTTACCCTGACACTGACCCAGACCCCGACCCTGACCCTGACTATGCCCTGACTCTGCCCCGACCATGACCCTGACCCTGACAGTAACCCTGATCCTAAACCTGACCCTGTCGCTGACCCTGATCCTCACCCTGATCCTGACGCTGACCGTGACCCTGACACTGATCCTGACCCTGACACTAAACCTGACACTGACCCTGACCTTGACACTGACCCTGAACCTGACTCTGACCGTGACCCTAACCCTGACCCTGACCCTTACCCTAACATTTATCCTGACCCTGACAAAACCCTGACCCTGACTTTGACCCTGATCCTAACCCTAACCCTGAACCTGTCCTTGATCTTAAGTCTGACCATGACCCTGACCCTGAGCCATACCCTGACCCTGACCCTGAATTTGACACTGACATTGATATTGACCCTGACCCTGAACTTAACCTTGACCCTAACCCTGACCCTGACCCTGAACCTGTCCCTGGCCTTGACACTGACCCTGACCCTGAGTCTGACGCTGAACCTGACACTGAACCTGACCCTGAACCTAACCCTGACGCTGACCTTGACCCTGAACCTGACCCTGACCTTAACCCTGACCCTGACCCTGTCCCTGATCCTGACCCTGAACAATATGCTGAATGTTACCCTGACCCTGACCCTGACCCTAACTCTGAACCTGACCCTGACAATGACCCTGAACCTGAACCTAACCCTGACTCTCACCCTGAACCTCACCCTGACCGTGACCCTGACCCTAAGTCTGACCGTGACCCTAACCATAACCTTGAATCTGACCGTCACCCTGAACCTGACCCTGACCCTGACCCTGACCCTAACCCTGACCCTACCCCTGATCATGACCCTGACTCTGACCCTGACGCTGACCCTAAATCTGAATCTGACCCTGACTCTGACCCTGACCCTGACCCTTACCCTGACCCTGACCCTGAAGCTGGCCCTGACCCTGACCCTGACCCCGACCCTGACTCTGACGCTGACCCTGACCTTAAGTCGGACCGTGACCCTGACCCTGACCCTGACCCTGAACCTGACTTTGACCCTGACACTGATTTTGACCCTGACCCAGAACCTAACCCTGACCCTGACTCTGATATTGACCCTGAACCTAAACCTGACCCTTACACTGATTTTCACCCTAACGCTGATCCTGACCCTGACCCTGACCCTGACCATAAACCTGACACTGACCCTGAGTCTGACGCTGAACCTGACCTTGACCATAACCCTGAACCTGACCCTGACCCTAACCCTGACCCTGACCCTGACCCTTATCCTGACCCTAAGTCTGACAGTGACCCTACACCTGACCATGAACCTGACCCTGACCCTGACCCTACCCCTGACCCTGAACCTGACCCTGACCCTGACCCTAAACCTGACCTAACCCTGACCCTGACCCTGACCCTGACTGTTACCCTATCCCTGAACCTGACCCAGAACTTTACCCTGAACCTGACGCTGTCTTTGAACCTGAACCCGTCCCTGACCGTGACGCTGAACTTAGTCTGACCTTGACCCTGACCCTGACCCTGACCCTGACCCTGACCATGACCCTAACACTGATACTGACCCTGAACCTAACCCTACCCCTGACCCTGACCCTGACCGTGACTCTAAACCTGACATGACCCTGACCCTGACCCTGACACTGAACTTGACGCTGATGGTGACCCTGACCCTGACCCTGATCCTAACCCTAACCTTGACCCTGACCCTGACCCTGACCCTGAACATGACCTGACCCTGACCCTTACACTGACCCTGAGCCTAACCCTGAACCTGACCCTACTCCTGCCCCTTACCCTGACCCTAACCGTGACCCTGAACCTAACACTGACCCTGAAGCTGACCCTGACCCTGACATTTATTCTAACCCCGACACTGACCCTGACCCTAAGTCTGACCGTGACCCTGACCCTGACTCTGACCCTGACAATGACCCTGCCCTGACCCTGAACTTGACCATGACCATGACCCTGACCCTAACCCAAAACCTGACCTGAACCTGACCCTGACCTTGACCTTGACCCTGACTTAACCCTGACACTGAATATCTCCCTGACCCTGACCCTGACCCAAACCCTGACCCTAACCCTGACCGTGACCCTGACTCTGAACCAGACACTGACCCTAAATCTGAACCTGACCCTGACTCTGACACTGACCCTAACACTAACTTTGACCCGGACCCTGACACTGACCGTAAACGTGATCCTGACACTGATTTTGACACTAACCCTGACCATGACCCTGACCCTGACCCTGACCCTGACAGTGAACCTGATCTGAACCTGACCCTGACATTGACCCTAACCTTGACCCTGACCCTGACCCTAAACCTGACCCTGACCCTGACCGTGACCGTGACACTGAACCTGACCCTAAGTCTGACCGTGACCCTGACTGTGAACATGATCCTCGCCCTGACCCTGAACCTGATCTTGACCCTGACCCTGACCATGACCCTGATACTGACCCTGACCTTGACCCTTACACTAACACTGACCCTGAACCTACCCCTGACCCTGACCCTCACCCTCACCCTAACCCTGATCCTAAACCTTACCTGCCCGTGACCCTGACAATGACCCTGACCCTAAGTGTGACCGTGAACCAGACCCTGACCTGACTGTGAACCTGACCCTGACAGTGACCCTGACCCTGACCTTGACCATGAAACTGACCTTTACTCTAACCCTGACACTGACACTTACCCTGATCCTGACCCTGACCATGACCTTGACCCTGACCCTGACTTTGACCATGACCTTGACCCTGACCCTGACAATGCCCTGACTCCGACCCTGACCCTGATCCTAAGTCTGACCGCGACAATGACCGTGACCCTGACCCTCACACTGACCCTTACCCTGACTCTGACTCTTACCTTGATCCTATCCCTGACGCTACCCCTAACCCTACCCTGACCCTTACCCTGACTCTGACCCAAAACCTGACTCTGACTCTGACCCTGACCCAGACCCTGACCCTGACCCTGACACTGACCCTTACCCTGAACCTGACCTTGACCCTACAACTGAACTTGACCCTGAACCTGAGCCTGACACTGACCCTGAACCTAACCCTGACCCTGAACCTGACCCTAATCCTGATCGTGACCCTGAATTTGGCACTGACCCTGACCCTGACCCTGACCCTAACCCTGACCCTATCCCTGACCGTGACCCTGACCCTGACCCTGACCCTAACTCGCAACCTGACCCTGACCCTGACCCTGAGAATGAACTTAACCCTGACCCTGACCTGCACCCTGAACTTGACCTTGACCCTGACCGTGAACCTGACCCTCACCCTGACACTGACCCTTAGCCTGACCTTGACCCTGACACTGACCCTGAACCTCACTCTGACCCTGAATTTGATCCTGACCCTAATCCTAAACATGACCCTGACCCTGACCCTACGCCTGACCCTGACCCTGACCCTGACCCTCAACCTGATCCTAAACCTGTCCTGAAACTGAACCTGATACTGACCCTGAACCTAAGTCTGACTGTTACCCTGACCCTTACCCTAATTCTGACCGTGACCCTGATCATGACTTTGACCCTTAATCTGACCCTAACCCTGACCATTGCCCTAACACTGACCATGACCCTGACCCTTACGCTGACCCTAAGTCTGACCCTGACCTTAACACTAAACCAGACCCTGACCCTACCCCTTACCCTGACGCTGACCCTGACCCTGAACATGACCTAGACACTAAGTCTGACCGAGACCTTGACCGTGACACTGAAATTCACACATACCCTGACCCTGACACTGACCTTGACCATGACCCTGACCCTGACCCTGACCCTCGCCCTGACGCTGACTCTAACCCTGACCCTGACCCTGACCCTAAACCTGACCTGACCCTGAACATGACACTGACACTAAGCCTGACCGCGACCCTGACAGTGAACTTGAGCCTCACCCTGACCCTGACCCTGACCCTGACCTTGACCCTGACACTGACCCTGACCCTAACCCTAACCCTGACCCTGAATTTGATACTGACCCTAACACTGAACATGACCCTGACCCTAAACCTCACCCTGACCCTAAACCTCACCCTGACCCTAAACCTCACCCTGACCCTAATCCTTACCCTAACCCTGACACTGACCCTGACCCTGACCCCGAACCTGACCCTGAACTTAACCCTGACCCTGACCCTGACCTTGAACCTGACCCTGAACTTAACCATGACCCTGACCCTGTCCCTTATTCAAAGTCTTACCGTGACCGTGACCCTGACCCTCACCCTGGCCTGACCCTGACCCTGACCTTGACCCTGACTCTGCACATCACCCTGACCTTGACCCTGACACTGACCCTGACCCTAACCCCGTCCCTGAACTTGATCCTGACCCTAACACTGAACATGACCCTGACCCAGACCCTAACCCTGACACTGACCCTAACCCTGACCCTCAACCTGATCCTCAACCTGTCCTGACCCTGACCCTGATACTGACCCTGAAACTAAGTCTGACTGTGACCCTGATCATGACCTTGACCCTGACTCTGACCCTAACCCTGACACTTACCCTAACACTGACCCTGACCCTCGCCCTGACGCTGACTCTACCCCTGAACCTGACCCTCACCCTGGCCTAACACTTACCCCGATCCTGACCCTGACCCTGACCGAGAACATGATCCTGAGCCTGAACCTAAACCTGACCCTCACCCTGACCCTGAACCTGACCCTGAACTTAACCCTGACCCTGACCCTGACCCTGACCCTGACCTTGAACCTGACCCTGACCTTAACCCTGACCCTGACCCTGTCCCTGATTCTAAGTCTTACCATGACCATGACCCTGACCCTCACCCTGGCCTGACCCTGACCCTGAACATCACCCTTACCCTGACACTGAATTTGACCCTGAACCTTAATCTGACCAAAAACCCTGAACCTGACCCTGACACTGACCCTGGCCCTGACCCTGACCCTACACCTGACACTAACCCTAACCCTGACCCTGACCCTAAACCTGACCTGATCCTGAACCTGATCCTGACCTTGACATTGACCCTGATTCTGACCCTGACACTTACCCTGACCCTGACCCTGAACTTAACCCTACACCTGAACGTGACCCTGACTCTCACCCTAACCCTGACCCTGACCCTAAGTCTGTCCGTGACCCTGACACTGCCCTGACACTAAGTCTGACCGTGACCCTAACCCTGAGGCTGACCCTGACCCTGACCCTGACCTTGACCCTGACCCTGACACAGAACCTAAAACTGACCTTGACCTTGAACCTGACCCTGAACGTAAACCTCACCCTGACCCTAACCCTGACCCTCACCCTGACCATGACCCTGACCCTAACCCTGACCCTGACCGCGGCCCTGACCCTGACCCTCACACTGACCCTGTCCCTGTCCCTGACCATAAGTGTGACCATGACCCTAACCCTGAGCCTGACCCTGACCCTGACCCTGACACTGACCCTTACCCTTACCCTTACCCTGACCTTGAACTTCAACCTGACCCTGACCCTGACCCTAACCAAGACCCTGAACGTGACCCTGACCTGACCCTGATACTAAGCCTGAACCTGAACCTGACCCTGTCCCTAAAACTGACCTGACCCTGACCCTGACCATAACCCTGAACCTGACCCTGACACGGACCCTAACCCTGACCCTGAAGCTGACCCTGAAGCTGACCCTGACCCTAACCCTGACCCTGTCCCCGACTCTGATCCTCACCCTGATCCTGACGCTGACCGTGACCCTGACATTGATCCTGACCCTGACTCTGAACCTGATATTACCCCTGTGCCTTACCCTGACCCTAAACCTGACCCTGACCTGACCCAGACCTTGACATTAACCCTGAACTAGACCCTGACCCTGACACTAACACTGATCCTAACCCTGACATTAA
This sequence comes from Clangula hyemalis, assembly GCA_963989345.1. The sequence goes on along the minus strand of OZ022456.1, from coordinate 1,861,151 downwards.
ACCTGACCTGAACCTGACCGTGACCCTAACCCTGACCCTAACCCTGACCCTAAGTCTGACCGTGACACAGACCCTGATACTGACACTGAACCTAACACTGACCCTGACTCTGACACTGACTTTGACCCTGACCTTAACCATGACCCTGACCCTGTACCTGATCCTAAGTCTGACCGTGACCCTGACCCTGACCCAGAACCTAACCCTGACCCTGACCCTGACCTTGACCCTGACCCTAACCCTGACCCTGAACCTAACCCTGACCGTGACCCTGACTCTGACCCTGACCCTAAATCTGAACCTGACCCTGACACTGTCCCTAACCCTGACACTGACCCTGACACTGACCCGGACCCTGACCCTAAACCTGACCTAACCTTGACCCCGGCCCTGACCCTGACCCTTAACCTCACCCTGACACTAACCTTGACCCTGACCCAAAATTCTGACTGTGACCCTTACCCTGACACTGAAATGTTACCCTGACTCTGAATATGACAGTGACCTTGACCTTGACCCTGACCTGAACCTAAAACTGACCATGACCCTGACCCTGACCCTATCCCTGACAGTGACCCTGCCCCTAAGCCTGACCTGACCCTGACTCTCACTCTAACCCTGACCCTCACCTTCAGCCTGAACCTGACACTGAACCTGACCTGACCCTGACCCTGACCTTGACCCTATCTTTGACCCTGACCCGGACCCTAAACCTGACCCTGACCCTGACCCTGACCATGACCCTGACACTGAACCTGACCCTGACCCAAACCCTGATGCTGACATAACAATGACACTGAACCTGACCCTAAACCTGACCTGACCGTGACCCTGACACTGACCCTGACCCTGAAATTTATTCTGACACTGACCCTGAACCTGATTCTGACCCTAACCCTGACCCTGACCCTGACCCTGGCCCTGAACCTGATCCTACCCCTGACCCCGACCCTAACACTGACCCTGACCCTGACCCTGACCCTGAACCTGACCCTGTCCCTGAACCTAACCCAGATCCTGACCCTGACCATGACCCTGACCCTAACACTGACACTGACACTGACCCTGACCCTGACCCTGGCCCTGAACCTGATCCTACCCCTGACCCCGACCCTAACACTGACCCTGACCCTGACCCTGACCCTAAACCTGACATGACCCTGACCCTGACCCTGACCCTGACCACTAACCTGACAATGCTCTGACCCCTACCATGACCATGACCCTGACACTAACACTGACTTGGAACCTGACCCTAACCCTGAACCTAACCCTGACCCTGTCCCCGACCCTGACCCTAACCCTGACCCTGACGCTGACCGTGACCCTGACAGTGACCCTGAACCGGACTCTGAACCTGACCCTACCCCTGACCGTGACCCTAAACCTGACCCTGACCCTGACCTTGACATTAACCCTGAATTTGACCCTGACGCTGACCCTAAACCTGACCTTAACCCTGACCCTAACTTTGACACTGAACCTGACCCTAACCATGACCCTGACCCTGACACTTTCCACGACCCTGACCCTAACCCAGACCCTGACGCTGACCCTAAGTCTGACCGTGACCCTGACCCTGATCCTGACACTGACCTTAAGTCTGACCGTGACCCTGACCCTGATCCTGACACTGACCCTAACACTGACCCTGACCCTGACCCTGATCCTGACACAGACCGTAACACTGACCCTGACCCTGTACCTGATCCTAAATCTGACCGTGACCCTGACCCTGACCATGAACCTAATCCTGACCCTGACCTTGACCCTGACCCTAACCCTGACCCTAAATCTGAACCTGACCCTGACCCTGACACTGACATTGACCCTGAACCTGACCCTATGTCTGACCGTGACCCTGACCGTGAACCTGACCCTAACCCTTGTCTTGACCCTGACCCTGACTCTGACCCTGACCCTGACCTTGAACCTGACCCTGACCATCACCCTGGCCTGACCCTGACCCTTACCTTGACGCTGACCCTGAACATCACCCTGACCCTCACCCTGACCCTGACCCTGACCGTTACGCTGATCCTGACCCTGATGCTGACCCTGACTCTGAACTACACCCTGAACTTGACCATAACCGTGACCCTGACCCTGACTCTGACCCTGACCGGGACCCTGACCGTGACCCTGAAACTAACCCTACCTTTGACCCTGACCCTGACCCTGACCCTAAACCTGACCTGACCCTGACCCTGACACTGACAGTGACCCTGACACTGACCGTGACCCTGACCCTGACCCTGAACCTGAAACTAACCCTGACCGTGACCCTGACTCTGACCCTGACCCTAAATCTGAACCTGACCCTGACCTGACACTGTCCCTAACCCTGACCCTGACCCTGACCCCGACAATGACCCTAAACGTAACCCTGACACTGATTTTGACACTAACCCTGACCCTGACCCTGAACCTGACCCTAACCCTGACACTGACCCTGAGTCTGACGCTGACCATGACCCTGACCCTGACCCTGACCCCGACCATGACCCTGACAATGCCCTGATTCCGACCCTGACCCTGACCCTGACGCTAAACGTGACCCTGACCCTTACTTTGGCCCTGACCCTGGCCCTGACCCTGGCCCTACACCTGACCCTGACACTGACCCTTACACTAATTATGACCGTGACCCTGATCATGACCTTGACCCTGACCCTGACCGTGACCCTGATACTGATCATGAACCTAACACTACCCCTGACCCTGACCCTGACCCTGACCCTGACCCTGACCCTAAACCTGATCTAACCTTGACCCCGGTCCTGACCCTGACCCTAAACCTCACCCTGACACTAACCTTGACCCTGACCCAAAATTCTGAACGTGTCCCTGACCCTGACCCTGAACGTGACCCTGACCCTAAGTCTGACTGTGACCTTGACCTTGACCCTGACCCTGAACCTAACACTGACCCTGACCCTGACCCTGAATCTGACCCTGAACCTAACCCTGACCCTTACCCTGACCCTTAACCTGACCCTGAACCTGACACTGACCATGACCCTAACCCTGACCCTGACCCTGACACTGACCTGCCCCTAAGCCTGACCTGACCCAGACCCTCACACTGAACCTGACCCTGACCCTGACCTACAACCTGAACCTGACACTGAACCTGACCTGACCCTGACCCTGACCCTGACCTTGACACTAACTTTGACCCTGACCCTAAACCTGACCCTGACCCTGACTCTGACAGTGACCCTGAACCTGACCCTATGTCTGACCGTGACCCTGACCGTGAACCTGACCCTCGCGCTGACCCTGAACCTGACCTTGACCCTGACCCTGATCATGACCATGACACTGACCCTGACCTTGACCCTTACACTAACACTGACCCTGACCCTGACCCAAACCCTGATGTTGACCCTAACAATGACACTGACCCTCACCATAAACCTGACCTGACCCTGACCCTGACACTGACCGCGACCATGAAATTTACTCTGACACTGACCCTGACCATGAACCTGATCCTGACACTAACCCTGACCCCGACCCTGAACTTTACCCTGATCGTGACCCTGACCCCGACCCTGACCTTGACCCTAAACCTGAACCTGTCCCTGACCCTGAACCTGACCATGTCCCTGAACCTAACCCAGATCCTGACCTGAACTTGACCCTGACTATGACCTTGACCCTGACTTAACCCTGACACTGAATATCTCCCTGACCCTGACCCTGACCCAAACCCTGACCCTAACCCTGACCGTGACCCTGACTCTGAACCAGACACTGACCCTAAATCTGAACCTGACCCTGACTCTGACACTGACCCTAACACTGACTTTGACCCGGACCCTGACACTGACCGTAAACGTGATCCTGACACTGATTTTGACACTAACCCTGACCATGACCCTGACCCTAAACCTGAGCCTAACCCTGAGCCTGACCCTGAGTCTGATGCTGACCCTGACCCTGACCCCGACCCTGACCCTGACAATGCCCTGATTCCGACCCTGACCCTGAACCTAATCCTGATGGTGACCCTGAATTCGGCCCTGACCCTGGCCCTGACCCTGACCCTACACCTCACACTGAACCTGACCCTGACCCTGACCCTAAACCTGACCCTAAATTTGACAGTGACCCTAACCCTGACCCTGACCCTAACACTGAACCTGACCCTGACCCTAAACCTGACATGACCCTGACCCTGACCCTGGCCCTGAACCTGACCCTGACCCTAACCCAGACCATGACCCTGAACCTGACATTAACCCTAACCCTGACACTGACCCTGATCATGAACCTGACCCTGACCCTGACCCTGACCCTAACCCTGACATTGACCGTAACCCTGATTCTGACCCTGACCCTGACAGTGACCCTGACCCTGATCCTGACCCTACCGCTGCCCCCTAACCTGACCCTGACCCTGACCCTGACTGTTACCCTAACCCTGAACCTGACCCTGACCCAGACCTTGACACTGAACCTGACCCTGTCTTTGAACTTGAACCCGACCCTGACCGTGACCCTGACCCTAAGTCTGACCTTGACCCTGACCCTGACCCTGACCTGACCCTGACCATGACCCTAACACTGATACTGACCCTGAAGCTAACCCTACCCCTGACCCTGACCCTGACCGTGGCCCTGAACATGACATGACCCTGACCCTGACAGTGACCCTGACCCTGATCCTGACCCTACCCCTACCCCTTACCCTGACCTTAATCGTGACCCTGACCGTAACACTGACCGTGACCCTGACCATGACCCTGAACTTGACCCTAACCCTGACCCTGACCCTGACCACTAACCTGACAATGCTCTGACCCCTACCCTGACCCTGACCCTGAGCCTAACCCTGACTGTGACCCTGACCCTGACCCTGAACATGACCTTAATTCTGACCCTGACCCTGACGCTGACCCTGAACCTACACCTGACCCTGACCCTAACCCTGACCCTAACACTGACTTGGACCCTGACCCTAACCCTGAACCTAACCCTGACCCTGTCCCCGACCCTGACCCTAACCCTGACCCTGACGCTGACCGTGACCCTGACACTGACCCTGAACCTGACTCTGAACCTGACCCTACCCCTGACCGTGACCCTAAACCTGACCCTGACCCTGACCTTGACATTAACCCTGAACTTGACCCTGACCCTGACCCTAAACCTGACCGTAACCCTGACCCTAACTTTGACACTGAACCTGACCCTAACCCTGACCCTGACCCTGACACTTTCCCCGACCCTGACCCTAACCCAGACCCTGACGCTGACCCTGACCCTGACCGTGACCCTAACCCTGACCCTGACCCTGACCCTAAGTCTGACCGTGACCCTGACCCTGATCCTGACACTGACCCTAACACTGACCCTGACCCTGACCCTGATCCTGACACAGACCGTAACACTGACCCTGACCCTGACCCTGACCCTTACCATAAATATGACCCTGACACTGATTTTGACACTAACCCTGTCCCTGACCCTGACCCTGAACCTGACCCTAACCCTGACACTGACCCTGAGTCTGACGCTGACCCTGACACAGACCCTGACCCTAACCCTGACCATGACCCTGACAATGCCCTGATTCCGATCCTGACCCTGACCCTGACGCTAACCGTGACCCTGACCCTTACTTTGGCCCTGACCCTGGCCCTGACCATGACCCTACACCTGACCCTGACACTGACCCTGACCCTAAACCTGACCATAACCCTGACCGTGACACTGACCTTGACCCTGACCTTGACCCTGACCCTAACTCTGAACCTGATCCTGACCCTGACCCTGACCCTGACCCTGACCGTGACCCTGATACTGACCCTGAACCTAACACTACCCCTGACCCTGACCCTGACCCTGAACCTGACCCTGACCCTAAACCAGACCTAACCTTGACCCCGGCCCTGACCCTGACCCTAAACCTCACCCTGACACTAACCTTGACCCTGACCCAAAATTCTGACCGTGACCCTGACCCTGACCCTAAATCTGACCGTGACCTTGACCTTGACCCTGACCCTGGACCTTGACCTTGACCCTGACCCTGAATGTGACCCTGAACCTAACCCTGACCCTGACCCTTACCCTGACCCTTAACCTGACCCTGACACTGACACTGACCATGACCCTAACAATGACCCTGACACTGACCCTGCCCATAAGCCTGACCTGACCCTGACCCTCACTCTGACCCTGACCCTGACCCTGATTTTGACCTTGACCCTAACTGTGACCCTGACCCTGACCCTAAACCTGAACCTGACCCTGACCCTGACCCTGATCCTGAACCTGACCCTATGTCTGACCGTGACCCTGACCGTGAACCTGACCCTCGCCCTGACCCTGAACCTGACCTTGACCCTGACCCTGATCATGACCCCGACACTGACCCTGACCTTAACCCTTACACTAACACTGACCCTGACCCTGACCCAAACCCTGATGTTGACCCTAACAATGACCCTGACCCTGACCCTAAACCAGACCTGACGCTGACCCTGACCCTAACACTGAACCTGACCCTGACCCTAAACCTCACCCTGACTCTAACCTTGAACCTGACCCTGACCCTGAACCTGACCCTGACCCTGACCCTGAACGTGACCCTGACCCTGACCTTGACCCTGACCCTGACATTAACCCAAACCCTGACACTGACCCTGATCATGACCCTGACCCTGACCCTAACCCTGACACTAACCGTGACCCTGATTCTGACCCTGACCCTGACCGTGACCCTAACCCTGACCCTGACCCTGACAGTGACCCTGACCCTGATCCTGACCCTACCTTTGCCCCTTAACCTACCTTAATCGTGACCCTGACCGTAACACTGACCGTGACCCTAACCCTGACCCTGACCCTGACTGTTACCCTAACCCTGAACCTGCCCCTGACCCAGACCTTGACCCTGAACCTGACCCTGACCCTGACCCTGACCCAAACCCTGACCCTAACCCTGACCGTGACCCTGACTGTGACCCTGACCCTGACCCTAAATCTGAACCTGACCCTGACTCTGACACTGACTCTAACACTGACTTTGACCCGGACCCTGACACTGACCGTAAACGTGACCCTGACAGGGATTTTGACACTAACCCTGACCATGACCCTGAACTTAACCCTGAGCCTAACCCTGAGCCTGACCCTGAGTCTGACCCCGACCCTGACCCTGACCCCGACCCTGACCCTGACAATGCCCTGATTCCGACCCTGACCCTGACCCTAATCCTGATGGTGACCCTGAATTCGGCCCTGACCCTGGCCCTGACCCTGACCCTACACCTCACACTGAACCTGACCCTGACCCTAACCCTGACCCTAAATTTGACCGTGACCCTAACCCTGACCCTGACCCTGACCCTAACTCTGAACCTGACCCTGACCCTGACCATGACACTGAACCTAACCCTGACCCTGACCTACACCCTGAACTTGACCTTGACTCTGATCCTGACCCTGACCCTGACCGTGACCCTGATACTGACCCTGAACCTAACCATACTCCTGACCCTGACCCTAACACTTACCCTGACCCTAAACCTGACCCTAACCCTAAACATCACCCTGACTCTAACACTGACCCTGAACTTAAAATTTTGACTGTGACCCTGACCCTCAACCCTGACCCTGACCCTGACCCTAACCCTAACCGTGACCCTGAACCTAAGTCTGACCGTGAACCTGACCCTGACCCTGACCTTGACCCTGACCCTGACCCTGACCCTGACACTGACTCTGCCCCTAAACCTGACCTGTCCCTGACCCTGACCCTGACCCTGACCCTGACCCTTATCCTGATCGTTACCCTGAATTTGGCACTGACCCTGGCCCTGACCCTGACTCTACACCTGACCCAGAACCTGACACTGACCCTGACCCTAAGCCTGACCCTATCCCTGACCGTGACCCTAACCCTGACCCTGACCTACACAATGAACTTGACTTTGACCCTGACCGAGACCCTGACCCTGACCCTGACCCTGACCCTGACACTGACCCTGTCCCTGACCCTGACACTAAACCAGACCCTCAACCTGATCCTAAACCTGTCCTGACCCTGAACCTGATACTGACCCTGAACCTAAGTCTGACTGTGACCCTAACCCTTACCCTAATTCCGACCGTGACCCTGATCATGACCTTGACCCTGACCCTAACCCTGACCGTGACCCTAACACTGACCCTGACCCTGTCACTTACCCTGACCCTAAGTCTGACCCTGACCTTAACACTAAACCAGACCTGACCCTACCCCTTACCCTGACCCTGACACTGACCCTGAACATGACCTTGACACTAAGTCTGACTGAGACCCTGACCATGACCCTGAACCTCAAACTGACCCTGACCCTAACCCTGACCTTGACCCTGACCCTGAACCTGACCCTGACCCTCGCCCTGACGCTGACTCTACCCCTGACCCTGACCCTGACCCTCACTCTGACCCTAACCCTTGTGCTGACCCTGACCCTGACTCTGACCCTGACCCTGACCTTGAACCTGACCCTGACCTTAACCCTGACCCTGACCCTGTCCCTGATTCTAAGAAATACCGTGACCCTGACCCTGACCATCACCCTGGCCTGACCCTGACCCTTACCTTGACCCTGACCCTGAACATCACCCTGACCCTCACCCTGACACTGACCGTTACGCTGATCCTGACCCTGATGCTGACCCTGACTCTGAACTACACCCTGAACTTGACCCTAACCCTGACCCTGACCCTGACAGTGACCCTGACCCTGATCCTGACCCTACCTTTGCCCCTTAACCTACCTTAATCGTGACCCTGACCGTAACACTGACCGTAACCCTAACCCTGACACTGACCCTGACTGTTACCCTAACCCTGAACCTGCCCCTGACCCAGACCTTGACCCTGAACCTGACCCTGACCCTGACCCTGACCCAAACCCTGACCCTAACCCTGACCGTGACCCTGACTGTGACCCTGACCCTGACCCTAAATCTGAACCTGACCCTGACTCTGACACTGACTCTAACACTGACTTTGACCCGGACCCTGACACTGACCGTAAACGTGACCCTGACACTGATTTTGACACTAACCCTGACCATGACCCTGAACTTAACCCTGAGCCTAACCCTGAGCCTGACCCTAAGTCTGACCCCGACCCTGACCCTGACCCCGACCCTGACCCTGACAATGCCCTGATTCCGACCCTGACCCTGACCCTAATCCTGATGGTGACCCTGAATTCGGCCCTGACCCTGGCCCTGACCCTGACCCTACACCTCACACTGAACCTGACCCTGACCCTAACCCTGACCCTAAATTTGACCGTGACCCTAACCCTGACCCTGACCCTGACCCTAACTCTGAACCTGACCCTGACCCTGACCATGACACTGAACCTAACCCTGACCCTGACCTACACCCTGAACTTGACCTTGACTCTGATCCTGACCCTGACCCTGACCGTGACCCTGATACTGACCCTGAACCTAACCATACTCCTGACCCTGACCCTAACACTTACCCTGACCCTAAACCTGACCCTAACCCTAAACATCACCCTGACTCTAACACTGACCCTGAACTTAAAATTTTGACTGTGACCCTGACCCTCAACCCTGACCCTGACCCTGACCCTAACCCTAACCGTGACCCTGAACCTAAGTCTGACCGTGAACCTGACCCTGACCCTGACCTTGACCCTGACCCTGACCCTGACCCTGACACTGACTCTGCCCCTAAACCTGACCTGTCCCTGACCCTGACCCTGACCCTGACCCTGACCCTTATCCTGATCGTTACCCTGAATTTGGCACTGACCCTCGCCCTGACCCTGACTCTACACCTGACCCAGAACCTGACACTGACCCTGAGCCTAAGCCTGACCCTATCCCTGACCGTGACCCTAACCCTGACCCTGACCTACACAATGAACTTGACTTTGACCCTGACCGAGACCCTGACCCTCACCCTGACCCTGACCCTGACCCTGACCCTGACACTGACCCTGTCCCTGACCCTGACACTAAACCAGACCCTCAACCTGATCCTAAACCTGTCCTGACCCTGAACCTGATACTGACCCTGAACCTAAGTCTGACTGTGACCCTAACCCTTACCCTAATTCCGACCGTGACCCTGATCATGACCTTGACCCTGACCCTAACCCTGACCGTGACCCTAACACTGACCCTGACCCTGTCACTTACCCTGACCCTAAGTCTGACCCTGACCTTAACACTAAACCAGACCTGACCCTACCCCTTACCCTGACCCTGACACTGACCCTGAACATGACCTTGACACTAAGTCTGACTGAGACCCTGACCGTGACCCTGAACCTCAAACTGACCCTGACCCTAACCCTGACCTTGACCCTGACCCTGAACCTGACCCTGACCCTCGCCCTGACGCTGACTCTACACCTGACCCTGACCCTGACCCTCACTCTGACCCTAACCCTTGTGCTGACCCTGACCCTGACTCTGACCCTGACCCTGACCTTGAACCTGACCCTGACCTTAACCCTGACCCTGACCCTGTCCCTGATTCTAAGAAATACCGTGACCCTGACCCTGACCATCACCCTGGCCTGACCCTGACCCTTACCTTGACCCTGACCCTGAACATCACCCTGACCCTCACCTTGACACTGACCGTTACGCTGATCCTGACCCTGATGCTGACCCTGACTCTGAACTACACCCTGAACTTGACCATAACCGTGACCCTGACCCTGACTCTGACCCTGACCGGGACCCTGACCGTGACCCTGAAACTAACCCTACCCCTGACCCTGACCCTGACCCTGACCCTAAACCTGACCTGACCCTGACCCTGACACTGACAGTGACCCTGACACTGACCGTGACCCTGACCGTGACCTTAACCCTGACCCTGACAGTGACCCTGACCCTGATCCTTACCCTACCCCTGCCCCTTACCCTGACCTTAATCGTGACCCTGACCGTAACACTGACCGTGACCCTGACCCTGACCCTGAACCTGACCTTAATTCTGAACCTGACCCTGACGCTGACCCTGAACCTAACCCTGATTCTGACCCTGACCCTGACCCTGACCCTGAAACTAACCCTGACCGTGACCCTGACTCTGACCCTGACCCTAAATCTGAACCTCACCCTGACCCTGAAACTGTCCCTAACCCTGACCCTGACCCTGACCCCGACAATGACCCTAAACGTAACCCTGACACTGATTTTGACACTAACCCTGTCCCTGACCCTGACCCTGAACCTGACCCTAACCCTGACACTGACCCTGAGTCTGACGCTGACCATGACCCTGACCCTGACCCTGACCCCGACCATGACCCTGACAATGCCCTGATTCCGACCCTGACCCTGACCCTGACGCTAAACGTGACCCTGACTCTTACTTTGGCCCTGACCCTGGCCCTGACCCTGACCCTACACCTGACCCTGACACTGACCCTGACCCTAAACCTGACCATAACCCTGACCCTGACACTGATCCTGACCCTGACCGTGACCCTGATACTGACCCTGAACCTAACACTACCCCTGACCCTGACCCTGACCCTGACCCTGACCCTGACCCTGACCCTAAAACTGACCTAACCTTGACCCCGGTCCTGACCCTGAACCTAAACCTCACCCTGACACTAACCTTGACCCTGACCCAAAATTCTGACCGTGTCCCTGACCCTGACCCTGAACGTGACCCTGACCCTAAATCTGACCGTGACCTTGACCTTGACCCTGACCCTAAATCTGAACCTGACCCTGACTCTGACAATGACCCTAACACTGACTTTGACCCGGACCCTGACACTGACCGTAAACGTGACCCTGACACTTATTTTGACACTAACCCTTACCATGACCCTGAACTTAACCCTGACCATGACCCTGAACTTAACCCTGAGCCTAACCCTGACCCTGACCCCGACCCTGATGGTGACCCTGAATTCGGCCCTGACCCTGGCCCTGACCCTGACCCTACACCTCACACTGAACCTGACCCTGACCCTAACCCTAAACATCACCCTGACTCTAACACTGACCCTGAACTTAAAATTCTGACTGTGACCCTGACCCTCAACCCTGACCCTGACCCTGACCCTAACCCTAACCGTGACCCTGAACCTAAGTCTGACCGTGAACCTGACCCTGACCCTGACCTTGACCCTGACCCTGACCCTGACCCTGACACTGACCCTAAACCTGACCTGTCCCTGACCCTGACCCTGACCCTGACCCTGACCCTGACCCTGACCCTGACCCTTATCCTGATCGTTACCCTGAATTTGGCACTGACCCTGACCCTGACCCTGAACATCACCCTGACCCTCACCCTGACACTGACCGTTACGCTGATCCTGACCCTGATGCTGACCCTGACTCTGAACTACACCCTGAACTTGACCATAACCGTGACCCTGACCCTGACTCTGACCCTGACCGGGACCCTGACCGTGACCCTGAAACTAACCCTACCCCTGACCCTGACCCTGACCCTGACCCTAAACCTGACCTGTCCCTGACCCTGACCCTGACCCTGACCCTTATCCTGATCGTTACCCTGAATTTGGCACTGACCCTGGCCCTGACCCTGACTCTACACCTGACCCAGGACCTGACACTGACCCTGACCTTAAGCCTGACCCTATCCCTGACCGTGACCCTAACCCTGACCCTGACCTACACAATGAACTTGACTTTGACCCTGACCGAGACCCTGACACTGACCCTGACCCTAACCCTGACCCTGACCTTGACCCTGACACTGACCCTGTCCCTAACCCTGACCCTGAACTTGATCCTGACCCTAACCCTGAACATGACCCTGACCCTGACCCTAACCCTGACACTGACCCTGTCCCTGACCCTGACACTAAACCAGACCCTCAACCTGATCCTAAACCTGTCCTGACCCTGAACCTGATACTGACCCTGAACCTAAGTCTGACTGTGACCCTAACCCTTACCCTAATTCTGACCGTGACCCTGATCATGACCTTGACCCTGACCCTAACCCTGACCGTGACCCTAACACTGACCCTGACCCTGTCACTTACCCTGACCCTAAGTCTGACCCTGACCTTAACACTAAACCAGACCTGACCCTACCCCTTACCCTGACCCTGACCCTGAACATGACCTTGACACTAAGTCTGACTGAGACCCTGACCGTGACCCTGAACTTCAAACTGACACTGACCCTAACCCTGACCTTGACCCTGACCCTGAACCTGACCCTGACCCTCGCCCTGACGCTGACTCTACCCCTGACCCTGACCCTGACCCTCACTCTGACCCTAACCCTTGTGCTGACCCTGACAGTGACTCTGACAGTGACCCTGACATTGAACCTGACCCTGACCTTAACCCTGACCCTGACCACTAACCTGACAATGCTCTGACCCCTACCCTGATCCTGACCCTGAGCCTAACCCTGACCGTGACCCTGACCCTGACCCTGAACCTGACCTTAATTCTGACCCTGACACTGACGCTGACCCTGAACCTACACCTGACCCTGACCCTAACCCTGACCCTAACACTGACTTGGACCCTGACCCTAACCCTGAACCTAACCCTGACCCTGTCCCTGACCCTGACCCTAACCCTGACCCTGACGCTGACCGTGACCCTGACACTGACCCTGAACCTGACTCTGAACCTGACCCTACCCCTGACCGTGACCCTAAACCTGACCCTGACCCTGACCTTGACATTAACCCTGAACTTGACCCTGACCCTGACCCTAAACCTGACCGTAACCCTGACCCTAACTTTGACACTGAACCTGACCCTAACCCTGACCCTGACCCTGACACTTTCCCCGACCCTGACCCTAACCCAGACCCTGACGCTGACCCTGACCCTGACCGTGACCCTAACCCTGACCCTGACCCTGACCCTAAGTCTGACCGTGACCCTGACCCTGATCCTGACACTGACCCTAACACTGACCCTGACCCTGACCCTGATCCTGACACAGACCGTAACACTGACCCTGACCCTGACCCTGACCCTTACCATAAATATGACCCTGACACTGATTTTGACACTAACCCTGTCCCTGACCCTGACCCTGAACCTGACCCTAACCCTGACACTGACCCTGAGTCTGACGCTGACCCTGACACAGACCCTGACCCTAACCCTGACCATGACCCTGACAATGCCCTGATTCCGATCCTGACCCTGACCCTGACGCTAACCGTGACCCTGACCCTTACTTTGGCCCTGACCCTGGCCCTGACCATGACCCTACACCTGACCCTGACACTGACCCTGACCCTAAACCTGACCATAACCCTGACCGTGACACTGACCTTGACCCTGACCTTGACCCTGACCCTAACTCTGAACCTGATCCTGACCCTGACCCTGACCCTGACCCTGACCGTGACCCTGATACTGACCCTGAACCTAACACTACCCCTGACCCTGACCCTGACCCTGAACCTGACCCTGACCCTAAACCAGACCTAACCTTGACCCCGGCCCTGACCCTGACCCTAAACCTCACCCTGACACTAACCTTGACCCTGACCCAAAATTCTGACCGTGACCCTGACCCTGACCCTAAATCTGACCGTGACCTTGACCTTGACCCTGACCCTGGACCTTGACCTTGACCCTGACCCTGAATGTGACCCTGAACCTAACCCTGACCCTGACCCTTACCCTGACCCTTAACCTGACCCTGACACTGACACTGACCATGACCCTAACCCTGATATTGACCCTGACACTGACCCTGCCCCTAAGCCTGACCTGACCCTGACCCTCACTCTGACCCTGACCCTGACCCTGATTTTGACCTTGACCCTAACTGTGACCCTGACCCTGACCCTAAACCTGAACCTGACCCTGACCCTGACCCTGATCCTGAACCTGACCCTATGTCTGACCGTGACCCTGACCGTGAACCTGACCCTCGCCCTGACCCTGAACCTGACCTTGACCCTGACCCTGATCATGACCCCGACACTGACCCTGACCTTAACCCTTACACTAACACTGACCCTGACCCTGACCCAAACCCTGATGTTGACCCTAACAATGACCCTGACCCTGACCCTAAACCAGACCTGACGCTGACCCTGACCCTAACACTGAACCTGACCCTGACCCTAAACCTCACCCTGACTCTAACCTTGAACCTGACCCTGACCCTGAACCTGACCCTGACCCTGACCCTGAACGTGACCCTGACCCTGACCTTGACCCTGACCCTGACATTAACCCAAACCCTGACACTGACCCTGATCATGACCCTGACCCTGACCCTAACCCTGACACTAACCGTGACCCTGATTCTGACCCTGACCCTGACCGTGACCCTAACCCTGACCCTGACCCTGACAGTGACCCTGACCCTGATCCTGACCCTACCTTTGCCCCTTAACCTACCTTAATCGTGACCCTGACCGTAACACTGACCGTGACCCTGACCCTGACCCTGACCCTGACCCTAACCCTGAACCTGCCCCTGACCCAGACCTTGACCCTGAACCTGACCCTGACCCTGACCCTGACCCAAACCCTGACCCTAACCCTGACCGTGACCCTGACTGTGACTCTGACCCTGAACCTAAATCTGAACCTGACCCTGACTCTGACACTGACCCTAACACTGACTTTGACCCGGACCCTGACACTGACCATAAACGTGACCCTGAAACTGATTTTGACACTAACCCTGACCATGACCCTGAACTTAACCCTGAGCCTAACCCTGAGCCTGACCCTGAGTCTGACGCTGACCCTGACCCTGACCCCGACCCTGACCCTGACAATGCCCTGAATACGACCCTGACCCTGACCCTAATCCTGATGGTGACCCTGAATTCGGCCCTGACCCTGGCCCTGACCCTGACCCTACACCTCACACTGAACATGACCCTGACCCTGACCCTGACCCTAAATTTGACCGTGACCCTAACCCTGACCCTGACCCTAACTCTGAACCTGACCCTGACCCTGACCATGACACTGAACCTAACCCTGACCCTGACCTACACCCTGAACTTGACCTTGACTCTGATCCTGACCCTGACCCTGACCGTGACCCTGATACTGACCCTGAACCTAACCGTACTCCTGACCCTGACCCTAACACTTACCCTGACCCTAAACCTGACCCTAACCCTAAACATCACCCTGACTCTAACACTGACCCTGAACTTAAAATTTTGACTGTGACCCTGACCCTCAACCCTGACCCTGACCCTGACCCTAACCCTAACCGTGACCCTGAACCTAAGTCTGACCGTGAACCTGACCCTGACCCTGACCTTGACCCTGACCCTGACACTGACCCTGCCCCTAAACCTGACCTGTCCCTAACCTTGACCCTATCCCTGACCGTGACCCTAACCCTGACCCTGACCTACACAATGAACTTGACTTTGACCCTGACCGAGACCCTGACCCTCACCCTGACCCTGACCCTGACCCTGACCCTGACACTGACCCTGTCCCTGACCCTGACACTAAACCAGACCCTCAACCTGATCCTAAACCTGTCCTGACCCTGAACCTGATACTGACCCTGAACCTAAGTCTGACTGTGACCCTAACCCTTACCCTAATTCTGACTGTGACCCTGATCATGACCTTGACCCTGACCCTGACCATAACCCTGACCGTGACCCTAACACTGACCCTGACCCTGTCACTTACCCTGACCCTAAGTCTGACCCTGACCTTAACACTAAACCAGACCTGACCCTACCCCTTACCCTGACCCTGACACTGACCCTGAACATGACCTTGACACTAAGTCTGACTGAGACCCTGACCGTGACCCTGAAACTCAAACTGACCCTGACCCTAACCCTGACCTTGACCCTGACCCTGAACCTAACCCTGACCCTCGCCCTGACGCTGACTCTACACCTGACCCTGACCCTGACCCTCACTCTGACCCTAACCCTTGTGCTGACCCTGACCCTGACTCTGACCCTGACCCTGACCTTGAACCTGACCCTGACCTTAACCCTGACCCTGACCCTGTCCCTGATTCTAAGAAATACCGTGACCCTGACCCTGACCATCACCCTGGCCTGACCCTGACCCTTACCTTGACCCTGACCCTGAACATCACCCTGACCCTCACCCTGACACTGACCGTTACGCTGATCCTGACCCTGATGCTGACCCTGACTCTGAACTACACCCTGAACTTGACCATAACCGTGACCCTGACCCTGACTCTGACCCTGACCGGGACCCTGACCGTGACCCTGAAACTAACCCTACCCCTGACCCTGACCCTGACCCTGACCCTAAACCTGACCTGACCCTGACCCTGACACTGACAGTGACCCTGACACTGACCGTGACCCTGACCGTGACCTTAACCCTGACCCTGACAGTGACCCTGACCCTGATCCTTACCCTACCCCTGCCCCTTACCCTGACCTTAATCGTGACCCTGACCGTAACACTGACCGTGACCCTGACCCTGACCCTGAACCTGACCTTAATTCTGAACCTGACCCTGACGCTGACCCTGAACCTAACCCTGATTCTGACCCTGTCCCTGACCCTGACCCTGAACCTGACCCTAACCCTGACACTGACCTAATCCTGATGGTGACCCTGAATTCGGCCCTGACCCTGGCCCTGACCCTGACCCTACACCTCACACTGAACCTGACCCTGACCCTAACCCTGACCCTAAATTTGACCGTGACCCTAACCCTGACCCTGACCCTGACCCTAACCGTGACCCTGAACCTAAGTCTGACCGTGAACCTGACCCTGACCCTGACCTTGACCCTGACCCTGACCCTGACCCTGACACTGACTCTGCCCCTAAACCTGACCTGTCCCTGACCCTGACCCTGACCCTGACCCTGACCCTTATCCTGATCGTTACCCTGAATTTGGCACTGACCCTGGCCCTGACCCTGACTCTACACCTGACCCAGAACCTGACACTGACCCTGACCCTAAGCCTGACCCTATCCCTGACCGTGACCCTAACCCTGACCCTGACCTACACAATGAACTTGACTTTGACCCTGACCGAGACCCTGACCCTGACCCTGACCCTGACCCTGACCCTGACACTGACCCTGTCCCTGACCCTGACACTAAACCAGACCCTCAACCTGATCCTAAACCTGTCCTGACCCTGAACCTGATACTGACCCTGAACCTAAGTCTGACTGTGACCCTAACCCTTACCCTAATTCCGACCGTGACCCTGATCATGACCTTGACCCTGACCCTAACCCTGACCCCGACCATGACCCTGACAATGCCCTGATTCCGACCCTGACCCTGACCCTGACGCTAAACGTGACCCTGACTCTTACTTTGGCCCTGACCCTGGCCCTGACCCTGACCCTACACCTGACCCTGACACTGACCCTGACCCTGACCGTGACCCTGATACTGACCCTGAACCTAACACTACCCCTGACCCTGAACCTGACCCTGACCCTGACCCTGACCCTGACCCTGACCCTAAAACTGACCTAACCTTGACCCCGGTCCTGACCCTGACCCTAAACCTCACCCTGACACTAACCTTGACCCTGACCCAAAATTCTGACCCTAACACTACCCCTGACCCTGAACCTGACCCTGACCCTGACCCTGACCCTGACCCTGACCCTGAACGTGACCCTGACCCTAAATCTGACCGTGACCTTGACCTTGACCCTGACCCTGAACCTAACACTGACCCTGACCCTGACCCTGAATCTGACCCTGAACCTAACCCTGAACCTGACCCTTACCCTGACCCTAAACCTGACCCTGACACTGACACTGACCATGACCCTAACCCTGACCCTGACCCTGACACTGACCTGCCCCTAAGCCTGACCTGACCCTGACCCTGACACTGACCGCGACCCTGAAATTTACTCTGACACTGACCCTGACCATGAACCTGATCCTGACACTAACCCTGACCCTGACCCTGACCCTGAACTTTACCCTGATCGTGACCCTGACCCTGACCCTGACCTTGACCCTAAACCTAACCCTGTCCCTGACCCTGAACCTGAACATGTCCCTGAACCTAACCCAGATCCTGACCTGAACTTGACCCTGACCCTGACCTTGACCCTGACTTAACCCTGACACTGAATATCTCCCTGACCCTGACCCTGACCCAAACCCTGACCCTAACCCTGACCGTGACCCTGACTCTGAACCAGACACTGACCCTAAATCTGAACCTGACCCTGACTCTGACACTGACCCTAACACTGACTTTGACCCGGACCCTGACACTGACCGTAAACGTGACCCTGACAATGATTTTGACACTAACCCTTACCATGACCCTGACCCTAAACCTGAGCCTAACCCTGAGCCTGACCCTGAGTCTGATACTGACCCTGACCCTAACACTGACACTGACACTGACCCTGAACCTGACCTTGGCCCTGAACCTGATCCTACCCCTTACCCTGACCCTAACACTGAACCTGACCCTGACCCGAAACCTGACATGACCCTGACCCTGACCCTGACCCTAAACCTCACCCTGACTCTAACCTTGACCCTGACCCTGACCCTGACCCTGACCCAGACCCTGACCCTGAACCTGACATTAACCTAACCCTGACACTGACCCTGATCATGAACCTGACCCTGACCCTGACCCTGACCCTGACAGTGACCCTGACCCTGATCCTGACCCTACCCCTGCCCCCTAACCTGACCCTGACCCTGACTGTTACCCTAACCCTGAACCTGACCCTGACCCAGACCTTGACACTGAACCTGACCCTGTCTTTGAACCTGAACCCGACCCTGACCGTGACCCTGACCCTGACCCTGAACGTGACCCTGACCCTAAATCTGACCGTGACCTTGACCCTGACCCTAAATCTGAACCTGACCCTGACTCTGACAATGACCCTAACACTGACTTTGACCCGGACCCTGACACTGACCGTAAACGTGACCCTGACACTGATTTTGACACTAACCCTTACCATGACCCTGAACTTAACCCTGACCATGACCCTGAACTTAACCCTGAGCCTAACCCTGACCCTGACCCCGACCCTGATGGTGACCCTGAATTCGGCCCTGACCCTGGCCCTGACCCTGACCCTACACCTCACACTGAACCTGACCCTGACCCTAACCCTAAACATCACCCTGACTCTAACACTGACCCTGAACTTAAAATTCTGACTGTGACCCTGACCCTCAACCCTGACCCTGACCCTGACCCTAACCCTAACCGTGACCCTGAACCTAAGTCTGACCGTGAACCTGACCCTGACCCTGACCTTGACCCTGACCCTGACCCTGACCCTGACACTGACCCTAAACCTGACCTGTCCCTGACCCTGACCCTGACCCTGACCCTGACCCTGACCCTGACCCTGACCCTTATCCTGATCGTTACCCTGAATTTGGCACTGACCCTGACCCTGACCCTGAACATCACCCTGACCCTCACCCTGACACTGACCGTTACGCTGATCCTGACCCTGATGCTGACCCTGACTCTGAACTACACCCTGAACTTGACCATAACCGTGACCCTGACCCTGACTCTGACCCTGACCGGGACCCTGACCGTGACCCTGAAACTAACCCTACCCCTGACCCTGACCCTGACCCTGACCCTAAACCTGACCTGACCCTGACCCTGACAGTGACCCTGACACTGACCGTGACCCTGACCGTGACCTTAACCCTGACCCTGACAGTGACCCTGACCCTGATCCTTACCCTACCCCTGCCCCTTACCCTGACCTTAATCGTGACCCTGACCGTAACACTGACCGTGACCGTGACCCTGACCCTGAACCTGACCTTAATTCTGAACCTGACCCTGACGCTGACCCTGAACCTAACCCTGATTCTGACCCTGACCCTGACCCTGACCCTGAAACTAACCCTGACCGTGACCCTGACTCTGACTCTGACCCTAAATCTGACCCTGACCCTGACCCCGACAATGACCCTAAACGTAACCCTGACACTGATTTTGACACTAACCCTGTCCCTGACCCTGACCCTGAACCTGACCCTAACCCTGACACTGACCCTGAGTCTGACGCTGACCATGACCCTGACCCTGACCCTGACCCCGACCATGACCCTGACAATGCCCTGATTCCGACCCTGACCCTGACCCTGACGCTAAACGTGACCCTGACTCTTACTTTGGCCCTGACCCTGGCCCTGACCCTGACCCTACACCTGACCCTGACACTGACCCTGACCCTAAACCTGACCATAACCCTGACCCTGACACTGACCCTGACCCTGACCGTGACCCTGATACTGACCCTGAACCTAACACTACCCCTGACCCTGACCCTGACCCTGACCCTGACCCTGACCCTAAAACTGACCTAACCTTGACCCCGGTCCTGACCCTGAACCTAAACCTCACCCTGACACTAACCTTGACCCTGACCCTGACCCTGACCCTGATCCTGAACCTGACCCTATGTCTGACCGTGACCCTGACCGTGAACCTGACCCTCGCCCTGACCCTGAACCTGACCTTGACCCTGACCCTGATCATGACCCCGACACTGACCCTGACCTTAACCCTTACACTAACACTGACCCTGACCCTGACCCAAACCCTGATGTTGACCCTAACAATGACCCTGACCCTGACCCTAAACCAGACCTGACTCTGACCCTGACCCTAACACTGAACCTGACCCTGACCCTAAACCTCACCCTGACTCTAACCTTGAACCTGACCCTGACCCTGAACCTGACCCTGACCCTGACCCTGAACGTGACCCTGACCCTGACCTTGACCCTGACCCTGACATTAACCCAAACCCTGACACTGACCCTGATCATGACCCTGACCCTGACCCTAACCCTGACACTAACCGTGACCCTAATTCTGACCCTGACCCTGACCGTGACCCTAACCCTGACCCTGACCCTGACAGTGACCCTGACCCTGATCCTGACCCTACCTTTGCCCCTTAACCTACCTTAATCGTGACCCTGACCGTAACACTGACCGTGACCCTAAACCTGACCCTGACCCTGACTGTTACCCTAACCCTGAACCTGCCCCTGACCCAGACCTTGACCCTGAACCTGACCCTGACCCTGACCCTGACCCAAACCCTGACCCTAACCCTGACCGTGACCCTGACTGTGACCCTGACCCTGAACCTAAATCTGAACCTGACCCTGACTCTGACACTGACTCTAACACTGACTTTGACCCGGACCCTGACACTGACCGTAAACGTGACCCTGACACGGATTTTGACACTAACCATGACCATGACCCTGAACTTAACCCTGAGCCTAACCCTGAGCCTGACCCTGAGTCTGACCCCGACCCTGACCCTGACCCCGACCCTGACCCTGACAATGCCCTGATTCCGACCCTGACCCTGACCCTAATCCTGATGGTGACCCTGAATTCGGCCCTGACCCTGGCCCTGACCCTGACCCTACACCTCACACTGACCCTGACCCTGACCCTAACCCTGACCCTAACTCTGAACCTGACCCTGACCCTGACCATGACACTGAACCTAACCCTGACCCTGACCTACACCCTGAACTTGACCTTGACTCTGATCCTGACCCTGACCCTGACCGTGACCCTGATACTGACCCTGAACCTAACCATACTCCTGACCCTGACCCTAACACTTACCCTGACCCTAAACCTGACCCTAACCCTAAACATCACCCTGACTCTAACACTGACCCTGAACTTAAAATTTTGACTGTGACCCTGACCCTCAACCCTGACCCTGACCCTGACCCTAACCCTAACCGTGACCCTGAACCTAAGTCTGACCGTGAACCTGACCCTGACCCTGACCTTGACCCTGACCCTGACCCTGACCCTGACACTGACTCTGCCCCTAAACCTGACCTGTCCCTGACCCTGACCCTGACCCTGACCCTGACCCTAATCCTGATCGTTACCCTGAATTTGGCACTGACCCTGGCCCTGACCCTGACTCTACATCTGACCCAGAACCTGACACTGACCCTGACCCTAAGCCTGACCCTATCCCTGACCGTGACCCTAACCCTGACCCTGACCTACACAATGAACTTGACTTTGACCCTGACCGAGACCCTGACCCTCACCCTGACCCTGACCCTGACCCTGACCCTGACCCTGACACTGACCCTGTCCCTGACCCTGACACTAAACCACACCCTCAACCTGATCCTAAACCTGTCCTGACCCTGAACCTGATACTGACCCTGAACCTAAGTCTGACTGTGACCCTAACCCTTACCCTAATTCCGACCGTGACCCTGATCATGACCTTGACCCTGACCCTAACCCTGACCGTGACCCTAACACTGACCCTGACCCTGTCACTTACCCTGACCCTAAGTCTGACCCTGACCTTAACACTAAACCAGACCTGACCCTACCCCTTACCCTGACCCTGACACTGACCCTGAACATGACCTTGACACTAAGTCTGACTGAGACCCTGACCGTGACCCTGAACCTCAAACTGACCCTGACCCTAACCCTGACCTTGACCCTGACCCTGAACCTGACCCTGACCCTCGCCCTGACGCTGACTCTACACCTGACCCTGACCCTGACCCTCACTCTGACCCTAACCCTTGTGCTGACCCTGACCCTGACTCTGACCCTGACCCTGACCTTGAACCTGACCCTGAACTTAACCCTGACCCTGACCCTGTCCCTGATTCTAAGAAATACCGTGACCCTGACCCTGACCATCACCCTGGCCTGACCCTGACCCTTACCTTGACCCTGACCCTGAACATCACCCTGACCCTCACCCTGACACTGACCGTTACGCTGATCCTGACCCTGATGCTGACCCTGACTCTGAACTACACCCTGAACTTGACCATAACCGTGACCCTGACCCTGACTCTGACCCTGACCGGGACCCTGACCGTGACCCTGAAACTAACCCTACCCCTGACCCTGACCCTGACCCTGACCCTAAACCTGACCTGACCCTGACCCTGACACTGACAGTGACCCTGACACTGACCGTGACCCTGACCGTGACCTTAACCCTGACCCTGACAGTGACCCTGACCCTGATCCTTACCCTACCCCTGCCCCTTACCCTGACCTTAATCGTGACCCTGACCGTAACACTGACCGTGACCCTGACCCTGACCCTGAACCTGACCTTAATTCTGAACCTGACCCTGACGCTGACCCTGAACCTAACCCTGATTCTGACCCTGACCCTGACCCTGACCCTGAAACTAACCCTGACCGTGACCCTGACTCTGACTCTGACCCTAAATCTGACCCTGACCCTGACCTGACACTGTCCCTAACCCTGACCCTGACCCTGACCCTGACCCTGACCCTAAAACTGACCTAACCTTGACCCCGGTCCTGACCCTGAACCTAAACCTCACCCTGACACTAACCTTGACCCTGACCCAAAATTCTGACCGTGTCCCTGACCCTGACCCTGAACGTGACCCTGACCCTAAATCTGACCGTGACCTTGACCTTGACCCTGACCCTAAATCTGAACCTGACCCTGACTCTGACAATGACCCTAACACTGACTTTGACCCGGACCCTGACACTGACCGTAAACGTGACCCTGACACTGATTTTGACACTAACCCTTACCATGACCCTGAACTTAACCTTGACCATGACCCTGAACTTAACCCTGAGCCTAACCCTGACCCTGACCCCGACCCTGATGGTGACCCTGAATTCGGCCCTGACCCTGGCCCTGACCCTGACCTACACCTCACACTGAACCTGACCCTGACCCTAACCCTAAACATCACCCTGACTCTAACACTGACCCTGAACTTAAAATTCTGACTGTGACCCTGACCCTCAACCCTGACCCTGACCCTGACCCTAACCCTAACCGTGACCCTGAACCTAAGTCTGACCGTGAACCTGACCCTGACCCTGACCTTGACCCTGACCCTGACCCTGACCCTGACCCTGACCCTTATCCTGATCGTTACCCTGAATTTGGCACTGACCCTGGCCCTGACCCTGACTCTACACCTGGCCCAGAACCTGACACTGACCCTGACCTTAAGCCTGACCCTATCCCTGACCGTGACCCTAACCCTGACCCTGACCTACACAATGAACTTGACTTTGACCCTGACCGAGACCCTGACACTGACCCTGACCCTAACCCTGACCCTGACCTTGACCCTGACACTGACCCTGTCCCTAACCCTGACCCTGAACTTGATCCTGACCCTAACCCTGAACATGACCCTGACCCTGACCCTAACCCTGACACTGACCCTGTCCCTGACCCTGACACTAAACCAGACCCTCAACCTGATCCTAAACCTGTCCTGACCCTGAACCTGATACTGACCCTGAACCTAAGTCTGACTGTGACCCTAACCCTTACCCTAATTCTGACCGTGACCCTGATCATGACCTTGACCCTGACCCTAACCCTGACCGTGACCCTAACACTGACCCTGACCCTGTCACTTACCCTGACCCTAAGTCTGACCCTGACCTTAACACTAAACCAGACCTGACCCTACCCCTTACCCTGACCCTGACCCTGAACATGACCTTGACACTAAGTCTGACTGAGACCCTGACCGTGACCCTGAACTTCAAACTGACACTGACCCTAACCCTGACCTTGACCCTGACCCTGAACCTAACACTGACCCTCACCCTGACGCTGACTCTACCCCTGACCCTGACCCTGACCCTCACTCTGACCCTAACTCTTGTGCTGACCCTGACAGTGACTCTGACAGTGACCCTGACCTTGAACCTGATCTTGACCTTAACCCTGACCCTGACCACTAACCTGACAATGCTCTGACCCCTACCCTGATCCTGACCCTGAGCCTAACCCTGACCGTGACCCTGACCCTGACCCTGAACCTGACCTTAATTCTGACCCTGACCCTGACGCTGACCCTGAACCTACACCTGACCCTGACCCTAACCCTGACCCTAACACTGACTTGGACCCTGACCCTAACCCTGAACCTAACCCTGACCCTGTCCCCGACCCTGACCCTAACCCTGACCCTGACGCTGACCGTGACCCTGACACTGACCCTGAACCTGACTCTGAACCTGACCCTACCCCTGACCGTGACCCTAAACCTGACCCTGACCCTGACCTTGACATTAACCCTGAACTTGACCCTGACCCTGACCCTAAACCTGACCGTAACCCTGACCCTAACTTTGACACTGAACCTGACCCTAACCCTGACCCTGACCCTGACACTTTCCCCGACCCTGACCCTAACCCAGACCCTGACGCTGACCCTGACCCTGACCGTGACCCTAACCCTGACCCTGACCCTGACCCTAAGTCTGACCGTGACCCTGACCCTGATCCTGACACTGACCCTAACACTGACCCTGACCCTGACCCTGATCCTGACACAGACCGTAACACTGACCCTGACCCTGACCCTGACCCTTACCATAAATATGACCCTGACACTGATTTTGACACTAACCCTGTCCCTGACCCTGACCCTAAACCTGACCCTAACCCTGACCATGACCCTGACAATGCCCTGATTCCGATCCTGACCCTGACCCTGACGCTATCCGTGACCCTGACCCTTACTTTGGCCCTGACCCTGGCCCTGACCATGACCCTACACCTGACCCTGACACTGACCCTGACCCTAAACCTGACCATAACCCTGACCGTGACACTGACCTTGACCCTGACCTTGACCCTGACCCTAACTCTGAACCTGATCCTGACCCTGACCCTGACCCTGACCCTGACCGTGACCCTGATACTGACCCTGAACCTAACACTACCCCTGACCCTGACCCTGACCCTGAACCTGACCCTGACCCTAAACCAGACCTAACCTTGACCCCGGCCCTGACCCTGACCCTAAACCTCACCCTGACACTAACCTTGACCCTGACCCAAAATTCTGACCGTGACCCTGACCCTGACCCTAAATCTGACCGTGACCTTGACCTTGAC
Organism: Clangula hyemalis; assembly: GCA_963989345.1. The sequence continues at coordinate 1,834,239 of OZ022456.1, read as the reverse complement.
CCTGACCCTGAACCTAACACCGACCCTGACCCTGACTTTGACCCTGACCCTGAACCTTACCCTGACCCTTAACCTGACCCTGACACTGACACTGACCATCACCCTAACAATGACCCTGACACTGACCCTGCCCCTAAGCCTGACCTAACCTTGACCCTAACTGTGACCCTGACCCTGACCCTAAACCTGAACCTGACCCTGACCCTGACCCTGATCCTGAACCTGACCCTATGTCTGACAGTGACCCTGACCGTGAACCTGACCCTCGCCCTGACCCTGAACCTGACCTTGACCCTGACCCTGATCATGACCCCGACACTGACCCTGACCTTAACCCTTACACTAACACTGACCCTGACCCTGACCCAAACCCTGATGTTGACCCTAACAATGACCCTGACCCTGACCCTAAACCAGACCTGACGCTGACCCTGACCCTAACACTGAACCTGACCCTGACCCTAAACCTCACCCTGACTCTAACCTTGAACCTGACCCTGACCCTGAACCTGACCCTGACCCTGACCCTGAACGTGACCCTGACCCTGACCTTGACCCTGACCCTGACATTAACCCAAACCCTGACACTGACCCTGATTCTGTCCCTGACCCTGACCGTGACCCTAACCCTGACCCTGACCCTGACAGTGACCCTGACCCTGATCCTGACCCTACCTTTGCCCCTTAACCTACCTTAATCGTGACCCTGACCGTAACACTGACCGTGACCCTGACCCTGACCCTGACCCTGACTGTTACCCTAACCCTGAACCTGCCCCTGACCCAGACCTTGACCCTGAACCTGACCCTGACCCTGACCCTGACCCAAACCCTGACCCTAACCCTGACCGTGACCCTGACTGTGACTCTGACCCTGAACCTAAATCTGAACCTGACCCTGACTCTGACACTGACCCTAACACTGACTTTGACCCGCACCCTGACACTGACCATAAACGTGACCCTGAAACTGATTTTGACACTAACCCTGACCATGACCCTGAACTTAACCCTGAGCCTAACCCTGAGCCTGACCCTGAGTCTGACGCTGACCCTGACCCTGACAATGCCCTGATTCCGACCCTGACCCTGACCCTAATCCTGATGGTGACCCTGAATTCGGCCCTGACCCTGGCCCTGACCCTGACCCTACACCTCACACTGAACCTGAACCTGACCCTGACCCTGACCCTAAATTTGACCGTGACCCTAACCCTGACCCTGACCCTAACTCTGAACCTGACCCTGACCCTGACCATGACACTGAACCTAACCCTGACCCTGACCTACACCCTGAACTTGACCTTGACTCTGATCCTGACCCTGACCCTGACCGTGACCCTGATACTGACCCTGAACCTAACCGTACTCCTGACCCTGACCCTAACACTTACCCTGACCCTAAACCTGACCCTAACCCTAAACATCACCCTGACTCTAACACTGACCCTGAACTTAAAATTTTGACTGTGACCCTGACCCTCAACCCTGACCCTGACCCTGACCCTAACCCTAACCGTGACCCTGAACCTAAGTCTGACCGTGAACCTGACCCTGACCCTGACCTTGACCCTGACCCTGACACTGACCCTGCCCCTAAACCTGACCTGTCCCTAACCCTGACCCTATCCCTGACCGTGACCCTAACCCTGACCCTGACCTACACAATGAACTTGACTTTGACCCTGACCGAGACCCTGACCCTCACCCTGACCCTGACCCTGACCCTGACCCTGACCCTGACACTGACCCTGTCCCTGACCCTGACACTAAACCACACCCTCAACCTGATCCTAAATCTGTCCTGACCCTGAACCTGATACTGACCCTGAACCTAAGTCTGACTGTGACCCTAACCCTTACCCTAATTCTGACCGTGACCCTGATCATGACCTTGACCCTGACCCTGACCATAACCCTGACCGTGACCCTAACACTGACCCTGACCCTGTCACTTACCCTGACCCTAAGTCTGACCCTGACCTTAACACTAAACCAGACCTGACCCTACCCCTTACCCTGACCCTGACACTGACCCTGAACATGACCTTGACACTAAGTCTGACTGAGACCCTGACCGTGACCCTGAACCTCAAACTGACCCTGACCCTAACCCTGACCTTGACCCTGACCCTGAACCTGACCCTGACCCTCGCCCTGACGCTGACTCTACCCCTGACCCTGACCCTGACCCTCACTCTGACCCTAACCCTTGTGCTGACCCTGACCCTGACTCTGACCCTGACCCTGACCTTGAACCTGACCCTGACCTTAACCCTGACCCTGACCCTGTCCCTGATTCTAAGAAATACCGTGACCCTGACCCTGACCATCACCCTGGCCTGACCCTGACCCTTACCTTGACCCTGACCCTGAACATCACCCTGACCCTCACCCTGACACTGACCGTTACGCTGATCCTGACCCTGATGCTGACCCTGACTCTGAACTACACCCTGAACTTGACCATAACCGTGACCCTGACCCTGACTCTGACCCTGACCGGGACCCTGACCGTGACCCTGAAACTAACCCTACCCCTGACCCTGACCCTGACCCTGACCCTAAACCTGACCTGACCCTGACCCTGACACTGACAGTGACCCTGACACTGACCGTGACCCTGACCGTGACCTTAACCCTGACCCTGACAGTGACCCTGACCCTGATCCTTACCCTACCCCTGCCCCTTACCCTGACCTTAATCGTGACCCTGACCGTAACACTGACCGTGACCCTGACCCTGACCCTGAACCTGACCTTAATTCTGAACCTGACCCTGACGCTGACCCTGAACCTAACCCTGATTCTGACCCTGTCCCTGACCCTGACCCTGAACCTGACCCTAACCCTGACACTGACCCTGAGTCTGACGCTGACCATGACCCTGACCCTGAACCTGACCCCGACCATGACCCTGACAATGCCCTGATTCCGACCCTGACCCTGACCCTGACGCTAAACGTGACCCTGACTCTTACTTTGGCCCTGACCCTGGCCCTGACCCTGACACTAAATCTGATCATAACCCTGACCGTGACACTGACCCTGACCCTGACCGTGACCCTGATACTGACCCTGAACCTAACACTACCCCTGACCCTGAACCTGACCCTGACCCTGACCCTGACCCTGACCCTGACTCTAAAACTGACCTAACCTTGACCCCGGTCCTGACCCTGACCCTAAACCTCACCCTGACACTAACCTTGACCCTGACCGAAAATTCTGACCGTGACCCTGACCCTGACCCTGAACGTGACCCTGACCCTAAATCTGACCGTGACCTTGACTTTGACCCTGACCCTGAACCTAACACTGACCCTGACCCTGACCCTGAATCTGACCCTGAACCTAACCCTGAACCTGACCCTTACCCTGACCCTAAACCTGACCCTGACACTGACACTGACCATGACCCTAACCCTGACCCTGACCCTGACACTGACCCTGCCCCTAAGCCTGACCTGACCCTGACCCTGACACTGACCGCGACCCTGAAATTTACTCTGACACTGACCCTGACCATGAACCTGATCCTGACACTAACCCTGACCCTGACCCTGACCCTGAACTTTACCCTGATCGTGACCCTGACCCTGACCCTGACCTTGACCCTAAACCTGACCCTGTCCCTGACCCTGAACCTGAACATGTCCCTGAACCTAACCCAGATCCTGACCTGAACTTGACCCTGACCCTGACCTTGACCCTGACTTAACCCTGACACTGAATATCTCCCTGACCCTGACCCTGACAGTGACCCTGACCCTGATCCTGACCCTACCCCTGCCCCCTAACCTGACCCTGACCCTGACCCTGACTGTTACCCTAACCCTGAACCTGACCCTGACCCAGACCTTGACCCTGAACCTGACCCTGTCTTTGAACCTGAACCCGACCCTGACCGTGACCCTGACCCTAAGTCTGACCTTGACCCTGAACCTGACCCTGACCCTGACCCTGACCCAAACCCTGACCCTAACCCTGACCGTGACCCTGACTGTGACCCTGACCCTGACCCTAAATCTGAACCTGACCCTGACTCTGACACTGACCCTAACACTGACTTTGACCCGCACCCTGACACTGACCGTAAACGTGACCCTGACACTGATTTTGACACTAACCCTTACCATGACCCTGAACTTAACCCTGACCATGACCCTGAACTTAACCCTGAGCCTAACCCTGACCCTGACCCCGACCCTGATGGTGACCCTGAATTCGGCCCTGACCCTGGCCCTGACCCTGACCCTACACCTCACACTGAACCTGACCCTGACCCTAACCCTAAACATCACCCTGACTCTAACACTGACCCTGAACTTAAAATTCTGACTGTGACCCTGACCCTCAACCCTGACCCTGACCCTGACCCTAACCCTAACCGTGACCCTGAACCTAAGTCTGACCGTGAACCTGACCCTGACCCTGACCTTGACCCTGACCCTGACCCTGACACTGACCCTAAACCTGACCTGTCCCTGACCCTGACCCTGACCCTGACCCTGACCCTGACCCTGACCCTTATCCTGATCGTTACCCTGAATTTGGCACTGACCCTGGCCCTGACCCTGACTCTACACCTGACCCAGAACCTAACACTGACCCTGACCCTAAGCCTGACCCTATCCCTGACCGTGACCCTAAACCTGACCCTGACCTACACAATGAACTTGACTTTGACCCTGACCGAGACCCTGACACTGACCCTGACCCTAACCCTGACCCTGACCTTGACCCTGACACTGACCCTGACCCTAACCCTGACCCTGAACTTGATCCTGACCCTAACCCTGAACATGACCCTGACCCTGACCCTAACCCTGACACTGACCCTGTCCCTGACCCTGACACTAAACCAGACCCTCAACCTGATCCTAAACCTGTCCTGACCCTGAACCTGATACTGACCCTGAACCTAAGTCTGACTGTGACCCTAACCCTTACCCTAATTCTGACCGTGACCCTGATCATGACCTTGACCCTGACCCTGACCCTAACCCTGACCGTGACCCTAACACTGACCCTGACCCTGTCACTTACCCTGACCCTAAGTCTGACCCTGACCTTAACACTAAACCAGACCTGACCCTACCCCTTACCCTGACCCTGACACTGACCCTGAACATGACCTTGACACTAAGTCTGACTGAGACCCTGACCGTGACCCTGAACCTCAAACTGACCCTGACCCTAACCCTGACCTTGACCCTGACCCTGAACCTGACCCTGACCCTCGCCCTGACGCTGACTCTACCCCTGACCCTGACCCTGACCCTCACTCTGACCCTAACCCTTGTCCTGACCCTGACCCTGACTCTGACAGTGACCCTGACCTTGAACCTGACCCTGACCTTAACCCTGACCCTGACCCTGTCCCTGATTCTAAGAAATACCGTGACCCTGACTCTGATCCTGACCCTGACCCTTACCTTGACCCTGACCCTGACCCTAATCCTGACACAGACCCTAACACGGACCCTGACCCTGATCCTAAGCCTGACCGTGACCCTGACCCTGACCATGAACCTAACCCTGACCCTGACCTTGACCCTGACCCTAACCCTGACCCTAAATCTGACCCTGACGCTGACCCTGACACTGTCCCTAACCCAGACCCTGACCCTGAGTCTGACGCTGACCCTGACACAGACCCTGACCCTGACCCTGACAATGACCCTGACAATGCCCTGATTCCGATCCTGACCCTGACCCTGACGCTAACCGTGACCCTGACCCTTACTTTGGCCCTGACCCTGGCCCTGACCATGACCCTACACCTGACCCTGACACTGACCCTGACCCTAAACCTGACCATAACCCTGACCGTGACACTGACCTTGACCCTGACCTTAACCCTGACCCTAACTCTGAACCTGATCCTGACCGTGACCCTGACCCTGAACCTGACCCTGACCGTGACCCTGATACTGACCCTGAACCTAACACTACCCCTGACCCTGACCGTGACCCTGACCCTGACCCTGACCCTGACCCTAAACCTTACCTAACCTTGACCCCGGCCCTAACCCTGACCCTAAATCTCACCCTGACACTAACCTTGACCCTGACACAAAATTCTGACCGTGACCCTGACCCTGACCCTAAACGTGACCCTGACCCTAAATCTGACCGTGACCTTGACCTTGACCCTGACCCTGAATCTAACACTGACCCTAACCCTGAATCTGACCCTGAACCTAACCCTGACCCTGACCCTTAACCTGACCCTTACCCTGACCCTTAACCTGACCCTGACACTGACCATGACCCTGACGCTGACCCTGACACTGACCCTGCCCCTAAGCCTGACCTGACCCTGACCGTCACTCTGACCCTGACCCTGACCCCGACCCTGACCTATAAGCTGAACCTGACACTGAACCTGACCTGACCCTGAACCTGACCCTGATCCTGACCTTGACCCTAACTGTGATCCTGACCCTGATCCTAAACCTGAACCTGACCCTGACCCTGACCCTGATCCTGAACCTGACCCTATGTCTGACCGTGACCCTGACCGTGAACCTGACCCTCGCCCTGACCCTGAACCTGACCTTGACCTAACCCTGATCATGACCCTGACACTGACCCTGACCTTGACCCTTACACTAACACTGACCCTGACCCTGACCCAAACCCTGATGTTGACCCTAACAATGACACTGACCCTGACTCTAAACCAGACCTGACACTGACCCTGACCCAGACCCTTACCCTGAAATTTACTCTGACACTGACCCTGACCCTGAACCAGACCCTGACCCTAACACTGAACCTGACCCTGACCCTAAACCTGACCTGACTCTGACCCTAAACCTCACCCTGACTCTAACCTTGACCCTGACCCTGACCCGGAACCTGACCCTGACCCTGACCCTGAATGTGACCCTGACCCTGACCCTGAATGTGACCCTGACCCTGACCTTGACCCTGACCCTGACATTAACCCTAACGCTGAACCTGACCCTGATCATGACCCTGACCCTGACCCTAACCCTGACACTAACCGTGACCCTGATTCTGACCCTGACCCTGACCGTGACCCTAACCCTGACCCTGACCCTGACAGTGACCCTGACCCTGATCCTGACCCTACCCCTGCCCCTTACCCTGACCTTAATCGTGACCCTGATCCTGACCCTGATTCTAACCCTGACCCTGACCCTGACCCTGACCCCTACCTTGACAATGCCCTGACCCCTACCCTGACCCTGACCCAGACGCTGACCCTGACTGTTACCCTAACCCTGAACCTGACCCTGACCTAGACCTCTACCCTGAACCTGACCCTGTCTTTGAACCTGAATCCGACCCTGACCGTGACCCTGACCCTAAGTCTGACCTTGACCCTGACTGTGACCCTGACCCTGACCCTAAATCTGAACCTGACCCTGACTCTGACACTGACCCTAACACTGACTTTGACCCGGACCCTGACACTGACCGTAAACGTGACCCTGACAGTGATTTTGACACTAACCCTGACCATGACCCTGAACTTAAACCTGAGCCTAACCCTGAGCCTGACCCTGAGTCTGACGCTGACCCTGACCCTGACATGACCCTGACCCTCACCCTAATCCTGATGGTGACCCTGAATTTGGCCCTGACCCTGGCCCTGACCCTGACCCTACACCTCACACTGACCCTGACCCTGACCCTAACCCTGACCCTAAATTTGACCGTGACCCTAACCCTGACCCTGACCCTGACCCTAACTCTGAACCTGACCCTGACCCTGACCATGACACTGAACCTAACCCTGACCCTGACCTACACCCTGAACGTGACCTTGACCCTGATCCTGACCCTGACCCTGACCGTGACCCTGATACTGACCCTGAACCTAACCGTACTCCTGACCCTGACCCTAACACTTACCCTGACCCTAAACCTGACCTGACCCTGACCCTAACCCTAAACATCACCCTGACGCTAACACTGACCCTGAACTTAAAATTCTGACTGTGACCCCGACCCTCAACCCTGACCCTGACCCTGACCCTAACCCTAACCGTGACCCTGAACCTAAGTTTGACCGTGAACCTGACCCTGACCCTGACCTTGACTCTGACCCTGACCCTGACCCTGACACTGACCCTGACCCTTATCCTGATCGTTACCCTGAATTTGGCACTGACCCTGGCCCTGACCCTGACTCTACACCTGACCCAGAACCTGACACTGACCCTGACCCTAAGCCTGACCCTATCCCTGACCGTGACCCTAACCCTGACCCTGACCTACACAATGAACTTGACTTTGACCCTGACCGAGACCCTGACCCTCACCCTGACCCTGACCCTGACCCTGACCCTGACACTGACCCTGTCCCTGACCCTGACACTAAACCAGACCCTCAACCTGATCCTAAACCTGTCTTGACCCTGAACCTGATACTGACCCTGAACTTAAGTCTGACTGTGACCCCAACCCTTACCCTAATTCTGACCGTGACCCTGATCATGACCTTGACCCTGACCCTGACCCTAACCCTGACCCTTACCCTAACACTTACCCTGACCCTGATCATGACCTTGACCCTGACCCTCACCCTAACCCTGACCCTTACCCTAACACTGACCCTGACCCTGTCACTTACCCTGACCCTAAGTCTGACCCTGACCTTAACACTAAACCAGACCTGACCCTACCCCTTACCCTGACCCTGACACTGACCCTGAACATGACCTTGACACTAAGTCTGACAGAGACCCTAACCGTGACCCTGAACCTCAAACTGACCCTGACCCTAACCCTGACCTTGACCCTGACCCTGAACCTGACCCTGACCCTCGCCCTGACGCTGACTCTACCCCTGACCCTGACCCTGACCCTCACTCTGACCCTAACCCTTGTGCTGACCCTGACCCTGACCCTGACCCTGAAGCTGAACCTAACCCTGACCCTGACCTTAACCCTGACCCTGACCCTGTCCCTGATTCTAAGAAATACCGTGACCCTGACCCTGACCATCACCCTGGCCTGACCCTGACCCTTACCTTGACCCTGACCCTGAACATCACCCTGACCCTGACCCTGACCCTGACCCTGACCCTGACCGTTACGCTGATCCTGACCCTGATGCTGACCCTGACTCTGAACTACACCCTGAACTTGACCATAACCGTGACCCTGACCCTGACTCTGACCCTGACCTGGACCCTGACCGTGACCCTGAAACTAACCCTACCCCTGACCCTGACCCTGACCCTGACCCTAAACCTGACCTGACCCTGACCCTGACACTGACAGTGACCCTGACACTGACCGTGACCCTGACCGTGACCTTAACCCTGACCCTGACAGTGACCCTGACCCTGATCCTTACCCTACCCCTGCCCCTTACCTGACCTTAATCGTGACCCTGACCGTAACACTGACCGTGACCCTGACCCTGACCCTGAACCTGACCTTAATTCTGAACCTGACCCTGACGCTGACCCTGAACCTAACCCTGATTCTGACCCTGTCCCTGACCCTGACCCTGAAACTAACCCTGACCGTGACCCTGACTCTGACCCTGACCCTAAATCTGAACCTAACCCTGACCCTGACCCTGACCCCGACAATGACCCTAAACGTAACCCTGACACTGATTTTGACACTAACCCTGACTCTGACCCTGACCCTGAACCTGACCCTAACCCTGACCCTGACCCTGAGTCTGACGCTGACCCTGACACTGACCCTGAACCTGACCCTGACCAAGACCCTGACAATGCCCTGATTCCGATCCTGACCCTGACCCTGACGCTAAACGTGACCCTGACCCTTACTTTGGCCCTGACCCTGGCCCTGACCCTAAACCTGACCATAACCCTGACCGTGACACTGAACCTGACCCTGACCGTGACCCTGATACTGATCATGAACCTAACACTACCCCTGACCCTGACCCTGACCCTGACCCTGACCCTGACCCTGACCCTGACCCTAAACCTGACCTAACCTTGACCCCGGCCCTGAACCTGACCCTAAACCTCACCCTGACACTAACCTTGACCTTGACCCAAAATTCTGACCGTGACCCTAACCCTGACCCTGAACGTGACCCTGACCCTAAATCTGACCGTGACCTTGACCTTGACCCTGACCCTGAACCTAACACTGACCCTAACCCTGAATCTGACCCTGAACCTAACCCTGACCCTTACCCTGATCCTTAACCTGACCCTGAACCTGACACTGACCATGACCCTAACCCTGACCCTGCCCCTGACACTGACCCTGCCCCTAAGCCTGACCTGACCCTGAACCTCACTCTGAACCTGACCCTGACCCTGACCTACAACCTGAACCTGACACTGAACCTGACCTGACCCTGACCCTGACCCTGACCTTAACCCTAACTTTGATCCTCACCCTGACCCTAAACCTGACCCTGACCCTGACTCTGACAGTGACAGTGACCCTGACCATATGTCTGACCGTGACCCTGACCGTGAACCTGACCCTCGCGCTGACCCTGAACCTGGCCTTGACCCTGACCCTGATCATGACCATGACACTGACCCTGACCTTGACCCTTACACTAACACTGACCCTGACCCTGACCCAAACCCTGATGTTGACCCTAACAACGACACTGACCCTGAACATAAACCTGACCAGACCCTGACCCTGACACTGACCGCGACCCTGAAATTTACTCTGACACTGACCCTGACCATGAAACTGATCCTGACACTAACCCTGACCCTGACCCTGAACTTTACCCTGATCGTGACCCTGACCCTGGCCCTGACCTTGACCCTAAACCTGACCCTGACCCTGACGCTAACCTTGACCCTGACCCTTACTTTGGCCCTGACCCTGGCCCTGACCATGACCCTTCACCTGACCCTGACCATGACCCTAACCCTAAACCTGACCATAACCCTGACCGTGACACTGACCCTGACCCTGACCCTGACCCTGACCCTGACCCTGATCCTGACCCTGACCCTGACCCTGACCCTAAACCTGACCTAACCTTGACCCCGGCCCTGACCCTGGCCCTAAACCTCACCCTGACACTAACCTTGACCCTGACCCAAAATTCTGACCGTGACCCTGATCCTGACCCTGACCCTGAACCTAACACTGACCCTGACCCTGAATCTGACCCTGAACCTAACCCTGACCCTGACCCTTACCCTGACCCTTAACCTGACCCTGACACTGACACTGACCATGACCCTAACCCTGACATTGACCCTGACACTGACCCTGCCCCTAAGCCTGACCTGACCCTGACCCTCACTCTGACCCTGACCCTGACCCTGACCTACAACCTGAACCTGACACTGAACCTGAGCTGACCCTAACCCTGACCCTGATCCTGACCTTGACCCTAACTGTGACCCTGACCCTGACCCTAAACCTGAACCTGACCCTGACCCTGACCCTGACCCTGATCCTGAACCTGACCCTATGTCTGACCGTGACCCTGACAGTGAACCTGACCCTCGCCCTGACCCTGAACCTGACCTTGACCCTGACCCTGATCATGACCCTGACACTGACCCTGACCTTGACCCTTACACTAACACTGACCCTGACCCTGACCCAAACCCTGATGTTGACCCTAATAATGACCCTGACCCTGACCCTAAACCAGACCTGACCCTGACCCTGACCATGACCCTGAAATTTACTCTGACACTGACCCTGACCCTGAACCTGACCCTGACCCTAACCCTGACCGTGACCCGGACCCTGAACCTGACCTTAATTCTGAACCTGACCCTGAACCTAAACCTGACCATGACCCTAACCCTGACCCTAACACTGACTTGGACCCTGACCCTAACCCTGACCCTAGCCCTGACGGTGACCCTGACCCTGACCCTGAACCTGACCTTAATTCTGAACCTGACCCTGAACCTAAACCTGACCATGACCCTAACCCTGACCCTAACACTGACTTGGACCCTGACCCTAACCCTGAACCTAACCCTGACCCTGTCCCCGACCCTGATCCTAACCCTGACCCTGACGCTGACTGTGACCCTGACACTGACCCTGAACCTGACTCTGAACCTGACCCTACCCCTGACCGTGACCCTAAACCTGACCCTGACCTTGACATTAACCCTGAACTTGACCCTGACCCTGACACTAAACCTGACCTTAACCCTGACCCTGTGAGGAATGTTTTAACAATTCGTGTCCATAAAGAAAAATCCTGTCTGCTTCTGTCTGCTTCGGGGCTCTGCAATGGCAGCCAGATTCCTGAACCACAGATGCAGTGTGTCCCAGTCTCCCCCTCATTCTAGTCAATTTATCAAGTCTTCAGAAAATACTCCTCAAATTCTTGAGCTTGTTTGCCTTTGTTATTCCGGATTTCTATTTCTAGCAGTTACAGCCTTTTTCCTATTGTTTTGTCTTCTTCAAAATTAACTTAACACGGCTATAGGTGTGACTATCCTTGTGAATGGCGGGTGAAGAATGTTTTAATTACTTGTGAAGTGTCAATAAGAAAGCTATTTGTGTTTGTATGTCTTCTTTGATGTCCGGGAGCCTCAGAATAGCTGATAACAACTAGTGACTATTATGGAACACTATGCAGGCCTCTGATATCTGGCCAGGAGTCCAAGAGATTAAGAAGAAGAAAAAAAGGAAGCTGAAGGATGGCTAGGAGACAAGACCTGCAGGGGATGCTGTATAAACTTGACACGGTGCCAAAGGAGTACAAAGGGGAAGGACAAGAAAAAAACTTGGAGAGGAAGACTACTAGCCTTCAGCATGAAAAACCCCCAGAGGGACCACCGGAGACTGATGCGCATGCTCCAGTAGGAGGGACTGGACCCCGGAAGCTAATTAGAATAACCTATTTTTTTTAGAAGTAGTAATGAATATGTATTAGTCTAGGAGTATAAAAATCGGTTACTTGATGTGGCTGGTGTGCGTCCTGGTGGAGCGGAGACTCCCAGTGCACCCAGCGCTGTTTGCTTACCTCTATTCTCTTAATAAATCCTATTTTCTTATTTAAACCTATTTTGAAGACTGAGTCATTTTTAACAATTTGGGGGTTCGTCCGGGATGGCTATGGTTCCTGAACCCTGATTTGATCCAGGAGAGGCGCCCCACCATTTGGTGGCTCCTGTTTGAGTCGGGTCGGGACTAATGCCATCCTGAACCTGAATAAAGGTAAGCAAAGAATTTGATTTTTTGAGCTCCCTTGCCGGCTGCATTGTTGGTCGTTTTTTCCCGTAATTCTGCGCGCGAAGATCCGGACGAAGACGACGGAGTCGTAAGCGTTTGCGGATACCGTTCGGTTGGGTAAAGGTGCGGTTGCTAGTGTTTGTGTGTGAGAGTGTAACTGAGACTTCTAACGTCAGTGTGGAGGTCTTTTTTTTTGTTGTTTTCTCACCGGTTCTAATCTCCTGGAGGGGGGCTTAGCCGGTGAAAGGATTGATTCTATAGGAGTGATTCCTATAGAATTCTGGACACGTGGGTGGGTGACAGGTCCTAAACCCCCTGCAAGACACTCTCACTGAGGGCAACCAAGGGCTGTGGGAATTGCCACTATTAAAATTCCCAGATGGGTCAGAAAAAATCGAGGACCAAGGACCGAGAAGGGAGCAAATTACCAGATATACCACCAGAAAGTCCATTAGGAATAATGATTGGAAATTGGAACAATAGGGGCCCCAGAAAAATTAAAAAGAGTAAATTAAAAATGACCCAGTATTATATGATAGAATGACCAAAAGAACTCTTAAGACCCCATGTATTTTGATCCACGGAGGACGGGGTCTGTCAGGCTTTGAACATTAATAGTAGAATACCCGTGGATCCGGAAAAGAGCAAGCTGAAACATTGGAATTAGAAATTAGAGAGCAATTGATTAAGAATGAATATGTGCTACATTTGTGCCTGTGCTGCACTTGTACCTCCAGATAACAGGAGCCTCTCGGACCCCGAGAACCAGATCTAAAACAACCACATGGTTCGGACTTTAATCAAGGGGTCTGAGATAAGGAGGACTGTTCACAAAGGGACAGGTTATGCAGATGTATAGGAATGTTCATGTATATGTAACTCTTTACTAGATATAACCAAAGCAAGTTGCCACGTTAGGCGTGCACGACTTTGGTGGGACTACCCGCCCTGTGCCGCCCAGAACTGAGTAAACGTACCTACTTTACAATCTTACTGATCGTGGAGTCAGCTTTCTGTGAGTCATTTTGTCATCTTTCTGTGAGCTAGGCAGGAGATACTCTGCTCGGCTGCGGGATCAGCTGCGGAACGGACGCCCCTAGGTGCATCCTGAGTGTTTTGCTCGGAGGGGACTCCACTCTCAGCTGCTCACCACAGGAGCAAAGATCTCCTGAAACTGCAGACAAACGGCATGTTTTCAGCTGCTGGAGGGATACTAACTGGAGTGTTAATAATTGTATGTGTTATTTTTAAATGTCCAGGTATTTTGTGTTGAAAGTATTTGTGTAAGTGCAAGGGTTTGAAACAAAGTGTTACAAGTCACTTCACGAAGAACACAGTCAGAGACAATACTTGTTTGATTGGTTAACATTCTAAATTATATTCTTGTGGTGTGAATGAGGTGTGCTAGAGGCCTCTCTGTGTGATTACTGTGTGAGTGAGCGAGTACAGAGTTCTGATCCGTATTCTCCGCAAAGGGAGTGGGCGGAGACGAACGAAGTGAAAAAGTTTTATCCAAGTTTTGAGTGGTGGTGCCTAATATATGGGCCTGGCGGTGTATCTTGTGATCCTATTTTTGCTCTTAAATGCTTTGAGTGTGACAGTGAAAACGCGGGAGCCCGGAGCGGCGCCGGGAGATCGCAGCGGTGCCGGGCGACCCGAGAGACACGGAGAGACCTGACAGAAGCCGGAAAACGCGGGAAATTGAAGTAATCGCGGTGAGACACGGGACATCCGAGATCGAGTTGCTACGGGAGACCAGAGGCGTCGGTGGACAACGGCAGCCGACCCTCACCCTCACCGTGTGGCGAGTTGGCACATAGCAGCGGGGCGGAGATCAGGACCCTGCAGCCTGTCTGGCGTAACCATGGAGGCAGCAGCGGCTGTGCTGCTTCTCTCTAGCATTCTTTTTATGAGAGGTTTATCTTGCAATGCAAAAAAAGAGTATTCGTCCCCAGATCGGTGTTATAACTGTTATAACTATGTTTCTGGATAACATTCCGTGGGGTTGCCACATTCTACGGATTACTAATGACGATTTAGCTCTATTATGGGGCAGGAGTGCAGAGACGCAGATTACACTGCCAAATGACCACCGGCAGGCTCTTTCACAAATAGCTTCTAAGGTTGCAGCTGGCACTGCCTGCAGCCGTATAGCAGACGTTACACTCTCTTTCCTAACTAGTAATCATGTGTCTCATCCATTTGTGGTGGATGGTCAGTGGCAAAAAGAAAAGGGAGAAGGGGGCTGACTGATTCATTTCTTTGGTAGTTCGGGCTTGAGCCCTGGGAATTTGGTAAGAAGGGGGAGAGCGAGTTTATTTAGGCATCAATACCATTTAAACCCCCATATTGACGGATACACAGGAGTGATTCCTTGTTTTGTATGGGCTTACTAACAAAGTGCATGAGAAAAATTCGGTCCTGTTGAAATGTAAATTTTTGTGGAAAAGGTGATAATGTTTGTCTAGAAGACTGGAGACTGCGTGCTTCAGCTGTTTTCCTGAAGTTCCGTGGATTTATGATTGAAACTGGGCACAGAAAGCAAGGGGACTTTCACTAAGTATTGCAATCAGTGGTGGCCACTATATAAACTAAATGGCCACTTTATAATCAATCGACTATAACACTATCTTGCAATTAATGTTGTTTTTGAGGAGAGAAGGAAAATAGGATTAAATGTCTCATACTGATATGTCGTTTCAGCATCTTAGAGGAAAAGAGTGGAATTAAGTTGGCCCCTGACTGAGCCTTTGGTGTTGGCATGAGAAAAGTACAGGCTGGAGACAGATAAAGGAAGGGTTAAAAGAGTTGCTGAAGGTGTTAAAGGTGTGACATGTAGTGTTTAACAGAGCTGTTTGAAGTTGAATGAGCAGGGGAAGAGGATGTAGGAATGTTAATAGTTCTGCCTCAACAGGACGCTGTGATCCCAAAATCACCGGTGTGAGCCCTTTGGGGCAGAGGGACCATGATGGGTGCAAGAGAGTTGTCATGGACACAGAAAAGCAACGAACTCTTAAAACAACCTGAGTTTATGAGTGAGCTCAGATTGCCAATGGGACCGCTCAGGGAACTGTTGACAATTGCATTCCCCTGACCGGCCCCACGCTGGGACTATAGTCACCCCGGAAATAATGAACGGTAAATACCAAAATCTGGTTAAATTGGGAATTGAGAATCTGTTCCAACAAGATCCAAAAGAAACCCCTATGGAATTTTTGACTGACTCTGGAATGCAATGGAAAACAAAACAAAACAAACAAACGAAACTGGAGAAAATAGGGGCTAAATTAGAACAAGGAAAATAGACTCTGCCAGACAGATGAGAGATATTGCCAAAGGCTTATGCGAAGCAAATATTGGGATGTTCGCATGCACGAACACATTGGGGTACAAAGGTGTTAAGTGATCATTTACTAAAACAATTTGGGTGCATTGTTTTTTTTTTTTTTTGAAATAGCAAAGCAAATCACACAAGGTTGTTTAACTTGTCAAAGAACAAATAAGAAAATATTTCAACAAGAGACTGCAGGAGGAAGAAAAACAGCTTATCGGCCTTTCGAGAGAGTACAAGTTGATTTTACTGAATTGCCCAAAGTAGGGAGAATAAAATATTTATTGGTAATTGTGGATCATTTAACATAATGGGTAGAAGCTTATCCCGTGGCACGAGCCACGGCACAAGTGGTGGCAAAAATTTTATTGGAACACCTAATACCTAGATATGGGATAATCCAGTACATTGATTCTGACCAGGGCACACACTTCTAAAATAATAAAATTACTATGTCAATCATTGGGTATTCAGTGGGAATATCATACTCCGTGGCACCCACAAAGTTCAGGAAAAGTAGAAAGAATGAATCAAACGCTAAAACAGCAATTGGCTAAATTAATGATTGAGACCCAAATGCCTTGGATTCGATGCTTACCATTAGCACTTCTAAAACATCAGAACCAAACCACATAATAAGACTGGATTATCACCATATGAAATGTTATATGGTATGCCTTATTCACAGGGGATGCCTCTGGGAGACAATGTAGTTGAGGATCGTAGCATCCAGAAATATATAGTTACTATTGGGAAAAGACTGCAAGAACTGAGAGAAATTGGAATACTGGCTCAGACACCACCTTTAGGATTCGCTATTCATCAAATTCAGCCAGGGGACAAGGTCTTAATAAAATCTTGGAAAGAAGAATCATTACAACCCCGGTGGGAGGGACCGTATCTTGTTTTACTTACCACCGAAACAGCTGTGAGAACAGCAGAAAGGGGTTGGACCCATGCATCCAGAGTAAAAGGACCAGTAAATACCAAAGCTTGGAGGGTTGAGTCTGCTCCTGGGGAACTGAAGTTAAAGCTAAAAAAGGACTAATGTTCTGGCAATAAGGCTCGAAGAAGGGGACAAGCCTACAACGAATAAAGGGGAGAAGGCAAGACTGGGGCAGGACTCTCCACTGCGGTGTGTATAATGTGTATAGTCTACCGAGGGAGGCAACCCCTACGGGTATTGACTGCCGAATGTGAGGGCCTCGACCGGACTTCTCCCACACTGAAAGTCAAGCTGTCCCAGAAAGAAAAGAGAAACAAACGAGCGAATGAATAAATATATGTATATAGTAAAAGTTTTTTTACCTAAAAAAAAGTTTTTTTTTTAACCTATTGTAATTAGTTTTCCAGGAGCTGGACCACCCTCAGAGGCTGAACAGTGACCCGAGCTCAAATAGATCCTGGAGGTGGATCCAACCCCTATACTTGAAGGTATTTTTCACACCCCTACGATATTCTCTGAATGACGCAGAAGGATGTTATATTTTCTGGTACTATTCATACAAGGGCAATTGAGCTATGGTAATAACTTTTTTATTCTGGGAGAGGAAGTAGCTAAAGCTTTTAATCTTAGCAATTGCTGGGTTTGTGGAGGACCAGGGGGAGCTGAAAGTTGGCCCTGGGTAGCTGGCCCAGTTGAGCCTAAGTGGTGGGTTAGCAATTTGAGTGAAGTTCATAAGGGAACCCAATTTTGGAGAGATGAAGGGGGCCCGTGGCCATTGCATTCATCAGAAAAAGGTATATACTGTTTAAACAGAACAGGAACAGTAAAGGTAGGAAAAAGCATTTGTAAATGGACTCTGTCCCCTGGATATGAATGTACTGATCCTGAATATAGACCTATAAACTGTACAACAAGCAAAGGGAAATGGAATGCTACACATGTCCAGCTAAAAAATGGGACTTGGCTGAAGTGCTCATCTAAGGAATTTTTTGGACCTGGATGTAAGGCCATGGCGAGAGCCCAATCAAAAGGACAATTCGATGTTCAAATTTTGAGTTGTCAGCGTGATAACACCACTAGGGAGCAACATGTGGTAAGAGTCTACCGCTGGAGGTGGCAAAATGAGAACGGGACACAAGCGTTTTTTAAACATTTTTGGTCAGCTCGTAATGTAACAAGTCGTGAAGGGGAACTTAGCTGTAATTGTGAGTGGGCTTGGAAGTGTATATATACAAGTACCAATGAAGCGGACATTGTAACGGGACCACTTGGTAATAAGAATACTTTGTATTTTCATGCCCCAAGAAATAAAAAGGAATGGGATGGTCCTTTTCCGAATGGGACATGGGCTTTAAAAGGACATTATTGGGTATGTGACAAACAGGCCTATAAAAAGCTACCAAAGGACTGGTCAGGAATATGCTATGTGGGGTACATAAGACCCTTATTCTTCTTATTATCACAAATACAAGGAAAACACTTAGGAGTAAAATTATATGATGATCTCAATAGGGAAAAACGATATATTGATGCCTCTTTAGCTGGAGGTAGTGCCCAAAAATGGAGAGAAAATGAGTGGCCTCCTGAAAGAATCATACAGTATTATGGACCAGCTACCTGGAACCCGAATGAAGTAATATCTGGGGCCCGAGAACCTATTTATAATTTGAATCGAATAATTAGGTTACAAGCTGTCCTTGAAATAATAACCAATCAAACAGCAACAGCTCTAGACCTCTTGGCTGACCAGTCTACCCAAATGAGGAATGCTATTTTTCAACATAGAATGGTTTTAGACTATCTACTAGCAGAAGAGGGGGGTGTGTGTGGTAAATTAAACGATTCTAATTGTTGCTTACAAATTGACGATAACGGAAATGTAGTTAAGAAGATAACCAAAGAAATTAGAAAATTGGCCCATGTCCCAGCACAAACCTGGAAGGATATGGAATGGAATTTATTTTCATAGCTGCCTGGCGGACCATGGGTTAAAAGAGTATTATTTTTTTTGTTATGTAGTGTAATGACGCTATTGTTTATACCTTGTATGATACCTTGCCTTACATTATTAATACACTGGGTGATAAATAGTACATTTGTAATAACTTCATTAAAAAGGGAAGGGGATATGTTAATTATGATGCTTAAGGATTGTACCCTCCAAGAACGGATTGATGAAATCCGATTATTAACAACAGAAGAGACACGAATTGAGGATGTTAAAAAGAAGATAAGGGATTGTGAGGAATATTTTAACAATTCGTGTCCATAAAGAAAAACCCTGTCTGCTTCTGTCTGCTTCGGGGCTCTGCAATGGCAGCCAGATTCCTGAACCACAGATGCAGTGTGTCCCAGTCTCCCCCTCATTCTAGTCAATTTATCAAGTCTTCAGAAAATACTCCTCAAATTCTTGAGCTTGTTTGCTTTTGTTATTCCGGATTTCTATTTCTAGCAGTTACAGCCTTTTTTTCTGTTGTTTTGTCTTCTTCGAAATTAACTTAACACAGCTATAGGTGTGACTGTCCTTGTGAATGGCTGGTGAAGAATGTTTTAATTTCTTGTGAAGTGTCAATAAGAAAGCTATTTGTGTTTATATGACTTCTTTGATGTCCGGGAGCCTCAGAATAGCTGATAACAACTAGTGACTATTATGGAACACTATGCAGGCCTCTGATATCTGGCCAGGTGTCCAAGAGATTAAGAAGAAGCTGAAGGACGGCTAGGAGACAAGACCTGCACGGGATGCTGTATAAACTTGACACAGTGCCAAAGGAGTACAAAGGGGAAGGACAAGAAAAAAACTTGGAGAGGAAGACTACTAGCCTTCAGCATGAAAGACCCCCAGAGGGACCACCGGAGACTGATGCGCATGCTCCAGTAGGAGGGACTGGACCCCGGAAGCTAATTAGAATAACCTATTTTTTTTTAGAAGTAGTAATGAATATGTATTAGTCTAGGTGTATAAAAATCGGCTACTTGATGTGGCTGGTGTGCGTCCTGGTGGAGCGGAGACTCCCGGTGCACCCAGCGCTGTTTGTTACCTCTATTCTCTTAATAAATCCTATTTTCTTATTTAAACCTATTTTGAAGACTGAGCCATTTTTAACAACCCTGACCCTGACCCTGATCCTACCCCTGACCCTGAACCTGACCTTGACCCCTATCCTGAACCTAAACCTGACCTGATCCTAACCCTAAGTCAGACAATAACACAGACCCTGACCCTAACCCTGACCCTGACCCTGAACCTCAACCTGACACTGAATTTAAACCTGACCCTGACCCTGTCCCTGACACTATATCTGACCGTGACCCTGAACCTGACCATGACCCTGACCCTGACCCTGATCTTGACCCTGAACCTGACCATGACCCTGACCCTGACCTTAACCCTGAACCTGACCCTGACCCTGACGATGATTCTAACACTGAACCTACCCCTGACCCTGACGCTGATTCTAACACTGAACCTACCCCTGACCCTGACCCTGACCAATACCCTAAAGCTGACCTGACCCTGACCCTGACTCTGACCGTGACCCTGACCCTGAACCTAACCCTGACCCTGACTCTTACCCTGACCCTGACCCTGACCCTGACCCTGACCCTGAGCCTAACCAATACCCTAAAGCTGACCTGACCCTGACCCTGACCCTGACCATGACACTGACGCTGACCCTGGACTTGACCCTGACCCTACCCCTGACCCTGAACCTGACCCTGATCATGAACCTGACCCTGACCCTGACACTGACCCTGACCCTGACCCTTACCGTGACCATGACACTGACGTGACCCAGACCCTGATACTGACCTTTAACTTGACCCTGATCCTGTCCCTGACCCTAAGTCTGACCGTGACCCTGACCCTGACCCTGACCCTGACCCTGACCTTGACCCTTACGCTGACCCTGACCCTGATCATGACCCTGACCCTGACCCTGACCCTGACCCTAACCCTGGCCGTGACCCTGACCCTGACCCTGACCCTCATCCTACACCTGACCCTGAACCTGACCCTGACCCTTAACCTAGCCCTGACCCTGACCCTGACCCTGATTCTGACTCTGACCGTGACCCTGACCCTGACCATGACCCTGACCTGAACCTGACCCTGACCTTGACACTTACCCTGACCCTGATCATGGACCTGAACCTGACACTGACCCTAACCCTAACCCTGAACCTTACCCTAACCCTGACCCTAACCCTGACCATAACCCTGACCCTGAAGCTCACCCTGAACCTAACCCTGACCCTGACCCTGAACCTGAACCTGACCCTGACTTTAACCCTGACCCTGACCCTGTCCCTGACACTATATCTGACCGTGACCCTGAACCTGACCATGACCCTGACCCTGACCCTGATCTTGACCCTGAACCTGACCATGACCCTGACCCTGACCTTAACCCTGAACCTGACCCTGACCATGATGATGATTCTAACACTGAACCTACGCCTGATCCTGACGCTGATTCTAACACTGAACCTACCCCTGACCCTGACCCTGACCAATACCCTAAAGCTGACCTGACCCTGACCCTGACTCTGACCGTGACCCTGACCCTGAACCTAACCCTGATCCTGACCCTGAACCTAACCCTGAACCTGACCCTGACCCTGAACCTTACCCTCACCTTAACCCTGACACTGACCTGTTCCCTGACCCTAAGTCTGACCGTTACATTGAACCTGAACCTGACCCTGAACCTGACCTTGACCCTAACCCTGACCCTGACCCTGACCCTGACCAATACCCTAAAGCTGACCTGACCCTGACCCTGACTCTGACCGTGACCCTGACCCTGAACCTAACCCTGACCCTGACTCTTACCCTGACCCTGACCCTGACCCTGACCCTGACCCTGAGCCTAACCAATACCCTAAAGCTGACCTGACCCTGACCCTGACCCTGACCATGACACTGACGCTGACCCTGGACTTGACCCTGACCCTACCCCTGACCCTGAACCTGACCCTGATCATGAACCTGACCCTGACCCTGACACTGACCCTGACCCTGACCCTTACCGTGACCATGACACTGACGTGACCCAGACCCTGATACTGACCTTTAACTTGACCCTGATCCTGTCCCTGACCCTAAGTCTGACCGTGACCCTGACCCTGACCCTGACCCTGACCTTGACCCTTACGCTGACCCTGACCCTGATCATGACCCTGACCCTGACCCTGACCCTGACCCTAACCCTGGCCGTGACCCTGACCCTGACCCTGACCCTCATCCTACACCTGACCCTGAACCTGACCCTGACCCTTAACCTAGCCCTGACCCTGACCCTGACCCTGATTCTGACTCTGACCGTGACCCTGACCCTGACCATGACCCTGACCTGAACCTGACCCTGACCTTGACACTTACCCTGACCCTGATCATGGACCTGAACCTGACACTGACCCTAACCCTAACCCTGAACCTTACCCTAACCCTGACCCTAACCCTGACCATAACCCTGACCCTGAAGCTCACCCTGAACCTAACCCTGACCCTGACCCTGAACCTGAACCTGACCCTGACTTTAACCCTGACCCTGACCCTGTCCCTGACACTATATCTGACCGTGACCCTGAACCTGACCATGACCCTGACCCTGACCCTGATCTTGACCCTGAACCTGACCATGACCCTGACCCTGACCTTAACCCTGAACCTGACCCTGACCATGATGATGATTCTAACACTGAACCTACGCCTGATCCTGACGCTGATTCTAACACTGAACCTACCCCTGACCCTGACCCTGACCAATACCCTAAAGCTGACCTGACCCTGACCCTGACTCTGACCGTGACCCTGACCCTGAACCTAACCCTGATCCTGACCCTGAACCTAACCCTGAACCTGACCCTGACCCTGAACCTTACCCTCACCTTAACCCTGACACTGACCTGTTCCCTGACCCTAAGTCTGACCGTTACATTGAACCTGAACCTGACCCTGAACCTGACCTTGACCCTAACCCTGACCCTGACCCTGACCATGACCTTAACCCTGAACCTGACCCTGACCCTGACGCTGGCTCTAACGCTGAACCTACCCCTGACCCTGACCCTGACCAATACCCTAAAGCTGACCTGACCCTGACCCTGACTCTGACCGTGACCCTGACCCTGAACCTAACCCTGATCCTGACCCTGAACCTAACCCTGAACCTGACCCTGACCCTGAACCTTACCCTCACCTTAACCCTGACACTGACCTGTTCCCTGACCCTAAGTCTGACCGTTACATTGAACCTGAACCTGACCCTGAACCTGACCTTGACCCTAACCCTGACCCTGACCCTGACCATGACCTTAACCCTGAACCTGACCCTGACCCTGACGCTGGCTCTAACGCTGAACCTACCCCTGACCCTGACCAATACCCTAAAGCTGACCTGACCCTGACCCTGACCCTGACCATGACACTGACACTCACCCTGACCTTGACCCTAAGTCTGACCGCGACCCTGAACGTGACCCTGACACTCACCCTGACCCTGACACTGACCCTGACCCAGACATTGACCCTAATCCTGACCCTGACCCTGACCCTGACGCTGATCCTGGACTTGACCCTGACCCTACCCCTGACCCTGACCCTGACCCTGACCCTGATCATGACCCTGACCCTGACACTGACCCTGACCCTGAACCTGACCCTGACCCTGACCCTTACCGTGACCATGACACTGACGTGACCCAGACCCTGATACTGACCTTAAACTTGACCCTGATCCTGTCCCTGACCCTAAGTCTGACAGTGACCATGACCCTGACCCTGACACTGACCCTGACCTTGACCCTTACGCTGACCCTGCCCCTGATCATGACCCTGACTCTGACACTGACCCTGACCCTGACCATAACCCTGAACCTGACCCTAAACCTGACCCTGACCCTAACGCTGAACCTACCCCTGACACTGACACTGACCCTGACCCTGACCCTAAACGTGACCTGACCCTGAAACTGACCCTGACACTGACCCTGACCCTGGACCTGACCCTGACCCTGATCTTGACGCTGACCCTGACCCTGACCCTGACCCTGACCTTAACCCTGAACCTGACCCTGACTCTGACCCTGACGCTGGCTCTAACGCTGAACCTACCCCTTACCCTGACCCTGACCAATACCCTAAAGATGACCTGACCCTGACCCTGACCCGGACCATGACAATGACCCTCACCCTAACCTTGACCCTAAGTCTGACCACGACCCTGAACGTGACCCTGACACTCATCCTGACCATGACACTGACCTTGACCCTGACCCTGACCTTGATCCTGACCCTAACGCTGACCCTGAACATGACCCTGACCCTGACCCTAACCCTGACCGTACCCCTGACCCTGACACTGAAACTGACCCTGACCCTAAACCTGACCCTACGTCTGACCGTGACCCTGACCCTAACACTGACACTGACTCTGACCCTGACCCTGACCCTGACCCAGACATTGACCCGAACCCTGACCATGAACCTGACCCTGACACGGACACTGACTTGACCCAGACCCTGATAGTGACCTTAAACTTGACCCTGACCCTGTCCCTGACCCTAAGTCTGACCCTGACCATAACCCTGACACTGACCCTGACCCTGACCCTGACCCTGACCCAGACATTGACCCTAACCCTGACCCTGACCCTGAACCTGACCCTAAGTCTGATTGTGACCCTGAACCTAACCCTGACCCTGACCCTGAAGCTGAACCTCATCCAGACATTGACCCTAAACCTGACCCTGACCCTAACCCTGACGCTGACCCTGGACTTGACCCTGACCCTGATCATGACCCTAACCCTGATCATGACCCTGACCCTCACACTGACCCTGATCTTGACCTTGACCTTTACGCTGATGCTGACCCTGACCCTGACCCTGACCCTGACCCTGACCTTTACGCTGATACTGAACCTGATCATGACCCTGACCCTAACCCTGACACTGACGCTGACTCCAACCCTCACCCTGACCCTAACCCTGACCCTGACCCAGACCCTTAACCTAATACTGAACCTGACCCTGACACTGACCCTGACCCTGACCCTGACCCTGACACTGACCCTGACCCTAACCCTGGCCGTGACCCTGACCCTGACCGTGACCCTGACCCTGAACCTCATCCTACTCCTGACCCTGAACCTGACCCTGACCCTGACCCCTATTCTGCACCTAAATCTGACCTGACCCTAACCCTAAGTATGACAATAACACAGACCCTGACCCTGAACCTGACCCTGACCCTTAACCTAGCCCTGACCCTGACCCTGACCCTGACGCTGACCCTGACCCTGACCCTGACCCTGAACCTAAACCTACCCCTGACTCTGACCCTGACCCTGACCTTGACACTTACCCTGACCCTGATCATGAACCTGAACCTAACACTGACCCTAACCCTAACCCTGAACCTTACCCTAACCCTGACTCTAACCCTGACCATAACCCTGACACTGAAGCTCACACTGAACCTAAACCTGACCCTGACCCTGAACCTGAACCTGACCCTGACTTTAACCCTGACCCTGACCCTGTCCCTGACACTATATCTGACCGTGACCCTGAACCTGACCATGACCCTGAACCTCACCTTGACCCTGACACTGACCCTGACCCTAAGTCTGACCCTGACCCTGACCCTGACCCTGATCTTGACCCTGAACCTGACCATGACCCTGACCCTGACCTTAACCCTGAACCTGACCCTGACCCTGACTCTAACACTGAACCTACCCCTGACCCTGACCCTGACCAATACCCTAAAGCTGACCTGACCCTGACCGTGACCCTGACCCTGAACCTAACCCTGATCCTGACCCTGAACCTAACCCTGAACCTGACCCTGACCCTGAACCTTACCCTCACCTTAACCCTGACACTGACCTGTTCCCTGACCCTAAGTCTGACCGTTACATTGAACCTGAACCTGACCTTGACCCTAACCCTGACCCTGACCCTGACCATGACCTTAACCCTGAACCTGACCCTGACCCTGACGCTGGCTCTAACGCTGAACCTACCCCTGACCCTGACCAATACCCTAAAGCTGACCTGACCCTGACCCTGACCCTGACCATGACACTGACACTCACCCTGACCTTGACCCTAAGTCTAACCACGACCCTGAACGTGACCATGACACTCACCCTGACCCTGACCCTGACCCTGATTCAGACATTGACCCTAATCCTGACCCTGACCCTGACCCTGACGCTGATCCTGGACTTGACCCTGACCCTACCCCTGACCCTGACCCTGACCCTGATCATGACCCTAACCCTGACCCTGACCCTGACCCTGACCCTGACCCTGACCCAGACCCTTACCGTGACCATGACACTGACATGACCCAGACCCTGATACTGACCTTAAACTTGACCCTGATCCTGTCCCTGACCCTAAGTCTGACAGTGACCCTGACCCTGACCCTGACCTTAACCCTGAACCTGACCCTGACTCTGACCTTGACGCTGGCTCTAACGCTGAACCTACCCCTGACCCTGACCCTGACCAATACCCTAAAGATGACCTGACCCTGACCCTGACCCGGACCATGACAATGACCCTCACCCTAACCTTGACCCTAAGTCTGACCACGACCCTGAACGTGACCCTGACACTCATCCTGACCATGACACTGACCTTGACCCTGACCCTGACCTTGATCCTGACCCTAACGCTGACCCTGAACGTGACCCTGACCCTGACACTGAAACTGACCCTGACCCTAAACCTGACCCTACGTCTGACCGTGACCCTGACCCTAACCCTGACACTGACCCTGACCCTGACACTGACCCTGACCCTGACCCTGACCCTGACCCAGACATTGACCCGAACCCTGACCATGAACCTGACCCTGACACTGACACTGACTTGACCCAGACCCTGATAGTGACCTTAAACTTGACCCTGACCCTGTCCCTGACCCTAAGTCTGACCCTGACCATAACCCTGACACTGACCCTGACCCTGACCCTGACCCTGACCCAGACATTGACCCTAACCCTGACCCTGACCCTGACCCTGACCCTGACCCAGACATTGACCCTAAACCTAACACTGACCCTAACCCTGACGCTGACCCTGGACTTGACCCTGACCCTGATCATGACCCTGACCCTGATCATGACCCTGACCCTCACACTGACCCTGACCTTGACCTTGACCTTTACGCTGATGCTGACCCTGACCCTGAACCTGACCCTGAACTTTACGCTGATACTGACCCTGATCATGACCCTGACCCTGACCCTGACACTGACCTTGACCATGACCTTGACCCTGACCCTAACCCTGACACTGACGCTGATTCCAACCCTCACCCTGACCCTAACCCTGACCCTGACCCAGACCCTTAACCTAATACTGAACCTGACCCTGACGCTGACCCTGACCCTGACACTGACACTGAACCTGACCATAACCCGGGCCGTGACCCTGACCCTGACCGTTACCCTGACCCTGACCCTCATCCTAACCCTGACCCTGAACCTGACCCTGACCCTGACCCCTATTCTGAACCTAAATCTGACCTGACACTAACACTAAGTATGACAATAACACAGACCCTGACCCTGAACCTGACCCTGACCCTTAACCTAGCCCTGACCCTGACCCTGACCCTGACCCTGACCCTGAACCTGACTCTGACCCTGACCCTGACCTTGACACTTACCCTGACCCTGACCCTGATCATGAACCTGAACCTGACACTGACCCTAACCCTAACCCTGAACCTTACCCTAACCCTGACCCTAACCCTGACCATAACCCTGACACTGAAGCTCACCCTGAACCTAACCCTGACCCTGACCCTGACCCTGAACCTGACCCTGACATTAACCCTGACCCTGACCCTGTCCCTGACACTATATCTGACCGTGACCCTGAACCTGACCATGACCCTGAACCTCACCTTGACCCTGACACTGACCCTGACCCTAAGTCTGACCCTGACCCTGACCCTGACCCTGATCTTGACCCTGAACCTGACCATGACCCTGACCTTAACCCTGAACCTGACCCTGACCCTGACTCTAACACTGAACCTACCCCTGACCCTGACCCTGACCAATACCCTAAAGCTGACCTGACCCTGACCCTGACTCTGACCGTGACCCTGACCCTGAACCTAACCCTGATCCTGACCCTGAACCTAACCCTGAACCTGACCCTGACCCTGAACCTTACCCTCACCTTAACCCTGACACTGACCTGTTCCCTGACCCTAAGTCTGACCGTTACATTGAACCTGAACCTGACCCTGAACCTGACCTTGACCCTAACCCTGACCCTGACCCTGACCATGACCTTAACCCTGAACCTGACCCTGACCCTGACGCTGGCTCTAACGCTGAACCTACCCCTGACCCTGACCAATACCCTAAAGCTGACCTGACCCTGACCCTGACCCTGACCATGACACTGACACTCACCCTGACCTTGACCCTAAGTCTGACCGCGACCCTGAACGTGACCCTGACACTCACCCTGACCCTGACACTGACCCTGACCCAGACATTGACCCTAATCCTGACCCTGACCCTGACCCTGACGCTGATCCTGGACTTGACCCTGACCCTACCCCTGACCCTGACCCTGACCCTGACCCTGATCATGACCCTGACCCTGACACTGACCCTGACCCTGAACCTGACCCTGACCCTGACCCTTACCGTGACCATGACACTGACGTCACCCAGACCCTGATACTGACCTTAAACTTGACCCTGATCCTGTCCCTGACCCTAAGTCTGACAGTGACCATGACCCTGACCCTGACACTGACCCTGACCTTGACCCTTAGGCTGACCCTGACCCTGATCATGACCCTGACTCTGACACTGACCCTGACCCTGACCCTAACCCTGACCCTGACCCTAACGCTGACCCTGACACTGACCCTGACCCTGACCCTAAACGTGACCTGACCCTGAAACTGACCCTGACACTGACACTGACCCTGACCCTGGACCTGACCCTGACCCTGATCTTGACGCTGACCCTGACCCTGACCCTGACCCTGACCTCAACCCTGAACCTGACCCTGACTCTGACCCTGACGCTGGCTCTAACGCTGAACCTACCCCTTACCCTGACCCTGACCAATACCCTAAAGATGACCTGACCCTGACCCTGACCCGGACCATGACAATGACCCTCACCCTAACCTTGACCCTAAGTCTGACCACGACCCTGAACGTGACCCTGACACTCATCCTGACCATGACACTGACCTTGACCCTGACCCTGACCTTGATCCTGACCCTAACGCTGACCCTGAACATGACCCTGACCCTGACCCTAACCCTGACCGTACCCCTGACCCTGACACTGAAACTGACTCTGACCCTAAACCTGACCCTACGTCTGACCGTGACCCTGACCCTAACCCTGACACTGACTCTGACCCTGACCCTGACCCTGACCCAGACATTGACCCTAACCCTGACCATGAACCTGACCCTGACACGGACACTGACTTGACCCAGACCCTGATAGTGACCTTAAACTTGACCCTGACCCTGTCCCTGACCCTAAGTCTGACCCTGACCATAACCCTGACACTGACCCTGACCCTGACCCTGACCCTGACCCTGACCCTGAACCTAACCCTGAACCTGAACCTGACCCTCAACGTGACACTGACCTTAAACCTGACCCTGACCTGTTCCCTGATTCTAAGTCTGACCGTTACATTGAACCTGACCTTGACCCTGACCCTGACCCTGACCCTGACCCTACCACTGACCCTGACCCTAACCCTGACCCTGACCCTAAACGTGACCTGACCCTGAAACTGACCCTGACACTGACCCTGACCCTGGACCTGACCCTGACCCTGATCTTGACGCTGACCCTGACCCTGACCCTGACCCTGACCTTAACCCTGAACCTGACCCTGACGCTGGCTCTAACGCTGAACCTACCCCTTACCCTGACCCTGACCAATACCCTACAGATGACCTGACCCTGACCCTGACCCGGACCATGACAATGACCCTCACCCTAACCTTGACCCTAAGTCTGACCACGACCCTGAACGTGACCCTGACACTCATCCTGACCATGACACTGACCTTGACCCTGACCCTGACCTTGATCCTGACCCTAACGCTGACCCTGAACGTGACCCTGACCCTGACCCTAACCCTGACTGTACCCCTGACCCTGACACTGAAACTGACCCTGACCCTAAACCTGACCCTACGTCTGACCGTGACCCTGACCCTAACCCTGACACTGACTCTGACCCTGACCCTGACCCTGACCCAGACATTGACCCGAACCCTGACCATGAACCTGACCCTGACACGGACACTGACTTGACCCAGACCCTGATAGTGACCTTAAACTTGACCCTGACCCTGTCCCTGACCCTAAGTCTGACCCTGACCATAACCCTGACACTGACCCTGACCCTGACCCTGACCCTGACCCAGACATTGACCCTAACCCTGACCCTGACCCTGACCCTGAACTTGACCCTAAGTCTGATTGTGACCCTGAACCTAACCCTGACCCTGACCCTGAAGCTGAACCTGATCCAGACATTGACCCTAAACCTGACACTGACCCTGACCCTGACCCTGAACCTAACCCTGACCCTGACCCTGAAGCGGAACCTGATCCAGACATTGACCCTAAACCTGACCCTGATCCTAACCCTGACGCTGACCCTGGACTTGACCCTGACCCTGATCATGACCCTGACCCTGATCATGACCCTGACCCTCACACTGACCCTGACCTTGACCTTGACCTTTACGCTGATGCTGACCCTGACCCTGACCCTGACCCTGACCCTGACCTTTACGCTGATACTGACCCTGATCATGACCCTGACCCTGACCCTGACCCTGACCCTGTCCCTGACACTATATCTGACCGTGACCCTGAACCTGACCATGACCCTGAACCTCACCTTGACCCTGACACTGACCCTGACCCTAAGTCTGACCCTGACCCTGACCCTGACCCTGATCTTGACCCTGAACCTGACCATGACCCTGACCCTGACCTTAACCCTGAACCTGACCCTGACCCTGACTCTAACACTGAACCTACCCCTGACCCTGACCCTGACCAATACCCTAAAGCTGACCTGACCCTGACCCTGACTCTGACCGTGACCCTGACCCTGAACCTAACCCTGAACCTGACCCTGACCCTGAACCTTACCCTCACCTTAACCCTGACACTGACCTGTTCCCTGACCCTAAGTCTGACCGTTACATTGAACCTGAACCTGACCCTGAACCTGACCTTGACCCTAACCCTGACCCTGACCCTGACCATGACCCTGACCATGCCTTAACCCTGAACCTGACCCTGACCCTGACGCTGGCTCTAACGCTGAACCTACCACTGACCCTGACCAATACCCTAAAGCTGACCTGACCCTGACCCTGACCCTGACCATGACACTGACACTCACCCTGACCTTGACCCTAAGTCTAACCACGACCCTGAACGTGACCATGACACTCACCCTGACCCTGACCCTGACCCTGATTCAGACATTGACCCTAATCCTGACCCTGACCCTGACCCTGACGCTGATCCTGGACTTGACCCTGACCCTACCCCTGACCCTGACCCTGACCCTGATCATGACCCTAACCCTGACCCTGACCCTGACCCTGACCCTGACCCTGACCCAGACCCTTACCGTGACCATGACACTGACATGACCCAGACCCTGATACTGACCTTAAACTTGACCCTGATCCTGTCCCTGACCCTAAGTCTGACAGTGACCCTGACCCTGACCCTGACCTTAACCCTGAACCTGACCCTGACTCTGACCTTGACGCTGGCTCTAACGCTGAACCTACCCCTGACCCTGACCCTGACCAATACCCTAAAGATGACCTGACCCTGACCCTGACCCGGACCATGACAATGACCCTCACCCTAACCTTGACCCTAAGTCTGACCACGACCCTGAACGTGACCCTGACACTCATCCTGACCATGACACTGACCTTGACCCTGACCCTGACCTTGATCCTGACCCTAACGCTGACCCTGAACGTGACCCTGACCCTGACACTGAAACTGACCCTGACCCTAAACCTGACCCTACGTCTG
This sequence comes from Clangula hyemalis, assembly GCA_963989345.1. Next base: position 1,801,692 of record OZ022456.1, on the reverse strand, counting down.
ACCGTGACCCTGACCCTAACCCTGACACTGACCCTGACCCTGACACTGACCCTGACCCTGACCCAGACATTGACCCGAACCCTGACCATGAACCTGACCCTGACACTGACACTGACTTGACCCAGACCCTGATAGTGACCTTAAACTTGACCCTGACCCTGTCCCTGACCCTAAGTCTGACCCTGACCATAACCCTGACACTGACCCTGACCCTGACCCTGACCCTGACCCAGACATTGACCCTAACCCTGACCCTGACCCTGACCCTGAACCTGACCCTAAGTCTGATTGTGACCCTGAACCTAACCCTGACCCTGACCCTGAAGCTGAACCTGATCCAGACATTGACCCTAAACCTAACACTGACCCTAACCCTGACGCTGACCCTGGACTTGACCCTGACCCTGATCATGACCCTAACCCTGATCATGACCCTGACCCTCACACTGACCCTGACCTTGACCTTGACCTTTACGCTGATGCTGACCCTGACCCTGAACCTGACCCTGAACTTTACGCTGATACTGACCCTGATCATGACCCTGACCCTGACCCTGACACTGACCTTGACCATGACCTTGACCCTGACCCTAACCCTGACACTGACGCTGATTCCAACCCTCACCCTGACCCTAACCCTGACCCTGACCCACACCCTTAACCTAATACTGAACCTGACCCTGACGCTGACCCTGACCCTGACACTGACACTGAACCTGACCATAACCCGGGCCGTGACCCTGACCCTGACCCTGACCCTGACCCTGACCCTCATCCTACTCCTGACCCTGAACCTGACCCTGACCCTGACCCCTATTCTGCACCTAAATCTGACCTGACCCTAACCCTAAGTATGACAATAACACAGACCCTGACCCTGAACCTGACCCTGACCCTTAACCTAGCCCTGACCCTGACCCTGACCCTGACCCTGAACCTGACTCTGACCCTGACCCTGACCTTGACACTTACCCTGACCCTGACCCTGATCATGAACCTGAACCTGACACTGACCCTAACCCTAACCCTGAACCTTACCCTAACCCTGACCCTAACCCTGACCATAACCCTGACCCTGAAGCTCACCCTGAACCTAACCCTGACCCTGACCCTGACCCTGAACCTGACCCTGACTTTAACCCTGACCCTGACCCTGTCCCTGACACTATATCTGACCGTGACCCTGAACATGACCATGACCCTGAACCTCACCTTGACCCTGACACTGACCCTGACCCTAAGTCTGACCATGACCCTGACCCTGACCCTGATCTTGACCCTGAACCTGACCATGACCCTGACCCTGACCTTAACCCTGACCCTGACCCTGACTCTAACACTGAACCTACCCCTGACCCTGACCCTGACCAATACCCTAAAGCTGACCTGACCCTGACCCTGACTCTGACCGTGACCCTGACCCTGAACCTAACCCTGACCCTGACCCTGAACCTAACTCTGAACCTGACCCTGACCCTGAACCTTACCCTCACCTTAACCCTGACACTGACCTGTTCCCTGACCCTAAGTCTGACCGTTACATTGAACCTGAACCTGACCCTGAACCTGACCTTGACCCTAACCCTGACCCTGACCCTGACCATGACCCTGACCATGACCTTAACCCTGAACCTGACCCTGACCCTGACGCTGGCTCTAACGCTGAACCTACCCCTGACCCTGACCAATACCCTAAAGCTGACCTGACCCTGACCCTGACCCTGACCATGACACTGACACTCACCCTGACCTTGACCCTAAGTCTGACCGCGACCCTGAACGTGACCCTGACACTCACCCTGACCCTGACACTGATCCTGACCCAGACATTGAACCTTACGCTGACCCTGACCCTGATCATGACCCTGACTCTGACCCTGACCCTGACCCTAACAATAACCCTGACCCTGAACCTGACTCTGACCCTAACCCTGACCCTACCACTGACCCTGACCCTAACCCTGACCCTGACCCTAAACGTGACCTGACACTGAAACTTACCCTGACACTGCCCCTGACCCTGGACCTGACCTTGACTCTGATCTTGACGCTGACCCTGACCCTGACCCTGACCTTAACCCTGAACCTGACCCTGACTCTGACCCTGACGCTGGCTCTAACGCTGAACCTACCCCTGACCCTGACCCTGACCAATACCCTAAAGCTGACCTGACCCTGAACCTGACCCTGACCCAGACATTGACCCTAACCCTGACTCTGACCCTGACCCTGAACCTGACCCTAAGTCTGATTGTGACCCTGAACCTAACCCTGACCCTAACCCTGAACCTGAAACTGATCCAGACATTGACCCTAAACCTGACCCTGACCCTAACCCTGACCCTGACCCAAACCCTTAACCTAATACTGAACCTGACCCTGACCCTGACCCTGACCCTATCCATAACCTTGACCCTGAACCTGACACTGACCCTGACCCTGACAATAACCCTGACCCTGACCTTGACACTAAACCGGACCCTGACCCTTACCCTGACCAAGACCCTGACCCTAACCCTCACCCTGAACCTGCCGCTGATCCTAAGTCTGACCGTGACACTGACGCGGACACTGACCCTGACACTTACCCTGACCCTGAACCTAAACCTACCCCTGACTCTGACCCTGACCCTGACCCTGACCCTGACCCTGAACCTTACCCTGACCCTGAACCCTAAACCTGACCCTGACCCTGACACTGACCCTTACACCGACCCTGACCTTAACCCTGAACCTAACCCTGACTGTGACCCTGACCCATACCCTAAACCTGACCTGACACTGAGCCTGACCCTGACCTTGATCCTGACCCTAACGCTGACCCTGACCCTGACCCTAAGCCTGACCCTACCCCTGACCCTGACACTGACCCTGACTCTAAACCTGACGTGACCCTGAAACTGACCTTGACCCTGAACCTGACACTGACCCCGACCCTAAGTCTGACCCCGACCCTGAACCTGACCCTGACCCAGACATTGACCCTAACCCTGACAATGACCCTGACCCTGACCCTGACACTGGCCTTGACCCTGACCCTACCCCTGACCCTGAACGTGACCCTGACCTTGATCACGACACTGACCCTGATACTGACCCTGACCCTGACGTTGACCCTGACACTGACCCTAACACAAACCCTGACACTGACTTGACCCCGACCCTGACCCTGACCTTAAACCTGACCCTGACCCTGTCCCGGACACTAAGTCTGACCGTGACGCTGACCCTGACCCTGACCCTGAACCTGACCTTGACCCTGACCCTGACCCTGTCCCTGATGATGATCCTGACCATGACCCTGACCCTGACACTGACCCTGACACTGACATTGACCCTGACCCTGACCCTAACCCTGACCCTGACGCTGACTCCAGCCCTGACCCTGACCCTAACCCTGACCCTGTCCTTGACCCTGACTCAGACCCTTACCCTAACACTGACCCTGAACCTTACCTGACCCTGACTCTATACCTGAACTGAACCTGACCCTGACCCTGACACTGACCTGACCCTGATCCTGACCTTGACCCTGAACCTGACCCTGACCCTGGCCGTGACCCTGACCCTGACCGTGACCCTGACCCTGACCCTCATCCTACCCCTGACCCTGAACCTGACCCTGACCCTTAACCTAGCCCTGACCCTGACCCTGACACTGACGCTGACTCTGACCGTGACCCTGACCCTGACCATGACCCTGACCTGAACCTGACCCTGACCTTGACACTTACCCTGACCCTGACCCTGATCATGAACCTGAACCTGACACTGACCCTAACCCTAACCCTGAACCTTACCCTAACCCTGACCCTAACCCTGACCATAACCCTGACCCTGAAGCTCACCCTGAACCTAACCCTGACCCTGACCCTGACCCTGAACCTGACCCTGACTTTAACCCTGACCCTGACCCTGTCCCTGACACTATATCTGACCGTGACCCTGAACCTGACCATGACCCTGAACCTCACCTTGACCCTGACACTGACCCTGACCCTAAGTCTGACACTGACCCTGACCCTGACCCTGATCTTGACCCTGAACCTGACCATGACGCTGACCCTGACCTTAACCCTGAACCTGACCCTGACGCTGACTCTAACACTGAACCTACCCCTGACCCTGACCCTGACCGACACCCTAAAGCTGACCTGACCATGACCCTGAATCTGACCGTGACCCTGACCCTGAACCTAACCCTGATCCTGACCCTGAACCTAACTCTGAACCTGACCCTGACCCTGAACCTTACCCTCACCTTAACCCTGACACTGACCTGTTCCCTGACCCTAAGTCTGACCGTTACATTGAACCTGAACCTGACCCTGAACCTGACCTTGACCCTAACCCTGACCCTGACCCTGACCATGACCCTGACCATGACCTTAACCCTGAACCTGACCCTGACCCTGACGCTGGCTCTAACGCTGTACCTACCCCTGACCCTGAACAATACCCTAAAGCTGACCTGACCCTGACCCTGACCCTGACCCTACCACTGACCCTGACACTGACCCTGACCCAGACATTGACCCTTGACCCTGACCCTGACCCTGATCATGACCCTGACTCTGACACTGACCCTGACCCTGACCATAACCCTGACCCTGAACCTGACCCTGACCCTAACCCTGACCCTACCACTGATCCTGACACTGACCCTGACCCTGACCCTAAACGTGACCTGACCCTGAAACTGACCCTGACACTGACCCTGACCCTGGACCTGACCCTGACCGTGATCTTGACGCTGACCCTGACCCTGACCCTGACCCTGACCCTGACCTTAACCCTGAACCTGACCCTGACTCTGACCCAGATAGTGACCTTAAACTTGACCCTGACCCTGTCCCTGACCCTAAGTCTGACCCTGACCATAACCCTGACACTGACCCTGACCCTGACCCTGACCCTGACCCAGACATTGACCCTAACCCTGACCCTGACCCTGACCCTGAACCTGACCCTAAGTCTGATTGTGACCCTGAACCTAACCCTGACCCTGACCCTGAACCTGAACTTGATCCAGACATTGACCCTAAACCTGACCCTGACCCTAACCCTGACGCTGACCCTGGACTTGACCTTGACCTTTACGCTGATACTGACCCTGATCATGACCCTCACCCTGACCTTGACCTTGACCTTTACGCTGATACTGACCCTGATCATGACCCTGACCCTGACCCTGACACTGACCTTGACCCTGACCTTGACCCTGACCCTAAACCTGACTCTGAATCTTACATTGATCCTGACCCTACCCCTGACCCTACCCTGACCCTGAACCTGACCCTGACCCTGACCCTGACCCTGACACTGACTCTGAACCTGAACCTGACCTTGACCCTACAACTGAATTTGACCCTGATCCTGACCCTGACACTGACCCTGACCCTGAACCTGACCCTGACCTTGACCCTGACCCTGACCCTGACACTGACTCTGACCCTGACATTGAACCTGACCTGACCCTGACATTGACCCTAACCTTGAACATGACCCTGACACTAAACCTGACCCTGAAGGGATCATGACACTGAACCTGACCTGACCCTGAACCTGACCCTGACATTGACCCTAACCTTGACCCTGACCCTGACCCTAACACTGAACTTACCCTGACCCTGACCGTGACACTGAACCTGACCCTAAGTCTGACCGTGACCCTGACCGTGACCATGACCCTGACACTGACCCTGACCTTGACCCTTACACTAACACTTACCCTGAACCTACCCCTGACCCTGACCCTGACCGTGACAGTAACCCTGACCCTGAACCTACCCCTGAACCTTACCCTGACGCTGACCCTGACCCTGACCCTGACCCTGAACCTGACCTTGACCCTGACCATGACCATGACCCTGACACTGACCCTGACCTTGAACCTTACACTAACACTTACCCTGAACCTACCCCTGACCCTGACCCTGACCGTGACAGTAACCCTGACCCTGAACCTACCCCTGAACCTTACCAAGACCCTGACCCTGACCCTGACCCTGACCCTGAACCTGATCCTGACCTTGACACTGACCCTGACCCTTACCCTGACCCTCACCCTAAACCTGACCATGACCCTGACCCTGACCTTGAACCTTACCCTGAACCTGAACCTTACACTCAACTTCACCTTGACCTTGACCCTGACCTTGAACTTGATCTTGACCTTCACCCTGACCTTGATTCTGAACCTGACCATAAGTCTGACTGTAACCCTTACCCTGACCCTTACACTGACCGTGACCCTGACCCTGACCCTGACTCTGACCCTGACCCTGACCCTGACCCTGACCCTGACCCAGAACCTGATCATGAACCTAACCCTTACCCTGACCCTGACTCTTCCCCTGACCCTGACATTGACCATTGCCCTGACCCTAAGTCTGAATTTGACCCTGACTCTGACCCTGTCCCTGACCCTGACCCTAACCCTGACCCTGACACTGAACCTAATCCTGACCTTGACCCTGACCCTGATTCTGAACCTGTCCCTGACCCTGACACTGAACCTGAACCGGACACTGACCCTCAACCTGACCCTGACTTTGACCTTGAACTTGACCTTGACCTTGACATTGACCTTGTCACTGAACTTGAACCTGACCAAGACCCTGAACCTAAGTCTGAACGTGACCCTGAAAGTGCACCTGACCCTGAGCCTGACCCTACCCCTGACCCTGACCTTCACCCTTAACCTGACCCTGACCCTGAACCTGACCCTGACCCTGACCCTAACCCTGACCCTAATTCTGACCCTGACCCTAAACCTGACGCTGAAACTCACCCTGACCCTGACCCTAACCCTGAACATGAACCTGAACCTGACCTTGATATTGACCCTGGCCCTGACCTTGACCTTGAACTGTACCTTCACCTTTACCCTGACCGTGACACTGACCCTGAATCTAACACAGACCCTGAACCTTAATGTTAACGTGACCTTGACCCTGACCCTGAACTATACTTTGACCTTTACCATGATCCTAACCCTGACCCTGACCCCGAACCCGACCTTGACCTTGACCTTGACCCTGACCCTGACCCTGACCTTTACCTTGACCCTGACCATGAATTTGACCCTGACCTTGACCTTGACCCTAACCCTGACCTTGAACTTGACCTTGACCCTGACCTTGACCTTGACATTGACACTGACCCTGACCCTAAACCTGACCCTGATTCTGACCCTATCCTTGACCGTGACCCTGACCCTAACCCTGACCCTATCCCTGACCGTGACACTGACCCTGACCCTGAACCTGACCCTGACAATGCCCTGATTCCAACACTGAACCTGACCCTGACTCTGACCCTACCCCTGACCCTGACACTGACCCTGACCATAAACCTGACCATAACCCTGACCGTGACACTGACCCTAAAACTGACCCTGACCCTAAACCTGACCCTGACCCTAACTCTGAACCTGATCCTGACCCCGACCCTGACCCTGACCGTGACCCTGATACTGACCCTGAACCTAACACTACCCCTGACCCTGACCCTGACCCTAACCCTGAACCTGACTCTGGCACTAAACCTGACCTGACCCTGACCCCGGCCCTGACCCTGACCCTGAAACTCACCCTGACACTAACCTTGACCCTGACCCAAAATTATGACCGTGACCCTGACACTGACCCTGAACGTGAACCTGACTCTAAATCTGACCATGACCTTGACCTTGACCCTGACCCTGAACCTAACACTGACCCTGACCCTGACCCTGAATCTGACACTGAACCTAGCCCTGACCCTGACCCTTACCCTTACCCTTAACCTGACCCTGACACTGACACTGACCATGACACTAACCCTGACCCTGACCCTGACACTGCCCCTAAACCTGATTTGACCCTGACCCTCACTCTGAACCGGACACTGACCCTGACCTTCAACCTGACCCTGACACTGAACCTGACCTGACCCTGACCCTGACCCTGACCTTGACCCTAACTTTGACCGTGAACCTGAGCCTAAACCTGACCCTGACCCTGACACTGACAGTGACCGTGAACCTGACCCTATGTTTGACCGTGACCCTGACCGTGACCATGACCCTGACACTGACCCTGACTTTGACACTAACACTGACCCTGACCCAAACCCTGATGCTGACCCTAACAATGACACTGACCCTGACCCTAAACCAGACCTGACCCTGACCCTGACACTGACCCTGACCCTGAAATTTACTCTGACACTGACCCTGACCCTGAACCTGACCATGATCCTAACCCTGATCCTACCCCTGACCCTGACCCTAACACTGAAACTGACCCTGACCCTGACCCTGACCCTGACCCTGAACGTTACCCTGACCCTGAACTTGACCCTGACCCTGACCCTAACCCTGACCCTGACGCTGACCCTAAACCTGACACTGACCCTGACCCTGACCCTGACCATGAACCTAACCCTGACTCTGACCTTGACCCTGACCCTAACCCTGATGCTAAATCTGAACCTGACCCTGACCCTGACATTGTCCCTAACCCAGACCCTGACTCTGACCCTGACACTGACCATAAATATGACCCTGACACTGATTTTGACACTAACCCTGTCCCTGTCCCTGACCCTGACCCTGACCCTAACCCTAAACCTGACCTAACCTTGACTCCGGCCCTGACCCTGACCCTAAACCTCACCCTGACACTAACCTTGACCCTGACCCAAAATTCTGACCGTGACCCTGACACTGACCCTGAAAGTGACCCTGACCCTGACCCTGACCCTAAACCTCACCGTGACTCTAACCTTGACCCTGACCCTGACGCTGACCTTAAACCTGACATGACCCTGACCATGAACCTAACCCTGACTCTGACCTTGAACCTGACCCTAACCCTGACGCTAAATCTGAACCTGACCCTGACCCTGACATTGTCCCTAACCCAGACCCTGACTCTGACCCTGACACTGACCATAAATATGACCCTTACACTGATTTTGACACTAACCAGGTCCCTGTCCCTGACCCTGACCCTGACCCTGACCCTAAACCTGACCTAACCTTGACTCCGGCCCTGACCCTGACCCTAAACCTCACCCTGACACTAACCTTGACCCTGACCCAAAATTCTGACCGTGACCCTGACACTGACCCTGAAAGTGACCCTGACCCTGACCCTGACCCTAGCCCTGACTCTGACTCTGACCCAGACCCAGACCCTGACCCTGAACCTAACCCTGAACCTGACCCTTACACTGACCCATAACCTGACCCTGACACTGACACTGACCATGACCCTAACCCTGATATTGACCCTGACACTGACCCTGCCCCTAAGCCTGACCTGACCCTGACCCTCACTCTGACCCTGACCCTGACCCTGACCTACAACCTGAACCTGACACTGAACCTGACCTGACCCTGATCCTGACCCTGATCCTGACCTTGACCCTAACTGTGACCCTGACCCTGACCCTAAACCTGAACCTGACCCTGACAGTGACCCTGATCCTGAACCTGACCCTATGTCTGACCGTGACCCTGACCGTGAACCTGACCCTCGCCCTGACCCTGAACCTGACTTTGACCCTGACCCTGATCATGACCCTGACACTGACCCTGACCTTGACCCTTACACTAACACTGACCCTGACCCTGACCCAAACCCTGATGTTGACCCTAACAATGACACTGACCCAGACCCTAAACCAGACCTGACCCTGACCCTGACACTGACCCTGACCCTGAAATTTACTCTGACACTGACCCTGACCCTGAACCTGACCATGACCCTAACCCTGATCCTACCCCTGATTCTGACCCTAACACTGAACCTGACCCTGACCCTAAACCTGACCTGACCCTGACCCTGACCCTGACCCTAAACCTCACCCTGACTCTAACCTTGACCCTGACCCTGACCCTGAACCTGACCCTGACCCTGACCCTTATCCTGATCATTACCCTGAATTTGGCACTGACCCTGGCCCTGACCCTGACTCTACACCTGACCCAGAACCTGACCCTGACCTTGACCCTGACACTGACCCTGACCCTAACCCTGACCCTGAACTTGATCCTGACCCTAACCCTGAACATGACCCTGACCCTGACCCTAACCCTAACCGTGACCCTGAACCTAAGTCTGACCGTGAACCTGACCCTGACCCTGACCCTGACCCTGACCCTGACACTGACCCTGCCCCTAAACCTGACCTGACCCTGACCCTGACCCTGACCCTGACCCTGACCCTTATCCTGATCGTTACCCTGAATTTGGCACTGACCCTGGCCCTGACCCTGACTCTACACCTGACCCAGAACCTGACACTGACCCTGACCCTAACCCTGACCCTGTCCCTGACCGTGACCCTAACCCTGACCCTGACCTACACAATGAACTTGAGTTTGACCCTGACCGAGACCCTGACCCTCACCCTGACCCTGACCCTGACCCTGACCTTGACCCTGACACTGACCCTAACCCTGACCCTGAACTTGATCCTGACCCTAACCCTGAACATGACCCTGACCCTGACCCTAACCCTGACACTGACCCTGTCCCTGACCCTGACACTAAACCAGACCCTCAACCTGATCCTAAACCTGTCCTGACCCTGAACCTGATACTGACCCTGAACCTAAGTCTGACTGTGACCCTAACCCTTACCCTAATTCTGACCGTGACCCTGATCATGACCTTGACCCTGACCCTGACCCTAACCCTGACCGTGACCCTAACACTGACCCTGACCCTGTCACTTACCCTGACCCTAAGTCTGACCCTGACCTTAACACTAAACCAGACCTGACCCTACCCCTTACCCTGACCCTGACACTGACCCTGAACATGACCTTGACACTAAGTCTGACTGAGACCCTGACCGTGACCCTGAACCTCAAACTGACCCTGACCCTAACCCTGACCTTGACCCTGACCCTGAACCTGACCCTGACCCTCGCCCTGACGCTGACTCTACCCCTGACACTGACCCGGACAATCACTCTGACCCTAACCCTTGTCCTGACCCTGACCCTGACTCTGACCCTGACCCTGACCTTGAACCTGACCCTGACCTTAACCCTGACACTGACCCTGTCCCTGATTCTAAGAAATACCGTGACCCTGACCCTGACCATCACCCTGACCCTGACCCTGACCCTGACCCTCACCCTGACCCTGACCGTTACGCTGATATTGACCCTGATGCTGACCCTGACTCTGAACTACACCCTGAACTTGACCATAACCGTGACCCTGACCCTGACCCTGACCCTGACCCTAAACCTGACCTGACCCTGACCCTGACACTGACAGTGACCCTGACACTGAGCGTGACCCTGACCGTGACCTTAACCCTGACCCTGACAGTGACCCTGACCCTGATCCTTACCCTACCCCTGCCCCTTACCCTGACCTTAATCGTGACCCTGACCGTAACACTGACGTTGACCCTGACCATGACCCTGAACCTGACCTTAATTCTGAACCTGACCCTGACCCTGACCCTGAACCTAACCCTGATTCTGACCCTGACCCTGACCCTGACCCTGAAACTAACCCTGACCCTGACCCTGACTCTGACCCTGACCCTAAATCTGAACCTGACCCTGACCCTGACCCTGACACTGTCCCTAACACTGACCCTGACCCCGACAATGACCCTAAACGTAACCCTGACACTGATTTTGACACTAACCCTGTCCCTGACCCTGACCATGAACCTGACACCAACCCTGAACCTGACCCTAACTCTGACCCTGACCCTGACACAGACCCTGACCCTGACCCTGACCATGACCCTGACAATGCCCTGATTCCGACCCTGACCCTGACCCTGACGCTAACCGTGACCCTGACCCTTACATTGACCCTGACCCTGGCCCTGACCCTGACCCTCACCCTGACACTAACCTTGACCCTAACCCAAAATTCTGACTGTGACCCTAACCCTGACCCTGAACGTGACCCTGGCCCTAAATCTGACCGTGATCTTGACCCTGAATCTGACCCTGAACCTAACCCTGAACCTGAACCTTACCCTGAACCTTAACCTGACTTTGAACCTGACACTGACCATGACCCTAATGCTGACCCTGACCCTGACACTGACCCTGCCCCTAAGCCTGACCTGACCCTGACACTCACTCTGAACCTGAACCTGACCCTGAACTACAACCTGAACCTGACACTGAACCTGACCTGACCCTGACCCTGACCCTGACCTTGACCCTAACTGTGACCTTGACACTGACCCTAAACCTGACCCTGACCCTGACTTAGACAGTGACCCTGACATTGACCCGAACCTTGACCCTGACCCTAAACCTGACCCTCACCCTGACCCTGACCGTGACACTGAACCTGACCCTAAGTCTGACCGTGACCCTGACCGTGACCATGACCCTCACCATGAACCTGAACCTGACCTTGACACTAATCCTGACCATGACCCTGACACTGACCCTTACCTTGACCCAAACACTAACACTTACCCTGAACCTACCCCTGACCCTGACCCTGACCCTGACAGTAACCCTGACCCTGAACCTATCCCTGAACCTTACCCTGACCCTGACACTAACCCTGACCCTGAACCTACCCCTGACCCTGACCCTGACCCTGACCCTGACCTTGATCCTAAACCTTACCTGCCCATGACCCTGACCCTAAGTGTGACCGTGACCCAGACCCTGACCTGACCGTGATCCTGACCCTGACCGTGACCCTGACCGTGACCCTGACCTTGACCATGACACTGACCTTTACTCTAACCCTGACCCTGACTCTTATCCTGATCCTGACCCTGACCATGACCTTGACCCTGACCCTGACTTTGACCATGACCTTGGCCCTGACCCTGACAGTGCCCTGACTCCGACCCTGACCCTAAGTCTCACCGCGACCCTGACCGTGACCCTGAAACTCACACTGACCCTGACCCTGACCCTGACTCTTATATTGATCCTGACCCTACCCTGACCCTTACCCTGACTCTGACCCTGACCCTGAACCTGACCCTGACCCTGACCCTAGCCCTGACTCTGACTCTGACCCAGACCCAGACCCTGACCCTGACACTGACTCTGACCATAAACCTGACCTTGACCTTACAACTGAACTTGACCCTGACCCTGACACTGACCCTGAACATGAACCTTACCCTGACCTTGACCCTGACCCTGACACTGACTCTGACCCTGACATTGAACCTGACCTGACCCTGACATTGACCCTAACCTTGAACATGACCCTGACACTAAACCTGACCCTGACGTGATCATGACACTGAACCTGACCTGACCCTGAACCTGACCCTGACATTGACCCTAACCTTGACCCTGACCCTGACCCTAACACTGAACCTGACCCTGACCCTGACCGTGACACTGAACCTGACACTAAGTCTGACCGTGACCCTGACTGTGACCATTACCCTCACCCTGACCCTGAACCTGACCTTGACCCTGACCATGACCATGACCCTGACACTGACCCTGACCTTGAACCTTACACTAACACTTACCCTGAACCTACCCCTGACCCTGACCCTGACCGTGACAGTAACCCTGACCCTGAACCTACCCCTGAACCTTACCCTGACCCTGACCCTGACCCTGACCCTGATCCTGACCTTGACACTGACCCTGACCCTTACCCTGACCCTCACCCTAAACCTGACCATGACCCTGACCCTGACCTTGAACCTTACCCTGAACCTGAACCTTACACTAAACTTCACCTTGACCTTGACGCTGACCTTGAACTTGACCTTGACCTTCACCCTGACCTTGATTCTAAACCTGACCCTAAGTCTGACTGTAACCCTTACCCTGACCCTGACCTTGACACAGATTCTTACACTGAACGTGACCCTGACCCTGACCCTGACCCTGACCCTGACCCTGATCATGAACCTAACCCTTACCCTGACCCTGACTCTTCCCCTGACCCTGACATTGACCATTGCCCTGACCCTAAGTCTGAATTTGACCCTGACTCTGACCCTGTCCCTGACCCTGACCCTAACCCTGACCCTGACACTGAACCTAATCCTGACCTTGACCCTGACCCTGATTCTGAACCTGTCCCTGACCCTGACACTGAACCTGAACCGGACACTGACCCTGAACCTGACCCTGACTTTGACCTTGAACTTGACCTTGACCTTGACATTGACCTTGTCACTGAACTTGAACCTGACCAAGACCCTGAACCTAAGTCTGAACGTGACCCTGAAAGTGCACCTGACCCTGAGCCTGACCCTACCCCTGACCCTGACCTTGACCCTTAACCTGACCCTGACACTGAACCTGACCCTAATTCTGACCCTGACCTTGACCTTGACCCTGACCCTGACCCTTACCCTGTTTCTGACCCTAACCCTGACCCTGACCCTAACCCTGACCCTAATTCTGACCCTGACCCTGACCGTGACCCTGACCCTGACCCTGACCCTGAACATGAAACTTAACCTGACCTTGATATTGACCCTGGCCCTGACCTTGACCTTGAACTGTACCTTCACCTTTACCCTGACCGTGAAACTGACCCTGAATCTAACACAGACCCTGAACCTTAATCTTAACGTGACCTTGACCCTGACCCTGAACTTTACTTTGACCTTTACCATGATCCTAACCCTGACCCTGACCCCGAACCCGACCTTGACCTTGACCTTCACCCTGACCCTGACCCTGACCTTTACCTTGACCCTGACCATGACCCTGACCCTGACCTTGACCTTGACCCTAACCGTGACCTTGAACTTGACCTTGACCCTGACCTTGACCTTGACATTGACACTGACCCTGACCCTAAACCTGACCCTGATTCTGACCCTGACCTTGACCTTGACCCTGACCCTGACCCGTACCCTGTTTCTGACCCTAACCCTGACCCTGACCCTGACCCTGACCCTAACCCTGACCCTATCCCTGACCGTGACCCTGACCCTGACCCTGACCCTAAACCTGACCCTGACCATGACCCTGACCCTGACCCTGACTCTAAACCTGACCCTATCCCTGACCGTGACCCTGACCCTGACAATGCCCTGATTCCAACACTGAACCTGACCCTGACACTGACCCTGACCATAAACCTGACCATAACCCTGACCGTGACACTGACCCTAAACCTGACCCTGACCCTAACCCTGAACCTGATCCTGACCCCGACCCTGACCCTGACCCTGACCCTGACCCTGACCGTGACCCTGATACTGACCCTGAACCTAACACTACCCCTGACCCTGACCCTGACCCTTACCCTGACCGTGACCCTGACCCTGATCCTGGCACTAAATCTGACCTGCCCTGACCCCGGCCCTGACCCTGACCCTAAATCTCACCCTGACACTAACCTTGACCCTGACCCAAAATTCTGACCGTGACACTAAACCTGACCCTGAACGTGACCCTGACCCTAAATCTGACCGTGACCTTGACCTTGACCCTGACCCTGAACCTAACACTGACCCTGACCCTGACCCTGAATCTGACCCTGAACCTAACCCTAACCCTGACCCTGAACCTTACCCTGACCCTTAACCTGACCCTGACACTGACACTGACCATGACGCTAACCCTGACCCTGACCCTGACACTGACCCTGCCCCTAAACCTGATTTGACCCTGACCCTCACTCTGAACCTGACCCTGACCCTGACCTTCAACCTGAACCTGACACTGAACCTGACCTGACCCTGACCCTGACCCTAAACCTGACCCTGACCCTGACACTGACAGTGACCCTGAACCTGACCCTATGTCTGACCATGAACCTGACCGTGAACCTGACCCTCGCCCTGACCCTGAACCTGACCTTGACCCTAACCCTGATCATGACCCTGACACTGACCCTGACCCTTACACTAACACTGACCCTGACCCTGACCCAAACCCTGATGCTGACCCTAACAATGACACTGACCCTGACCCTAAACCAGACCTGACCCTGACCCTGACACTGACCCTGACCCTGAAATTTACTCTGACACTGACCCTGACCCTGAACCTGACCATATCCTAACCCTGATCCTACCCCTGACCCTGACCCTAACACTGAACCTGACCCTGACCCTAAACCTGACCTTGACCCTGACCCTTAACCATGACCGTGACCCTGTACCTGATCCTAAGTCTGACCGTGACCCTGACCATGACCCAGACCCTAACCCTGAGCCTGACACTGACCTTGACCCTGACCCTAACCCTGACCCTAAATCTGAACCTGACCCTGACCCTGACCCTGACCCTGACCCTGACACTGACCGTGACCCTGACTCTGACCCTGACCCTAAATCTGACCCTGACCCTGACACTGTCCCTAACCCTGACACTGACCCTGACACTGACCCGGACCCTGACCCTAAACCTGACCTAACCTTGACCCCGGCCCTGACCCTGACCCTTAACCTCACCCTGACACTAACCTTGACAATGACCCAAAATTCTGACCGTGACTCTTACCCTGACACTGAACGTTACCCTGACACTAAATATGACAGTGACCTTGACCCTGACCTGAACCTAAAACTGACCATGACCCTGACCCTGACCCTATCCCTGACCCTGACCCTGCCCCTAAGCCTGACCTGACCCTGACCACTCACTCTGACCCTAACCCTGACCCTGACCCTGACCCTAACACTGACCCTGACCCTGACCCTGATCCTGACACAGACCATAACACTGACCCTGTACCTGATCCTAAGTCTGACCGTGACCCTGACCCTGACCCTGATCATGATCATGACCCTGACACTGAACCTGACCCTGAAATTTACACTGACACTGACCCTGACCCTGAAATTTACCCTGACAGTGACCCTGACCCTGACCGTGACCTTGACCCTAAACCTGACCCTGTCCCTGACCCTGACCCTGTCCCTGAACCTAACCCAGATCCTGACCCTGACCATGACCGTGAACCTGACCCGGACTTTGAACCTGAACTGGACCCTGACCCTGACACTGACCCTGATCCTGACCCTGACCCTGACCCTGACCCTGACCCTAACACTGACACTGAAACTGACCCTGACCCTGACCCTGGACCTGAACCTGATCCTACCCCTGACCCTGACCCTAACACTGACCCTGACCCTGACCCTAAACCTGACATGACCCTGACCCTGACCCTGAACCTAAACCCTGATTCTGACCCTGACCTTGACCCTGACCCTGACATTAACCCTAACCCCGACACTGACCCTGATCATGACCCTGACCCTGACAGTGACCCTAACCCTGAACCTGACCCTGACCCAGACCTTGACACTGAACCTGACCCTGTCTTTGAACCTGAACCCGATCCTGACTGTGACCCTGACCCTAAGTCTGACCTTGACCCTGACCCTGACCTGACCCTGACCATGACCCTAACACTGATACTGACCCTGAACCTAACCCTACCCCTGACCCTGACCCTGACCGTGACCCTAAACATGACATGACCCTGACCCTGACCCTGACCCTGACAGTAACCCTGACCCTGATCCTGACCCTACCCCTGCCCGTTACCCTGACCTTAATCGTGACCCTGACCGTAACACTGACCGTAACCCTGACCATGACCCTGAACTTGACCCTAAACCTGACCATGACCCTGACCCTGACCCTGAACCTGACCTTAATTCTGAACCTGACCCTGACGCTGACCCTGAACCTAAACCTGACCCTGACCCTAACCCTGACCCTAACACTGACTTGGACCCTGACCCTAACCCTGAACCTAACCCTGAACCTGTCCCCGACCCTGACCCTAACCCTGACCCTGATGCTGACCGTGACCCTGACACTGACTCTGAACCTGACTCTGAACCTGAGCCTACCCCTAACCGTGACCCTAAACCCGACCCTGACCCTGACCTTGACATTAACCTTGAACTTGACCCTGACCCTGACACTAAACCTGACCTTAACCCTGACCCTAACTTTGACACTGAACCTGACCCTAACCATGACCCTGACCCTGACATTTTCCCCGACCCTGACCATAACCCAGACCCTGACGCTGACCCTGACCCTGACCGTGACCCTAAACCTGACCATGAACCTGACCATAAGTCTGACCGTGACCCTGACCCTGATCCTGACACTGACCCTAACACTGACCCTGACCCTGACCCTGATCCTGACACAGACCATAACACTGACCCTGACCCTGACTCTGACACTGACCATAAACATGACCCTGACACTGATTTTGACACTAACCCTGTCCCTGACCCTGACCCTGAACCTGACCCTAACCCTGACCCTGACCCTGAGTCTGACGCTGACCCTGACCCTGACCCTGACCATGACCCTGACAATGCCGTGATTCCGATCCTGACCCTGACCCTGACGCTAAACGTGACCCTGACCCTTACTTTGGCCCTGGCCCTGACCCTGACCCTGACATAACTCTGAACCTGATCCTGACCCTGACCCTGACCCTGACCCTGACCGTTACCCTGATACTGACCCTGAACCTAACACTACCCCTGACCCTGACCCTGACCCTGACCCTGACCCTAAACCTCACCCTGACACTAACCTTGACCCTGACCAAAAATTCTGACCGTGACCCTGACACTGACCCTGAACGTGACCCTGACCCTAAATCTGACCCTGAACCTAACCCTGAACCTGAACCTTACCTTGACCCTTAACCTGACCCTGAACCTGACACTGACCATGACCCTAACCCTGACCCTGACCTTGACCTTAACTTTGATCCTGACCCTGACCCTAAACCTGACCCTGACCTTGACTCTGACAGTGACCCTGAACCTGACCCTATGTCTGACCGTGACCCTGACCGTGAAACTGACCCTCGCGCTGACCCTGAACCTGACCTTCACCTTGACCCTGATCATGACCATGACACTGACCCTGACCTTGACCCTTACACTAACACCGACCCTGGCCCTGACCCAAACCCTGATGCTGACCCTAACAATGACACTGACCCTGACCCTAAAGCAGACCTGACCCTGACCCTGACACTGACCCTGACCCTAAAATTTACTCTGACACTGACCCTGACCATGAACCTGATCCTGACACTAACCCTGACCCTGACCCTGAACCTGAACTTTACCCTGATCGTGACCCTGACACTGACCTTGACCCTAAACCTGACCCTGACCCTGACCCTGACCATGTCCCTGAACCTAACCCAGATCCTGACCTGAACTTGATCCTGACCCTGACCGTGACCCTGACTTAACCCTGACACTGAATATCTCCCTGACCCTGACCCTGACCCAAACCCTGACCCTAACCCTGACCGTGACCCTGACTCTGAACCAGACACTGACCCTAAATCTGAACCTGACTCTGACTCTGACACTGACCCTAACACTGACTTTAAACGTGACCCTGACACTGATTTTGACACTAACCCTTACCATGACCCTGAACCTAAACCTGAGCCTAACCCTGAGCCTGACCCTGAGTCTGATGCTGACCCTGACCCTGACCCTGACCCTGACCCTAACACTGACTCTAACCTTGACCCTGACCCTGACCCTGACCCTGACCCTGACCCAGACCCTGACCCTGAACCTGACATTAACCCTAACCCTGACACTGACCCTGATCATGAACCTGACCCTGTCCCTGACCCTGACCCTGACCATGTCCCTGAACCTAACCCAGATCCTGACCTGAACTTGACCCTGAACCTGACCTTGGCCCTGAACCTGATCCTACCCCTGACCCTGACCCTAACACTGAACCTGACCCTGACCCTAAACCTGACATGACCCTGACCCTGACCCTGACCCTGACCCAGACCCTGACCCTGAACCTGACATTAACCCTAACCCTGACACTGACCCTGATCATGAACCTGACCCTGACCCTGACCCTGACCCTAACCCTGACATTGACCGTAACCCTGATTCTGACCCTGACCCTGACCCTGACCCTGACAGTGACCCTGACCCTGATCCTGACCCTACCCCTGCCCCCTGACCCTGACCCTGACCCTGACCCTGACTGTTACCCTAACCCTGAACCTGACCCTGACCCAGACCTTGACCCTGAACCTGACCCTGTCTTTGAACCTGAACCCGACCCTGACCGTGACCCTGACCCTGTCTGACCTTGACCCTGACCCTGACCCTGATCCTGACCCTACCCCTGCCCCTTACCCTGACCTTAATCGTGACCCTGACCGTAGCACTGACCGTGACCCTGACCATGACCCTGAACTTGACCCTAACACTGACCCTGACCCTGACCACTAACCTGATAATGCTCTGACCTCCACCCTGACCCTGACCCTGACCCTAACCCTGACCGTGACCCTGACCCTGACCCTGAACCTGACCTTAATTTTGAACCTGACCCTGACCCTAACCCTGACCCTAACACTGACTTGAACCCTGACCCTAACCCTGAACCTAACCCTGACCCTGTCCCCGACCCTGACCCTAACCCTGACCCTGACGCTGACCGTGACCCTGACACTGACCCTGAACCTGACTCTGAACCTGACCCTACCCCTGACCGTGACCCTAAACCTGACCCTGACCCTGACCTTGACATTAACCCTGAACTTGACCCTGACCCTGACACTAAACCTGACCTTAACCCTGACCCTAACTTTGACACTGAACCTGACCCTAACCATGACCCTGACCCTGAAACTTTCCCCGACCCTGACCCTAACCCAGACCCTGACGCTGACCCTGACCCTGACCGTGACCCTAACCCTGACCCTGACCCTGACCCTGATCCTGACACAGACCCTAACACTGACCCTGACCCTGTACCTGATCCTAAGTCTGACCGTGACCCTGACCCTGACCATGAACCTAACCCTGACCCTGACCTTGACCCTGACCCTAACCCTGACCCTAAATCTGAACCTGACCCTGACCCTGACACTGTCCCTATCCCAGACCCCGACCCTGACCCTGACACTAACCATAAATATGACCCTGACACTGATTTTGACACTAACCCTGTCCCTGACCCTGACCCTGAACCTGACCCTAACCCTGACACTGACCCTGATCCTGACCCTACCCCTGCCCCCTAACCTGACCCTGACCCTGACCCTGACTGTTACCCTAACCCTGAACCTGACCCTGACCCAGACCTTGACCCTGAACCTGACCCTGTCTTTGAACCTGAACCCGACCCTGACCGTGACCCTGACCCTGTCTGACCTTGACCCTGACCCTGACCCTGATCCTGACCCTACCCCTGCCCCTTACCCTGACCTTAATCGTGACCCTGACCGTAGCACTGACCCTGTCCCTGACCCTGACCCTGAACCTGACCCTAACCCTGACCCTGACCCTGAGTCTGACGCTGACCCTGAAAAAGACCCTGACCCTGACCCTGACCATGACCCTGACAATGCCGTGATTCCGATCCTGACCCTGACCCTGACGCTAACCGTGACCCTGACCCTTACTTTGGCCCTGACCCTGGCCCTGAACGTGACCCTACACCTGACCCTGACTCTGACCCTGACCCTAAACCTGACCATAACCCTGACCGTGACATTGACCCTGACCCTGACCCTGACCCTGACCGTGACCCTGATACTGACCCTGAACCTGATCCTGAACATAACCCTGACCCTGACCCTGACCCTATATCTGACCCTGACCCTGACCCTGACCCTGACCCTAAACCTGACCTAACCTTGATCCCGGCCCTGACCCTGACCATAAACCTCACCCTGACACTAACCTTGACCCTGACCCAAAATTATGACCGTGACCCTGAACGTGACTGTGACCCTAAATCTGACCGTGACCTTGACCTTGACCCTGACCCTGAACCTAACCCTGACCCTGACCCTTACCCTGACCTTTAACCTGACCCTGAACCTGACACTGACCATGACCCTAACCCTGACACAGACCCAGACCCTGAACCTGACCTACAACCTGAACCTGACACTGAACCTGACCTGACCCTGACCCTGACCGTGACCCTGACCTTGACACTAACTGTGACCCTGACCCTGACCCTAAACCTGAACCTGACCCTGACCCTGACAGTGACCCTGACCCTGATCCTGACCCTACCCCTGCCTCTTAACCTGACCTTAATAGTGACCCTGACCGTAACACTGACCCTGACCCTGACCCTGACCCAGACCCTGACCCTGACTGTTACCCTAACCCTGAACCTGACCCTGTCTTTGAACCTGAACCCGACCCTGACCGTGACCCTGACCCTAAGTCTGACCTTGACCCTGAACCTGACCCTGACCCTGACCCTGACCCTGACCCAAACCCTGACCCTAACCCTGACCGTGACCCTGACTGTGACCCTGACCCTGACCCTAAATCTGAACCTGACCCTGACTCTGACACTGACCCTAACACTGACTTTGACCCGGACCCTGACACTGACCGTAAACGTGACCCTGACACGGATTTTGACACTAACCATGACCATGACCCTGAACTTAACCCTGAGCCTAACCCTGAGCCTGACCCTGAGTCTGACGCTGACCCTGACCCTGACCCCGACCCTGACCCTGACAATGCCCTGATTCCGACCCTGACCCTGACCCTAATCCTGATGGTGACCCTGAATTCGGCCCTGACCCTGGCCCTGACCCTGACCCTACACGTCACACTGAACCTGACCCTGACCCTGACCCTAACCCTGACCCTAAATTTGACCGTGACCCTAACCCTGATACTGACCCTGACCCTAACTCGGAACCTGACCCTGACCCTGACCATGACACTGAACCTAACCCTGACCCTGACCTACACCCTGAACTTGACCTTGACCCTGATCCTGACCCTGACCCTGACCGTGACCCTGAAACTGACCCTGAACCTAACCGTACTCCTGACCCTGACCCTAACACTTACCCTGACCCTAAACCTGACCTGACCCTGACCCTAACCCTAAACATCACCCTGACTCTAACACTGACCCTGAACTTAAAATTCTGACTGTGACCCTGACCCTCAACCCTGACCCTGACCCTGACCCTAACCCTAACCGTGACCCTGAACCTAAGTCTGACCATGAACCTGACCCCGACCCTGACCTTGACCCTGACCCTGCCCCTGACCCTGACACTGACCCTGCCCCTAAACCTGACCTGTCCCTGACCCTGAACCTAACCCTGACCCTTATCCTGAACGTTACCCTGAATTTGGCACTGACCCTGGCCCTGACCCTGACTCTACACCTGACCCAGAACCTGACACTGACCCTGACCCTAACCCTGACCATGAACTTGACCCTGACCCTAACCCTGACACTGACCCTGACCCTGACCCTGACACTAAACCTGATGTTGACCCTAACCCTGACCCTGACCCTGAACCTGATACTGACACTGAACCTAAGTCTGACTGTGACCCTAACCCTTACCCTAATTCTGACCGTGACCCTGATCATGACCTTGACCCTGACCCTGACCCTAACCCTGACCCTTGCCCTAACACTGACCCTGACCCTGTCACTTACCCTGACCCTAAGTCTGACCCTGACCTTAACACTAAACCTGACCCTGACCCTACCCCTTACCCTGACCCTGACACTGACCCTGAACATGACCTTGACACTGTCTGACTGAGACCCTGACTGTGACCCTGACCCTGACTCTGAACCTGAATATAAACCTGACCCTGACCCTGACCCTGACCCTGAACATAAACCTGACCTTGACCCTGAACCTGACCCTGAACTTAACCCTGAACCTGACCCTGACCCTGACCCTGAAGCTGACCCTGACCCTGACATTTATCCTAACCCTGACCCTGACCCTGACCCTGACCCTGAAGCTGACCCTGACCCTGACATTTATCCTAACCCTGACCCTGACCCTGACCCTGACCCTGAAGCTGACCCTGACCCTGACATTTATCCTAACCCTGACCCTGACCCTGACCCTGACCCTGAAGCTGACCCTGACCCTGACATTTATCCTAACCCTGACCCTGACCCTGACCCTGTCCCTGATTCTAAGAAATACCGTGACCCTGACCCTGACCATCACCCTGGCCTGACCCTGAACCTGACCTTGACCCTGACCCTGAACATTACCCTGACCCTGACACTTACACTGACCCTGACCGTTACGCTGATCCTGACCCTGATACTGAACCTGACTCTGAACTACACCCTGAACTTGACCATAACCGTGACCCAGAACCTGACTCTGACCCTGACCGGGACCATGACCGTGACCCTGAAACTAACACTACCCCTGACCCTGATCCTGACCCTGACACTAAACCTGACCCTGACAGTGACCCTGACACTGACCGTGACCCTGAGCGTGACCTTAACCCTGACCCTGACAGTGACCCTGACCCTGATCCTTACCCTACCCCTGCCCCTTACCCTGACCTTAATCGTGACCCTGACCGTAACACTGACCGTGACACTGACCCTGACCCTGACCCTTACCCTGACCCTTAACCTGACCCTGACACTGACACTGACCATGACCCTAACCCTGACCCTGACCCTGACACTGACCCTGCCCCTAAGCCTGACCTGACCCTCACCCTCACTCTGACCCTGACCCTGACCTACAACCTGAACCTGACACTGAACCTGACCTGACCCTGACCCTGACCCTGACTCTGACAGTGACCCTGAACCTGACCATATGTCTGACCGTGACCCTGACCGTGAAACTGACCCTCGCCCTGACCCTGAACCTGACCTTGACCCTGACCCTGATCATGACCCTGACTTTGACCCTGACCTTGACCCTTACACTAACACTGACTTTAACCCTGACCCAGACCCTGATGCTGACCCTAACAATGACACTGACCCTGACCATAAACCTGACCAGACCCTGACCCTGACACTGACCGCGACCCTGAAATTTACTCTGACACTGACCCTGACCCTGAACCTGATCCTGACACTAACCCTGACCCTGACCCTGACCCTGTCCATGAACCTAACCCAGATCCTGACCCTGACCATGACCCTGAACCTGACCCGGACTTTGAACCTGAACTTGACCCTGACCCTGACCCTGATCCTGACCCTGACCCTGACCCTGACCCTGACCCTAACACTGACACTGACCCTGACCCTGACCCTGACCCTGAACCTGAACCTGATCCTACACCTGACCCTGACCCTGACCCTAAACCTGACATGACCCTGACCCTGACCCTGACCCTAAACCTCACCCTGACTCTAACCTTGACCCTGACCCTTACCTTGAACCTGACCCTGACCCTGACCCTGAACGTGACCCTGACCCTGACCTTGACCCTGACCCTGACATTAACCCTAACCCTGACACTGACCCTGATCATGAACCTGACCCTGACCCTGACCTTAACCCTGACACTGACCGTGACCCTGACCTTAACCCTGACACTGACCGTGACCCTGACCCTGACCCTAACCCTGACCCTTGCCCTAACACTGACCCTGACCCTGACACTTACCCTGACCCTAAGTCTGACCCTGACCTTAACACTAAACCAGACCCTGACACTAACACTGACCCTGACCCTGACCCTGAACCTGACCCTGACCCTGACCCAAACCCTGACCCTAAACCTGACCGTGACCCTGACTGTGACCCTGACCCTGACCCTAAATCTGAACCTGACCCTGACTCTGACACTGACCCTAACACTGACTTTGACCCGGACCCTGACACTGACCATAAACGTGACCCTGACACTGACCCTAAACTAACCCTTACCATGACCCTGACCCTAAACCTGATCATAACCCTGAGCCTGACCCTGAGACTGACGCTGACCCTTACCCCGACCCTGACCCTGACAATGCCCTGATTCTGACCCTGACCCTGACCCTGACCCTGATACTAATCCTGATGTTGACCCTGAATTCGGCCCTGACCCTGGCCCTGACCCTGACCCTACACCTCACACTGAACCTGACCCTGACCCTGACCCAAACCCTGACCCTAAACCTGACCGTGACCCTGACTAAATTTGACCGTGACCCTGACTAAATTTGACTGTGACCCTAACCCTGACCCTGACCCTGACCCTAACTCTGAACCTGACCCTGACCATGACACTGAACCTAACCCTGACCCTGACATACACCCTGAACTTGAACTTGACCCTGATCCTGACCCTGACCCTGACCGTGACCATGATACTGAACCTGAACCTATCCCTACTCCTGACCCTGACTCTAACACTGACCCTGACCTTAAAACTCTGACCGAGACCCTGACCCTGACCCTGACACTGACCCTGACCCTGACGCTGACCCTGAACGTGACCCTGAGCCTGACCTTGACCCTGACCCTGACATTAACCCTAACCCTGACACTGACCCTGACCCTGAACCTAACCCTATCCCCTGACCCTGACACTGACCATGACATTAACCCTAACCCTGACACTGACCCTGACCCTGAACCTAACCCTATCCCCTGACCCTGACCCTGACCATGACCCTAAACCTGACATGACCCTGACCCTGACCCTGACCCTGACCTTGACGCTGATGGTGACCCTGACCCTGACCCTGACGCTAACCCTATGCCTGACCCTGACCATTACCCTCACCCTGAACCTGACCTGACCCTGACCCTGACACTGACCCGGACCCTAACCCTGAACCTGACCGTGACCCTGATTCTGACCCTGACCCTGACGGTGACCATGACCCTGACCCTGACCCTGAAGCTGACCCTGACCCTGACATTTATCCTAACCCTGACCCTGACCCTGACCCTGTCCCTGATTCTAAGAAATACCGTGACCCTGACCCTGACCATCACCCTGGCCTGACCCTGAACCTGACCTTGACCCTGACCCTGAACATTACCCTGACCCTGACACTTACACTGACCCTGACCGTTACGCTGATCCTGACCCTGATACTGAACCTGACTCTGAACTACACCCTGAACTTGACCATAACCGTGACCCAGAACCTGACTCTGACCCTGACCGGGACCATGACCGTGACCCTGAAACTAACACTACCCCTGACCCTGATCCTGACCCTGACACTAAACCTGACCCTGACAGTGACCCTGACACTGACCGTGACCCTGAGCGTGACCTTAACCCTGACCCTGACAGTGACCCTGACCCTGATCCTTACCCTACCCCTGCCCCTTACCCTGACCTTAATCGTGACCCTGACCGTAACACTGACCGTGACACTGACCCTGACCCTGACCCTTACCCTGACCCTTAACCTGACCCTGACACTGACACTGACCATGACCCTAACCCTGACCCTGACCCTGACACTGACCCTGCCCCTAAGCCTGACCTGACCCTCACCCTCACTCTGACCCTGACCCTGACCTACAACCTGAACCTGACACTGAACCTGACCTGACCCTGACCCTGACCCTGACTCTGACAGTGACCCTGAACCTGACCATATGTCTGACCGTGACCCTGACCGTGAAACTGACCCTCGCCCTGACCCTGAACCTGACCTTGACCCTGACCCTGATCATGACCCTGACTTTGACCCTGACCTTGACCCTTACACTAACACTGACTTTAACCCTGACCCAGACCCTGATGCTGACCCTAACAATGACACTGACCCTGACCATAAACCTGACCAGACCCTGACCCTGACACTGACCGCGACCCTGAAATTTACTCTGACACTGACCCTGACCCTGAACCTGATCCTGACACTAACCCTGACCCTGACCCTGACCCTGTCCATGAACCTAACCCAGATCCTGACCCTGACCATGACCCTGAACCTGACCCGGACTTTGAACCTGAACTTGACCCTGACCCTGACCTTGATCCTGACCCTGACCCTGACCCTGACCCTAACACTGACACTGACCCTGACCCTGACCCTGACCCTGAACCTGAACCTGATCCTACACCTGACCCTGACCCTGACCCTAAACCTGACATGACCCTGACCCTGACCCTGACCCTAAACCTCACCCTGACTCTAACCTTGACCCTGACCCTTACCCTGACCCTGACCCTGACCCTGACCCTGAACGTGACCCTGACCTTGACCCTGACCCTGACATTAACCCTAACCCTGACACTGACCCTGATCATGAACCTGACCCTGACCCTGACCTTAACCCTGACACTGACCGTGACCCTGACCTTAACCCTGACACTGACCGTGACCCTGACCCTGACCCTAACCCTGACCCTTGCCCTAACACTGACCCTGACCCTGACACTTACCCTGACCCTAAGTCTGACCCTGACCTTAACACTAAACCAGACCCTGACACTAACACTGACCCTGACCCTGAACCTGACCCTGACCCTGACCCAAACCCTGACCCTAAACCTGACCGTGACCCTGACTGTGACCCTGACCCTGACCCTAAATCTGAACCTGACCCTGACTCTGACACTGACCCTAACACTGACTTTGACCCGGACCCTGACACTGACCGTAAACGTGACCCTGACACTGACCCTAAACTAACCCTTACCATGACCCTGACCCTAAACCTGATCATAACCCTGAGCCTGACCCTGAGACTGACGCTGACCCTTACCCCGACCCTGACCCTGACAATGCCCTGATTCTGACCCTGACCCTGACCCTGATACTAATCCTGATGTTGACCCTGAATTCGGCCCTGACCCTGGCCCTGACCCTGACCCTACACCTCACACTGAACCTGACCCTGACCCTGACCCTAACCCTGACCCTGACCCTGACCCAAACCCTGACCCTAAACCTGACCGTGACCCTGACTAAATTTGACTGTGACCCTAACCCTGACCCTGACCCTGACCCTAACTCTGAACCTGACCCTGACCATGACACTGAACCTAACCCTGACCCTGACATACACCCTGAACTTGAACTTGACCCTGATCCTGACCCTGACCCTGACCGTGACCATGATACTGAACCTGAACCTATCCCTACTCCTGACCCTGACTCTAACACTGACCCTGACCTTAAAACTCTGACCGAGACCCTGACCCTGACACTGACCCTGACCCTGACGCTGACCCTGAACGTGACCCTGAGCCTGACCTTGACCCTGACCCTGACATTAACCCTAACCCTGACACTGACCCTGATCATGAACCTGACCCTGACCCTGACCTTAACCCTGACCCTTGCCCTAACACTGACCCTGACCCTGACACTTACCCTGACCCTAAGTCTGACCCTGACCTTAACACTAAACCAGACCCTGACACTAACACTGACCCTGACCCTGAACCTGACCCTGACCCTGACCCAAACCCTGACCCTAAACCTGACCGTGACCCTGACTGTGACCCTGACCCTGACCCTAAATCTGAACCTGACCCTGACTCTGACACTGACCCTAACACTGACTTTGACCCGGACCCTGACACTGACCGTAAACGTGACCCTGACACTGACCCTAAACTAACCCTTACCATGACCCTGACCCTAAACCTGATCATAACCCTGAGCCTGACCCTGAGACTGACGCTGACCCTTACCCCGACCCTGACCCTGACAATGCCCTGATTCTGACCCTGACCCTGACCCTGATACTAATCCTGATGTTGACCCTGAATTCGGCCCTGACCCTGGCCCTGACCCTGACCCTACACCTCACACTGAACCTGACCCTGACCCTGACCCTAACCCTGACCCTGACCCTGACCCAAACCCTGACCCTAAACCTGACCGTGACCCTGACTAAATTTGACTGTGACCCTAACCCTGACCCTGACCCTGACCCTAACTCTGAACCTGACCCTGACCATGACACTGAACCTAACCCTGACCCTGACATACACCCTGAACTTGAACTTGACCCTGATCCTGACCCTGACCCTGACCGTGACCATGATACTGAACCTGAACCTATCCCTACTCCTGACCCTGACTCTAACACTGACCCTGACCTTAAAACTCTGACCGAGACCCTGACCCTGACCCTGACACTGACCGTGACCCTGACGCTGACCCTGAACGTGACCCTGAGCCTGACCTTGACCCTGACCCTGACATTAACCCTAACCCTGACACTGACCCTGACCCTGAACCTAACCCTATCCCCTGACCCTGACCCTGACCATGACCCTAAACCTGACATGACCCTGACCCTGACCCTGACCCTGACCTTGACGCTGATGGTGACCCTGACCCTGACCCTGACCCTGACCCTGACCCTAACCCTATCCCTGACCCTGACCATTACCCTCACCCTGAACCTGACCCGACCCTGACCCTGACACTGACCCGAACCCTAACCCTGAACCTGACCGTGACCCTGATTCTGACCCTGACCCTGACGGTGACCCTGACCCTGACCCTGACCCTGAAGCTGACCCTGACCCTGACATTTATCCTAACCCTGACCCTGACCCTGACCCTAAGTCTACACCGTGAACCTGACCCTGACTCTGACCCTGACCATAACCCTGACCCTGACCTTGACCTTGACCCTACACTGAACTTGACCCTGAACCTGACCCTGACCCTGACACTGACCCTGACCCTGAAACTGACCCTGACCCTGACCCTGACCCTGACCATGACCCTGACCCTGACCCTGACCCTGACCCAGACCCCAAACCTGACCCTGACAATGCCCTGACTCCGACCCTGACCCTGAACCTGACCCTGACCCTAATCCTGATCGTGACCCTGAATTTGGCACTGACCCTGGCCCTGACCCTTACCCTGACCCTTAACCTGACCCTGACCCTGACCCTGACCCTGACTCTGACCCTGACCCTGAACCTGACCCTGACCCTGACCCTAGCCCTGACTCTGACTCTGACCCAGACCCAGACCCTGACCCTGACCCTGACTCTGACCCTGACCCTGACCCTGAACCTGATCATGAACCTAACCCTTACCCTGACCCTGACTCTACCCCTGACCCTGACATTGAACATTGCCATGACCTTAAGTCTGAATTTGACCCTGACTCTGACCTGTCCCTGACCCTGACCCTAACCCTGTCCCTGACCATGAACCTAATCCTGACCTTGATCCTGACCCTGATTCTGAACCTGTCCCTGACCCTGATACTGAACCTGAACCGGACACTGACCCTGAACCTGACCCTGACTTTGACCTTGAACTTGACCTTGACCTTGACAATGACCTTGTCACTGAACTTGAACCTGACCAAGACCCTGAACCTAAGGCTGAACGTGACCCTGAAAGTGCACCTGACCCTGAGCCTGACCCTACCCCTGACCCTGACCTTCACCCTTAACCTGACCCTGACCCTGAACCTGACCCTGACCCTGACCCTAACCTTTTCCTTGACCCTGACCATGACCCTAACCCTGACCTTGACCTTGACCCTAACTGTGACCTTGAAATTGACCTTGACCCTGACCTTGACCTTGACATTGACACTGACCCTGACCCTAAACCTGACCCTGATTCTGACCCTGACCTTGACCTTGACCCTGACCCTGACCCTTACACTGTTTCTGACCCTAACCCTGACCCTGACCCTGACCCTGACCCTAACCCTGACCCTATCCCTGACCGTGACCCTAACCCTGACCCTGACCCTAAACCTGACCCTGACCCTGACCCTGACCCTAACCCTGACCCTATCCCTGACCGTGACCCTAACCCTGACACTGACCTTAAACCTGACCCTGACCCTGACCCTGACCCTAAACCTGACCCTGACCCTGACCGTGACACTGAACCTGACCCTAAGTCTGACCATGACCCTGACCGTGACCATGACCCTCACCCTGACTCTGAACCTGACCTTGACCCTGACCATGAACATGACCCTGACACTGACCCTGACCCTGACCCTGACATTTACCCTGACCTGATCCTGACATTGACCCTGACCTTGACCCTGACCCTGACACTGACTCTGACCCTGACCCTGACATTGAACCTGACCTGATCCTGACATTGACCCTAACCTTGAACATGACCCTGACACTAAACCTGACCCTGACGTGATCATGACACTGAACCTGACCTGACCCTGAACCTGACCCTGACATTGACCCTAACCTTGACCCTGACCCTGACCCTTACACTGAACCTGACCCTGACCCTGACCCTGACCATGATGCTGACCTTGACACTGACCCTGACCCTGACCTTTACCTTGACCCTGACCATGACCCTGACCCTGACCTTGACCTTGACCCTGACACAGACCCTGACCTTTACCTTGACCCTGAACATGACCCTGACACTGACCTTGACCTTGACCCTAACCCTGACCTTGAACTTGACCTTGACCCTGACCTTGACCTTGACGTTGACACTGACCCTGACCCTTACCCTGTTTCTGACCCTAACCCTGACCCTGACCCTGACCCTAACCCTGACCCTAGCCCTGACTCTGACTCTGACCCTGACCCAGACCCTGACCCTGACCCTAACCGTGACCCTGACCCTAACACTGACCCTGAAGCTGACCCTGACCCTGACATTTATCCTAACCCCGACCCTGACCCTGACCCTAAGTCTACACCGTGACCCTGACCCTGACTCTGACCCTGACCATGACCCTGACCCTGACCTTGACCCTGACCCTGACCCTAACTCGGAACCTGACCCTGACCCTAACCCTGACCCTGAACTGGATCCTGACCCTAACCCTGAACATGACCCTGGCCCTGAACTTGACCTTGAACTGTACCTTGACCTTTAACCTGACCGTGACACTGACCCTGAATCTAACACAGACCCTGAACCTTAATCTTAACGTGACCTTGACCCTGACCCTGAACTTTACTTTGACCTTTACCATTATCCTAACCCTGACCCTGACCCTGAACCCGACCTTGACCTTGACCTTGACCCTGACCCTGACCCTGACCTTTACATTGACCCTGACCATGACCCTGACCCTGACCTTGACCTTGACCCTAACCGTGACCTTGAACTTGACCTTGACCCTGACCTTGACCTTGACATTGACACTGACCCTGACCCTAAACCTGACCCTGATTCTGACCCTGACCTTGACCTTGACCCTGACCGTGACCCTTACCCTGTTTCTGACACTAACCCTGACCCTGACCCTGACCCTGACCCTAACCCTGACCGTATCCCTGACCGTGACCCTGACCCTGACCCTGACCCTAAACCTGACCCTGACCCTGACCCTGACCCTAAACCTGACCCTATCCCTGACCGTGACCCTGACCCTGACCCTGACCTTAAACCTGACCCTGACCCTGACCCTGACCCAGACCCCGAACCTGACCCTGACAATGCCCAGACTCCAACCCAGACCCTGACCCTGACCCTGACACTAATCCTGATCGTGACCCTGAATTTGGCACTGACCCTGGCCCTGACCCTAACTCTACACCTGACCCTGAACCTGACCCTGACCCTAACCCTGACCCTATCCCTGACGGTGACCCTGACCCTCACCCTAACACTGACCCTAACTCGGAACCTGACCCTGACCCTGACCCTTAGACTGAACTTAACCCTGACCCTGACCTACACCCTGAACTTCACCTTGACCCTGACCGTGAACCTGACCCTCACCCTGACACTGACCCTGACCTTGACCCTGACACTGACCCTGACACTTACTCTGACCCTGAACTGGATCCTGACCCTAACCCTGAACATGACCCTGACCCTGACCCTAACCCTGACCCTGTCCCTGACACTGACCCTGTCCCTGACCCTGACCCTGACCCTAAACCTCACCCTGACTCTAACCCTGAGCCTGACCTTGACCCTGACCCTGACATTAACCCTAACCCTGACACTGACCCTGATCATGAACCTGACCCTGACCCTGAGCTTAACCCTGACACTGACCGTGACCCTGATTCTGACCCTGACCCTGACCGTGACCCTAACCCTGACCCTGACCCTGACAGTGAACCTGACCCTGATCCTGACTCTACCCCTGCCCCTTACCCTGACCTTAATCGTGACCCTGACCGTAACACTGACCGTGACCCTGACCCTAAGTCTGACCTTGACCCTAACCCTGACCCTGACCCTTACCCTGACCCCTACCCTGACAATGCCCTGACCCCTACCCTGACCCTGACCCTGACCCTGACTGTTACCCTAACCCTGAACCTGACCCTGACCCAGACCTTGACCCTGAACCTGACCCTGTCTTTGAACGTGAACCCGACACAGACCGTGACCCTGACCCTAAGTCTGACCTTGACCCTGACCCTGACCCTGACCCTAACACTGACCCTGACTCTGAACCTAACACTATCCCCTGACCCTGACCCAGACCATGACCCTAAACCTGACATGACCCTGACCCTGACCCTGACCCTGACCTTGACACCGATGGTGACCCTGACCCTGACGCTAACCCTATGCCTGACCCTGACCATTACCCTCACCCTGAACCTGACCTGACCCTGACCCTGACACTGACCCGGACCCTAACCCTGAACCTGACCGTGACCCTGATTCTGACCCTGACCCTGACCGTGACCCTGACCCTGACCCTAAACCTGACCTGAACCTGACCCTGATCTTGACCTTGACCCTGACTTAACCCTGACACTGAATATCTCCCTGACCCTGACCCTGACCCTAATCCTGATCCTATCTTTTACCATGACCCTAACCCTGACCCTGACCCTGACCCTAACTCTGAAACTGAACCCCTGAACATGACACTAAACCTAACCCTGACCCTGACCAACACCCTGAACTTGACCTTGACCCTGACCCAGACCCTGACCCTGACTCTGACACTGACCCTGACCCTGACCCTGAAATTGACCCTACAACTGAACTTGACCCTGACCCTGACCCTGACACTGACCCTGACCCTGAAACTGACCCTGACCCTGACCCTAAACCTGACCCTGACCCTGACCCTGACCCTGACCCCGAACCTGACCCTGACAATGCCCTGACTCCAACCCTGACCCTGACCCTGACCCTGACTCTAATCCTGATCGTGACCCTGAGTTTGGCACTGACCCTGGCCCTGACCCTGACTCTGACCCTGACCCTGACCTTGACCCTACAACTGAAATTGACTTTGACCCTGACCCTGATACTGACCCTGACCATGACCCTGACCCTGACCCTTAGACTGAACTTAACCCTGACCCTGACCTACAACCTGAACTTGAACTTGACCCTGACCGTGAACCTGACCCTGACTCTGACCCTGACCCTGACCTTGACACTGACCCTAACCCTGACCCTAAATCTGAACCTGGCCCTGACCCTGACCCTGACCCTGACCCTGACCCTGACAAAAACCTAACCCTGACCCTGACCCTGACCTTGACCCTGACCCTAACCCTGACCCTGACACTGACCCTGACCCTGAACCTAACCCTGACCGTGACCCTGACTTTTACCCAGACCCTAAATCTGACCCTGACCCTGACACTGTCCCTAACCCTGACACTGTCCCTAACCCTGACACTGTCCCTAACCCTGACACTGACCCGGACCCTGACCCTAAACCTGACCTAACCTTGACCCCGGCCCTGACCCTGACCCTTAACCTCACCCTGACACTAACCTTGACCCTGACCCAAAATTCTGACCGTGACCCTTACCCGGACACTGAACGTTACCCTGACTCTAAATATGACAGTGACCTTGACCTTGACCCTGACCTGAACCTAAAACTGACCATGACCCTGACCCTGACCATAAGCCTGACCTGACCCTGACCCTCAGTCTGACCCTGACTCTGACCCTCACCTTCAGCCTGAACCTGACACTGAACCTGACCTGACCCTGACCCTGACACTGACCTTGACCCTACCTTTGACCCTGACCCTGACCCTAAACCTGACCCTGACCCTGATCATGACCCTGACACTGACCCTGACCCTGACCCAAACCCTGATGCTGACCTTAACAATGACACTGACCCTGACCCTAAACCTGACCTGACCCTGACCCTGACACTGACCCTGACCCTGAAATTTATTCTGACACTGACCCTGAACCTGATTCTGACCCTAACCCTGACCTTGACCCTGACCCTGACCCTGAACTTTATCCTGACTGTGACCCTGACCCTGACCCTGACCTTGACCCTAAACCTGACCCTGTCCCTGACCCTGAACCTGACCCTGTCCCTGAACCTAACCCAGATCCTGACCCTGACCATGACCCTGAACCTGACCCGGAATTTGAACCTGAACTTGACCCTGACCCTGACCCTGAACCTGATCCTGACCCTGACCCTGACCCTGACTCTAACACTGACACTGACACTGACCCTGAACCTGACCCTGGCCCTGAACCTGATCCTACCCCTGACCCTGACCCTAACACTGACCCTGACCCTGACCCTAAACCTGACATGACCCTGACCCTGACCCTAAACCTCACCCTGACTCTAACCTTGACCCTGACCCTGACCCTGACCTTGACCCTGACTCTGACCCTGAACGTGACCATGACCCTGACCTTGACCCTGACCCTGACATTAACCCTAACCCTGACACTGACCCTGATCATGAACCTGACCCTGACCCTGACCCTAACCCTGACACTGACCGTGACCCTGATTCTGACCCTGACCCTAACTCTGAACCTGACCCTGACAATGACCCTGAACCTGAACCTAACCCTGACTCTCACCCTGAACCTCACCCTGACAGTGACCCTGACCCTAAGTCTGAACTTAATCCTGACCCTGACCTACACCCTGAACTTGACCTTGACCCTGACCGTGAAACTGACCCTGACCCTGACCCTAACACTGACCCTGACCCTGACCCTGGCCCTGAACCTGATCCTACACCTGACCCTGACCCTAACACTAACCCTGACCCTGACCCTAAACCTGACATGACGCTGACCCTGACCCTGACCCTAAACCTCACCCTGACTCTAACCTTGACCCTGACCCTGACCCTGACCTTGACCCTGACCCTGACCCTGAACTTGACCCTGACCCTGACATTAACCCTAACCCTGACCCTGACCCTGATCATGAACCTGACCCTGACCCTGACCCTAACTCTGAACCTGACCCTGACAATGACCCTGAACCTGAACCTAACCCTGACTCTCACCCTGAACCTCACCCTGACCGTGACCCTGACCCTAAGTCTGACCGTGACTCTGACCCTAACCCTGATTCTCACCCTGAACCTGACCTTGACCGTGAGCCTGACCCTTACCCTGACCCTGACCCTGAAGCTGGCCCTGACCCTGACCCTAAACCTAACCTAACCCTGACCCTGATCCTGACCCTGAATCTTACCCTAACCCTGACCCTGAACCTGACCCCGACCCTGATGCTGACCCTGACCTTAAGTCGGACCGTGACCCTGACCCTGACCCTGACCCTGAACCTGACTTTGACCATGACACTGATTTTGACCCTGACCCTGACCCTAACCCTGACCCTGACCCTGATATTGACGCTGAACCTAAACCTGACCCTTACACTGATTTTGACCCTAACGCTGATCCTGACCCTGACCCTGACCCTGACCCTAAACCTGACCTAACCCTGACCCTGACCCTAACCCTGACTGTTACCCTATCCCTGAACCTGACCCTGACCCAGAACTTTACCCTGAACCTGACCCTGTCTTTGAACATGAACCCGTCCCTGACCGTGACCCTGAACTTAGTTTGACCTTGACCCTGACCCTGACCCTGACCTTGACCCTGACCATGACCCTAACACTGATACTGACCCTGAACCTAACCCTACCCCTGACCCTGACCCTGACCGTGACCCTAAACCTGACATGACCCTGACCCTGACCCTGACCCTGACCTTGACGCTGATGGTGATCCTGACCCTGACCCTGATCCTAACCCTAACCTTGACCCTGTACCTGATCCTGAACCTGAACGTGACCTGACCCTGACCCTGACACTAACCCTGACCCTAACCCTGAACCTGACCCTACTCCTGCCCCTTACCCTGACCCTAACCGTGCCCCAGAACCTAACACTGACCCTGAAGCTGACCCTGACCCTGACATTTATCCTAACCCCGACACTGACCCTGACCCTAAGTCTGACCGTGACCCTGACCCTGACTCTGACCCTGACAATGACCCTGCCCTGACCCTGAACTTGACCCTGAACCTAATACTAGCCCTGACCCTGACCCTAAACCTGACCTGAACCTGACCCTGACCCTGACCTTGACCCTGACTTAATCCTGACACTGAATATCTCCCTGACCCTGACCCTAACCCTGACCCTAACCCTGACCGTGACCCTGACTCTGACCCTGACCCTGACCCTAAATCTGAACCTGAACCTGACTCTGACACTGACCCTAACACTGACTTTGACCCGAACCCTGACACTGACCCTAAACGTGACCCTGACACTGATTTTGACACTAACCCTGACCATGACCCTGACCCTGACCCCGACCCCGACACTGAACCTGATCTGAACCTGACCCTGACATTGACCCTAACCTTGACCCTGACCCTGACCCTAAACCTGACCCTGACTGTGACCGTGACACTGAACCTGACCCTAAGTCTGACCGTGACCCTGACTGTGAACATGATCCTCGCCCTGACCCTGAACCTGATCTTGACCCTGGCCCTCACCATGACCCTGATACTGACCCTTACCTTGACCCTTACACTAACACTGACCCTGAACCTACCCCTGACCTTGACCCTGACGATGACCCTCGCCCTGATCCTAAACATTACCTGCCCGTGACCCTGACACTGACCCTGAACCTAAGTGTGACCGTGACCCAGACCCTGACCTGACCGTGACCCTGACCCTGACCCTGACCCTGACCCTGACCCTGAACTTAAACCTGACCCTGACCCTGACCCTGACCCTGACCTTGAACCTGACCCTGAACTTAACCATGACCCTGACCCTGTCCCTGATTCTAAGTCTTACCGTGACCGTGACCCTGACCCTCACCCTGGCCTGACCCTGACCCTGACCTTGACCCTGACCCTGGACATCACCCTGACATTGACCCTGACACTGACACTGACCCTAACACTGAGAGTGACCCTGACACTGACCCTGACCCTCAACCTAAATCTGAACGTGACCCTGACCCTGACCATGACCTTAACCTAACTCTGACCCTGACCCTGACCCTGACCCTGACCCTGACCCTGACCCTGACCCTAACCCTGACCTTAAACCTGACCTGACCCTGACCCTGACCCTGACCTTGAACGTGACCCTGACCCTGACCCTAACCCTGACCTTGACCCTGCCTTAAGCCTGACATTGATTTTGACCCTGACCCTGACCCTGACCCTGACCCTGACCCAAACCCTGACCCTAAGCCTGACCGTGACCCTGACTCTGACCCTTACCCTGATGCTAAAACTGAACCTGACCCTGACTCTGACCCTGACCCTGACCCTAACACTGACCCTGACCCGGACCCTGACACTGACCCTAAACATGACCCTGACACTGATTTAGACACTAACCCTAACCATGACCATGACCATGACCCTGACCCTGACCCTGACCCTAACCCTTACTCTGACCCTGAGTCTGATGCTGACCCTGACCCTGACCCAGACCCCGACCCTGACCGTGACAATGCCCTGACTCCGACCCTGACCCTGACCCTAACCCTGACCCTGACCCTGACCCTAATCCTGATCGTGACCCTGAATTTGGCACTGAACCTGGCACTGACCCTTACTCTACACCTGACCCTGAACCTGACCCTGACCCTGACCCTAACCCTGATCCTATCTTTGACCGTGACCCTAACCCTGACCCTGACCCTGACCCTAACTCTGAACCTGACCCTGACCATGACCATGACACTGAACCTAACCCTGACCCTGACCTACACCCTGAACTTGACCTTGACCCTGATCCTGACCCTGACCCTGACCGTGACCCTGATACTGACCCTGAACCTAACCGTACTCCTGACCCTGACCCTAACACTTACCCTGACCCTAAACCTGACCTGACCCTGACCCTAACCCTAAACATCACCCTGACTCTAACACTGACCCTGAACTTAAAATTCTGACTGTGACCCTGACCCTCAACCCTGACCCTGACCCTGACCCTAACCCTAACCATGACCCTGAACCTGTCTGACCGTGAACCTGACCCTGACCCTGACCCTGACTTTGACGCTGAGTCTGACCCTGAACCTGACCCTGACCGTACACCTGACCCTGACTCTGACCCTGAACCTGACCATAACACTGACCATGAACCTGACCCTAACCCTTACCCTGACCCTGACCCTGACACTTATCCTGACCCTAAGTCTGACAGTGCCCTACCCCGGAACCTGACCATGACCCTGTCCCTAATTCTGAATTTTACCCTGACCCTGACCCTACACCTGAATCAGACCCTGACCATGACCCTGACCCTCAACCTGACCAAACCATGATCCTGACCCTGATCCTGACTCTTACCCTAACCCTGACATTGACCCTGACCCTGACCCTGACCCTGACCCTGACCGTGACCCGGACCCTGACCCTGAACATAACCCTAACCCTGACCCTGACTCTGACCCTGACCCTAAACCTGACCTGACCCTGACCCTGACCCTGACCCTGACCCTGACAATGACCGTGACACTGATTCTGACCCTACCCCTGTCCCTTACCCTGACCTTAATTGTGACCCTGACCGTAACACTGACCGTGACCCTGACACAGACCCTGAACTTGACCCTAACCCTGACCCTGACCCTGACCCTGACACCTACCCTGACCCTGACCCTGACCCTTAACCCTGACCGTGACTTTGACCCTGACCCTGAACCTGACCCTAACTATGAACCTGACTCTGACGCTGACCCTGAACTTAACCCTGACCCTGACCCTGACTCTAACACTGACTTGGACCCTGACCCTAAACCTGAACCTAACCCTGAACCTGTCCCTGACCCTGAACCTAACCCTGACCCTGACGCTGACCGTGACCCTGACACTGACCCTGAACCTGAATCTGAACCTGACTCTAACCCTGACCCTGACC
This sequence comes from Clangula hyemalis, assembly GCA_963989345.1. The sequence continues at coordinate 1,760,909 of OZ022456.1, read as the reverse complement.
CTAAACCTGACCCTGACCCTAACCCTAACCTTGATATTAACTCTGAACTTGCCCCTGACCCTGACACTAACAATGACCCTAACCCTGACATTAAACCTGACCTGAACCTGACCCTGACCCTGACCCTGACACTTTCCCCGACTCTGACCCTAACCCAGACCCTGACGCTGACCCTGACCCTGACCGTGACCCTAACCCTGACCATGACCCTGACCCTGATCCTGACACTAACACTAACACTGACCCTGACTCTGACCCTGACCCTAACCATGACCCTAAATCTGAACCTGACGCTGACCCTGAACCTGACCCTGAACCTAACCCTGACCGTGACCCTGACTCTGACCCTGACCCTAAATCTGAACCTGACCCTGACCCTGACCCTGACACTGTCCCTAACCCTGACCCTGACACTGACCCTAAACGTGACCCTGACACTGATTTTGAAACTAACCCTGTCCCTGACCCTGACCCTGAACCTGAAAATAACCATGACCCTGACCCTGAGTCTGACGCTAACCCTGACACTGACCCTGACCCTGACCCTGACCCTGACACTGACAATGCCCTGATTCCAACACTGAACCTGACCCTGACCCTGACCCTACCCCTGACACTGACACTGACCCTGACCATAAACCTGACCATAACCCTGACCGTGACACTGACCTTGACCCTGACCCTGACCCTGACCCTGACCCTGACCCTGATCCTGGCACTAAACCTGACCTGACCCTGACCCCGGCCCTGACCCTGACCCTAAACCTCACCCTGACACTAACCTTGACCCTGACCCAAAATTCTGACAGTGACACTGACCCTGACCCTGAACGTGAACCTGAACCTAAATCTGACCATGACCTTGACCTTGACCCTGACCCTGAACCTAACACTGACCCTGACCCTGACCCTGAATCTGACCCTGAACCTAACCCTGACCCTGACCCTTACCCTGACCCTTAACCTGACCCTGACACTGACACTGACCATGACGCTAACCCTGACCCTGACCCTGACCCTGCCCCTAAACCTGATTTGACCCTGACCCTCACTCTGAACCTGACCCTGACCCTGACCTTCAACCTGAACCTGACACTGAACCTGACCTGACCCTGACCCTGACCCTGACCTTGACCCTAACTTTTACCCTGACCCTGACACTAAACCTGACCCTGACCCTGACACTGACAGTGACCCTGAACCTGACCCTATGTCTGACCGTGACCCTTACCGTGAACCTGACCCTCGCCCTGACCCTGAACCTGACCTTGACCCTAACCCTGATCATGACCCTGACACTGACCCTGACCCTGACACTAACACTGACCCTGGCCCTGACCCAAAACCTGATGCTGACCCTAACAATGACACTGACCCTGACCCTAAACCAGACCTGACCCAGACCCTGACACTGACCATGATCCTAACCCTGATCCTACCCCTGACCCTGACCCTAACACTGAAACTGACCCTGACACTAAACCTGACCTGACCCTGACCCTGACCCTGAACCTCACCCTGACTCTAACCTTGACCCTGACCCTGACCTTGACCCTGACCCTGAACATCACCCTGACCCTGACCCTGACCCTGACACTGACCCTGACCGGGACCCTGAAACTAACCCTACCCCTGACCCTGACCCTGACCCTGACCCTAAACCTGACCTGACCCTGACCCTGACACTGACAGTGACCCTGACACTGACCGTGACCCTGACCGTGACCTTAACCCTGACCCTGACAGTGACCCTGACCCTGATCCTTACCCTACCCCTGCCCCTTACCCTGACCTTAATCGTGACCCGGACCGTAACACTGACCGTGACCGTGACCCTGACCCTGAACCTGACCTTAATTCTGAACCTGACCCTGACCCTGACCCTGAAACTAACCCTGACCGTGACCCTGACCCTAAATCTGAACCTGACCCTGACCCTGACCCTGACACTGTCCCTAACCCTGACCCTGACCCTGACCCTGACCCTGACACTGTCCCTAACCCTGACCCTGACCCTGACCCCGACAATGACCCTAAACGTAACCCTGACACTGAATTTGACAATAACCCTGTCCCTGACCCTGACCCTGAACTTGACCCTAACCCTGACACTGACCCTGAGACTGACGCTGACCATGACCCTGACCCTGACCCTGACACTGACCATGACCCTGACAATGCCCTGATTCCGACCCTGACGCTAAACGTGACCCTGACCCTTACTTTGGCCATGACCCTGCCCCTACACCTGACCCTGACACTGACACTGACCCTAAACCTGACCATAACCCTGACCGTGACACTGACCCTGACCCTGACCGTGACCCTGATACTGATCATGAACCTAACACTACTCCTGACCCTGACCCTGACTTTGACCCTGACCCTAAACCTGACCTAACCTTGACCCCGGTCCTGACCCTGACCCTAAACCTCACCCTGATACTAACCTTGACCCTGACCCTAAGTCTGACCTTGACCCTGACCCTGACCCTGACCTGACCCTGACCATGACCCTAACACTGATACTGACCCTGAACCTAACCCTACCCCTGACCCTGACCCTGACCGCGGCCCTAAACATGACATGACCCTGACCCTGACTCTGACAGTGACCCTGACCCTGATCCTGACCCTACCCCTGCCCCTTACCCTGACCTTAATCGTGACCCTGACTGTAACACTGACCGTGACCCTGACCATGACCCTGAACTTGACCCTAACCCTGACCCTGACCCTGACCACTAACCTGACAATGATCTGACCCCTACCCTGACCCTGACCCTGACCCTAACCCTGACCGTGACCCTGACCCTGACCCTCAACCTGACCTTAATTCTGAACATGACCCTGACGCTGACCCTGAACCTAAACCTGACCATGACCCTAACCCTGACCCTAACACTGACTTAGACCCTGACCCTAACCCTGAACCTAAACCTGTTCCTGTCACCGACCCTGACCCTAACCCTGACCCTGACGCTGACCCTGAACCTGACTCTGAACCTGACCCTACCCCTGACCGTGACCCTAAACCTGACCCTGACCCTGACCTTGACATTAACCCTGAACTTGACCCTGACCCTGACACTAAACCTGACCTTAAACCTGACCCTAAATTTGACTCTGAACCTGACCCTAACCATGACCCTGACCCTGACACTTTCCCCGACCCTGACCCTAACCCAGACCCTGACGCTGACCCTGACCCTGACCGTGACCCTAACCCTGACCCTGACCCTGACCCTAAGTCTGACCATGACCCTGACCCTGATCCTGACACTGACCCTAACACTGACCCTGACCCTGACCCTGATCCTGACACAGACCCTAACATTGACCCTGACCCTGTACCTGATCCTATGTCTGACCGTGACCCTGACCCTGACCATGAACCTGACCCTGTCCCTGACCATGGACCTAACCCTGACCCTGACCTTGACCCTGACCCTAACCCTGACCCTAAATCTGACCCTGACCCTGACCCTGACACTGTCCCTAACCCAGACCCTGACCCTGACCCTGACACTGACCATAAACATGACCCTGACACTGATTTTGACACTAACCCTGTCCCTGACCCTGACCCTGAACCTGACCCTAACCCTGACCCTGAGTCTGACGCTGACCCTGACACAGACCCTGACCCTGACCTTGACCATGACCCTGACAATGCCCTGATTCCGATCCTGACCCTGACCCTGATGCTAACCGTGACCCTGACCCTTAATTTGGCCCTGAACCTGGCCCTGACCATGACCCTACACCTGACCCTGACACTGACCCTGACCCTAAACCTGAACATAACCCTGACCGTGACACTGACCTTGACCCTGACCCTAACTCTGAACCTGATCCTGACCCTGACCCTGACCCTAAACCTGACCTAACCTTGACCCCGGCCCTGACCCTGACCCTAACCTTACCCTGACACTAACCTTGACCCTGACCAAAAATTCTGACCGTGACCCTGACCCTGACCCTGAACGTGACCCTGACCCTAAATCTGACCGTGACCTTGACCTTGACCCTGACCCTGAACCTAACACCGACCCTGACCCTGAATCTGACCCTGAACCTAACCCTGAACCTGAACCTTACCCTGACCCTTAACCTGACCCTGACACTGACACTGACCATGACCCTAACCCTGACATTGACCCTGACACTGACCCTGCCCCTAAGCCTGACCTGAGCCTGACCCTCACTCTGACCCTGACCCTGACCCTGACCTACAACCTGAACCTGACACTGAACCTGACCTGACCCTGACCCTGACCGTGACCCTGACCTTGACCCTAACTGTGACCCTGACACTGACCCTAAACCTAAACCTGACCCTGACCCTGACCCTGATCCTGAACCTGACCCTATGTCTGACCGTGACCCTGACCGTGAACCTGACCCTCGCCCTGACCCTGAACCTCACCTTGACCCTGACCCTGATCATGACCCTGACACTGACCCTGACCTTGACCCTTACACTAACACTGACCCTGACCCTGACCAAATCCTGATGTTGACCCTAACAATGACACTGACCCTGACCCTAAACCAGACCTTACCCTGACCCTGACACTGACCCTGACCCAAAAATTTACTCTGACACTGACCCTGACCCTGAACCTGACCATGACCCTAACCCTGATCCTACCCCTGACCCTGACCCTAACACTGAACCTGACCCTGACCCTAAACCTGACCTGACCCTGACCCTGACCCTGACCCTAAACCTCACCCTGACTCTAACCTTGACCCTGACCCTGACCCTGAACTTGACCCTGACCCTGACCCTGAACGTGACCCTGAGCCTGACCTTGAACCTGACCCTGACATTAACCCTAACCCTGACACTGACCCTGATCATGAACCTGACCCTGACCCTGACCCTAACCCTGACACTAACCGTGACCCTGATTCTGACCCTGACCCTGACCGTGACCTTAACCCTGACCCTGACACTGACAGTGACCCTGACCCTGATCCTGACCCTACCCCTGCCCCTTGCCCTGACCTTAATCGTGACCCTGACCGTAACACTGACCGTGACCCTGACCCTGACCCTGACCCCTACCCTAACAATGCCCTGACCCCTACCCTGACCCTGACCCAGACCCTGACCCTGACTGTTACCCTAACCCTGAACCTGACCCTGACCCAGACCTTGACCCTGAACCTGACCCTGTCTTTGAACCTGAACCCGACCCTGACCCTGATCCTGACCCAAGCCCTGACCCTAACCCTGACCGTGACCCTGACTGTGACCCTGAACCTGACCCTAAATCTGAACCTGACCCTGACTCTGACACTGACCCTAACACTGACTTTGACCCGGACCCTGACACTGACCGTAAACGTGACCCTGACACGGATTTTGACACTAACCCTGACCATGACCCTGAAATTAACCCTGAGCCTAACCCTGAGCCTGACCCTGAGTCTGATGCTGACCCTGACCCTGTACCTGACCCTGACCCTAACACTGACACTGACACTGACCCTGAACCTGACCTTGGCTCTGAACCTGATCCTACCCCTGACCCTGACCCTAACACTGAACCTGACCCTGACCCTAAACCTGACATGACCCTGACCCTGACCCTGACCCTAAACCTCACCCTGACTCTAACCTTGGCCCTGACCCTGACCCTGACCCTTACCCAGACCCTGACCCTGAACCTGACATTAACCCTAACACTGACATTGACCCAGATCATGAACCTAACCCTGACCTTGACCCTGACCCTAACCCTGACCCTGACAGTGACCCTGAACTTGACCCTGACCCTGACACTAAACCTGACCTTAACCCTGACCCTAACACTGATACTGACCCTAAAGCTAACCCTACCCCTGACCCTGACCCTGACCGTGGCCCTAAACATGACATGACCCTGACCCTGACCCTGACAGTGACCCTGACCCTGACCCTGAACTTAACCCTAACCCTGACCCTGACCCTGACCACTAACCTGACAATGATCTGACCCCTACCCTGACCCTGACCCTGACCCTAACCCTGACCGTGACCCTGACCCTGACCCTCAACCTGACCTTAATTCTGAACATGACCCTGACGCTGACCCTGAACCTAAACCTGACCATGACCCTAACTCTGACCCTAACACTGACTTGGACCCTGACCCTAACCCTGAACCTAAACCTGTTCCTGTCACCGACCCTGACCCTAACCCTGACCCTGACGCTGACCGTGACCCTGACACTGACCCTGAACCTGACTCTGAACCTGACCCTACCCCTGACCGTGACCCTAAACCTGACCCTGACCCTGACCTTGACATTAACCCTGAACTTGACCCTGACCCTGACACTAAACCTGACCGTAACCCTGACCCTAAATTTGACTCTGAACCTGACCCTAACCATGACCCTGACCCTGACACTTTCCCCGACCCTGACCCTATTCCAGACCCTGACGCTGACCCTGACCCTGACCGTGACCCTAACCCTGACCCTGACCCTGACACTAAGTCTGACCGTGACCCTGACCCTGATCCTGACACAGATCCTAACACTGACCCTGACCCTGTACCTGATCCTAAGTCTGACCGTGACCCATGACCCTGACCATGAACCTGACCCTGTCCCTGACCATGGACCTAACCCTGACCCTGACCTTGACCCTGACCCTAACCCTGACACTAAACCTGAACATGACCCTGACCCTGACATTGTCCCTAACCCAGACCCTGACCCTGACCCTGACACTGACCATAAATATGACCCTGACACTGATTTTGACACTAACCCTGTCCCTGTCCCTGACCCTGACCCTGAACCTGACCCTAACCCTGACCCTGACCCTGAGTCTGACGCTGACCCTGACACAGACCCTGACCCTGACCTTGACCATGACCCTGACAATGCCCTGATTCCGATCCTGACCCTGACCCTGATGCTAACCGTGACCCTCACCCTTACTTTGGCCCTGACCCTGGCCCTGACCATGACCCTACACCTGACCCTGACACTGACCCTGACCCTAAACCTGACCATAACCCTGACCGTGACACTGACCTTGACCCTGACTTTAACCCTGAATCTAACTCTGAACCTGATCCTGACCCTGACCCTGACCCTGACCCTGACCGTGACCCTGATACTGACCCTGAACATAATACTAGCCCTGACCCTGACCCTAACCCTGACCCTGACCCTAACCCGGACTGTTACCCTAACCCTGAACCTGACCCTAACCCAGACCTTGACCCTGAACCTGACCCTGTCTTTGAACCTGAACCCGACCCTGACCGTGACCCTGACCCTAAGTCTGACCTTGATCCTGAACCTGTCCCTGACCCTGACCCTGACCCAAACCCTGACCCTAAACCTGACAGTGACCCTGACTGTGACCCTGACCCTGACCCTAAATCTGAACCTGACCCTGACTCTGACACTGACCCTAACACTGACTTTGACCCGGACCCTGACACTGACCGTAAACGTGACCCTGACACGGATTTTGACACTAACCATGACCATGACCCTGAACTTAACCCTGAGCCTAACCCTGAGCCTGACCCTGACCCTGACGCTGACCCTGACCCTGACCCCGACCCTGACCCTGACAATGCCCTGATTCCGACCCTGACCCTGACCCTAATCCTGATGGTGACCCTGAATTCGGCCCTGACCCTGGCCCTGACCCTGACCCTACACCTCACACTGAACCTGACCCTGACCCTGACCCTAACCCTGACCCTAAATTTGACCATGACCCTAACCTTGACCCTGACCTACACGCTGAACTTGACCTTGACCCTGATCCTGCCCCTGCCCCTGACCCTTATCCTGATCGTTACCCTGAATTTGGCACTGACCCTGGCCCTGACCCTGACTCTACACCTGACCCAGAACCTGACACTGACCCTGACCCTAACCCTGACACTAAACCAGACCCTCAACCTGATCCTCAACCTGTCCTGACCCTGAACCTGATACTGACCCTGAACCTAAGTCTGGCTGTGACCCTAACCCTTACCCTAATTCTGACCGTGACCCTGATCATGACCTTGACCCTGACCCTGACCCTAACCCTGACCGTGACCCTAACACTGACCCTGACCCTGTCACTTACCCTGACCCTAAGTCTGACCCTGACCTTAACACTAAACCAGACCTGACCCTACCCCTTACCCTGACCCTGACACTGACCCTGAACATGACCTTGACACTAAGTCTGACTGAGACCCTGACCGTGACCCTGAACCTCAAACTGACCCTGACCCTAACCCTGACCTTGTCCCTGAACCTGAACCTGACCCTGACCCTCGCCCTGACGCTGACTCTACCCCTGACACTGACCCTGACCCTCACTCTGACCCTAACCCTTGTCCTGACCCTGACCCTGACTCTGACCCTGACCCTGACCTTGAACCTGACCCTGAACATCACCCTGACCCTGACCCTGTCCCTGATTCTAAGAAATACCGTGACCCTGACCCTGACCATCACCCTGGCCTGACCCTGACCCTTACCTTGAGGCTGACACTAAACATCACCCTGACCCTGACCCTGACACTGACACTGACCATGACCGTTACGCTGATCCTGACCCTGATGCTGACCCTGACTCTGAACTACACCCTGAACTTGACCATAACCGTGACCCTGACCGGGACCCTGACCGTGACCCTGAAACTAAACCTACCCCTGACCCTGACCCTGACCCAGACCCTAAACCTGACCTGACCCTGATCCTGACAATGACAGTGACCCTGACCCTGATCCTTACCCTACCCCTGCCCCTTACCCTGACCTTAATCGTGACCCTGACCGTGACCCTGAACATGACCCTGAACCTGACCTTAATTCTGAACCTGACCCTGACGCTGACCCTGAACCTAACCCTGATTCTGACCCTGACCCTGACCCTGACCCTGAAACTAACCCTGACCCTGACCCTGACCATGACCCTGACCCTAAATCTGAACCTGACCCTGACCTTGACCCTGACACTGTCCCTAACACTGAACCTGAACCTGACCCTGACCCTGAACCTGACCCTAAACCTGACCCTGACCCTGAGTCTGACGCTGACCCTGACCCTGACCCCGACCATGACACTGACAATGCCCTGATTCCGACCCTGACCCTGACCCTGACGCTAAACGTGACCCTGACCCTTACTTTGGCCTTGACCCTGGCCCTGACCCTGACCCTACACCTGACCGTGACACTGACCCTGACCCTAAACCTGATCATAACCCTGACCGTGACACTGACCCTGACCCTGACCCTGACCCTAACTCTGAACCTGATCCTGACCATGACACTGACCCTGATCCTGACCCTGGCCCTGACCCTGAACCTGATCCTACAACTGATCCTGACCCTGACCCTAAACCTGACATGACCCTGACCCTGACCCTGACCTTAAACCTCACCCTGACTCTAACCTTGACCCTGACCCTGACCCTGAACTTGACCCTGACCCTGACATTAACCCTAACCCTGACACTGACCCTGATCATGAACCTGACCCTGACCCTAACCTTAACCCTGATACTGACCGTGACCCTGACCTTAACCCTGACACTGACCGTGACCCTGACCCTGACCCTAACCCTGACCCTTGCCCTAACACTGACCCTGATCCTGACACTTACCCTGACCCTAAGTCTGACCCTGACCTTAACACTAAACCAGACCCTGACACTAACACTGACCCTGACCATGACCCTGACCCTGACCCTGACCTTGACCCTGACCATGACCTAAACCCTGACCCTAAACCTGACCTGAACCTGACCCTGACCCTGACTTTGACCCTGACTTAAACCTGACACTGAATATCTCCCTGACCCTGACCCTGACCCTGACCCTGACCCTGACCCTGACCCAAACCCTGACCCTAAACCTGACCGTGACCCTGACTCTGACCCTGACCCTGACCCTAACTCTGAACCTGACCCTGACCATGACACCGAACCTAACCCTGACACTGACCTGCACCCTGAACTTGAACTTGACCCTGATCCTGAACCTGACCCTGACCGTGACACTGATACTGACCCTGAACCTAACCCTACACCTGACCCTGACTCTAACACTGACCCTGACCTTAAAACTCTGACCGAGACCCTACCCATGACACTGACACTGACCCTGACCCTGACCCTAAACGTGACCTGACCCTGACCCTGACCCTGACCCTGACACTGAACCTGACCCTGACCCTGAACTTGACCCTGACCCTGACCTAGACCCTAACCCTGACCCTGACCCTGAACGTGACCCTGACCCTGAACTTGATTATGACCCTGACATTAACCCTAACCCTGACACTGACCCTGATCATGAACCTGACCCTGATCCTGACCCTAACCCTGACACTGACCGTGACCCTGATTCTGACCCTGACCCTGACCCTGACCTGACCCTGACCATGACCCTAACACTGATACTGACCCTGAACCTAACCCTTACCCTCACCCTGACCCTGACCGTGACCCTAAACATGACATGACCCTGACCCTGACCCTGACAGTGACCCTGACCCTGATCCTGATCCTACCCCTGCCCCTTACCCTGACCTTAATCGTGACCCTGACCGTAACACTGACCGTAACCCTGACCCTGACCCTGACCCTGACCCTGACCACAAACCTGACAATGCTCTGACCCCTACCCCGACCCTGACCCTAACCCTGACCGTGACCCTGACCCTGACCCTGAACCTGACCTTAATTCTGAACCTGACCCTGACGCTGACCCTGAACATAACCCTGACCCTGAACCTAACCCTGACCCTAACACTGACTTGGACCCTGACCCTAACCCTGAACCTAACCCTGAACCTGTCCCCGACCCTGACCCTAACCCTGACCCTGACGCTGACCGTGACCCTGACACTGACCCTGAACCTGACTCTGAACCTTACCCTACCCCTGACCGTGACCCTAAACCTGACCCTGACCCTGACCCTGACCTTGAAATTAAACCTGAACTTGACCCTGACCGTGACCCTGATACTGACCCTGAACCTAACACTACCCCTGACCCTGACCCTGACCGTGGCCCTAAACATGACATGACCCTGACCCTGACCCTGACAGTGACCCTGACCCTGACCCTGAACTTAACCCTAACCCTGACCCTGACCCTGACCACTAACCTGACAATGATCTGACCCCTACCCTGACCCTGACCCTGACCCTAACCCTGACCGTGACCCTGACCCTGACCCTCAACCTGACCTTAATTCTGAACATGACCCTGACGCTGACCCTGAACCTAAACCTGACCATGACCCTAACTCTGACCCTAACACTGACTTGGACCCTGACCCTAACCCTGAACCTAAACCTGTTCCTGTCACCGACCCTGACCCTAACCCTGACCCTGACGCTGACCGTGACCCTGACACTGACCCTGAACCTGACTCTGAACCTGACCCTACCCCTGACCGTGACCCTAAACCTGACCCTGACCCTGACCTTGACATTAACCCTGAACTTGACCCTGACCCTGACACTAAACCTGACCGTAACCCTGACCCTAAATTTGACTCTGAACCTGACCCTAACCATGACCCTGACCCTGACACTTTCCCCGACCCTGACCCTATTCCAGACCCTGACGCTGACCCTGACCCTGACCGTGACCCTAACCCTGACCCTGACCCTGACACTAAGTCTGACCGTGACCCTGACCCTGATCCTGACACAGATCCTAACACTGACCCTGACCCTGTACCTGATCCTAAGTCTGACCGTGACCCATGACCCTGACCATGAACCTGACCCTGTCCCTGACCATGGACCTAACCCTGACCCTGACCTTGACCCTGACCCTAACCCTGACACTAAACCTGAACATGACCCTGACCCTGACATTGTCCCTAACCCAGACCCTGACCCTGACCCTGACACTGACCATAAATATGACCCTGACACTGATTTTGACACTAACCCTGTCCCTGTCCCTGACCCTGACCCTGAACCTGACCCTAACCCTGACCCTGACCCTGAGTCTGACGCTGACCCTGACACAGACCCTGACCCTGACCTTGACCATGACCCTGACAATGCCCTGATTCCGATCCTGACCCTGACCCTGATGCTAACCGTGACCCTCACCCTTACTTTGGCCCTGACCCTGGCCCTGACCATGACCCTACACCTGACCCTGACACTGACCCTGACCCTAAACCTGACCATAACCCTGACCGTGACACTGACCTTGACCCTGACTTTAACCCTGAATCTAACTCTGAACCTGATCCTGACCCTGACCCTGACCCTGACCCTGACCGTGACCCTGATACTGACCCTGAACATAATACTAGCCCTGACCCTGACCCTAACCCTGACCCTGACCCTAACCCGGACTGTTACCCTAACCCTGAACCTGACCCTAACCCAGACCTTGACCCTGAACCTGACCCTGTCTTTGAATCTGAACCCGACCCTGACCGTGACCCTGACCCTAAGTCTGACCTTGATCCTGAACCTGTCCCTGACCCTGACCCTGACCCAAACCCTGACCCTAAACCTGACAGTGACCCTGACTGTGACCCTGACCCTGACCCTAAATCTGAACCTGACCCTGACTCTGACACTGACCCTAACACTGACTTTGACCCGGACCCTGACACTGACCGTAAACGTGACCCTGACACGGATTTTGACACTAACCATGACCATGACCCTGAACTTAACCCTGAGCCTAACCCTGAGCCTGACCCTGACCCTGACGCTGACCCTGACCCTGACCCCGACCCTGACCCTGACAATGCCCTGATTCCGACCCTGACCCTGACCCTAATCCTGATGGTGACCCTGAATTCGGCCCTGACCCTGGCCCTGACCCTGACCCTACACCTCACACTGAACCTGACCCTGACCCTGACCCTAACCCTGACCCTAAATTTGACCATGACCCTAACCTTGACCCTGACCTACACGCTGAACTTGACCTTGACCCTGATCCTGCCCCTGCCCTGACCCTTATCCTGATCGTTACCCTGAATTTGGCACTGACCCTGGCCCTGACCCTGACTCTACACCTGACCCAGAACCTGACACTGACCCTGACCCTAACCCTGACACTAAACCAGACCCTCAACCTGATCCTCAACCTGTCCTGACCCTGAACCTGATACTGACCCTGAACCTAAGTCTGACTGTGACCCTAACCCTTACCCTAATTCTGACCGTGACCCTGATCATGACCTTGACCCTGACCCTGACCCTAACCCTGACCGTGACCCTAACACTGACCCTGACCCTGTCACTTACCCTGACCCTAAGTCTGACCCTGACCTTAACACTAAACCAGACCTGACCCTACCCCTTACCCTGACCCTGACACTGACCCTGAACATGACCTTGACACTAAGTCTGACTGAGACCCTGACCGTGACCCTGAACCTCAAACTGACCCTGACCCTAACCCTGACCTTGTCCCTGAACCTGAACCTGACCCTGACCCTCGCCCTGACGCTGACTCTACCCCTGACACTGACCCTGACCCTCACTCTGACCCTAACCCTTGTCCTGACCCTGACCCTGACTCTGACCCTGACCCTGACCTTGAACCTGACCCTGAACATCACCCTGACCCTGACCCTGTCCCTGATTCTAAGAAATACCGTGACCCTGACCCTGACCATCACCCTGGCCTGACCCTGACCCTTACCTTGAGGCTGACACTAAACATCACCCTGACCCTGACCCTGACACTGACACTGACCATGACCGTTACGCTGATCCTGACCCTGATGCTGACCCTGACTCTGAACTACACCCTGAACTTGACCATAACCGTGACCCTGACCGGGACCCTGACCGTGACCCTGAAACTAAACCTACCCCTGACCCTGACCCTGACCCAGACCCTAAACCTGACCTGACCCTGATCCTGACAATGACAGTGACCCTGACCCTGATCCTTACCCTACCCCTGCCCCTTACCCTGACCTTAATCGTGACCCTGACCGTGACCCTGAACATGACCCTGAACCTGACCTTAATTCTGAACCTGACCCTGACGCTGACCCTGAACCTAACCCTGATTCTGACCCTGACCCTGACCCTGACCCTGAAACTAACCCTGACCCTGACCCTGACCATGACCCTGACCCTAAATCTGAACCTGACCCTGACCTTGACCCTGACACTGTCCCTAACACTGAACCTGAACCTGACCCTGACCCTGAACCTGACCCTAAACCTGACCCTGACCCTGAGTCTGACGCTGACCCTGACCCTGACCCCGACCATGACACTGACAATGCCCTGATTCCGACCCTGACCCTGACCCTGACGCTAAACGTGACCCTGACCCTTACTTTGGCCTTGACCCTGGCCCTGACCCTGACCCTACACCTGACCGTGACACTGACCCTGACCCTAAACCTGATCATAACCCTGACCGTGACACTGACCCTGACCCTGACCCTGACCCTAACTCTGAACCTGATCCTGACCATGACACTGACCCTGATCCTGACCCTGGCCCTGACCCTGAACCTGATCCTACAACTGATCCTGACCCTGACCCTAAACCTGACATGACCCTGACCCTGACCCTGACCTTAAACCTCACCCTGACTCTAACCTTGACCCTGACCCTGACCCTGAACTTGACCCTGACCCTGACATTAACCCTAACCCTGACACTGACCCTGATCATGAACCTGACCCTGACCCTAACCTTAACCCTGATACTGACCGTGACCCTGACCTTAACCCTGACACTGACCGTGACCCTGACCCTGACCCTAACCCTGACCCTTGCCCTAACACTGACCCTGATCCTGACACTTACCCTGACCCTAAGTCTGACCCTGACCTTAACACTAAACCAGACCCTGACACTAACACTGACCCTGACCATGACCCTGACCCTGACCCTGACCTTGACCCTGACCATGACCTAAACCCTGACCCTAAACCTGACCTGAACCTGACCCTGACCCTGACTTTGACCCTGACTTAAACCTGACACTGAATATCTCCCTGACCCTGACCCTGACCCTGACCCTGACCCTGACCCTGACCCAAACCCTGACCCTAAACCTGACCGTGACCCTGACTCTGACCCTGACCCTGACCCTAACTCTGAACCTGACCCTGACCATGACACTGAACCTAACCCTGACACTGACCTGCACCCTGAACTTGAACTTGACCCTGATCCTGAACCTGACCCTGACCGTGACACTGATACTGACCCTGAACCTAACCCTACACCTGACCCTGACTCTAACACTGACCCTGACCTTAAAACTCTGACCGAGACCCTACCCATGACACTGACACTGACCCTGACCCTGACCCTAAACGTGACCTGACCCTGACCCTGACCCTGACCCTGACACTGAACCTGACCCTGACCCTGAACTTGACCCTGACCCTGACCTAGACCCTAACCCTGACCCTGACCCTGAACGTGACCCTGACCCTGAACTTGATTATGACCCTGACATTAACCCTAACCCTGACACTGACCCTGATCATGAACCTGACCCTGATCCTGACCCTAACCCTGACACTGACCGTGACCCTGATTCTGACCCTGACCCTGACCCTGACCTGACCCTGACCATGACCCTAACACTGATACTGACCCTGAACCTAACCCTTACCCTCACCCTGACCCTGACCGTGACCCTAAACATGACATGACCCTGACCCTGACCCTGACAGTGACCCTGACCCTGATCCTGATCCTACCCCTGCCCCTTACCCTGACCTTAATCGTGACCCTGACCGTAACACTGACCGTAACCCTGACCCTGACCCTGACCCTGACCCTGACCACAAACCTGACAATGCTCTGACCCCTACCCCGACCCTGACCCTAACCCTGACCGTGACCCTGACCCTGACCCTGAACCTGACCTTAATTCTGAACCTGACCCTGACGCTGACCCTGAACATAACCCTGACCCTGAACCTAACCCTGACCCTAACACTGACTTGGACCCTGACCCTAACCCTGAACCTAACCCTGAACCTGTCCCCGACCCTGACCCTAACCCTGACCCTGACGCTGACCGTGACCCTGACACTGACCCTGAACCTGACTCTGAACCTTACCCTACCCCTGACCGTGACCCTAAACCTGACCCTGACCCTGACCCTGACCTTGAAATTAAACCTGAACTTGACCCTGACCGTGACCCTGATACTGACCCTGAACCTAACACTACCCCTGACCCTGACCCTGACCGTGGCCCTAAACATGACATGACCCTGACCCTGACCCTGACAGTGACCCTGACCCTGACCCTGAACTTAACCCTAACCCTGACCCTGACCCTGACCACTAACCTGACAATGATCTGACCCCTACCCTGACCCTGACCCTGACCCTAACCCTGACCGTGACCCTGACCCTGACCCTCAACCTGACCTTAATTCTGAACATGACCCTGACGCTGACCCTGAACCTAAACCTGACCATGACCCTAACTCTGACCCTAACACTGACTTGGACCCTGACCCTAACCCTGAACCTAAACCTGTTCCTGTCACCGACCCTGACCCTAACCCTGACCCTGACGCTGACCGTGACCCTGACACTGACCCTGAACCTGACTCTGAACCTGACCCTACCCCTGACCGTGACCCTAAACCTGACCCTGACCCTGACCTTGACATTAACCCTGAACTTGACCCTGACCCTGACACTAAACCTGACCGTAACCCTGACCCTAAATTTGACTCTGAACCTGACCCTAACCATGACCCTGACCCTGACACTTTCCCCGACCCTGACCCTATTCCAGACCCTGACGCTGACCCTGACCCTGACCGTGACCCTAACCCTGACCCTGACCCTGACACTAAGTCTGACCGTGACCCTGACCCTGATCCTGACACAGATCCTAACACTGACCCTGACCCTGTACCTGATCCTAAGTCTGACCGTGACCCATGACCCTGACCATGAACCTGACCCTGTCCCTGACCATGGACCTAACCCTGACCCTGACCTTGACCCTGACCCTAACCCTGACACTAAACCTGAACATGACCCTGACCCTGACATTGTCCCTAACCCAGACCCTGACCCTGACCCTGACACTGACCATAAATATGACCCTGACACTGATTTTGACACTAACCCTGTCCCTGTCCCTGACCCTGACCCTGAACCTGACCCTAACCCTGACCCTGACCCTGAGTCTGACGCTGACCCTGACACAGACCCTGACCCTGACCTTGACCATGACCCTGACAATGCCCTGATTCCGATCCTGACCCTGACCCTGATGCTAACCGTGACCCTCACCCTTACTTTGGCCCTGACCCTGGCCCTGACCATGACCCTACACCTGACCCTGACACTGACCCTGACCCTAAACCTGACCATAACCCTGACCGTGACACTGACCTTGACCCTGACTTTAACCCTGAATCTAACTCTGAACCTGATCCTGACCCTGACCCTGACCCTGACCCTGACCGTGACCCTGATACTGACCCTGAACATAATACTAGCCCTGACCCTGACCCTAACCCTGACCCTGACCCTAACCCGGACTGTTACCCTAACCCTGAACCTGACCCTAACCCAGACCTTGACCCTGAACCTGACCCTGTCTTTGAACCTGAACCCGACCCTGACCGTGACCCTGACCCTAAGTCTGACCTTGATCCTGAACCTGTCCCTGACCCTGACCCTGACCCAAACCCTGACCCTAAACCTGACAGTGACCCTGACTGTGACCCTGACCCTGACCCTAAATCTGAACCTGACCCTGACTCTGACACTGACCCTAACACTGACTTTGACCCGGACCCTGACACTGACCGTAAACGTGACCCTGACACGGATTTTGACACTAACCATGACCATGACCCTGAACTTAACCCTGAGCCTAACCCTGAGCCTGACCCTGACCCTGACGCTGACCCTGACCCTGACCCCGACCCTGACCCTGACAATGCCCTGATTCCGACCCTGACCCTGACCCTAATCCTGATGGTGACCCTGAATTCGGCCCTGACCCTGGCCCTGACCCTGACCCTACACCTCACACTGAACCTGACCCTGACCCTGACCCTAACCCTGACCCTAAATTTGACCATGACCCTAACCTTGACCCTGACCTACACGCTGAACTTGACCTTGACCCTGATCCTGCCCCTGCCCCTGACCCTTATCCTGATCGTTACCCTGAATTTGGCACTGACCCTGGCCCTGACCCTGACTCTACACCTGACCCAGAAACTGACACTGACCCTGACCCTAACCCTGACACTAAACCAGACCCTCAACCTGATCCTCAACCTGTCCTGACCCTGAACCTGATACTGACCCTGAACCTAAGTCTGACTGTGACCCTAACCCTTACCCTAATTCTGACCGTGACCCTGATCATGACCTTGACCCTGACCCTGACCCTAACCCTGACCGTGACCCTAACACTGACCCTGACCCTGTCACTTACCCTGACCCTAAGTCTGACCCTGACCTTAACACTAAACCAGACCTGACCCTACCCCTTACCCTGACCCTGACACTGACCCTGAACATGACCTTGACACTAAGTCTGACTGAGACCCTGACCGTGACCCTGAACCTCAAACTGACCCTGACCCTAACCCTGACCTTGTCCCTGAACCTGAACCTGACCCTGACCCTCGCCCTGACGCTGACTCTACCCCTGACACTGACCCTGACCCTCACTCTGACCCTAACCCTTGTCCTGACCCTGACCCTGACTCTGACCCTGACCCTGACCTTGAACCTGACCCTGAACATCACCCTGACCCTGACCCTGTCCCTGATTCTAAGAAATACCGTGACCCTGACCCTGACCATCACCCTGGCCTGACCCTGACCCTTACCTTGACCCTGACCCTGAACATCACCCTGACCCTGACCCTGACCCTGACCCTGACCCTGACCGTTACGCTAATCCTGACCCTGATGCTGACCCTGACTCTGAACTACACCCTGAACTTTTACTCTGACACTGACCCTGACCCTGAACCTGACCATGATCCTAACCCTGATCCTACCCCTGACCCTGACCCTAACACTGAAACTGACCCTGACCCTAAACCTGACCCTGTCCCTGAACTTGACCCTGACCCTGGCACTGAACCTAAACCTCACCCTGACCCTGACCTTGACCCTGACCCTGACATTAACCCTAACCCCGACACTGACCCTGATCATGAACCTGACCCTGACCCTGACAGTGACCCTGACCCTGATCCTGACCCTAACCCTGCCCCCTAACCTGACCCTGACCCTGACCCTGACTGTTACCCTAACCCTGAACCTTACCCTGACCCAGACCTTGACCCTGAACCTGACCCTGTCTTTGAACCTGAACCCGACCCTGACCGTGACCCTGACCCTAAGTCTGACCTTGACCCTGACCCTGACCCTGACCTGACCCTGACCATGACCCTAACACTGATACTGACCCTGAACCTAACCCTACCCCTGACCCTGACCCTGACCGTGACCCTAAACATGACATGACCCTGACCCTGACCCTGACAGTGACCCTGACCCTGATCCTGATCTTACCCCTGCCCCTTTCCCTGACCTTAATCGTGACCCTGACCGTAACACTGACCGTGACCTTGACCATGACCCTGAACTTGACCCTAACCCTGACCTTGACCCTGACCACTAACCTGACAATGCTCTGACCCCTACCCTGACCCTGACCCTGACGCTGACCCTGAACATAACCCTGACCCTGAACCTAACCCTGACCCTAACACTGACTTGGACCCTGACCCTAACCCAGACCCTGACGCTGACCCTGACCGTCACCGTGACCCTAACCCTGACCCTGACCCTGATCCTAAGTCTGACCGTGACCCTGACCCTGATCCTGACACTGACCCTAACACTGACCCTAACCCTGTACCTGATCCTAAGTCTGACCGTGACCCTGACCCTGACCCTGAACCTAACCCTGACCCTGACCTTGACCCTGACCCTAAATCTGAACCTGACCCTGACCCTGACCCTGACACTGTCCCTAACCCAGACCCTGACCCTGACACTGACCATAAACATGACCCTGACACTGATTTTGACACTAACCCTGTCCCTGACCCTGACCCTGAACCTGACCATGATCCTAACCCTGATCCTACCCCTGACCCTGACCCTAACACTGAAACTGACCCTGACCCTAAACCTGACCCTGTCCCTGAACTTGACCCTGACCCTGAGTCTGACGCTGACCCTGACCCTGACACTGACCATGACCCTGACAATGCCCTGATTCCGATCCTGACCCTGACCCTGACGCTAACCGTGACACTGACCCTTACTTTGGCCCTGACCCTGGCCCTGACCCTGACCCTAAACCTGACCATAACCCTGACTTTGACCCTGACCCTGACCCTGAACCTAACTCTGAACCTGATCCTGACCCTGATCCTGACCCTGACCCTGACCCTGACCATGACCCTGATACTGACCCTGAACCTAACACTACCCCTGACCCTGACCCTGACCCTGACCCTGACCCTGACCCTAAACCTGACCTAACCTTGACCCCGGCCCTGATCCTGACCCTAAACCTCACCCTGACACTAACCTTGACCCTGACCCAAAATTCTGACCGTGACCCTGACCCTGACCCTGAACGTGAACCTGACCCTAAATCTGACCGTGACCTTGACCTTGACCCTGACCCTGAACCTAACACTGACCCTGACCCTGAATCTGACCCTGAACCTAACCCTGACCCTGACCCTTACCCTGACCCTTAACCTGACCCTGACACTGACACTGACCATGACCCTAACCCTGACATTGACCCTGACACTGACCCTGCCCATAAAACTGACATGAGCCTGACCCTCACTCTGACCCTGACCCTGACCCTGACCTACAACCTGAACCTGACACTGAAACTGACCTGACCCTGACCCTGACTTTAACCCTGACCCTTACCCTAACACTGACCCTGACCCTGTCACTTACCCTGACCCTAAGTCTGACCCTGACCTTAACACTAAACCAGACCTGACCCTACCCCTTACCCTGACCCTGACACTGACCCTGAACATGACCTTGACACTAAGTCTGACTGAGACCCTGACCGTGACCCTGAACCTCAAACTGACCCTGACCCTAACCCTGACCTTGACCCTGACCCTGAACCTGACCCTGACCCTCGCCCTGACGCTGACTCAACCCCTGACACTGACCCTGACCCTCACTCTGACCCTAACCCTTGTCCTGACCCTGACCCTGACTCTGACCCTGACCCTGACCTTGAACCTGACCCTGACCTTAACCCTGACCCTGACCCTGTCCCTGATTCTAAGAAATACCGTGACCCTGACCCTGACCATCACCCTGGCCTGACCCTGACCCTTACCTTGACGCTGACCCTGAACATCACCCTGACCCTGACCCTGACACTGCCACTGACCCTGACCGGGACCCAGACCGTGACACTGAAACTAACCCTACCTCTGACCCTGACCCTGACCCTTACCCTAAACCTGACCTGACCCTGACCCTGACACTGACAGTGACCCTGACACTGACCGTGACCCTGACCGTGACCTTAACCCTGACCCTGACAGTGACCCTGACCCTGATCCTTACCCTACCCCTGCCCCTTACCCTGACCTTAATCGTGACCCTGACCGTAACACTGACCGTGACCGTGACCCTGACCCTGAACCTGACCTTAATTCTGAACCTGACCCTGACGCTGACCCTGAACCTAACCCTGATTCTGACCCTGACCCTGACCCTGACGCTGAAACTAATTCTGACCCTGACCCTGACTCTGACCCTGAACCTAAATCTGACCCTGACCCTGACACTGTCCCTAACCCTGACCCTGACCCTGACCCCGACAATGACCCTAAACGTAACCCTGACACTGATTTTGACACTAACCCTGTCCCTGACCCTGACCCTGAACCTGACCCTAACCCTGACACTGACCCTGAGTCTGACGCTGACCATGAACCTGACACTGACCCTGACACTGACCATGACCCTGACAATGCCCTGATTCCGACCCTGACCCTGACCCTGGCGCTAAACGTGACCCTGACCCTTACTTTGGCCCTGACCCTGGCCCTGACTCTGACCCTACACCTGACCCTGACACTGACCCTGACCCTGACCCTAAACCTGACCTAAGCTTGACCCCGGTCCTGACCCTGACCCTAAACCTCACCCTGACACTAACCTCGACCCTGACCCAAAATTCTGACCGTGACCCTAACCCTGACCCTGAACGTGACCCTGACCCTAAATCTGACCGTGACCTTGACCTTGACCCTGACCCTGAACCTAACACTGACCCTGACCCTGACCCTGAATCTGACCCTGAACCTAACCCTGAACCTGAATCTTACCCTGACCCTTAACCTGACCCTGAACCTGACACTGACACTGACCCTAACCCTGACATTGACCCTGACACTGACACTGCCCCTAAGCCTGACCTGACCCTGACCCTCACTCTGAACCTGACCCTGACCCTGACCTACAACCTGAACCTGACACTGAACCTGACCTGACCCTGACCTTGACCCTAACTTTGACCCTGACCCTGACCCTAAACCTGACCCTGACCCTGACTCTGACAGTGACCCTGAACCTGACCATATGTCTGACCGTGACCCTGACCGTGAACCTGACCCTCGCGCTGACCCTGAACCTGACCTTGACCCTGACCCTGATCATGACCCTGACACTGACCCTGACCTTGACCCTTACACTAACACTGACCCTGGCCCTGACCAAACCCTGATGCTGACCCTAACAATGACACTGACCCTGACCATAAACCTGACCTGACCCTGACCCTGACACTGACCGCCACCCTGAAATTTACTCTGATACTGACCCTGACCATGAACCTGATCCTGACACTAAACCTAACCCTGACCATGTCCCTGAACCTAAGCCAGATCCTGACCTGAACTTGACCCTGACCCTGACCTTGACCCTGACTTAACCCTGACACTGAATATCTCCCTGACCCTGACCCTAACCCTGACCCAAACCCTGACACTAACCCTGACCATGACCCTGACTCTGAACCAGACACTGACTCTAAATCTGAACCTGACCCTGACTCTGACACTGACCCTAACACTGACTTTGACCCGGACCCTGACACTGACCGTAAACGTGACCCTGACACTGATTTTGACACTAACCCTTACCATGACCCTGATCCTAACCCTGAGCCTGACCCTGAGTCTGATGCTGACCCTGACCCTGACCCTGACCCTGACCCTGACCCTGACCCTGACCCTAACACTGAACCTGACCCTGACCCTAAACCTGACATGACCCTGACCCTGACCCTGACCCTAAACCTCACCCTGACTCTAACCTTGACCCTGACCCTGACCCTGACCCAGACCCTGACCCTGAACCTGACATTAACCCTAACCCTGACACTGACCCTGATCATGAACCTGACCCTGACCCTGACCCTGACCCTGACAGTGACCCTGACCCTGATCCTGACCCTGACCCTGACCTTGACACTGAACCTGACCCTGTCTTTTAACCTGAACCCGACCCTGACCGGGACCCTGACCGTAAGTCTGACCTTGACCCTGACCCTGACCCTGACCTGACCCTGACCATGACCCTAACACTGATACTGACACTGAACCTAACCCTACCCCTGACCCTGACCCTGACCGTGACCCTAAACATGACATGACCCTGACCCTGACCCTGACAGTGACCCTGACCCTGATCCTGATCTTACCCCTGCCCCTTACCCTGACCTTAATCGTGACCCTGATCGTAACACTGATCGTGACCCTGATTCTGACCCTGACCCTGAACCTGAACTTGACCCTAACCCTGACCCTGACCCTGACCATTAACCTGACGATGCTCTGACCCCTACCCTGACCCTGACCCTGACCCTAAACCTGACCGTAACCCTGACCCTGACGCTCAACCTGACTCTGAACCTGACCCTACCCCTTACCGTGACCCTAAACCTGATCCTGACCCTGACCCTGACCTTGACATTAACCCTGAACTTAACCCTGACCCTGACACTGAACCTGACCCTAACCATGACCCTGACCCTGACACTTTCCCCGACCCTGACCCTAACCCAGACCCTGACGCTGACCCTGACCCTGACCGTGACCCTAACCCTGACCCTGACCCTGACCCTAACTCTGACCGTGACCCTGACCCTGATCCTGACACTGACCCTAACACTGACCCTGACCCTGATCCTGACACAGACCCTAACACTGACCCTGACCCTGTACCTGATCCTAAATCTGACCGTGACCCTGACCCTGACCATGAACCTAACCCTGACCCTGACCTTGACCCTGACCCTAACCCTGACCCTAAATCTGAACCTGACCCTGACCCTGACACTGACATTGACCCTGAACCTGACCCTATGTCTGACCGTGACCCTGACCGTGAACCTGACCCTCGCCCTGACCCTGAACCTGACCTTGACCCTAACCCTGATCATGACCCTGACACTGACCCTGACTTTGACACTAACACTGACCCTGACCCAAACCCTGATGCTGACCCTAACAATGACACTGACCCTGACCCTAAACCAGACCTGACCCTGACCCTGACACTGACCCTGACCCTGAAATTTACTCTGACACTGACCCTGACCCTGAACCTGACCATGATCCTAACCCTGACCCTGATTCTGACCCTGACCCTGACCCTGACAGTGACCCTGACCCTGATCCTGACCCTACCCCTGCCCCTTAACCTGACCTTAATCGTGACCCTGACCGTAACACTGACCGTGACCCTGACCCTGATTGTGACCCTGACCCTGACCCTGACCCTGACCCTGACCCTGACCCTGACCCTGACCCTAACCCTGACCCTGACCCTGACGCTGACCCTGAACCTAACCCTGATTCTGACCCTGTCCCTAACACTGACTCTGACCCTGACCCTAACCCTGAACCTAAAACCTGACCCTGTCCCCGACCCTGACTCTAACCCTGACCCTGACCCTGACCTTGACCCTAAACCTGACCCTGTCCCTGACTCTGACCCTGACCATGCCCCTGAACCTAACCCAGATCCTGACCTGAACTTGACCCTGACCCTGACCTAGACCCTGACTTAACCCTGACACTGAATATCTCCCTGACCCTGACCCTGACCCAAACCCTGACCCTAACCCTGACCGTGACCCTGACTCTGAACCAGACACTGACCCTAAATCTGAACCTGACCCTGACTCTGACACTGACCCTAACACTGACTTAGACCTGGACCCTGACACTGACCGTAAACGTGATCCTGACACTGATTTTGACACTAACCCTGACCATGACCCTGACCCTAAACCTGAGCCTAACCCTGAGCCTGACCCTGACTCTGATTCTGACCCTGACCCTGACCCTGACCCTGACCCTAACACTGACACTGACACTGACCCTGAACCTGACCTTGGCCCTGAACCTGATCCTACCCCTGACCCTGACCTTAACACTGAACCTGACCCTGACCCTGACCCTGATCTGACCCTGACCATGACCCTAACACTGATACTGACCCTGAACCTAACCCTACCCCTGACCCTGACCCTGACCGTGGCCCTAAACATGACATGACCCTGACCCTGACCCTGACAGTGACCCTGACCCTGATCCTGACCCTATCCCTGCCCCTTACCCTGACCTTAATCGTGACCCTGACCGTAACACTGACCGTGACCCTGACCATGACCCTGAACTTGACCCTAACCCTGACCCTGACCCTGACCACTAACCTGAAAATGCTCTGACCCCTACCCTGACCCTGACCCTGACCCTGACCGTGACCCTGACCCTGACCCTCAACCTGACCTTAATTCTGAACCTGACCCTGACGCTGACCCTGAACCTAAACCTGACCATGACCCTAACCCTGACCCTAACACTGACTTGGACCCTGACCCTAACCCTGAACCTAAACCTGTTCCTGTCACCGACCCTGACCCTAACCCTGACCCTGACGCTGACCCTGAACCTGACTCTGAACCTGACCCTACCCCTTACCGTGACCCTAAACCTGACCCTGACCCTGACCCTGACCTTGAAATTAACCCTGAACTTGACCCTGACCCTGACACTAAACCTGACCTTAAACCTGACCCTAAATTTGACACTGAACCTGACCCTAACCATGACCCTGACCCTGACACATTCCCCGACCCTGACCCTAACCCAGACCCTGACGATGACCCTGACCCTGACCGTGACCCTAACCCTGACCCTGACCCTAACCCTAAGTCTGACCGTGACCCTGACCCTGATCCTGACACTGACCCTAACACTGACCCTGACCCTGACCCTGAACGTGACCCTGACCCTGACCTTGATCCTGACCCTGACATTAACCCTAACCCTGACACTGACCCTGATCATGAACCTGACCCTGACCCTGACCCTGACCCTAAACCTGACATGACCCTGACCCTGACCCTAAACCTCACCCTGACTCTAACCTTGACCCTGACCCTGACCCTGACCCTGACCCTGACCCAGACCCTGACCCTGACATTGACCGTAACCCTGATTCTGACCCTGACCCTGACAGTGACCCTGACCTGATCCTGACCCTGACCCTGACCCTAAACCTGACATGACCCTGACCCTGACCCTTAACATCACCCTGACTCTAACACTGACCCTGAACTTAAAATTCTGACTGTGACCCTGACCCTCAACCCTGACCCTGACCCTGACCCTAACCCTAACCGTGAACCTGACCCTGACACTGACCCTGCTCCTAAACCTGACCTGTCCCTGAACCTGACCCTGACCCTGACCCTGACCCTGACCCTGAAACTTATCCTGATCGTTACCCTGAATTTGGCACTGACCCTGGCCCTGACCCTGACTCTACACCTGACCCAGAACCTGACACTGAACCTGACCCTAACCCTGACCCTGAACTTGATCCTGACCCTAACCCTACCCCTGACCCTACCCTGACCCTTACCATGACTCTGACCCTAAACCTGACCCTGACTCTGACCCTGACTCTTACCCTAACCCTGACCCTGACCCTGACCCTGACCCTAGCCCTGACTCAGACTCTGACCCTGACCCAGACCCTGACCCTGACCCTGACACTGACCCTGGCCCTGAACCTGACCTTGACCCTACAACTGAACTTGACCCTGACCCTGACCCTGACCCTGACCCTGACCCTGAAACTGACCCTGACCATGACACTGACCCTGACCCTGTCCCTGACCCAGACCCCGAACCTGACCCTGACAATGCCCTGACTCCGACCCTTACCCTGACCCTGACCCTGACCCTAATCCTGATTGTGACACTGAATTTGGCACTGACCCTGGCCCTGACCCTAACTCTACACCTGACCCTGAACCTGACCCTGACCCTGACCCTTAGACTGAACTTAACCCTGACCCTGACCTACACCCTTAACTTGACCTTGACCCTGACCGTGAACCTGACCCTCACCCTGACCCTCACCCTGACCCTGACCTTGACCATGACACTGACCTTTACTCTAACCCTGACCCTGACTCTTACCCTGATCCTGACCCTGACCATGACCTTGACCCTGACCCTGACAGTGCCCTGACTCCGACCCTGACCCTAAGTCTCACCGCGACCCTGACCGTGACCCTGACCCTCACACTGACCCTGACCCTGACCCTGACTCTTACCTTGATCCTGTCCCTGACCCTACCCCTGACTCTACCCTGACCCTGACCCTAAACCTGACCTGTCCCTGAACCTGACCCTGAACCTGACCCTGACCCTGACCCTTATCCTGATCGTTACCCTGAATTTGGCACTGACCCTGGCCCTGACCCTGACTCTACACCTGACCCAGAACCTGACACTGACCCTGACCCTAAGCCTGACCCTATCCCTGACCGTGACCCTAACCCTGACCCTGACCTACACAATGAACTTGAGTTTGACCCTGACCGAGACCCTGACCCTCACCCTGACCCTGACCCTGACCCTGACCTTGACCCTGACACTGACCCTGACCCTAACCCTGACCCTGAACTTGATCCTGACCCTAACCCTGAACATGACCCTGACCCTGACCCTAACCCTGACACTGACCCTGTCCCTGACCCTGACACTAAACCAGACCCTCAACCTGATCCTCAACCTGTCCTGACCCTGAACCTGATACTGACCCTGAACCTAAGTCTGACTGTGACTCTAACCCTTACCCTAATTCTGACCGTGACCCTGATCATGACCTTGACCCTGACCCTGACCCTAACCCTGACCCTTACCCTAACACTGACCCTGACCCTGTCACTTACCCTGACCCTAAGTCTGACCCTGACTTAACACTAAACCAGACCTGACCCTACCCCTTACCCTGACCCTGACACTGACCCTGAACATGACCTTGACACTAAGTCTGACTGAGACCCTGACCGTGACCCTGAACCTCAAACTGACCCTGACCCTAACCCTGACCCTGACCCTGACCCTGAACCTGACCCTGACCATCGCCCTGACCCTGACCCTACCCCTGACACTGACCCTGACCCTCACTCTGACCCTAACCCTTGTCCTGACCCTGACCCTGATTCTGAACCTGACCCTGAATATAAACCATACCCTGACCCTGACCCTGACCCTTACCTTGAACCTGACCCTGACCTTAACCCTGACCCTGTCCCTGATTCTAAGAAATACCGTAACCCTGACCCTGACCTTCACCCTGGCCTGATCCTGACCCTGACCTTGAACCTTACCCTGAACATCACCCTGACCCTGACCCTGACCCTGACACTGACAGTGACCCTGACCCTGACCGTGACCCTGACCCTGACCCTGACCCTGACCATGACCTTAACCCTGACCCTGACAGTGACCCTGACCCTGATCCTTACCCTACCCCTGCCCCTTACCCTGACCTTAATCGTGACCCTGACCGTAACACTGACCGTGACCCTGACCATGACCCTGAACCTGACCTTAATTCTGAACCTGACCCTGATGCTGACCCTGAACCTAACCCTGACCCTAAACCTGACACTGTCCCTAACACTGACCCTGAACCTGACCCTGACCCTGAACCTGACCCTAACCCTGACCCTGACCCTGAGTCTGACGCTGACCCTGACCCTGACGCCGACCCTGACCCTGACCCTGACGCTAAACGTGACCCTGACCCTTACTTTGGCCTTGACCCTGGCCCTGACCCTGACCCTACACCTGACCGTGACACTGACCCTGACCCTAAACCTGACCCTAACTCTGAACCTGATCCTGACCCTGACCCTGACCCTGACCCTGACCGTGACCCTGATACTGACCCTGAACCTAACACTACCCCTGACCCTGACCCTGATACTGACACTGACCCTGACCCTGACCCTGACCTTGACCCTAAAGCTGACCTAACCTTGACCCCGGTCCTGACCCTGACCCTAAACCTCACCCTGACACTAACCTTGACCCTGACCCAAAATTCTAACCGTGACCCTAACCCTGACCCTGAACGTGACCCTGACCCTAAATCTGACCGTGACCTTGACCTTGACCCTGAAACTGAACCTAACACTGACCCTGACCCTGACCCTGAATCTGACCCTGAACCTAACCCTGACCCTGACCCTTACCCTGACCCTTAACCTGACCCTGAACCTGACACTGACCATGACCCTAACACTGACACTGACAGTGACCCTGACCCTGACCCTGACCCTGAACCTGATCCTACCCCTGACCCTGACCCTGACCCTAAACCTCACCCTGACTCTAACCTTGACCCTGACCCGGACCCTGACCCTAACCCTGACCCTTGCCCTAACACTGACCCTGACCCTGACACTTACCCTGACCCTAAGTCTGACCCTGACCTTTACACTAAACCAGACCCTGACACTAACACTGACCGTGACCATGACCCTGACCCTGACCTTGACCCTGACCATGACCCAGACCCTGACCCTAAACCTGACCTGAACCTGACCCTGACCCTGACTTTGACCCTGACTTAAACCTGACACTGAATATCTCCCTGACCCTGACCCTGACCCTGACCCAAACCCTGACCCTAAACCTGACCGTGACCCTGACTCTCACCCTGACCCTGACCCTAAATCTGAAGCTGACCCTGACTCTGACACTGACCCTAACACTGACTTTGACCCGGACCCTGACACTGACCGTAAACGTGACCCTGACACTGATTTTGACACTAACCCTTACCATGACCCTGACCCTAAACCTGAGCGTAGCCCTGAGTCTGACCCTGAGATTGACGCTGACCCTGACCCTGACCCTGACCCCGACCCTGACCCTGACAATGCCCTGATTCAGACGCTGACCCTGACCCTGACCCTGACCCTGATACTAATCCTGATGTTGACCCTGAATTCAGCCCTGACCCTGACCCTACACCACACACTGAACCTGACACTGACCCTGACCGTAACCCTGACCCTAAATTTGACCGTGACCCAAACCCTGACCCTAACTCTGAACCTGACCCTGACCATGACACTAAACCTAAACCTGACCCTGACCTACACCCTGAACTTGAACTTGACCCTGATCCTTACCCTGAAACTAACCCTACACCTGAACCTGACTCTAACACTGACCCTGACCCTGACCGTGACCCTGAACCTAATTCTGACCGTGAACCTGACCCTGACCCTGACCTGACCATGACCCTGACCCTGAACCTGACCCTGACACTGACCCTGCCCCTAAACCTGACCTCTCCCTGACCCTGACCCTGACCCTGACCCTGACCCTGACCCTGACACTGAACCTGACCTGACCCTGACCCTGACCCTGACATTGACCCTAACCTTGACCCTGACCCTGACCCTAAACCTGACCCTGACCCTGACCCTGACACTGAACCTGACCTGACCCTGACCCTGACCCTGACATTGACCCTAACCCTGACACTGACCCTGTCCCTGACCCTGACACTAAACCAGATCCTCAACCTGATCCTAAACCTGACCCTGACCCTGACCCTGACCGTGACACTGAACCTGACACTAAGTCTGACCGTGACCCTGACCGTGACCATGACCCTCACCCTGACACTGAACCTGACCTTGACCCTGACCCTGACACTAACCCTGACCCTGAACCTACCCCTGACCCTGACCCTGACCGTGACTCTCACCCTGATCCTAAGCATTTCTTGCCCATAACACTGACACTGACCCTAAGTGTGACCGTGACCCAGACCCTGACCTGACCGTAACCCTGACCCTGACCGTGATCCTGACCGTGACCCTGACCTTGACCATGACACTGACCTTTACTCTAACCCTGACCCTGACTCTTATCCTGATCCTGACCCTGACCATGAACTTGAACCTGACCCTGACTTTGACCATGACCTTGACCCTGACCCTGACAGTGCCCTGACTCCGACCCTGACCCTGACCCTAAGTCTGACCACGACCCTGACCGTGACCTTGACCCTCACACTGACCCTGACCCTGACACTGACCCTGACCCTGAAAATGACCCTGACCCTGACGCTGACCCTGACCCTGACCCTAATCCTGACCCTGAACTGGATCCCGACCCTAACCCTGAACATGACCCTGACCCTGACCCTAACCCTGACACTGACCCTGTCCCTGACCCTAACCCTGACACTGACCCTGTCCCTGACCCTGACCCTGACACTAAAACTCACCCTGACTCTAACCTTGACCCTGACCCTGACCCTGAACCTGACCCTGACCCTGACCCTGAACGTGACCCTGACCCTGAACTTGACCCTGACCCTGACATTAACCCTAACCCTGACACTGACCCTGACCCTGAACCTAACCCTATACCCTAACCCTGACCCTGACCATGACCCTAAACCTGACATGACCCTGACCCTGACTCTGACCCTAACCCTATCCCTGACCCTGACCATTACCCTCACCCTGAACCTGACCTGACCCTGACCCTGACCCTGACACTGACCCGGACCCTAACACTGAACCTGACCGTGACCCTGACCGTGACCCTGACACTGACAGTGACCCTGAACCTGACATTAACCCTAACCCTGACACTGACCCTGAACCTGACCCTACTCCTGACCCTGACCCTAACACTGACCCTGACCCTAAACCTGACATGACCCTGACCCTGACCCTGACCCTAACCCTGACACTGACCGTGACCCTGATTCTGACCCTGACCCTGACACTGACAGTGACCCTGACCCTGATCCTGACCCTACCCCTGCCCCCTAACATGACCCTGACCCAAACCCTGACAGTTACCCTAACCCTGAACCTTACCCTGACCCAGACCTTGACCCTGAACCTGACCCTGTCTTTGAACCTGAACCCGACCCTGACCGTGACCCTGACCCTAAGTCTGACCTTGACCCTGACCCTGACCCTGACCTGACCCTGACCCTGACCCTAACCCTGACCGTGACCCTGACCCTGACCCTGAACTTTACCCTGACCGTGACCCTGACTCTGACCGTGACCTTGACCCTAAACCTGACCCTGTCACTGACCCTGGCCCTGAACCTGATCCTACTCCTGACCCTGACCCTAACACTGACCCTGACCCTAAACCTGACATGACCCTGACCCTGACCCTAACACTGACACTGACCATAACCCTGATTCTGACCCTGACCCTGACCCTGACAGTGACCCTGACCCTGATCCTGACCCTACCCCTGCCCCTTACCCTGACCTTAATCGTGACCCTGACCGTAACACTGACCGTGACCTTGACCATGACCCTGACAGTGACCCTAACTCTGACCCTGACCCTGACCACTAACCTGACAATGCTCTGACCCCTACCCCGACCCTGACCCTGACCCTGACCCTGACCCTGACCCTAACCCTGACCCTGACCCTGAACCTGTCACTAACTCTGAACCTGACCCTGACGCTGACCTTGAACCTACCCTGATTCTGACCCTGTCCCTAACACTGACTTGGACCCTGACCCTAACCCTGAACCTAACACTGACCCTGTCCCCGACCCTGACCCTAACCCTGACCCAGACGCTGACCGTGACCCTGACACTGATCCTGAACCTGACTTTGAAACTTACCCTACCCCTGACCCCGACTCTAAACCTGACCCGGACCTGACCCAGACCTTGACATTAACCCTGAACTAGACCCTGACCCTGACACTAACACTGACCCTAACCCTGACATTAAACCTGACCTGAACCTGACCCTGACCCTAACCCTGACCCTAACCCTGACACTGACCATGACCCTGACCCAAAACCTGATGCTGACCCTAACAATGACACTGACCCTGACCCTAAACCAGACCTGACCCTGACCCTGACACTGACCCTGAAACTGAAATTTACTCTGACACTGACCCTGACCCTGAACCTGACCATGATCCTAACCCTGATCCTACCCCTGACCCTGACCCTAACACTGAAACTGACCCTGACCCTAAATCTGAAACTGATCCTGACCCTGACCCTGACCCTGACCCTAAACCTCACCCTGACTCTAACCTTGACCCTGACCCTGACCCTGAACCTGACCCTGACCCTGACCCTGAACGTGACCCTGAGCCTGACCTTGACCCTGACCCTGACATTAACCCTAACCCTGACACTGAACCTGATCATGAACCTGACCCTGACCCTGACCCTGACCCTAACCCTGACACTGACCGTGACCCTGATTCTGACCCTGACCCTGACCCTGACCCTGACCCTGACCCTGACCCTGACAGTGACCCTGACCCTGATCCTGACCCTACCCCTGCCCCTTACCCTGACCTTAATCGTGACCCTGACGGTAACACTGACCGTTACCCTGACCCTGACCCTGAACCTAACCTTGACCCTGACCCTGACCCTGACTTCTACCCTGACAATGCCCTGACCCCTACCCTGACCCTGACCCTGACCCTGACTGTGACCCTGACCTGACCCTGAGCCTGACCCTGACCCTAACCCTGACCGTGACCCTGACCCTGACCCTGACCCTGAACCTGACACTAACTCTGAACCTGACCCTGACGCTGACCCTGAACCTAACCCTGATTCTGACCCAATCCCTAACACTGACTTGGACCCTGACCCTAACCCTGAACCTAACACTGACCCTGTCCCCGACCCAGACCCTAACCCTGACCCTGACGCTGACCATGACCCTGACACTGACCCTGAACCTGACTTTGAAACTTACCCTACCCCTGACCCCGACTCTAAACCTGACCCGGACCTGACCCAGACCTTGACATTAACCCTGAACTAGACCCTGACCCTGACACTAACACTGACCCTAACCCTGACATTAAACCTGACCTGAACCTGACCCTGACCCTAACCCTGACCCTAACCCTGACCCTAACTTTGACACTGAACCTGACCCTAACCCTGACCCTGACCCTGACACTTTCCGCGACCCTGACCCTAAACCAGACCCTGACGCTGACCCTGACCGTGACCGTGACCCTAACCCTGACCGTGACACAGACCCTGACCGTGACCCTAACGCTGACCCTGACCCTGACCTTGACCCTGACCTTAACCATGACCGTGACCCTGTACCTGATCCTAGGTCTGACCGTGACCCTGACCCTGACCCAGACCCTAACCCTGACCCTGACCCTGACCTTGACCCTGAACCTAACCCTGACCGTGACCCTGACTCTGACCCTGACCCTAAATCTGAACCTGACCCTGACACTGTCCCTAACCCTGACACTGACCCTGACACTGACCCGGACCCTGACCCTAAACCTGACCTAACCTTGACCCCGGCCCTGACCCTGACCCTTAACCTCACCCTGACACTATCCTTGACCCTGACCCAAAATTCTGACCGTGACACTTACCCGGACACTGAACGTTACCCTGACTCTAAATCTGACCGTTACCTTGACCTTGACCCTGACCTGAACCTAAAACTGACCATGACCCTGACCCTGACCCTATCCCTGACACTGACCCTGCCCCTAAGCCTGACCTGACCCTGACCCTCACTCTGACCCTGACCCTGACCCTCACCTTCAGCCTGAACCTGACACTGAACCTGACCTGACCCTGACCCTGACCCTGACCTTGACCCTACCTTTGACCCTGACCCTGACCCTAAACCTGACCCTGACCCCGACCCTGATCATGACCCTGACACTGAACCTGACCCTGACCCAAACCCTGATGCTGACCTTAACAATGACATTGACCCTGACCCTACACCTGACCTGACCCTGACCCTGACACTGACCCTGACCCTGAAATTTATTCTGACACTGACCCTGAACCTGATTCTGACCCTAACCCTGACCCTGACCCTGACCCTGACCCTGAACTTTACCCTGACCGTGACCCCGACCCTGACCCTGACAATGCCCTGATTCCGACCCTGACCCTGACCCTAACCCTGACCCTAAATTTGACCGTGACCCTAACCCTGACCCTGACCCTGACCCTAACTCTGAACCTGACCCTGACCATGACACTGAACCTAACCCTAACCCTGACCTACACCCTGAACTTGACCTTGACCCTGATCCTGACCCTGACCCTGACCGTGACCCTGATACTGACCCTGAACCTAACCGTACTCCTGACCCTGACCCTAACACTTAGCCTGACCTTAAACCTGACCTGACCCTGACCCTAACCCTAAACATCACCCTGACTCTAACACTGACCCTGAACTTAAAATTCTGACTGTGACCCTGACCCTCAACCCTGACCCTGACCCTGACCCTAACCCTAACCGTGACCCTGAACCTGTCTGACCGTGAACCTGACCCTGACCCTGACCTTGACCCTGACCCTGACCGTGACCCTTATCCTGATCGTTACCCTGAATTTGGCACTGACCCTGGCCCTGACCCTGACTCTACACCTGACCCAGAACCTGACACTGACCCTGACCCTAAGCCTGACCCTATCCCTGACCGTGACCCTAACCCTGACCCTGACCTACACAATGAACTTGACTTTGACCCTGACCGTGACCCTGACCCTCACCCTGACCTTGACCTTGACCCTGACCCTGACCTTGACCCTGACACTGACCCTGACCCTAACCCTGACCCTGAACTTGATCCTGACCCTAACCCTGAACATGACCCTGACCCTGACCCTGACACTAAACCAGACCCTCAACCTGATCCTCAACCTGTCCTGACCCTGAACCTGATACTGACCCTGAACCTAAGTCTGACTGTGACCCTAACACTTACCCTAATTCTGACCGTGACCCTGATCATGACCTTGACCCTGACCCTGACCCTAACCCTGACCGTGACCCTAACACTGACCCTGACCCTGTCACTTACCCTGACCCTAAGTCTGACCCTGACCTTAACACTAAACCAGACCTGACCCTACCCCTTACCCTGACCCTGACACTGACCCTGAACATGACCTTGACACTAAGTCTGACTGAGACCCTGACCGTGACCCTGAACCTCAAACTGACCCTGACCCTAACCCTGACCTTGACCCTGACCCTGAACCTGACCCTGACCCTTGCCCTGACGCTGACTCTACCCCTGACACTGACCCTGACCCTCACTCTGACCCTAACCCTTGTCCTGACCCTGACCCTGACTCTGACCCTGACCCTGACCCTGACAGTGACCCTGACCCTGACCCTGACCCTGACCCTGCCCCTTACCCTGACCTTAATCGTGACCCTGACGGTAACACTGACCGTGACCGTGACCCTGACCCTGACCCTGAACCTAACCTTGACCCTGACCCTGACCCTGACTTCTACCCTGACAATGCCCTGACCCCTACCCTGACCCTGACCCTGACCCTGACTGTGACCCTGACCTGACCCTGAGCCTGACCCTGACCCTAACCCTGACCGTGACCCTGACCCTGACCCTGACCCTGAACCTGACACTAACTCTGAACCTGACCCTGACGCTGACCCTGAACCTAACCCTGATTCTGACCCAATCCCTAACACTGACTTGGACCCTGACCCTAACCCTGAACCTAACACTGACCCTGTCCCCGACCCAGACCCTAACCCTGACCCTGACGCTGACCGTGACCCTGACACTGACCCTGAACCTGACTTTGAAACTTACCCTACCCCTGACCCCGACTCTAAACCTGACCCGGACCTGACCCAGACCTTGACATTAACCCTGAACTAGACCCTGACCCTGACACTAACACTGACCCTAACCCTGACATTAAACCTGACCTGAACCTGACCCTGACCCTAACCCTGACCCTAACCCTGACCCTAACTTTGACACTGAACCTGACCCTAACCCTGACCCTGACCCTGACACTTTCCGCGACCCTGACCCTAAACCAGACCCTGACGCTGACCCTGACCGTGACCGTGACCCTAACCCTGACCGTGACACAGACCCTGACCGTGACCCTAACGCTGACCCTGACCCTGACCTTGACCCTGACCTTAACCATGACCGTGACCCTGTACCTGATCCTAGGTCTGACCGTGACCCTGACCCTGACCCAGACCCTAACCCTGACCCTGACCCTGACCTTGACCCTGAACCTAACCCTGACCGTGACCCTGACTCTGACCCTGACCCTAAATCTGAACCTGACCCTGACACTGTCCCTAACCCTGACACTGACCCTGACACTGACCCGGACCCTGACCCTAAACCTGACCTAACCTTGACCCCAGCCCTGACCCTGACCCTTAACCTCACCCTGACACTATCCTTGACCCTGACCCAAAATTCTGACCGTGACACTTACCCGGACACTGAACGTTACCCTGACTCTAAATATGACAGTGACCTTGACCTTGACCCTGACATGAACCTAAAACTGACCCTGACCCTGACCCTGACCCTATCCCTGACACTGACCCTGCCCCTAAGCCTGACCTGACCCTGACCCTCACTCTGACCCTGACCCTGACCCTCACCTTCAGCCTGAACCTGACACTGAACCTGACCTGACCCTGACCCTGACCCTGACCTTGACCCTACCTTTGACCCTGACCCTGACCCTAAACCTGACCCTGACCCCGACCCTGATCATGACCCTGACACTGAACCTGACCCTGACCCAAACCCTGATGCTGACCTTAACAATGACATTGACCCTGACCCTACACCTGACCTGACCCTGACCCTGACACTGACCATGACCCTGAAATTTATTCTGACACTGACCCTGAACCTGATTCTGACCCTAACCCTGACCCTGACCCTGACCCTGACCCTGAACTTTACCCTGACCGTGACCCTGACCCTGACCGTGACCCTGACCCTAAACCTGACCTAACCTTGACCCCGGCCCTGACCCTGACCCTAAACCTCACCCTGACACTAACCTTGACCCTGACCCAAAATTCTGACCGTGACCCTGACCCTGACCCTAAACGTGACCCTGACCCTAAATCTGACCGTGACCTTGACCTTGACCCTGACGCTGAACCTAACACTGACCCTGACCCTGAATCTGACCCTGAACCTAACCCTGACCCTGACCCTAAATCTGAAGCTGACCCTGACTCTGACACTGACCCTAACACTGACTTTGACCCGGACCCTGACACTGACCGTAAACGTGACCCTGACACGGATTTTGACACTAACCCTGACCATGACCCTGAACTTAACCCTGAGCCTAACCCTGAGCCTTACTCTGAGTCTGACGCTGACCCTGACCCTGACCCCGACCCTGACCCTGACAATGCCCTGATTCCGACCCTGACCCTGACCCTAACCCTGACCCTAAATTTGACCGTGACCCTAACCCTGACCCTGACCCTGACCCTAACTCTGAACCTGACCCTGACCATGACACTGAACCTAACCCTGACCCTGACCTACACCCTGAACTTGACCTTGACCCTGATCCTGACCCTGACCCTGACCGTGACCCTGATACTGACCCTGAACCTAACCGTACTCCTGACCCTGACCCTAACACTTAGCCTGACCCTAAACCTGACCTGACCCTGACCCTAACCCTAAACATCACCCTGACTCTAACACTGACCCTGAACTTAAAATTCTGACTGTGACCCTGACCCTCAACCCTGACCCTGACCCTGACCCTAACCCTAACCGTGACCCTGAACCTGTCTGACCGTGAACCTGACCCTGACCCTGACCTTGACCCTGACCCTGACCGTGACCCTTATCCTGATCGTTACCCTGAATTTGGCACTGACCCTGGCCCTGACCCTGACTCTACACCTGACCCAGAACCTGACACTGACCCTGAGCCTAAGCCTGACCCTATCCCTGACCGTGACCCTAACCCTGACCCTGACCTACACAATGAACTTGACCTTGACCCTGACACTGACCCTGACCCTAACCCTGACCCTGAACTTGATCCTGACCCTAACCCTGAACATGACCCTGTCCCTGACCCTGACACTAAACCAGACCCTCAACCTGATCCTAAACCTGTCCTGACCCTGAACCTGATACTGACCCTGAACCTAAGTCTGACTGTGACCCTAACCCTTACCCTAATTCTGACCGTGACCCTGATCATGACCTTGACCCTGACCCTGACCCTAACCCTGACCGTGACCCTAACACTGACCCTGACCCTGTCACTTACCCTGACCCTAAGTCTGACCCTGACCTTAACACTAAACCAGACCTGACCCTACCCCTTACCCTGACCCTGACACTGACCCTGAACATGACCTTGACACTAAGTCTGACTGAGACCCTGACCGTGACCCTGAACCTCAAACTGACCCTGACCCTAACCCTGACCTTGACCCTGACCCTGAACCTGACCCTGACCCTCGCCCTGACGCTGACTCTACCCCTGACCCTGACCCTGACTCTGACCCTGACCCTGACCTTGAACCTGACCCTGAACATCACCCTGACCCTGACCCTGTCCCTGATTCTAAGAAATACCGTGACCCTGACCCTGACCATCACCCTGGCCTGACCCTGACCCTTACCTTGACCCTGACCCTGAACATCACCCTGACCCTGACCCTGACCCTGACCCTGACCCTGACCGTTACGCTAATCCTGACCCTGATGCTGACCCTGACTCTGAACTACACCCTGAACTTGACCATAACCGTGACCCTGACCCTGACTCTGACCCTGACCGGGACCCTGACCCTGACTCTGACCCTGACCGGGACCCTGACCGGGACCCTGAAACTAACCCTACCCCTGACCCTGACCCTGGCCCTGACCCTAAACCTGACCTGACCCTGACCCTGACACTGACAGTGACCCTGACACTGACCGTGACCCTGACCGTGACCTTAACCCTGACCCTGACAGTGACCCTGACCCTGATCCTTACCCTACCCCTGCCCCCTAACCTGACCCTGACCCTGACCCTGACTGTTACCCTAACCCTGAACCTGACCCTGACCCAGACCTTGACACTGAACCTGACCCTGTCTTTGAACCTGAACCCGACCCTGACCGTGACCCTGACCCTAAGTCTGACCTTGACCCTGACCCTGACCCTGACCTGACCCTGACCATGACCCTAACACTGATACTGACCCTGAACCTAACCCTACCCCTGACCCTGACCCTGACCGTGGCCCTAAACATGACATGACCCTGACCCTGACCCTGACAGTGACCCTGACCCTGATCCTGACCCTACCCCTGCCCCTTACCCTGACCTTAATCGTGACCCTGACCGTAACACTGACCGTGACCCTGACCCTGACCCTGAACTTGACCCTAACCCTGACCCTGACCCTGACCACTAACCTGACAACGCTCTGACACCTACCCTGACCCTGACCCTGACCCTAACCCTGACCGTGACCCTGACCCTGACCCTCAACCTGACCTTAATTCTGAACCTGACCCTGACGCTGACCCTGAACCTAAACCTGACCATGACCCTAACCCTGACCCTAACACTGACTTGGACCCTGACCCTAACCCTGAACCTAAACCTGTTCCTGTCACCGACCCTGACCCTAACCCTGACCCTGACGCTGACCCTGAACCTGACTCTGAACCTGACCCTACCCCTTACCGTGACCCTAAACCTGACCCTGACCCTGACCCTGACCTTGAAATTAACCCTGAACTTGACCCTGACCCTGACACTAAACCTGACCTTAAACCTGACCCTAACCATGACCCTGACCCTGACACATTCCCCGACCCTGACCCTAACCCAGACCCTGACGATGACCCTGACCCTGACCGTGACCCTAACCCTGACCCTGACCCTAACCCTAAGTCTGACCGTGACCCTGACCCTGATCCTGACACTGACCCTAACACTGACCCTGACCCTGACCCTGAACGTGACCCTGACCCTGACCTTGATCCTGACCCTGACATTAACCCTAACCCTGACACTGACCCTGATCATGAACCTGACCCTGACCCTGACCCTGACCCTAAACCTGACATGACCCTGACCCTGACCCTGACCCTAAACCTCACCCTGACTCTAACCTTGACCCTGACCCTGACCCTGACCCTGACCCTGACCCAGACCCTGACCCTGACATTGACCGTAACCCTGATTCTGACCCTGACCCTGACCCTGACCCTGACAGTGACCCTGACCTGATCCTGACCCTGACCCTGACCCTAAACCTGATCCTGACCCTAACCCTGACACTGACCCTGTCCCTGACCCTGACCCTGACCCTAAACCTCACCCTGACTCTAATCTTGACCCTGACCCTGACCCTGAACCTGACCCTGACCCTGACCCTGAACGTGACCCTGAGCCTGAACTTGGCCCTGACCCTGACATTAACCCTAACCCTGACCCTGACCCTGATCATGAACCTGACCCTGACCCTAACCCTGACACTAACCGTGACCCTGATTCTGACCCTGACCCTGACCGTGACCCTAACCCTGACCCTGACCCTGACCCTGACCCTGACAGTGACCCTGACCCTGACCCTAAACCTCACCCTGACTCTAACCTTGACCCTGACCCTGACCCTGAACCTGACCCTGACCCTGACATTAACCCTAACCCTGACCCTGACCCTGATCATGAACCTGACCCTGACCCTAACCCTGACACTAACCGTGACCCTGATTCTGACCCTGACCCTGACCGTGACCCTAACTCTGACCCTGACCCTGATAGTGACCCTGACCCTGATCCTGACCCTACCCCTGCCCCTTAACCTGACCTTAATCGTGACCCTGACCGTAACACTGACCGTGACCCTGACCCTGACCCTGACCCTGACCCCTACCCTGACAATGCCCTGACCCCTACCCTGACCCTGACCCAGACCCTGACCCTGACTGTTACCCTAACCCTGAACCTGACCCTGAACCTGACCCTGTCTTTGAACCTGAACCCGACCCTGACCCAAACCCTGACCCTAACCCTGACTGTGACCCTGACCCTGAACCTAAATCTGAACCTGACCCTGACTCTGACACTGACCCTAACACTGACTTTGACCCGGACCCTGACACGGATTTTGACACTAACCCTGACCATGACCCTGAACTTAACCCTGAGCCTAACCCTGAGCCTGACCCTGAGTCTGACGCTGACCCTGACCCTGACCCCGACCCTGACCCTGACAATGCCCTGATTCCGACCCTGACCCTGACCCTAATCCTGATGGTGACCCTGAATTCGGCCCTGACCCTGGCCCTGACCCTGACCCTACACGTCACACTGAACCTGACCCTGACCCTGACCCTAACCCTGACCCTAAATTTGACCGTGACCCTAACGCTGATACTGACCCTGACCCTA
Source organism: Clangula hyemalis (assembly GCA_963989345.1). The sequence goes on along the minus strand of OZ022456.1, from coordinate 1,718,288 downwards.
ACTCGGAACCTGACCCTGACCCTGACCATGACACTGAACCTAACCCTGACCCTGAACTACACGCTGAACTTGACCTTGACCCTGATCCTGACCCTGACCCTGACCGTGACCCTGAAACTGACCCTGAACCTAACCCTACTCCTGACCCTGACCCTAACACTTACCCTAACGTTAAACCTGACCTGACCCTGACCCTAACCCTTAACATCACCCTGACTCTAACACTGACCCTGAAATTAAAATTCTGACTGTGACCCTGACCCTCAACCCTGACCCTGACCCTGACCCTAACCCTAACCGTGACCCTGACCCTGACACTGACCCTGCTCTTAAACCTGACCTGTCCCTGAACCTGACCCTGACCCTGACCCTGAAACTTATCCTGATCGTTACCCTGAATTTGGCACTGACCCTGGCCCTGACCCTGACCCTGAACTTGATCCTGACCCTAACCCTACCCCTGACCCTACCCTGACCCTTACCATGACTCTGACCCTAAACCTGACCCTGACTCTGACCCTGACTCTTACCCTAACCCTGACCCTGACCCTGACCCTGACCCTAGCCCTGACTCAGACTCTGACCCTGACCCAGACCCTGACCCTGACCCTGACACTGACCCTGGCCCTGAACCTGACCTTGACCCTACAACTGAACTTGACCCTGACCCTGACCCTGACCCTGACCCTGAAACTGACCCTGACCCTGACCCTGACCCTGACCCTGTCCCTGACCCAGACCCCGAACCTGACCCTGACAATGCCCTGACTCCGACCCTTACCCTGACCCTGACCCTGACCCTAATCCTGATCGTGACCCTGAATTTGGCACTGACCCTGGCCCTGACCCTAACTCTACACCTGACCCTGAACCTGACCCTGACCCTGACCCTTAGACTGAACTTAACCCTGACCCTGACCTACACCCTGAACTTGACCTTGACCCTGACCGTGAACCTGACCCTCACCCTGACCCTCACCCTGACCCTGACCTTGACCATGACACTGACCTTTACTCTAACCCTGACCCTGACTCTTACCCTGATCCTGACCCTGACCATGACCTTGACCCTGACCCTGACAGTGCCCTGACTCCGACCCTGACCCTAAGTCTCACCGCGACCCTGACCGTGACCCTGACCCTCACACTGACCCTGACCCTGACCCTGACTCTTACCTTGATCCTGTCCCTGACCCTACCCCTGACTCTACCCTGACCCTGACCCTAAACCTGACCTGTCCCTGACCCTGACCCTGAACCTGACCCTGACCCTGACCCTTATCCTGATCGTTACCCTGAATTTGGCACTGACCCTGGCCCTGACCCTGACTCTACACCTGACCCAGAACCTGACACTGACCCTGAACCTAACCCTGACCCTATCCCTGACCGTGACCCTAACCCTGACCCTGACCTACACAATGAACTTGAGTTTGACCCTGACCGAGACCCTGACCCTCACCCTGACCCTGACCCTGACCCTGACCTTGACCCTGACACTGACCCTGACCCTAACCCTGACCCTGAACTTGATCCTGACCCTAACCCTGAACATGACCCTGACCCTGACCCTAACCCTGACACTGACCCTGTCCCTGACCCTGACACTAAACCAGACCCTCAACCTGATCCTCAACCTGTCCTGACCCTGAACCTGATACTGACCCTGAACCTAAGTCTGACTGTGACCCTAACCCTTACCCTAATTCTGACCGTGACCCTGATCATGACCTTGACCCTGACCCTGACCCTAACCCTGACCCTTACCCTAACACTGACCCTGACCCTGTCACTTACCCTGACCCTAAGTCTGACCCTGACCTTAACACTAAACCAGACCTGACCCTACCCCTTACCCTGACCCTGACACTGACCCTGACACTGACAGTGACCCTGACACTGACCGTGACCCTGACCCTGACCCTGACGCTGACCATGACCTAAACCCTGACTCTGAACCTGACCCTGACCCTCGCCCTGACCCTGACCCTACCCCTGACACTGACCCTGACCCTCACTCTGACCCTAACCCTTGTCCTGACCCTGACCCTGACTCTGAACCTGACCCTGAATATAAACCTGACCCTGACCCTGACCCTGAACATAAACCTGACCCTGACCCTGAACCTGACCCTGAACTTAACCCTGACCCTGACCCTGACCCTGACCCTTACCTTGAACCTGACCCTGACCTTAACCCTGACCCTGTCCCTGATTCTAAGAAATACCGTAACCCTGACCCTGACCCTCACCCTGGCCTGATCCTGACCCTGACCTTGAACCTTACCCTGAACATCACCCTGACCCTGACCCTGACCCTGACACTGACAGTGACCCTGACACTGACGGTGACCCTGACCCTGACCCTGACCCTGACCCTGACAGTGACCCTGACCCTGATCCTTACCCTACCCCTGCCCCTTACCCTGACCTTAATCGTGACCCTGACCGTAACACTGACCGTGACCCTGACCATGACCCTGAACCTGACCCTAAATCTGAACCTGACCCTGACCCTGACCCTACCCCTGACCCTGACACTGACCCTGACCATAACCCTGACCGTGACACTGACCCTAAACCTGACCCTGACCCTAACTCTGAACCTGATCCTGACCCCGACCCTGACCCTGACCCTGACCGTGACCCTGATACTGACCCTGAACCTTACACTACCCCTGACCCTGACCCTGACCCTGACCCTGACCCTGACCCTGGCACTAAACCTGACCTGACCCTGACCCCGGCCCTGACCCTGACCCTAAACCTCACCCTGACACTAACATTGACCCTGACAAAAAATTCTGACCGTGACCCTGACCCTGACCCTGAACCTAACACTGACCCTGACCCTGACCCTGAATCTGACCCTGAACCTAACCCTGACCCTGACCCTTACCCTGACCCTTAACCTGACCCTGAACCTGACACTGACAGTGACCCTGAACCTGACCCTATGTCTGACCATGACCCTGACCATGAACCTGACCCTCGCCCTGACCCTGAACCTGACCTTGACCCTAACCCTGATCACGACCCTGACACTGACCCTGACCCTGACACTAACACTGACCCTGAGCCTGACCCAAACCCTGATGCTGACCCTAACAATGACACTGACCCTGACCCTAAACCAGACCTGACCCTGACCCTGACACTGAAACTGACCCTGAAATTTACTCTGACACTGACCCTGACCCTGAACCTGACCATGATCCTAACCCTGATCCTACCCCTGACCCTGACCCTAACACTGAAACTGACCCTGACCCTAAACCTGACCTGACCCTGACCCTGACCCTGACCCTGACCCTGACCGTGACCCTGACCCTGACATTAACCCTAACCCTGACCCTGACCCTGATCATGAACCTGACCCTGACCCTGACCCTGACCCTAACCCTGACACTGACCCTGACCCTGATTCTGACCCTGACCCTGACCCTGAGAGTGACCCTGACTCTGATCCTGACCCTACCCCTGCCCCTTACCCTGACCTTAATCGTGACCCTGACGGTAACACTGACCGTGACCCTGACCCTGACTGTGACCCTGACCCTGACCCTGAACCTGTCACTAACTCTGAACCTGACCCTGACACTGACCCTGAACCTAACCCTGATTCTGACCCTGTCCCTAACACTGACTTGGACCCTGACCCTAACCCTGAACCTAACACTGACCCTGTCCCCGACCCTGACCCTAACCCTGACCCAGACGCTGACCGTGACCCTGACACTGATCCTGAACCTGACTTTGAAACTTACCCTACCCCTGACCCCGACTCTAAACCTGACCCGGACCTGACCCAGACCTTGACATTAACCCTGAACTAGACCCTGACCCTGACACTAACACTGACCCTAACCCTGACCTGAACCTGACCCTGACCCTAACCCTGACCCTAACTTTGACACTGAACCTGACCCTAACCCTGACCCTGACCCTGACACTTTCCGCGACCCTGACCCTAAACCAGACCCTGACCCTAACCCTGACCGTGACACAGACCCTGACCGTGACCCTAACGCTGACCCTGACCCTGACCTTGACCCTGACCTTAACCATGACCGTGACCCTGTACCTGATCCTAGGTCTGACCGTGACCGTGACCCTGACCCAGACCCTAACCCTGACCCTGAACCTGACCTTGACCCTGAACCTAACCCTGACCGTGACCCTGACTCTGACCCTGACCCTAAATCTGAACCTGACCCTGACACTGTCCCTAACCCTGACACTGACCCTGACACTGAACGTTACCCTGACTCTAAATATGACAGTGACCTTGACCTTGACCCTGACCTGAACCTAAAACTGACCATGACCCTGACCCTGACCCTATCCCTGACACTGACCCTGCCCCTAAGCCTGACCTGACCCTGACCCTCACTCTGACCCTGACCCTGACCCTCACCTTCAGCCTGAACCTGACACTGAACCTGACCTGACCCTGACCCTGACCCTGACCTTGACCCTACCTTTGACCCTGACCCTGACCCTAAACCTGACCCTGACCCTGACCCTGATCATGACCCTGACACTGAACCTGACCCTGACCCAAACCCTGATGCTGACCTTAACAATGACACTGACCCTGACCCTACACCTGACCTGACCCTGACCCTGACACTGACCCTGACCCTGAAATTTATTCTGACACTGACCCTGAACATGATTCTGACCCTAACCCTGACCCTGACAATGACCCTGACCGTGAACTTTACCCTGACCGTGACCCTGACCCTGACCGTGACCTTGACCCTAAACCTGACCCTGTCCCTGACTTTGAACCTGACCCTATCCCTGAACCTAACCCAGATCCTGACCCTGACCATGACACTGAACCTGACCCGGAATTTGAACCTGAACTTGACCCTGACCCTGACCCTGATCCTGACCCTAACCCTGACCCTAACACTGACCCTGACCCTGACCCTGGCCCTGAACCTGACCCTACTCCTGACCCTGACCCTAAACCTGACCTGACCCTGACCCTGACACTGACCCTAACCCTGACACTGACCGTGACCCTGATTCTGACCCTGACCCTGACACTGACAGTGACCCTGACCCTGATCCTGACCCTACCCCTGCCCCCTAACATGACCCTGACCCAAACCCTGACAGTTACCCTAACCCTGAACCTTACCCTGACCCAGACCTTGACCCTGAACCTGACCCTGTCTTTGAACCTGAACCCGACCCTGACCGTGACCCTGACCCTAAGTCTGACCTTGACCCTGACCCTGACCCTGACCTGACCCTGACCCTGACCCTAACCCTGACCGTGACCCTGACCCTGACCCTGAACTTTACCCTGACCGTGACCCTGACTCTGACCGTGACCTTGACCCTAAACCTGACCCTGTCCCTGACCCAGAACCTGACCCTATCCCTGAACCTAACCCAGATCCTGACCCTGACCATGACCCTGAACCTGACCCGGAATTTGAACCTGAACTTGACCCTGACCCTGACCCTGATCCTGACCCTGACCCTGACCCTAACACTGACCCTGACCCTGACCCTGGCCCTGAACCTGATCCTACTCCTGACCCTGACCCTAACACTGACCCTGACCCTGACCCTAACACTGACACTGACCATAACCCTGATTCTGACCCTGACCCTGACCCTGACCGTGGCCCTAAACATGACATGACCCTGACCCTGACCCTGACAGTGACCCTGACCTTGATCCTGACCCTACCCCTGCCCCTTACCCTGACCTTAATCGTGACCCTGACCGTAACACTGACCGTGACCTTGACCATGACCCTGACAGTGACCCTAACTCTGACCCTGACCCTGACCACTAACCTGACAATGCTCTGACCCCTACCCCGACCCTGACCCTGACCCTGACCCTGACCCTAACCCTGACCCTGACCCTGAACCTGTCACTAACTCTGAACCTGACCCTGACGCTGACCTTGAACCTACCCTGATTCTGACCCTGTCCCTAACACTGACTTGGACCCTGACCCTAACCCTGAACCTAACACTGACCCTGTCCCCGACCCTGACCCTAACCCTGACCCAGACGCTGACCGTGACCCTGACACTGATCCTGAACCTGACTTTGAAACTTACCCTACCCCTGACCCCGACTCTAAACCTGACCCGGACCTGACCCAGACCTTGACATTAACCCTGAACTAGACCCTGACCCTGACACTAACACTGACCCTAACCCTGACATTAAACCTGACCTGAACCTGACCCTGACCCTAACCCTGACCCTAACCCTGACACTGACCATGACCCTGACCCAAAACCTGATGCTGACCCTAACAATGACACTGACCCTGACCCTAAACCAGACCTGACCCTGACCCTGACACTGACCCTGAAACTGAAATTTACTCTGACACTGACCCTGACCCTGAACCTGACCATGATCCTAACCCTGATCCTACCCCTGACCCTGACCCTAACACTGAAACTGACCCTGACCCTAAATCTGAAACTGATCCTGACCCTGACCCTGACCCTGACCCTAAACCTCACCCTGACTCTAACCTTGACCCTGACCCTGACCCTGAACCTGACCCTGACACTGACCCTGAACGTGACCCTGAGCCTGACCTTGACCCTGACCCTGACATTAACCCTAACCCTGACACTGAACCTGATCATGAACCTGACCCTGACCCTGACCCTAACCCTGACACTGACCGTGACCCTGATTCTGACCCTGACCCTGACCCTGACCCTGACCCTGACCCTGACAGTGACCCTGACCCTGATCCTGACCCTACCCCTGCCCCTTACCCTGACCTTAATCGTGACCCTGACGGTAACACTGACCGTTACCCTGACCCTGACCCTGACCCTGAACCTAACCTTGACCCTGACCCTGACCCTGACTTCTACCCTGACAATGCCCTGACCCCTACCCTGACCCTGACCCTGACCCTGACTGTGACCCTGACCTGACCCTGAGCCTGACCCTGACCCTAACCCTGACCGTGACCCTGACCCTGACCCTGACCCTGAACCTGACACTAACTCTGAACCTGACCCTGACACTGACCCTGAACCTAACCCTGATTCTGACCCAATCCCTAACACTGACTTGGACCCTGACCCTAACCCTGAACCTAACACTGACCCTGTCCCCGACCCAGACCCTAACCCTGACCCTGACGCTGACCGTGACCCTGACACTGACCCTGAACCTGACTTTGAAACTTACCCTACCCCTGACCCCGACTCTAAACCTGACCCGGACCTGACCCAGACCTTGACATTAACCCTGAACTAGACCCTGACCCTGACACTAACACTGACCCTAACCCTGACATTAAACCTGACCTGAACCTGACCCTGACCCTAACCCTGACCCTAACCCTGACCCTAACTTTGACACTGAACCTGACCCTAACCCTGACCCTGACCCTGACACTTTCCGCGACCCTGACCCTAAACCAGACCCTGACGCTGACCCTGACCGTGACCGTGACCCTAACCCTGACCGTGACACAGACCCTGACCGTGACCCTAACGCTGACCCTGACCCTGACCTTGACCCTGACCTTAACCATGACCGTGACCCTGTACCTGATCCTAGGTCTGACCGTGACCGTGACCCTGACCCAGACCCTAACCCTGACCCTGAACCTGACCTTGACCCTGAACCTAACCCTGACCGTGACCCTGACTCTGACCCTGACCCTAAATCTGAACCTGACCCTGACACTGTCCCTAACCCTGACACTGACCCTGACACTGAACGTTACCCTGACTCTAAATATGACAGTGACCTTGACCTTGACCCTGACCTGAACCTAAAACTGACCATGACCCTGACCCTGACCCTATCCCTGACACTGACCCTGCCCCTAAGCCTGACCTGACCCTGACCCTCACTCTGACCCTGACCCTGACCCTCACCTTCAGCCTGAACCTGACACTGAACCTGACCTGACCCTGACCCTGACCCTGACCTTGACCCTACCTTTGACCCTGACCCTGACCCTAAACCTGACCCTGACCCTGACCCTGATCATGACCCTGACACTGAACCTGACCCTGACCCAAACCCTGATGCTGACCTTAACAATGACACTGACCCTGACCCTACACCTGACCTGACCCTGACCCTGACACTGACCCTGACCCTGAAATTTATTCTGACACTGACCCTGAACATGATTCTGACCCTAACCCTGACCCTGACAATGACCCTGACCGTGAACTTTACCCTGACCGTGACCCTGACCCTGACCGTGACCTTGACCCTAAACCTGACCCTGTCCCTGACTTTGAACCTGACCCTATCCCTGAACCTAACCAAGATCCTGACCCTGACCATGACACTGAACCTGACCCGGAATTTGAACCTGAACTTGACCCTGACCCTGACCCTGATCCTGACCCTAACCCTGACCCTAACACTGACCCTGACCCTGACCCTGGCCCTGAACCTGACCCTACTCCTGACCCTGACCCTAAACCTGACCTGACCCTGACCCTGACACTGACCCTAACCCTGACACTGACCGTGACCCTGATTCTGACCCTGACCCTGACACTGACAGTGACCCTGACCCTGATCCTGACCCTACCCCTGCCCCCTAACATGACCCTGACCCAAACCCTGACAGTTACCCTAACCCTGAACCTTACCCTGACCCAGACCTTGACCCTGAACCTGACCCTGTCTTTGAACCTGAACCCGACCCTGACCGTGACCCTGACCCTAAGTCTGACCTTGACCCTGACCCTGACCCTGACCTGACCCTGACCCTGACCCTAACCCTGACCGTGACCCTGACCCTGACCCTGAACTTTACCCTGACCGTGACCCTGACTCTGACCGTGACCTTGACCCTAAACCTGACCCTGTCCCTGACCCAGAACCTGACCCTATCCCTGAACCTAACCCAGATCCTGACCCTGACCATGACCCTGAACCTGACCCGGAATTTGAACCTGAACTTGACCCTGACCCTGACCCTGATCCTGACCCTGACCCTGACCCTAACACTGACCCTGACCCTGACCCTGGCCCTGAACCTGATCCTACTCCTGACCCTGACCCTAACACTGACCCTGACCCTGACCCTAACACTGACACTGACCATAACCCTGATTCTGACCCTGACCCTGACCCTGACCGTGGCCCTAAACATGACATGACCCTGACCCTGACCCTGACAGTGACCCTGACCTTGATCCTGACCCTACCCCTGCCCCTTACCCTGACCTTAATCGTGACCCTGACCGTAACACTGACCGTGACCTTGACCATGACCCTGACAGTGACCCTAACTCTGACCCTGACCCTGACCACTAACCTGACAATGCTCTGACCCCTACCCCGACCCTGACCCTGACCCTGACCCTGACCCTGACCCTAACCCTGACCCTGACCCTGAACCTGTCACTAACTCTGAACCTGACCCTGACGCTGACCTTGAACCTACCCTGATTCTGACCCTGTCCCTAACACTGACTTGGACCCTGACCCTAACCCTGAACCTAACACTGACCCTGTCCCCGACCCTGACCCTAACCCTGACCCAGACGCTGACCGTGACCCTGACACTGATCCTGAACCTGACTTTGAAACTTACCCTACCCCTGACCCCGACTCTAAACCTGACCCGGACCTGACCCAGACCTTGACATTAACCCTGAACTAGACCCTGACCCTGACACTAACACTGACCCTAACCCTGACATTAAACCTGACCTGAACCTGACCCTGACCCTAACCCTGACCCTAACCCTGACACTGACCATGACCCTGACCCAAAACCTGATGCTGACCCTAACAATGACACTGACCCTGACCCTAAACCAGACCTGACCCTGACCCTGACACTGACCCTGAAACTGAAATTTACTCTGACACTGACCCTGACCCTGAACCTGACCATGATCCTAACCCTGATCCTACCCCTGACCCTGACCCTAACACTGAAACTGACCCTGACCCTAAATCTGAAACTGATCCTGACCCTGACCCTGACCCTGACCCTAAACCTCACCCTGACTCTAACCTTGACCCTGACCCTGACCCTGAACCTGACCCTGACACTGACCCTGAACGTGACCCTGAGCCTGACCTTGACCCTGACCCTGACATTAACCCTAACCCTGACACTGAACCTGATCATGAACCTGACCCTGACCCTGACCCTAACCCTGACACTGACCGTGACCCTGATTCTGACCCTGACCCTGACCCTGACCCTGACCCTGACCCTGACAGTGACCCTGACCCTGATCCTGACCCTACCCCTGCCCCTTACCCTGACCTTAATCGTGACCCTGACGGTAACACTGACCGTTACCCTGACCCTGACCCTGACCCTGAACCTAACCTTGACCCTGACCCTGACCCTGACTTCTACCCTGACAATGCCCTGACCCCTACCCTGACCCTGACCCTGACCCTGACTGTGACCCTGACCTGACCCTGAGCCTGACCCTGACCCTAACCCTGACCGTGACCCTGACCCTGACCCTGACCCTGAACCTGACACTAACTCTGAACCTGACCCTGACACTGACCCTGAACCTAACCCTGATTCTGACCCAATCCCTAACACTGACTTGGACCCTGACCCTAACCCTGAACCTAACACTGACCCTGTCCCCGACCCAGACCCTAACCCTGACCCTGACGCTGACCGTGACCCTGACACTGACCCTGAACCTGACTTTGAAACTTACCCTACCCCTGACCCCGACTCTAAACCTGACCCGGACCTGACCCAGACCTTGACATTAACCCTGAACTAGACCCTGACCCTGACACTAACACTGACCCTAACCCTGACATTAAACCTGACCTGAACCTGACCCTGACCCTAACCCTGACCCTAACCCTGACCCTAACTTTGACACTGAACCTGACCCTAACCCTGACCCTGACCCTGACACTTTCCGCGACCCTGACCCTAAACCAGACCCTGACGCTGACTCTGACCGTGACCGTGACCCTAACCCTGACCGTGACACAGACCCTGACCGTGACCCTAACGCTGACCCTGACCCTGACCTTGACCCTGACCTTAACCATGACCGTGACCCTGTACCTGATCCTAGGTCTGACCGTGACCGTGACCCTGACCCAGACCCTAACCCTGACCCTGAACCTGACCTTGACCCTGAACCTAACCCTGACCGTGACCCTGACTCTGACCCTGACCCTAAATCTGAACCTGACCCTGACACTGTCCCTAACCCTGACACTGACCCTGACACTGAACGTTACCCTGACTCTAAATATGACAGTGACCTTGACCTTGACCCTGACCTGAACCTAAAACTGACCATGACCCTGACCCTGACCCTATCCCTGACACTGACCCTGCCCCTAAGCCTGACCTGACCCTGACCCTCACTCTGACCCTGACCCTGACCCTCACCTTCAGCCTGAACCTGACACTGAACCTGACCTGACCCTGACCCTGACCCTGACCTTGACCCTACCTTTGACCCTGACCCTGACCCTAAACCTGACCCTGACCCTGACCCTGATCATGACCCTGACACTGAACCTGACCCTGACCCAAACCCTGATGCTGACCTTAACAATGACACTGACCCTGACCCTACACCTGACCTGACCCTGACCCTGACACTGACCCTGACCCTGAAATTTATTCTGACACTGACCCTGAACATGATTCTGACCCTAACCCTGACCCTGACAATGACCCTGACCGTGAACTTTACCCTGACCGTGACCCTGACCCTGACCGTGACCTTGACCCTAAACCTGACCCTGTCCCTGACTTTGAACCTGACCCTATCCCTGAACCTAACCAAGATCCTGACCCTGACCATGACACTGAACCTGACCCGGAATTTGAACCTGAACTTGACCCTGACCCTGACCCTGATCCTGACCCTAACCCTGACCCTAACACTGACCCTGACCCTGACCCTGGCCCTGAACCTGACCCTACTCCTGACCCTGACCCTAAACCTGACCTGACCCTGACCCTGACACTGACCCTAACCCTGACACTGACCGTGACCCTGATTCTGACCCTGACCCTGACACTGACAGTGACCCTGACCCTGATCCTGACCCTACCCCTGCCCCCTAACATGACCCTGACCCAAACCCTGACAGTTACCCTAACCCTGAACCTTACCCTGACCCAGACCTTGACCCTGAACCTGACCCTGTCTTTGAACCTGAACCCGACCCTGACCGTGACCCTGACCCTAAGTCTGACCTTGACCCTGACCCTGACCCTGACCTGACCCTGACCCTGACCCTAACCCTGACCGTGACCCTGACCCTGACCCTGAACTTTACCCTGACCGTGACCCTGACTCTGACCGTGACCTTGACCCTAAACCTGACCCTGTCCCTGACCCAGAACCTGACCCTATCCCTGAACCTAACCCAGATCCTGACCCTGACCATGACCCTGAACCTGACCCGGAATTTGAACCTGAACTTGACCCTGACCCTGACCCTGATCCTGACCCTGACCCTGACCCTAACACTGACCCTGACCCTGACCCTGGCCCTGAACCTGATCCTACTCCTGACCCTGACCCTAACACTGACCCTGACCCTGACCCTAACACTGACACTGACCATAACCCTGATTCTGACCCTGACCCTGACCCTGACCGTGGCCCTAAACATGACATGACCCTGACCCTGACCCTGACAGTGACCCTGACCTTGATCCTGACCCTACCCCTGCCCCTTACCCTGACCTTAATCGTGACCCTGACCGTAACACTGACCGTGACCTTGACCATGACCCTGACAGTGACCCTAACTCTGACCCTGACCCTGACCACTAACCTGACAATGCTCTGACCCCTACCCCGACCCTGACCCTGACCCTGACCCTGACCCTGACCCTAACCCTGACCCTGACCCTGAACCTGTCACTAACTCTGAACCTGACCCTGACGCTGACCTTGAACCTACCCTGATTCTGACCCTGTCCCTAACACTGACTTGGACCCTGACCCTAACCCTGAACCTAACACTGACCCTGTCCCCGACCCTGACCCTAACCCTGACCCAGACGCTGACCGTGACCCTGACACTGATCCTGAACCTGACTTTGAAACTTACCCTACCCCTGACCCCGACTCTAAACCTGACCCGGACCTGACCCAGACCTTGACATTAACCCTGAACTAGACCCTGACCCTGACACTAACACTGACCCTAACCCTGACATTAAACCTGACCTGAACCTGACCCTGACCCTAACCCTGACCCTAACCCTGACACTGACCATGACCCTGACCCAAAACCTGATGCTGACCCTAACAATGACACTGACCCTGACCCTAAACCAGACCTGACCCTGACCCTGACACTGACCCTGAAACTGAAATTTACTCTGACACTGACCCTGACCCTGAACCTGACCATGATCCTAACCCTGATCCTACCCCTGACCCTGACCCTAACACTGAAACTGACCCTGACCCTAAATCTGAAACTGATCCTGACCCTGACCCTGACCCTGACCCTAAACCTCACCCTGACTCTAACCTTGACCCTGACCCTGACCCTGAACCTGACCCTGACACTGACCCTGAACGTGACCCTGAGCCTGACCTTGACCCTGACCCTGACATTAACCCTAACCCTGACACTGAACCTGATCATGAACCTGACCCTGACCCTGACCCTAACCCTGACACTGACCGTGACCCTGATTCTGACCCTGACCCTGACCCTGACCCTGACCCTGACCCTGACAGTGACCCTGACCCTGATCCTGACCCTACCCCTGCCCCTTACCCTGACCTTAATCGTGACCCTGACGGTAACACTGACCGTTACCCTGACCCTGACCCTGACCCTGAACCTAACCTTGACCCTGACCCTGACCCTGACTTCTACCCTGACAATGCCCTGACCCCTACCCTGACCCTGACCCTGACCCTGACTGTGACCCTGACCTGACCCTGAGCCTGACCCTGACCCTAACCCTGACCGTGACCCTGACCCTGACCCTGACCCTGAACCTGACACTAACTCTGAACCTGACCCTGACACTGACCCTGAACCTAACCCTGATTCTGACCCAATCCCTAACACTGACTTGGACCCTGACCCTAACCCTGAACCTAACACTGACCCTGTCCCCGACCCAGACCCTAACCCTGACCCTGACGCTGACCGTGACCCTGACACTGACCCTGAACCTGACTTTGAAACTTACCCTACCCCTGACCCCGACTCTAAACCTGACCCGGACCTGACCCAGACCTTGACATTAACCCTGAACTAGACCCTGACCCTGACACTAACACTGACCCTAACCCTGACATTAAACCTGACCTGAACCTGACCCTGACCCTAACCCTGACCCTAACCCTGACCCTAACTTTGACACTGAACCTGACCCTAACCCTGACCCTGACCCTGACACTTTCCGCGACCCTGACCCTAAACCAGACCCTGACGCTGACCCTGACCGTGACCGTGACCCTAACCCTGACCGTGACACAGACCCTGACCGTGACCCTAACGCTGACCCTGACCCTGACCTTGACCCTGACCTTAACCATGACCGTGACCCTGTACCTGATCCTAGGTCTGACCGTGACCCTGACCCTGACCCAGACCCTAACCCTGACCCTGACCCTGACCTTGACCCTGAACCTAACCCTGACCGTGACCCTGACTCTGACCCTGACCCTAAATCTGAACCTGACCCTGACACTGTCCCTAACCCTGACACTGACCCTGACACTGACCCGGACCCTGACCCTAAACCTGACCTAACCTTGACCCCGGCCCTGACCCTGACCCTTAACCTCACCCTGACACTATCCTTGACCCTGACCCAAAATTCTGACCGTGACACTTACCCGGACACTGAACGTTACCCTGACTCTAAATATGACAGTGACCTTGACCTTGACCCTGACCTGAACCTAAAACTGACCATGACCCTGACCCTGACCCTATCCCTGACACTGACCCTGCCCCTAAGCCTGACCTGACCCTGACCCTCACTCTGACCCTGACCCTGACCCTCACCTTCAGCCTGAACCTGACACTGAACCTGACCTGACCCTGACCCTGACCCTGACCTTGACCCTACCTTTGACCCTGACCCTGACCCTAAACCTGACCCTGACCCCGACCCTGATCATGACCCTGACACTGAACCTGACCCTGACCCAAACCCTGATGCTGACCTTAACAATGACATTGACCCTGACCCTACACCTGACCTGACCCTGACCCTGACACTGACCATGACCCTGAAATTTATTCTGACACTGACCCTGAACCTGATTCTGACCCTAACCCTGACCCTGACCCTGACCCTGACCCTGAACTTTACCCTGACCGTGACCCTGACCCTGACCGTGACCCTGACCCTAAACCTGACCTAACCTTGACCCCGGCCCTGACCCTGACCCTAAACCTCACCCTGACACTAACCTTGACCCTGACCCAAAATTCTGACCGTGACCCTGACCCTGACCCTGAATGTGACCCTGACCCTAAATCTGACCGTGACCTTGACCTTGACCCTGACCCTGAACCTAACACTGACCCTGACCCTGAATCTGACCCTGAACCTAACCCTGACCCTGACCCTAAATCTGAAGCTGACCCTGACTCTGACACTGACCCTAACACTGACTTTGACCCGGACCCTGACACTGACCGTAAACGTGACCCTGACACGGATTTTGACACTAACCCTGACCATGACCCTGAATTTAACCCTGAGCCTAACCCTGAGCCTTACTCTGAGTCTGACGCTGACCCTGACCCTGACCCCGACCCTGACCCTGACAATGCCCTGATTCCGACCCTGACCCTGACCCTAACCCTGACCCTAAATTTGACCGTGACCCTAACCCTGACCCTGACCCTGACCCTAACTCTGAACCTGACCCTGACCATGACACTGAACCTAACCCTGACCCTGACCTACACCCTGAACTTGACCTTGACCCTGATCCTGACCCTGACCCTGACCGTGACCCTGATACTGACCCTGAACCTAACCGTACTCCTGACCCTGACCCTAACACTTAGCCTGACCCTAAACCTGACCTGACCCTGACCCTAACCCTAAACATCACCCTGACTCTAACACTGACCCTGAACTTAAAATTCTGACTGTGACCCTGACCCTCAACCCTGACCCTGACCCTGACCCTAACCCTAACCGTGACCCTGAACCTGTCTGACCGTGAACCTGACCCTGACCCTGACCTTGACCCTGACCCTGACCGTGACCCTTATCCTGATCGTTACCCTGAATTTGGCACTGACCCTGGCCCTGACCCTGACTCTACACCTGACCCAGAACCTGACACTGACCCTGACCCTAAGCCTGACCCTATCCCTGACCGTGACCCTAACCCTGACCCTGACCTACACAATGAACTTGACTTTGACCCTGACCGTGACCCTGACCCTCACCCTGACCCTGACCCTGACCCTGACCCTGACCTTGACCCTGACACTGACCCTGACCCTAACCCTGACCCTGAACTTGATCCTGACCCTAACCCTGAACATGACCCTGTCCCTGACCCTGACACTAAACCAGACCCTCAACCTGATCCTCAACCTGTCCTGACCCTGAACCTGATACTGACCCTGAACCTAAGTCTGACTGTGACCCTAACCCTTACCCTAATTCTGACCGTGACCCTGATCATGACCTTGACCCTGACCCTGACCCTAACCCTGACCGTGACCCTAACACTGACCCTGACCCTGTCACTTACCCTGACCCTAAGTCTGACCCTGACCTTAACACTAAACCAGACCTGACCCTACCCCTTACCCTGACCCTGACACTGACCCTGAACATGACCTTGACACTAAGTCTGACTGAGACCCTGACCGTGACCCTGAACCTCAAACTGACCCTGACCCTAACCCTGACCTTGACCCTGACCCTGAACCTGACCCTGACCCTTGCCCTGATGCTGACTCTACCCCTGACACTGACCCTAACCCTCACTCTGACCCTAACCCTTGTCCTGACCCTGACCCTGACTCTGACCCTGACCCTGACCCTGACAGTGACCCTGACCCTGATCCTGACCCTACCCCTGCCCCTTACCCTGACCTTAATCGTGACCCTGACGGTAACACTGACCGTGACCGTGACCCTGACCCTGACCCTGAACCTAACCTTGACCCTGACCCTGACTTCTACCCTGACAATGCCCTGACCCCTACCCTGACCCTGACCCTGACCCTGACTGTGACCCTGACCTGACCCTGAGCCTGACCCTGACCCTAACCCTGACCGTGACCCTGACCCTGACCCTGACCCTGAACCTGACACTAACTCTGAACCTGACCCTGACGCTGACCCTGAACCTAACCCTGATTCTGACCCAATCCCTAACACTGACTTGGACCCTGACCCTAACCCTGAACCTAACACTGACCCTGTCCCCGACCCAGACCCTAACCCTGACCCTGACGCTGACCGTGACCCTGACACTGACCCTGAACCTGACTTTGAAACTTACCCTACCCCTGACCCCGACTCTAAACCTGACCCGGACCTGACCCAGACCTTGACATTAACCCTGAACTAGA
This sequence comes from Clangula hyemalis, assembly GCA_963989345.1. The sequence continues at coordinate 1,700,740 of OZ022456.1, read as the reverse complement.
CCCTGACCCTGACACTAACACTGACCCTAACCCTGACATTAAACCTGACCTGAACCTGACCCTGACCCTAACCCTGACCCTAACCCTGACCCTAACTTTGACACTGAACCTGACCCTAACCCTGACCCTGACCCTGACACTTTCCGCGACCCTGACCCTAAACCAGACCCTGACGCTGACCCTGACCGTGACCGTGACCCTAACCCTGACCGTGACACAGACCCTGACCGTGACCCTAACGCTGACCCTGACCCTGACCTTGACCCTGACCTTAACCATGACCGTGACCCTGTACCTGATCCTAGGTCTGACCGTGACCCTGACCCTGACCCAGACCCTAACCCTGACCCTGACCCTGACCTTGACCCTGAACCTAACCCTGACCGTGACCCTGACTCTGACCCTGACCCTAAATCTGAACCTGACCCTGACACTGTCCCTAACCCTGACACTGACCCTGACACTGACCCGGACCCTGACCCTAAACCTGACCTAACCTTGACCCCGGCCCTGACCCTGACCCTTAACCTCACCCTGACACTATCCTTGACCCTGACCCAAAATTCTGACCGTGACACTTACCCGGACACTGAACGTTACCCTGACTCTAAATATGACAGTGACCTTGACCTTGACCCTGACCTGAACCTAAAACTGACCATGACCCTGACCCTGACCCTATCCCTGACACTGACCCTGCCCCTAAGCCTGACCTGACCCTGACCCTCACTCTGACCCTGACCCTGACCCTCACCTTCAGCCTGAACCTGACACTGAACCTGACCTGACCCTGACCCTGACCCTGACCTTGACCCTACCTTTGACCCTGACCCTGACCCTAAACCTGACCCTGACCCCGACCCTGATCATGACCCTGACACTGAACCTGACCCTGACCCAAACCCTGATGCTGACCTTAACAATGACATTGACCCTGACCCTACACCTGACCTGACCCTGACCCTGACACTGACCATGACCCTGAAATTTATTCTGACACTGACCCTGAACCTGATTCTGACCCTAACCCTGACCCTGACCCTGACCCTGACCCTGAACTTTACCCTGACCGTGACCCTGACCCTGACCGTGACCCTGACCCTAAACCTGACCTAACCTTGAACCCGGCCCTGACCCTGACCCTAAACCTCACCCTGACACTAACCGTGACCCTGACCCTGACCCTAAACGTGACCCTGACCCTAAATCTGACCGTGACCTTGACCTTGACCCTGACGCTGAACCTAACACTGACCCTGACCCTGAATCTGACCCTGAACCTAACCCTGACCCTGACCCTAAATCTGAAGCTGACCCTGACTATGACACTGACCCTAACACTGACTTTGACCCGGACCCTGACACTGACCGTAAACGTGACCCTGACACGGATTTTGACACTAACCCTGAACATGACCCTGAACTTAACCCTGAGCCTAACCCTGAGCCTTACTCTGAGTCTGACGCTGACCCTGACCCTGACCCCGACACTGACCCTGACAATGCCCTGATTCCGACCCTGACCCTGACCCTAACCCTGACCCTAAATTTGACCGTGACCCTAACCCTGACCCTGACCCTGACCCTAACTCTGAACCTGACCCTGACCATGACACTGAACCTAACCCTGACCCTGACCTACACACTGAACTTGACCTTGACCCTGATCCTGACCCTGACCCTGACCGTGACCCTGATACTGACCCTGAACCTAACCGTACTCCTGACCCTGACCCTAACACTTAGCCTGACCCTATCCCTGACCGTGACCCTAACCCTGACCCTGACCTACACAATGAACTTGACTTTGACCCTGACCGTGACCCTGACCCTCACCCTGACCCTGACCTTGACCCTGACCCTGACCTTGACCCTGACACTGACCCTGACCCTAACCCTGACCCTGAACTTGATCGTGACCCTAACCCTGACACTGACCCTGTCCCTGACCCTGACACTAAACCAGACCCTCAACCTGATCCTCAACCTGTCCTGACCCTGAACCTGATACTGACCCTGAACCTAAGTCTGACTGTGACCCTAACCCTTACCCTAATTCTGACCGTGACCCTGATCATGACCTTGACCCTGACCCTGACCCTAACCCTGACCGTGACCCTAACACTGACCCTGACCCTGTCACTTACCCTGACCCTAAGTCTGACCCTGACCTTAACACTAAACCAGACCTGACCCTACCCCTTACCCTGACCCTGACACTGACCCTGAACATGACCTTGACACTAAGTCTGACTGAGACCCTGACCGTGACCCTGAACCTCAAACTGACCCTGACCCTAACCCTGACCTTGACCCTGACCCTGAACCTGACCCTGACCCTCGCCCTGACGCTGACTCTACCCCTGACACTGACCCTGACCCTCACTCTGACCCTAACCCTTGTCCTGACCCTGACCCTGACTCTGACCCTGACCCTGACCTTGAACCTGACCCTGAACATCACCCTGACCCTGACCCTGTCCCTGATTCTAAGAAATACCGTGACCCTGACCCTGACCATCACCCTGGCCTGACCCTGACCCTTACCTTGACCCTGACCCTGAACATCACCCTGACCCTGACCCTGACCCTGACCCTGACCCTGACCGTTACGCTAATCCTGACCCTGATGCTGACCCTGACTCTGAACTACACCCTGAACTTGACCATAACCGTGACCCTGACCCTGACTCTGACCCTGACCGGGACCCTGACCGTGACCCTGAAACTAACCCTACCCCTGACCCTGACCCTGGCCCTGACCCTAAACCTGACCTGACCCTGACCCTGACACTGACAGTGACCCTGACACTGACCGTGACCCTGACCGTGACCTTAACCCTGACCCTGACAGTGACCCTGACCCTGATCCTTACCCTACCCCTGCCCCCTAACCTGACCCTGACCCTGACCCTGACTGTTACCCTAACCCTGAACCTGACCCTGACCCAGACCTTGACACTGAACCTGACCCTGTCTTTGAACCTGAACCCGACCCTGACCGTGACCCTGACCCTAAGTCTGACCTTGACCCTGACCCTGACCCTGACCTGACCCTGACCATGACCCTAACACTGATACTGACCCTGAACCTAACCCTACCCCTGACCCTGACCCTGACCGTGGCCCTAAACATGACATGACCCTGACCCTGACCCTGACAGTGACCCTGACCCTGATCCTGACCCTACCCCTGCCCCTTACCCTGACCTTAATCGTGACCCTGACCGTAACACTGACCGTGACCCTGACCCTGACCCTGAACTTGACCCTAACCCTGACCCTGACCCTGACCACTAACCTGACAACGCTCTGACACCTACCCTGACCCTGACCCTGACCCTAACCCTGACCGTGACCCTGACCCTGACCCTCAACCTGACCTTAATTCTGAACCTGACCCTGACGCTGACCCTGAACCTAAACCTGACCATGACCCTAACCCTGACCCTAACACTGACTTGGACCCTGACCCTAACCCTGAACCTAAACCTGTTCCTGTCACCGACCCTGACCCTAACCCTGACCCTGACGCTGACCCTGAACCTGACTCTGAACCTGACCCTACCCCTTACCGTGACCCTAAACCTGACCCTGACCCTGACCCTGACCTTGAAATTAACCCTGAACTTGACCCTGACCCTGACACTAAACCTGACCTTAAACCTGACCCTAACCATGACCCTGACCCTGACACATTACCCGACCCTGACCCTAACCCAGACCCTGACGATGACCCTGACCCTGACCGTGACCCTAACCCTGACCCTGACCCTAACCCTAAGTCTGACCGTGACCCTGACCCTGATCCTGACACTGACCCTAACACTGACCCTGACCCTGACCCTGAACGTGACCCTGACCCTGACCTTGATCCTGACCCTGACATTAACCCTAACCCTGACACTGACCCTGATCATGAACCTGACCCTGACCCTGACCCTGACCCTAAACCTGACATGACCCTGACCCTGACCCTGACCCTAAACCTCACCCTGACTCTAACCTTGACCCTGACCCTGACCCTGACCCTGACCCTGACCCAGACCCTGACCCTGACATTGACCGTAACCCTGATTCTGACCCTGACCCTGACCCTGACCCTGACAGTGACCCTGACCTGATCCTGACCCTGACCCTGACCCTAAACCTGATCCTGACCCTAACCCTGACACTGACCCTGTCCCTGACCCTGACCCTGACCCTAAACCTCACCCTGACTCTAATCTTGACCCTGACCCTGACCCTGAACCTGACCCTGACCCTGACCCTGAACGTGACCCTGAGCCTGAACTTGACCCTGACCCTGACATTAACCCTAACCCTGACCCTGACCCTGATCATGAACCTGACCCTGACCCTAACCCTGACACTAACCGTGACCCTGATTCTGACCCTGACCCTGACCGTGACCATAACCCTGACCCTGACCCTGACCCTGACCCTGACAGTGACCCTGACCCTGACCCTAAACCTCACACTGACTCTAACCTTGACCCTGACCCTGACCCTGAACCTGACCCTGACCCTGACATTAACCCTAACCCTGACCCTGACCCTGATCATGAACCTGACCCTGACCCTAACCCTGACACTAACCGTGACCCTGATTCTGACCCTGACCCTGACCGTGACCCTAACTCTGACCCTGACCCTGATAGTGACCCTGACCCTGATCCTGACCCTACCCCTGCCCCTTAACCTGACCTTAATCGTGACCCTGACCGTAACACTGACCGTGACCCTGACCCTGACCCTGACCCTGACCCCTACCCTGACAATGCCCTGACCCCTACCCTGACCCTGACCCAGACCCTGACCCTGACTGTTACCCTAACCCTGAACCTGACCCTGAACCTGACCCTGTCTTTGAACCTGAACCCGACCCTGACCCAAACCCTGACCCTAACCCTGACTGTGACCCTGACCCTGAACCTAAATCTGAACCTGACCCTGACTCTGACACTGACCCTAACACTGACTTTGACCCGGACCCTGACACGGATTTTGACACTAACCCTGACCATGACCCTGAACTTAACCCTGAGCCTAACCCTGAGCCTGACCCTGAGTCTGACGCTGACCCTGACCCTGACCCCGACCCTGACCCTGACAATGCCCTGATTCCGACCCTGACCCTGACCCTAATCCTGATGGTGACCCTGAATTCGGCCCTGACCCTGGCCCTGACCCTGACCCTACACGTCATACTGAACCTGACCCTGACCCTGACCCTAACCCTGACCCTAAATTTGACCGTGACCCTAACGCTGATACTGACCCTGACCCTAACTCGGAACCTGACCCTGACCCTGACCATGACACTGAACCTAACCCTGACCCTGAACTACATGCTGAACTTGACCTTGACCCTGATCCTGACCCTGACCCTGACCGTGACCCTGAAACTGACCCTGAACCTAACCCTACTCCTGACCCTGACCCTAACACTTACCCTAACGTTAAACCTGACCTGACCCTGACCCTAACCCTTAACATCACCCTGACTCTAACACTGACCCTGAAATTAAAATTCTGACTGTGACACTGACCCTCAACCCTGACCCTGACCCTGACCCTAACCCTAACCGTGACCCTGACCCTGACACTGACCCTGCTCCTAAACCTGACCTGTCCCTGAACCTGACCCTGACCCTGACCCTGAAACTTATCCTGATCGTTACCCTGAATTTGGAAATGACCCTGGCCCTGACCCTGACCCTGAACTTGATCCTGACCCTAACCCTACCCCTGACCCTACCCTGACCCTTACCATGACTCTGACCCTAAACCTGACCCTGACTCTGACCCTGACTCTTACCCTAACCCTGACCCTGACCCTGACCCTGACCCTAGCCCTGACTCAGACTCTGACCCTGACCCAGACCCTGACCCTGACCCTGACACTGACCCTGACCATAACCCTGACCGTGACACTGACACTAAACCTGACCCTGACCCTAACTCTGAACCTGATCCTGACCCCGACCCTGACCCTGACCCTGACCGTGACCCTGATACTGACCCTGAACCTTACACTACCCCTGACCCTGACCCTGACCCTGACCCTGACACTGACCCTGGCACTAAACCTGACCTGACCCTGACCCCGGCCCTGACCCTGACCCTAAACCTCACCCTGACACTAACATTGACCCTGACAAAAAATTCTGACCGTGACCCTGACCCTGACCCTGAACCTAACACTGACCCTGACCCTGACCCTGAATCTGACCCTGAACCTAACCCTGACCCTGACCCTTACCCTGACCCTTAACCTGACCCTGAACCTGACACTGACAGTGACCCTGAACCTGACCCTATGTCTGACCATGACCCTGACCATGAACCTGACCCTCGCCCTGACCCTGAACCTGACCTTGACCCTAACCCTGATCACGACCCTGACACTGACCCTGACCCTGACACTAACACTGACCCTGAGCCTGACCCAAACCCTGATGCTGACCCTAACAATGACACTGACCCTGACCCTAAACCAGACCTGACCCTGACCCTGACACTGAAACTGACCCTGAAATTTACTCTGACACTGACCCTGACCCTGAACCTGACCATGATCCTAACCCTGATCCTACCCCTGACCCTGACCCTAACACTGAAACTGACCCTGACCCTAAACCTGACCTGACCCTGACCCTGACCCTGACCCTGACCCTGACCGTGACCCTGACCCTGACATTAACCCTAACCCTGACAGTGACCCTGACTCTGATCCTGACCCTACCCCTGCCCCTTACCCTGACCTTAATCGTGACCCTGACGGTAACACTGACCGTGACCCTGACCCTGACTGTGACCCTGACCCTGACCCTGAACCTGTCACTAACTCTGAACCTGACCCTGACACTGACCCTGAACCTAACCCTGATTCTGACCCTGTCCCTAACACTGACTTGGACCCTGACCCTAACCCTGAACCTAACACTGACCCTGTCCCCGACCCTGACCCTAACCCTGACCCAGACGCTGACCGTGACCCTGACACTGATCCTGAACCTGACTTTGAAACTTACCCTACCCCTGACCCCGACTCTAAACCTGACCCGGACCTGACCCAGACCTTGACATTAACCCTGAACTAGACCCTGACCCTGACACTAACACTGACCCTAACCCTGACCTGAACCTGACCCTGACCCTAACCCTGACCCTAACCCTGACCCTAACTTTGACACTGAACCTGACCCTAACCCTGACCCTGACCCTGACGCTTTCCCCGACCCTGACCCTAAACCAGACCCTGACGCTGACCCTGACCGTGACCGTGACCCTAACCCTGACCGTGACACAGACCCTGACCGTGACCCTAACGCTGACCCTGACCCTGACCTTGACCCTGACCTTAACCATGACCGTGACCCTGTACCTGATCCTAGGTCTGACCGTGACCCTGACCCTGACCCAGACCCTAACCCTGACCCTGACCTTGACCCTGATCCTAACCCTGACCCTAACGCTGACCCTGACCCTGACCTTGACCCTGACCTTAACCATGACCGTGACCCTGTACCTGATCCTAGGTCTGACCGTGACCGTGACCCTGACCCAGACTCTGACCCTGACCCTGAACCTGACCTTGACCCTGAACCTAACCCTGACCGTGACCCTGACTCTGACCCTGACCCTAAATCTGAACCTGACCCTGACACTGTCCCTAACCCTGACACTGACCCTGACACTGAACGTTACCCTGACTCTAAATATGACAGTGACCTTGACCTTGACCCTGACCTGAACCTAAAACTGACCCTGACCCTGACCCTGACCCTATCCCTGACACTGACCCTGCCCCTAAGCCTGACCTGACCCTGACCCTCACTCTGACCCTGACCCTGACCCTCACCTTCAGCCTGAACCTGACACTGAACCTGACCTGACCCTGACCCTGACCCTGACCTTGACCCTACCTTTGACCCTGACCCTGACCCTAAACCTGACCCTGACCCTGACCCTGATCATGACCCTGACACTGAACCTGACCCTGACCCAAACCCTGATGCTGACCTTAACAATGACACTGACCCTGACCCTACACCTGACCTGACCCTGACCCTGACACTGACCCTGACCCTGAAATTTATTCTGACACTGACCCTGAACATGATTCTGACCCTAACCCTGACCCTGACAATGACCCTGACCGTGAACTTTACCCTGACCGTGACCCTGACCCTGACCGTGACCTTGACCCTAAACCTGACCCTGTCCCTGACTTTGAACCTGACCCTATCCCTGAACCTAACCCAGATCCTGACCCTGACCATGACACTGAACCTGACCCGGAATTTGAACCTGAACTTGACCCTGACCCTGACCCTGATCCTGACCCTAACCCTGACCCTAACACTGACCCTGACCCTGACCCTGGCCCTGAACCTGACCCTACTCCTGACCCTGACCCTAAACCTGACATGACCCTGACCCTGACCCTGACCCTAACCCTGACACTGACCGTGACCCTGATTCTGACCCTGACCCTGACACTGACAGTGACCCTGACCCTGATCCTGACCCTACCCCTGCCCCCTAACATGACCCTGACCCAAACCCTGACAGTTACCCTAACCCTGAACCTTACCCTGACCCAGACCTTGACCCTGAACCTGACCCTGTCTTTGAACCTGAACCCGACCCTGACCGTGACCCTGACCCTAAGTCTGACCTTGACCCTGACCCTGACCCTGACCTGACCCTGACCCTGACCCTAACCCTGACCGTGACCCTGACCCTGACCCTGAACTTTACCCTGACTGTGACCCTGACTCTGACCGTGACCTTGACCCTAAACCTGACCCTGTCCCTGACCCAGAACCTGACCCTATCCCTGAACCTAACCCAGATCCTGACCCTGACCATGACCCTGAACCTGACCCGGAATTTGAACCTGAACTTGACCCTGACCCTGACCCTGATCCTGACCCTGACCCTGACCCTAACACTGACCCTGACCCTGACCCTGGCCCTGAACCTGATCCTACTCCTGACCCTGACCCTAACACTGACCCTGACCCTGACCCTAACACTGACACTGACCATAACCCTGATTCTGACCCTAACACTGACACTGACCGTGGCCCTAAACATGACATGACCCTGACCCTGACCCTGACAGTGACCCTGACCTTGATCCTGACCCTACCCCTGCCCCTTACCCTGACCTTAATCGTGACCCTGACCGTAACACTGACCGTGACCTTGACCATGACCCTGACAGTGACCCTAACTCTGACCCTGACCCTGACCACTAACCTGACAATGCTCTGACCCCTACCCCGACCCTGACCCTGACCCTGACCCTGACCCTGACCCTAACCCTGACCCTGACCCTGAACCTGTCACTAACTCTGAACCTGACCCTGACGCTGACCCTGAACCTAACCCTGATTCTGACCCTGTCCCTAACACTGACTTGGACCCTGACCCTAACCCTGAACCTAACACTGACCCTGTCCCCGACCCTGACCCAAACGCTGACCGTGACCCTGAAACTGATCCTGAACCTGACTTTGAAACTTACCCTACCCCTGACCCCGACTCTAAACCTGACCCGGACCTGACCCAGACCTTGACATTAACCCTGAACTAGACCCTGACCCTGACACTAACACTGACCCTAACCCTGACATTAAACCTGACCTGAACCTGACCCTGACCCTAACCCTGACCCTAACCCTGACACTGACCATGACCCTGACCCAAAACCTGATGCTGACCCTAACAATGACACTGACCCTGACCCTAAACCAGACCTGACCCTGACCCTGACACTGACCCTGAAACTGAAATTTACTCTGACACTGACCCTGACCCTGAACCTGACCATGATCCTAACCCTGATCCTACCCCTGACCCTGACCCTAACACTGAAACTGACCCTGACCCTAAACCTGACCTGACCCTGACCCTGACCCTGACCCTGACCCTAAACCTCACCCTGACTCTAACCTTGACCCTGACCCTGACCCTGAACCTGACCCTGACCCTGACCCTGAACGTGACCCTGAGCCTGACCTTGACCCTAACCCTGACATTAACCCTAACCCTGACACTGAACCTGATCATGAACCTGACCCTGACCCTGACGGTGACCCTGACCCTGACCCTGACCCTGAACCTGACACTAACTCTGAACCTGACCCTGACGCTGACCCTGAACCTAACACTGACCCTGTCCCCGACCCAGACTCTAACCCTGACCCTGACGCTGACCGTGACCCTGACACTGACCCTGAACCTGACTTTGAAACTTACCCTACCCCTGACCCCGACTCTAAACCTGACCCGGACCTGACCCAGACCTTGACACTGACCCTGAACTAGACCCTGACCCTGACACTAACACTGACCCTAACCCTGACATTAAACCTGACCTGAACCTGACCCTGACCCTAACCCTGACCCTAACCCTGACCCTAACTTTGACACTGAACCTGACCCTAACCCTGACCCTGACCCTGTCACTTTCCGCGACCCTGACCCTAAACCAGACCCTGACGCTGACCCTGACCGTGACCGTGACCCTAACCCTGACCGTGACACAGACCCTGACCGTGACCCTAACGCTGACCCTGACCCTGACCTTGACCCTGACCTTAACCATGACCGTGACCCTGTACCTGATCCTAGGTCTGACCGTGACCCTGACCCTGACCCAGACCCTAACCCTGACCCTGACCTTGACCCTGATCCTAACCCTGACCCTAAATCTGAAACTGACCCTGACCCTGACTCTGACCCTGACCCTAAATCTGAACCTGACCCTGACACTGTCCCTAACCCTGACACTGACCCTGACACTGACCCGGACCCTGACCCTAAACCTGACCTAACCTTGACCCCGGCCCTGACCCTGACCCTTAACCTCACCCTGACACTATCCTTGACCCTGACCCAAAATTCTGACCGTGACACTTACCCGGACACTGAACGTTACCCTGACTCTAAATATGACAGTGACCTTGACCTTGACCCTGACCTGAACCTAAAACTGACCATGACCCTGACCCTGACCCTATCCCTGACACTGACCCTGCCCCTAAGCCTGACCTGACCCTGACCCTCACTCTGACCCTGACCCTGACCCTCACCTTCAGCCTGAACCTGACACTGAACCTGACCTGACCCTGACCCTGACCCTGACCTTGACCCTACCTTTGACCCTGACCCTGACCCTAAACCTGACCCTGACCCCGACCCTGATCATGACCCTGACACTGAACCTGACCCTGACCCAAACCCTGATGCTGACCTTAACAATGACACTGACCCTGACCCTACACCTGACCTGACCCTGACCCTGACACTGACCCTGACCCTGAAATTTATTCTGACTCTGACCCTGAACCTGATTCTGACCCTAACCCTGACCCTGACCCTGACCCTGACCCTGAACTTTACCCTGACCGTGACCCTGACCCTGACCGTGACCCTGACCCTAAACCTGACCTAACCTTGACCCCGGCCCTGACCCTGACCCTAAACCTCACCCTGACACTAACCTTGACCCTGACCCAAAATTCTGACCGTGACCCTGACCCTGACCCTAAACGTGACCCTGACCCTAAATCTGACCGTGACCTTGACCTTGACCCTGACGCTGAACCTAACACTGACCCTGACCCTGAATCTGACCCTGAACCTAACCCTGACCCTGACCCTAAATCTGAACCTGACCCTGACTATGACACTGACCCTAACACTGACTTTGACCCGGACCCTGACACTGACCGTAAACGTGACCCTGACACGGATTTTGACACTAACCCTGACCATGACCCTGAACTTAACCCTGAGCCTAACCCTGAGCCTTACTCTGAGTCTGACGCTGACCCTGACCCTGACCCCGACCCTGACCCTGACAATGCCCTGATTCCGACCCTGACCCTGACCCTAACCCTGACCCTAAATTTGACCGTGACCCTAACCCTGACCCTGACCCTGACCCTAACTCTGAACCTGACCCTGACCATGACACTGAACCTAACCCTGACCCTGACCTACACCCTGAACTTGACCTTGACCCTGATCCTGACCCTGACCCTGACCGTGACCCTGATACTGACCCTGAACCTAACCGTACTCCTGACCCTGACCCTAACACTTAGCCTGACCCTAAACCTGACCTGACCGTGACCCTAACCCTAAACATCACCCTGACTCTAACACTGACCCTGAACTTAAAATTCTGACTGTGACCCTGACCCTCAACCCTGACCCTGACCCTGACCCTAACCCTAACCTTGACCCTGAACCTGTCTGACCGTGAACCTGACCCTGACCCTGACCTGACCCTGACCCTGACCCTAACCCTGACCGTGACCCTGACCCTGACCCTGAACTTTACCCTGACTGTGACCCTGACTCTGACCGTGACCTTGACCCTAAACCTGACCCTGTCCCTGACCCAGAACCTGACCCTATCCCTGAACCTAACCCAGATCCTGACCCTGACCATGACCCTGAACCTGACCCGGAATTTGAACCTGAACTTGACCCTGACCCTGACCCTGATCCTGACCCTGACCCTGACCCTAACACTGACCCTGACCCTGACCCTGGCCCTGAACCTGATCCTACTCCTGACCCTGACCCTAACACTGACCCTGACCCTGACCCTAACACTGACACTGACCATAACCCTGATTCTGACCCTAACACTGACACTGACCGTGGCCCTAAACATGACATGACCCTGACCCTGACCCTGACAGTGACCCTGACCTTGATCCTGACCCTACCCCTGCCCCTTACCCTGACCTTAATCGTGACCCTGACCGTAACACTGACCGTGACCTTGACCATGACCCTGACAGTGACCCTAACTCTGACCCTGACCCTGACCACTAACCTGACAATGCTCTGACCCCTACCCCGACCCTGACCCTGACCCTGACCCTGACCCTGACCCTAACCCTGACCCTGACCCTGAACCTGTCACTAACTCTGAACCTGACCCTGACGCTGACCCTGAACCTAACCCTGATTCTGACCCTGTCCCTAACACTGACTTGGACCCTGACCCTAACCCTGAACCTAACACTGACCCTGTCCCCGACCCTGACCCAAACGCTGACCGTGACCCTGAAACTGATCCTGAACCTGACTTTGAAACTTACCCTACCCCTGACCCCGACTCTAAACCTGACCCGGACCTGACCCAGACCTTGACATTAACCCTGAACTAGACCCTGACCCTGACACTAACACTGACCCTAACCCTGACATTAAACCTGACCTGAACCTGACCCTGACCCTAACCCTGACCCTAACCCTGACACTGACCATGACCCTGACCCAAAACCTGATGCTGACCCTAACAATGACACTGACCCTGACCCTAAACCAGACCTGACCCTGACCCTGACACTGACCCTGAAACTGAAATTTACTCTGACACTGACCCTGACCCTGAACCTGACCATGATCCTAACCCTGATCCTACCCCTGACCCTGACCCTAACACTGAAACTGACCCTGACCCTAAACCTGACCTGACCCTGACCCTGACCCTGACCCTGACCCTAAACCTCACCCTGACTCTAACCTTGACCCTGACCCTGACCCTGAACCTGACCCTGACCCTGACCCTGAACGTGACCCTGAGCCTGACCTTGACCCTAACCCTGACATTAACCCTAACCCTGACACTGAACCTGATCATGAACCTGACCCTGACCCTGACGGTGACCCTGACCCTGACCCTGACCCTGAACCTGACACTAACTCTGAACCTGACCCTGACGCTGACCCTGAACCTAACACTGACCCTGTCCCCGACCCAGACTCTAACCCTGACCCTGACGCTGACCGTGACCCTGACACTGACCCTGAACCTGACTTTGAAACTTACCCTACCCCTGACCCCGACTCTAAACCTGACCCGGACCTGACCCAGACCTTGACACTGACCCTGAACTAGACCCTGACCCTGACACTAACACTGACCCTAACCCTGACATTAAACCTGACCTGAACCTGACCCTGACCCTAACCCTGACCCTAACCCTGACCCTAACTTTGACACTGAACCTGACCCTAACCCTGACCCTGACCCTGTCACTTTCCGCGACCCTGACCCTAAACCAGACCCTGACGCTGACCCTGACCGTGACCGTGACCCTAACCCTGACCGTGACACAGACCCTGACCGTGACCCTAACGCTGACCCTGACCCTGACCTTGACCCTGACCTTAACCATGACCGTGACCCTGTACCTGATCCTAGGTCTGACCGTGACCCTGACCCTGACCCAGACCCTAACCCTGACCCTGACCTTGACCCTGATCCTAACCCTGACCCTAAATCTGAAACTGACCCTGACCCTGACTCTGACCCTGACCCTAAATCTGAACCTGACCCTGACACTGTCCCTAACCCTGACACTGACCCTGACACTGACCCGGACCCTGACCCTAAACCTGACCTAACCTTGACCCCGGCCCTGACCCTGACCCTTAACCTCACCCTGACACTATCCTTGACCCTGACCCAAAATTCTGACCGTGACACTTACCCGGACACTGAACGTTACCCTGACTCTAAATATGACAGTGACCTTGACCTTGACCCTGACCTGAACCTAAAACTGACCATGACCCTGACCCTGACCCTATCCCTGACACTGACCCTGCCCCTAAGCCTGACCTGACCCTGACCCTCACTCTGACCCTGACCCTGACCCTCACCTTCAGCCTGAACCTGACACTGAACCTGACCTGACCCTGACCCTGACCCTGACCTTGACCCTACCTTTGACCCTGACCCTGACCCTAAACCTGACCCTGACCCCGACCCTGATCATGACCCTGACACTGAACCTGACCCTGACCCAAACCCTGATGCTGACCTTAACAATGACACTGACCCTGACCCTACACCTGACCTGACCCTGACCCTGACACTGACCCTGACCCTGAAATTTATTCTGACTCTGACCCTGAACCTGATTCTGACCCTAACCCTGACCCTGACCCTGACCCTGACCCTGAACTTTACCCTGACCGTGACCCTGACCCTGACCGTGACCCTGACCCTAAACCTGACCTAACCTTGACCCCGGCCCTGACCCTGACCCTAAACCTCACCCTGACACTAACCTTGACCCTGACCCAAAATTCTGACCGTGACCCTGACCCTGACCCTAAACGTGACCCTGACCCTAAATCTGACCGTGACCTTGACCTTGACCCTGACGCTGAACCTAACACTGACCCTGACCCTGAATCTGACCCTGAACCTAACCCTGACCCTGACCCTAAATCTGAACCTGACCCTGACTATGACACTGACCCTAACACTGACTTTGACCCGGACCCTGACACTGACCGTAAACGTGACCCTGACACGGATTTTGACACTAACCCTGACCATGACCCTGAACTTAACCCTGAGCCTAACCCTGAGCCTTACTCTGAGTCTGACGCTGACCCTGACCCTGACCCCGACCCTGACCCTGACAATGCCCTGATTCCGACCCTGACCCTGACCCTAACCCTGACCCTAAATTTGACCGTGACCCTAACCCTGACCCTGACCCTGACCCTAACTCTGAACCTGACCCTGACCATGACACTGAACCTAACCCTGACCCTGACCTACACCCTGAACTTGACCTTGACCCTGATCCTGACCCTGACCCTGACCGTGACCCTGATACTGACCCTGAACCTAACCGTACTCCTGACCCTGACCCTAACACTTAGCCTGACCCTAAACCTGACCTGACCGTGACCCTAACCCTAAACATCACCCTGACTCTAACACTGACCCTGAACTTAAAATTCTGACTGTGACCCTGACCCTCAACCCTGACCCTGACCCTGACCCTAACCCTAACCTTGACCCTGAACCTGTCTGACCGTGAACCTGACCCTGACCCTGACCTTGACCCTGACCCTGACCCTGACCCTTATCCTGATCGTTACCCTAAATTTGGCACTGACCCTGGCCCTGACCCTGACTCTACACCTGACCCAGAACCTGACACTGACCCTGACCCTAAGCCTGACCCTATCCCTGACCGTGACCCTAACCCTGACCCTGACCTACACAATGAACTTGACTTTGACCCTGACCGTGACCCTGACCCTCACCCTGACCCTGACCCTGACCCTGAACTTGACCCTGACACTGACCCTGACCCTAACCCTGACCCTGAACTTGATCGTGACCCTAACCCTGACACTGACCCTGTCCCTGACCCTGACACTAAACCAGACCCTCAACCTGATCCTCAACCTGTCCTGACCCTGAACCTGATACTGACCCTGAACCTAAGTCTGACTGTGACCCTAACCCTTACCCTAATTCTGACCGTGACCCTGATCATGACCTTGACCCTGACCCTGACCCTAACCCTGACCGTGACCCTAACACTGACCCTGACCCTGTCACTTACCCTGACCCTAAGTCTGACCCTGACCTTAACACTAAACCAGACCTGACCCTACCCCTTACCCTGACCCTGACACTGACCCTGAACATGACCTTGACACTAAGTCTGACTGAGACCCTGACCGTGACCCTGAACCTCAAACTGACCCTGACCCTAACCCTGACCTTGACCCTGACCCTGAACCTGACCCTGACCCTCGCCCTGACGCTGACTCTACCCCTGACACTGACCCTGACCCTCACTCTGACCCTAACCCTTGTGCTGACCCTGACCCTGACTCTGACCCTGACCCTGACCTTGAACCTGACCCTGAACATCACCCTGACCCTGACCCTGTCCCTGATTCTAAGAAATACTGTGACCCTGACCCTGACCATCACCCTGGCCTGACCCTGACCCTTACCTTGACCCTGACCCTGAACATCACCCTGACCCTGACCCTGACCCTGACACTGACCATGACCGTTACGCTGATCCTGACCCTGATGCTGACCCTGACTCTGAACTACACCCTGAACTTGACCATAACCGTGACCCTGACCCTGACTCTGACCCTGACCGGGACCCTGACCGTGACCCTGAAACTAACCCTACCCCTGACCCTGACCCTGACCCTGACCCTAAACCTGACCTGACCCTGACCCTGACACTGACAGTGACCCTGACACTGACCGTGACCCTGACCGTGACCTTAACCCTGACCCTGACAGTGACCCTGACCCTGATCCTTACCCTACCCCTGCCCCTTACCCTGACCTTAATCGTGACCCTGACCGTAAAACTGACGGTGACCCTGACCCTGAACCTGAACCTGACCTTAATTCTGAACCTGACCCTGACGCTGACCCTGAACCTAACCCTGATTCTGACCCTGACCCTGACCCTGACCCTGAAACTAACTCTGACCCTGACCCTGACTCTGACCCTGACCCTAAATCTGAACCTGACCCTAAAACTGACACTGACCCTGAGTCTGACGCTGTCCCTGACCCTAAACCTGACCTAACCTTGACCCAGGTCCTGACCCTGACCCTAAACCTCACCCTGACACTAACCTTGACCTTGACCCAAAATTCTGACCCTGACCCTGACCCTGACCCCGACCATGACCCTGACAATGCCTAGATTCCGACCCTGACCCTGACCCTGACGCTAAACGTGACCCTGACCCTTACTTTGGCCCTGACCCTGGCCCTGACCCTGACCCTACACCTGACCGTGACACTGACCCTGACCCTGACCGTGACCCTGATACTGATCATGAACCTAACACTACCCCTGACCCTGACCCTGACCCTGACCCTAAACCTGACCTAACCTTGACCCAGGTCCTGACCCTGACCCTAAACCTCACCCTGACACTAACCTTGACCCTGACCCAAAATTCTGACCGTGACCCTGACACTGACCCTGAACGTGACCCTGACCCTAAATCTGACCTTGACCTTGACCTTGACCCTGACCCTGAACCTAACACTGACCCTGACCCTGACCCAAACCCTGATGCTGACCCTAACAATGACACTGACACTGACCATAAACCTGACCTGACCCTGAACCTGACACTGACCCTGACCCTGAAATTTACTCTGACACTGACCCTGACCATGAACCTGATCCTGACACTAACCCTGACCCTGAACCTGACTCTGAACTTTACCGTGATCGTGACCCTGACCCTGACCCTGACCTTGACCCTAAACCTGACCCTGTCCCTGACCCTGACCCTGACCATGTCCCTGAACCTAACCCAGATCCTGACCTGAACTTGACCCTGACCCTGACCCTGACCCTGACCCTAACCCTGACCGTGACCCTGACTCTGAACCAGACACTGACCCTAAATCTGAACCTGACCCTGACTCTGACACTGACCCTAACACTGACTTTGACCCGGACCCTGACACTGACCGTAAACGTGACCCTGACAATGATTTTGACACTAACTCTGACCATGACCCTGAACTTAACCCTGAGCCTAACCCTGAGCCTGACCCTGAGTCTGACGCTGACCCTGACCCTGACCCTAACACTGACACTGACCCTGAACCTGACCTTGGCCCTGAACCTGATCCTACCCCTGACCCTGACCCTAACACTGAACATGACCCTGACCCTAAACCTGACATGACCCTGACCCTGACCCTGACCTGACCCTGACCATGACCCTGACCCTGACTGTGGCCCTAAACATGACATGACCCTGACCCTGACCCTGACAGTTACCCTGACCCTGATCCTGACCCTACGCCTGCCCCTTACCCTGACCTTAATTGTGACCCTGACCGTAACACTGACCGTGACCCTGACCATGACCCTGAACTTGACCCTAACTTTGACCCTGACCCTGACCACTAACCTGACAATGCTCTGACCCCTACCCTGACCCTGACCCTGACCCTAACCCTGACCGTGACCCTGACCCTGACCCTCAACCTGACCTTAATTCTGAACATGACCCTGACGCTGACCCTGAACCTAAACCTGACCATGACCCTAACCCTGACCCTAACACTGACTTGGACCCTGACCCTAACCCTGAACCTAACCCTGACCCTGTCCCCGACCCTGACCCTAACCCTGACCCTGACGCTGACCGTGACCCTGACACTGACCCTGAACCTGACTCTGAACCTGACCCTACCCCTGACCGTGACCCTAAACCTGACCCTGACCTTGACATTAACCCTGAACTTGACCCTGACCCTGACACTAAACCTGACCTTAAACCTGACCCTAAATTTGACACTGAACATGACCCTAAAAATGACCCTGACCCTGACACTTTCCCCGACCCTGACCCTAACCCAGACCCTGACGCTGACCCTGACCCTGACCGTGACCCTAAACCCTGAACCTGACCCTGACCCTAAGTCTGACCGTGACCCTGACCCTGATCCTGACACTGACCCTAACACTGACCCTGACCCTGACCCTGATCCTGACACAGACCCTAACACTGACCCTGACCCTGTACCTGATCCTAAGTCTGACCGTGACCCTGACCCTGACCATGATCCTAACCCTGAATCTGACCTTGCCCCTGACCCTAACCCTGACCCTAAATCTGAACCTGACCCTGACCCTGACCCTGACACTGTCCCTAACCCAGACCCTGACCCTGACGCTGACACTGACCATAAATATGACCCTGACACTGATTTTGACACTAACCCTGTCCCTGACCCTGACCATGAACCTGACCCTAACCCTGACACTGACCCTGAGTCTGACGCTGACCCTGACACAGACCCTGGCCCTGACCCTGACCATGACCCTGACAATGCCCTGATTCCGCTCCTGACCCTGACCCTGACGCTAACCGTGACCCTGACCCTTACTTTGGCCCTGACCCTGGCCCTGACCCTGACCCTACACCTGACCCTGACACTGACCCTGACCCTAAACCTGACCATAACCCTGACCGTGACACTGACCTTGACCCTGACCTTGACCCTGACCCTACCTCTGAACCTGATCCTGACCCTGACCCTAACCCTGACCGTGACCATGATACTGACCCTGAACCTAACACTAAGCCTCACCCTGACCCTGACCCTGACCCTGACCCTGAATCTGACCCTGAACCTAACCTTGACCCTGACCCTTACCCTGACCCTTAACCTGACCCTGACACTGACACTGACCATGACCCTAACCCTGACATTGACCCTGACACTGACCCTGCCCCTAAGCCTGACCTGACCCTGACCCTAACTCTGACCCTGACCCTGACCCTGACCTACAACCTGAACCTGACACTGAACCTGACCTGACCCTGACCCTGACCTTGACCCTAACTGTGACATTGACCCTGACCCTAAACCTGAACCTGACCCTGACCCTGATCCTGAACCTGACCCTATGTTTGACCGTGACCCTGACCGTGAACCAGACCTTCGCCCTGACCCTGAACCTGACCTTGACCCTGACCCTGATCATGACCCTGACAGTGCCCCTGACCTTGACCCTTACACTAACCCTGACCCTGACCCTGACCCAAACCCTGATGTTGACCCTAACAATGACACTGACCCTGACCCTAAACCAGACCTGACCCTGACCCTGACCCTGAAATTTACTCTGACACTGACCCTGCCCCTGAACCTGACCCTGACCCTAACCCTGATCCTACCCCTGACCCTGACCCTGACCCTGAACCTGACCCTGACCCTGACCCTGAACGTGACCCTGAGCCTGACCTTGACCCTGACCCTGACATTAACCCTAACCCTGACACTGACCCTGATCATGAACCTGACCCTGACCCTGACATTAACCCTGACACTAACCGTGACCCTGATTCTGACCCTGACCCTGACCGTGACCCTAACCCTGACCCTGACCCTGACAGTGACCCTGACTCTGATCCTGACCCTACCCCTGCCCCTTACCCTGACCTTAATCGTGACCCTGACGGTAACACTGACCGTTACCCTGACCCTGACCCTGACCCTGACCCCTACCCTGACAATGCCCTGACCCCTACCCTGACCCTGACCCAGACCCTGACCCTGACTGTTACCCTAACCCTGAACCTGACCCTGACCCAGACCTTGACCCTGAACCTGACCCTGTCTTTGAACCTGAACCCGACCCTGACCGTGACCCTGACTCTGACCCTGACCCTGACCCTAAATCTGAACCTGACCCTGACTCTGACACTGACCCTAACACTGACTTTGACCCGGACCCTGACACTGACCGTAAACGTGACCCTGACACGGATTTTGACACTAACCCTGACCATGACCCTGAACTTAACCCTGAGCCTAACCCTGAGCCTGACCCTGAGTCTGACGCTGACCCTGACCCTGACCCCGACCCTGACCCTGACAATGCCCTGACTCCGACCCTGACCCTGACCGTAATCCTGATGGTGACCCTGAATTCGGCCCTGACCCTGGCCCTGACCCTGACCCTAAACCTCACACTGAACCTGACCCTGACCCTGACCCTAAACCTGACCCTAAATTTGACCGTGACCCTAACCCTGACCCTGACCCTGACCCTAACTCTGAACCTGACCCTGACCCTGACCATGACACTGAACCTAACCCTGACCCTGACCTACACCCTGAACTTGACCTTGACCCTGATCCTGACCCTGACCCTGACCGTGACCCTGAAACTGACCCTGAACCTAACCGTACTCCTGACACTGACCCTAACACTTAGCCTGACCCTAAACCTGACCTGACCCTGACCCTGACCCTGCCCCTTACCATGACCCTGACAATGCCCTGATTCCGACCCTGACCCTGACCCTGACGCTAAACGTGACCCTGACCCTTACTTTGGCCCTGACCCTGGCCCTTACCCTGACCCTACACCTGACCCTGACACTGACCCTGACCCTAAACCTGACCATAACCCTGACCGTGACACTGACCCTGACCCTGATACTGATCATAAACCTAACACTACCCCTGACCCTGACCCTGACCCTGACCCTGACCCTGACCCTGATCCTGACCTTGACCCTAAACCTGACCTAACCTTGACCCCGGTCCTGACCCTGACCCTAAACCTCACCCTGACACTAACCTTGACCCTGACCCAAAATTCTGACCGTGACCCTAACCCTGACCCTGAACGTGACCCTGACCCTAAATCTGACCGTGACCTTGACCTTGACCCTGACCCTGAACCTAACACTGACCCTGAATGTGACCCTGAACCTAACCCTGAACCTGAACCTTACCCTGACCCTTAACCTGACCCTGACACTGACACTGACCATGACCCTAACCCTGACCCTGACCCTGACACTGACCCTGCCCCTAAGCCTGACCTAACCCTGACCCTCACTCTGAACCTGACCCTGACCCTGAACTACAACCTGAACCAGACACTTAACCTGACCTGACCCTGACCTTGACCCAAACTTTGACCCTGACACTGACCCTAAACCTGACCCTGACCCTGACTCTGACCGTGACACTGACATTGACCCGAACCTTGACCCTGACCCTAAACCTGACCCTCACCCTGACCCTGACCGTGACACTGAACCTGACCCTAAGTCTGACCGTGACCCTGACCGTGACCATGACCCTCACCATGAACCTGAACCTGACCTTGACACTGATCCTGACCATGACCCTGACACTGACCCTTACCTTGACCCAAAAACTAACACTTACCCTGAACCTACCCCTGACCCTGACCCTGACCCTGACAGTAACCCTGACCCTGAACCTATCCCTGAACCTTACCCTGACCCTGACACTAACCCTGACCCTGAACCTACCCCTGACCCTGACCCTGACCCTCACCCTCACTCTGATCCTAAACCTTACCTGCCCGTGACCCTGACCCTAAGTGTGACCGTGACCCAGACCCTCACCTGACCGTGATCCTGACCCTGACCGTGACCCTGACCTTGACCATGACACTGACCTTTACTCTAACCCTGACCCTGACTCTTATCCTGATCCTGACCCTGACCATGACATTGACCCTGACCCTGACTTTGACCATGACCTTGGCCCTGACCCTGACAGTGCCCTGACTCCGACCCTGACCCTAAGTCTCACCGCGACCCTGACCGTGACCCTGACCCTCACACTGACCCTGACCCTGACTCTGACTCTTACATTGATCCTGTCCCTACCCCTGACCCTACCCTGACCCTGACCCTGACTCTGACCCTGACCCTGAACCTGACCCTGACCTTGACCCTGAACCTGACCCTAACCCTGAACGTGAACCTTACCCTGACCTTGACACTGACCCTGACACTGACTCTGACCCTGACCCTGACATTGAACCTGACCTGACTCTGACATTGACCCTAACCTTGAACATGAACCTGACACTAAACCTGACCCTGACGTGATCATGACCCTGAACCTGACCCTGACACTGACCCTAACCTTGACCCTGACCCTGACCCTAACACTGAACCTGACCCTGACCCTGACCGTGACACTGAACCTGACCCTAAGTCTGACCGTGACCCTGACCGTGACCATTACCCTCACCCTGACCCTGAACCTGACCTTGACCCTGACCATGACCATGACCCTGACACTGACCCTGACCTTGACCCTTACACTAACACTTACCCTGAACCTACCCCTGACCCTGACCCTGACCGTGACAGTAACCCTGACCCTGAACCTACCCCTGAACCTTACCCTGACCCTAAACCTGACCATGACCCTGACCCTGACCTTGAACCTTACCCTGAACCTGAACCTTACACTCAACTTCACCTTGACCTTGACCCTGACCTTGAACTTGACCTTGACCGTCACCCTGAGCTTGATTCTGAACCTGACCCTAAGTCTGACTGTAACCCTTACCCTGACCCTGACTCTGAACTTGACACTGATTCTTACACTGACCGTGACCCTGACCCTGACCCTGACTCTGACCCTGACCCTGACCCTGACCCTGAACCTGATCATGAACCTAACCCTTACCCTGACCCTGACTCTTCCCCTGACCCTGACATTGACCATTGCCCTGACCCTAAGTCTGAATTTGACCCTGACTCTGACCCTGTCCCTGACCCTGACCCTAACCCTGACCCTGACACTGAACCTAATCCTGACCTTGACCCTGACCCTGATTCTGAACCTGTCC
Organism: Clangula hyemalis; assembly: GCA_963989345.1. Next base: position 1,676,729 of record OZ022456.1, on the reverse strand, counting down.
CTGACCCTGACACTGAACCTGAACCGGACACTGACCCTCAACCTGACCCTGACTTTGACCTTGAACTTGACCTTGACCTTGACATTGACCTTGTCACTGAACTTGAACCTGACCAAGACCCTGAACCTAAGTCTGAACGTGACCCTGAAAGTGCACCTGACCCTAAGCCTGACCCTACCCCTGACCCTGACCTTCACCCTTAACCTGACCCTGACCCTGAACCTGACCCTGACCCTGAACCTGACCCTGACCCTAATTCTGACCCTGACCCTAAACCTGACGCTGAAACTCAACCTGACCCTGACCCTAACCCTGAACATGAACCTGAACCTGACCTTGATATTGACCCTGGCCCTGACCTTGACCTTGAACTGTACCTTGACCTTTACCCTGACCGTGACACTGACCCTGAATCTAACACAGACCCTGAACCTTAATCTTAACGTGACCTTGATCCTGACCCTGAACTTTACTTTGACCTTTACCATGATCCTAACCCTGACCCTGACCCCGAACCCGACATTGACCATGACCTTGACCCTGACCCTGACCCTGACCCGGACCTTTACCTTGACCCTGACCTTGACCCTGACCCTGACCTTGACCTTGACCCTAACCCTGACCTTGAACTTGACCTTGACCCTGACCTTGACCTTGACATTGACACTGACCCTGACCCTAAACCTGACCCTGATTCTGACCCTGACCTTAACCTTGAAACTGACCCTAATCCTTACCCTGTTTCTGACCCTAACCCTGACCCTGACCCTGACCCTAACCCTGACCCTATCCCTGACCGTGACCCTGACCCTGACCCTGACCCTAAACCTGACCATGACCCTGACCCTGACCCTGACACTAAACCTGACCCTATCCCTGACCGTGACCCTGACCCTGACCCTGACCTTAAACCTGACCCTGACCCTGACCCTGACCCTAAACCTGACCCTGACCCTGAACCTGACCCTGACAATGCCCTGATTCCAACACTGAACCTGACCCTGACCCTGACCCTACCACTGACCCTGACACTGACCCTGACCATAAACCTGACCATAACCCTGACCGTGACACTGCCCCTAAACCTGACCCTGACCCTAACTCTGAACCTGATCCTGACCCCGACCCTGACCCTGACCCTGACCGTGACCCTGATACTGACCCTGAACCTAACACTACCCCTGACCCTGACCCTGACCCTGACCCTGACCCTGACCCTGACCCTGACCCTGACCCAGGCACTAAACCTGACCTGACCCTGACCCCGGCCCTGACCCTGACCCTAAACCTCACCCTGACACTAACCTTGACCCTGACCCAAAATTCTGACCGTGACCCTGACCCTGACCGTGACCGTGACCTTGACCTTGACCCTGACCCTGAACCTAACACTGACCCTGACCCTGACCCTTACCCTGACCCTTAACCTGACCCTGACACTGACACTGACCATGACGCTAACCCTGACCATGACCCTGACAATTACCCTGCCTCTAAACCTGATTTAACCCTGAAAATCACTCTGAACCGGACCCTGACCCTGACCTTCAACCTGAACCTGACACTGAACCTGACCTGACCCTGACCCTGACCCTGACCTTGGCCCTAACTTTGACCCTGACCCTGACCCTAAACCTGACCCTGACCCTGACACTGACAGTGACCCTGAACCTGACCCTACGTCTGACCGTGACCCTTACCGTGAACCTGACACTCGCCCTGACCCTGAACCTGACCTTGACCCTGACCCTGATCATGACCCTGACAGTGACCCTGAGCCTTACACTAACACTGACCCTGACCCTGACCCAAACCCTGATGCTGACCCTAACAATGACACTGACCCTGAACCTAAACCAGACCTGACCCTGACCCTGACACTGACCCTGAACCTGAAATTTACTCTGACACTGACCCTGACCCTGAACCTGACCATGATCCTAACCCTGATCCTACCCCTGACCCTGACCCTAACACTGAAACTGACCCTGACCCTAAAACTGACCTGACCGTAACCCTGACCCTGACCCTAAACCTCACCCTGACTCTAACCTTGACCCTGACCCTGACCCTGAACCTGACCCTGAATCTGACCTTGAACGTGACCCTGACCCTGAACTTGACCCTGACCCTGACATTAACCCTAACCCTGACCCTGACCCTGATCATGAACCTGACCCTGACCCTGACCCTGACCCTAACTCTGACACTGACCGTGACCCTGATTCTGACCCTGACGCTGACCGTGACCCTGACACTGACCCTGAACCTGACTCTGAACCTGACCCTACCCCTGACCGTGACCCTAAACCTGACCCTGACCTGACCCAGACCTTGACATTAACCCTGAACTAGACCTTGACCCTGACACTAACCCTGACCCTAACTTTGACAGTGAACCTGACCCTAACCATGACCCTGACCCTGACACTTTCCCCGACCCTGACCCTAAACCAGACCCTGACGCTGACCCTGACCGTGACCGTGACCCTAACCCTGACCGTGACACAGACCCTGACCGTGACCCTAACGCTGACCCTGACCCTGACCTTGACCCTGACCTTAACCATGACAGTGACCCTGTACCTGATCCTAAGTCTGACCATGACCCTGACCCTGACCATGAACCTAACCCTGACCGTGACCCTGACTCTGACCCTGACCCTAAACCTGACCTAACCTTGACCCCGGTCCTGACCCTGACCCTAAACCTCACCCTGACACTAACCTTGACCCTGACACAAAATTCTGACCCTGACCCTGACCCTGACACTGAACATTACCCTGACACTAAATCTGACTGTGACCTTGATCTTGACCCTGACCTGAACCTAAAACTGACCATGACACTGACCCTGACCCTATCCCTGACCCTGATCCTGCCCCTAAGCCTGACCTGACTCTGACCACTCACTCTGACCCTGACCCTGACCCTCACCTTCAGCCTCAACCTGACACTGAACCTGACCTGACCCTGACCCTGACCCTGACCTTGACCCTACCTTTGACCCTGACCCTGACCCTAAACCTGACCTGACCCTGACCCTGACACTGACCGTGACCCTGAAATTTACTCTGACACTGACCCTGAACCTGATTCTGACCCTAACCCTGACCCTGACCCTGACCCTGACCCTGAACTTTACCCTGACTGTGACCCTGACCCTGACTCTGACCTTGACCCTAAACCTGACCCTGTCCCTGAACCTAACCCAGATCCTGACCCTGACCATGACCCTGAACCTGACCCGGAATTTGAACCTGACCCTGATCCTGACCCTGACCCTGATCCTGACCCTGACCCTGACCCTGAATTTGACCCTAACACTGACACTGACACTGTCCCTGACCCTGACCCTGGCCCTTAACCTGATCCTACCCCTGACCCTGACCCTAACACTGACCCAGACCCTGACCCTAAACCTGACATGACCCTGACCCTGACACTGACCCTAAACCTCACCCTGACTCTAACCCTGACCCTGACCCTGATCTTGACCCTGACCCTGACCCTGAACGTGACTCTGAGCCTGATCTTGTCCCTGACCCTGACATTAACCCTAACCCTGACACTGACCCTGATCATGAATCTGACCCTGACCCTGACCCTGACCCTAACCCTGACCCTGACCCTGACCCTGACCCTGACCCTGACAGTGACGCTGACCCTGACCCTGATCCTGACCCTACCCCTGCCCCCTAACGTGACACTGACCCAAACCCTGACAGTTACCCTAACCCTGAACCTGACCCAGACCCAGATCTTGAACCTGAACCTGACCCTGTCTTTGAACCTGAACCCGACCCTGACTGTGACCCTGACCCTAAGTCTGACCTTGACCCTGACCCTGACCTGACCCTGACCATGACCCTAACACTGATACTGACCCTGAACCTAACCCTACCCGTGACCCTGACCCTGACCGTGACCCTAAACATGACATGACCCTGACCCTGACCCTGACAGTGACCCTGACCCTGATCCTGACCCTACCCCTGCCCCTTACCCTGACCTTAATCGTGACCCTGACCGTAACACTGACCGTGACCTTGACCATGACCCTGAACTTGACCATAACCCTGACCCTGACCCTGACCACTAACTTGACAATGCTCTGACCCCTACCCCGACCCTGAACTTGACCCTAACCCTGACCATGACCCTGACCCTGACCCTGAACCTGACCTTAATTCTGACCCTGACCCTGACGCTGACCCTGAACCTAAACCTGACCATGACCCTAACCCTGACCCTAACACTGACTTGGACCCTGACCCTAACCCTGAACCTAACCCTGACCCTGTCCCCGACCCTGACCCTAACCCTGACCCTGATGCTGACCGTGACCCTGACACTGACCCTGAACCTGACTCTGAACCTGACCCTACCCCTGACCGTGACCCTAAACCTGACCCTGACCCTGACCTTGACATTAACCCTGAACTTGACCCTGACCCTGACACTAAATCTGACTTAAACCCTGACCCTAAATTTGACACTGAACCTGACCCTAACCCTGACCCTGACCCTTACACTTTCCCCGACCCTGACCCTAACCCAGACCCTGACGCTGACCCTGAACCTGACCGTGACCCTAACCCTGACCCTGACCCTGACCCTAAGTCTGACTGTGACCCTGACCCTGATCCTGACACTGACCCTAACACTGACCCTGACCCTGACCCTGATCCTGACACTGACCATAACACTGACCCTGACCCTGTACCAGATCCTAAGTCTGACCGTGACCCTGACCCTGACCATGAACCTAACCCTGAACCTGACCTTGACCCTGACTCTAACCCTGAACCTAAATCTGAACCTGACCCTGACCCTGACACTGTCCCTAACCCAGACCCTGACCCTGACCCTGACACTGACCATAAATATGACCCTGACACTGATTTTGACACTAACAGTGTCCCTGACCCTGACCCTGAACCTGACCCTAACCCTGACAATGACCCTGAGTCTGATGCTGAACCTGACACAGACCCTGACCCTTACCCTGACAATGACCCTGACCCTAACCCTGACTATATCCCTGACCGTGACACTGACCTTGACCCTGACCTTGACCCTGACCCTAACTCTGAACCTGATCCTGAGCCTGACCCTGACCCTGACCCTGACCGTGACCCTGATACTGACCCTAAACCTGACCTAAACTTGACCCCGTCCCTGACCCTGACCCTAAACCTCACCCTGACACTAACCTTGACCCTGACCCAAAATTCTGACCGTGACCCTGACCCTGACCCTGAACGTGACCCTGACCCTAAATCTGACCGTGACCTTGACCTTGACCCTTACCCTGAACCTAACACTGACACTGACCCTGAAACTGACCCTGAACCTAACCCTGACCCTGAACGTGACCCTGACCCTTAACCTGACCCTGACACTGACCATGACCCTAACCCTGACATTGACCCTGACACTGACCCTGCCCCTAAACCTGACCTGAGCCTGACCCTCACTCTGACCCTGACCCTGACCCTGACCTACAACCTGAACCTGACACTGAACCTGACCTGACCCTGAACCTGACCCTGATCCTGACCTTGACCCTAACTGTGACCCTGAACCTGACCCTAAACCTGAACCTGACCCTGACCCTGACCCTGATCTTGAACCTTACCCTATGTCTGACCGTGACCCTGACCGTGAACCTGACCCTCGCCCTGACCCTGAACCTGACCTTGACCCTGACCCTGATCATGACCCTGACAGTGACCCTGACCTTGACCCTTACACTAACACTGACCCTGACCCTGACCCAAATCCTGATGTTGACCCTAACAATGACACTGACCCTGACCATAAACCAGACCTGACCCTGACCCTGACACTGACCCTGACCCTGAAATTTACTCTGACACTGACCCTGACCCTGAACCTGACCATGACCCTAACCCTGATTCTACCTCTGACCCTGACCCTAACACTGAACCTGACCCTGACCCTAAACCTGACCTGACCCTGACCCTGACCCTAAACCTCACCCTGACTCTAACCTTGACCCTGACCCTGACCCTGACCCTGACCCTGACCCTGACAATGCCCTGACCCTGACCCTGACCCTGACCCTGACCCTGACCCTGACTGTTACCCTAACCCTGAACCTGACCCTGACCCAGACCTTGACACTGAACCTGACCCTGTCTTTGAACCTGAACCCGACCCTGACCGTGACCCTGACCCTAAGTCTGACCTTGACCCTGAACCTGTCCCTGACCCTGACCCTGACCCAAAACCTGACCCTAACCCTGATCGTGACCCTGACTCTGACCCTGACCCTGACCCTAAATCTGAACCTGACCCTGACTCTGACACTGACCCTAACACTGACTT